>CM028138.1:518365000-519689166 GCA_016271365.2 Neoceratodus forsteri
ATATGAGCAGAGTTACTGTGAGAAATAAGATGTGAGGCTGCCAGCACCTCGATTACTACCTGACTCCATCGTCTGGCCAACATTCCCTTCCCATAAAACCAGTTCATGCAAATGTCAAGGATGTGTGTGGATACTAATGCATGAAATGGCTGTCAGTACATGTTCAGTCACTTCACTACCAGTCTAGTATTGCTTGTAAAGCACTTTGAGATACAGTGTGTATGAACACCACTATATAAATGCTTCTTCTTCTTCTTGATTATTATTATTATTTCCCCATGGAAAAGAAGACAAGACAAGCATATATTTGAGTTTCAAGAAAGTATGAACTCTAACATTGGACTGCACAAGAACTTTGCTGCAAAAAGTGGTGGCTCTAGGGGGTGGTGAAGGGTGTGGCTTCAAGCCACATAGTAACATACTTGCTTGCTGCTGCTGCTGCATTTTACTTTTGAAGAAGTCTGATTTATTGATTGTACAAATGTTTACCTTCAAACTATGGATTGCATTTGTAGGTTCTGTCGAAAATGTACTAGAAAAGAACAACAGCAGAAAATATAAAGGTTTAATAAAATGTTAAAAAGTGCATATTGAGCATGCACACCACCCCAGCACCCCCATTGTAGCATCCTAGATCCACTATAACCACTAGACCACCAGGTTATTCAAAATTTGTACTGCTACTGTGGTTTGCCAGAGAAAGTCGGTTGGATTAAAACACATTTTCAGCATGTTAAAGTAAACAAAATGAACAGAACCATAGCCTAACATGTGCATTATACAAAATGATGCACATGGTTTTGACTCATTTAGGTGAAACAAATCTGTACAAAGGGAAAAAAGATCTAGTTAGCACTATAGAGAGCCATATATCTCTCTCTGACTTTGACTACAATGATGTCATCACATAACACATTTGGTGGCCATTTTAGGAAACAGGTAAGACAGTTTTTTGAAATTGGAAGGCTGATTTTACAATTTTCAAATGCTCTGGAACCACATTTAGATAAATTACATAAATGTAGTTTTAGCATTAATGAATACAGCAGTCTTTCTTTTAGTCACCCACAGGGTCAGATTTTAGAATAGTTTGTTGTCAAAATGTTGTTTAGGTATCTTTTCAGTTTTAAGTAAAATTCTTAGGCTTTCTTGCAATGTCTCCACGTATCCTGGTAAAACCCTGGCAAATACTGCATGCCTTTACTTCATGAGAGAGGCCTTGGCAGTGGATGCACGAGTTGTGAATGTTGTCCTTTTGAATCTTGACTTGACCGCAATGACAATAGTGGAACAGCAGTTCCATATCTTTCACCAGTGAGATAAACAGCAATTAAATTAAAATAAAAAGAACAAAGAATTAGAAGTATTAGGGATACTTGCAAAGCTCGATGGTGTTCTTCAGCAGCAGTGGACCGATGTCGGTTGATAGTGGAAAAAGAACTAAGGCATGATGGGGCCACCCACTTTATAAAGGTGGCGATGATGCCTGTCAATGTGGGTGGCCCCAGCTAGCAAAGTTTTCAGGTGGTCTGATAAAGACAGCTTACAGTTGCATGATGTGGCTCAATGGAGGGAAATATCCTCAAAGCAGATATAAGCGGTTTTCCTTACCAAGCCCAGCAGAACCCAGGCCCTTGTTGCTCAGTCGATTGGATGTCTCAGCACTTGCCCCTGAACCTAATTTTACGGACACATCATTTTGCCATATGTGGTAGCAACACTACATGCATGTCCTGGACACACTTTGCCGTGGGGTCTGTCACAGTATGTTATGCAAACTTGTACAAATTTATAGAGATACCCCACCCTCTACTACCGAGGGTACCCATAGATTCCCTTGGTTATCAGAAATTCTCCAGGTTTACTTGGAAGGCTTTATACTTGCTTCATATCCACAGTCTCCACTGGTAGGCTGTTCCATGTGAAACACCCTCTGAAAGAAAATGCCTCCTAACACTCCCTGTGAATTTACCTCCTTTGAGTTTTAGGGTATGTCCCAGTCCTGCTGGAGCACAACAGATGGAACATCGCCATCTGTTCAACCATGTTGTTACCCTTGATTGTGTGGCAGAGCAATCTCTGCATTGAGGTCCATGATCCTTCTGCACATTGGCCACCCTCCAGCCTCCCTGAATTCCTTCTGAAAGGTGACAAATCCACAGCCCTTGCAGCTGTCTAAATGCCAGTCCTATACCCCTCAAACAGCCTGAGCATATGTGTTCATGCTGCTGTGTAAGTAGTGGTCAGTGAGACTTAGTTACACCCCCCCTTCTGTCTAGGTCCCTCTTCGATACATATGTCCTGGCACTTACAGTGCACTAGTGGCACTTAAATAAGTCATACATGGGTCCTTGGCTTTGGTGAGACCTCAAGTGATAGGTACAGGCCTTGAGAGGTGGATCAATCTGAGGGGTGAAAAGGCAGAAACCAAATAAAGAGAATGATATAAAAAAAAATTTAGAAATGCTGTTTGGACTATATAAAATCACCAGTAACCCACACATCTCCACATATGCCCTGAGCCATATGTTCTGACCAACAGTTGCTGCATATGCCCAAAACCCATAACCACATTGGCATTAACGCCTTCAGTGTCTGTGCCCCATCTCTTTGGAATACTCTACAGTAGCTCAGGACTGTTAACTGCATAGGTACAATAAAATCTCATGGATTCACTGCTATCCCAATTTAAGCGTAACCCTTGGCTTCGTGTTTTGCATTCACTTATATATAACTGTACCTCAGTTATTTGATCATTTATTCGATTTGTTATTTGCAACCTATATTACTCGTTCTGTCTTTGTATTTCTGGGACCTCACTGGTAGCAAGACCCTAGGTCTCAGGGATTAACATCTTGGTTAAAACCTTCAATAAATTAAGTTTCTTACAATAGCAGTTGTAATTAAAAAGCATTTAGTTCATTCTGCAGAAATACTTGTGTAACAACTGAAATGAATCTGTCACTATTGATCACTCATTACTCCACTGGAATGTATTGTGAAATAAATTGTCCCTTCATGTTCCCATCTATTCACACATGAATTATGATTTGCAAGGCCTTACTTTAAAAATGGAAAATAAAAGTTAGCAGGGGATGATTGCTTCACAAAAGCAGAACTGTGCAGCATTGGCATCATGTTATATCAACAGACTCAGTGGGGACCACCATTCCCTCCACCATACCCCACTTAATAATTATCCCCTTTGTTATAAGTCACACAAGGCTGCATTTCTTAATTGTGCTGCGTATGCATTTGCTAGCTATTAACGTCATATTTTCCCTTAATAGCGAGCCTTTCTGTTTGTTTATCAGCCTATTTATACAATGTCAAAGCATGCTGCTATTGTACAGACCCTCAGAAAAAACTTCTTATTGTCATGATCAAAATTACTTGCTGGCAATTTTGTGTAGGACAACTAGGTAAAATAATGTATTTCAATTATTTGGTGTGGTTAATCTTTTACTGAAAGTTTAAAAGACATAAAGAAACAAACAAACCACACAACAAATGCTGGAATATAACACATCATACCGTATATACATGCCTATAAATCAGCCTCACATATTTATTTATTTATTTGAATTTTGGTAACTGGTGAGCCCACTGAGACATTACAGTCTCTTTTCAGGGGTGACCAGAAAGTGAAGAACATAGACAGTGACATGGCAGTAGCAGTGGATGCATTTACATCATTCACTGATTTACAAAAATTCATCATTTACATAAACATTCACAGATTAAACATTTACAGATTACAAAAACATGGCACTTGCAATGGTTATATTTACACTGTTCATAGATTTATAAAATGCACTATTTACAGATACACTTACATTAAATATTTACATAAACAGAAGGGGTCAGAGTGGGGATTCTTATACATATGAGGATCAGTGGTGGGGAAATGTATGCATAGCATTATGGAAGCCAGACAAGAGCCAACAGAAGCAGGGGCAAAGTGATGAAGCACTGAGGTGGTGTAATAGGGAGGACTGGAACTTAGTGAGGGAGGTGCAGGATAAGGTAGAGTGTGGTAGTGAATTCCAACTAGACACCGCCGAGAAGGCAAAAGATCTCCGGGCCACTACTAACCATGGTTTGGCAGTATGAGAAGAGGGAGGAGGCAGATCTAAGAGCATGTAGAGGTTGCCAGAGCTGAATAAGTTCAGTAAGGCAGGAGGGTATAATGGTGGACCAGTTTGTGCACTAGACTCAGCATGGCATGCTGGAGTTTGGATTCATGCGTTAGCCAGCCCAGGGAGGAGAGGATATCTCAGTGGTGTGATGGACATTGATCCTGAGGCAAACCTTCCACCCTTTGATAGGCCTGTTTAAGGTGGGACAGGATGGTGTGTTGGTTGTAAGTAGTGGTGGGGCACCATATGTAAGGAGGAGCAGGAGGTTGGGCGCCCGCAATCCTGTGGCATGAAGTCGATATAAGGAAGGGTCATATGCAGTACAGCAGACCCAGCTTTTAGTTAAGAGCTTTGGTTAGGAGGTGACATGAGTGTTCAGGAAAGCGAGGAATCTAAGATGATACCAGATATTTAAAGAATGGGACAGATTCAAGGGCATCACCATTATGGAAGAGTATTGCAAGAGGGGTTGGGATGTGGCGAGGAGGAGGGATTGGAGAACAGCATGCATTTGTTTTTTGGTGTTGAGGCTAGTTGTTATCTAGAAACCAGCCTTGAGAATCTGGAAGTCCGAGGCGTAATGTTAAGCCACCTGTCGGATGAAGAGCAGTAAACAATGGTGTCATCTGCATAAAAGTGCACAGATGCCTCTCTGCAGTTATTGGTAATTCATTAATGAATAGGGAAAATAATAACGGGCCCAGGATGGAGCCTGAGGGATGCTGTGGGTTATTGGTCTACAATCCGTGAGAGAACGGACCACTTGACCATTTTGAGTGTGGCCAATAAGGTAACTGGAGCCAAGTTAAGGTACTAACATCAAGGCCAACTAAATGTAGCTGCCATAGAAGGAGATTGTATTTGATCAAGTCAAAAGCCTTTGTCAAATCGACGAAGACAGCATCGGTGACAAAGCCCTGGTCTATAGCATGGAACAGGTTGGATGTAACTTTTATCAAGGCAGTGAGGTACGGTGTTTTTCTGAACCCATGCTGGAATCTTGAGAGGAGGTGGTGGTGGTCCAGATAATCTTGTAGATGGTTATAGAGTATATGCTCTTGGATTTTTACCAGGGGGCAGAGGATGGAAATAGGCCTAAAGTTCTCAACAGTTGTGTTGGATCCACCTTTATGATTACGGAACAACCATGGCTACCTTCCATTTTATTAGGACGCCCCTTTTCCTTTGTCAGTTTAAGCAAAATTACAGATATTATTTTGCTGCCCAAATTGACAGAACAGACTGTTTAGTGACCAATATCAAGTACAGAATTTGCCTTTTCTTGCCAGAGCTGGACACAAATTAGGTTACACAGTTGCAAAAATGGGTTACCATTGTAAATCCTGAAGATAGGTCAACCTCGTAAGTCCAGCTCCCTTCTTGGGGGCCTATTCTTAACATCAAAGAAAAAATTACTCATCATAGTAATATTGTTTCTTCCAAAGGGATCCTCACTGTGCTCAACAAATACAATCATTCCTGCATTGAGCACCCTGGAGCTTAAAAATAAATATTATGCCAATTATGAAATTTAAAATGAAATTCAAACTTTGCTGGTGGTCTCACTCACCTGCACTCTAACATTAGGGGCCAGATTTTGAGTAATGGGCAAAAGCTGAGTGCCAAAGTTTGTGCTCAGATTGCCCTTGTCCACAACCTGAGGATGCTGTTTTCAGTGGGATAGCGCACCAGTGCCATCCGACTGAATATAGGGCCTTGTCAGGGCAGCACAAAGTCAAGTAGCACTGCCCGATATGGATGTGGGCTGTATGCAGCCCATACTGAAGTGCACAGAACTGTGCCCCAGACCTGTTAGCGCCGGAAGCCCGTGACGCAGCATTCAGCCAGCATCATACAAATTAGCCTCATTCAGCATGCAAGACATTAAGGGGCCATATGCATGTCCATTATAGGCTCATTTGCATGGAAAGTGGCTGCAGGTTTACACCCTCCTGTGGCTGGCCACCACGTCAGGCATGGTGGCAACCTGCCTCCCCACCCTGATCACCCATCCCATAAACATGCAGCTTGTCCTGGTGTCTAGTGGCACCCCTCATCCTCAATCCCATCCCAATACATGTTTAAGTATTCCCTGGTATCTAGTGGCACCCTGGCCCTCTGATCTCTGGCCCTATAACTCAGTAAGTATTGCCTGGTGTCTAGTTCCCATAGCCCACTGAGCAAACCACCCTGCCACCCTTACCTCTGTTGCCGCTGGTGCTGTGCACATCTGATATGGCAACTGACACAGCCTCCCTCCCACCACCGCTGACCAGCCACATGGAATGACAGGGAGCATGTATACTGGGTCTAAGGTATAAGAAGCGCTGCTCATACTGTAGACAGTATGTCTGCTGCCTGTCATTTCATACAGCAACCAGCCAAGTTGGTAGAGGAGGACTCAGCCAATCATTACATATGAACATATGAAATTGCCAGCAGATAAAGGCCTTATGGTCTATCAAGCCTGCTCAATTGTGCAGCTAGCAGTCATTGTTCAGATCTGTGCAGCACCGGTAGCAACATAGGCAAGGGGATGGGCAGGTGGTTTGCTCCAGTGCGAGGGCAGTGCGGGGAGGGCCACAGCCACCAGGGAATAACTACTGAATTACAGGGGTGGGATCAGACACAGGGGTGCCACTAGAACCATGAAATACTTTCTGAATTACGGAGATGGGGATCAGAGGAGAGGGTGCCACTAGACAGCAGGGAATAATTGCATTATGAGGATGGGGACTGGAGGGCAGAGGTGCCACTAGACCCACTAGACACCTGGAAATACATAAATGTGTTCAGGGATAGGACATGAGGGCAGGAGTGCCCCTGGACACCAGAGAATTCTTTCTTAATACAGCAGTGGGTGATTAGGGTTTGGGGGGTGCCACTGGACACTGGGAATTTTTTTATTATAGCGGTGGATGACTGGAGAGTGGGGTGAACAACTGAACACCAGGAAGTCAGTGCTTCAGTTTGCTGAGGCAGGCGGCTGCAGTCCCTTTGCCTGCCACCAGGACCTCAAATTGGGGTTTGCAAAGTCGGTAACATCACCCATTCAGGTAGCATTTACCACCTGTGCAAACCTCTCAATCATGCAGTGGCACCCGTATGCAGGAGTGGACCTTCTCATTTACATGGGTGCAGCAGTGACCTAGCGCTCAGGCACTGAGTTTTACCTGTGCTGTGGGGTGTCTGAATAGACCCCACCCACAAATCAGGGATAAACCTGGTTAGCACAGGCAAACATCCTCACCACCCAGGCTAAGATTTGAATATCTAGGCCCCAGATTTATTTCTAAAGCTAGGATGAGCAGTGGTGACCACTAAAAACTAGCTAAACGACTACTAAAAATACTAAAATGTTGCCAAAAATTTGAAAATATTTACACAAGACAGAAAAACTTAATTGTTATGAAAAATTAGATACCTCAGACCACTAACCAACAATTGTAAAGACACTGACAAGTAATGCTCAAGCAAACAGAAAAAACTGATTCTTGTTTGAACCTTTTACCAGGTTCTGGAAGGGGAGGTATGAATAAGGGCTTGTTAAGCATAATGAGGGATCCTTTGGAAGAAACAATATTACTGCAGTGAGCTATTTTCCCTCAAACTCCAGGAATCCTTCACTTATGCTTAACAAATGCAGAATCCATAGCAGTACCTTGAGAGGCTGGATTCAGAGCCTACTTAGGGAAAAGGTTCTGCAGGACACCACTGTCGAAGATGGCATCCTTTCTGGACTTTAAATCCAGACAGTAGTGCTTTGTGAAAGTGTGTACTGTTTTCCAGGTAACTACTTCACTTCACAGATTTCTGTAAGGAAATACACTTGATTTTGGTGCTCCACTGAGGCAGAGGTGCCCTTGTGGGTCGCCTAAGGCCTTTAGGCAGCAGTTTGACAACTTTGTCAGAACTGAATGCAGTACACCATCAATGAAAATGGTTCTCTTGGATACTGGTTTCCTTTCCCCTTCACTTAGGGATGCAGTATAGCACAGTGGTTTAAGGCTCTGAGCTGCAAATCTGGTGACATCCAGCAGACCAGACCTGAGTTTGAATCCCAGCTTCCACTTACATACTGTGTGACCCTAAGCAAGTCACTTAACTTCCCTGTGCTCCTGGGTCACACCTGTAAAAAAGCTTTCAGCTTAGTGTGCTATTCCTGGTTAAACAAGAAAAAAAACAAATAGGTGACAAATAACTGAGTTTTAGTTGACCTTCCATCCTTTATGTGGTCCAAGCAGTAGCTCGGTGCCCTCTTCCCAGTGGTGGAGGAGTGTACCAAAAGTGTGGGGGTGAAGATTACATAGGACACCTCAGCCCAGGGTACTTTTCAATTCAATGTCTGACCCTTCAGCTACAAAGGTGAGGGATTGCCTGACCCCTCGGCTCCACCGCCTGTGCTCTTCACATCCAGACTGTGGGGCTTCTATTCTCCTAAGCTGGATTTTGCTGTAAGGAAAACTGGAAATGCAATTGATTCAGATGGAATTCAAATACCACTTTGAGAGGAATTTTCCATTAGTTCATTGGACTACCTTGTCCCTGTGAAAGATTACTTAGTTAGGATCTGTGCAGCAGGCTTGCAGCTCGCTTACCCTTCTGGCAGATGTTCCTGCCACCAGAAACTGCTTTTCAGGTAACACACTCAGTAGCAGTTGCCATAGGCTCAAAGGAGCCTCCATCAGCTTAGCAATGTACACAGTCAAGTCAGGGAGGGACAGAGTGACTTATTGAAGGGTATAGGTGATTAAGGCCTTTGAAAAACCTTTTGAAATGGATTGTGAGGGCACTGACCTGCCTTGCCAGCTGATGCGTAAGCTGACACTGCTGCTAAATGAATCTTTAGGTTGAGGACCTGAGGCCCAAAGACTGGAGATGGACTAGGTAGTCCAAGATTGCAGACAGACTTGCTCGGAGGGTTGAACTGTCTCGGAGAACATCAAATGGAAAATCTTTTGCATTTTGAAGCATGTATTTTCCTTGTTGCTGGTTTCCTGGAGACTATTGGCACTTCCATCACTTTCTCAGAGAGCTTTATTCCACAGAATTCTAGCTCTTCAAGACCCCTGTTCTGAGACACAGAGTTCTCAGACCTGGAAATGTTATGCTGCCCTGGAACAGTGTTAGCAGATTGTATCTCAGGGGTGGGTTCATAGGTGGCCTGCTGGAGAGTGACAGGAGCATGGAGTACCTGGCCCTGTCTGGAGCTATGAGAGTGATTGTTGCTGACTCCCTTCTCAGTTTGATCAGGACTCTCCAACAAAAGTGGGAAAGATGGGAAGGCATAGGGAACTTCCATGGCAAGTTGAGGACTACAGCATCCACTGGGAATGAACTCTGATGGGGTCTGTAGCAAAACAATGGGAGCTGGCTGTTCTCCCACGAAACAAACAGATCTGTTTCTGATGTACCCCAATGTCTGAACACTGCTGCCAGTGCCTGCTGGTTCAGGGTCCATTCGTGATTTCCCTGGCTGATTCTGCTTCATGGAATCTGCCAGCACATTGTCTTTCCCTGGCATGTGTACTGTTGAAAGCTGAACTTCCAGTGAGTATGCAAGGTTCCAGATCTTCATTGCTTCTGTGCACAACTTTTAAGATCTTGTTCCTCCTGCTTGTTTAGGATCGTGCTCCTCCATGCTTGTCTATGTAATACACTGTTGTGGTGTTGTCTGTTCTGACCAGGGCAGATTGACCTCTCAACTGGGAGAAAAGAGCCTGCTTTGCCAGATACACTGCCCTGAGCTCTAGAAGATTTATGTGCTCCTGAGTCTCCTCTGTACTCCAAGTACCTCTCATGATAAGGTCATCCAAGCCTGAGGAGGGAATCCCTTGTAAAGTATAGCTCATAGGTGATTGCTGAAGAAGGGAATTCTCTCTCTTTGAAGTTGCATTTTCCTTCCACTATTCCAGTGCCCTTAGTAAAGACTTTGTGATGGGCATCAGATTGGACAGAGGATCCCACCTGTGGGACCAATGGTCCCCTAGGTGATACTGGACTTCTCTCATTTGGAATCTGGCCTCTGGTACCACTGCAGTGGATGAGCCCATGTGCCCCAGTAGTCATAGAAAATCCTTGCAAGTCTTGGCTGACCAGCCTTGAGGAATTCTGCAGTTGAAATCAGATTTGCTAGCCTTGCTTGTGGAGGAATGCCTTCCTTGCAGGGTATTCAGCTCTGCACCTATAAAGTCAGAACCTGAACAGGTTCTGTCTGGGACTTTTGAAGATTTATGAAAAGCCCAGGTCCTCCAGTGTGTCTTGTTTCAGTAGCAAGAAAGACTTTGCTTCCTGCTTTGCTTTTTCTGACAGCAGCCAATCATCCAGGGAGGAAAAGCCACCATCCTTTGCCTTTCAAATGTGTTGTTACCACAGCTAGGTGCTTTGTAAACACTCCTGGAGTTGAGATGAGGCTGAAGGAAAGGGCTGTGAACTCCTACAGGCAGTTTTCGATCTTGAATCAGAGGTACTTTCTGTGGCTGAGCCTGACTGATATGTGAAAGTAGGCATCCTTCAGATACATTGACCCTAACCAGTCTCCCTATTTGCGAGAGAATCACTGAGACTAGTGTTACCATCTTGAATTTTTCTTTCTTTCTTTTCTTTCTTTGTTCAGATATCTCAGGTCTAAAATGGGTCATCACTCCTCGTTTGTTTGTCGTCAGCAAGTACCTGGAATAAAGTCCTTTGCCCTACTGTGAAGAAGTACTTTTCCACTGCATTTGCTTACAACAGTTTCTTCACTTCCATCTCCACAAGATTTTTCTGTTGTGGTGTGAGGTTGAAAACCTTTGATTCTGCAGCTTTGGGGATTTTCTGAACTGCAGTGATATACCTTGACTCAGTACTTCAAGGACCCATTTGTATGTAGTGACTTTTGTCCACTCCTAGAAACAGTGAGTCAGTCTTCCTCCCACTGGCAATGGATGGGCAACCTGTGCAGACTTGTCAAGGGTTTTGTTTGCTTGGTTTTGGGAACTGGTTCTGTAGCTGTACACCTACTGCTCCTCCTACCTCTGCCCCTATAGTGGCCTCTTTGAGGAGGTACTCATAGAGAAACAAGCATGGGAAAGTATCCCTATCCTACCTCCCCTTCTATAATGCCTAGGAAGTGGAGGCCTTTTATTCTCAATATTGCTCTTGTAGGTGGTTTTGTACTCGTCACCTTTTTCATGTAAGTCTCTGCCTTTTCACCAATTAGAAGTTCCCTTGCAGGAAATCCATAGCTTTTGTCTGTATGTCCTGGGATAAATTGATAGTTCTGATCAGGCACAGTTACCCACCTGAAAGAGACAGTTCAACAGTGAGGTCTCCTACAGTGACTACAGCACCATGCTGCTGTAGGGGACCACTGGAACGGACACTGTCTGTCGGGGTCCTGCACCCCCACCAAATCAGCTCCAACTCAGAGCTGATAATCCTAAGTGGGAGATGGCGGTATAGCCCTCATCGTGAGGTTCGGCGAAGCCCCGAAACACTTTGGGCATGGGAAACCAGCAACCAACTGCAAACTGCAGTCAACCTGCGGTTTCAGCTGTCAGGGCATTCACCAACAATTTTGTGAACACCGTCATAGATCCAGCCAGGCAAACTGTCTAAAGGACACTGCATTAGCAATGACCCTAGATGCAGTGTCATTTGTGTACATTGCCATAAGGAACTGGTTCTTAGTGGCATCTATAGGTGAACCATGCTACATTAGCCATATCCTGTGCTAAGTCCCCAGTACGTTCGTCCTTGCCAGAATGGAGCTGTGTAGGGCGCTGATACTGGGCTGTGTAGGCCAAGTAAGCTGCCTGTCTTAGGAGAAGGGAAGCTGACGATAGACTATTTTACCCATGCTATCCAGCTTCCTTGAATCTTTCTCAGGAGGCTGAGAGGAAATGGGCACTGGCTTAGTCACAGGTGGCAGTCAGGACCACTCCTTCATGATCAGGGTGGGAATACAGGTACATGCAGAGCCATGTTTGTCCACCTGATATTTTTTCTCAAATGTTTGTGTTGATTACGTGAATGCGAAGAAACATGTTGCGGCAGGTTTCTCCATAAGCAGGTTGTGGAGGCGTTGCACTGTTGTGGCTAATGCCCCACAGCCTGTAAAGGACTTGTCCTGTGTCTCTCAATGCTGTATGGCATGCTGCTGCTGACACTAGTTCAGCCAGCATGCCACCAACTTGTGAAAATTTAGTCGCTGCAATCAGGGGCTGCCTTGTCATTGCAGCGTCAGCCATCAGCTGCAATGAGGGAGCGACCCGTCATTGCAGGGCGATGCTGAGAAACACTGATATTGTTTGTAGAACACGGTGGCAGCTTGCCACCGTGTTCACAAACTATAACTGCCCACTGTGTTTATTTGCCAACGGGGCCCCAATCCCCATCGGCTTCACTGCCCTAATGTTTATTTTGCCGACGGGGAGCCATCTGTCAGCATTATGTACCCGCTTATTGTCTGCCGATGGGTGCCCAATCCGCTGGCATGATGTAATACCCCTCCCCTTTTGTTGTGTGCCGACTAGGTGCCTAATCCTCCGGCCGGCTACTGCTGCCCCACAAAGACAGACTCGTGGTAAGCTGGGAGCCTACCCCGCGTGTCACCTGCCCCAGTAAATAAAAACGGTCCCGCTGACATCTTTATTTTTATATTTTAACCTGTAAAAGGAAACTGTCCGTCGGGCGGTCCCCTGCCCCCACCGCAACCCGCCACCCACTGCGCACCCTGCCTTCCCACACCCCTCACCCCATACTTACCTCCAGAGATCAGTGCGATGATCTTCGATGGACCGAGAACACGCCTGCACTCTTCAAAGCCAACTGCGAACTGAGGAAATGCCGTAAGCTGCATAATGGAATAAATGGGGATTTCCAACTTTAATGCATATCTCAGTCATTTTTGGAATTTTGGCACCAAATGTTCAACATGGAGTTTTGGAATCCCTCCTCATGAATTCTGGAACTGTCTTGGGTTAATCAGCCCCAAAAGGTGTTTTAGTAGTCACTGACGGAATCACCTTTCAGTGCGCCAATTAATGAAACGACAGTGCCAGTGTTCATGGGTGGGCTCAAAAAGCCTATGTTGCAAATTTGGTGGAAAAAATAAAAAATGACTGTTTTACTTAGCTGCAGATTGCGCAGTTGCTACACACACTGTGAATCTCCGTGAATTTGCAATTAGTAACGCCAGATTTTCAACATTGGCATTTTTTCATACTCCCTGTGAACAGTATAGCTGTCATTGTTCACATCCTGGCCGAAATGTGTTTTCGCACTTCTGTGCAGAATAGCACGGTCATTGTGGAAATCAGTGTTCAGGACAGATTAAGAAAATGACAGTGACACTGTTCATGAGTAAAGGTCCTAAAATTCCTATGTTGAAAATTTGGAATGATACTCCATAAAATGACTGTAAACTTCACTAATTTATAATATTTTTACTCCAGATTTTCACCATTGCCATTTCCACGCTACTTATGAACAGTACAGCTGTCAATTTTCCCATCCTGCCGAAATGTGTTTCACACTTCCGGTGCACAATAGAGTGGTCACTGTGGGAAATCACTGTTGGGACAGATTAAGAAAACGACAGTGATACTGTTCATGAGCAGAGGTCCTAAAATGCCTATTCTGATAATTTGGTGATGATAGCCCATCAAATGACTGTGTTACAAGTGTACTTTGCACACTTTCCACGCACTCTTGTAACTTGGCAGATTTGTAATATTGTCAGCAGATTTTCAACAGTGGCATTTTTCACACCTCCTTATGAGCAATACAGCTATCATTTTCACATCCTGACGAAATGTGTTTTCACAGTTCGGCGCAGAATAATGCGGTCGCTGTGGGAAATCAGTGTTCGGGACAAATTAAGAAATGACAGTGGCAGTGTTCATGAGCAGAGGTCCTAAAATCCCTATGGTTGAAAATTTGGTGATAAACTCCATAACATGACTGTGTTGCAAGCGCATGTTGAACTGCTCTCTATGCACCCTCGTGAACTTCGCAAATTTGTAACATTTTCACGCCACATTTTCAACGGTGGCATTTTTCACACCTCCTTATGAACAGTACAGCTGTCATTTTTCACATCCTGGCTAAAATATGGTTTTGCACTCCTGCGGAGAATAGCACGGTCGATGTGGGAAATCAGTGTTTGGGACACACCAAGATCGACCAAGTGAGAGGGGGAGGACTAAGCTCAACTGAGCTCTGTCGGGACTGCTGCAGATTTGTTTGTGGGCAGAAGAAGTCCCAACACAAGAGCCCAGTACAAAAGGCAGACTGCAGCACTGGGACAAACAGAACAAGACAGTGAGCAAGGGAGGGGGTGAGCGAACTCACGGGCCTGTCAGGACTGCTGCAAATTTCTTTGTGGTCGAAAAAAGGTGTCAGTGCAGGCAGGGGCCCAGTACTAAAGGCCAGCCTGCAGCAGTGGAGACACAGAACGAGGCGAGTGAGGGATGGGGAGTGAGTGAGCTCAACGGAGCTCTGTTGGGACTGCTGCAGATTTGTTTGTGGGCAGAAAAGGCAGCAATGCACACAGGGCCAAGTACAAAGGGCAGCCTGCAGTGGCAGGAAAACCAGAATGAGGCGAGTGAGAGAGGGGAGTGAGCAACCTCAATGGAGCTCTATTCTAACTGCTGCAAATTTCTTTGTGGGCAGAAGAAGGCAGCAATGCAGGCAGGAGCCGGTAGAAAAGGGCAACCTGCAGCACCGCAGAAACGGAATGAGCAAGTGAGAGAAGGAGAGTGAGCAGAGCTCAACAGAGCTTTGTCGGGACTGCTGCAGATTTCTTTGTGGGCAGAAAAGGTGCCAACAGAGCAGAAGCCCTGTACAAAAGGGCAGCCTGCAGTGCCAGGAGAAACAGAATGAGTGAGTGAGACGGGGAGTGAACGACCTCAACAGAGCTCTGTCGGGACAGCTGTGGATTTCTTTGTGGCAGAAAAAGGTGCCAACGCAGGCAGGAGCCCAGTACAAAGGGCAGCCTGCAGCACTGGGAGAAACACAATGAGTGAGTGAGAGAGGGGAGGGACTGAGTGAGATCAATGGAGTTCTGGTCGGACTGCTGCAGATGTCTTTGTTGTCAGAAAGGTGGCACCCAGGCAGGAGCCCAGTACAAAAGGCCAGCCTGCTGCATTGGCAGAAATGGAATGAGTGAGAGAGGGGGAGTGAGCAGGCTCAACAGACCTGTGTCAGGACTGCTGCAGATTTCTTTGTGGGCAGAAAAAGCCACCAACAGAGACAGGAGCCCAGTACAAACGGCAGCCTGCAGCGCCAGGAGAAACAGAATGAGCGAGTGAAAGAGGGGAGTGAGCCACTCAATGGAGCTCTGTCAGGACAGCTGCGGATTTCTTAGTGGGCAGAACAAGGTGCCAACGAGGCAGGAGCCCAGTACAAAAGAGCAGCCTGCAGCACCGGAGAAGCAGACTGAGTGAATGACAGAGGGGCAGTGACTGAGCTCAACAGACCAACGCAGAATCAACATTCGGCATTGACAAAAGCTTGTTTATCTATGCCAGCAATTGAGGTGGTGCTGACATGATTATACTAGTGACTTTCCTGAGGGATTTATGGATGGGCAGCACCAACCTCTTTGTGAGAGCTAAGTCCATCATATCCATGAATTCTACCTCATCCTCATCCTCATCAGTTTCCTGTGAGGGGATGCCAAGAGTATTTACACTGTATGCATTACAAAGGTACAGTGAGAAGTATAATCCTCTGAATGCCTAACATGAGAGCCGCATTGTTGCTCAGGAGAACTGTCTGGTTCTATGGGTTTTACTTCCTCCTCATCTTCATAGTAAATTTCAGCCTCCTCCTCCACATGCATTGAGAATGGGAATGGAATGGAATGGAAGAGCCTGGAGGGCTGGAAAAGTCATGAAATTCCCCATAGCCTGGAATGCCTGGAGGATTTGCTATGCCTTCATGTCCTCTATTGAGGGTATTTTACTTGTGTCCAATGGCAGCTCCTTTCCTTCTTCAGGAGGATGGACAGCAACATGTTTCTTATTTTGTTTTTCTTGGCAGGCACCATCTCTGTTGTCTGCTCTGAGGCTTTTATTTTTACTGGATTCAGGTTTGTACCTTTTGGACACCCTGAATTCTGAACCATCTTTTTCAGCCTTATCTTTTCCTGTACCCTTTGAGAGGGACTGCTGCTTACTTTGATGGCTGGATCCTCCTCTGATCTTCCAGGTAACAAGGAGACAGACTGAGAAACCATAATATCTTCACATTTTTGTCCCTTTTCTTTAGCATTTTAGACGGGGATTTAAAACAGAGCTCACAACTGGCAAAATAGTGGTCTGGATCTAAACACTTTAAACACAGCTTGTGGCAGTCTGCCTTTGCCAGGAATTGAAAACAAATTGTACAATTTTTAAAGCCTGTTGGTCCTGTCTTATTGTTGAGTCTGTCTATCATGCCAAACACTGATGACCCTGGGAAGATGTTTGCAGATCCCAGTAGAAAAAGACGTACATATAAAAACCAAACAAATGTTTATAAAGGATTTTAAAAAAAAATGTGGTTCAGTTCCTGAAAAGATGAAACTGCAAATTAAATATACATCAAAAGAGTTTTTGTTTTTTAGTAAAATGAACCAGTTTCGTCTCAGTTCCCAAAGATGAGGAACTGAGGATAATTTAAGTAAAATCGCAAACAGTTTAAGTAAAAGCTATTTTTATTCACTCTTTTGGGAAAAAATAGCTGCTCCATAAAAATGGGAACCATGCTGAAAAACATCCTTCTATGGTTCCTGGGAAGCAGTGAAATGTGAAACTCACACAATAATTTACAAATAACATCCTAACTAACACAGAGCATTGAAAGGTGAACTAAAATAATTTAACACCATAAAATAATAAACCATAAACTGGCAAGCAGAGTAGAGCAGACTTCAGGACGATTGCTTTCTCAGGCAGAGAAATAAATCCGACGTTAGAGTGCAAGGGTGAGCATGACCACACAGCAGAGTTTGAATTTCATTTTAATTCCATAATTAGCATAAAATTCTTATAGATCTAGGGCTGCTCATTCCAGAGGAATGCCTGCCTTTTTAAGCATAAGTGAGGGAGTCCTAGGGTTTGAAAATGAGACTTATACATGAGTATATACATAAGGTTACTAGGCAGACACCATCTTCAATATGGTGAACAGTTCGGATCCCCATACACAGTAACTATAGAAACATAGAATTGGCCAGCAGATAAAACCACTTGGCCCATCCAGTCTGCCCATTTGTCCCTACCTATAGTATTTGCCACAGACCCTACCTGATCTCCAGTTTTTCCCTCCTCTTCCTTTCCATTAAGATTCTCTTATGTCTATTCAGTTCATTCTTGAATCCCACCACTGTTTTCATGCCAATCACCTCCACTGGCGGGCTGTTCAGGAATCCACCACACTTTCTGTGAAGAAGTAGGTTCACATCTATCCTGAATCTACACCCCTCCGCTTCATAGCATGTTGTCCCATGTTCTTGAGCACCTTTTGCTCTGGATAATACTTCCTCCTGTACCTTATTTACTCCTGTGAGGTATTAAAGATTTGTATCATGCCAGCTTTGTGGCTAGGGATGGGTGTTCACTCAGCATGCTCGCAACCTGGGTTCACACCCCAAGCCTGGCTATCAGGAACGAGTCCGACAAGGAGGGAGTTATGAGCGTTATATGGATGCTTCCTCTGGGGGATGATCCCAGACCACTGGTTAGACAGCTCCTTAGGGTGGCTTGAGGCTGCTATTCATGGTGGTGTGAAGTACTGACACGTTGACAAATGCCCCACCCACACAATGCCACTGCGGTTGGACCATTACATGGGGAGGGAGAGTCAGGAGAAATGTGGTGAAAAATGCAGTCTTCAGCCAATCAGATGACAGCAGCAGGTCCCACTTTCCAAGAAGCCCGTAAGTGTCTGCATTGACTACTTGCTGTGTGCCCGGCATAGTAGGAAGCCTTCAGGCAAGTCTCCCCTTCTGGTTCCCCTGGCCTGGTGGACCCCCCACAGAGAAGGGATATGTTGGGTCAACCAGGCCGCATTAGTAATGAGGATGGTAGGGACTGGTGGCAGGGCCCTAGGCTGCCTGAAGGAGTGGTCAACCTAGGGCTTGGGGAGCATAAAGAAATAGCACACAAAAGAAGGTACCTATCATATCCACCTCCCATTTCTGCACATGTACATATTGAGGTCTTTTCATCTCTCCTCATAAGACTTTTGATGCAAACCCTGCACCATTTAAGTGTTTCCTCTGCACACGCCTCCACTCTGTCTATGTCCTTCTGGACATGTGGTCTCAGAACTGGACACAGTATTCTAGGTGGGGTCATACCAGTGATCTATACAGGGCAACACCACCTTGGTGATACCCTCCCTTATGCACCCCAGCATTCCACTAGCCATCCCAACTGCCTTGTCACATTGCCTTGCCACCTTTAGGTCATCAGATGTGATTGATATCCATCCAGGTCTCTCTCTGCTTGGTGGTCATCAATAACACTCCATCATTGTTGTACTCTGCCCCTGGGTTTCTGTGCCCTAAGTGTATAATTTTTCTTTTTTTCATTTTGAAACCCAGCCACCATACCCTTGACCACTCCTGGAGGTTTCTCAACCTCTGCTCATCCCTTCTATCCCACTCCCAGAGTGTCCACCGTATTGAAAATTGGTGTCACTGTAAAGAGGCAGACCTTCCCTCCAGACCCTCTGCAATGTCAATGACAAAGACATTAAAAGGTCTGGTCCCAACATTAATCCCTGAGGCACCCCACTGGTCACCCTACCCTCCTCAGAGTAAACTCCATTTACCACCACCTTCTGTCACCTATCCCCTAACCAATTTCTTACACAGTTTACCACCTTTGTACCCACTCCAAAGCTACCCAGCTTGCTTACTCGTCTCCTATGTGGAATAGTGTTGCAAGCCTTACGGAAATGTAGGCAGACCACTTCCACCGTTCCACCCTGTTCTAATTCTTTGTTACCCAGTGAAAGAAATCTATCAGAACCATTTGTCATGACCATCCTCCCCCAATTAATCCATAATGCCTTGGGTCTTGTAACTCATTGGATTCAAGATATTCTACTATCCTTTCCTTCAGCAATCATTTCATTAACTTTCCCACCACCAATGCCAGGCTGACTAATTTATAATTGCCAGCTTCCTCCCTGCTAGCACTTTTGTGAAGTTGGACTACATCTGCCCTCCTTCACCTTCCTGAGCTCCCTCAGTACCCTTGGATGCACCCTATGTGGTCCCATTGCTTTGTCCACTTTCAAATTAGTGAGTCCCTTCAGGACTGCCCCTCCAAAAGAACTAGTGTCCACTTCCTCCCTCCAGAACTCCTGTTACTTTTTGTGGCAGCCCCTCCACTTCTGATTCCTCTATGAACACTGGACAAAAGTATTTGTTAGAGATGTCATAAACACACTCCACAGGTCAGGCCCTCTGCTCCCACAGGGCCAACCTCAGAGTGCAATATGTGAACAGGTAGCAGACAGGGTAACCCTCCTATCTGCCTTGGGTCCAAATCACAGTATACTGTCACTGTACTGACTCCCCAGTGGCGAAGTCCATCACAGTGACAGGAATTGAGGCAAAACCACCCGCCGCTGTGATGGTCTGTGCGGTGATCGGGACTGCCTCACTGGGTGTTTGCCCTCCGGTCAAACTCTGACTCTGAGTTAGAATCCTAGAGATGGGGGTGAGGCAGAGCCCCCACAAGGGGAGGTCCAGAGCTGGCCCACCAATTGTGTCTGCCGACATCCCAGTGGCTACAGTGCCGACAGTCGGCATTGTAGCTTGGCTGTAGGGGATGTCGGCACTAGCACTGTCGAGCGCTTAGGTAAACCCCAAATCACCTGTTAGCCTCAAGTTCTGGAGGAATTCAAACTGTGAACCTTATGCTAGCATACCCAATTAACAGACTTGAATCGTACCCTCTTCGAGGGATGTGGTACAATCCTCGCTCAGGGCACCCAGCCAGGTTTTCAAAATGTACCCTTAGAACTCCATATGAGACCTAGGTATTTCTTACCTTTTTTAATTTTAGTAACACCATGCAAGCCCTTTAATAGCTGTCAAACTTAAACACAGATTCAGCATCACATGTAAAATAACAGAAGAGCACAGGCAATATTTTAAAGGGAATATTGTTTACTAGAAAAATGATAAAACAGGAAAAATCAAATATAGAACAGTTATATCACAAATCTCACAGTCATCTACAAAAAAAAGGAAAGTTACAGAACACAAACTCTTACCACTGATACTTAATTATTTTCTAACTAAGTATTACCTAAGTGCTTTTTAACTTCAGAGCACTGTCTTTTCAGAGTTCAAGAATCATATAACACTTTTTCCCCAGATGGATGACCATTTGAAACTCCATCTCCCTCCTTGTGAAATCACAGCCTGGACCTCCCATAGGCCGGATGCATTTTAAATAATGTGAACATCAGCAAAATGCCATTTCCCAAATATGACCGTCTAGGATCAAACATTTCTCTTTGATGCCCTCTGCTGATTTCCTGTGGCTAGTGTGATCTGAGGGTTTATGAGTCTTCAAATATTTCTGCTATCAACCTGCCTTTTCCTGCAGGTACCATAAAAGTTTATTAGGCCTATTTCCTGCCCAGATGTGTTCAGAGGGTTTCTCTGGTCTGTTTACAACATCCTGTATTATTACTACACTGGAACCTGGGGGATCACCCACTGAAGCCCAGCTTGGCTGCATCTAAGAGACACTCAGACACATTTGTTTATAATACAATAACCATAAGAAGATGGCAGTGTCACAAGCCTCCCACCTAGACTGAATTTAGGGGCTCTATCCCTGCATGGGATGAGCTCTCTTAGTCAGTTCATTCCTCATATAGATGCGACAAGCCATCTGCATTTTATTGGCTGCCCCTGCCCTGTGTGAGAAAATCATGTCATACCCTTGCAAGGCAAGACTCCATCTTAATAGTCTACCATTCATTTTACCCATTTGTGTCAGCCAAACCAAGGAGTTGTGGTCAGTTTGTACCTCAAAACGCTGCCTGTATAAGTATGGCTCTAACTTCTTTAGGGCCCACACCATGGCAAGTCACTCTTTTCTCACTGCAGTAAGCCTGCTCCTGTGAAGTAACTTTTACTTAGGTGCACCATGGGGTGATCTTTCCTTGGTTGGATGTCTGACTCAGCACTGCCCCAATACCCACATCTGAGGGTCAGTCTGGACTATAAAGGGTCTGCTATAGTCTGGACTTGCCAATACAGGAGCACTGCACAGTGCCTCCTTCAGGCTGGCAAAGGCTTTTTCACAGGCTGGTTCCCAGGTAACTTTCTTAGGCATCCTTGTCTTCACCAGGTCAGATAGGAAGTGGCCAGGGCACTGTAATTGGGTACAAATTTCCTATAATTACCTGCTGTCCCCAGAAAACTCCTGACCTGCTTATGCATTTCTGGTCTTGGCCATGCCTTGATCACCTCTATTTTTACTTGGTTAGGATGGAGCTGTCCCCAGCCTACAACATGCCCGAGGTATGTCACTTCAGTCATGGCCACCTGGCACTTCTCAGCTTTGACAGTAAGCCTGCCCTCTGTATCCTTCCCAGCACTTCCTAATGTGGGACAGGAGTTCCTCCCAGCTGGCATTAAAGATGGCAATGTCATCCAGGTATGTCACAGTGTACTCCTTAGCACCATTTAACACCTCATTCGTGAACCTTTGAAAGTGGCTAGGGTGTTCTTCATTTCAAAGGCATTACTTTAAATTCAAATAAGCCTATTGGTGTGATGAAGGACGACCTCTCCCTCTCTCTGGCATTTAACTCTATCTGCCAATATCCTTTGTCAGGTCAATAATTCTAAGGTAAATTGCCCTCCCAACTTGTCCAGGAATTCGTCCATCTGTGACATCGGTGGGTGTCTGACTTCATGACTGCATTCAGTCCATGATAGTCCACAAAAATGAGTAGAGCCATCTGGCTTGGGAACAAGGACCATGGGTGAGGCCCAGGGCTGTGGGATTTCTGGATTACCCTAAATCCAGCATTTCCTCCACCTCCCTCCTAATGTCCTTTTAGATAGCCTCGGGCACTCGATGTGCTGTTCCGCTGTATGGGCACCTGCATCCCTGTCTCCACATCGTGTGTCGCTAAGGGGTTAGTCCTGGCTTGGAGCTAAACAGTGGAGCAAAGTCTACTAAAACCTCCTTACTTCCTGGATCTGGTCCAGAGTCAACTGGGCGACATTTTAATTGCCTCCACAGAGGACTCCCACTACTTTCTTCCAGCAAGTCCAGAAGGGTGCACCACCCCACACTCCTCCCACAAACATTTCATCAGGTCCGACATGAAGGAACCCCCCGACGCGGTATAACCTCTTGTAGAAACCCAACATGGGAGAAAATCCCAAGTAAGGTATCTGCCACTTTGTCTGTCCTCAGTGAGGATAGGGTGACTGCCTCTGGATACTGGGTGGCATAATCCAGAAGAATCAGGATGAATCTTTTTCTGGAGGAGCTGGAGATATTTAAAGGCCCCACAATATCCATTCCACTCTCTGGAATATCTCCTCCACTAGAGGCAATGGAATTAGGGTGACTTGAGTTTTCTTACCTGCCTTCCCTATTTCTTGGCACCAGTGACAAGACCTGCAGTACTCCTTCACCTGCTGGGCAAGTTGAGCCAATAGAAATTCTGGGCCAACTGCTGTGTAGTGCGTGCAATTCCCAGATGACCAGACAAGGGAATATCATGTCAATTACTCACGGTACCCTGGGGAATGACAAGCTGCCTGCCTATCACCCCTCCCTCTGTCTTAGCAACCTGAGTATACATCAGTACATTGTCCCAGCAAACTTTGTGTTTCCATTACCTCCTGTGCTCCAACAGAATCTGCCCAAGCCCTCAGCTTCTCTAAATTAGGGTAACTTTTCTGAGCAGCTGCAAACTCCTTACACATTCCTAAGACATGGGACAGGTCCCCTTCAGTGTCTAAACTAGGGTCCCTAGCTCTAGCATCAGGGCACTCAGGATCACTGCCATCCCTAACCCTCTGACAATGGCTCACCCCTCCTTCTTCAGAGTAACCCTCCATAGTTGTTTGGTTAACTGCTACAGGAATTTCTACCCCCTGTCATTAGTCTCCATATCAGCAGACCCAGGCTGGGGAATCAGCCTTGCAGTGGTTTCTACAGGGACTTCTATGGGGTCCTGGGAATTACAATTTTCCCTTGCCACTTGGTTATGGGTAACTGCACACACCCTCCCTCTCTGAGACTGTTGCCAAGAATTACATCAACCACTAAAGTTTCAGCTACAGCCACCTGTTGCACAGTTGCCCTGTCTCACCCAAGTCTAGGAGAACACTAGCAAGTGGCAATGTTTTCTCCTTCCCAGTGAACCCTGCACCATCACAAATTGATTGGGTATTAGCTGACCAGGCTCTACCAGATCTCCTTTACCAAAGTCAGGGGTGCCCCCCTGTCTCTTAACCCTTGTATCTGTACACCAGTGACTGAATGCATGTGTTCCTCATTTTTATTGGCATACTTTCAGGGACACACAACAACCCACTTCTCTTTGAGTACCACTTTGTGTACTGCTCGCTCTGTTGGGACATTGTCTGACCATATGCCCAGTTTCTTTGCAAACCCAACATTCATTTCTTCTCTCAGGAAAATCTTTTCTTTGAAACCTGGGGCTACCTGGTTTTGGTGAGCAGTGAAGGTTTTAGCTGCCCTGAAGGTGTGTTTTTCCCTTTTGCACTGCCACGCCAGCCCCATTTACTCTCAGAGCAGGTCTGCTCCTGGCATAGTGGTCCGAGAGTTCAGCAGCCCTGTACACTGTTTTTGGATCTCGGTCCTCCAGCCAGGTTTTCAGCTCTACTGGGCATGCCCAAAAACTGTTCTAACAATACAGCATTTTCAATTTTATCTACAGAGTTTGCTTCAATTCCTTCCCACCAACATTTTAAAACTGACATTGTTTCATGGCTAGCTCCATCAAAATGCAACAACATGCATATTTAAATACTTATCATTTAAATATTTTCTTGCTACTAGCTTCAGTTGTACAGGTATTCTCTTTCAAGAAAGATTCATACTCATAAATGTCACCAATTCTCAGCAAAGAATCTTCTAAAAAGATTGACATTGTCTTTTTTAACCTCTTAGACACTATCTGATAAGCACTGTCTCAGACATATGCCACGTTTTCTGTGACAATCCAGGCTAAATATATGTTAATCAGCAGGCATTTTTACTATGCTTTTGAGGAAAAAATATTTATATTGAGCTACAGCAAACACACACACACACACACACACACACACACACACTGTACCCACCATCCTCATGGTGCAACATTCGAAATAAATACTGAAATCAAATATGTTATAAAACAATAAAGAAACTGTTCATGTCAGTCTAGCTATGTGGAACACAGTGAAGTTCAGTTTACAGTAGATTTCCTTTAAATATTTCTTATCCTATATTTTGTATCCTGGATAGCACAGGGAGATGCTACATCTCATTCTCATAGGGATCTTCATTTTACATTTTTTGCACTGTATTTACTCAGGATGTCCAGATTAGATGCAATATTTTGTTTTCAGTGGGGTCATGATTTTACCATTTTTATAATGCATTTTTCAGGGTAGCCTAGTCCAGATGTAAAATATTGTTTTCAGCATGTTCTGATTTTCGCAATGCAGCATAATACTGTGTAGATGTAGAGCCCACTGAAAATAAGACTCCATATCTTCTGTGAACTATCCACGCTAAATATATAGCAATCAGCAGGCATATTCTGCGAAAATACATTGTAAAATGTGTAAAGGAAGACCACCTTGACACTGCCTCTCAGCAGATCTGTATTGTGCAAATTCATTAGAAATAATGGGTAAAAGCAATACCACACTGTAAGTGATATTTTACAGATTATGCCAGTTGAAATTCACATACCAGTGATATTTCAGTGATATGGGAGGCAGTATAGCGCAGTGGTCTAAGGCTCTGAGCTGCAAATCTGGTGATATCCAGCAAACCAGACCTGGGTTTGAATCCAGTAGCTTCCACTTGCATACTGTGTGCCCTGAGCAAGTCACTTAACCTCCTTGTACTCCCAGGTCGCTCCTGTAAAAAGCTCTCAGCTTAGTGTGCTATACCTGGTTAAACAAATTAATAAAAAAAAATTTCCAACTTGTAAGAGGAGATTTGGGTCAAATTAGTAGGGATATTGGCCTGCTAGTAGGGATTTCGTAACATCATGAGCTTCTTTTTAAATAGCATCAAAAACAAGAAAAACATTTAATATAGTCTATTTTGTCAAGAATAAGCACTAAAAGGAATCAGCAACTAGTTATACAAAGTTATCAGATACATTGTTCATCACTAATTTACTTTTATGTATCTTTATCTGTCAAAAAATCCATGAATAGATATTTTGACAGAATTTTATTTAAGCAGGAGATTTTGTTTCCTGGGAGGGAGGCTGGAATTCAGTCAAAAAAGTACGAGTCTTCTGGCAAATGCAGGAGATACCACATGTATGGATTCGATATATCATATATATCGAATCTCAAATACATATCCTGTAAAAATTCAATATTTAAAATGGTTTAAATGCTTTATCCAAATAAAATAAATATTTTAAATATCAACTTAGCTAGTCTTTCCTCATATAGTAGGTCTTATCCCATATGCCCGGTGCCATTGTAGTTGCCCTCCACTGCACCGCCTCCACCTTGTCTATGTTTTTTTTTCTCAGATGGGGCCTCCAGAACTGGATGCAGCATTCCAGGTGTGATCGCATTAATTGTGTCTTATACAGGTGCAAATGACCTTCCTCTTTATACTCCTGATACCCCTTCCTGTGCATCCAAGCATCTATCTAGCCTTTCCAGCCACCATACCACACAGTCTAGTTTCTCTTAGGTCCTGCAAATGCCTACCAGGTCAATATTGTGCATGAAAGACAGCATAGTTAATACCGCGTTGTCTGAGTGAGCACATGCAGTTTCAGTGACAGGGTTGAACAGCGCTAGAAATAAGCGCTACGCTGTGCAGCTTACCTCTTACCTGGCTTCATCAAGCTGCCATGTGCTGGGTGCTTGGTCGAGCCACTCCTGTGGCAGAGTGGCTAGGGCACCAGCACACAGTGGAATGGGAGACCTGGGATGATGGGTTGATTCCTCCCAGGTCTTCCCGTGCTGCTACTTTTGCAGTACTTTTTTTTTTTTTTTAAAAATAACTTCCCCAACAGTGTTTTCCCCATCCCCAACATCCGCAACCCCTAGAGTTTGTTATTTAAAGTCTGGGGTGGGTATGGGCGTAGCTCCCCACAAAAACAAGGAAGCCCACAGACTGTAAGAGATGCACTGCCTGTGTTCATCGGTGTTTTGCCTGACGATATTGCAGTGCATGCTCTTATGGTTCGCGACATTAAGTGCCGTGCAATTTTCTCTTTGCAGTATTCACCGTGTGCCAGCATGATGATAACTCCCAAGTCCCTTTCCTACTTTGTGACTGTCAGTACCTCCCACACAGTTTGTACTTTGCCCAGGGTTCTTGTGCCTTATCTGCATGAGCCTGCACTTCTTTGCATTGAACCCAGCTGCCATTCTTCAGATGATTTATCCAGTTTTTTATTGTTTACGTCCTCATTTTTTCCCAACTTCCTGTGATATGGCTGTCGTCGCCTGTGGAGGCACGCACACTGTGGTTCTGCAGTGCCCTCCCATTGCTTGCTGTCTACCTGCACTACCCTCAGGCCTGCACCTGGGGCCAGTTGGATTGTGGGGCAACAGAGTCCCTCTCTGGGAGTGTACAGCTGCCTTGTGGCAGTTCAGTCCTGCTCCTCCCCTAACCGGCCTTCAACACCCCAGGCTTGCTCCCAAACCTGGGTGCTGCATAGCATGAGTGTGACATCCAGTGTCTCAACCCTCAGTGCCACTGGGCTGGCTCTCCAGTTTGTTAAGGTCTTCCATAATTCTTTCAACACCCCCTGGCATGTCCACCCTATTGTATACCTTTGTATCCACTGTGAAGAGAAATGCCTCTTCCCTCCAGTCCTTCTGCAATGTCCCAACAAAGACATTGACGAGGCCCAGCCCTAATACCAACCCCTGTGGCACCCTACTAGTCACTGCCTCCTCTTCAGAGTACTCCTGTCTACCACAACCCTCTGACTACTGCCATTCAGCCAGTTCTCCACCCACAGAACTATTTTAGGATCCACCCCAGGCTGTGAGGTTTGTTAATCAGCTTTCTATGAGGGGCAGTGTCAAAGGCCTTTCTGAAGTCCAGATAGGCCACATCCACCGCACTCTCACTAGTTTTACCTTAGTTATTCAGTCATGCAGCAGATTAGTACAATGAGTTAGTGCAAACTATAGTGCTTATCAAAATACAGTAAAGTTTGGCTTAGATGTGTAAATAAATGCCATATATTGGCTCCACCAAGTCACAGTGACAGAAATTATGCTGCAATCCTTCATATCGACGCAATCCCTCTGACATCACTGATGCATCCCAACAATGACTTGCAACATGCCAACAACGACCACCACACTAACTGTATCAATGCGGGGGCTGTGCCCTGCATCCCCAATACTTTAAATATCTAACTCCACATCACACAGACAGTAGAGTTTGGTGCTTACACCACATCAATGAAAAATCTCCCCATCGACTCAAAGTCAGTCAACGTTGGGGTTTTGATATATGTGTGTGTGTGTGTGTGTGTGTGTGTGTGTGTGTGAATGCTCTATGTGTGCAGACAGTGCACTGCTATGCACTGCACTGCTATGTTATACTGTAATATGTATGTATATATGTGCATTTGTATTAGCATGTGTATCACAACAGTTAGAAAATGCTATTAGGTGGCGCTTTGGTTAGTTCAAAAGTGCTAGTCTACATTTTCCTGCTATGTAGATCAGTTTTAGCCTTCTGCATGTCATTGCTTATTTAACTGAGGTGTCTAGTGGTAACTCCCCATCCTCTGATGTCCTCAGAGCCTGAAAAGAAGAAAATGGTACCTTGGTGTCTTTTCTTTTAATCTATAAACAAGTGTGTAGATGGCTAACTGCCATGTTATACTCACTGAATATATATGTATATGTGTATATGTATTAGTCAGTGTGTGTATATCACAGCAATTAGAAAGTGAAGTTAAGTGACTCAGTGGTTAGTGCAAAATTGCTAGTCTACATTTCCCGCTATCTAGATCAGTTTCAGCTTCATGCATGTCATTTCTGATTTAAATGAAAGTCTATTTTGGCCCACTGTAACTGCCCCTGTCTATGCCCAGCCCATCTCATATTAGTCTTCTGGCATGGGGATCTGCTCTAGACCTAGTACAACATCAATACCAGCAGCGAACATGTGGCATTCACAAATGCTTGTTTTTTCTCTCTGAGTGAATACATTAGGAGTCATGCCAAGAAATGTAAATCTCTCAGGAAGTATACAAGTTACACACACACAACCAGCATGAGGTTCTTCAGGACAAAATACTTTCCAAATGAGGGTAGTCACTAATCTAAATTTCATTAGATATTTTTAAATATAGTCAACCAAAAGGTAAAACTGTGAAGAAAAATGAAAATCCAGGTAACCAGATGGCCATATTTAAAAAATATAATTAGTGCAGCTTAGTGAATAGGCTCATTTGAAAGGTCTTTGTCCTGAACAACTTCCATGCTGGTTGTGTATGTGTAACTTGTATACTTTCTGAGAAAGATACATTTGTTGTACATGACTCTACTGTGTTGGCTCAGAGAGAAAATGTGGCTGTTTGGCAACAAATTGGTTAGGGATCAGTGACAGAGGCTGGTAGTAAATGGAGTTCACTTCAAGGAAGAGGGTGATGGGGAGGTGCCGAGGGATCAGTGCTGGATCGGTCCACTTTAATGTCTTTATAAGTGAAATTGTAAAGGAGCAGGAGGGTAGGTTTGACTCTGCCTGATTATACCAAGATCTGCAGTAGGATGAAAAAGTATGAGCAGAGACCTTGGAAGACACAAACAGTGGTCAAGGGTATGGCAGCTAGGTTTCAACACAAAAATGTACAAAATGGGTGGAGTGGTACTGGCGACATTAAGAAAGCACACATTAAAAAAAAAGCTTTTACATACAGTTGATTTCTGTTTAACAATATTATTTTATTTACTTATTTAGTTAGTTTTGTTAACGGATAGGTGCACTAACCATGAAATAACTATTTTCAGGCCCGGCCCGGAGAGTACAATAATCAAAGGCAGGTACATAGCATGAGTACAATGAAATTACAATAGCATAGGTCAAAACAGTTAGTAGTGATGAATACATACTGCCAGGACAATAACAATCAATGCAATTCACATTGAATTTTTCAGGCAGAGAAAACCTACACAGTCTAGGAAGAGATACCACAACATAGCAGCAAAGAGCTATTGTTCAAATTAGTCACAACAATGAAGATTCAACTAGGCAGCGAGAAACAAGGCAAGGGCAAATTCCTGACTGGGCAGGATGCATTATCACGGCCTCTGAAACAAGAATCAGGTGTTGGGGAGGGGGAGTTGGGGTAGATTAGCTCTCAAGGAGATAGCATCTATGGCTGTCACTGTACATTTGGTGCGAACCCATAATCACGTTCCTCACTTGATGCGAAAGGGTGGGGGACCCATAACTGACTCCTTGTTTTGGTGTTAAAGGGGTAAGTTTTTACAGCAAAAACAAGGAAGGGTCATTTCTAAAATGTGCAGATGAGCATGGGTACCACTTTTTTCAGAGAGTGCCACCACCGGCAGCTACCACTTCAAGGCTGCTACCTCTCCGCCTACTACAATCAGGGGAAAACCAGAAGTAGTCTACCAGCACTGAGATCGATATGGGTAAGGCACATTTACCAGAAATTACTGCTTAGAAAAGAATGAGAACATGACTGTAATGATAAGCAAGTGCCAGACCAGATCGGTATAGTTTGTTAATAGTCTCCTGAGTCTGATTTTTATGGCTGCATAGGCCAAGCTCTGCAGATGTTATGCCATCATCAGATTTGTCTTGTCTCCTTTTTACCTCCTGGGCTATTCTCTCTTCAGTTTGTGCCTTTGCGCTCCTTACTGCTTTCCTGCTTCACTCTATTTCCCGATACACCTCAGTATTCTCCTCCTCTGCATTTCTTTATACCTTGTGAATGGTACCCTTTTATCCTTTACCTTTTCAGCCACCTGTTTCAAGAACCTTAATGGTCTCTTTTCCTCTTGCTTTCACTCACTTGCTTGATGAAGAGGGTTGTTGCTTTAACTATGCCCACTGTTCCTTCATCACACCCAGGTCATCCACCTGACAGGTCATCCCTGAGGCATTCACCTATCTTTATCAAATCTGTCCTTCTGAAGTTCAGTACCCTCACCCTTGTATGATTTGATTCTGCAGCCATTCTTATATTGAACCACACTGTACGGTGATCACTGGTTCCCAGGTGGTCTCCAACCTTGAGCGTCTGCAACACAGTCCCTGTTAGTGACTACCAGGTCCTTTACTGCCCAATAACAAGTGGGATCTCTGACTAATTTCCTGAGAAACGCTCCCTGCAGGGAATCTAGGATGTCCATCCTTCTAGTTGAAGGCACAGCTGGGAGGTTCAATTTACATCTGTCAGACTGGTGTCCCTCACTACCAGTACATTCCCTTTTATGCCATCTTGCCATTTGCTTCCACCAGTACCTTATTGGAGGAAAGATATTACTAGGATTCAGAAGTTGTGGAAGGAGCAACCAAGGTGCTTGATGCCTTAGAAACATGGACTATGGGCTGGCCCAGTGGTGCTGAAGGTTGAGGTGCTAGACACCACACTTTGCACCATGCCGGCAACCTGGGTTCAGAAGCGAGTCCAGGTCCTCTGGTATTGGCAGGGGAAAGGCCAGGAGATGGACTGAGCAGCTACAAGACAGCTCTCCCATCCCTGGGTGGGGACTCAGCCACACCTGCTGCAAGGCTGCCCCAGGTGGAGGCCGGAGGCAGTGCAGTTGGGAGGAACTAGAGTTGGGAGGGTGCCGCTGGTCACTGCGTGCACATGCCTGCACATGTGTGCAAGAAACTGCAGCAAGGGACAAGGTGAAAAATGTATAAAAATAATGGAACTGTGAGGAAAAACTGACTGAGCTCAATATGTACATCCTAAAGGAGAGGTGACAGAGGATGGACATGATTGAAACCTTCAAGAAACTAAAGGGTACAAACAAACTGTCTTCACTTTGTAAGGAATCCATCACTAGGGGCCTCAATTATTAGGGGCAGGGAAATGTAGGAGAGATGTGAGGAAGTACTCTTCATGGAAAGGGTGGTGAAAGAGTGGAACCGTCACCCTGAGGAGTTGGTCAATCTTAAGACAGCTGCAAGTTTCAAGAAAGTGTGGGGCAGACACACGGACTGCTGAAAATTATGTGGGAAGATGGGGTTAATGGAGAATTGGGAGATTCCAAGCTTTGTCTTGCCCATAGCCTGCCTATGCTGGCTCAGGTATAAGAGGCAGTAGAAGCTAAAAACGGTGGTGGTGGTGGTGATGGTGGACAGGAAATCAATGAGAGGGACTCACCTTCTTTGGTGTAAAAGTACATCCTAGTGGGTGTCTAGGAGCATGTTTCCCCATATCATATTGAATTTTTATAATTATGAGGTTCATTTTATGCACATGGAAACACTGCACACTCCAGTAGTCCCACACACTTTTTACAGAACTATATTCAGTGAGTTTCTGCAAGTCCCGCCCACAAACAAATTCCATCACAGGAGGCAGCACAGTCCAGTAGGAAGACACTTTTTATTTTCTGTGGGTCAAATGCCAAGTTTTACGTCAGTTTCCCTGCCCTCCACCAGAATCATTGGGATCACTGTACCTATGCAAGCCAGCTAACCAGGAGGATGAGATAAGTGATTGCATCCTTAGCCAATGCCAATATAACTCCTTCGTTAGCAAGCAATGGTGGGCAAATGCCAGGCAGACACTTCTTCCCCACTAGGAGCCAATTTCCTCACCCTGCAACATGTTCAGCCCCTGCCATCCTTGAAGTAAGACACCTAGTCCATACACACACCCAAGTTCCCAAAGTAGCAACACAGACAGCTGCTGCCACATCACCGGTCTAAAGGACCCCTTTTTTATCTGGCTTTTTCTCCATGTCTACCACTCCTTCCAGTCATCAGACCCTTCTTATGAGACTGGCAACCCAACCTTTCAGCCCCCTCCCTTGCTCTCCTGATAGGCTGTGCCCTGCAGAGACTATGTAGATGTCACAGCACTAGAGTGCTGACAGCTGTCATCGAGACAGCGGAGTTGTTTTATCCCCATTTTTTTCCATAGATTCCTCCCACCACCCAAGTCCCACTGTGGTGCCACATGCAGCTCACAGGCTTCACTGACAAGTGGCTTCCACTGAGACTGGAAGGTACATTGTCCAGGGCCATGCTGCGAGGTTACTGGTGTTGAGTTACACTGTACCTCTCTCCGGATCGAGGCTGCACAGTCGCTGCAGTCCTCATCGAACAGGGCACCTATTTTCCAGCATCCTGGGCTTGCTCCTGAATCTTGGCCATCAGACTCTACCACTGAGCTATTATGCAGCCCTGGCTAAGCACTTTATCTTTGTTTCCATCAAGCAGTTTGCTCCAATTGTGCCACCTTCTCCTGCTATCTGGCCATTGTGCGGCAACCTCCGGCTCCATCTACCATCTTCCTCCACTGTCAAATCAAGTGGGATCCACACAGTATGGGGACCAAGAGTACCAGTGACCATCATACAGGTGGTCTAGAAGACATAGGGGTTTCTTGGCTGTGACATCCCTGAGTAGGAGACATGATCCCAGCCTATCACAGGTCCACTGCAGCTGTGGAACTACAGTGTCATCCCTCCCTGACTGGGAGCAATACTATGTAACAACACCACACCAACACCCCATCCCATGACCTTGATCCTACGTTTGCTCCCAAGCTCAGGTTGCTGGCACAGGACCATGACTCCCACTCATTTGGACACTGTGCCCTGACTTAGCACTATTTCAATGCCTGCCTTGCCTCTCCAGTATATCTCCTTTTGGCTAGCCAGCTCCTGACTCTACCATGGGTACTTGTGTTTCAGACTAGTCTCCTGTCAGTTCTATGGAAGCCTCACACCATCCCAGTTTCTGTAGTTATCCCTAGTGGGAGGGTACCCAGATTTTAGTTTTAATGTTTTTGTTTATTTGAAGGTAGGGAAATGGTTAGTTCTCGATAAAGGGAACTTTGTTGGACAATATGTTTGATGAGACTCATCTCGCCTCTGGGTCCCACTTCATTACACTTTTTTTGTTTGGCATTGGAAAATACGCTACAGTAGTTGCCATTTGAGCTTTGTGGGAGCAGATCAGTTCTGAGTCAGGGTCACTTAATGATTACAATGCAAAGCCATGAACATGGAGACCCAGGTCTGAATCACACCAGTCATTTACCGACTATGTGACCTTCAGCAGGTCACTTAACCTCCCTGTGCTCAATTTCATATCTCTCCCCATTCTTTCTCACATAAAGTGCTTTTGCTTTCCGGCATCCAGGAAAACGTTTCAAAATATAATATTCAGACACAATTTTACTTACATTAGATTAATTTTCTTTCTTTTTTGTCTCTCATTCTTAGCACTGAGGCCATTTGCATGAAAAACAGGATCTTTGTGTTTCAAACTTCATCTCATCCTCCTGCTCTCCCCACGCCCGTGAAGTCATAATTCTCTGTTGTGCTATCACAGTCTGTTGTTGCGAAATGATTATAATCTCAGAAGCAGAGGATTATAAAAGACTGGAGGATGTGATGTGTGATGAAGTCTGTGACTCAAAGATCAGGTTTTCATGTAAATATCCTGTTATGCAGACTGAGGGGACATAAATACAGAAAACGAATGAAATGAAAGCTGAACTGGGCCTGAATATTATGTTAAAAAGATTTCCTGGGTACTGGAACATTGCTTTTGAACTTTCTGTGCGTGACTAAGGCTGAAGCAGCAGTCCCTGCACTGTAACATGCTTGGGGATGAATTGTATTAGTAGGGTTCTATATCAAACCAAATTACTTTCCTTTCCTAAAGATAAATATCTTGTTCTCATGCAAAAAGCCTTAGTAATGAAGAATGAAAACTAGAGTATATTATAAATATATGCTGAATTGTATCTAAATATCCAGCATGGGGAGTCAGATACTTCCCTGAGACTTCAGAATGTCCTCCTATAAACATTACCAGAGTCTGAACTGTTAGCGTACCTTCCTCTCATAATCTGATTATGTATTCCATGAAAAGAGGCTGATGATGCAACACACACTCACGTGGACAGACACTGATGTTACTTTAACTTTGTTTGCATTGAAGGATATGACAGGGCACTACAAAATGACCCTATTTAAGCTTGAATCATACAAACCCCGCTCCACACGAGACCACCAAATGACCAGTGTTCATCTGAAGTGAGGGCCTTCAGGACATCCAAAGAGGGATAAAAGGTGATAATTCAGATTAGAAAATTAGAAATTCACTCAGAGTAAGGATGGGTGCTAAACCTGTGGCCATGGGGTAAATGTAACTTACTTATGTCTGCCACGTCAGCTCATCAGCCTCAATACAGTGTCATTAGGACAGCAATACAACTTAGGACAGGGAAAAATCTGAACTGTCTTTACTTTTTAATGTAATGCAATACAATTTTGTTTTACATGTCATTCAGGCATGCTGTATCCCACACAAAATCTCTTTACATAATTATGGAAGGTCAAGAGCAGCAACTGATAATATGTGCTGCATGACAGAGTGCAGTAGTGCACACATAATATTAGAACTATGTTATAGAAAGGGCCAGCCCATTCACATGGTGGTAGCCACTGCTGCCTGCAATATCGGTGACCTGGGTATGGAAAGCAGCCCTGGGAGTGGTGGGAGGCATCAGCATCCCAGCAGATAATCGTCTCCTCTGGGGTGGGATGGTGGCTGATATCTGTTGCAGCAGGGCCTCCTTGGGTGTCAGGGGCAGTGCGATAGCATGGCTGGAGTGAGGGTGGATACATGACCAGCTCCTGTGCATGCAAGTTATGTGCAGTCTTGGAGCCCATTAAATCACCATCTCAGAGGAAGGGCTGAAAAATGGAAAAAGGTCAAACAACAACAGGATGAAGTGCTTCTCCCACAGGCCCCACACTGTCGATTGGACACTCCTCCAGCACTGGATTCAGAAGGGTTTGGTCACCCCAAAGTTGGTAATAAGCCATGGGGGTTCTCAAGATGAAAGTAAGCTCCAGGGAAAATGGGTGTTGGGGGCTGGAAGAAGCATGCAGGGGTCAATTTAAACATTGTTTGACTTCTCTGAAGCCAGCTAACCCTGTCCTTTTCCATCTTGACTAGCGCAGGTCCTCTGCGGTTGCCACTAAGGCTGCCGCTGCTGCTGCTGTGACCCTGAGGCCAAGCGGTGGCTGCTCACATGGTGATGTGCAACAACACTTTCCAGAAGTGCAGCTCTTTGTTAAGTCGCAACATAGAGCTGAGTATGTCTTCCTCTGCCAGGCTCTGCTTGTTGCCAAGCATGTTGGGCAGAGTATAGTGAGGCACATGATGATGCCAATAGAGCCTTGTGCAGGACTGGGGTTGCTTGACTGAATAGCCATTGCATAGGATCATCTGGTTTGGGGAGAAGGAGCATGGAAAGAGACAGACAGGTATCTCTAAAAACAGGGGAGCAGTATGTGCCTGTACAGTATGCCCAATATCACAGGAAGGAGGCAGGGAAAATCAGGGCCAAAACCACACTGCCATCATAAACACAGCTGGCAGCTGCCTCAGACCTTACTGTACATCTGCTATCGACAAGGAGGAAGTTAATGGAGGTTGGGAAAGCCACCATGGGGTGTGCCCCAAGCCCGTCGCCTGGGGAAAATAGCAGCAGGCTACAAAAATTTGATTAAAAAAAAAAAAGAATGCAGGAAAAAGGATTTTGCATTATATGACTCACTCAGACAAGAAGCATTCACACAGTATAGTGCATGAACAGTGAGTGCAGTGTCAGATTTGAATCATTATCCCCGAGGCAATGCGGAATCTGTATACAGGCAATTGATCATTTGACTGGATATTTTTGTCTGCACGAATAATTTCACCAAATACTAAATAACGACCTTACTACATCTGTTCTATAATTTCAGGAAGGAAAACCAGAACACATAGCACATATACTGCAGTGACTGAAGGAATTCAGGGTCCATCTTATCTGCCTCTCAAAAATGAAAGAAAGAGACCATGCACTGTTGCTGTAGCAGTGCTACCATTTACATGGAAAACTGAGTAGGAGGCAAACAGTAAAATAGAATAAAACAAGCATTTGTCAATGCCGAATGTTTGCTTGCTGGCATTGGCAGTGGTAGTGTAAGTTACAGAGCTGCGTAATAGGAATGGCAGTGAAGTATTGAACTGAAGCCAACCCCACCACCACCCTGCAGAGAGACAGGCATTGGGGTGTGTGTTTGGGTAATCAGGCATAACGAGCACACCATTTCACCACACCCCACCCTGCAGACACTGACAAGTGACACGGTGTTTCTTGGGTCTTTGGCCCTTATCGCACCCATTTCATTAGGAAATATGGTGAGATGGAGTGCGATATAGGAGAATGGGGTGAAGTTTGGGGCGAACAGTCCAAGGCATACCTCGATGCCTCTCACTGACTGCAGGGTGTGGAATGGTATGAGCAACACAGGCAAGAATCCCAAGTCACACCCTGATGCCTGCCATTCTCTACAGGGTTGGGCATTATGGTTGGAAACCCTAATACCTCAGGCATTCGTTGGTATTTTCACTCCAAATTTCCGACATGTTTGTTTTGTGACCCCACCTCATGAACAGGGGAATATCAGTTTGTTAGCGAAGCTGCTTATGCACAGTGACTATGGCATTTAGCACCACAGGTGCAAAAACATTCGAACAGGATGTAAAAATGACAGCTGTACTGTTCATGGGAGGTGTAAAAATGGCAATGTTGCAAATCTGTAGTAAAAATATTAAAAAAATGGTGAAGTCATGGCGTACATTAAACTGTGCAACGCACACCGTAATATAATTAGGTTGGGGTTTTTACAGCAGATTGTCAACTCAGGCATTTTGGTGACTCCGATCATGAACAGTGTCACTGTGATTTTCTTTATCTGTGCCAAACAATGATTTCCCACAGCGACCACGCATCTCTCGCTGAAAGTGTGAAAACACACTTCAGCCATGTTGTGGAAAATGACAGCTGTACTGTTCATAAGGAAGTGTGGAAAAATGCCACTGGTGAAAATCTGGACTGAAAATATTACAAAGCCATGAACTACGAGGGTGCATGGAAACTGCGAATGCTCACTCGTAACACAGTCATTTTATGGACTTTTGTCACCAAATTTTCAACATAGCCATTTTGAGACCTCTGCTCATGAACTGTGTAACTGTGATTTTCTTAATCTGTCCTAAACATTGCTTTCGCACCCAACAGCACCATTGTGTGCTACGTATGCAAAACACATTTGGTGACATATGAAAATTGCAGCTGTACTGTTCATAAGGAAGTGTAATAAAATGGCAATGTTGAAAAGCTGGAGTGAAAATATTAAATTCACAAACTTACGAGCATGCATAGAACCGCGCAATGCATGCTCAGAAAACAGTCATTTTTAGAATTTTTTCACCAAATTTTCAACATAGCCATTTTATGACCTCTGCTCATGAACAGTGTCACTGTGATTTTCTTACTTTGTCCCATACATTGATTTTGCACATCGACTGCGCCATTGTGGCTACATAAAGCAGAAACACATTTTGGGTGAGATGTGAAAAATGACAGCTGTACTACTGATAAGAAGGTGTGGCAAAATGGCAATGTTGGAAATCTGGAGTGAAAATATTGAAAATTCATGAACTTACAGTGTGCATAGGAACTGTACAACAGCGCTCGTAAAACAGTCATTTTGGAATTTTTTCACCAAATTTTCAACATAGCCATTTTAACACCTCACCTCATGAACAGTATCACTGTGATTTTCTTAATTTGTCCCGTACATTGATCTACTTTTACCGACTGTGCATTATGCTACATGAAGTAGGAAACACGTTTTGGGTGGATGTGAAAAATGGCAGCTGTACTACTCACAAGAAGGTGTGGTAAAATGGCAATGTTGAAAATCTGAGTTGAAAATATTGAAAATTGCAACCTTATGGCGTGCATAGGAACTGCTAATGCCATCGCCGTAAAACAGTCATTTTTAGAATTTTTCACCAAATTTTCAACATTGCCATTTTAAGACCTCTGCTCATGAACAGTGTCACTGTGATTTTCTTAATTTGTCCCGTACATTGATTTCACACACCGACTGCGCCACTGTGCTACATGAAGCGGAAACACATTTTGGTGAGATGTGAAAATGACAGCTATACTGCTCATAAGAAGGTGTGGTAAAATGGCAATGTTGAAAATCTGGAGTGAAAATATTGAAAATTCATGAACTTACGAGCCTGTGTAGGAACTGCATAGCACTGCGCTAAGTAAAACAGTCATTTTGGAATTTTGGCACCAAATTTTCAACATGGGGTTAATAGGACCCTTCTCATGAATGATGTCACTGTCATGGCATTATTCGGCCTGAAGGTGATTTCGCACAGTGACTGCGTAAATCACCCTTCGAGCCTGAATAACGCCATGACAGTGAATCATTCATGAGAAGGGGTCCCAAAACCCCATGTTGAAAATTTGGTGCAAAATGCCTGAGATATGCAACAAAGTTGAAAACCCTATCTAGGCCATTATACAGCTTACCGCATTTCCTCAGTTCACGGGCGGCTTTGAAGAGTGCAGGCGTGTTCCCAGTCCACGAAGATAAATGCTTCAAAGTCCGGTAAGTATAAATTGGGCGGGTGCGGGAGTGCGCGCGTGGGTGGAGTGCGGGTTGTGGGATGGGGGCCAGGGAGACTCGTGGGACCATTTTTTCTTTCCAGGTAAAAAAACGACGTGGGACATTTGCCACGCTGGGGTGGGCTCCCAGTGTGGCACAAGGACGAGTTGGGGTGGTCAGCCGATGGGGATTGGGCACCCCCGTGATCTAGCATCAATTGCCACGCTGGGGTGGGCTCCCAGCGTGCTTTTCCCCCCTCGGGGGGTGAGGACAGTGGAGCAGAAGCGGGGGTTAGGCTTCCCTGTCGGCTATATCGTGTGCCTACGCTGGGTGGGCACCCAGCGTGGCATTTTGAAAGCTTTTGGGGGAGGCGGGGAACACAGCACAGCCGACAGGGTTGGCACCCGTCGGCTATACAGTGTGTGCGTGCGCGGCATGCGGGCGCACACGCCTGCGTGGCATGTGTGTGTGTGTGTGTGGGGCTGCGCATGAGCAGGCAATATCTTATCACTGCTCACTCAAGCATAGCTCCCCCTTTGAACTGTATACCACTGCATTTTGGAGCTTGTCATAGACTAGACAGCTCCAGCATGCATTGGCTTACAGGGGCCGTGCCTGCCAGCACACTGACTGAATTGGAGGAGGTGACACACCTCGAAATCTCCGATGATGACACTATGTTTCTTGCACATGCATGCAAGCAAACATAATGACACACACTCCAAGAGTAAGTGAGAAGACTGGGTTATTTTATTAATCACCCACTGCACAGTACAGATCACACCCATGCAAACAAGATGCTCGAGCTGAGCACTCCTATGTACCACCTAACCGCTTCATCATGGGACCACTCCCTGATGAAGCCATTATCTAATACATAGGGCTGCTTGGATCAGGCATTTTCTTGCACATTCTGTTTCAACCAACTGTGACGTATCGCCTGTATTTGGCCCTATCTTGCCCGCTCTGACCTGGAAACACTGGTGCGCTTTTATTCTCCTCCCGCTTGGATTACTGTAATGCTATACCTAGGGCTATCTGTGTGGCTGGTGTGTCACTTGCAACCTGTGCAGAACTCGGCAGCCCAACTGATGGCCAGGACATCCGGTCTAAGCATATCATGCCGTTGCTGGAACTGCACCTGTTGCCAGTGAGGTGGCGCATAAGCTTCAAGATTTGCTTGTTGGTATACAAGGTCCTGCACGGTCTGGGTCCAAGCTACCTTAAAGACCGCTTGACTATATACACTCCCATCCACCCTCTTCTTTCCTCACAGGTGGGTGTCCTGTCGATTCTCGCTCCCAACTTAAATCCTCAGGAGAGAGAGCCTTTAGTGATTCTTTGCTCCCAACCTTAAATCCCCAGGAGACAGAGCCTTTAGTGATTCCTCGCTCCCAACTTAAATCCCTAGGAGAGAGCTTTTAGTGATTCCTCGCTCCCAGTTTAAATCCCCAGGAGACAGAGCCTTTAGTGATTCCTCGCTCCCAGCTTAAATCCCCAGGAGACAGAACCTTTAGTGATTCCTCGCTCCCAGCTTAAATCCTCAGGAGACAAAGCCTTTAGTGATTCCTCGCTCCCAACTTAAATCCCCAGGAGACAGAGCCTTTAGTGATTCCTCACTCCCAGCTTAAATCCCCAGGAGACAGAACCTTTAGTGATTCCTCGCTCCCAGCTTAAATCCTCAGGAGACAGAGCCTTTAGTGATTCCTCGCTCCCAACTTAAATCCCCAGGAGACAGAGCCTTTAGTGATTCCTCACTCCCAACTTAAATCCCCAGGAGACAGAGCCTTTAGTGATTCCTCACTCCCAACTTTAATCCTCAGGACACAGAGCCTTTAGTGTTACGGCCTCTATGATGTGGAACTCACTTCCACCTTTATTAGAGGAGCCCTTCTGTGGCATGTTTTTACTAAAACTCAGTTTTTTAATCAGGCCTTTGGAACCACTTAAGACTTAAGTTTTAAACTATTAGAGATATGGATTTGGTGCTAAATTTTCTCTAAGCTCTGTTGGTATGTAAATTCCTTGTTTTATATTGTGCTTTTTAAAATTGGCATTACGTTTTAGGGTTCTGTATGGCACCTAGAGCCTTTTACAAGCACTTAACAAATAAACTTGCCTTACGGCAACTGTGGAGTTTAACATTTTTGTATTTAATTTTAAGTTAGTTTATTTATTGATCTATTATTTACTAAAGAGCTGCTGACCTGTCAAGGAAAACTTTAAAAAGCATGATATTTAGGTACAGTTCACTTGCATTCCATATATATTCTACAGATTTCTCCTCACCATTATTTATTACTGAGGAAATTTGCATGAATACTTGAGCCCAGTTTTCAAAAGGTTTTAGAGGCCTTGGGGACTTGCATCTGAGAGCAGGACACAGGTTGTGAATTGCGTCCTACACAAGGTTCGCGTGATTTTCAAACTCGCGGTGCTACAACACCCCACCCTCCTCCTCGGACACAGGTCCCTGTGTTCCAACAAACATTTGCTACTCTCACTGGGAGATTATGGCATACAGCCTTTTCCCAATGAAGATGTTCCCAGCATACCCACAGACCTCTAAGGTGTGCCAGGCAGATGTCCCTGTGTGTTCATACCCTTCTCCACCACTGTGGAGTACCCAGTTCCCATACGCCAGGTCCCCTGTAGCGTAACTGCGGCAGGAAAGCGGCTCTTGCGCCACAACTTCAGGTGCAAGCTGCCATAAGTGTGGCATGTGTTGCAATTAGCATCCTGCTTCCAAAACTGGAGCAAATTGTGCCCAGCTTTGGATGCAGTTGCAGTAATGATTGCGGGGCATGCAGGGCATGACCACAAGCCCTGCGACCTGCTTTGAAAATTGGGTACATGATCTTTATTCCTTACAGTGCACGTGCCTCTAGAGCTTACTTCCTACTTTAAGTCATAATCCTGTGTTATAACATCACAATCTGTTGCCATGGGAGTAACTGTGATGTCACAAGCAGTGCATTATGACCTCAGGTAGAGAAAAGCAACAGGAATAGAAGAACTCTTCAGAAGCAAAGATCCTGTTTTCATGCAAGTTATACCAGTAATAAATAATGGGGAGGAGGAACACAAAACTAATATAAAATACAAGCCAAACTGTGTCTAAATATAAAGTTTTGTTAAAGTGCTCTGAAGGCAGCTGCTCTTTAAGTAATGTGTGTTGTTTATCCGTGTATGGCATCCTGAGCCTCTGGAAAGAGAGCCACAGAAATAAACTGGTCTGGATTGATTTATAATATGCGGGGGTGATTAATAAAATAATGCAGTTACCTCAAGTTATTCCTGAGTGTGTGCTTTTCTCTTTTCTATTTTGCTGTTTCTCCACCCATCAGTTGCATGGCAATGACAATATGAGAATAAACAAACATGGCATATATTTACTTTGGGGACACACCTTGAAGTGAGTCTTGGCGGAGTGAGAAATCTGACCACCTGCGCTTTGCAGTCACTGATATGTCACGCCCCACAGAACAAACATAAGGCTATCGAAATTACTATAGCCGAAACTACGGAATGGGAATAATTACCATAGTTATCAAAACAACATATTCCTGGACCGGCGTGGGGCAGCGCCTCACAGAACAAAACATAAGGCTATCGGAACAAACAAACATAAGGCTATCGAAAGTGCTAGAAACTACTGAATGTGTAAGTATTACAATATTTATCAAACGACACATTCCTGGACCTGGGTGTAGAGGGCGCCCACATAACAAAACAAACATAAGGCTAGAAAGGTACTAAAGTCAAACTACTATTTCATAAAGCCGGTGCCTCCGTTGTTCCTGCTAGCAAATAATGTTCAGAAGTCCAGTATAAGTATAAGAATAAGTGAGTTTCATTTTGTGGGCATTGCAATATTTTTAACCGTGTGATTTACGGAGAGAACATCATAATGATGTTACCTAGGGGCAGTGCAGTTCAGTAATGCTTATAACCATATAAATTAAATAAATACAGGTAATGGGCATGGAGATATCCGATGTGGCTGCTTGCAAGAGGTGTGTTTGGGGCGGGAGAACTGGCGTTGGAAAGGGGCGGCTAACTGTCGCCGCTTGGAGGAACAAGTACCGTAATCCATAAAATTACAGAACCAGGGCACTATGTGTCCCTAATATAAATAATCAGCCACAAACATCCACATTCAAAGCAGCAGTGTCTGTTAGTTGCTTAAAAAATATTATAATGGTTTATCAGCAAAATGTATTTCTGACATCCTCAGAGCCAACATCAGCATATTTTTAACTCCCTCAGATATTTTCTAAAGAACTTTTTATTACTAATTTTGTAAGGACCAGGGGCATCACTGGAGGTGGGCATTAGTGATTTGAGCCCCCAATCTTTATTCATTAGCACTGAATAAAAGATTCTCAAGTCCTAAAACTGACCCCCGCCTGAGCTGTTTTATAGTGTATGGTGGAATGTTGTTCTCGCTAGAAATTCCACCATACCAAACGCTATTCAGCCACAGAGACTAAAATGAATGGGACACTGTACTGACCAAGACGTGCAGAACAGCTGCCCATTCATTGGGAATGAGAAGATCGAGCTGATAATGAAAGCCGCGCAACAAGGAACTGCCACGAACCTTCAACATTTGAAATCAGCATTTAAACCAACAATGTGGCCAATGGCCATGGCAGTTCTCCCAGAAGAAATGACGGCAAGGAGCACTTTATCTAAGCGATGCTCATCAGCAGACAGGTGCCCAACTGACAGTCTTTGTACAGAGAATTCAGCGATTAGTAATCCATGAGGATAAGTGAAAGAAATGAATAGATATTTTAAAGCATATTGTAGCTTGTTAAGCTTAGTTAAGTGTAGGGAGTGTTTGCGAGTGCCACATTTTAAACTTGTAGCTGTATGAACTGCCGTTTCTCAAGTTCGGTGGTAGTCACGCTGTTCTTTTTCATTTTAAAAATGTCATAAAGTTTTAAATTACACTGAAGATGTTTTTGTACTGTTCTCTAAAGGGTCACCATACTCTATACAAAATACTGGCTTCTCATTTCACTGAACTAGTGTGTTTTCAGTTACTCAGGGTTTACTATTCATCTTGACCTCTTGAGCTTCGCCTCGAGGTCGTATGGAATCATAAACCCCCTCTGTGGCTGAACACACTGGTTCAGCATGATTGCTCAGCCAGTATTCTCTATGTTTTCACTGGAGGGAGGGGTAGTGGCTCAAGCCTCTAATCTTTTAAGACCCAGCAACACTCTCTAGTACGGACTCAAGTAATTAAAGATGGTCACACTTGTAATTTTATAAAATCTCTTCCATTGAGTTAACTTTCTGAATGTACATGCTAGATCCATGCTGTGGATTTACAAGAATGCTGCTACCACACTTTCCAATACTAAACAGCAAAGCACCACACCTAGATATTTGATTTTGTTTCATGGCTGGTGTGGCACGGGAATGGAAGATTTTTGTTTTTATTGAGATTTTGTCCACAAGACAAAAGTACATACAATTCATTCAACTGTTACAACACTGCAATAAGTAATCACAATACAAGTTCTTAGGTGTCACATTCTGCAGTCGGATGCAAGTTCTGTGGCAAAATTTGTGCCCATAAGATCGTCAAATTCCAGGATCTGTTGTCATTCACTAAAAGACCACCAATGTCTTAATCTGGTTCAATCTCAGATGGTTTCCATCTGTACCCCCGGATGAGGCTGAAAATAGGCCAAATTGCTTACCCCTCCTTTTTGGTTAACAAAAACTAAAGAAATATATTCTGAATCAGGAGAAGGGACTGAGCTGATGGACCCAGAGTCCCTTCTGACCTTAAATTACTCTTAGTATTCCGCATGAAGACCACCCATAGTAATGCTTTCTGATAAGTCCCTTATTTAGCCCCACCCAAAAAATTAGTGTGTGCCATCTAGTTCTGCTTGTATTCATCAGCTCAAAGAGTTGCATATGCCACACCGTCTATCCCTTGCAGTACTTAGCATATCCTCAGCCTTCTTTGGGTAAATAATTTGAATATAGTAGGCCCAGTCTTTTCTCATAACTTTTATCCCAAAGGCACTAATCAGCTTGATGGATCTGTTCTGGAACCACATTTTAATGGCTTCAATGGGACTGGTCAATAGTATTTTTTTTCCTTTTTCTTCCTGTCCAAGCTCAGGCCCTCTAAATCAGGACAGTACTAACAAACTCATTTCATGATTCATCTTAGTGATGAACAAGAATCTGCATGAGAAACTACAGTTGGGAGGGGGTTCTGAACATGCAGTGAGAGAAATTGCCTCATGTCCAGACTCCTCCTTCCTTCCTGAGTCACAAAGGTTTCACAGGAACCTGTCTGACTCATGTATGCAACCGCAGGTGGTAAATCATTGACTCGCTTCCCACTTTACTCCCTTTAATGATAACATCAGCAGCGCTGTAGGAGACAGAGCACTTGGGAGAGGAGGGCTGTGTACTTTTTCCTTTGGACTCTCTCAGCACTGCAGGGGACCCTTCAGCATTCTACCTCCCATCAGAGTCTGGACTCCAAACTCGACATGGACAGGATCTTTGGCCCTCTGCTAGCCAGTTCTAGTCTCTTCTGGACTCACTGGGCATTGAGAGTGAGTTAACACCCTCTGCCTCAATTGGACCAAACCTTAGACTTTGACACAGCTGTTTATCCTCCTATTCCCATCCTTCTGTACCATCAATCTCCCAGTTTGCCATTTTGAAACCATGTTATGTTCAGTTCTGCTGTAGAGCATTTTAAGGCTTCAGTACCCACAATATCTGCCAGCTTACTATTCCTTCAGAGATTGTCCACACCTATTCTCAGCCAGCATCCCAGTGCATAGACCCTGCTTCAGAAACCCATCAGTCCCCTGGTCAAAAACCTATTATAGCCCTGGCCTGTCCATCAGCAGCACCCTTCTAATATGGCCATCTATTTGCTAACATCCTGGGTTCACTTCCAAACCCAGAAGGCCTCCATTTTATTGTAATTCAATACCACTAAGCCACCAAGCAGCCACACAGATGCAACTTTAAAAAATAGTAGGTTACTGTACATTTCAAAATATAAACAGAATAATGTATTAATACAACACAGAGGACCCTCCATATAGTGGCTGTTGGGGTCAAACCATTTTGGATTTTGTAGTACTATGTTGTTAATATCAAGGTCAATTGTAATGGGCTTCAACGGCCCAGTGGTGCTGAGGTTGAGGCACTAGACACCACACCTTGCACCATGTTAGCGACCCGAGTTTGGGAACAAACTCGACCACCTGGGGTTGGCAGGGGAGATAAGGGATTGAGCATCAGAAGGACTGCTTCCTTCCCAGGGAGGGATCCAGGGGCATGTGCCTCTTCTGGGCAACCCCAACAATGGTTGGGGCAATGCAAGAAACTTGTGGCACAAGCAGATGTAGGGGTGGAGCTGCGGCGATATCGGCACATAGTGCCACTGACGTCATTGTGCGACCAAGCTCAAGGGGAAACCAGGTGAAGAGAAACCCCTTAGTCTAGGGAGGTGACAAGGGATCTAGTGGACTGCATGCACATCCCCAATACTGGGCCAAATCCCAGATGGCTGGCTGAGCCCCTCACCAGATGGACCTTCTAACCTCAGAAGGCTGCCAAGTAGGAGAGGCGAACCTCCCGGGGGTGATCTGGGGGCTGGAAAGTTTGGTTGGAGGTGCTGGAAGGAGGAGGCTTGGGTGGGGAGTAGAGGTGACAGGCCGAGAGGTCATCTCTGAGAGATGCCCTGACCATGGGGAGCAGTAAAGAAAATGTAAAAAAATTGTAATGGGCTTCATTAGGACTGAGTTATATTCTTTGTTTCCCTTCTTCTCCTCTACAAAGACCTACTACTAGACCAGAAATGCCCCACTCCCACAGCATCCCAATCCTGTCCTGGAAATGTGGTACTCTATGACTTACCCCCATGGTGGGGTTACTACTTGAAACCCCTGAAAGCCACAGGCAGAGCTGACTCAGGGATCCATGGTTTGGGCCAAGCCCTAGCTGCAGAGAGGCAGGACTAGGACTGAGTGTCTGGCCTGGAGTCATTTTTCCATTTTATTCCCTCCCAGCAGCTCCTTAATGCTAGTGTGCAAGTGTCTGGTTGCCAACATGCACAATCAGTATCTCTCCCTGTCATATCCTGCCTGACATCTCTGATGCCTCCTCTGGAAAGTGTGCTGACACCTAATGTGTCAGGCTGCTCATTGCCCATCCGCGAGTGGCTGTTACAGACAATACAAGCCTTTTTCACTAGGGAGGGAGAACATTGAATCAGACAACACTTCCTCCTGGGTGCCAGAGCACCAAAGCCTAGGCTTGCAGCACAAGCATGGGCCACCTGCATGGTGGTACACTGACCTACCTCTGGGCCATCTTTTTATTTATCCAAGATAGCCCAGCTTGATGCATTATGTTGTTTTCACAGGAGCCTGCTTTAACCTATGTTACAGATGAGCAAACTGAAGCTCTGACTCTCAACCTAGTATCCATAACATACGCTACTGTATTTGTTAATCTGCTGCATCAGTCCTTATTGTATTGTATCTTGCCTGCCATTATTGTACTGATTTGTCTTGTAATCTTCTCGGTCATAGCCAAAAATAGGCACAACTGTATCTAGTGCACCACCTGGTCAATAAATATAGAATAATACATGGAGGGGAGTGCATAATGAGAATTTAATGCACACCCAAGGTGTGGAATGCTACATTTGATTTATCAAAGCATCCGACACCCATGTATTGTTTTATGTAAATGCTGAGGGACATTTTTTCTCCAACAAGATCTCCTAAAACAAATAATGTTTCATAAAAAGTGTTGTGCCTGTTTTTATTCATGAGAACATGTAACAGTTTACTAAATAAAGTGAATAAAGTATGGCATGCTCTTCAGAAATGAGTATTTTGCTTCCTTTGCAGGTTTTATAATTGCCAACTAACAGGTACACTTATTTTATGGACTGTCAGAATGACAACGGGTTCTCGTTCATTGGTAAAGTGAAACTGCAGTTAGTGGAATCTGCTGAAAACAATTAAGTCCTAGTATCAGACACTGTTGAATGCCAGCAAGCATGTTTATGAATTTTAAAGAAAACAAATTGATAAGATTTTTTTGTCCAGGTCATCAACTTCACGGTCATATGCAAATTATGTGGATAGGGCAGTACAGGAGTTAGAGTTGAGAGCTGCTGTGTCTCTGCTATCTGGAAAAGTTACCTGTAACTCCTATGGCAAAGATTAGTGAGGGCTTTATATTTGTTTAGTGCCATGACTTTGTAATTCTATGGCTGTTTTCTCCTAGTCAGAGACCAGAAAAATGCTGAACTGTTTCTTTGTTGATTTCACTGTAAGAATGCAGTGAATGAGTCAGCATGAATGAGGCTCAGGAGAAGCTGGCGTGTTTGCCGTTATAACCCGCGAGTTATAACAGTGAATTATAACCAGCTTCTCCTATGAGAGAAAATGTCCCCAGTTATTACAAGCTAATAATAATCACTGAAATGTGGGACACTGGCACTCAAAATGTGGGAAAATGTAGGACATATCATCAAACATGGAGATACAAGCTCTGAACACTGAGAAACTAGTATTTTACTTGTGCACATTTAAATTTACTTTTAGTATAAAGTCTGAGTTTGCAGCACTTTTTCTGTGTGGGTAATTCTTTCCATGAGGGACAGAGTAATTGTAGGGAGTAATGAAGGATGTCCTCATAATGAGGGACAGTTGTGAGGTATGAGTTAAAGAGCTGTTGACACCTCAAAGAAAACTTTAAAAACACAATAATTAGGTACATTTCTGCTTGCATTTAATTTATTTTATATATTTCTCCTCCACATTGTTTATTACTAAAGAAACATGTATGAATAAATGACCGTTGTTCCATAGAGTTCATTTTGCATTCATCTGTAGCTTACTCCCTACTTCAAGTCATAGTCCTCTGTTGTGACATCACAGCCTGTTGCCATGGGAGTAACTGTAAGGTCACAAGCAGTGCTCTATGACTTCAGGTAGGGAGAAAGCAGCAGGAACAGATGAACTCTTCAGGAGCAAAGCACTTGTTTTCATGCATATGACCTCACTAATAAATAATTGGGAGGAGGAATACAGAACTAATCGCGAAATGCAAGCTGGGCAGTGTATAAATATTATGCTTTGTTAAAGTTCTCCTAAATGAGTCATCCGCTCTTTAAGTGACTTGCAGTAGGATCACTTAGCATGTGAGTGGCTCTTATGGGATTTGAACCTGGGTTTACTGGTTCCCAAGCCTCCTTCAGGTCTCTTTAAATAGAACTCTTCAGATGAGAACCACTAAGGTCTCTTTCAAATGAGAGCAAGCACCAGGAGGCATACAATGAAGCTAAGGGGAGGGGGGAAGATTCAAGAGTGATGTGAAACAAAATATTACTTCACTGGCTGAGTAGTCAGTGCATGGAATAGACTGCTGGGGAGGCCAAAACAGTGGGGGCTTCAAGCAGGCATGGGATACACATAGGATACGTTAAATAAGATGCAGGGAGGTGGAGGGTCAAAGAAGACCATGATTATTTAGATTATTATTTACTGAATGTTGGTGACCCAGTAAGCCCACTGGCAAGAAGTCCCCTTTCAGGGGCGACCGTGGAAGGGGATACAGATGGTAAGCAACTGAAATTGAATGAGATTAAGCTGTTGGTGGTATTTTTGCTGAACGGAGAAATTTGGCCAAGACACCAGGAAATTCCCTATTCTTTTCAATAAGTGCCATGGGATCTTTAGCATCCACCTGAACTACCACCAATCCAGGCAGATGGGACCTGGTTTAACGCCTCAACTGAAAGATGACACCTAAGAAGTGCAGCACCCCCTCCTGCTGCAGTGTCAGTACTGGGATATTAACCCAAGTGCCACATGTGGGAACTGAACCCACAGCCCTCAGATCTCCAGGACTCAGAGGCGAGTGTGCTACCTACTGAGCCACTGACACTTTTGGGCTGAGCAGTCCTTTTCTGCTGTCAAATTCTATGTTTCAACAGTATGTTTCAAAGCCAGTACTCTAGCTACTAAACCATGGTGCCTTACAGTGTATTGGCATTAAATCATGATGCCCAAAGTGTCTCAGCATGGTTTAATATGTCGTTTTGCTTCCTGGCCTTGTTCCTCAGTTCCGTTCATGACATTCCTGGAAATGAGAATTTATTTTCAAAAGAACTGTTTTCTGCAGAAGCAGTTTAGTCAATATCACAAATGGCTGAACTGAGAGACTCATGCAGAGGGACACAATAATAGCAGTATTGCAGTCCTGGTATTAGTGAAAGGCCTCCAAAGGCGTAGAAGGAAGCAAATGATTAACAGCAGTCAACCATCACTGCTGGGGCCTTCTAATGCTATGTGTTTTCTAGTCACAGTCTAGTTCCTGATGAGCAGTAGTCAGCATCCAAAAACATTGCAGCGTGATGTAACTAACTCGAGCCAAAAGTGCCCTTCCCCAACCATCAACAAAGAATGATGACAGCCTCACTCTGATATTGCAGAGATGGTCCCTCCAGCAAAGCAACCCCTCCAAGAAACTTCAGAGGTCCTGTGGACCTCTTTTCCTGGTTTTCTGTGTCTCAGTACAGTTTTCTAGTTGACAGATGTTTTAGTGCAATATTAGCCATTGTTAACAATAAAATGTCAAACTGTAGTGAGAAAGAAATAATGGGACCTACTGAGAATTGAACCCAGGACCCCAGAATACAATCCAGGTGTTCTACCACTGAGGTACAGGCTCACATGGTTAGACCTGGGATTCCCAAACACACTTTGTTTCTCAGGTACTGCATATATTGCAACTAAGAAGGATCAAAATGACAATTAGATGTCTTTGAAGCAGTATTAGCCACTACTTAACAATTAAATCACTAACTGTAGTGAGAAAGAAATAATGTGACCTACTGGGAATTGAACCCAGGCCCTAGAATACCGCCCTGGTGCTCTACCACTGAGCTGCAGGTTCACATGGTCTTCTAGATTTCTAGTTTCCAGTTTTCTAGATAATTTATAGCTAATTCTGTGTATCTCTTTGTCTTTACATTCTAAGTCAGGAGACATGCAAGGACCAATAAAAACTCTTTAGTAATCCAGAGAGGAGACCTGAGGAAACTGCAGTGCGACACGGATTTTCAGTCGTTCTTCACTGTTGTTATGGGGTCCACAGAAAGAAGGTTTCACACAGGGCCCCTGGATGGCTAAGGCAGTCTCTGTCCTCCAGGCTAACACAGAGGTATACTGTACAAACAGTATGAGAAGCCACCAGTAGTACTGTATTGCACTATCCTTTGGGAAATCCGAGGCTCATGTCCCAAGCCCAAATCCAATGCCCTGGGCCACAGTTTTCCTGTGTGCTCACACTCCCGGAAGTGGAGGAGCTCCTCCTTGCTGATTATAGGAAAGCACCTTCACAGGAATACATACGACCATACGAAATTGCCAGTAGAAACAGGGCCTCACGGTCTCATCAAGTCTGCTCGAGTGTGCAACTAGTCCCTCATCACGAGCTGCACCTCCACCCCCCTTCCCAGTATCCCTTCCTTCCTTAGGGTAGTTTATTTGAAACAAACAGTATCCAGTGCATCCCTATAATACTGCTCAAGCAGCCTGAAAATAATATTAAAGTTATTCTAGTTACTTACTTTCTCACTCCATATTTTTAAAAGGGGTTCTTGGTCTAATAATATTGCATTACACCTGACCATCATCAACAAGGTCAGGCAACTGACATATGAAGGTGTCACCAAAGAGATCATATATATAAAAACTAGAAGGGTCATCACGTGATCCTCCACTTATTTGCATATTATCCTTATAGACATAGCAATGGCCACTTGCATATGACAGCATGAAAGTCCCTAGTACTCCAGATGATGTTCTCACTAGTTTTTCTATACAGGATCCCTATGGTGTCACCTTGTCAACATTGGTCAGGCTTATCACAACTCAGCTGAATAATGTATGTTTTATTATATTTATTTGTAGTTTTGACCAGGAAAGGTAGTTTAAGCTGTGACAGCTTGTTTTCAGGTGCATCCTGAGGGGTTACATGGACTTGTTTCTACTGATGGGGTGTGTTTGGCTATGACACTGGCAACCTCCCTAATCTTCTTTGATAGTGCTATGGGGTGTTTTACTTCCACCTGAACAGTGACTAGAGATGGGCAGAAGGGACTTCAGTTTAATATCTCATCCATAGGATGGCACCTCAGCAGTACATCGACCCTTGTACTGCACTACAGAATCAGTTATGGATATTATCCCAGCTAATGGTTGTGAGGCTAGAACCCATGATCTTCCAGTCTTCTGGTCCCAGAGGCAAGCATGCTACCTACCGAGTCACTGACACTATTTATTTGGCCAAGAATGAAGAAACTGAGTAAGAAAACATAACAACTTTAAAATTATTTGCAGGCCCCTTTCAGCTGCAGTGGTGGTAGTGGGGGGTGCACTGCATCCAGTTGTTTCTGATACTGGCCAAACACCAGTAGCACCTCTGCAAAATAAAATAAAAAGCGTAAAGAAAGGTAATTAAATCACAGTGAATGAGCCAAGGTTGAGCTTGCTATGTCCTTAATTCCCTGAGTTATATATTTATTTCAAAACATTTTACCATCACAAGCATACTGAACTGGTAGAACCTAATTTCCAGATGCATCTTGGGAGAAGGGGAATAGGGAACAGAACTGCAGCGATCACATCAGTACAATGACAGAATAACACTTGAAGCAGCAGCAGTGAAGTGAACTGCAGAAGACAATGACAGTACCATACAAAAGCATACAGGCAGACAATGACAGTACCATACAAAAGCATACAGGCAACCAATGACAGTACCATACAAAAGCATACAGGCAGACAATGACAGTACTATACAAAAGCACACAGACACAAGGTGCAAGTACTGCTTAAAGGAAAACTCCTATAGAGGCCCTAAGTGCAGCAGCAACTGCCAGAAACACCCGATTATGGCTTTTACATAAAATTAAATTTTTATTTACCTGCTGCCTTGGAATTTTAGTAAAAATATTTGCTCCGTCCAAAATGGCTGCGGTTCTGGGCAGACATCTTGCGCGCCTCGAGAGGCGACTTCACTGTAAAGGTTACTAATGAGGGCTACCAACAAATAACAGATGTTGATAGCCCTCATTAGCATAACCTTCGTGGTGAAAGTCACCCTTGGGTGCACTAGATGTCCACCTCGCTATGCCATTATTGAAGGAGCAAATCTTTTATTAAAATTTCAAGGCAGCAGAAAAATAAAAATGTAATTTTGTGTTAAAAGCCCTAATCCAGAGTTTCCTGCAGCTGCTGCTGCACTAAGGACTCTATAGGAGTTTCCCTTAAAAAATTGCAAGGTAACTACAGCAAATGAATAGCGAATACACGGGCAAGGGCAACAATGTGCAGCGTTAAATTAACTATGCCAAGCAGCACCCAGTGGTAGTGTGTAACATGTGTAACTAGGTAGTTGGGCACCCTGGGTTTGATTTAGAGATACTTGGAATCGGCTGATTCTGATCTGATTTTAGGTTTTACTATAAGATTTTAGGAACTTCAAAATCCTAATTCAATTCCATTTCAAATCCTAAAAGGACCTAAAAATTGGATTTTGGATTCGATTTGAAATCCTAAATCTGAAAATCTGAGAATCCTAAATCTTGAAATCGAGTCAGAATCTGATTAATCCGATTCCATTCAGTGGATTATGAGCAACCCTAGTTTGATTCAGTATGGAGAGAGAATTGAGATGACATGAATCAGAAAGGGCATAAGATACCAGAAGGTGTCTGTGACAGACTGGTCTCTCCAGACTCAGCTTGTATGCTGTTACCAGCTTTCTCAGACTCTTCAGACGTCTGCAAGAGTACTTCATTAGCTGCCATGACTCAGCACAGACACTCTCTCAGGGTATTTCTAGGTCTGAATCATCCCACCAGAGCCACTGCAAACACAATATGGCAATCCTTGCCAAATGGCAAACAACCTACCCTCAACGTCACAGCTGAGAATACCTCACTTTAGAAAGAAAATATGGTAACCATAGCCTTCTCTTTGGAGATGAAAACAAGTTTTGTCAGTTATAACCCAGTTATTTATACTTTAAAGGACTCAGTCACAGAAGCATGAAGTATATAAAAAATTATATAAATGATAATATTTTAATACTTCAATATATTTACATTTACTTCAAGATATAAACACATATAATGCAGGCTACTAGTAAAGGCTATGGTGAACAGTACTTCTACAGAGATAAAAGAAAATGTTTGAATAGTAGAAAAAAACACAGAAAAATCTTACTTCACTTCCTAACTTTCCCAAAGTAGAGACAGCGTACCACACAGGACACTTTGGTGAATCAGGGCAGACTCGAACCTTAGATGTTAACTGTTCAGAGTTCCAAACTTAACTCATTTGTCTCTCACAAAACTCAGGTTAACAAGGTTCCGAAAACTAACCTCCACCGACCTTTGGCACATGTCCTATAACATCTTTTCCAGGCCAGTGTTTGTGTCTTGAGAGCTAGGCCCTTTTGGAAACTGGTCTGATCTAGACTTCTGGGGCTGTTTTTCCAGAGAACATTTCCTTTGTTCTACCTCCTGACTTGCACAGGAGTAACTGCTTCAGTCATTAGCTAGGACCCTTCACATAACATAAAAGGCTTTTATGGCTTTGAAACCTGAAATGACTGTTTTGGCTTTCAGCGCTTCCATTAACTGGCCAGGGGTCCTGTAGTACGGGACAGAGACTGTAGTCACTCTCCAGAGTCATCTGGAATGCCTCTAGCAATTAACGTTATCTCATTTCCCTCACAGATGCATTCAAACTTATCAATACAGCTAGAAGGAAATTGAAAAAATTAAACTACAGTACAAAATTATATGGCAAGTTCTGTCCACTGGCCCTATGCAATTTTGTAAAGAGGTTGTGGTCAGTGGTCATGGTGAACTCCTTCCCATACAAATAAGGTTGCAGCTTCTGAAAAGCCCAGACAATACCTAGGCACTCCGTCTCTACTGTGGCATAGGCCTCCTCTCTGGGCAGCACCTTCCTGCTCAAGTACATGACTGGGTGTTCCTCCCCTGAGTGCGTAACCTGATTCAGAACCACACCCAGCCCATGATAAGATGCATCTACATGCTCAATAAACCTAAGACAGTAGTCCAGGCTAGCAAGCACAGGTGACTGATACAATGCCTCCTTCAGCTGATGGAAAATGTTATCACAGGTTTTTGTCCACTGAACCTTTCTAGCATTTTCTTCCTGGTGAGATTGGACAGGGTTTGGCCATGCGATGAAATTCATCACAAATGTACGGTAGTACCCTGCCATTCCTAGGAAAACCTGTATTTATCTCTTTGTCATGGGTGGCCCATCCCTGTATGATCTAAATTTTCATTGGCTCAGGCTAGATGTACCCACTCCCAAACCTGTGCCTAATGTATGACACTTCTACCATTCCAATCTGATACTTCTCTGCTGACTGTCATCCAAGTGGCCTGCAGTTGGTAGAACACCTCAGTCAAGTGCGTGATGTGATCCTCCCAAGTCTGGCTATAGATTGCAATGTCATCCATGTATGAAAGAGCGGAGTCCCTGTCCCATTCAGAATGCAGTCAATGAGCTGTTGAAAGGGGTCTGGTGTATTCTTCATCCCAAATAGCATTAGTCTAACTTGAATAATCCAGCGTGGCGAAAACAGATCTCTATTTGGCTTTAGTGGTCAGGAAACCTGTCAATAGCCCTTTGTCTGGTCTACGGTGGACAGGTAAAGAGCTCCTTCTATCCTCTTTAGGACCTCATATGTCTTGGGCATGGGGTATGTGTGTGACTCTGTGCAGCTGTTGAGCTTGTGGTAGTTGACACGAATCTCATGGTCCTGTCTTTTTAGAGATCTGTATCACTGGGGAGGCCCAGGGACTCCTTGGTCTCCCAGACAGCCAGCATCTCTCTCTCCCCATAGCATGTCTTACTGTTTCTGGGACTCTGTAGGGTGGCTGTCTCAGCAAGGCTTGGGAATCTGTATCCACATGGTGCTTTGTCAGCATGGTATACCCCAGCTTCCCCTGAACATTTCACCAAACATATGCAGCACTCCCATGCATTTCAGCAGCTTGGGCCAGTATCAACCACTCTTAGAGGGTGACAGCAACCACTGAGGATTCTCCTTAATCTCTCCCAGGAGATCCACCAGCATGTCTGCTTCTGTATCCTCCTTTGGATAGCTGAACACAGCCAGAATCACCTCATTCTGGTCATGGTAGGGTTTCATTATGTTTACATGGTAGACTCGCTGTTTGCGCCTCCTGTCTGGTAGCTCCAGCATGTAATTAACATCATTTATCCTCCTGACAACTGAGCAAGGTCCCTCCCAAGCCGCCTGTAATTTATTCTGTCAGATGGGGAAGAGTACCATCACATGTTGTCCAGCTTCATACTTCCAGGCTCTGGCCCCATGGCCATACCACATCTCCTGCCTTTGTGTGCAGTGGCTAGGTGCTCCTGGGCAAACCACATGAGCTCCTTGAGCCATGACCTGAAATTCAGGACATACTCCATAGAGTCTGCTTGGAGAGCAAGCTCACCTTCCATTCATCCCATACTAAATCATAGAAACATAGAAATATAGAATTTGACAGCAGAAAAGGACCGCTTGGCCCACCTAGTCTGCCCATTTCCCTACCTAATGGACGAGCTGCATATCCTAGTTAACCAACAGCCTACTTCCTCCTACCTCCCCAGAATTGCCCAATGTCTGTCCTATGCATTCTTGAATTCCCCACTGTTTTTGAGTCCACTACTTCCTCAGAAAGACCGTTCCATGTATCCACAATCCTCTCCATGAAAAATACTTCCTCACATTACCTCTGAACCATCCCCCTCTATCTTCAGATTGTGCCCTTGTTCTTGCACATCTCTTTTCTGAAAGATGCTACCTTCTTGACTTTGTTGATTCCCTTGAGGTACTTGAAAGTTTCAAGGGACTCCTTATCCTAGCTAAACAGGAGCTCCAAGGGTGAGAACCCTGTGGACTCCTGGGGACTTCCCTATATGTGAATACTAGATGGAATAGGTACTTGTTCCAGTCTCTTGCATGCTGGTTGGTGAATGCCCTTAACATGGTCTTAAGAGATCGATTGATCGCTTAGCCAGACCGTTAGCCTGGGAGTGGTATGATGAGGGCCTGAGCTGCTTGCCCCACACTTCTTCTAAAGACTAACCATCATATCAGACATATACTTAGTGCCCTGGTCTGACAGAATCTCCTGGGGAAAACTCACCTGGCTAAATATCTCCAGCAGTTCGTTGGCCACTTATTCAGCCTCTGTGAAGGACAAGGGCACTGCCTTTGGGTACCTGTAGCTTAACAGATGATTACCAAAATGTACCGCTTGCCAGTGAAATCTGCTGTTTAGTAGTCCCCACAATGTTCATGGCAACTTGCCAAATGGCTCTTGATAATAGGCAGGGGAATCAAAGTCAACTTCACCTTGTACCCAACCTTTCCCACCATCTGGCACTGCAGATACATCCAACAGTACTTTGTCACATCTTTAAAAATATTGGGCCAGTAAAATTGTTAGTCAGATGCCTTTTGTACAGTTGACCCTAGGTGTCTGGAAAAGGTATGTCATGGGCAAAGGCTAGAAGCTGCTTTCTAGACTCCCTAGGAACCACTATTTGCCATAGTACCCCTTCCTCCACTCTCTCTTAGGAACCCACTCAGAGCACATCTGCCCATTCTCCTAGTACACCTTCCTTTCCTTGAACTCAGAGTCACCTACCACACTGGTGGCTAACTACCTTTGTTATTGCAGGGATGGGTCAGCTTGCTGAGCTCTCCCTATCTTTGCATGCCTGACCTTCATCAGTATATAGCTGTGGCTCAGAACTGCTGCACCCAGCTTGTTATTCAGCTGCAACTTCTCCTGCTACTGAGGTAGGAGGTGCTTCCTTGTGCACTTCCCTCTGTGTCCTCAAGAGCCAGTTCCCTTGCCTTGCTAAGGGTAGTGACACACACAGTGTTGGTCCTACTATCAAAGTCATTACCCATGATTACAGCCATGGGTAGGTCTGTGCAGCACCCGTCTCCTGCATGCCCTGGCCCCTTCCCAACTTAGAAAGATCTGGGTAATTGGCACTAAGACTGCAGGACCTATCACTTCTCTAATCCTAGAAAACTGGCCAGGCAGGATCTGTTCCTCCTGAATCATATCCTGCTTCACCATAGAAATGGAGGCCACAGTGTCCCTCAATCCCTGAGTCACCATCCCATTTACAAACACATGCAGGGTGCATGGAGGCAGTATGGCAGAGGTTCAGGCCTTTGAGCTGCAAACATGGAGACCTGGGTTTGAATTCCACAGCCCCACTTGCATACTGTGTGACCTCGAGCAAGTCACTTAACTTTCTTGTGTTCCCAGGTCGCACCTGGAAACAAGCTTTGGCTTAGTGTGCCTTCCTGTTTTCCCTATATGTACAGTAGAGTTAGAGGGCACTGCAGTCTATATACAGGCTACTAACCGCTGGGAGCTTCCCAAGCTACCCTCTCCTTCTGCTCTAACCATATTTTTCACATTTTTGGACAATTATAAGACAAATGTCCTAGTTTGTGGCAGATATAGCACCTGCGTTCACATGTCTCTTTAATTTTGAAACCATGTGGCTTCCCTTTTTGTTCAGGCACAGACTGGCTTCCTTTAGGTTGCCCCATGGGTCCCCTATAACCACTTGATGTCCCTCCCATTATCTCTGCAATAAGAGGGTGGTCTGCTGGGTATGAACTGATCAGCTCTCTTGGCAGCCTCTTGTTACAGAGCTCGGGTTCTATTAAGCAACCATATTCTCAGTTTCTCAGGTACAGTTTTAGGTATGGTTCCAGAAGAAATAAATCTTTTATTTCCTCCACAGAGCCAACTTTGCACTCTGTACTCAGCATTCCAACAAATTACTTAGCTGCACATACATTTCAGCATAGTTATCTCCTGGTGCCTTTTTGACCCTCTAACTGTTCGCCTATAGGCTAAAACACGTTGTAAGGCATTTTTCACTTTATCATAATCCATGCAGTTCCCATTGTCCGTTCTGACAAAAGCTTCTAATGCCTTGCCTGTAGGCAGTGGCATCGTGAGTTGCCCAAGAAGCCCTGCCCAGTTCAAACTGCCCACAGATTCTCTCAAAAGATTTTAGAAACAAATCAAGATCATTCCCTCCTGATATCTGGGAAACATTTTAGAATTAATTTTGGCTTCCTGGGTCAAGCACCTCATGCCATTACTCACAGTCTATATTGATGTCCTCTGGCACAGAATCTCCATCTGTCTCTCATGCTCACGTGTTTTCTCTTGCTCCTCTCTCAGCTGGATCTCATGCTGATGCTGCCTCTATTGGTCCTTTTGCTCCTGCAGGATCTCATATTGACACTGCCTTTCATGCTCCTTGGCCTTCCACTTCTCCGCCTTCTGTCGCTCTACTGCTCCTGCTTCATATTCTGCAGCTCAGCATCTGCCTTTTGCCTCTCAATTTCTGCCTTCACCTTAAAGAGCTAGTGTAATGCCTAAAACTAATATTAGTTTTTAAAAGCTGTCAACTATTACCTTTTATATCTGAGGTACGTTCTCTTTTCCCTTTAGTTAATTTGAAGATTGTTTTACCTGATGTTAGTAGGTGTGATGTGGAAACAGCACTCTGCCTGACAGCTGACATATCTATCATTATTCCCCAACTACATCATTAGTTTTGTTACCTCACTGACTGTGACATCACTGCTTCTTAGGATCAGCCACTCAGTAGCTGCCAGCTCAGTCACCTTTGATATCACTGTTAGTGAGATCACAATGCTGATGATGCAGTGTGTGTGTGTGTGTGTGTGTGTGTGTGTGTGTGTGTGTGTGGGGGATAAAGATAGATATGTGAGCTGCCAGGCTGAGAGCTGTTCCACTCATCCAGTATGATACTATCACATAGAAACTTTTCTAATGAGCAACAGGAAAAGAAAATACTTTAGAAACAAAATGTTACAACTGTCTGCTTCTTAAAGTTTGTATAATTTTCCTGTCTGTCTGTTTTAGTTCCACTAGCTCTTTAACCAGGGCAAGCTCCAGCTTCAACATTTGAACCCAGTCTGCTTAAGCAGCTGCACTAGTCAAAGGTTTTGGCTCATCTACATTCTCCCTAGCCTTCATCTCACAACTCTGGCCAGCAATTACCACTTCACAAGGCTTCCTGGTCACTTTTTTGAGGCTATGAGTTCCCCCTGTGCTTGGCCTCCTCATAGCCCAGTTCTCTCCTTCTGCACAGTTTCTGCACGTTTAGCAGTGTGCATTTCTCATATGTCCAGACATTTATTTATTTAGTTAGTTTTGTTTACCAGGTAAGTGCACTAGCCAAAAATAACTATTTTCAAACATTACCTGGGAGAGTACAGAACATAACATACAGAAAGCATTTCAGAAATGCATGATAGCAATAGATATAGCTTAGTTTTTACCATTTAAACAAGGATACAACAGCAGATCAATAACAGAACAACAGCAAGCAGTACATGCAAACAATAACAATAACATATACAACATAGTATAGGAGATACAGGCAGTAAACAAATATTAGAACATGTGTCACAGCATCGAAGGATCAGGCACCAACAATCATAGTGCATGTGTCATCAAATATAGGATACAACTTAATTTATGTAACACCTGAGGATTTAAAATAGAGGAAATAGCAGGAGGTGGGAAACAGTGCAATAAACTAAAGTAAGGAGAAGGAAATTAGGGAAGGACAAGTATACTAGGAGGGGTGAAGGGAGGCAGAGACAAGAAAGAGTACAAGGCAAGGTCAAATATGAGGTATGGGAGAAGAAAAGGGTGTGAGAAAGGTAGTCATAAGAAACAGGAGAGTTTGGAAAGTACTGTTATCAGGACAAGGGCACGGTGGACATAATGTCTTCTATCTATCTACTCTACTTATGCAGTCCTAGTTTGATTCAGTATGTGAAGAGAGAGAGAGTTGAAATGACACAGAGTAACAAGCATTTGCCAATGCCCAATGTTGTCTTACTGGCTTTGGCACTGGTAGTGCAGGAGTTAGAGACACATAATAAGTAGCAGTGAAATATAGAATAGACAACAACCCCCATCCACCCTGCAGAGAGTGACAGGCATTAGGGTGTGCGTTTGGGCTGCTGGCCATACACTCATGCTATTTCACCTCACCTACCCTGCAGAGTCTGACAAGTAGCGCTTGTGCCTTGGGGTCATCTGGCCTTATGCTCACCCCATTTCATAAGAAAGTATGTTGAGATGGGTGCAGCATAGGAGAAAGGGTTGCACTTTGGGGCTGAAGAGTCCAAGGCACACCTTGATGCCTGTCAGTGGCTGCAGGGGTGGAGGTGGAGGACCAATGGCGTGAGCAGTACAGCAGACAATAAAAGACACACCCCTGATGCCTGTTAGTCTGTACAGGGTGAGATGTAATGATTAGAAATCCTAACGCCCTGGCCGTGTGTTGATATTTGCACTCCAAATTTAAAACATGGCCTTTTGTGACCCCCTCATGAAAGCATTTGGGAGCTCTGTTCATGAACAGTGCCCCTGTGATTTTGTTAATGACCTCTGTTCTTGAACAGTGCCCCAGTGAATTTGTTAATCTGTCTTGAGCGTTGATTTCCCACAATGACCGTGCCATTCTGCACCACATGAAAATGTCAGCTACCATTGATAAAGAGGTGTGAAGAGATGGCAATGTAGGAACTCCAGAGTGAAAATATTAAACATTCTCGAGTTACGGCGGTGTGAAAACTGCACATCGCATGCTCGTAACACAGTCTTGTAGTGGGATTATTTCACCAAATGTTTAACATAGACATTTTGGGATCTCTGCTCATGAACAGTGGCACTATGATTATCTTAATCTATCCGAACATTGATTTCCCACAGTGACCAAGTGACTGTGCGCCAGATGTAAAACTATATTTCGGGCAGGATGTGACAAATGACAGCTGAACTGTTCATAAGAAGGTGTGCAAAAATGACAATGTTGAAAATCTGGAGTTAAATTATTACAAATTCTCAAACGTATGACTGTGCATGGGCTACGCAATGCACGCTTATGTAATAGTCATTTATGGAACTTTTCACCAAATTATCAATATATGCATTTTGGGACCTCTGCTCATGAACAGTCTTACTGTGATTTTCTTACTCTGTTCTGAACATTGTTTTTCTACAGTGACTGCGCCACTGCTTGCGGATGTGCAAAAACACAGTTCAGCTAGGATGTGGAAAATGAAAGCTGTGCTGTTCATAAGGAGGTGTGAAAAATGGTAATGGAGAAAATCTGGAGTACAAATATTAAAATTATCGAAGTTATGAGCGCATGTGAAACTGCACAATGCATGCTTGTAAAACAGTCATTTTATGGACGTTTGTCATCTAATTTTCAACATAGGCATTTTAGGATTTCTGCCCATGAAAAGAGTCACTGTGATTTTCCTAATCTGTCCCAAACACTAATTTCCCACAGTGACCATGCTATTCTGCGCCGGAAGTGCGAAAACACATTTCAGCCAGGATGTGAAAAATGACAGCTGTACTGTTCATAAGGAGGTGAGGAAAAATGCCAATGTTGAAAATCTGGAGTGAAAATATTACAGATTCGCAAAGTTATGAGCATGTGTAAACTGCACAATGCACGCTCGTAAAACAGTAATTTTTAGATTTTTCACCAAATTTGCAACATAGGCTTTTGAGAGGCCACCTCATGAACAGTGGCACTGTCATTTCATCAATGGGTTCTGAAGGATGATTCTGCCAGTGACTGCAAAATCACCTTTGGGACCAAATAACGCCATGACAGTAACTAAATTCATGAGTAGGGTCCCAATATCCCCATGTTGAAAATGTGGAGGCAAAATTCCCAAAAATGCCAGAGATATGCATCAAAGTTGAAAAAACCCTATTTATGCCATTATACAGCTTACGGCATTTCTTCAGTTCGCGGTCAGCTTTGAAGAGTGCAGATGTGTTCCAGGTCCAGAGAAGATCATCACACCGGCTCCAGAGGTAAGTATGGGGCGAGGGGTGTGGGGAGGTGAGCACGCAATGGGTGAGCGAGTTGGGGAGGGCTGCAGACTGCAAGGGACCATTTTCTACTTTACAGGGCGAAAAAACATAGCAGGAAGGTTTTTGTTTTACAGGTACATTTGACACACAGGGTGGGCTCCCAGTGTGTCATCTGTGTGTTTTGGGGGGACTGGAGCTGACGAGTTTGGCACCCTGTTGGCAAATAAAAAAGTGTTGGGGGATGATGCCAGCGGGATTGGGCTCCCCATCAGCAGAAGAACTGAGGAGGGGCATGATGATGCCGACAGAGTTGGGCACCCCTAAGTCGGCTTTTCTGGGGACTGTGCAAAGTGGGCAGCACAGCTGCGCCATGTTGCACTGAAACATACACGGGATAGGCGCCCTGCAATGACGTGGAGCTCCCTCATTGCAGCAACTTACCTTTCAAGGTGGTGGACATGCTTTTGCACTGCTGTCATAGACAGCGTGCAATCTAATTACCACAGACCCAGCCTCAAAAAGCAGTGGCGCCACAGGCCACAACAGGACCACGCCTCCAAAACCTGCTATTCTGAAGTTATGGCAACATGTTTCTTGCATGAATCAAGACAACATAAAAATAGCATAAGATACCAGAAGGTGTCATTTGTAGTTGCAGGAGTGGGTGTGAGGTTGCATCGGAGGGTTTAAGAGACACAGGAGAAGAAGCAGAGTGAATAACAGGGGAAGGTTAGTAGACTGCCCCATTGATGATTCTACATGACTCATACAAGGGAGGAGGATGAGGAGAGAATGATTGTCAGAGCTGTGGAAGGAATGGGCCGGGGAGGGAAGGTGCTGGTGAGTGGAAGCTAAGATAGGGAGGTATCATACTAGAATTTCAAGATAAATGAAGCACAGTGGGTAAGGTACCTGCCTTCAAGAGAGGGTAATTAGAGGAAATTGTAGTGGGAACAGTGGTGACTGTGGGGGCAGTCAACAGTGAAGAGACAAATATAGTGAAAAGGGGATCCAGTTTGGCAAGGTGGACATTGGTGCTGCATTACACACAACACCCCCACGTGAGCTCCCTATCTTACTCCTTATCAGGGAGTGGAGCTCTGCCAGTCTTGATGACATAATTAATAGTTATTTCCTTAATTAATTTCCCTCCCAATCTGCCTTTTCCCTCACTCCCACCCCTTAGACACCTGCTAAGGCACCTCCCTGGTCCTTCCTGCCCCCTGTAAACCCCTCATGACTCTCCATCCCTCTGTCCTGTCCTCCCCTCCTGCAAATGCCCATCTCCCTTACTAATTAGGCTGTGCCAGTGGTCTGATTCTGTACCCTCAGAACACTGTCACCTTCTCCAACAGGCACTGTGCACTTAATTTCATACTTGCACATTTGTCTACAAATCATTGCTAGGAGTCATGGTGTTGTTTACCTCGTTGTTCATCATTTTGCTCTTGCATCTGTATGTTGTTTATGGAACTGCATTCTGATGCCTCTTGTAATTTTATTGTTTCTGTAATCCTCTTCCCCTCTCCCCGGGTCACACCTGGAAACAAGCCTCGGCTCAGTGTGCCGTTCCCGGCTACCAGCGTTTAAATAACTAAATAGTAATTAAAGGAATGGATATACATTATGGTATCAAGGCTGGCAGAGCTGCACCCCTGACAGAACAGTGTACTCTGATACATAAAGGAGCTCAGTCTTTCACCGAGTCCAACACGGGCTTTTAGGATTTGGATTTTTGCATTTTGTAAAGAATGTGCTTTTAATTAATAGGGATGCAGCTTTTGGCATCTAAACAGGTTGTTGTGCACTTTCTTCAATGTGATACATGGGTCCTGGAATAGGTTACAAGTAAGTAGCAAGGTTGTTTACAATGTAGACCTGCTGAAGGAGCAAAGAAAGGAACACATCCTGAGATTCTCAGAAATATTGATTCTAAGACAACATGGCACAAAGCAGCTAAAAGCCATGCTATTTGTGGACTGTATGGATTGCTCGGATTTATTTAATTTCAAGTTATTTTTAAAGAGCTGCTGACATATTCAGGAGAACTTTATCAAAACAAAATATTTAGACACAATCCAGCTTGTATTTCCCATTAGTTCTGTATTCCTCATCCCCATTATTTATTTCTAAGATCATTTGTGCGAAAACAGGATCTTTGCTCCTGAAGAGTTCACCTATTCCTGCTGTTTTCTCCTACCTGAAGTCATAAAGCACTGCTTGTGACCTCACAGTTACTCCCATGGCAACAGACTGTGATGTCACAACAGAGGATTATGACTTGGAGTGGGAGTAAGCCATAGAGCAGATGAACTCGAAATAAACTCTAAGGGACAACAATCATACATTCATACACATTTCCTTAGTAATAAATTATAGGCAGGAGAAATATATAAAATATAAAAGGAATGCAAGCTTGTACCTAATTATTATGTTTTTAAAGTTTTCTTTGAGGTGTCAGTAGTTCTTTAAAATATGCATCTGATTTTAACTTGACCAACAATACATGAAATAAAGTAAGGTTAAAGGCCTAAAAATAGCCTCACTGAACATCTGCAGTTTAACTGCAAAATTTGACCAACTTCAGGCATGGATGGCCCTCTATACCCCTGACATCCTCTGCCTAACGGAGACTTGGTTGACCAGTAGGATTAAAGATAAGTTGCCTCAAAGGCTTCCAAGCATACAGGATTGATAGAATAGGCAAGAGAGGTGGGGATGCCTCATCTATGCCAGGGACTCTCTGCAGTGCACTGTCCTCCCTGGAACCAGGGTGGCTGAGGACCTTGAGATAATAGTGATAAAGGCACAGGTCGGTCAGAATGGCAAAACTCTCATCCTTGCCACAAACTACCTACCCACCAAGAAAGCCACAGCAGGCTTTCCCACAATTATGGACGTTATCAGCACCCTTCCAAAGGGGATGGAGCTTGTTATTACCAGGGACTTTAACATAAACTGGGATGGAAAGGAGGCTGCCCTTTCAGGGGTCTGATAGCCACCTCCAACCTGACACAACTTGTCACCTGCCCCACCAGGCTGAACTATAAGACAGGAAACAGTCCCTTCTTGACTGGATCCTAGCAAGCTCACCATCCCAGATCTCTGAGATCAAGGTTCTCCCAGACACACTAAGTGTCTACTACCCAATCACCTTCCTGTGGTCTAATAAATTTAACAAAAGCCCACCCATCCTCATTGAAAGCAGGGTCTTGAGGAAGGGTAAACTTGGAGATCTCAAATAAGCCCTTGCCCTGCATGACTGGACTCCCTTTGACCTGCCGCCTACCCTTGATCAGGTCCTCAGTTACTTCATTAAGGGCTTGAGCTCCATCTGTGACATCTATGCCCCACTCACCAAAAGAAAAATTCAGGAGAAGGCACATGGCTGGATTGATGGAAGCTCCTCTCCCACCTGAAAGAAAGGGACATTCTCTGGGAGAAAGTCAGAAGCACAGGTAGCAAGCATGACTACCACTGCTACAGAACAGCCAGGAACCACTGCACCCAGCTAATCCTGCTCGCCAAAGCCAGCTATCATAAGGCCCAGCTTTGCAATTCTTGGGAGGATGGGAAAAGATTCTAGGATAACATCAAAAGCATCCTTGGAAAGGAGGACAAGAAATATCCTCAGCTGCTCAGTATCAGTAACACCCCCACTACAGACCCTCTAGCTATTGCAGAAGCCTTCAATAGGGCCTTCACCGATCTTACCCCAGTGCTACCACCTGCCTATTTTCAACCACTTTCGAATGATGTGTCTACCAAGTGTTCTCACCGACCTTCTACTTTAAAAGGGTGACGGTGAAGGAGGCCCTTACTGTGGTCAGAAAATACTAGATAAGGCCAGACTGGGCAGTGACGGGATAGACATGAAACTTCTATCCCTCTCCTGGATATTTTATAGTACCCATTACCATGCTATACAATAAGTCCCTGGTCCTGGCCCAATTCCGGCGGTTTGGAAGCAGGGCCTAGTTATGCCAGTGTATAAAGGAGGTGACAAGTCTCTGGTAGCCAACTACAGACCCATCTCGATCCTCCCCTGTCCAAGGCACTGGAAGAGATCGTTTCAGGTCAACTCATTGACTACCTCCATTTGTATAATCTACTATGCCCCAACCAGCATGGCTTCAGACAAAATCACAGTGCCACCACTGCCCTGCTGGTCTACATGAACTATGTACATAAGGCCCTGGATGAAGGCAGACTGGTGGGTCTGTCTTTAGTGACCTCACCAAAGCCTTCAATACAGTCAACCACTCCTGTTACTGACCCAATTGCAAAACATGGGTGTGGGCACCCAAAGCCCTTTGCTGGTTCCAAGACTACCTGTTACGGAGAAATTAATGTGTCAAAATTTGGCAAACAGTATCCAGCGCAAGAGAGGTATCATTAGGGGTTCCCTAGGCATCAATACTGGGGCCCCACTCTTCAGCCACTTCTTAAATGACCTTTCTACAGCCTGTGACACCAAACTCGTACTATATGCAGATGATGCTGTGCTTCTGAGCAGCAGCACGCCTCAGGCTGCCCTACAATCTGAGCTGCAGAACTCCTTCTCTAAACTTGAGGACTGGTTCTGTAATCATAAGTAGCTGCTAAACTACAAGAAGGCCAAGGCCATGCTTATGTCCAGCCCCACAACAAAATAAGCACCACCTCCTCATCATCTCCAACTCATGTAGTGAGCCGCTGGAACAAGTTCACTTGTTCAAGTATCTGGGGTCATAATAGATGATACCCTCACATTTGCGCACCATATTGACTCTGGTCAAGACAGTCAATACCAAGATTGGTGTCCTGTACAGGCACAGGCAATACTTCTCTCTAGGGACCTGCCACCTCTGTGCATGCTCCTTCGGCACCCGCCACCCAACCCTGCCCTCCCCAGCTCACAGCCCTGAGTTTCCTAACAGTCATTACTAATGCAGGCTGCCTGACCATTCCCCCTCATACCCCATCATTTACTTTGCATGTCTTCTCCACTCAGCCTCCCTCACCCCATCTATACCTTATCGCCCTTCTTCCCCCACCCTTCACCTCCACCGCATTACATACCTCTCTCTCGTACCTCCTTTCTTCACCCCATTTGCCAGCTATCCTCGTCCCTCTGAACTACTGACAAGGCACTCTGTGGCTGTTAAACCCCCACCCTCATAAAGTGTTTTCTTGTTATTTAACTTGTACCTATGTTTTGAGTTATTCTGTAAGTTCTGAATCCAAGCTGTATCGTTCATTGTAATGTACCTTTGCTTTCTCCTATTGTTCTTTGTTTTGCAATATATGACGTGGAGCCTTTGTAAAAGAGCTTGCACTCAAAGGTCTTTTCGAATCACTAAATAAATAAATAAAGTATACATTTCATTTCTGTGCATAAGCCTATTTCTTCCAGTCTTCCTGACATGTCTGGTTACTGTTGCTGGTAGACACCTTCATTCTTACAGCCACTCTTATGGGCAGTGCCCTGCCCCATTCACACATGCAAAGGTTAGAGTTGCATAAAGGGGTGGCAGAGTAGGCAGGGCTTGGAGTCCAAACCAAGGTGGCCATATGCCCATACTTGTGTGAAAGGCTATGCACCAGTGGTGACCAGGACCCCTGGGACTGCAACAGCCCAAGTGGGTTCCCAACCCCTGGTTGGAGGCATCCATTGTAAGGCTCACCTGTGACTGTGGTTGCCAAAAAGGAGAGCCCCAAGCTGGGGAGTCTTGCCCTGTCAACACAATAGAATATCTTGCAGGAGATCACAAAATGGCATTCAGGTGATCTGAGTGCTGTAAGAACCGCTATCACTATGTTTGCAATGACCAATGAGGAATTTACATCTGCAGATGAGGGCCTTTACTTAGTCTAGGCTCCAAGATTGCCCCGTGTCTTGAAACTGACAAGGGAACAAAACAGACTTTCCACATTCACGGGCACTCAGACTGTCACTTGTCTGGTGTGGTGTGAAGCACCTCCACCTTGGTTGCTGAATCCCTGACAGAAGACAGTCATCCAGGTATGGGAAGACATAGAGCTTCTTCCAGTGTAGTGTCTTGACCACTACAGCAGGGAATTTGGGATGCCGAGTACAACCAAAAGGGCAACCAAATAAGAGGGAGTCTATTTCAAATGAGGAGGTACACTAGGACAAGAGGGCATGGATGAAGCTTGAAGGGGGAAGTTTAAGAAGGATGCGAGGAAGTATTACTTCACTGGAAGAGTAGTGGATGCCAGCAGAGGTGGTGGATGCAAAACAGTAGAGAGCTTCATGTATGGGATAGGCAAAGGGAATATTAATAAATAGGAAGGAGGGTTGATGGAGACCAGGTAGGGTCTGCAAAGATAAAATAGGAAAATCTGGGCACACTGGGTGGGCAAGCAGTCCTTTCCCTGTCGACAGTTTCTCTGTTTCTACATTTCTAAACGTGAAAGTGGTAATGTCCCCTCTAGGCAAAATTTGAGAAACTAGCTGAGACAGTTTGGAATCTTTATGACAGGGAGGTAGGAGGGAACCCAGGGATGGGCATATGGAATGTTTTGCACCACATACTTGTTAGACCCTCTGTTTAAAATGCAGCTGACAACTTCAGAAGAACCTTAACAAAACATAAAATTTAGGTAAAGTTCCGCTTGTATTTCACATTAGTTCTTTATTTCTCCTCCACATTATTTATTGCTGAGGTCAACCGCATGAAAACAGGATTTTGCTCCTGAAGAGTTCATCTATTTCTGTTGCTGTCTCCCTATCTGAGGTCATAATGCATTGCGTGTGATACCACAGTTACTCTCATGGCAACAGATTGTGATGTCACAACAGAGCATTATGACTTGATGCAGAGAGTAAGCTATAGAAGCAGATTAACTTTAAAGTAACTGTGAGGATAAAAATCATGTATTCATGCACATTTCCTCAGTAATAAATAATGGGGATGAGAATCTAGAATACAAGCAGAATTTTACCTACTTATGTTTTTCAAAGTTTTCTTTCACGCATTAGTGGCTCTTTCAATTCCACGAGAACATGGGGCAAAAAACAACCATGTTCGCTGTTATAGGAACCGAATGCATGGCTTTTATACACAGTAATGCCTGCACCTTTCCCATAGGACTGTAAGGTGCTTGAGGAAACAGTAGTCAATTCCAGGGTATAGCAGTGCTGGATGGCATCACCTACCATCAGAGGAGGAACAGAGATCCTGTCCCTCCCAGTGCCCCAATGGGAATCTGGTAAAAGGGAGTTGAAGGCTGATGATCCTTTCAAACATCCCTTGGGGGCTTTGTAGAGAGCCCCACGAAATGCTACTGCTGAGCAGCAAAACCTTGCCACTGACTATGGGGAGGGTTAATGTGAAAGTCCTGTAGCACTGACCCAGGAGTGACATCACAAGCAAATGGCAGAGGAGCAGCCCTCGTAGCAGCATAAGGCATCCCAGACTTCTCTTTGAAGATACTTGCCAGCATCAGAGTCCTGAGACACACAGGGAAGGGTCTCTGACTCCAGGATCCCCTCAGGCATGCTGCTAATAATATGGTTAAGATCCCATCAGATGCAGTTCTGGTACTTGCCAGATACACCTGGAAATAAGCAATGCCCAAACCAAGGGAGGTGGAGGCAAATGTGTGCTTGCCCATGATGTCTAATTTGTTGGACTCTTTGTCAAGAAGTCTGGTGCTCATCCTCTGGGGGGAGAGAGGGGGTCAAGATCTGCCATGTGCAACTATGATTACAAAAGAGTCAGTGTTAAGCTGGGTAAAGTAATACGTCTGAGGCAGGATTTTCAGAGTCCCCAAAATTTGTACAGCTGCAGGAAAACTGATGCAAGTGGGTCACCACTTGCGCAGATGCATTTTCCACCAGATAGAATATTTTCAAGGTGGAGCGGATAATAACCGGCTCCATGATTTAAAGCAGCATGTGGTCATTTTTGTGTACAGCTGCACCACAATGTTATGCACAGTGGAACCAGGCATAACATCCCCTACACTGCGCCTGCTGAGAACACAAATCTCCACAGATGTGGAGAGTCTATCCTGCAGCGGTGGCTGCAGAGTGGGACTTGTCCTCAATATTTGAAATCTAATCCCTGATCTCTAGGAACCAGATATTGCTTGACTATTTTCCTAGGGATGACTGGTGGCATACTGGGCCTATGCCAGACAATCAAGGTAACTTCTTCCAGAGGCATTAAGGTAAGAGGATGACCACTGAGGAAGTACCTTGGACCTTGAAAAACTCACAGATTCTTTTTGGAAGAGTATTTTCCTCTGTGGAGAAATTCTAGGTCTCCTGGCTTTGCCTCATCAATGCCCAGAATGTAGGGTCCTGGGGATGCAGCCCGCACAGTACAAAATTTGCCAAATAACAGAGAAAAGTATGTTAGAAGAGCTACAATAGGTGAAAGTGTCATGTTTCTCTACTTTTACACCAAATTTTCAACATTTTGGGACCTCACCTTATGAACAAATGAGATGAAAATGTTCAAATCCATCTTGAAAAATTATTTCACAGTTGCTGCATGAAATCACCTTTCAGGCAGGATTTGAAAATTTCGCCAACTTGTTTCATGAGGTGGGGTCATAGAAGATTATGTTGAAAATTTGGTGGAAAAATATGGTAAAATTACCAAGTTATGAGTGAATGTTGAAATATTTCAATGTTCACTTATAATGTCACTAATTTTCAATATTTGACTCTCAAATTTTCAGCATAGCCATTTTTCACACCACCTCATAAACGTGACAGATGTAATTTTTTAAATCATGGCTGAAATGCGTTTGTGCACTTGTGGTGCGAAATGACAGTTCCGCCAGCTATAAATGCCACGTGTCATGTTTATAAAGGTGAACTATAAAATGACTATCTTGAAAATTTGGGTTAAAATCTAAAAACAAATTGACAGTGACATGAGCTTGGGGTAAACTCAGTGAGCCACCTAGGAGCAGCGGTTCGGGGACAGCGCTGTCATGCGACACCGCCACCCGGCCTAGGAAGAGAAGGTGCAGGGTTGCTTGCATGGGCCCAAGTGCCATACAGTTAAGAGAACTGTTCTCTTGACATAGGGCCCTACACCACTGCACCCATGGAAGCCAGAGGACCCTGTACTTTTGCTGCGAGATATTCTCTTTGCCCTGTGTGTCTGTATCTATGGCCACATGGAAGTGCAGCCCAGCCCCATAAATGCTTGACATCCACTGCTGAACAGAAGTGCAGGGACCATTGAGTCTTCCCTTGGTGCAGGACCCAGAGGGCCCGCACAGGGCTTTAATGTCACTGATGAAATCACATTAACTACAACAATGTCAGCAGACATTACTGCATACAGCACAATAAGGTAGGATCAAAATGCCAACTGCTAGAGAACAGCACACACCACTGCAACACATATGGAAATCTTTCTTTTGCAGGGCATTGCCTCTGCACACCCCAACTAAAATATCTAACTCCGAAGAGGGGGGGACCGAGAAATGGGAAGCACTGAGCAGGGTAACTTAATTTTATTTTGCAAAATTAAAAAACACGTTGGGAGACAGGTATTCAAACCCCGATCCCTGGGTCTCCACTGTGCTAGGTGCATGTGTCTTAGCCACTCCACCATGGAGCGGCTCAACCAGGTACAGCACCTGTGGCATCTTCAGTGCTCCCTCCACTGCAGAGTGAGTGACAGGGTAGTGGTAGTGTTCTAACACTATCATATACCCGTCACTGTACCCACGCACTTCAGACTGCACGGTTATCCTTAAGTGGTTTCATCCATGAGATATTGACCCAGTACCAAGGGCCCTGCATATCTGAGTATAGAATTCTACTATTTCAAAAAGAAAGGAAACTCTTTGCAAAAACTGCATTAATGCACCAATTAGGGTTCAACTAGCCACAAAAGTAAGGAAATGTGACGTTAGGGCTTCCAACCTAACTCCCCACCCCACCCTCCAAGCAGCAAAAGGAAAAAAACATTAGGGTTTTGCGTCTCCGGAGTCTTGGCAGATCAGTGGTGGGTCTTCCTTGAGGATGTCAACCTAATGCTCATATCCACCCCCAAGCCCATAGTTTCCTGTCCAAAGCACAAGGTACATCTCCAAGCCAGTGCCTCACAGTGATGCTGTCTTCAAAGATAGAGAAGTATGTCTTGCCCATGTGGCCAGCAGAATTATAGTAGCTTTCTTCACACAGGCCTGAAGGGCCTGTGTAAAGATCATGTCTGACCTTGTTTGCTCAAGGAAGGAGGCCAGACATTAGGGAAGACAACCCCAAGAATGCTCCCAACACTGATTCGCTAAGACTTCAGGAGACCCAAAAACCCTAACATTTTTATGTTGCTTGAGAAGGGGGTGGTAGTGGGAGATAGGGTTGGAAACCCAAACACTACATTTCCTTACCTTTGTGGTGTTAAACTGAACCTTAACTGGTGCATGAATACAGTTTGTTTTTGCACATATCTATCTATCTATATATATATATATATATATATAGATATATATATATATATATACATATATATATATATCTATATATATCTATATATATATATATATATATATAATATTTTGTTACCAGGTAGGTGCATTAGGCAATAACCCTGCCTATTTTCAGGCACAACTGGGAGAGTACAATATACAAAATACAATGATACAATCAGGGCATAGTAATCAACAGACAAATCCAGAACAGGTAGCTTATGTTATCCATGCAGGGATAGGCAGAAGTAAACAAATACATTGGTTTAATGGTACAATCAGAACAAAGTAATCGGGCAATCAAGTCAGAACAGAAAATTAGAGGAAAACAGATAGATAGTAGACATAAAATGTAGAAATATAGAAATGTAGGCAGTATAATGCAGTGGTTTAAGGCTTTGAGCTGCAAATCTGGTGACATCCAGCAGACCGACCTGGGTTTGAATCCACAGCTCCCACTTGCATACTGTGTGACCCTGAGCAAGTCTCTTAGCTTCCCTGTGCTCCCAGGTCGCACCTGTAAAAAGCTTTCAGCTTAGTGTGCTACTCCTGGTTAAACAACTCAAAAAAAAAAAGAATGCTAAATAGACAAAGCAGGCTGGCAGGAAAGCAGAAAGCCAAGCAGTAAGTTAAGAGTATTTACATTTACCAAGTGCATATAGGTGAGAGAACAGAGCATGTCTGAAGGTAAGGTGAGATGAGGAGTTCTTAATGTGAGAGGAAGAATTCCAGATCTTAGGAGCAAAATAGGAGAAAGTTTGTTCATCTATTTTAGTAGAGCAGTGTGAGACTGAGAGCAGGGGAGAAGTGGAAGGCCTCAGAGAGCAGGAGTGAAGGGCGGGGATTAGCATAGCTCCTAGTGTGTCGATATACTGTACATAAAATATGTACAGACAGAAATGCATGATAGTTTGCAGACAGTAACTGCATAAAACAATGTTTGACACAGTACAGATCTATACAGAAGTCAGTCTACAGTGGAAAATATGGAGCATGTACAGGCATGAGACCCCACTGTAAATGAGCATCTGCTGAACTGTCCCTTTGATGATTCAAGTAAACTTATTGATTTATTGACAGATTCATGATACAGTTTGCAGATTAATTTCATGGAACAATGTTCATGATTTTACAGCTCTGTAGATATCATCCAGCAATGGTGAACTTATAATATGTATGTGTATGTGCATGCCCAGCTGTGGTCTTGAGACAGGGAGAGGAAGAAGCGGGTGTCAGAGTTTCTGAGAAAGTAGGCAGTGGGGTGCAAGGGGAGGTGAGGTAGCAGTAAAGGCACCAAATCAGAATTTAGAGATGGAGGCAGTGCAATAGGATAAGCATCCACCCTCCAGGAATGGAGAGACAGGTTAGAGTATAAGGAGTAGTGCTGAGTATGGGGAGACTGTGAAGGTGAAGCAACAGACTGAATAGCAATGAGAATCCATTCTGGCCAGGGTGGACTTGGAGACAGTGCTGCAGCAATGTAATCCACCCACCCTCAGCCCCAATCAAATATCGAGAGGATCATTATCTGCACAATCCCACGGTGGATGGTGGGGATACAAGATTTATTCCGATAAGTTACAATTGGTGCCCAAGGATGGTGGGATGGGGATGTCACTGGGGCTGGTGCCTCCTGGGGTAGAGTGCCATTTTCCATTTCTGTCCAGACATTCCTCAGCATTCGGACATCAATGTGCATCTGTATGGTCACTGGTTCAGGGTGAGCCCTGACATCCCCTCCCTGACCTAATGTTCTGCCATCTGCAGTGCCCCCCATGATAAGTGGCACTTACTTTGAGTGTGTCTGACACCACCTGGCCCAGCCTCAGGGGTCAATGATGGCATGGGACAATGTTGGTCCACAACCTCTGGACCATCAGTGAGCTGAGAAATTCCTTTTAAAAGGATGTTGTGTAACACCCCCCAGGTGAGGATTACCTTAATTCACCTCCTGACCATTCACTGACACCAGTCCCAGCCCTGTATGCTTGCTCCTGCCAGCCTCTGGGTGGTGATCCTGGTAGGGGGACTAGAGGAGCATGTGGAAGTGAGTCGCTCACTTGGTGGTTCAGCGAACACTACACAGTGCAGTGTGTGGGGGTTCGAGCAGGAAGCCTGCTCATGTGTGTGAGCTGGTGGCTGCCAGCTCTGCTGTATAGTAGCACTACAGTGCTCATTGTAAAAGCCGCCTGGTGGCTCCTGTAAGTTCCTTCTGTGTGCTCCAGTCCCTGTGAGCATACAATTGGTGAAGGGGAGTCCAGAGGCACACTGGGGGTAAAAAATAAAACTTTGTTAAGAGCATTTTAAGTGCTAATATATAAAAGGGCACTGTTACTTTAAGAGCAGCTGAGGCTGCAGAGTGAATGGAGCTCTGCCTGCTGCCGGGGATACAGCGCCATGACACTAGTAGTGAGCAGGAGAGTTCTTGCCAAGCCCCACCTGCCACCGGACACAGGGCAGAGGGGCTGCTTTTAGACACGAGGGGCTATGAATGTTACAACTACTGTATATGGTTTGCCAGCAAAAGACCTGAATGTTGGGGCTATGTATAGACTGTTTACAATAGCAGCTATATTTGCCATCTTTGATCTTCAAGCAGCCAATCAAAATCCTAGAGCCCTAGAAAACTTGGCAATGGCTCCTGGATAGTGGGTATGAACAATGCCTAGGCACCTAAACAGCCAACCAATCAGGCACCGAGGGTACCTAATGCACATTTATTCCACAGATGGACAGCTGTGCTCAACCAATGGGAAGCTGCCATATTCCCCTGAGACCCTTGGACAGTTTTCAGCTAGGTGCGGTTGCTGCCTGAGGCTCTCTGAGTATGCAGGGGAGTGCTGAAGAGTAAGAGAGGCGTTTTGGAAGTCGACCTAAGGCTTTCACACCTGACAGATGGGAGTTGCTGAAATCTCACATTATCTGGGAGAACAAGGTTCCAGTTTCCAGGTGAAGCAAGACAATTTGGCACCCTGAGAAAAGCCCTTAATTGTTACAGGGCCAGGATTGAGCTTGCACAGCCTGAATTGTACACCAGAAACTGAAACAGCATCAGGAGAAGCCTGCTGAGATTCACACTGTCTGGGAAGCCAGAAACTAATAGGTGATCTTATATGCAGACAATGCCGTGTTTTATAGGTCCTCCTAGACACTGTCCAACTAAGCAATCTTCTTGGTCAAGAGCTTGGTCTACTTGAGAATTGGTTTCTTACTAATAAATTAGTTCTAAATAGTAAAAGACCAAAAGCCATGCTATTTGACCCTAAAAGCCTGGGCCCGATCTGTTCACATTTATTGTCCCCAGCTCTTTCCAATGGCTCAAAAATTGAAGTGATTGACTGTATCAAATATCTAGGTGTAAGCTTAGACCAAGACTGTTCCTTTAAGGGCCACACTGACCATCTGACCAAGAAACTCAACCAAAAGTTAGGTCTATTATATCGCCTGAGCCCTCTCCTCTCGCAATTCAAACTCAAGGTTTCCACCAGTACACTCCTTCCAACCTTGTTATATGGGGCCCCTTTACTACATTCTGTAAGAAGCTCTGAAATGCTAAGGCTAAAACACTGTATCACAGGGTAGGGTGCTTAGCTGCAGGGGACCACGCGAAGCATCACTGCAAGGTACTATTATCTCTAAGGTGGCTTTCTCTTGAGGGCAGATTATTATATCCCTCACTATACCTTGCTTTTAAGCTCCAGCAAAATGGCATCCCTTCTAGCCTAATTAACACATTAGCTCCCAAAGAGAATGGGAGAAAACTAAGATCCTTTGGCTGCCAGCTTCTCCAAAGTCGCCAGTGTAAGGACTTCCCTAGGACTCCGGTCCTATGCTGCCTCATCCCTCCCATCTGGAAAGGTCTCCGTAGTAGTCTCCAGGAATGAACCTCCCTTGGGGGCTTCAAGAAGGGTCTTAAGGCCCACCTGTTGGAACTGTGCTTCTGCACCTGCTACCACTGAGAGTCTGCCAACTCCCTACTGCCGATCTAATCTCATTGGGACATCAATCTGACTGTGACTGTCTTGTGTATAATAGTACTTCTTCTCCTGTTGATTGTAACTAACATGCAACTGTATCCTTGACTGGGTCAGTATGTCTATATTGACTGTTAATTGTGAAATACATATATGTATTTTGTTATGTTTCTAGATGTATGTAATTAATCCGAGTCACCCTGAAAAGTGATTGTTTCGGTCTCAGTGGGCCTACCGGTCACCAAAATTTAAATAAAATAATAAAATAAGATGGCCATCAGAAAAGTGGAAATTTGTCTGAGAGACTGTTTGCCTGCCAGCTTGGGCGCCCTTCAGATCTGACACCAAGGTGCCTGTATCTGCTGCCCACAGAGAGAGGGAGACTGTATACTCTGAGAGTCAAAGAAGACAGTCTGCTAGCCCAGACAGTCTGGGGAGTCAGCCAGGTATTGTCAATGTTAGGCAGTGCCCAGTACTTGTCCTGAGAATTTGAAGCCTGGGCGTGTGGGGCAGGTGTGTGACCCTGGTCTGTAAGACTGGCCGAATCCATCATCCACAGAGCAATGACATGAAGGTGACAAGCTGCAAGAGCCTGCAACGACCTGAAGGTGACAAGCTGCCAGGCTCCTCAATGCCCAAGACCTCTCATCCAATTTGCCTTGTTTGAGGTCCTAGCTAAAACCATTGCAATTGCTGAGCTGTTCAGACTCTGAACTTGAAATACATAGAAACAAAGACTTTGATGGCAGATAAGGACGCTTGGCCCTCCTGTCTGCCCATTTCCTACCTACAGGATAACCTGCAGATCCTAGTTAACCAACAGCCTATTTCTTCCTACCCCACAAGAATTGCCTTATGTCTGTCCCATGCATTCTTGAATTCTCTCACAGTTTTAGACCCCACAACCTCCTCAGGAAGGCTGTTCCATCGTCTACCACCCTCTCTGTGAAAAAATACTTCCTCACATTTCCCTGAGCCGTCCTCCCTCTATCTTCAAACTGTGTCCCCTTGTTCTTGCATATCTCTTTTCTGAAAGATGCTACCCTCTTGGACTTTATTGATTCCACTGAGGTACAGTACTTATAAGTTTCTATCATGTCCCTCTCCCTCCTTTCATCAAGGGTATACATATTAAGCTCCTTTAGTCTCTCCTCATATGGCTTGTCTTGCAGACCCTGTACCATTTTAGTTGCCCTCCTCTGGACTGCCTCCATCCTTTCTATGCCCTTGCGGAGATGGGGTCTCCAGAACTGGACACAGTACTCCAGATGGGTCTCACCAACTGTCTGTACAGAGGGATAACAACTTCCTGTTTTCTGCTGGCGATGCCTCTCCTATACATCCCAGTATCCCCAGCCCTCCCTACTGCATTCTCACATTGCTTGCTAACCTTAAGGTCATCTGATATGATTACTCCCAGGTCCCTTTCCATTTTGTTGTTGTTACTACCTCCCCACCCCACCCCATTGTGTAATCTTCCCTGGGTTTTGTTTCCCAGGTGCATTATTTTGCACTTCTTTGCATTGAATCCAAACTGCCATACTTCTGACCATTCCTCCTACCTTGCAAGTCCCTTCTCATCCTTTCCACACCTCCTTGTGTATCAACCCTGTTGCAGATCTTGTGTCATCTGCAAAGGGCATCTTTTCCTTCCAGTCCCTCTGCAATGTCACTTATAAAGACATTAAAAGGACTGGACCCAGTACTGAACCCTGTGGTGCCCACTAGTAACCCCTCTTTCTTCAGAGTGGACTCCATTTACAATTACCTTCTGTGTCCTGTTGTCCAGCTAATGTTTTACAGGCTACCACCCTGGGATCCCTCCCAGGCTGGTTAATTTGATTATTAATCTTTGTGTGGGACTGTGTCAAATGCCTTGCTAAAGTCTAGGTAGGCCATGTCACAGCCCCTCCCTGGTCTACTACTTTGGTCACCCAGTCAAGAAATCAATTACATTCATCTGACATGATCTTCCACTGTGGACCCATGCTGCCTTGGGTCATGTGCACACTGCCTCTAGGTACTCAAGTACTCTTTCCTTCAGAAGTGATTTCATCACTTTCCCTACCACAGAGGTCAAACTGACAGGTATGTAGTTTTCTGCCTCTGTCTTGCTCCCACTTTGTGAAGGAAAATCACATCCGCCTTCCTCCAGTCCTCAGGTACCACACCATCCTCCATGATTTGTTAAAAGGGTAGTCAGTGGTGTCACTAGTTCTCCTTAATTGTTTTAGAATTCTGGGTGTGAATTCCATCAGGCCCCATTGCTTTGTCCACCTCCAGTTTTAGGAGTTCTTTCAGAGCCCTTTCTTCTGTGAAAGGACTGGGATCGACCCCCTATCAGAATGCTTCTGTTAATTGGATTAAACTCCTCCTCCTCCTCTTTGTGAATACTGAGCAGAAATATTCATTCAGAATCCTGATTTTTCACTGTCCCTCTCTGCCCACCCACTGTCCTTTCTATTCAGCCTCACTATCCCTCCCTTTGTCTTTTCACGGCTCCCTGATGTACCTATAAAAGGTTTACCCTCTTCTTAACCGAGTTGGCTATCTTTCCTCAGTTTGGGCCTTTGCTATTCTGACTTCCCTCCTCGTCCTTCTGCCCTAACTGGTACAGTTCTCTGTCCTGGTCCTTCTGTGTTTCCTTATACTTCCTAAATGCTATCTTTTCTCCTAACACTTCCCGCACCTCTTTTGAGAACCATAGTGGCTTTTTCTTTCATTTTGATTTATTTGCTTCATACAAAGGCTTGTTGCCTCTGTGATGGCAGTTTGATGTTTCCCCATTGTTGCTCCACCCTCCTTCTGGCCTGTTTGCCTAGTGCTTTTCTAAGGCACTCTCTCATCTTGCCAAAGTCAGCCCTCCTGAAGTCCAGTACCCTCACTTTTGTATGGCTTGACTCTGTAGCTGAGTTTATCGTGAACTACACGTTTGGTGGTCACTTGTTCCCAGATGGCTACCCACTTCTAGATCTGAGATCCTCTCACTGTCCCCATTTGAGGTAATGAGGTCTAGATTGCTCCCTCCAGTGGGTTCCAAAGTAGCTGTCTGAGGGCATGCCACCTGTGGGGCATCGAGAATGGCCCTGCTTTTGCATGTGGCTGCAGCAAAGGTGCTCCAGTTAACATCTGGCATATACAGGTACCCATCAACAGTATCTCCCCTTTCTCTGCCATCCTAAGGATGTCTTCTATCATATCCTTGTCCATTTCCTCCCCGAGATGGGGTCTGTACAACCCCTGTGCGGATTGTGGTGCCATTTCCAGTTTTAAGGTGACCCACAGTGCCTCCTCTCCTCCTGTTTACTCTTTTGTTCCCCTTGCTTTTATAATTTCCCTTACATAAAGAGCTACTCCTCCCCTCTTCTACCCTCCCTGTCTCTCCTGTAGGTTGTGTGCCTGGTATGTTAACATCCAGTCATGTTTCTCTCTGTACCACGTTTCTGTGACTGCTACGATGTCCAGGCATCCCTCTTTCCATCAAGGCCACCAGTTCAGGGGCTTGTTGCCCAGACTACGGGCATTGGTACTCATTACCCTCCATTTCTTGATGGCCTTACCCCTTTTTGCCCCATGCCTGTCCTAATTGCCTTTGTCATTTCTCCATTTACCCTGCCCTTCTCCCTATCGACATCTCTATCTTGGTGTTTACCTCACTTACTACCCTGATTTTTTTTTTGGGGGCTAGGATTTCCTGCTCCTTTCCAGTGCCTCCCCTTGGCTGTTTAAATGCTTGCCAGTAAAGCATTTAAACCAATCACCTAGGATCCTGGTTCCCCTCCTGGACAGATGCAGACAATCACGCCAGTATAGGCCTGCATCACTCTGTAAGACTCCCAGTCCCCAATGAAGCCAAATCCTTGAATTCTGCACCAGTTTTTCAACCACAGATTGAATCCCATGGTGTGGAGCACCCTAGCCTCATCCGTGCCATAGACAGGTAGCACCTCCGAGAAAGTTACTGTGCATGCTACTTGTCTAAAGGCCCTCCCAAACTCACAGACTCTTCCTGCACTGCTCTGATCCTTTCTCTGCCAGGTCATTTGTCCCTAGGTGGACAATGACATCCAGCTCCCTCCCGTGCAGCTGCTCCAACGATCCTGAGTTTGCTCCCTGTCCCTCAAGCCATGGCGCCAGGCAGGCATCTTACCTCCTCTTCCCTTCCTCCCCAGTTCTACCCCCCAGAACCAGGGTAAACACAGGGCCTGCCCTGTGCTGAGATCTTATATTTAATTACAGTGCACCAACACGGCCACAAGGCAACATTCAGGCCTGCAACTCCTTAGCTGGGTACCCAGACAGGACATTAGTTGGACACTGGTATCAGTGAGAAGGTGAGTTAATTGGAATGTGTTGTTGATTGGTAATTGTTAAATGTCTTACTGGCAGTTTGCTTGTACTCTGAAGCATAGACTTTGACAGCAGATAAGAACCGCTTGGCCCTCAGTCTGCCCATTTCCCTACCTATTAAATAAGCTGCAGATCCTAGTTAACCAGCAGTCTACTTCCTCCTACCCCTACCAGAATTTCTGTATGTCTGTCCCATGCATTCTTGAATTCCACCACTGTTCCATGCATCCACCACCCTCTTAGTGAAAAATACTTCCTCACGTTGCCCTAGGCTGTCAGCCTGCTCTAGCTTCAAATTGCTTGCTCTTTTCTGAAGATGCTACCCTCTTGGACTTTGCTGATTCCATGAAGTACTTGAAGTTTCTATCATGTCCCCCTCTTCCTCCTTTCCTCGAGGGTATACATATTAAGCTCCTTTAGTCTCTCTTCGTATGGCTTCTGGTGCAGACCCTGCACCATTTTAGTTACCCTCCTCTGGACTGCCTCCATTCTGTCTATGTCCTTGCGGAGATAGAGTCTCCAGAACTGCATGCATTACTCCAGATGGGATCTCTGTTTTCTACTGGTGATGGCTCTCCCTCGCTTCCAGTATCTCCCAGCCCTCTTTACTGCCTTCTCACATTCCTTGCTTACCTTTAGATCATCTGATATGACTACCTCCAGGTCCCTTTCCATTTTGTTGTTGTTAGTACTCTCGTTTCCCCAATTGTGTAATCTTTCCATGGGTTTTGTTTCCCAGGTGCATTACTTTGCACTTGTTTGCATTGAATCTAAGCTGCCATACTTCTGACCATTCCTCCAACCTTGCCAAGTCTCTTCTCATCATTTCTCCCCCTTGTAAAATTGTTGTATCCCATTCCCTTTTATCCTTTTGATAAATAATTTACTGCTGTTGCTTATTACTGTCTGTGAGCATATTGATAGCAATCATTATTTGCATGTACAGTAAAATATTGCAGTTTAAGTTAGTAATCCAAGTGTGGGGTGACTGTGAGGGAGGTGGGTAGATACAGAATCCCAGGAGGTTGTGCCCTACAAACCACTGGCCCATTATATTTTACTCTGGGTGGAGCACCACACTATTTACTTTCAACGAAGACCCTCCTCCATTACCACCAGAACAGAGCTTAGGCCCCTCAACCTGAATGGAACCCAACCGGCAGGGGTAGTAGCCCATTGTTACACGGCGCCTGGGTTACATGTTGTATACACAGCATACACTCATTTTACCCTCAGAACTGCTCTGTCTCTGTATTCATTCCACATGAAAGGTACAAACATATAGAGAAGGTGCTTTAAAACTGCACTTTAAAGAGAAATCCATAATACTCAATTGCTGAATAAAATAATTAGATTTCACAAAGAAAGGTGCTGGTTTCCACAGTGTTCTGAGATTGAATCCCCATGTTTCATGGTGTGTTCCACATTATGAGGCCAGTGTCACATATTGTCCCCCATTTTGAGTGTCCCACATTTCGTTGATCAATGTTTGAGATATGATCAAATCTACAACACATTTGAGCTTTTTATGCATATTTAGGAGGAATAACACCCTCCACTGTGTGCAGTAGGCTGTAATATTCTCACTCCTGGGTGGCTGAAGACCCTCGAGCTGCATCTTGTGCCTCACAACCCACCCAGGGCATGTAGTGATTACAGAATCAACACAGCCCCATGTCTAAGGCCCATAACCCATAACCCATGAGTGGTGAAGAGATTTTGTTGCTCTGCTAGTTTCTAAGTTTATTTCAAAACCCTGTTGTAAAATCAGATTACGAAAAAAATCTTCAAATGTGGTCTACAGGAAACCCCTCCCCTTGCGCCCTCCAGGGATGAAAGTGCTGTGAAATTGTTAATCTAACCTCCCGGTATTCTCTTGAAAACACTTATTAACTAGCCCTGGTAAACAAGATCCCCTGCAGTGAGCTGGCACAGTTCAACAGCACAGGCTAGCCGGGGAGGGGTGGGAGACACGTGTTCTTGATTCGCACAACTTGTGCTTTGAAGAAGAGCTGTCATGCAGCTTTTAGAGCACAGGTGAAAAACAACAAGTTTCTCCACCATACACACAAACACACACTATTTTCAATTTATGATTTCTTACCATTTTTCATGCACTGCTTTATCTTGTGACTCTCCTGATCCTGGGTGCCCTCAGATGTCTCCATGCATCCAGGATGTCATACACTGCCCTCCCACCTGCTTTTGAGCCACACTCTGTGGCTTGCCCACCACACAGGTCCCCCAAACTGCCAGACCGAGAAAAGAATATAGTTGCATACTGTTCATAAACCTGCATGTTGCCCAAGCTGCATACATAATCCTGCTTGCTGTCCCCAGCTGTATACTCCTGGCACTACTGCACGAGAGTCTGACAGTATTGCCTAGAGGTTTAATGACAAGCTGTAAATGAGCTTGGTACATCCAGCACACCAGGTCTGATTCTCAAAACCTCCACTTGCATACTGTGTGACCCTGAGCAAGTCACTTACTGCCCAGATCCCCAGATCTCCTGGGTCATAGATACATAGATACATAGACAGTGTCGGCAGATAAGAGGCCTATGGTCCACCTAGTCTGCCCATTTGAGCTTGTAAGTTCAGTTTGTTTTCCTAGAAGTCTATTTCCCTTACCCCTGACCTCTAGAATTCCTTTATGTCCTATCCCATGCATTCTTAAATCCCGTGATTGTTTCAGCCCCCACTTCCTCTGGCAGGGTGTTCCACTTGTCCACCACCCGTTCTGTGAAGAAATTCTTTCTCATGTTTCCTCTGGATGTCCTCCCTCCAACTTCATCCCATGCCCTCTAGTCCTGAAACATCTTTTCGCTTAAAATAGTGTTTTCCTGCACCCTGTTCCTCCCTGTAAGATACTTGTATGTCTCTATCATATCCCCTCTCCTCCTCTCCTCCAGGAGTACATGTTCAGTTCCTTCAACCTGTCTTCATAGGACTTGTGATGCAACCCATGCACCATCTTTGTTGCCCTCCTCTGAACCTTCTCTACCCTGTCTATGTCCTTACGTGGTATGGTCTCCAGAACTGTACACTGTACTCCAGGTGGGGCCTCACTAGTGTCTTGTATAGCGGATTATGACCTCCCTTTTCCTGCTGGTGATGCCCCTGCCTATACATCCCAGCATCCTATTTGCTTTACCTGATGCCTTGTCACACTGTTTCCCTACCTTGAGGTCATCAGAGACGAAGCCCCAAGATCCCTTTCCTGCTTGGTGCATGCTATATCCTCCCCCAACTGATATATTGTGCCAGGGTTTTTGTGCCCTATATGATTATCTTGCACTTTTGCATTGAATTTCAACTGCCAAACCTTGACCATTCTTCAAGTTTCTGCAGGTCCCTTCTCATTCTGTCTACACCCTCTGGTGTGTCTACTCTGTTACAGAGCTTTGTGTCATCAGCGAACAGTGAAATTCTGCCTTCTATATCCTGTGCAATGTCACTGATGAAGATGTTGAATAGGACCGGTCCCAGCACTGATCCCTGTGGTACCCACTGGTCACTCTTCCTCTGTGGAGTGACAGCCATTTACCACCACCCTCTGTGTCCTGCCACCCAGCCAGTTACCTACCCACCACACTACTGTCCTGCCCACACCCATATTCCCCAGTTTGTGTAATAGTCTTCTATGTGGCACAGTGTCAAAGGCCTTGCTGAAGTCCAGATAGGCCATGTCCACTGCCCTCCCCTGATCCACCTCCCTAGTCACCCAGTCAAAAATTCAATGAGGTCGGTCTGACACGGCCTCCCCTGGTGAAACCATGCTGCCTTGGGTCCTGTGGTCCATTGACAACCAGATGTTCCACCAATCTCTCCTTCAGTAGTGCTTCCATGATCTTTCCCACTACCAGGTGGAGGCTGACTGGTCTGTAGTTCCCTGCTTCCTCTTTGTTCCCACTTTTGTATAAAGGGACTACATCTGCTGTCCTCTAGTCTTTGGGTACCTCCCTGTTTCCAGTGATTGGCTGAACAGGATAGCCAGAGGTTCAGCAACCACCTCTCTTAGTTCTTTAAGGACCTGGGGTGCACCATCTGGCCCCATTGCTTTATCAGCTCTTATTACTTCCAGTTCCTTCAGGACCCTTTCTGTGTAAAGGGACTTGTGTCCATTTCTGCACCATTCTCACCCCTTGTACTCCCTTCAGACCCATTCCCCCTCTTCCTTAGTAAAGACTGAGCATAAATACCTGTTCAATATGTCAGCTTTACTGTTGTCATCCTCCACGTGCTCCCATCCTCCCCCTTCAGTCTCACTATCCTCTCTTTGTCCTTCTTTTTCACTTATGTACCTGTAAAAGGTTTTGTCCCCTCTACCACTGATTTTGCAATGTGTTCTTCTGTCTGAGCTTTGGCTTCCTTACTGACCTCCCTGCCTCCCTTTGCTTCTCCTGGTACCTCTCCCCATCCCCTTCTGCCTGTGTCTTTTTGTATTGCCTGAATGCAATCTTTTTGGCTTTCACTTTCTTTGCTACCTCTTTGAAAACCATAATGGTCTCCTCTTTCTTTTCATCTTGCTAACCTGCTTAATGCATAATTCTGTTGTTCTTATAATCCCCATTTTAAATACTGCCCACTGTTCCTCAATCCCTGATTCCTGTCCCATTCTCCTTAATGCCTCTTTCAAGCATCTCCCATTTTCCCAAAGTCTGCCCCTAAAATCCAGGATACGTGTTTTGTGTGGTTTGCTTCTGCTCTTTCTGTGATTTCAAACCACAAGTCGCCACTGAAAACAGACATTGGTCCACATGGGCCTTACCTGGTTATCAAAGATTTTTTTAAGTCTGGGAGAGGGAGCAGATGGACGGAAGGTCAGAGAAGGGAGATAGGAGAGTTAAACATGTGGCTCAAGGGCTAGTGCCAGGAAAAGGACACAAAATTGTAGGAACTGGCAACAGTTTTGGGAGTGAAAGTTCTTTAAATTTGATGGACTGCATCTGACTAAGGAGGAGTCAGTGCATTGGGGCAGAAGTTTGACGTCTTTACAGAGTATTTAAACTAGCAAATGGAGAGAGGGATGCAGCACCATATGTTGAATGGGAAGAACACCCTTTCCCCCTCAGCTAGGGTCAAACAGGAGTTCAGCATGTTTGCAGTTCATTTGCATCGCCAGGTAGGAAAAAGGTCCAGCTCCCCATACAATGCACATGGGAAGCCCAGATCTCACCCAACAACTGACACACCAAAATCTGGCAAATGGAAAATCATACACAATGCTCACAGCCTGGTAAACAAGATCCCAGACCTGCAGGCAACAATGACAGAGGCTAAACTGGACATAGTAGCAATTAGCAGGCGTGCTTTACCAGTAACCACACTTGGGAGGAATTCAGTACCTGGCTATGCACTGTTCAGAAGAGACCAAAGGTGTACAAAGGGGGAGATTGAGTGGCCCTGTATGTCAATGAAAATATCAAAGCTACAGAAATTCAGAATACACATAAGGAGAAAGAAGAAGGGTGGGTCACCCTGAAACAGGAAATGGGACAGCCATATAAACTGGGGCTGTCTACAGGCCCCAGACCAGGGGAGGACACAGACACATTATTGTTAGAAGATATACAAAACATAACAGCTAAAGGGAGGTTCTGATAATGGGAGACTTCAACATGCCAGATACAGATTGGTCAATACCAGTAGGAACATCTGCCAGAAACAGACACATGGTGGATTCCCTGCAGGGGAGGGCCTCAAACAACTGGTACAACAACCCACAAGAGACAGGGCTATCCTATAGCTAGTACTGACTAACAGGGAAAGGATCACAGATCTCCAGGTAAAGGTCACCTGGGGGCCAGTGACCATCACATGGTATGGTTCAATTTGGCCACAACTAAATCATCCCATTCAAGGCAAAATATGGGACTTCAGAGGAGCTGACTTTGATAAGATGGCCAACAGAGTTAAGCTACCCCTGGCAAAAAGAAATACAGGTGAGGGGTACAGGCAAAGTGTATGCAATACTTGAAGCAACATCCCACTGCGTTAGACAAAAGGAAGTGCAAAAGAAGAAAAACCACTTTGGTTCTCAAAACAGTAGTAGAAAAGGTTGGAGCCAAAGGCTGGCCTTCAGGAAATATAAGGGAACAAGAGAGATGAAGATAGGGAGGTATACCAAACTTCCCTAAAGAAGCAGGAAAGGAAGTAAGGCAGGTGTAACCCCAGGTGGCGCTATCCCAAGGGCTACTACCCTGCCTGTGACTACTCACAGGTTGAGGGCCTAGGTTCTATGGCGGGTGCCTCCACCCAGAGGTCAGGGTTTGTAATGGTTGGTCTAGTTTGGTCACAGCCCTCTGGGATACTGAGACCCCCTTCTAATCCCTCTAATGGCCCACATGATGCACAGGAGTTACAGTACCAATACCCACATGTACACACTGTTCATTCATAAGGTACCACTTACCCTGAGACTGATTCGCAGGTTCAGTCTCTGAGGACCCCTGAAAAATAAGGTTAAGCAGCATACACAAACCAATACAGTGCTTGGCATGAAGGTACTGACACTTCAGACAGTTTAAAGTTTAACAACAACAAATCTGATTTATTTAGGGAACAGAAACACAGGAGGGTTAATTAGTAGCATTAAATCACAGTACTGTGCACACATACAGGGCCTGAACAGTCACACTCTGGGTACCCAGGTTGGGAGGGGGCTAGCCAGGTCTGTTGTCCGAGGTTGGCTGGCAGGTGCAGATGGATAGAGGCCCTGTAGAAGAAAATATATGCACAATCAATTGTAATCCGGAGCCTGATGGCTCAGTCCATGAAGCAAAGAAATAACAAGAATTAGATGACACACTTGTGATTGAAAACAGGCTGCAGGAGAATACCCTGATTTGTACTCACAATACCCAAGCTCAGAACGGATGGTGGATGTTCTTCTGGATTGTCAGAAACAGCAGGGCATGGAGACAAGGTCCTTGTGACTGGACCCCACTGTAGCTTATAGCAAATGGATTTAGTTTGAGACAAGCTGGGGTTTGCTTCAGCTTCAACACATAGCATACAGCACAGGGGATTGGAAATAGCGATTCCCCACAAGCACTACACACATTTATATGTAAAAGGAAAGTAATATACCAGGCAGGCTGCCTTGATCCCGATCGCAATTACTGCAAGATACCGGGGAACACACAGCATCTTCAGTTACTGACAGTCGAACACGATTTAGCAATTTCTCCAGTCTTCTACAGGGTGAGCCTGGTTTCCACACTTCTGGTGCTTCTTTCTCCTCACAACTCGGATTCAGTCAAACTAGCACTCACAAAGACTGCAGACCAAACTCAGGGCCTCACATGCCTTCCTGAAACTACACACTGCAGAAGCACACAGCCCCTTCTGTCTTCACTGCCACAACTGATCTGATCTTTCAGTCACAGAGCAGGGCATTTCCTTTAACTCCACACTATTCTGTTGGCTGATTCAGTTGTCAATCACAATAAGACTCCCTCTGTTGGTGAAAAAGGCGCCAAGGTTAAAACTAAATTTCCAGAGTCACTGCCCATACAATCCCCTTGTGGCTGGCTCAAAATTGAGAGTCCAAGTTCTGATTAGTCCACAGGCTCCATTTAAGGTCTCCCTATCATACTGATTGATCCAAGTCAGCTATTCAGAACCAAAAGAGAGAGCTACAGTGAAACAGTCCGTGCTGAAATGAAGACAGGTTAGACAAATTACATTTTCTCAGTGACTCTAAATGATTTCTGGCAAGCAGTTATATCTTTCAACAAGGCTCCCTCTGCACATGTAGCAATGGCAAGCAGAGGAATTGACAGCAACCAGGACGGATTCAGGCATTAGAACACACAGTCCCCCATACAAACTAATTAAGTCTGCAAGCAGACAGCTCTTAAAGACAGTACAAGGCTCAAAGCACTCACTTGGAGCCACATTTAAACAGCTGAGACGCCGAACACCGCTCAGACTTGGAGCATTCAGGCAAGCTCCTGAAGACTTTGGGAACCCCCATTTGCAGGGGGTTACACAGGCAAAGGCCCAAACTGAGGAAACACTAGCACAGACAGTAAAAGAAGGTGACAAGACTTTCTATAGCTACATTAGTGAAAAGAGAAAGTCCAGAGGGGTATTGCTACAATTAAAGGAGATAAGGGAAGTGTGAGGAAAAGGAACATGTAAAAGCATCTATCTAAATAGATACTTCTGCTCAGTATTTACTGAAGAGAAGGTAGGGCAGGGCCCACATCTCAGCACCATGGACACAGGGGGGAGGTGAGCACTAGTCCCTTCACAAAGAAAGGGTCCTACAAGAGCTCGATAAGCTCAGGGTGGACAAGGGAATGGGACCTGATGGCATACATTCCAGGGTACTAAAGGAGCTAAGGGTGGAACTAGCAGAGCCATTATCAGAACTGTTTAGTGAGTCTCTGAGCACAGGAGAGGTCCCAGAAGACTGAAGAAGGGCTCATGTGATCCCGCTCCACAAGAGTGGTAGCAGGGAGGAGGCAGGGAACTACAAATCAGTCAGTCTTACCTCAGTAGTGGGCAAGATTATGGAGGCACTCCTTAAGGAAAGGATAGTGTAACACCTGGAATCCATAGCAGCACAGGATCCAAGACAGCATGGGTTTACAAAGGAAGGTCCTGTCAAACTAATCTTACAGATTTCTTTGACTGGTTAACCAGAGTAGTAGACTGGGGGGCAGTTGATGTCGTCTACCTTGACTTCAGCAAAGCTTTGATACCATTCCACATAGAAGATTGATTAATAAGCTGGGTAGGCTCGGGGTAGGTCAGAAGTTGGTCTACTGGGTGGCAAACTGGTTGATGGGCAGAAAACAGAGAGTGGTGGTAAGCGGTATGCAGTCAGAAGAGATGCAAGTCACAAGTCGGGTACCTCAGGGATCTATCCTGGGGTAGTCCTCTTCAATATCTTCATCAGTGACATTGCAGATGGACTGAAGGGTAAGGTTTGTCTGTTTGCAGATGACACCAAGATCTGCAACACAGTAGATGATCCAGATGGGTGGGCAGAATGAGAAGAGAACTGGATAAATTAGCAAAATGGTCGGAAGAGTGGCAACTGGGGTTTAATACAAAGAAGTGCAAGATCATGCAATAGGGAAGAGAAACCCTGAAGCTTCCTATAGGCTGGGAGGGTAGCTGCTGGCAGTCACAGGGAAGAAAGAGACTTGGGCATCATCACCACCAATGACCTGAAATCATCCAAGCAGACCACTAAAGCAGTAGGTAAGGCTACGGGGATGTTAGTAGAGGTATCACAAGTCAGAAGAGGGAGGTAATAATCCTCTTTACAAGACACTAGTTAGGCCCCATCTGGAGTACTGTGTGCAGTACTGGAGGCAACACCTTCACAAGGACATTAACCAAATTGAGGCAGTCCAGAGAAGGGCAACCAAATGGTGCAGGGACTGCATCAGAAAACATATGAGGACAGATTTACAGAGCTCAGTATGTATACCCTTGAGCAAAGGAGGGAGAGAGGTGATATGATCAGAACATTCAAACACCTTAAAGGCATTAACAAGGTGAAAGAGTCTTGACATGTTTCAATATAAGAAAATAGCAGGACAAGAGGACACAGCATAAGATTAGAGGGAGACCGATTAAGGGGATTGTGAGGAAGTTCTTTTTCACAGAAAGGGTGGTGGAGGCATGGAGCGGCCTACCTCAGGGAGTGGTGGATATGAATACCAGTGCAAAGCTTCAAACAGGCATGGGATAGGCATAAGGGAGCAATACAGATGAGTATGAATAGATAGGCCATTGACAGAGCAAAGGCTGAAGGCACATTTATAGGGTAGAAAAAGAAATGGGCAGACTGGATGGGCCTTATGGTCCTTAATCTGATGTCAACTTCTATGTTTCTATATTTCTTATACATACAATAACTCTGTATGTTGTCCCAGTTATTTATATAGTTCTGCATAACCCCTTTATTGTCCTTAGTTGTATACATAACTCTGAGTGTTGCCCCAGTTGTATACATAACACTGTTTATTCCCCCTGCATGCATAGTAGTATTCGTTGCCCCAGTTATATAAATAATGCTGTGGATTACCAAAGTTATATACATAACCCTGTTTACTGCCCCCATTTATATATATATAACCACTCTGTTGTCCCCAGTTGTATGAATAACTATGTTACCTTAGTTGTATACATAATCCTGTTTGTTGTCTCATGCTGTATACATAATGTTGTTTGTTGTACCAGTTACATACATAACCTTGTATTTTGCCCAGATTAAATACATAACGTTTGTTGCCTAAGTTTAATACATTACTGTCTGGTGTTCCAGGCATACTGTATGTATAACCATGTGTGTTGCCCTGTTATATACATAACTCTGTTTACTGCCCCATTTAAATAAAAACCATGTTTGTTACCCCTGTTGTATACATAAACCTATTTTTACCCTCAGCTGTATTACATAACCCTGTTTATTACCCCAGTTGTATACATAACCCTATTTTAGTTGTTTTATTTGTTTCTACTTGTACTGTTTATATGTACTGTATTATATTGTATTTGTTTCTGCACTGTATTTGTAGGTAAACACATCGCTGTATTAATTGCTACCCATGTTTTACTTGCACAATTTTTGTATACTTACATAATTTTCCCAATGTTTCCTTCCCCAGGATGCATCTGAAGCAGAGCACTTTGTCTGCTCAGTATGCCTTCCTGGTAAAACTTTTAAATAAATAAATGTGTTACCCTCAGTTGTATATATAACCCTGTTTGTTACACCCCAGAGCTGGATTAACTAGTTGTGGTGCCCTGGGCAATATTGGTGTGGGGCCCCTGTGACTTAACTTGAAGCTGAACAATTTTTGATGCCTCAAAATTCATTTGGAGGGCTTTCCAACTACTATGAATGCCATTCTTGGGGTGGAAATAGAAGGCTATTGTTTGAAGTTGGATGACTGGATAATATTCACACTGAGTGCCAGCACTCAAACACAGTCATCGTTACTGGCCCCTCACACCAACATCTCATTGCCGAATAGATTGTTGCCCTGGACAGCTTGCTATTTAATTGTGTTAGCTATCCTTAGATCAGTGGGCTGGTCTACTTGGTGTGCTGGGCAGCAGGTAGATGGGTGCTGCTGTGAGGGACAAGGAAGTTAACCCAGATACAATAAATCTGCTGCAGCTACTGTGAATGTTTGCTGGGGCGTAGGGGTCTAAGTACTGACCACAGTCAGCAAGAGACTGGAGTAACTGTGATTGGGGCTGCCTTACAAACTTCACTGACTGGTGGCATGATGACAGACAAAGCACTGGGAGAAGATTAAGAAGTGAGAGAAGCTGGCTAGAGCCTGGTGTAATCAGAGGCGCATTTTTCTCCACTTCCTGTCTCTCTCTTACTATAGTATGATCCTCTTCTCACAAGTCACATAATTTTATTTAAAACTTTTTAAATAACAAACATTATTATTATATATTTTTTTATCTGAGATAAAGGCAAAATCAAGAAGATGAGAAAGCAAATAAGACAGAAATGCAGGGTGGTAATTTGGGTCCACTCAGCCTCTGGCTTCTCTGCTGACTGAGTACACTCCTCGCTGGCAGCTCCTACTGCTTGACAGTCTCCCTGACACACATGAGGCAGCAGCAGGTGCGTTCTGCACTGACAGTCTGCCTTCAGCCTTAACTGATAATTCAGCTGTTTTCCGGACCTTGAGACTCGATGGCCGAGTGACAGAGAAACCAGACAGTAGGCCTAGTGACAGGTCATAGGCGCTGAGGTACAGAGTGCGGAGGGACAGTCTCTCTCTATCTAGCGACAATGACAGGATTCAGCAGCTCTCAGTTTGTTGGTGGCTGGTACATGGTGCCGTTTTCTAGATCCGGATGGGACTTACTTCACGTGAATGAGACATGGCGGAACCACCACATACCATGCGTGTGTAGGACCTGAGGGCTGGAGGGGACATTAAAGTTCCGGTCCAGGTGAGCAGGGTGCAAATCAATGGAGGACCATATTGGAACAATTTCATTGGCTAGCTAGCATGTTATGCTTCACCTGACCTGCAGAGAGAACATTTATGGGAAACAAAATGCTGCAAATGGCGAGCTGTTTGGCCGGTTGAGGTGGCGGGCCCGTTAGGGCAAAGGACTGGTCGATGATTAACCCCCACAAGGTTTAGTCACACACACAGGGGAAAGTACAGGGGCCAGGAAGAAAAAACAAACAAACAAACAAAAGAAATCAGTGGCTCCTCAAACTAGGGGCCCAGGGCAGTGCCCCTTTTGCCCTATGGTTAATCCGGCCCTGTTACACCCAATTGTATACATAAATGTTTTCTTCAGTTGTATACATAACCCTGTTTATTACCCCCAGTTGTATGCATAACCCTGTTTGTTACCCTCAGTTGTATGCATAACCCTGTTTTTGCCCCCAGTTCTGTACAGAACCCTGTAAGTTGATGTCTCTACCTGTATACTTCAATGTTGCACTGACTGTAGATGTTAATATAAAAAAATGGAGTAGCACCCACAGAATTATTCATTTGCCTTGTGTTTGATCAAATGAAACACAGAAATGTTAAAACAACAGAAGGTGGAAAAAGATAGTCAGTCCCCCAAAATGAATGTATACCCTGTGTGGGTGGACAGCATTCCTAAACCCACGGTCACCCTTGCCTTGCATGTGGCTGTCAGGCGATGTTGCACTCCTGGATACCTAATGCTGATCACCCATAACTAATTTCATTTCAAGTGCTACCAACTGTTCCTCATCTAATTGCTTCCCTCATCCTTCTGCCTCACAGAAGGCCCTGTCACCTCCATCCAGAACTGCACATCTCAGGTTGCCAGATGGCTACTGTAACACAGGAACAAACAATAACACAGGAACATACAATTCCATGATCCCAGGTACAAACTAATTGGGAGCACCATGGCTTAACACAGCTTACTCCTATACAAGTCACTGTAACCATTAGCTTCATTTAATGAATAGGATATCATCTGGAGTTAAAAGAAGTGATTATCTTACTTGTTACCTTACTTCTCCTGTTTTGTCCAAGTCACATCTTTTTATAGAAATCAAGGCTAATCTGCCTGATTCATGAATTTAAGCACTGAAGAATCAATCAGTGTCCTTTTGTGAAGGCAGTGGGGTATTACAAATGCCAAGTATTTTTAATTTTCTTTTTACTGGGAATAGAAACAGAATAAGACTTTATATAGTGCCTTTCATACATGAAGAAGCTCAAATGGAGGGCTTCACAAGTCAGTGAGTATATTGCTGGTTGTTCGTGATAGTATGCTGGCTCGTGGGGCAGCCATTATTAGATCAGCAGCATCCCACATTCAGTCAGTTTCTCCTGACACCAAAATGACGCACAAGGCAACTCTCAAATCTGTGAACATACTGAATATATTAAGCAGTGTATGGTAGAATGCTTTAGAAAATGGGTAAGGAATCCTAGCATTCCGATTAGCTAGGACCCTGATCTTAACAAGTGGGTATTTCTCAATAGATGCCGCTGAAAACAGAAAGTGCCATTTCAGGGTGCCCATTACTGAGAGTATCCATGGGCACCCCAAATTTTCATATTCAGCAGCCACCATTTCTTACCCTCACTTGTCGAGGGCCACCCCGGCCAGCTTGCACTCCTCTGTATTTTTACCTAAAAAAAAAGTTTCAGTTTAAAGTATTAGCGCCAGCATGTTGGCCACTAAGCACTACTCTGAGGACAAAAAAACTCATGCTTTTCAGTTCTGAGTAGTAACGCTATACGTTGTATGCTAAGCGCTACTATGACAGTGTCGACTCACCGCAGAATAACCCAAGCATAAAGCAGTGTTAAATTTATTTAAAAAATGAAAATCACCATCTAAAATCAAATTTGAGTCCCACTCCCAATAACAATCACTGAGTCTAGTGCCATACCCAGTACACTCTGCCCCGTCACTACTCAACCTCCATTTAAGTACTTCCTGATTGCATTCAGGACAGCAACAACTGAACAAGGACACCAACTCGAAAAACAAAACAAAACTTAGCACTAGAAATTGTACTGCATTTAAACACTTGCCTCCCCAAAAAAAATGAAATAGATGGACACTAGCACAGTTGGTGCTCATCTGTTCTCTGTTCCCGACATCTTGGTACACAATCCACAGTGTGATCCCTCTGCTGATCCTCAGCATTTACACAAAGTCAGAAACAGAAAAAAAATATTGCTGATTTACTGGGGTGGGGGCATAAAAACTGAACTTATGGCGGACACTCAGTTTACACACTAGTTGAGAGGGCATGACATGCAACCCAATGCCCATCACAAAATGTACCAGCGCCATCTAGTCATAGCTACTGATAAACACAGCATTAAAGGGATCACGTTACATGAACTTAAGTTTATTAATAACAAGCATTTGTCAATGCTGAATGTTGCTTGCTTCTATGTGCTGTTTAGGTATTTGGAAGTCATTGGAGTAAATATTGAAAATTCTTGCGAACTTCTGACGTGCGTAGAACTGCATAGCAACGCCTTGTAAAACAGTCATTGTTAGGAAATTTTTCACGAAAAGTTCGACATAGCCATTTTAAGACCTCTGGTCATGAACAGTGTCAGTGTGATTTTGTTAATGTGTCCCATACATTGAGTTTTACAAATGCGCCATTATGCAGCTACATGGTGGAAACCGCGTTTGGGCAGGATGTGAAAATGACAGCTGTACTGCTCATAAGGAGGTGTGGTAAAATGGCAATGTTGAAAATCTGGAGTGGAAATGGTTGAAAATTCGCAAAACCTACTGATGCCTAGGGAACTGTGCAACGACAACCGTAAAACAGTCATTTTTAGAATTTCACCAATTTTCAACATTGCCATTTTAAGATCTCTGCTCATGAACAGTGACACTGTGATTTTCTTAATATGTCCCATACACTGAGTTCGCACACCGACTGCGCCATTGTGCGCTACATGAAGGGAAACATGTTTTGAGCAGGATGTGAAAATGACAGCTGTACTGCTCATGAGGAGGTGTGGTAAAATGGCAATGTTGAAAATCTGGGTGAAAATATTGAAAATTTGTGAACTTACGAGCCTGCGTAGGAACTGCTAGCGCGTTTGTAAAACAGTCTTTTAGGAATTTTTCAGCAAATTTTCAACATAGCCATTTAAGACCTCTGCTCATGAACAGTGTCACTGTGATTTTCTTCATTTGTCGTGCACATTGATTTTACATGCACATGACTGCGCCATTCTATAGCTACAAAGGCGGAAACACATTTTGGGTGAGATGTGAAAATGACAGCTGTATTACTCATAAGAAGGTGTGGTAAAATGGCAATGTTGAAAATCTGGGTGAAAATATTGAAATTTAGCGAACTTACGAGCCTGCGTAGGAACTGCATAACCTGCGGCTAAATAAACCAGTCGATTTTGGAATTTTGGACCAATTTTCAACATGGAGTTTTGGGACCCTTCTCATGAATGATGTCACTGTCATGGTGGTATTCAGGCCTGAAGGGTGATTTACAGATCACTGCGCGGTCACTGCGGCGAAATCACCCTTCGGGCCGGACTAGCCATGACAGTGACATCATTCATGAAAGGAATCATGAAAAATTTGTGCAAAATTCCCAAAATACCTGAGATATGCAATAAAGTTGAACCCCTCCCATCTAGCCCATTATACAGCTTACGGCATTTCCTCAGTTCACGGTCGGTTTTGAAGAGTGCAGGCGTGTTCGGTCCACGAAGATCGTCGCGCCGAGTCCGGAGGTAAGTATGGGGTGAGGGGTGTGAGAAGCTGGGTGTGCAGTGGGTGAGTGCGGGTTGTGGGAGGGTCAGAGGCACGGCGGAACTGTTTTGTTTTACAGGTTTAAAACAAAAAAAGCGTCGTGGGACCGTTTGCCATGCTGGGGTGGGCTCCAACGTGGCACAGAGCAGGGGCCGTTCAGCCGGCGGGATTGGGCACCCCGTCAGCCAAGAACTGATTGCCACGCTAGGATGGGCTCCAGCGTGCACCAGCTACTGAGGGAGAACAACAGCAGCTCAGCCGGCGGGGATTGGGCACCTATCGGCTACACAGGACTTATCTTGAGGCGTGCGCCTGCGTGTGAGGAGCTTCGCTTATCGGTGCTCACTAAGCGTAGCTCCCCTTTCAACGTGTGCCACTGCATTTTGGAGCTGTCATAGACAGCTCCAAAATCGTCAACTCTGAAACCCGCCTGCCAGCTCACTGACTGAATTGGAGGAGGGTGACACACCTCCGAAATCTCCGATGATGGCACTATGTTTCTTGCACATGCGTACGAGCAACATAAAATGAAGTATTGCCACTATTTTTAAAGATGTTATAATCTATTTTATTAAAAAAAAACTAGAAGCCCATTTTCTAAGTGCAATAATACCCTCCGGGGTGGGTGGTATGGGCAATACCAGACCTTCAGAGGCTATAAGTCTCTCCCCTGCAGCGTTAGGCCTCATTATGCCACGGGTGGTCTGGTATTGCCAATACTCCCACCCTGTTGGGTATAATTGCTTGCATTGAATAGACATGGAAATGCATGCCTATAATAGTTTTGCTGTGCTGCAGCTGTGATGTCAAATGCTGCATGCACTGCAGATGTCGCTGATGCAGCACAACTTGCAATGCTGCTGCACGCCATCGTCCTCAGTAACATCTTGACAAAGCGTCCGTAGGGGCATGAAGCGTTGTTCTGTTTGCGAGAGGCCTCCTGGTACTACACCTGTTTTATGTCTTTGAAGCAATAAAAGTAAAATTATGATGTGGACTGGCTTGCCTACAGCAGTATTTTTTCAGAGAGTGTGTGTGTGTGTGCGCTGGGTCTTGTAAGTTTTCCTGTTAGTTGTGTACTAATCCAGGATGCTGCCAAGTAAAATATTTTTCTGTGTTATAGATAATACCAGCTTTAACACATTCTAACTTCCTACCTGTTCAAAGGATGATATTTTGATTCCTGATGTAACCCCTTCAAATGGGGTTCCGTAATGTCTTCCATGAGCTTGCCTAAATGCTCACTGCCATGCTGGTGTCCTCGTTTAACAGTTAATCATTATTGCCAAAGGGTGACTGTGTAGCCTCTATGTACTATCGCTTTAAGAGCTGCCTAGATTGCAGTAATAATTAATCTGGAAGGGGCTGAGTGTTGTCATGCTCGAATCCCACCGGGCTGTCAGGTAATCACTCCGTTTCTGCCATTGCTAATTGTGCAGAGGGAGCCCTGTTAATAAATGTAAACGTTTGCTGATCATTCATTAGAGTAGTAATAATAATGTAGTTTGTCTAACCTGCCTTCTTTGCAGCAAGGACTGTTTGGTTTATCCTCACCATTTTGGCGGGAACTGCCGAATTGGACCAATCAGTCTGGTGGGACCTAAAATGGAGCGGACTACAGGAGCTGTCTGGAATCAAAATCTGTAGGAATTGTAATTTGGGCTTTTGGTGCCTTTTTGCACCTGAAGGGGAGCCTTTGTTGTGACTGACAGACAGATCAGCCAACCGAATATTTTGATCTGAGGAAATCCCCAAGCTGCCTGCTATTTCAGTCAGTTCTGAGCTGGGAAGTGAAATGAGAACAGCTCAAGTGATTTGGGCAGTAGTTCTGTGTAGTTTTCCATGGGAGAACTGTAAAAGGGCTGAGTTTTGGCCTGAAAGTCTACCTGCTGCCCATGAGAGAGAAGAGAATTATTTTGGACTAAATCAAGTTTGTCAGAATGCAGTAAGCCACTGATTTTTACCAGGTTCATACCTGAAGAAGATAGAAGATTTTGCTGAATGTGATTGTCAGCATTTACAGCTGCTTTGAATCCCGGTTTGTGCAGAACTTTGCGATTGTGACCGGAGGCGGTTTGCCTGTTACAGTAGAATTTCCTTACATGTAAATGTGCTGTGTATTGAAAGTGGGTCGTGATTTGGTCCCGTTCTGTGTGAACTGTGTTCTGCTTGCTGGAAGCTGTATCCAGCCCAAAACAGACTGTATCAGAATTTGTCTCCATTTGGCCTGGCCCTTGCCACACTGGACCAGCCAGACTACCCGCTGCACAGAAAGCCATCGGTAGCCAAGCTACCTGCCTGAGGATCAGCTCCTGCTCCACGCTTGAACAGGAATGATGCCTTGGCGATTCGTGTGGGCTCTGCTTCTCCGCACTCCAGATTAACCACCTGCTGTCTCGATTTTGTCCAGCCTGTGTCCAGTCTTGGATATAGTGACTAATCATCAGAGTAGCTCCCTGCAACAACAAGCCTAATCTAAAAGTGTGTCATCTGATTGCCTTGTTTTTTTCATGAACTGAGCCTCCAGCTCCGGATTACAAATAGTGTGTGTTGTGCGTGTTGTTTTCTTCCATCATAGGGCCCCAACCAGCTGCGACGTTCCTGGCTAGCCACCATTCTCCACCTGGGTACCCAGAGTGTGTGACTGTTTATGGACCCTGAAGTGCATGCATAGCTGTTTGATTGATACAGCCTTTAAGCAAATTGATCTGATTATGCCCTCCCTTGTTCAAGTCAGGGCTCAAATGGTTCATGATAAGAAAGTAAAGGCTCAAGAGCTTACGACCTGGAGACCATGTGTTACTAAGCGATATAGGACTGCATGGTAAACACAAAGTTGCTGATCGGTGGCACCATCTTCCCATGTAGTAGCTGGAAAGTTGGATGATTTACCTGTGTACAAGATGCGCCAGAGAACAACACAAAAGCTGTCAAGACCATGCACTGTAACCACTTGCTACCTATCGGCCAAGTCATGATTGAGGCTGTACCCCAAAACTGAGCCCCTGGGCTGGTGACTCATGCTGATGCAGGAAAGAAACAAAGTCAATCTACCCCAATGTCACAGATTTAAGGTTTCCTCTGCAGCAGGCCCAGAATGATAGTGACTGTCAGTCCACTTCTGATGAAAGTGAGTGTGACTATGCCTATTACCGTCTTATGAACTGAGTCAGTTTGTTCGATGAAATCCTATGACTAACTGCAGGGATGAAGCTGGGCTTTCTGGACTGTCTAACCCCCCAGCTTCTTCCTTGGAGCCAATGCTCCCTGAAAGTGAAGTGCCAAGCCTTACGTCTGAATGCATGAGCTCACTGTGTTTTGTGGAACTGTGTGTGAGTTGCTCAAAGAAGGGGCTGATGGTCTCTCTGGTGACTCACCAGAACCTGAGGAACAGTATGAGTATTGGCGGACCCTTTCAGGCCTCAAAGTTTGATTGTGCCTGAACCTTCACAAAATGAGCCAAGTGTTGTGGAACCAGAGCCTACAAAACAAGAAGCTGACAGTGCTCCCAGCTTGGACATTCCCTTTCATGCAGAGGCACCCCTCACAAGTGATGAAAGTTCCAAGACCACTGCTGACAGTACAGAGACTGTGGTTGTTCACCCCAGGAAGACTGACCGAGCTGTCAAGCCAGTGGTGCGCTTCAGTTATGATTCCCTGGGAGGCCAGTGTATTTGCCTCTCAATGTAGTCCACAAAGGTGTTTATGTCTCTCAGATCTCACTGCCTAAATTGAGCTTGTCGGCCCATTCTAGGTTACTGCAGGGATGCTGCAACAGAAGGTAAAGCCATCAAAAATGGAAAGCAATGAGTACCAATGCCCGTAGTCTGAGTAACAAGCTTCCTGAATTAGTGGCCTTGATGGAGGAGGAACATCTGGATATCGTGGCAGTCACAGAAACATGGTTCACACAAAACCATGACTGGGACGTAAACATACCAGGATATACTATCTAGAGGAGGGACAGAGAGGGTAAAAGAGGAGGAGGTAGCTCTTTACGTGAGGAAGGAATCAAAGCAACAGAACAAAGGGAAAACAGGAGGTGAAGAAGCACTGTGGGTAAATTTGGAGACCAGCAATGGCACCACAATCCACTACGGGGTTGTATACAGACCCCCTTCTCAGGGGAGGAAATGGACAAGGAAATGATAGAAAGTATACTTAGTATTGCAGAAAAAGGGGAGCTATTGCTGATGGGCGATCTGAATATGCCAGATGTTAACTGGAGTGCAGTTGCAGCAGCCACTCAAGAGTGGTTATTGTAGATGCCTACTGGGGGCATGACTTAGACAACTAGTATTGGAGCCCACTTCGAGAGGAGCAATCTTAGACCTGGTTCTCTCAAATGGAGATGAAGAGAGGATCACAGATGTAGAAGTGGGTAGCCATCTGGGAACTAGCGACCATCGAACAGTGTGGTTCACAATAAACACAGCAATGAGTCAAGCCATACAAAGCAAAGGTACTGGACTTTAGGAGGGCTGACTTTATTAAAATGGTGAGTGCCTAAGAATGCACTAGCAAATGGGCAGGAAGGAGGGTGGAAGAACAATGGGGAATAATAAAACTACCTTCACAGAGGTAACAAGCCTTTGTGTGAAGCAAATAAATAAAACTAAGCGATGTGAGAAACCACTATGGTTCTCAAAGGAAGTGGCAGTGAAGGTTCAAGAAAAAGAAAGCTTTCAGGAAGTACAAGGAATCACAGAAGGAGCAGGACAGAGAACTGTATCAGTTAAAGCAAAAGAGCTGGGAAGGCAGTCAGAACAGCAAAGGCCCAAACTGAGCAAAGATAGCCAACTCAGTTAAGAAGGGGATAAAACCTTTATAGGTACATCAGGAGCGAAGGAAGACCAAGGGAGGGATAGTGAGGCTTAATAAAGGGGAGGGTTGGCAGAGGGTGACTGTGAAAAGGCAGAGATACTAAACAAATATTTTGCTCAGTATTTACAAAGGAAGAGGAGGTACCTAAAACAAACAGTAGAAACACTCTGGATACAGAAGTTGATACCAGCCCATTTACAGAAGAAAGGGTTCTGAAAGAACTCTTAAAACTGAAGGTGGACAAAGCAATGGGCCTGATGGATTCATCCCAGAATTCTAAAAGAACTAAGGGTAGAATTAGTGACATCACTGACTACCCTGTTTAACAAATCATGGGAGGATGGGGTGGTACCGAAGACTGGAGGAGGGCAGATGTGATTCCTTCACAAAAGTGGGAGCAAGGCAGAAGCAGGAAACTACAGACCTGTTAGTTTAACCTCAGTGGTAGGGAAAATGATGGAATCACTTCTGAAGGAAAGAATTGTCGAGTATCTAGAGGCCAGAGGGCACAGGACCCAAGGCAGCATGGATTCACAGCAGGAAGGTCATGCCAGACAAATCTGATAGATTTCTTTGACTGGGTGACCAAAGTAGTAGATCAGGAAGGGCTGTGGATATGGCCTACCTAGACTTTAGCAAGGCATTTGACACAGTCCCACACAAAGATTAATATACAAGTTAGCTAGCCTGGGGTGGGTCCCAAGATGACAGCCTGGGTAAAAATTGGCTGGAGAATAGGTCACAGAGAGTAATAGTAAATGGAGTCCACTCTGGAGAAAGGAGGATTACTAGTGGGTACCGAGGGTTCAGTATTAGGACCGGTCCTCTTCAATGTCTTTATAAGCGACATTGCAGAGGGACTGGAAGAAAAATATGTCTCTTTGTAGATGACACAAGATCTGCAACAGAGTTGATGCACAAGGTGGGGTGGAAAGGATGAAAAAGGGACTTGGCAAGGTTACAGGAATGGTCAAATGTATGGCAGCTTAGATTCAGTGCTAAGAAGCAAGAAGGTAATGCACCTGGGAAACAAAAACCCAGGGAAGAGTACACAATGGGGGTGAGATATTAACAATAACAAAATGGAAAGAGACCTGGGGTAGTCATATCAGATGACCTAAAGGTGGACAAGCAATGTGAGAGGGCAGCAAGGAGGGCTGGGAGATACTGAGATGCATGGGGAGGCATCACCAGTAGAAAACAGAAGTTATTATCCCTCTGTACAGACAGCTGGTCAGACCCCATCTGGAGTACTGCGTGCAGTTCTGAGACCCAGTCTTCGCAAAGACATAGACCGGATGGAAGCTGTCCAGAGGAGGGCAACTAAAATGGTGCAGGGTCTGCACGGAGAGACATATGAAGAGAGACTTAAGGAGCTTAATATGTATAGCCTCGAGGAAAGGAGGAGAGGGGGACACGATAGAAACTTTCAAGTACCTCAAGGAATCAACAAAGTCCAAGAGGGTAGCATCTTTCAAAAAAAGAGGTGTGCAAGAACAGGGGGCACAATTTGAAGATGGGGGGCAGCTCAGAGGTAATTTAAGGAAGTATTTTTCACAGAGAGGGTTGTGGATGCATGGAACGGCCTTCCAGAGGAGGTCGTGGAGTCAAAAACAGTGGTGAATTCAAGCATGCATGGGACAGTCATAAGGCAATTCTAGGGGTGGGGGTAGGAAGAAGTAGGTTGCTGGTTAACTAGGATCTGCAGCTTATCCAGTAGGCAGGGAAATGGGCAGACTGGGTGGGCCAAGCTGGTCCTTATCTGCCATCAAATTCTATGTTTCTACTTGTTCTACCCTTCACCATGTTGCCCTGCCACATCCAGCCCCAAGTTAGCTGATAGGAAGGGCCCCTTTGCATTGTTTAGAGTACAAGAAGTTATTACATGATTCTATATAGAAATGTTCAATTTACCTGTGTAAAATATGCATAAAGTATTGTCAGAATGGAAATTATATAGTGGAGTACACTGAAATGTACGGTATAGTAAAGTGACAAGTTATGCCAATTGATGAATCAGATAGTACTTGTATAGCATGCTAATGGTATAAATGTCTTGTATATGTTGCATTTTAAATGTTATGATGGTACAGACTTGTGTGAGGCCAAGTTTTCCCAGGCAGGGAAGGTGTAACCCCCTACAAATGGGGGTTCCGAAAAGTCTTCCATGACTGTTTGCTGATCATTCATTAGAGTAGTAATAATAATGTAGTTTGTCTAACCTGCCTTCTTTGTAGCAAAGGACTGTTTTGTTTATCCTCACCATTTTGGTCTGGAACTGCCAAATTGGACCAGAAGCTGTCTGGAGTCAAAATCTGTAGGAATTGTAGTTTTGGGCTTTGGCGCCTTTTTGCACCTGGACGGGAGAGCCTTTGTTGTGACTGACAGACAGATCAGCCAACCGAATCTTTTGGATCTGAGAAATCCTCAAGCCGCCTGCTGTTTCAGTCAGTTCTGAACTGGGAAGGAAGTGAAATGAGAACAGGTCAAGTGATTTGGGCAGTAGTTCTGTGTAGTTTTGCATGGGAGAACTGTGAAAGGGCTGAGTTTTGAACTGCATGTCTGCCTGCTGCCCTGAGAGGGAGAGAAGAGGTATTTTGGACTAAATCTAAGTTTGTGAGAACAGTAAGCCACTGATTTTATTAAATTAATTGGCCTGTCAGGATTTCCAGCTGCTTTTGAATCCCGGTTTGTGCAGAGACTTTGCCATCGTGACGGAGAGCGGTTTGCTTGAGTACGGTAGAATTTCCTTAAATGTAAATGTACTGTGTATTGAAAGTGGGTCATGATTTGGTCCCCACTGTGTGAACTGTGTTCTGCTTGCAGGCTGTATCCAGCCCAAATGGACTGTATCCTAATTTGTCTCCATTTGGTCTGGGCTCTGCCACACTGGGCCAGCCAGACTACCCGCTGCCCAGAGAAAGCCATCAATGAGAGACCTGCCTGGGGATCAGCCCCTGCTCCACGTTTGAACAGGAACTACGCCTCGGCGATTCATGTGGGCCCTGCTTCTCTTGGTACTCCAGATTAACCACCTGCTGTCTTGATTTTCGCCACAGCCTGTGTCCAGTCTTGGGTATCATGAGTAATCATCAGGGTAGTTCCTGCAACAACAGCCTAATCTAAAAGTGTGTCTTCTGACTGTCTTGTTGTTTTCTTTTCACGAACAGAGCCCTCCACTCCGGATTACAAATAGTGTGTGTTGTGCATGTTGTTTTCTTCCTTCACAGGGCCTAACCAGCTGCAACGTTCCTGGCTAGCCATCATTCTCCATCTGGGTACCCAGGGTGTGTGACTGTTTATGGACCCTGAAGTGCAAGTATAACTGTTTGACTGATTCAGCCTTTAAGCAAATTAACCTGATTACTCCCCGTTCAAGTCCCATAAATAAATCAGATCTAACTCTTTTTGTATTTACCCTGACTGTGGTTCCAGTTTGTGCAAGAGTGCTGTACTGCTGCTATTTGCTGTGTATAACCTTGTTTATAGGGGTCCCCAGGGCCAGGCCAGAGGAAAGCCCTGATGGTGAAGTGTAGACAGTGTGGGTACTTGTGTGGTGTATCAAGGGAATTGTGAAAGTGATTATTGTGTATTGTTCCGGTCACTAGTAAGGAAAGAGGGGGTTACAGTGTCCCGGAGGGCTGTGCCCAGGTTAGCTTGACCACTACCAACCCTGACCTGGAGGCACCCATTTCAGAACTAGCCAGGGTATTAGCCCTGGGATAGCACTACCTAGGGGTTACACTGAAACACATTGGGTCTACGTGTGGTAAAAAAAGTCACCGCTCTCTAAAATAAATGAATTTCTGAACTAGCAGTTAAATCCTTTCAAGTTATTGCAGTATTCCTATTTTTTTAACATGCTGTAGAATATATGGTGCCTATACCCTACAAAGATAATGTAAGGACATCCATACACAGACAAACCTGTCTATGCATCTCAAGGTTTCCATGCCAACCATTGAACCTGTTGAGCTTCGCACTCAAGGTTTGCCATGGAAACCTCTCAATGCAGACACAAGCTTGTTGTGTATGGATACCCTACATTATCCTCTGTTTTTCATTTACTTTTCTCATTTACTTTTCTGCTCACAGACAGCAGCAAGGCCTCCTTCTGCCACTGTGGTGGAAACACCAAGCCCCATCACCTCTCATGTCTAATTTGAGGATCAGTTAGTACATAAAAGCCGAACAGTCCTGTGGGACATTGGTGCCGCACTCACCAAACCTCTTCACTGAAACAATGGCTTTAATTTACACTCACCAAACATCCGGCAAATGAGGTTAAATCGCCTTCACTGAGCCAATGGCTTTAATTTTAAAACCGTGAAAATTACTCACCATGAAGGACCATCGCTGAAGCAGATATATGCACAGTCAAAGCCAGTCATACAAATGCTGTGTTTTATCTTTATACTTGTCACATAATAAAATGATGGTTTGTTCCAATTCTTTGTGGTGAGTCACTCTCCTGATTTTCAGATTAAAGCCACTGGCTTAGTGAAGTAATTCAAACTAGTATACCATTCTCACAGCGAAAACATTACTGCGAAGATCATTACAGCGACAAAATCGACAGGTCACTGTAAGGGTCCAGTGAAACTGACACTGTTTCCCTGGTGATTTAGCCCTCCTGACACAGCTCCAACTGGGAGTTGATTATTTAAATGTCAGAATGCGGGCAGAGCCCCTCGAGCGGGGAGGTCTGGGGACGGAAACCCCGAAACCAACCATTATTTCTGAAGGGCGGTAAAATGCCAACTGTCGGGTACTGTGCTATCGCTTAATGGCATCGACAAAGTTCCTGTTGAACTGGCTTGGTGGAAACATTCAAACTTCACTTTTTAGAGCTACGGTGAGTGTAGTACCAGCATCCCACAGGGACTGTTTGGCTTTTTCGTACTTGGTTAAATACCTGTTGTGTATGGTAGCCAGTACAAAGCCATTAAATACTGCAGCTACAAATTGAATAAATCATTCCTCTAAGCATTCTCTGCACGATTACTTTGTTGCTTTGATCATTTAGTTTATGTTACCTATTGCCTGTGAATTATTGTTCAGCTCATTTTATGGTGTTTTGTATTGTTAGTTTTATACTTTATGTCAGGTGTGACTGAAAAGGTGTTTGCCCAGGTCACTTCCTGTTAGAAAAATGAAAATGAGCCCCCCACTTCCTCATGGCTTACTCCCATGGCAGGGCTAGCAGGGCAGGTGCAATCCTTCTAAAATCTCACTGTTGGAAGGGACCTGAAGGGCATTTAGGAAGCACTGTATATGTATCCTGTTATTTTATGATGTAAGGTTAATAATTGTTTTATGTACTTCACCTTGGTTTGCACCATTACCGTTATGAACACATGGTTCTTCATCTCATTTTGCTTATTTCCTGTAACCCTCCCACTTCCTGCACAGTGTAGGACATGCCTCTGGCAGCCTAGCACATACAGCATGCTGCCTCTTGTGCAGGGGCTACAGCCCACTGTGTCCGGCTGTGATCGGTGGGATCCCATGACAGCTCCCATGGCTGGGAGGTTCTACAAGTGTCAGTACTGCCCCACTCTGGCTACCCAATGCCAGCTTCTGAAATCCACTCCCGAAGCCTGGTTGTCTGCCTTGCAACACACTGGACCATCAGCTGGCCCCATCAGGGGCTCTTTAAAGTCATAAGGGAAACAAAATGGTCCGGAGTGGTAATGCTCCTTCCTTTTCTTTAATTGAAACTTCCCTGAATGAAAATCATACTGTATTAAACTGATCGTTTATACCAACAAAATGACAGGTCACTGTAATTGTCGTGCTACAGTGGCGGGATCCCCTAGCACAGCTTCTCCAGGTCTTGCACCCTCCTCAAAACACCTCCGCCGTGGAAGGGTTATAACAAAAACTGGGGGCACAGCTCCCAAACAGAAAACACACTTATTTTCCTGACAGCACAATGTGGACTGCAATCGAGATTGACATTTGTGCCATCACTGTAAAGCTGCTCGCAAGCTTTCTGTCAAACCGCTTGGAGGAACGGATGCCACCACAAGGATTTGTGTGCATTATTGCATGATGGCCCTTCTGGGAATAAAATGAGAGAAAACAGCTCCAGTCTGATTTGGCACCCTCAGCACCATTTTCTGGCCAGCGCACCCACCACCACATGTGGTCCTGGATAAATAATGGATAACCAGTAAGTCCATAAGAAAGTCTGTGACAGGGCTGAGGGTTGCCAAAGGACCTGGAGTTGGGGGCACAGAAATACAAGGTGGAAAAAAGTGTAATAGCAGTGTGCAGCCAAACAGCAGAAAGACCTGGGTTCTTATGCATCTGCATGAAGCGTAATGTACTTTAAACAATCTTTTGAAGAAGATGTACTGTGAAAATGCCAAATGTTCATGTCAATTATTTGCAATTTACGTATCCTAAATGTTCTATTTATTTATCCTAAATGTTATTGTTGTTATTTTTTTATGTCAGGCGTGACTGAAAAGGGCTATGCCCAGTTCACCTCCTGGTTAAAATAAACAAGCATTTGTCAATGCTGAATGTTGTCGGCGCTGGCATTAGCTTTGGTAGTGCTATGCGGGAAAACAGTTTGGGCAGGATGTGAAAAAGACGGCTGTACAGTTCATAAGGAGGTGTAAAAATGCCAGTGTTGAAAATGTGGCATGTAAATATAGGAAATTTGCGAGTTACAAGGGTGCTTGGAAATATGCATGCACACTTGGAACACAGTCATTTTATGGGCTAGGCACCATATTTTCAACATAGGCATTTTAGCACCTCTGCTCATGTACCGTGTCACTGTTATTTCCTCAAACTGTCCCAAGAAGTGAATTCGCCAGTGACACACGCTATTCTGCCAGAAGTGCGAAAGCACATTTTGGACAGGATATGTGAAATGACAGCTGTACTGTTCATCAAGAGGTGTGGAAAATGCCAATGGTGAAAATCCAGAGTGAAAATATTACAAATGCATGATGGTACAACCATGCGTGCAATCTGCCAATGCACGCTCGTAACACAGTCACTTTATTGAGTATTGTCACCAAATTTTCAACATAGGCATTTTAGGACCTCTTCTCATGAACTGTGTCACTGTCACTTTCATAATCTGGCCCGAACACTGATTTCCAACAGCGACCGCACTATTTGCGTAGAAGTGCAGAAACACATTTTGGGCAGGATGAAAAATTACAGCTATACTGTTCACAAGGGGTGTACAAAATGACAATGTTGAAAATGTGGCATGAAAATATTGCAAATTCATGAGATTCTGAGGCCTGAGTAGCAACTGGCGCCATGCGACGTCAGAACAGGCATGTATTGATTTTTCCACCAAATTTGGAACTAGGCTTTTGAGGACCACCTCATGAACACTGGCACTGTCATTTTGTTAATGGGTCCCCCAAGGTGATTCCGCTCATTGACTGAAATCACCTTTCAAAACCAGTCGCGCCATTGCAGTGATAGAATTCATGAGGAGGGTCCCAAAACCCCATGTTGAAAATTTGGTGCCAAAATTCAAAAATGCCCAAGACATGCAACAAAGTTGAAAAACCCTATTCATTCCATTATACCGCTTACGGCATTTCTTCAGTTATGATCGGCTTTGAAGAGTGCAGACATGTTCCCAGTCCACGAAGATCATCGCGCCCGGGACTCTGGAGGTAAGTATGGGGTGAAGGGGGTGTGGGAGGCAGGGTGTGCAGTGGGTGGGTGCGAGTGGGGGTAGGAGACTACGAGGAACCGTTTTTATGTTACAGGAAGAAGAAAAAAAACTAATATCGCAGGACAGTTGTTTATTTTCAGGGGACTTGGCATGCTGGGGTTGTCTCCCAGAATGCCACCTAACTTTTGGGAGTTGCTGCAGCCGACGGGGATTGGGCAACCTCGTCAGCACACAATGGGGGTGGATTTATGCCCGATGGGAATTAGGGCACCCGTCGGCTACCTAACAAAGTGAAGGAGTCAAGAGCTAAGAGTTGAGCACCCCTCGGCATAATAAGAAATGCAGGGGGCTGCTTTATGCCGACGGGGAGGGCTCCCTGGCCAGCACACAATGAAAGTGGGGGGGAGGCAGAGCCGAGGGGGGATTGGGAACCCCTCGGCATATAAGCAATGGGGGGCTGCTTTATGCCAACAGGAGTGGGCTCCCCAGCAAAATTGTGTGGCCACAGTAAGCCAACAGGGGAAGGGCACCCTCGAAGTCAGCCACCTGGGTGGCACGCTGCCGCCCACCATGCTGCTATGTGGAAACAGGTAGGAAGGGTCCGCTGCGTCTGACAAGCTTTGCTCAGATTGCAACGAACCTTTCCTTAGATGTGTGTGCCACATTAGCATGCATGTGTGGTGCCAACATGCAAGCTGATTGGAAATGAGGGACGACCTACTGATGCGTGCCCTGCATTCGCCCAACAGTGGCCGTGCCTCAAATCCCCACTGCCGTAAGATGTTGGCTGTGCATGCACCCCAACATAAAAATGAAAAAATGAAAATGAAACATGCGAGCCCTGGAATTCCACACTGGGGCTAGCTAGGGATCAGATGTATTATGGGAGATGAGGCACTTGGGTCACAGGAAGGATGTGAGTCCTGGAATTCCACACTGAGACCAAATCGGACTGACTGGATCACAGGGGTGAGGCAGCTCAGATCGATGAGGATGCAAGCCCTGGAATCCCACACTGGTACTGACTAGGTGGGGTGGGGCACTCATATCACAGGAAGGGTAGGAGCCCTGGATTCCTACACTGGGGCCAAAAGGGACGGTGTATCGTGGTGTGAAGAGTTCAGATCACAGGAAGGATGCAAGTCCTGGAATTCCTCATTGGGGCTGATTAGGGATCTAGTGTATGTGGGTGTCAAGGCACTCGAATCACAGTAAAGATGCAAGCCCTGGAATTCCACCTTGGGACTTACTAGGGATCAGGTGTATCTGGAGGTTGAGGTGCTTAGATCACAGAAAGGATGCAAGCACTGGAATTTCACATTGGAGCTTATCAGGGACTGGGTCTACAGTGTAGGGGTGGCGCTTGGATCACAGGGAGGGTGCAAATCCTGGAATTCAACATTACGGCTGATTAAGGCGGGACCAGGTGCACCGTGGAGGATGAGGTGCTCAGATCACAGGAAGGATGTGAGCCCTGAGATTCTACACTGGATTGAGTAGGAACTGGGTGTATCATGAGTAATGAGGCACTCGGATCACAGGAAAGATGCAAGCCCTGAATTCCACACTGGAACTGACTAGCGACTAGGCATATTGTGGGAATGAGGTGCTTGGATCACAAGAAGGTAGGTTGCAGGCTGCACGAACTAGCAGATGCAACTATGTAACAAAGTAGCACCTGCTGTCCCCTAGGCCAACAAAATGTAGATGCTTTAACCTAATCTGAGCTTTAAAGGTAGCATTTTACATTTTTCTGGGAAGTGCTACCCACTGATTAAACTGCTACCCCTGAAAATTTTCTACATCTGCCTCTAGCTGCACAGTAATTGCACATCTGCTGTCGGCCAACCAAGGAGCAGGGACGGTGTTGGCTGTGAAGTAAGCTGCTAACCCATCCATCCTCTGGGAGGAATGCGATTATGCAGGCCAAAATTTAAAGGTGTGGGACAAGGGCACTTAATGAAAATGCATTACCATCATTCTTGGAAATGTGGTTTCCTAATTTCATACAGTTCACCATTAAATTAAGTCACATTGATGCTGTAGGCAGAGCATGTTGTCCTTTATTCAACACATAAGTATACATTTCTTGTATTTAGTAGGCCCAGGCTTTACAAAATCACTGCAGTATAGGCATCCTTTTACACTGCTGAGGGCGATATTAGTTATCTTAATTTTGGATTTTTAAGAAGAGGCTCAGTACAAGCAGTTTCTTTAGTGATTCTCCCAGCCATCCCCACCCCAGTGTTTCTGTTTCAAGGAGTTCTTGTGGGCCGAGTTCCCGTATTTTTCCACTGGAACAAATTATAACCTTCATGGGGTGGAAGCGAGAGTTGCTCAGTAAATATTTAACTACAGGAATGCAGCCTACAACCCCTAGGAGAGTGCTACTGACCTCTCAGGCTGACTGTAGTTTAAAGTTCATATTTTTCTGTTATCAGTACATCATACTTGGATGCCTCTGCTGGTATAGTATTTGGATACATGGGTGTATATGTATCTAGATAGACAGACAGACAGACAGACAGATACTAGATATGACATGGGTGGCTTTAAGATATCATTTTATCTCCATGACAGGGTACTGGTCTGTTAATAGCTCACAAGTGGTAAATCCATGAGAGAGATAACAATAGACCAATATCCTCAAATGTAAACGTTACGGATCACTGTGCAAATGCAATGGGTGTTGTGGTTACTACCCCTGCCTTGTGGGCTCATATAACGTTGGGGGCCTGGGTCATTATCTTCCTGATTGAGGGGTTGTATCCAGTTAGTTTGAGTCTGCCAGTACCTCCATTTAGAGATTAGGATTAATGGGGCCTGGTCACCATGTCAGAGCGGTACAAGCCCCTGGGATGCAATAGTTCCCTGCCTTCCCACAGTATCTCCCCACATACTAAAAGTAACAGCGCAACAAAATTGCAATTAGTGACTTACTACTAATAATATGTTCACGAGACAAAATTCAGATAAATAATAAAATACGTATTGAGGGATATTAATAAGCAAATGGGGACTGCAAATCAAGACTGATTTAGCAGAACCTTGAGAACTTTATGAAACCAGGGCCGAAGTTAGGTGCTTGCTTAGGATTGGCCTACTAAACACTTTAAACAGTAGTGCCCACCCGCACCAGACAATGCAAATACAGTGCAGTATATGTTTCTGCATTACCAGCTCATATGTCTTGAGGCCACTACCCTTTTCCTACTGGCATTAGTTTAAAACCTCTTAAACCTTAAAGGAGCTCCTGGAGCTTCCCGGGCACCTGTCGTACAAACAGTATGGGCCCACTGGAGAAGCAGCTGGTTGGCTGGAGGTGGTGCACTTTAAGCTAAAAACTCTTTTCAAACCCAAACCCCAAAGGGCATGTTATTGCTTAAAATGGCAAACCTCAAAGTGAGGTATTTGTAGATCATGACAAATGGCCAAATCTGCAAACAGGGTGATACATTTTGTACAATTCCCAGTTGCAGGCACACTTGCCCAGCTCGGCTGTGCAAGTTTCAGGGGCCTCAGGACTGGAATCAGGCTTTCTGCTTCAACAGTCATCTAGACCTGACTAGTTCTTCTCTCCTCCTCCTGCAGAAACATAGAAACATAGACTTTGACGGCAGATAACCACCACTTGGCCCACCCATTCTGCCCATTTCCTACCTATTGGATAAGCTGCAGATTCTAGTTAACCAACAGCCTACTTCCTGCAACCCCCACTATAATTGTCTTATGTCTGTCCCATGCATGTTTGAATTCCCCACTGTTTTAGACCCTACAACCTCTCCAGGAAGGCAGTTCCATCGTCCACCACTCTCTCCGTGAAAAGAATTTCCTCACATTACCCTTGAGCCGTCCCCCTCTAACTTTAAATTGTGCCCCTTGTTCTACACATCTCTTTTTCTGAAAGATGCTACCCTCCTGGACTTTGTTGATTCCCTTGAGGTACTTAAAAGTTTCTATCATGTCCCCCTCTCCCTCCTTTTATTAAGGGTATACATATTAAGCTCTCTCAGTCTCTCTTCATATGGCTTCTGATGTAGACCCTGCACCATTTTAGTTGTCCTCCTCTGGACTGCTTCCATCCTGTCTATGTCCTTGTATAGATGAGGTCTCCAAAACAGCACGCAGTACTCCAGATGGGGTCTCACCAACTGTCTGTATAGAGGGATAACCACTTCCCTTTTTCTACTTGTGATGCCCCTCCCTATGCATCCCAGTATCCCCTGGCTCTCCTTACTGACTTCTCACATTGCTTACCCACCTTTAGGTCATCTGATATGACTACACCCAGATCCCTTTCCATTATTGTTGTCGTTAGTACCTCCCTGCTATTGTGCTGTGCCCGCTGACCTCTAGGTAGTGAACAATTCTTTCTTTCAGCAGTGATTCCATCATTTTCCCACCACTGATGTCAAACTAACAGGTCTGTGGTTTCCTGCTTCTGCCTTGCTCCCACTTTTGTGAAGGGGAATCACATCTGCCCTCCTCCAGTCCTCAGGTACCACCCATCTTCCCATGATTTGTTAAAAAGTGTGGTTAGTGGGTCACTAGGTCCTCCCTTAGCTCTTTTAGGATTCTAGGTGAATCCCGTCAGGCCCCATTGCTTTGTCCACCTTGAGTTTTGGGAGTTCTTTCAGGACTCTTTCTTCTGTAAATGGACTGGTGTCAACCCCACTACCCAGAGTGCTTCTACTGTTTGGTTTAGGTAACTCCTCCTCTTCTTCTTTTGTGAATACTGAGCAAAAATATTCATTCAGTATCTTTGCCTTTTCACCGTCTCCCTCTGTCCACCTCCCTCTCCTTTATTAATCTTCACTATCCCTCCCTTAACCTTTCTATGCTCCCTAATGTACCTATAAAAGTTTTATCCCCTTCTTAACTGAGTTGGCTATCTTTCCTCGGTTTGGGCCTTTGCTTTCTGACTGCCTTCCCACTTCTTTCTGCTTTAATTGATACAGTTCCTATACGTGCTCCTTCTGTGATTTCTTATACTTTTTGAATGTAGCCTTTTTCTCCTTAACCTTCTCTGACACCTCTTTTGAGAACCATAGTATTTTTATTCCGCTTTGTTTTCTTTATTTGTTTCACACAAAGGCTTGTTGCCTCCATGATGGCAGTTTTATTTTTCTCCATAGTTCTTCCACCCCTCTTTTCTGGCCATTTGCTAGCATTCCTCAGGTATTCACCCATTATGCCAAAGTCAGCCCTTCTAAAGTCCACTATCCTTGTCTTTGTATGGCTTGTCTCCATGGTTGTGTTTATTGTGAAGCACACTGTGCAGTGGTCGCTTGTTCCCAGATGTCTACTGACTTTAAATTTGTGATCCCTCTCCATTTGAGAGTACCAGGTCTAATATTGTTCCCTCCCAACTGGGTTCCACCACTAGCTGTCTAAGGCATGCCCCGTAGGTGATCGAGAATGACCCTGCTCTTGCATGTGGCTGCAGTTCATGTCGCCCAGTTAACATCTGGCATATTCAGGTCCCCATCAACAGTATCGCCTTTTTCAGCCATTTTGAGAATGCCCTCTATCATTTTCTTGTCCATTTCCTCCCTTGAGACGGGGTCTGTATACAACCTCTGTGTGGATTGTGGTGCCATTCCCTGTCTCCAAGGTGACCCAGAGTTCCTCTTGTCCTCCCCTTTACTTTTTAGTTCTGTAGCTTTGATCCTTTCCCTTGTGTGAGAGTTACTCCACCTCCTCTTTACCCTCCCTGTCCTTCTGTAGATTGTGTGCCCTGGTATGTTGACATCCCAGTCATGGTTCTCCGTGTACCATGTTTCTGTGACTGCCACAATATCCAAGTGTTCCTCTTCCACCAGGGCTACTAGCTCTGGAAGCTTGTTTCCAAGACTATGGGCATTGGTACTCATTGCCCTCCATTTAATGTTGGCTTTATCTTTTTACCCCATCGTTGCTCTTATTGCCCTTGTCCATTTTTCCATTTACCCCTGTCCTGCCCTCTGTCAAGCTCTGTACCTCAGTGTTTACCCTACTACCTGCCATGTTTTGTGGGGAGGCTTGAACTTTCCTGTTTCCTATCAGCACCTCCCCCTTGGCTAGTTTAAAAGCTTGCCAAGGAAGCCTTTAAACCTGTCACCTAGGAGCGTGTTCCCTTCCTGGACAGATGCAGACCATCATGCCAGGATAGAGCTTCATCTCTCCAGGTGGACCCCAGTCCCCAATGAAGCCAAAGCCCTGTGCTCTGCACCAGTTTTGCAACCATTCATTAAACTGCATGGTGTGCAGTACCCTAGCCTCACCCCTGCCATAGACTGGCAGCACCTCTGAGAAGGTTACCATGCTTGCTACCTGTCTGAGGCCCCTCCCAACTCCACAAATTCATCCTGCACTGCACTGATCTCATGCCTAGCTAGGTCATTTGTCCCGAGGTGGACAATGATATCTAGTTTCTCTCCTGTGATGCTGCTTCTGCAATCCTGAGGATTTGCTTCCTGTCCCTCCAAGCCATGGCACCAGGCAGGCACCTTACTTCCTCTCCTCTCCTCCCTTCCCAGGTCTATACCCCTAACAATTGAGTCCCCTATTAGAAGCTGTTTCTTTCCCTGTGGTGTCTCTTGCCACTCTTTTGTGGGTCTCCTTGTGGATGTCCCCAGCATTCTTCTTGGTCTCCACTGAGGGTGTCATCATAGAGGAACCTTGATTTGCCAGACTGACATATGATTTGTGTAGAGGTACAACTCAGGGGCTATGCCTCTGTTCCACCACACCTCACCCTCCCAGAACCTACTGTGGTCCATCTGCTCTTCACACATGGCAACCTCTGAGGCAGTGGTTGTGGAACTGGTGCTCTTTGGGTGGGGAGGCCTCCTTAGTCCTTGCCAGTTCAGCCTGGAGGTGGGCAACCTCCTCCCTCAGAGCTGACAGTTGCCTGCAAATAGGGCAGCAATGCAGGTTCCATAATGTCTCCCGGAAAACTGCTGCCCCACAGCCAGTGCATTGCATCACTCCCACATGTCCCTCTTTCTTATAATATACAATGAGCAATATATAATTTTTTCTTTTTGTGTACTTACCCTTTATGCATTGTGCTGGGTAATTAAGAATATGACAGTTCTGGCCCAAGACCTGTTGAGGAAGTGATGTCAGACAGGACAGACCAGTCTGAGAACTAGGGTCCACATGTCACACACACACACACACACACACACACACACACACACACACACACACACAGAGGCTTCCAGACCCAGTGTGAGATGCTAGCCAGTGCCAAGCTATAGTACTGACCAGCTGGTACACTAGACTGTCTCCAGTTTCAGTGCAGGCTCTCTCAAATAGCAAAGCACACACAGTTTCCATCTACACTGCAGGCTGGCAATTGTTGCACTGGTCCTGGGTTAACATGTTTTTACCTCCTTTTTATGTTTGCTTGCATATGTGCAAGAAACATTTCAGCACAACAGGAGGAAGCGGGGTTTTGGAGGTGTGGCAGTGTGGGGTCCAATGGCCCCAGCACCTTTTGAGGCTTGGCCCGTTTTCCCCAATATGTTGGCACGCTGCTGCCGACAGTAGTTCAGCCAGTGTGCCACCACCTGAAATGTTTTCGACACTGCAATCAGGGGCCACCTCGTCATTGCAGCATCAGCCATTCTGCTGCAATGAGGGCGACCTGTCACTGCAGGGTGGTGCCTTGCCCTCCACATGCCCCTGACCCAGTTCATTTGCCGACGGGAGCCCAGTCCCCGTCGGCATAATGTCCCCACCCTAAGTCTCTTTGTATGCCGAGGTGCCCAATCCCCTGGCATCATGAACCCCCAACAGTCCTTCTTTGCCACTGAGACACCCAATCCCACTCGGCTTCAGTCCCTCCTTCCCAGTTCAATTTGCCAACGGTCCTTCATTGAGTCCATGGCCCCTCCCCAATGCACGCCCACCCTCTGCGCATCCTGCCTCCCCACACCCCCTCACCCCATACTTACCTCTAGAGCCCAACATGATGATCATTGGTGAACCAGGAACATGTCTGCATTCTTCAAAGCCGACTGTGAACTGAAGCAATGCCGGTACACTGTATAATGGCATAAACAGTTTTTCAACTTTGATGCATATCTCAGGCATTTTTGGTAATCTTGGCACCACATTTTCAGCATGGGTTATTGGGACCCCTCCTCATGAATTCAGCCACTGTCATGGCGTTATCGGACCGAAAGGTGATTTTGCAGTCACTGCATGGAATCACCTTTTGGGACTGATTAACGAAATGAGAGTGCCAGTGTTCATCAGGTGGGTCTCAAAAAGCCTATGTTGCAAATTTGGTGAAAAAATCCAAAATGACTGTTTTATGAGCATGCATTGTGCTGTTCCATGCACGTCAGTAATCTTAATTCAATTTGTAATATTTTCAATCCAGATTTTCAACATTGGCATTTTCTACACCTCCTTATGAACAGTACAGCTGTCATTTTACACATTCTGGTCCAAAATGTGTTTCGCACTTCGGTGCAGAATAGCCGAGTCGCTCTGGGAAATCAGTTTTCAAGACAGATTAAGAAACTGACAGTGACACTGTTCATGAGCAGGATTCTAAAATGCCTATAGTTGAAAATTTGGTGATGAACGTCCATAAAAAACTGTGTTACAAGTGTGCGCTGAGCAGTTTCATGCACACTTGTAACTTTGCAAATTTGTAATATTTTCACACCAGATTTTCAACACTGGCATTTTTCACATCTCCTTATGAACAGCACAGCTGTCATTTTCACATCCTAAGCTGAAATGTGTTTCGCTGCCTTAAGAATTGCCACGGTCGCTATGGGAAATCAGTGTTTGGGACAGATTAAGATTGAGCGAGTGAGAGAGGGGGAGTGAGCAAGCTCTACTGAGCTCTGTCGGTCTGCTGCAGATTTCTTTGTGGGCAGAAAGGCACCACGCAGGCAGCAGTCCAGTACAAAGGGCAGCTTGCACTGCCGGGAAAACAGAATGAGTGAGTTATGGAGGGGAGTGAGTGAGCATAATAGAGTTCTGTTGGGACTGCTGCAGATTTCTTTGTGGGCAGGAAAAGGTACCAACACAGGCAGGGGCCCAGTACATGGGGCAGCCTACAGTGCTGGGAGAAACAGAACAAGCAAGTGAGAGAGGGGAGTGAGCCAGCTCAAGCGGAGCTCTGTCGGGACTGCTGTGGATTTTATTGTGGGCAGAAAAGGGCCAACTTAGGCAGGAGCCCAGTACAAAAGGGCAGCCTGCAGTGCCAGGAGAAACAGAATGAGCGAGTGAGAGAGGGTGAGTGGAGTGAGCTCACTGGAGCTCTGTCTGGACTGCTGCGGATTTCTTTGTGGGTAGTAAAGGTGCCAACACAGGCAGGAGCCCATGCAAAGGGCAGCCTGCAGCGCCAGAAGAAACAGAATGAGAGAGTGAGAGGGGATTGAGCAAGCTCAATGGAGCTCTGTCGGGACTTTAGAGTTGCCCACCCTCCCGCCTAGTGTCCTCTGTGGTCCTATATTACAGCAGGGTCTCTGGGGTGGAGACAAAGCAATGACTGGATACTTTTAGGATTGCTGTAATAATACAGATTTAGTTGCTCTGTTTCTTACTCTAACTGACCCTAAGTACTGAGCTATACTGTTAGGATTTCTGTAATAATACATATTTATTTGTTCTGTTTAGTTCTCTAACAGAGCTGAGTAATACTTGGAGTGCAACAGGATTTCTAACTGGGCTAAGTGAAACTATGTGAGAGCTGAGAACAAAAGTATGGTAGCTGAGGGGTGAAAAACAGACAAGGAAACATAGAAACATAGAAGTTGATGGCAGATAAGGATCGCAAAGGCCCATCCAGTCTGCCCATTTCTTTTCTGCCTTATGAATGTGCTATAGGCCTTTGCTCTGTCAATGGCCCATCTATTCATACTCCTCATCTCTATTACCTCCCTCAGCATATCTCATGCCTGTTTGAAGCTCTCACTGTATTCATATCCACCACTTCCTGAGGTAGGCTGTTCCATGCATCCACCACCCTTTCTGTGAAAAAGAACTTCCTCACATTACCCCTTGATCGGCCTCCTCTAATATCATGCTGTGTCCTCTTGTCCTGCTATTTTTCTTATATTGAAACATGTTAGACTCTTTCACCTTGTTAATGCCCTTACAGTGTTTGAATGTTTCAATCATATCACCTATCTCCCTCCTTTGCTCTAGGTTATACATATTGAGCTCAGTTAATCTGTCCTCATATGTTTTCTGATGCAGTCCCTGCACCATTTTGGTTGCCCTTTCTGGACTGACTCAATTTGGTTAATGTCCTTGTGAAGGTGTGGCTCCAGTACTGCACGCAGTACTCCAGATGGGGCTAACCAGTGTCCTGTAAAGAGGATTATTACCTCCCTCTTCCAACTTGTGATACCCCTAATAATACACCCCAGCATCCCTCTAGCCTACCTACTGCTTTAGAGGTCTGCCTGGATGATTTCAGATCATCGGTGATGATGAAGCCCAAGTCTCTTTCTTCCTTGTGACTGCCAGCAAATCCCTCCCAGCCTATATGTGGCTTCAGGGTTTCTTCCCTATGTGCTGATTTTGCACTTCTTTCGTTAAACACCAGTTGCCACTCTTCTGACCATTTTGCTAGTTTATCCAGATCTCTTCTCATTCTGCCCACCCCATCTGGATCATCTACTCTGTTGCAGATCTTGGCGCCATCTGCAAACAGACAAACTTTACCCTCCAGTCCATCTGCAATGTCACTGAAGAAGATATCCAAGGAGGACTGGCCCCAGGACTGATCCCTGAGGTAATCCTCACTTGTGACTTGCATCTCTTCTGACTGTATACTGTTTACCACCACTACTCTGTTTTCTGCCCGCCAATGAGTTTGTCACCCAGTTGACCAACATCTGACTCACCCGAGCCTAACCAGCTTATTAATCAATCTTCTATATGGAACAATATCGAAAGCTTTGCTGAAGTCAAGGTAGGCAACATCAACTGCCCCCTTGGTCCACCACTCTGGTTACCCAGTCAAAGAAATCTATGAGATAAGTTTGACAGGACCTTCCTTTGTAAACCCATGCTGTCTTAGATCCTGTGCTCCTATGGATTCCAAGTGTTGCACTATTCTTTCCTTAAGGAGTGTCTCCATAATTTTGCCCACTACTGAGGTAAGACTGACTGGTCTGTAGTTCCTGCCTCCTCCCTGCTACCACTCTTGTGGAGCAGGATCACATGAGCCCTTCTCCAGTCTTCTGGGACCTCCCTGTGCTCAGAGACTCACTAAACAGTTCTGATAATGGCTCTGCTAGTTCCACCTTTGCTCCTCTAGTACCCTGGGATGCATGCCATCAGGTCCCATTGCCTTGTCCACCCTGAGCTTATCAAGCTCTTGTAGGACCCTTCTTTGTGGAGGACTAGAGGACACCTCCCTGCCCCTGTGTCCATGGTGCAGAGCTTTGACCAAGTGTACTTCTCTTCACTAAATACTGAGCAGAAGTATCTATTTAGGATAGATGCTTTATACATGGTCCTCCTCCTCACATGCCCCTTATCCCTTTGATCTTAGCAATACCCCTCTGGACTTTCTCCTTTCACTAATGTATCTACAGAAAGTCTTGTCACCTTCTTTTACTGTTTGTGCTAGTGTTTCGGTTTAGACCTTTGCTCTGCCTAACTGCCTTCCCTGATTCCCTTAGGGAAGTTTGGTATGCCTTCCTATCTTCATTCTGCTCGTTCCCTTATATTTCCTGAAAGCCAGCCTTTGGCTCTGACCTTTTCTGCTACTGTGTTTGAGAACCAAAGTGGTGTCCTTCTTTGCACTTGCTTTTCTCACTAACACAATGGGATGTTGCTCAAGTATTCCATCTTTAATGCTTGCCCACTTTGCCTGTACCCCATCACCTGTATTTCTTTTGCCAGGGCTCAGCTTAACCTGTTGGCCATCTTATCAAAGTCAGCCCTCTGAAGTCCCATATTTTTGCCCTGAATGGGATGGCCTCTAGGATTACAGTACGGCATCTACCAGATGAGACGGAGACTGAATTAACCTGGTCAATAAGTGGGGCAAATAGGGAGGACTAGTGTGGGGGAGACCAGAAATTTGAGTAAATAGGGGCCTAACAGCTGGAAGTTCAGGGTACAGAAACTGGGAGTAAGAGTCCATAACACATGAGATGGGGGCCAAAATGTAGTAAGCTACATGTCAATATGGGTGAGCATCTTTTGAAGGGTGGTGGGTGCACAGGTGTGGGTCCAATGATCCTGGACTGGTCTTGGAGGATGGGGATGCATGGTCTGTAGATGACTGGCTAGTTTGAGGGAGGAATTGGAGGTTTGGGTGGAGTCTAAGTGGCAAGGCAGATGAGTATGGTAGGCATCCTGGCTGGGGGAATAGGGATGGCAAGGGGACGGAGGAAGAACAACTAGGACTGAAACTGACCTCAGCATCAGAGGCACCAGCAGAAAAGACAGGCGAAGGGAGGTGTGCCTAAGGTGAGGGGGGGCTCCTGATGGGGGGAGGAAGAGACCAAGGAGTACCAGGGAGAGAGCAATGGCTGCGGGTAGGGAGGACCAGGATGGGACAAGGGTGGTACTGGAGGGAACAAGTAGAAGGGGGGAACTGATAGGGGAAGAAATGTAGGGAGGGGTATCGACTAGAATAGAGTCAAGCCTCTGCTAAGGAAGAGAGAGGAGGAGCAGGAACATACTGAAGGGGGGACAAACAGGGCATGAGAGGGATGGCAACAGGTAGGGAAGGATAGCAGGACAAAAGGGTAGAAGGAGGCTAGTAAGGAAGGAGGGTGTGGTGACCGGAGAAGCAAGGCTACGGGAAGGGGGAGGGATTGAGGCATCACTATCGGGTAGAAGGAATGGAGGCTATAAATCGACAACAGCAGGGATAGGAGAGGGGTTGGAAATCAGCAGGGCGGAGGAGGGAGGCTCACATGGAAGCTCAGTAGGAAGTAGTCAGGCTGGGAAGGGGTCTATGGGGGATGGTGGAATAAGGCAGAGAAACGGGGTGAGGCAGATCGTAGGGGGGTACTGATACAGAAGTGACAGAGGGAGCAACTGGCAGGGTAAGGGCAGAGAAGAATGAATACTGGGGTGGTGGAAGGGGCATTAGAAGGAAAGGAGTGCAAGGACGGGTGGTACTGCTGGGGGATTCTATACCGAAAGGGGAGAGATGGGGTGGAAGGGGAAGGCACATCCAGTTACGGTTGAAGCTATCCCAGGTTGACTGCAGAAAGGGCAGGCCAGGCACTGCTCAAGTGTGCAACAAGGGAGGAAGAAACTTCATTTAGTGTTGCATGTAGGTACAAATGACTGCGAAGCGAGACTATGGAAGTAGTGACTGGTAGGTTTGAGTAGGCAATGTGAGGGGCCGGGGAGTTGGTGGCATTCGGAGATACTCCCAGTACCATGTGCAAGCATGGAGAGGAAGGTAGGATTGAGGATTTCAGTGAGTGTCTGAGGAATTGGTACCACACAAAAATTATGAGTTAGTGACTAACTGGGGTAGGGTCTGGGGAATAGTGACTTGTACATGGGGCAAGGCTACACTTGAGCAGGAAGGGGAAGGGAGTATTAAAGGCAGGATTAGAGGGGTATATCTCTACTAAGGTGGATTTAAACTAGTGGGGGTGGCCAAAAGACTGAGGTTGGTAGAAAGGTCCAGACAGGGGAGCCTAATGAGTCACCCCCTAGATATAGGTAAAGGTAGAGGTGTAGCAACCCTGGAGAGGGAGCGGGCAGAGTGGTCTGAGTGTAATACAGAAGGTACCACCACCTGGTAAGAATAAGGAGGAGAAAGGTGCAGACTACCGGGAGGAGGGACACAGGCCAAGGAGGAGAACAGTGAGGAGAAGGAGTGGTATGGGTGGAAGGTGGTCTTTCTCAATGCAAGAAGCCTGGGGAACAAAACTGTAGAGCTCAGGCACTCCTTTCAAAGGGGAAGGCGGATATTGCTGCAGTGGCAGAGACTTGGGCCACAGAGTACCATGATTGGGACTTAGCAGTCCTGGAACAGGGATATACAGGAGGGACTAGGTCATTGGAAGGGGAGGTTGCACTCTATGTGAGGGAAGGATTAAATGCATAAGGGACGGAGGAGAAGAGGAGAGGATAGAGGTGCATTGGGTGCAGCTCCTGGACCCTAAGGGCAGAAAGATGAGGCTGGAGTGGTGTACTGACCACCAGCCCAATCCAGAGACCTGGATGGGGCATGGCAGAGCAGATAAGGAGGTGTGTAGAAGGGGAGTGTAGTGATAGTGGGGGATTTTAACCTACCACGGGTTGACTGGAGCACCCCGCCACTAGCAGTACCAGGGAGCAGGTGCTCCTTGAAGCATTCAGGACCGGCCTTCTAACGTAAATGGTAAGTGGTCCAACAAGGCTTGGTAGCACTCTAGACCTAGTACTGGCAAATGGGGAGGTGGTGAGGGAGGCCAGGGTGCAGGACCCACTAGCAGGTAGCGACCACCTAAACAGTGTAGCTCATTGTCGCTGGGCGAGGAGACAGGAGGCACAGGCACTAAGGTGGTAGACTTTATTAGGGTGGACATTTGGAGAATGGGAGCAATACTGCAAGACAGACTCCAGGGATAAGGCCTGGAAGGGCAGCAGAACCAAAGTGAGGAGTCATAAGACTGGGTTAACAGAGGCCACAGTAGCCTGCACCAACGCCAGGAGTAAGAAGAGCAGAGCTAAGAAACTATGCTGGCTGAACAAGGAAGTGCTGCAGGGGTGAGGGCAAGACAGCTACATACCAGAAGTACAGGAGAACAGGGAAGAGGAGGATAAGGAGGCTTTTGGGAATTGGTCAAGGGAGGTTGCCAGGAGGTGAAAAAGCTAAGGCCTCAGGCAATTAAAAGTCCAAAGAGGGCATAAAGGGAGGGAAAAGGACTTTAGGTATGTCAGGGAAAAAGAAGGAGAGCAAAGGAACATATGTGTGAGGATAAAGCAGGGAGGGATTGGGTGAAAAGGGGAGGAGCCAAGTGGAAATTCCCTAATGGAGTGCCCCTACTGCTCCATTTCACTAAGGAGGAATGGTCCACTGCCAGAATGGGCTGGGGGTGGGAAAGGGGGAGGAGGTGATGGACAAAGTGATCACATGGAGTAGGGTGCTAGAGGGCTGATGGGGGCAGTGGGTGGACAAGGTGACAAGTCCCAATGGTATCCACCAGGGTGCTGAGGAGATGGAGCTGTTGGCTAGGCGCTGGCAGATCTGTTCAACACCTTCCTGGAAACGGGATGTGTGCACCTAAAACTGGAGGGGGTGGCCCATGATGTGCATACACAAGAGTGGTCCTAGGGAGAAGCCAGGAAATTATCAGCCGGTAAGTCCCACATCCATAGTGGGCAAGATTATGGAAGCGATACTGAAGGAGAGCTAGTGGCATTCCCAGAGAGTAATGGCCCAAGATGGGCAGCAATCATGGGTTCGTTCTCAGGGAGGTCTTGTCAAACCAACCAAATAAAGTATTTTTGATCGCGGTGACAAGTATTTCTAGACAGGGGCCATAAGTACATGTCCTGTACTTGGACTTTAGTAAGGCTTCAATACTATGTCTCATGGAAGACTGGGGGAAGCTAACAGCAGTGGGGGTGGGAAAAAGCTGACTAAATGGATGAGAACTGGTTACAGAGGAGGGTGCAAAGGGTGGTGGTGGTGGGGTGAGCTCGGCACTAAGAGCAGTGACAAGCGAGTGCCACAGGGGTCAGTGCTGGGCCAGTGCTATTGGGCTCTTTATCTCAATATAGCACACGGAGTGGGGAGCAGGGTTGACCTGTTCACAGATTATACCAAATTGGGTGTGGAGGTGGATGAAGAGGATGGATGGAAAAACTGCAGGGGACCTAACCAAACTAGAGACATGGTCGAGTAGTGGCAGCTGGACTGAACACAAAGAAGTGTAGGTGATGCATTTCAGGGCTAAGAACCAGAAGAGGACTATTGGTTGTGGATCACAGAAGAGGAGAAGGACCTGGGGTGTTGGTAACTCAGGAGCATGAACAACCCAGCCCAGTGCAGGAGAGTAGCAACAAAGGCAAACAGGATGCTGTGGTACATTGCAAGGGGGTTCCCATCGGGACACAGGATGTGATCCTACCTCTCTACAGATCATTAGTCACACCGCATCCAGAGTACTGTGTGCAATACTGGAGGCCATACCTGAGGAGAGATATAAAATTACTGGAGGAGGTGCAAGGAGGGCAACAAACATGTTAAAAGGGGATGGAAGAGAAAGGAATGAAGTTAGGCTGAAGGAGCTGAACATGTACACATTGTAGGATAGGAGGGATGGGGGATATGATGGAAGCATTTAAACACCTGAGGGGGTAAACAAACCCTAGCACAGGGGGTGTTTAAACTGAGGAGTGGAAGAGAGACGAGGGGCAAGGACTAAGGTTGGAAGGGAATGTTTCAAGAGGAAATGAGGATCTCTACTTCTCTAAGAGGGTGGTGTCTAGTTGGAATCGTTGCCAGAGGGGGTGGTAACATGTAGGATAGTCAATAGCTTTAAGAAGGAGTGGGATAAAGCAAGAGGGAGAGTCGGGGGCAGAGGCTGGGACAAGCAGGGGAGGAATGAGAGAAGGCTGGCACAGGCTGCAATCTAGGGTGCTAGCTGCACACTCAGGCAGCCTTGCATAGACCAACTGGTGTGTTCTGCTGGCAGATTCATATGTTCGCATCGCTCATATGTTTTATGTAAAATCACAGTGACTCTGTTCATGAGCAGGGTTCTAAAATACCTATGTTGAAAATTTGGTGACCAATGTCCATAAAATGACTGTATTACAAGCGTGCATTGTGCAGTTTCCACGTACCACGGTAACTGCAATCTGTGGTATTTTCACCCAGATTTTCAACATTGGCATTTTTCAGACCTCCTTATGAACAGTACAGCTGTCATTTTCATATCATGCCCCAAATATGCTTTACACATTTGCAGAATAGCCAAGTTGTTGTGGGAAATCAATGTTAGGGACAGATTAAGAAAATCATAGTGACAGTCTCATGAGCAGAGGTCACAAAATGTTCTATGTTGAAAAATTTGGTGAAATAATTCCCACCAATGACTGTGTTACGCGCGCGGCGTAGCTCACATACGCCGGAAGTCTGAGCATTTTTAATATTTTCACTAGCAGATTTTCAACATTGCCATCTCTTCACACCTCCCAATGAATGGTACAGCTGTCATTCTTACATCCTGCCCGATCTGTGTTTTCATACACCTGGTGCACAATAGCACAGTCACTGTGGAAACTCAAAGTTAGGGACACATTGACAAAATCACAGTGCCACTGTTCAAGTGAGAAGAGGTCTCAACTGAGCTCTGTCGGACTACTATGGATTTCTTTAAGGGCAGAAAAAGGCACAATGCATGCAGTGAGCCTAGTACAAAAGGGCAACCTCAGCGCCCGGAGAAACAGAACAAGTGAGTGAGAGGAGGAGTGAGCGAGCTCAACGGAGCTGTCGGCGACTGCGTGGATTTTTGTGGGCAGAAAAAGGCACCAACTAAGCAGGAAGGAGCCCAGCACAAAGGGCAGCCTGCAGCACCGGAGAAACAGAACGAAGCGAAAGGGAGAGAGGGCAGTGAGCAAGCTCAACGGAGCTCTGTCGGGACTGCTGTGATTTCTCTGTGGGCAGAAAAGGCACCAATGCAGGCAGGAGCCCAGTACAAAAGGGCAACTTGCAGTGCTGGGAGAAACAGAACAAGCAAGTGAGAGAGGGGAGCAGAGCCGAGCTCAACAGAGCTCTGTAACGGACTGCAGCGGATTTCTTTGTGGGCAGAAAAGGTGCCAATGCAGGCAGGAATCCAGCACAAAAAGGACACCTACAGCACCGGAGAAACAGAATGAGCGAGTGAGGGAGGAGGAGCGGGCTCAACAGAGCCTGCCGGGACTGCTGTGGATTTCTTAGTGGGCAGAAAAGACACCAATGCAGCCAGGAGCCCAGCACAAAGAGCAGCTTACAGCACCGGAGAAACAGAACGAAAGCAAGTGAGGAGGGGAGTGAGCGGGCTCAATGGGCTCTGTCGGAACTGCTGTAGATTTCTTAGTGGGTAGATAAAGGCGCCAATGTAGGCAGGAGCACAGTACAAAGGCAACTGCAAGCCTGGGAGAAACAGAACGAAAGGAAAGTGAGGGAAATGATCGAGCCTCAACAGAGAGCTCTGTCAGGACTGCTGCAGATTTCTTTGTGGGCAGAGAAAGTCACAATGCAGGCAGGAGCCCAGTACAAAAGGGCAGCCTGCAGCGCTTTGGAGAAACAGAACTAGGAACTGAGAGAGGAGTGGAGCAGCCCACAGAGCTCTGTTATGGTCTGTTGCGGATTCTTTGTGGGCAGAAAAGGCACCAACGCAGGCAGAAGTCCAGTACAAAGGGCAGCCTGGGCAGCCAGGAGGAGAAACAGAATGAGCGAGTGAGGGAGGGAGTTGAGCGAGCTTGGACTGAGCCTCTATCGACTGCGTGTGGAATTCTTTGTAGGTAGAAAAAGGTACCAGTGCAGGCAGGAGCCCAGTACAAAGGGCAGACTGCAGCGAGAGAGAAACAGAATCCAGTGAGTGGGGGAGTGAGCGAGCTCAATGGAGCTCTGTCAGGACTGTTATGGATTTATTTGTGGGCAGAAAAAGGCAACAAGGCAGGCAGGAGCCCAGTACAAAACAGCAGCCTGCAGCACCGAGGAGAACAGAATGAGTGGTGAGAGAAGGGGTGGCGGAGTTCAACATAGCTTCTATCGGGACTGCTGCGGTTTCTTTGTGGGCAGAAAAGGCTACCAGGCAGGAGCCCAGTACAAAAAGGGCAGCCTGCAGTGCCGGGAGAAACAGAATGAGCAAGTGAGAGAGGTGGCGAGTGAGCTGAGCTTAATAGAGCTCTGTTGAGACTGCTATGATCTTCAGGGCAGCAGTGCGCGCCAACGCAGGTGGGAGTCCACAAAAGGGCAGCCTGCAGCACCGGGAGAAACAGAACAAGTGAGTGATGGAGGGGTGGCGATCTCAACAGAGCTCTGTCGGGATTGCTGTGGATTTCTTTGTGGGAAGAAAACGGCATCACACGGCAGGAGCCAGTACAAAGGGCAGCCTGCAGCACTGGGAGAAACAGAAATGAGCGAGGAGAGGGAGGAGTGGTCGCAATGGAGCTCTGTCGGGACTGCTGTGGATTTCTTTGTGGGTAGAAAAAGGCACCAATGCAGGCAGGAGCCTAGTACAAAAGGGCAGCATGCAGCACCGGGAGAAACAGAATAAGCGAGTGAGGGGGGAGGAGGGAGCTCAACAGAGCTCTGTCGTAATGCAGCAGATTTCCTTTGGGACAGAAAAAGGCACCAACACAGGCAGGAGCCCAGTAAAAAAGGGCAGTCTGCAGCGCCAGGAGAAACAGAACTAGCGAGTGAGGGAGGGTGAGTGAGCGAGCTCAACAGAGCTCTGTTGGGACTGCTGTGGATCTCTTTGTGAGCAGAAAAAGGCACTCAATGCGGGCAGGAGCCCAGTACAAAGGGCAGCCTGCAGCAATCGAGAACAGAAGAAATGAGGAGGAGTGACAGAGGAGGGAGTGAGCGAGCCTCAATGGAGCTCTGTCGGGACTGCTGTGGATTTCTTTGGGTAGAAGGCGCAAATGCAGGCAGGAGCCTAGTACAAAGGGCAGCCTGCAACGCAGGGAGAAACAGAACTAGTGAATGGGGAGGAGGAGGAGCTGAGCTCAGCAGAGCTCTGTCGGGACTGCTGCAGATTTCTTTGTGGGCAGAAAAAGGCACCAATGCAGGCAGGAGCCTTGTACAAAGGGCAGCCTGTAGCACCAGGAGAAACAGAACTAGCAAGTGAGAGAGGGGAGTGAGCCAGCTCAACAGAGCTCTGTCGGACTGCTGCAGATTTCTTTGTGGGCAGAAAAAGGCACCAATGCAGGAAGGGAGCCCAGTACAAAGGGCAGCCTGCAGCACCGGAGAAACAGAACGAAAGGAGTGAGTGAGAGAGGAGGAGTGAGCGGCTCAATGGAGCTCTGTCGGACTGCTGTGGATTTCTTTGTAGGCAGAAAAGGTACCAATGCAGGCAGAGCCCAGTACAAAGGGCAGACTGCAGCCAAGAGAAACAGAACGAACTGAGTGAGAGGGGAGTGAGCAAGCTCAATGGAGCTCTATTGGGACTGCTGTGGTTTTGTGGGCTGAGAGAGAGGCAACAATGCAGGCAGGAGCCCAGTACAAAAGAGCAGCCTGCAGTGCCGGGAGAAAAAGAACAAGCAAGAGAAAGGGGGAGTGAGCCGAGCTCAAAAGAGCTCTGTCGGGACTGCTGTGGATTTCTTTGTGGAAGAAAAAGGCACCAACGGCAGGCAGGAGCCCTGCACAAAGGGCAGCCTGCAGCACTGGAGAAACAGAATGAGGGGTGAGAGAGAGGGGAGGACGAGCTCAATGGAGCCTGTCGGGACTGCTGTGGATATCTTTGTGGGTAGAAAATGCGCCAATGCAGGCAGGAGTCCAGTACAAAGGGCAGCCTGCAGGCGCTAGGAGAAAAAGAAGGAGCGAGTGGGGGTGAGCAAGCTCAACAGAGCTCTGTCGGACTGCAGATTTCTTTGTGGGCCAAAAAGGCACCAACGCAGGCAGGAGTCCAGTACAAGCGGGCAGCCAGCAGCGCTGGGAGAAACAGAATGAGAGAGTGAGGGAGGGAGTGAACGAGCTCAACGGAGCTCTGTCGGGACTGCCGTGGGATTCTTTGTAGGCAGTAGCAATGCAGGCAGTAGCCCAGTACAAAGGGCAGACTGCAGCACCGAGAGAAACAGAATGAGCGAGTGAGAAAGGGGAGTGAGTGAGCTTAAGGAGCTCTGTCAGACAGCTGCAGATTTATTTGTGGGCAGAAAAGGCAACAACGGAGGCAGGAGCCCAGTACAAAGGTAGCCTGCATGCCAGAACAAAGTGAGAAGAGAGAGGGAGTGACAGAGCTCAACAGAGCCTGTCGGCTACTGCTGTGATTTCTTTTGTGGGCAGAAAAAGGCACCATATACAGGCAGGAGCCCAGTGCAAAAGGGCAGCCTGCAGTGTCGGGAGAAACAGAACAAGTCGAGTGAGAGAGGGGGAGAGTGAGCTCAACAGAGCCTGTCGGACCTGTTGTGGATTTCTTGTGGGTAGAAAGGGTGCCAAGGCAGGCAGGAGCCCAGTACAAAAGGGAAGCCTGCAGCATCTGGAGAAATAGAACGAGTGAGTGAGAGAGGGGAGTGAGCAAGCTCAACAGAGCTCTGCCAAGACTTTAGAGTTGCCCACCCTCCCACCCAATTCCTCTGTGGTTCTATATAACAGCAGGGTCTCTGAGGTTGAGACAAAGCAATGATTGGATACTTTCAGGATTGCTGTAATAATATAGACTTAGTTCTGTTTTCTTCTCTGTGCTAAGTACTGAGCTATACTGTTAGGATCGCTGTAATAATACATATTTATTTGTTCTGTTTATTTCTCTAGCAGAGCTGAGTAATACTTGAGTGCAACAGGATTTCTAACTGGGCTATGTGAAACTATATGAGAGCTGAGAACAAAAGTATGGTAGCTGAGGGGTGAAGAACTGAAAGGAGGCTTTAGGATTGCTACAGTGATACAGTATCTTAACCACCTGATTACAGAGCAGCTTGAAACTTAGGTCGCTACTGATTGTAATTCCAAGATCCTTCATCTGTGACTCCCTCAAGATTGCCCCATTCAGTACGTAGTTTAGTTTCTTGTTTTTATTCCAGATGCATCACCATGCACTTGTCAGTATTAAATGTTAACTTGTAGTGTTCAGCCCATTCCTCCAACTCCCTAATGCAGACTGCAAGATGTTTGCTTCTTCTGTGTTATTTACTACTTACCCTATCCGGTATCATAGCAAATTTTGATTCCCATACTTTCATTTTGGTAGACGAGAAGAGATACAGATGTTGAATAAACACGGGCCTAGCATGGATCCTTGGGGCACCCCACTTAGTTACCTCTGCCTACTCTTGAGTATGAACCTCTAACACAGACTCTTTGCTTCCTGTTAGTCAGCCATGAAGCTATCCATTGGGATAGATTCCCCTGTATCTTGTACTCAATTAGGGCATCAGCCAGTTCCCCATGTGGGACCTTTGTGAATGCCTTAGAAAAGTTCAAGAAAATGACATCGACTGAGTTCCCACTGTCTAGTGCCTTGCTGACTTTACCATAGAAACCCAGAAGGTTGGTCTTGCAAGAATGGCCCTTGGTGAACCCATGCTATGCGAATCAAAGTCCCCAGACTGATGACGAAATCTGTGATATGATCTTTTAAGATCCTCCAACCGCTTGCCCAGTACAGCTGTCAGGGTGACCGGCCGTAATTGCCAATCTCCTGTTTGGTTCTCTTTTTATGTATGGGCATAACATCTGCCTGCCTCCATTACCTCTGCCAGGTGAAAAGAGCCATCAGCAGGGCCACTGGAAAATTGCACCTGCAGTTTTTTGAGGAATCCCAATTTTCACCATTCTCCACAAAACGACACGTTCCGCAGTTTCTGCCATTTTGAGTTTTATATTGAACTGTGTAAAAGTATTAACATTTTAAATAAAATACTCTCAAATATATTGACAATTTTGCATGCAGATTTGGGTTTGGCCAAAACAATGCAGTGCAAGGTAGGGCAAGGGTTTTATGTGACACTGATTTCTTCTGAATCCGTGGTCTTGTTTGGTTTCAAAATTCACTGGCCAAGACACGCATACCTTAAACACTTAACATTTGTTTTGTGTTTAAGTAGTCTATCAGAAAACTTTTGTTGCCACACAGACTGAAACAAAGATGGGGGAAAAGGTGCAAATGATCCCATTCACTTAAATGGGGTGCTAACTATGAGGCCTTTTTGTAAGTGGCAGGGCAAGTTTTTCCTTGTGAGCATACTTTCATTCAGACTAGTTTTGATTCAAACAGCTGAGGATTTTTGGATGGCCCTGCCGATTTTAAACTTGAATAAGCTAGTTGCTAACAGTGATCTAACTCTTAGCAACTACCCTAGATGCTCACATGCAAAGACTACAATAAAAACCTGACTAAAGTCTAAAACAAGCTTATAAAACAAAATGTATCTGAACATTTATTTTAATGAAACAAAATCATTTCAGCCATGTAAACAAAGGCAAATTACAGGGTACCCTGACTACGGTATGATGCAGTAAAAGTATATTGGTATTTTTACATTTTTGGTAACCACATAAGGCCCACCAGGCACAAGTGCCTGTTTTCAGGTACATCCCAGGAGCCCTGATGAGGTTAAGTTACTTGCTCAGAATCACACAGTATGCAAGTGGAGGTTGTGGGAATCAAACCCAGATCTGCTAGATGTCGTCAACTCATTCAAGTTACTCTAACCTCTAGATTATACTGCCAGCCCCAATAACCCTCAGATTTAATGTTTAAACATGTGATTTCAAAATAGTGTAGAGTACCTACAGTCACAAATTATGACCATTAAACACTTTTAGCAACATTTTACTAAAACTCAATTATTCACCACTCTATCTGCTTACTTTTTCCTTGTACCAAAGTGAGTGAATAATAGTGGTGCAGAGCACTGTAAAATAGCTGTTGATTAGGCTTCATTATTCTACAGCCGAAACAAAACAAATATTTCTTCGGCTTTTATTTAATATTGATTTGCTGTGGCTCATTTTATAGAATCTGTTATGACTGTATGGAAGCAGATGCTTTTAAATTTTGGAAGATAGGCAATGCTTATGATAGCTTATCAGTTTAGTATTCTTTTTAGGAACATAAACTTTTCTTTATGTTTTAAACATATTCAGGTGTCAGTATATTCATTTAGCAATTTATACTGACTAATATATGCTGCAGAAAACATTAAAATATTTATTGTGAAGCACTCAGGATCTATAGTAGAACCCGGCAATTTCCCACAATATTTGCAAAATGCTCCTCAATTTTGGGTAACCTTTTCCATAATTTTCCAGTGGCCCTGCCATCAGTTGCCAGTCAGTTCTTCTGCCAGTTCTCTAGTGACTCTGGGATGCAATGCATCTGGTCCCTGGGCCTTGTTTTGATCCAGCTTCAAGAGCCTTCTCTTAATATCTGCTGTTACCAGTACCAGGCTGTGTTCCTTTACATTATCTAAATGATCTTGGGTTCCTGTTTTATTAGTATATACTGGGGTGAAATAATTATTGTAGTGTTCAGCCATGTTGCGGTTGACTGTGATTAATGTCCCATCTATGTTTTTCAGTGGGCGATTATTTTGTTCCTCCTTTTGTTATTAATGTATGAATAAAAGGATTTATAATTATCTTTTACTTTGTTAGCCAATCTAAATTCATGGGTTGATCTGGCATGATTAATGTTTTTTGTTTCCTTCAGAGCTTCCTGTAAGTACCCCAGCATGCCTGATGGCCACTTTTCTTTGCCCTTTCATAAGATTTATTTTTCCTATTTATGCATTTCTTGACCCTGGACATCATCCATGCTGGTGAGATTCTTGCTCCATTATTATATTTTCTTTTAAATGGTATATACCTATGTACTAAGCTGGTGATTTTGTTATCAAGTATTTCCCACACCTGTTGCAGAGTCAGTTGTGCAAAAGTGTCCTCCCACTTCCAGTCAACCAATTCTTTTTCATATTATGGAAATCTGCCTTCTCATAGTTGTAGAGAACAATATTACGGTAATCACACCTTGTTGCCCTCAATGCAGAAGCTCACCATGGCATGGTCACTTAAGCCTAGAGGTGTTAATACCCTGCAGTCCTATACATTATTAATCATACTGCTCAGAACCAAGTCCAGTACATGTTTACCCTGGTGTTCTTATCCACAAATGTTCCATTCCAGCCAGACTAAATGCTTCCATGAAGCTTAGTTCAGTTGATGCTTTTGCCCTCAGATTATCCCAATCTATCCCGGAAGGTTAAAGTCACCTAACAGTATGACATTATTAGCTGTTGTTAGTTTATTAATAAAGTCCAAAAGTTCTGTGTCCTCGAGATGGGAATTACAAGGTGGTCTGTACACTACTCCTATGTTGATTTGGTGCTGTGGGGTGGGGTGATTTTAATCCATAGTAACTCTAAAGTATCCCATTTTGAAGTATCAATCTGCTCAGGTGTAATATTATCAACTACCCTACAGGGCAGCCCGCTGCCCCTCATATTTGGCCTGTCTCTGGAATACAAGGTGTAGCCAGGAATATGCCTATCCCAAGTGTCTTGCTATTCCACCATTTCTGTTATGGTGCAGATCTGTATTTTATCCTCACATAAAGTATGTAAGAGTTCATCAGATTTCTTAATTGGGCTTCTGGCATTCAGCAGTAAACAGTTCCATTTGTTGTTGCCATAGGTCCGTAGATACCCCCTTAAATTGGAGCCCCTCTAAGCTGTTTATTTCCCTTTCTTCCTCTTATGGAGTTTAAATGCTTATCAATTTCATGCTTCAATCTGTGTGCCAGAATTCTCTTGTCTTTCCTGTTTAAATGCAGCCCATCCTGAGCAAACATATCTGGATCTTGAAAACTGTGCAAATGCTGTACAAATGTGTGCCCCTCCCTGTAACACTATCTTTTCAGCCAGTCATTTAGAAGAAATATGTCTCAAATTGTTGCTATGCTTGCTCTTGGGACTGGGAGAATCTCCAAGATCAATAAGTCACAACCCTTTTCCTTTTTACTTTATTTCTTTCTATTTTTCCTATCTCCTCGGCTGGTTTCTTTTTACCTGTGGTTCCCTCTTCCAGCCAGCCCTCACGGTCCCCCTGCCGCCAGAGCTTGAACCCCTTGCTCCCTAGCCCCCAGTTGCATCACAGCGGGTACTCACCCCACCACTGCCAAGTTCTTGGTGGCTGGGCTTGGGGGAGCTAACTAGGGTGCATCCATGGTGGTGCTGTGGGGCCCAACCTTCAAGCATGCTGGAGGATTCTTGTTACTTTCCGCCCCACAGCACGAATGTGCAATGACGTCAAGGACCTGCCATGCGTCTCCCATGCACCACATGCTCGACGCCATCTGTGCTGCTCCCCACTGCTGACTGGCCACATATACTGACCCCAGTCATCACCAGGAGCCAGCACAGCCGCAGTTCCCCAATCCACCCCCGGAGGACAGCAGTCCCTGGGACACTCAATCCTCCTCCCCGCCAGCCTTCTGACACCGAGGTCGCTCGACCCCAGGTCATCGGCAAGGCATGAGGTGTGGCATCCAGCACCTCAACCCTCAGCACGACTGAGCTGGCAAAACCCTTTTTCTTTAATGCCATCCCACATGTTCGTAATCTCTCTGGATGTCCACACCATTCCTTTTCCCACATCATTCACCCACACGTGTAATAATGTAACTGGCCTTTTGTATTATTTAGCAGACCTAGGAGGAGCTGCCTGATGTCACCAATCCCTGCCCCAGGAAGTACACTGACTGTGGTATATTCATTGTGGTTTTACATAGTGTGTGATCAGTATACCACAGCATGGAGTCCCCAACCACCAGAACATCACGTGGAACCCTATCTATTGATGGTGGTATTTTTCCCTCCTGTATTATTTATTTATTTACTTATTGAAATGTTTCACCAGGACGGCACACTGAACAACAAGTTACTCGTCTCATGGTGGAACCTGGGGAAGGGTTACATAGGGTTGTGAAGGATGATCAGTTACAATAGTATGTGGGTAGTACAAACAATACAACATTGCAAGATTGTGCAACAGTTGGAACACAAGGTATTGTACAATAAACAGTAGTGGAACATTGGGTAAATTACAATACATGTCCAAATCATACAAAAGAACATATAAAACGTACAAAACAGTAATAATGTGATAGAACCATTTATAGTGCAGGAGTGTACCAGGTGCAGGCTCGAGGTAGTACGCAAGTGCTGTTGGGAGTAAAAGGATGGGGTTAGGTTGTGCATACTGGTGACCCAGAAGGGCAGGTGGAGAAGAGAGGGGAGGCAAGAACTGAATATGAGGAGAAGGGGTAGCCATTTCCTGATTTCCCTTCAGGATGTTGAGAACCCTTTGAATATAGCGTGCAAAATGGTTCTGGGCTATTTTTGCACGCTGTGTAGTGCTACTTTTGCCCTGGGGCTAAGTTTTGAATATCTGGCCCCACACTCCTTCCAAAATGTGCACTTTGCACCTCTCCTGACATTTATGCCCTGCTTCCTCCTGAATGTTTGCCTGCACACATCCCAAAAATGTGTGCCTTACTGCTGTTAAAATATGCACCATATACAACTCACAAACTGTACACCTATCACCTCTTGCACCCCTTCCAAAATGTGCACTCCTATATTATGGAGAAAGGCTAGAGAGAGGCTGTTACTGGATTCAGGTGGTCTCTGTAAGGCTACAGTCAATGAAGGAAAACATGCATAGCACCATCTCGGTGGGGAGGATGTTAGAGATATGGTCTAATTCAGAGATTCACCCATTTGAAGAGAAACCAGTTATATTTTATTTCTCCCAAAATGTGCACCCTGCACTCACTCCTGAATGTTGCACCCACACCCTCACCTGAAATCTGCATCCTGCACTCCCTCCTGAGAATTATACCCTACATCTTTCAGCTTTACACCTCACACCCCTTCTGAAACTTTGCACCATGCACACCTCCCAAATGTGCAACTAGCACTCCTCCCTCCCCTCAAGAATGTTGTGTCCAATACCCATCCCAGAAAGTGTACCCTGCACCTTTCTCAAACACTGAACACTAAACCTCTCCACCACACCCTGGCTGCACCACTTCCAAAACTGATGCACAGCATTCAACTCCATAACATTGTTACTGTAGGAACCACTGTATTTTATCATACATTTTACTTAAAGCTACCAACAGTCCTTATTTTCCCAGGACAGTCCCTATTTTAGGCAGCATGTCCCAGTGTCCCCACAAGTTTTGCAAAATGTTACTTTTGTCCTGGTTTTGCTTACTTGTCCCAGTTTTATCCTTTTTTTTTTTTGCTGACTGCTAATCCATGAGTGACAGTTATTTCAGCACCACTGTGACGCTGCTTGAGCTGTACAGCTGTTTGCAACTTCAACCCTGTGCCTGTGTTGAACCACAAGCACAACAAGGGAGCACGGTAAAGCATGTTCCTTCCTTTAGGTTAGACTGGGTAGTAGTAGATAAACAAGTGCATGTGGACATTTGCCTGCCAGCAGCTGAGAGGGACTTCAGACAGAAGAGACCGGCAGCAGTGAACTAAGGTACCGGAACCTGATCAGCTGCAGGGAAGTGTGAAACAATCTGGTGTGGTGGTGGAGTCACTGAAGTGAAGTTTGCTCAGCAAATGAGGTGAGTGTAAGTGGGTTGAGATGGGTCTGTCAGAGGAGGAATACATGCAACTCGAATGTCTGAACACAGTTTAACACAAGATTGCTTCTTTCTGTACATCATGATTTGGAACTTGTTGCAGCAGAATGATGTATTATTTTAATCTGGATGTTTGCTACTGATGTTACAGTGGGGCAGCATGGCTAGAGTAAGCAGCACAATTTAATTGATTGTGTGCAGCGTTGTCGTGGCAGTGCCCATGGAGTGACACAGTGTGTGTGGGGGCATGGTCATGATGGAACCTGTCCCAGTTTTAGGCCTCAGAAAGTTGGTAGCTTTACTTCAGGTGGAAGTTTAAAATGCCCAGAACATCCAAAATAAATATGTCTTCTTTTAAATCAAAGCAATTTTCATCTTTTGATTTCCAATTTTGCAAACTAGTCAATTTTATAAGTCCCATAAGCCATTCCAAGGTGTTTGTGTGTGTGTGTGTGTGTGTGTGTGTATGGTCTCATAACTGCACTTCCTGGGTGGTTTAGAACCTGGGGACAGAGGCATCATTCAGGGTTAGCCAGGCATTGCCACTGACACCCCATGATCTCCACTGCAAGCCCTAAAATAAGATTTTCCAAGCATTTTCTTATATAAAATTTAGTGGGTGGAGGAGCTTAGCGGCCATATTATTCTACCGAAATGAGTTTTTGCAACTTCTATGATTCTGGTGAAATGGAAATTTATTCACCTGGTAAAGATAATTATAGGAACACCTTTTTACAGCACTCCGAGTCTCAACACATGGGTAATAGTGGCTCTCCTCTCAGGCTAGTGCACAATAAAATTCCAGAATCGAATCCGATCCTTCTCCTCCTCTGTGTCTGTCTCCTCCGTAGCTCCCAAATTCCTCAGTACCGATATCTTCCAGAGCTTATTAACTTCTGAAAAATGATAAATAAACTGACAGTAAGAGGCTCAGTGGCCTCCGTTAGAGGTGCTACCCTGGACAAAGACACCTATACTGGTTTCATGTTATGCAAAAATGCATTGTTTTGCTTTGGTGGAATCACTACCTGTGTACAACACTCTCCATACTGTCGGAGGGAAGACTTGTTTACTAGCATACATTATCTGAAAACAGTACCATTCAGATGTATCATTCCTGTTCCATGTACCTTTGTGCCTTGTGTCATTCTATTAGAATGCATTCCTCCACAATGGTGGGATACGAGTGCTGTAAAAAGGTACTCTATAATCACCTTTACCAGGTGAGTAAATTTCCATTATCTATCGTGATCCTTTACAGACATCGAGTCTCAACACATGGGTGATTGTATAGCAGTATTAGACTTGTCCTCATGGGGGAGAAACCTAACTTAAAGCTGTCTGAATCACTTTGCTACCAAATTTGAGTTGTTTGTCAGTCCAGTATCCAACCGGTAGAACCTGATGAAACTGTGGGGGATGACAAGGTGTCTGCCTGGCAGATTTCTCTCACCGATGCCAAGTTGCACTCTGCCCAGGAGGCAGCCAGTGCTCTAGTGGAATGGGCCTTTGATATTGAGAGGTGGTTCTTACCCGCCCGGTATACTTGGGAAATGGTGTCCCTTAACCATCTGGCTATGGTAGACCTAGAGACTTCTAACCCTGATTATGTCCTCTAGGGATGACAAATTGTCTGACTTTCTGAACGTGTCCACTCTGGATAGGTATGCACGGATGGCTTTGGTGGGTCTAGGTATGTCAGGGTGTCTCCATTCAGGTCCCCTTCTGGCAGGCAAAATGCTTGGGACTGTGATTTCCTGACCTGTGTGGAGCATTTGCCACTTTGGGAATAAAAGATGGGATGGGTCATAAGACCACTCTATCCGGAAAGAAGGTCAGAAATGGCCCTCTGCATGAGAAGGCCTGGAGTTCACTAGTTCTCTTGGCTGATGATATGGCTACCAGGAGCACAGTCTTCATAGCTAAGGATGTTAGTGGGACTGACTCTAGGGTTTCAAATGGTTCCTTGGTCAGGGCATCTAAGACTAAATTGAGTTGCAAGGGGCTGTAATCGGCTTGAGGGAATAAGTAATATTAGCAGCCGCTTTCAGGAAGGACTGGACTAATGGATGTGCTCCCAGCATCTGCCACTCTGTTTCACTCTTATTGCCCCAATTGCAGCCGTTTGTACCCTTAAAGATGCCGCTGTCAGCACCTTTGTCCAAGCCATCCTGCAAAAATTCTAAGACATTTAAGATATTACAGTGCAATGCCTTAAGGCATCTAGCCTCAAACCAAGATGTGAATATTGACCAGTGTCTGTTATATGTCTTATTGATGGACTCCTTCTGGCCTTCGCCAGTGTGTCCGCCACCTTACCAAATAACACAAGGTTCAACAGTCTAACCTCTGAGTGGCCACGTTGTCAGTTTCATTGGACGAGGGTCCTCATGCCAGATCAGCCCTTGTCTGAGGAAGGTCTGGTGTGGGGTGAGTGTCATTGGAGTGTCTATTAACATCCTCTATATCAGTGCACACCATGTCCTTCTTGGCCAATCCAGAGCAATCAGGAGCACCATGATGCCCGTGTCTCTGATCCTCTGTAGTATTGCTGGGGCCATGGATATTGAGAGAAGGTGTATGCTTTTGGAAGTTCCACGAGGTTGAGAGAGCATCTACTCCTGCTGCCTTCTTGTCCTAGTATCTGGAGATGTACACTGGCAGTTGAGTGTTTTCTGCTGATGCCATAAGATCCACTTAGAATGAGCCCCATCTCCTCTGTATCTTGTTGAATATGGCTAGGTTGAGTTGCCATTCCCTATTGTAATGATTGTCTGCTTAACCAGTCCGCCCTGGTGTTTAGGGCTGCCTGCCAGGTGTACCACTGTGAGGCTGAGTAGGTGCTTTTCTGCCCATAGCGCTAGAGTTTCTGATTCCTGTGCCATGGCTTTGCTCTTTGTGCCTTCCTGTTTGTTTATATATGACATTGCTACTCTGCTGTCCATGCGCTTCTTTACGTGGTGCCCTGAGACCTGGTTCTGAAGTGCTGCAGCGTTAGTCGAATTGTTGTGGTCTCCAGTATGTTGATCGCAGCCTTGTTTCTTGCCCTGTCCATTTCCCTTGGACCAGTTGTCTGTCCGAACAGCACCCCAGCCTAGCAGGCTTGTGTCTGTCTCTAGGATTTTTGTTATATCTTTCTCCAATCTGGCCCCTTGATTTAAGTTGTGTGGGTCTGCCCACCATCTCAATGACCTCCGTACCTTCACTGGTATTGTTACCCTGTGGTTGTAGTTCTGTAGGCTGTAGCTCCAGTTGTCCAGGAGCAGGCGTTGCAGATGTCTCTTTGCAATCTCACTCAGTCGTAGATCTGTGCATGCAGCCATGAGTCCCAGCAATTGCATAAGGTGCTACAGTGTGGTCATCCTGCAATGCAGTATACTCCTGCAGTGTGTGACTAGTGAGATGATGTGGGTCTCTGATGGTTTGACTGTGCCCGTTGTCATGTTGTCAGGTGTTCTATTGTTGTTGTAGGTGTCAGCTGGCTCTTGGCCGTGTTGGCGATCCATCCATGGTTGGTGAGTAACTGTTAGCTCTGCTGGTTGCTATCTGTGACTCTGTTTGGGACCTTGCCCATATCAACCAGACATCGAGGTAGAGGATGACATGAACTCCATCCATGCGGAATTTTGCTGCTAGTGGTGCCATGACTTTGGTGAACACCCGGGGGTTGAGGCTAGACCAGATGGCAGGCATTGGTATTGGAAATGGTACCCCAGAATGCTGAACTGGAGATATTTTGATGTGTTGGTCTGATAGGTATGTGAAGGTAGGTGTCCTTCAGGTCAGTAAACCCCTTGCGCACTGCTGCAATGGTGGATCGTAAGGTTTCCATTTTGAACTTTTGATACCTCACAAAATTGTTCACAAACTTGAAATCCAGGATTGGCATAGGTCTCCCATCTTTTTGGGACTAGGAAGAAGATGGAGTATATGCCAGAGTATTACTCTTGACTTCTAGGAACCGGCTTCAGGGAAGGCAACAGAGGGTGGTGGTGGGTGGGAGCTCTCACCCTAAGGGTAGTGACGAGCGGTGTTCCACAGGGCTCGTGTTGGGACCAGTGTTGTTTGGGATATTCATTGCAGACATATCATTGGACATCAAGAGCAAGATCAGTCTGTTTGTTGATGATACCAAGGTAGGAGCGGTGGTGGATGACCTAGGGGGATGGCAAGGGTTGCAGGATGATCTGGCAAAGCTTGAAACCTGGTTAGACACCTGGCAACTGGGGTTTAATGCCAAAAAGTGCAAGGTGCTACATTTTGGGATGAAGAACCAAGAGGAGTTACCAGCTGGGGAAGTGCAGCTAGCTCAGACAGAGGAGGAGAAGGATCTGGGGTGCTCATTACAGGGTCAATGAACAACTCGGCACAAGGTAGGAAGGCAGCTGCAAAGGCCAACAAAATGCTGGGTTGTATTGCAAGGGGTATATCCTCGAGGAGGGAGGAGGTGATTCTGACACTGTATAGGTCATTAGTTAGACTGCACCTGGAGTACTGCATGCAGTACTGGTGCTTGTATCTGAAGAGGACATTAAGTTACTGGAGGGTGCAGCGCAGGGTGACAAAGATGATCAAGGGGCTGGGGGACTTATACGAGAGGAGGCTGAGGGAGTTGAACATGTACTCGCTGGAGGAGAGGAGCGACAGGAGACATGATTGAAACCTTCAAGTACATGAAAGGAATAAACAAGACAGGTACAGAGAGACTGTTCAAAGTAAGGAGGGGAGGGCTACCAGGGGCCATGATATGAGACTGGAGGGAGGAGGGTTCAGGAGGGAGATGAGGAGACACTTTTTACAGAGAGTTTGGTGGCTGGGTGGAATGCTATACCTGCAGAAGTGGTATCCAGTAGAACAGTGGACTGCTTCAAAGGGGATGGGACAGGACAAGGGGAGGTCAATGAAGGGAAGGGTGGAAGGAGGGCAGCTGCAGAATAGGGGTGCTAGCTGCACATTCGAGCAGACTTGATAGACCTCTAGGCCTTTATCTGCTGGCAAATTTCAGATGTTCGTGTGTTTGACTTGGAACCGCTTTATGGCCCTGCTGTGTAATAGCTGATGGAGGATCGATCTGACTTGCTGTGAGGTCACCTTGTCTTTTGTGATGTGAGACACTCTATATACCTCTCTTGCCTTAGGATGGTGTTGAATTCTTTTGCATAACCGTGTTTTATTATTTTCTTGACCCAGGCTGCACAGGTTGTGGCGGCGTTGTAGTCTTTCCCCCACTGCGCCTGCATGGTCCTGGGCCTGGTAATTCTCACCGTCAGAATCCCCTGTTAGAACTGTGTGGCTGAACCCTGCTTTGGTTGAACTGGGCTTCACAGCCTTGATTATTTTAGTATTGCTGCTTGGGGTTGAAGACGCTTTGGTTTGAAACCTAACCAGCGCCTGTCTTGGCCTTGATAACTCTGTCCTCTCTTCTGTGCAGATATGGATGAAATTATTGCTCCAAAAGGATGGTAGAGTGGCTTATCCGCCTTGGTTGTCTTTGTTGTCTCCCTTCTTGACAGCAAACTCTCTATTCCTGGTCCGAATACTTTGTCGCCCAAGAGTGAAGCTTCATTACCCTGGACTTTGACTCTTGGTCAGCGTTCCAAAGTTTGAGCCAATGAGTCTTCTGGCTCTGTTGATGGATGCTGCAGATCTGGACGACATTTTGAAACTGTCAATTGTGGCATCACACATACCTTATAAGCTTGTATTGCATAGTCCATGGTGGCACCATGGGTGCTGGTTTCAGGGATGTCCTGACGACTGCTTCTAGCCATCTGAGAACTGCTCTAGATGAATACATGGTGGCCATGGATGCTCTAATGCTCATGACTAACATGTCATGGACCTTCCTGACTATATCATCCACTTTTCTACCCATGGGGTCTTTTAAGGCGGATGTGGACTCGGAGGGTAGCAACCGCTTTGTTGCTCAGTGAAGAGACCTCTGAATCTACCTTTGGGCCGTTGACCAGGCCTTCTCTTTCTCCTTTGCTAGAGGGTACCTCCTCTCGAAGGTGCTCTTCTCCTGGTTTTAATTGGGTCTTCTGCCTCCACTCCTTGGCCAGTTTACTTTCCAAGGCCTTGCAAATGGGGAAGTAAGTGGACGACTGTTTCCTTTCATGTACTAGGGATCCAACTTGTCTGGTTCTTGTTTTGGCTCATTGATCCTGAGCGTCTCACAGACTACCCATATGATTTTGGGGATAGTGTCAAGGGGCATAGTCTTGCAGCCATGTCCTCTCACCATCCTCCCCTCCTCTAGTCTTCCTTCCCTGAGTGAGGGGTTCAGAAACATCATCCAGGATAGGATGGCTGGCACCTTAGGCGTTTGAGGGGTTTGGGGTGCTGGGCCATTCGTCTGGGCTGATGGCATCGATTTTTCCAATAATCTTTTGAATAATTGCACCACCACACTCTGGGATGAGGTGGATGCACTGTCCTGTAAGAGATCCTCGTCAGTGGATCCCGAGGCTAGGTGAACTCTTTTGGTTCAATGTCTACTATGTATAAAGAGCACAGATCCCTGATACCCAAGGCAAAATAGGAAATTGGGGCATTTTTACAAATCCTTCTGCAAGCCATCGTAATTTTGCAAGATATAAGTAATAGGGGGACCCTGTCTGAGTCATATTGTAGTAATCCGATATCATACCCAAAAGTGCTTGCTACGTCCATCATAGGCCTGAGGCTATACGTCCGGCTTCTGTATTCTAAAAGTACACCGTGCTATCAATTGTTCCCAAATGCAACTCCTTCTTCTGTTATTGAGCCCCTTTGCAAATGTATATAAACAACAAATGAGCGGGCAGATATATTCAAATGTCCTGGGATTCCACCCTGTGGTTCATCACCTGTAAGACCAGGGCATATGCTTCAGTAAGAATTTGTTTCCCTTTAAATTGTTATAGCTAGTAGGGCTTTTTAAATAAATGCCCCATCAGATCTGCCATCTTAGGCCGGTATGTCTGTTAGGCGCCGCCATCTTAGGTTTCTGTACAGAGCACTGAAGCCTGTGAGAGCAAGTGTAGCCATTGAAAATGGCGGCTGCTGTACAACAAAGCCTTTGTGTAGTGCAAATCTTACGTTCCTGGAGTTCCCCTGATTTTGGAGGTTAAGAATTGGATAAGGAGACTTGTTTCGGTGCAGAATGCAGTCGGAGTAGGTCGGGTGTTGTCAGCCACCGCTGCATGTGGAACTGCCTCTGGGTTCAAGCAATCATGGCAGCGCATCAGGCTCCTGATAAGGCAGGTAAGAACTTTGCCCCTGCATTGCACTGACCCTGTACCGGGGTGGGGTTGGAAGAGATGATCTCTGCTATTCTGCTCACCCTCACGGTTGAACAAAGTAAACTGCACGGCCACCACAGCAGTGTTAGGTTTCCTTCTTAGGGAGGCTAAGATTTACATTCACTACCCCAGTTGAACAAGGTGAACCAGGGGTTAGTGAGGCACTGACAAAGCGGTTTAGAGGGGTTGAATTGAGCGCCTGTTCCCTGCTTCAATCGAACGAGGTAGGCTGAGGGGGGTTCAAATGCCCAATGCTATATTACGCTGATTCTAGATTCCGTGATGCACAGTACGGTTCTTTTGCTCATCTGCAATGGTATTCTTTGACGGTATAAATAATGACCTAGCTAGTCCTGATGCCACGGTGGCTAGGCTATCTGGATGCAAGCTTAAAACTATTGATACTGCGGCACGCACTAGGCTACTTGTGGTGCCTTAAAAACACATTGCCAAATCAAGCCTCTAGGGCTGTAGGATTCTGAGGAGGTTAATTTCTGTTGAGTAAACAAAAACCCTTACCTTAAACTCTGTTTTGGCACAGAGCCAACAATCTGTGACCAGCCTTGAGAAGATGCATAAAAGAACTGGGGAATTTGGGAGCTACAGGGAGGAGACAGACACAGGAGGAGAAGGATTGGATTTGATTCTGGAATTTTATTGTGCATCAGACTGAGAGGAGAGCCACTATTACCCATGTGTTGAGACTCGGAGTGCTGTAAATAGGTGCTATAGATAATGGTGCTACTGTTAGCGTGCAGTTATGAGACCATAACCCACATCCCATCATGTTATTCTTTGCTTAACCAGCTAATGGGCATTAGTCAAAATGATTATGTAAATCCTGACTGTATAAAAGATCTCAACTGTGCTTCTCTGGTACAGCCAGTCAATCAGTGTGGTGTATAAAACTCCAAACGCAGCCAAGCTAACTTCAAACAGAATGAAAACAAATAGGGGAGCAGCAGAGTCCTGCACTCAGTTACTACAAAACAAATGAAGAGATCACTCCTAGGAAAGAAAAATCATTCAAAATCTCAGCTGGTAAAATACACTGAGCAATTTGTACTTTAAAGGCTGTAATGTGCACGTGGCTGTACATTTTATGTTGCTTGCACACATATGCAAAAAACATAGTGCCACCATACGAGTTTTAAGTAGGGTACTACCCCCACTTCCAATGCCCTGCTGCTTTTTGCAGGCACGGCCGCACTGCACCAATGAATGTCTGGAGCCGCTTCATGACAGTTGTTCAAATACAGTGCCGCACAGTTCTGAAAAACACCACTACAATCAGTGGTGGTAAAGGTAGGCAATTTGCATACTGCCGCGCGTATGCAAATTGCCCACACCGTCAGCATTGCATCTGAACTGTCATAGACAGTTCATTTCTGATCCCCATTGGATCCAGTTCCCCTTCATGAACACCTAGGTAGCACACTGGGAGCCCACCCTAGCATGCTCATGTGCTTCCCTCCACCCCTCAAGACACTGTATGACCGATGGGGTGCCCAATCCCCTGTTGGCTCCACTGCCCCCCAAAAAAATGCAAACTTCCAGGTACCACACTGGAGCCCACCCCAGCGTGGCAGACATCTATGTACAGGGTGCCCAATCCCCATCAGCTCCACTGCCCCCAACAAACTTCCAGGGTGCCGACCTGGGAGCCCACCCCAGCGTGGCAAAAGTCCCACGTTGTCTTTATAAAAAAACACCTAGAACAAAAGAACGGTCCTCATTGACTCTCTTGCCCCTCCCACAACCAGCGCCCACTCTTTGCATACCCCACCTCCCCACATCCCTCTCACCCCATACTTACTCCGGAGGCTGGCGCAACGATCTTTCTCGTGGACTGGAATATGCCTGCACTTCTTCAAAGCTGACCGCGAATCCTAAGAAATGCGTAAGCTGTATAATGACATAAATGGTTTTGTTTTTCAAATTTGGTGCATATCTAAGCCATTTTGGGAATTTTCAACAAATTTTCAACATGGGGTTCTTGGACTCCCACCTCATGAACTCAGTCACTGTCATTTTGTTATTCGTCCCGAAGGTGATTTCTTGGTCACTGAGCGGAACCACCTTTTGGGACTGAGTAACAAACGACAGTGTCACAGTTCATGAGGTAGGCCCCCAAAACCCTATGTTGAAAATTTGGTGAAAAAATTCCTAAGAATGACTGTTTTATGAGAGTGCGTTGTGCAGTTCCTACGCACTCGTAACTTCAAGAATTTTTACTATTTTTCACTCCATATTTTGACATTGCCATTTTACCACACCTCCTTATGAGCAGTACAGCTGTAATTTACATCTTGCCCAAAATGTGTTTTCGCCATGTAGCAGCACAAATGGCGCAGGGTCGGTGTGCGTAAATCAATGTTTGGGACAGAGTAAGAAAATCACAGTGAAACAGTTCATGAGCAGAGGTCTTAAGATGGCTATGCTGAAAATTTGGTGACAAAAGTCCATAATATGACTGTGTTATGAGCGTACATTGCATGCAGTTTCATGCACCTCGTAGAATTCATAAATTTGTAATATTTTCAGTCCAGATTTTCAACAGTGGCATTTTTCCATGCCTTCTTATGAACAGTACAGCTGTCATTTTTCACACCCTGGCCAAAATGTGTTTCGCACTCGGCTAGAAATGCGCGGTCTCTGTGGAAATTAGTGTTCAGGGCAGATTTAGAAAATCACAGTGACACTGTTCATAAGTGGAGGTGTCAAAATGCCTGTGTTGACTATCTGCTGTAAAAATCCCAAACTAATTGCATCACGGGTGTGTATTGCACAGTTTCACGCACACTTGTGACTTCACCAGTTTTTATATTTTCACCCAGATTTTCAACATTGCCATTTTTTACACCTCCCCATGAAGCGTACATCTGTCATTTTCACATCCTGTTCAAAATGTGTTTTCACACCTGTCATGCCAAATGGTGTAGTAGCTGTGCAAAATCAGCTTCGGCTAACAAACTGATATTGCCACTGTTCATGAGGTGGGTCACAAAAAACATGTTGAAAATTTGGAGTGAAAACAACGAACGCCTGGGGCATTAGGGTTTCCAACCATAATGCCCCACCTCTGAGACTGACAGACATCAGGGGTGTGACTTGGGATTGTTGCTCAGATGTTTATGCTAATTCCACCCCACCCACACCCTGCAGCCAGTGACAGGTAGTCGAGGTGCCTTGGACTCTTCGCCCCAAAGTTCACCCCATTCTCCTATACTGCACCCATTTCACTGTATTTCCTTATGGAATGGGGTGCTGTGAAGGCCCAAAGACACCAAGGCACACCATGACACTTGTCGGTGTCTGCAGGGTAGGGTGTGGTGAAATGGCATGGGCATTATGGCCGATAAACCAAAGGCACACCCCAATGCCTGTCAGTCTCTACAGGGTGGTGGTGGGGTTGGCTTCAGTTCAATACTTCACTGCCATTCCTTTTATGCATCTCTCCAACTCCTACACTACCAATGCCAATGCCAGCAAGCAAACATTCGGCATTGACAAATGCTTGTTCCCTATGAAAACACAAGACACATGTATGAATCCCTGACCAGATAATGATTCCATGAGTGTTTTCTGTAATAGCAGAACAAGGCCATCAATCAGCACTGTGTCTGAAGTCTCATTTTCCTCATGTCCCTACTCTCACCCTCTCTCCCTCCTCCCTCCCTTCCTCCTCTCTCCAATTCTCAGTGGGAGGTACAAGCATTTCTGAGGGTATCTAACTAGCAGAGGCAGGCACACTGCGGGATGTAGATATACAGAATCATTAACCCCAAAGTGTTTAGAACAGGCTTATTCTTAACACTTGAGTGGGTTCTGTAACATCATGTTGAGCTTGAATTATAAGGAAGCCTGTTCTTAACATTTTGCAGTGTGTTACTGTGTCCAGACCAGTACTATGGTTACCTCTTTGTGAAAAAAAAAACATAAAGAAATCATGATTTTTGAGAATGAGGTTAAAAATGGGGTGAGCAGGGAGGGTGAATGCAGCAATTGTTTTTTCACGGTAGCCTCCAATCACGCACCCCACACCGGTCCAACCTCACCCCCACCCACCGTGTCACTCGGCTTCCCATGGACTTACCGGGATCTCCATGTCTTCCCACAGGTTACCCTCCCCTGCCGGGTCTTCAGGTCTCCTGACTGCCGAATATAGCAGCTGGTTCTTCAAGGGTGGACATGTCATTGGTGCGCGCCTGTGAGGCGTCGGACCATTATACTTGCCTGGGCCATTTTTTCCTCCTTTTCTTCATGTGATGCTGACATGACAGCATGCAAGTTCACCCATGGCAAGCATGCTGAGCACATCACTGTTCACAGCTCCTCGCCCAGAAAGCGGAGGAGGAGAGCGTCCTGTTGGAGCATTCATCCTTCTATCCACCCCCAGCAGGTGGCTCAGGCTTGTTTCGAACTCAGGTCACCAGAATCGAGAACAGTAGCACTCTTCCTGTACTGATGGGTTGGCAACAGCAGACATTGTTACCAAGATGCGAGTAAAAAGCAAGCAGATGCTGTAAGAAAACAAGGCTTGGTTGGGGTATTTAATTCTCAGCTTTTGGTTTGAAAAATATAATATGTCATGGTCTTACTGTATGGATTGAATGAGTGGTTTGAAAAATCTCATATTTCATGTGTGACCCTCACCCCTGCCTTTGCAAAACGACAGGTGGCATGCTGTTGAAGTTGACAGCAGTACCTGGTGGGGACTGGGTCTGGGAGGATGAGGTTACTCGGCACAGGGGGCCTAGGTTTGGCTACTCTGCAGGGGCACCCAAGTCAATCTGAACACAGGAAGCAATAACTGTAATGTCCAACCAGGAATGGGATTCTACAGTGTCGCTTTTATTCACATCAAGCTGAACAAACAAAGCATAGATGGACCCCACGGGCTACATTCCTGGTAATGCAGATTAGAGACAACAGGACACTTCTTTACATTTTCAGCCTTCAGGCTCTGAACCCACCAGGCACACAGCCGGACTTGCGCAGCTTTGGGTACACAGCCAACTTGTACACTACTTGGGTTTCCCCACTGGCCGGCTCTCCACGGCCACATTTGATCCCGGGTCCATTTTGGGAAATGAACCAGTTTTCCTGTTGTGGCTCCCCAATCCACCTTAGAGCCTTCTGACTCCTAGAGGAATTTTCCTTCCAATCCCGTCTGGGTACTTCCTCATCACTGGCCAAGTGCATGAGGCAAAGTAGAAATCCACAGAGCAAATCTGTAGAGGTGGACCTGGTCACTAAAGATGGGGGTCTCCACCTCCAGCTCCACAATCCATACCCGGCCATTTCTCTGGATACTAAACAACTCTGTTCTGAAAGCTTGGCAATGTAGATTACAGGGTAGATGTATGTCACATCTCCTCTACATGTCTTGACTTCCACTATGTGCTGGACTTGAACATACTTTTACTTTTGGCTAAGCCTATTACTCTATGCCTCCCACTATTTCAGTAGTCCAATCCCACTATCACACAAGTCCCAGGGTGAAAACATTGGCCCTTTAGAAAGTGCAGAAACTCACCCTCCGGGTTGCAGGTGCCCCACAGGCGATTCACAAATCTTCTTGTTTCCGTGGACTCTTGAACAAATAAGGCAGCTTTTCCACTAGTAGAAAACCAGGGGTTGCCCTGGAATATGCAGGAAAACCTTTCCTGCCCCCATCCCCAGAGGAAGGGGGCACTGAGACCCAGATCAGCAGTCTCCACCACTTACAAACTGCTTCTGTCTCTCTTTTGGTGGAAACACGCACCTTTTTACTAAATGTAGCCCTATGTCAGGGCTGAGGCTCTAAGAGCCTAACCAGAGCTGCTGTTCTCCTCTCTCAGCAAGCTCCAAACTCCAGCTGACCTACAGACTACTGTTCAAACCTCCCAACATTCTATTCCAACTCCCTGCTGCAGATTCCATTGTGGCTCATGCAGCTGCGACAGTTCTATGGTGATGTCATCCCTCAGTCTCAGCTGAGGCTGAGAACAGAGTGAGACAGTGTGAAATCCATTTAAGTGGAGTTTCACAAGCTGCCTTCCCTGCCTACCACTAGGTCTTACTGGGATTCTAGTAACCCCGGTAACAAGGGGTTACACATGATTTAGTGTGAACAACAGGTTTTAAACCACTATCAAAGTGAGGGTAGCCATGCGTTATAAGAAAACTGTGACCACTACTCTAACTTTGAGCAGTGGTTGTTTATTTGTTTCTAGCGATGTTTGTATTTCCTTTCACTTTAATTTAGTTATTATACTGAAGAGTAAGATTAGTTCGTAGCTCATTTCTCAGCGACCAGTTGTAACAGCAACATAATAAACATGGGTGATACATAGGAACATAGGTACAAGTAGTTCTTCCCAAACTGAAAACCGCAGTGGGCAGGCATACCACTTGACCCTCTCCTCAGTAAGAGTAGGCACTGATATTTTTCCATTCTAGTAAGTTCAGGATTAGAAGCTATTTTTTGGGGTCATCACTTAAAGAGAAGATCTGGCCAACAGCAAAAAAATGTCACAGTTGGCATCAGCAGAACTCAAGTGCACCTTGCTACAACAAAATGTGGATTTAAAACAATTCAGTTTCATTCTTTATTACTGAGGGTTTTTTTCAGTCAAGCTTTTGCTTCATTCCCTGGTCTGCCCTTCTTGATGGCAACCTCCACCCTATCACTTAATTTTTTGTGAACTAACTTTTGTGCCCACCGCTCATAAAAGACCATGATGTGAGGTCGGCCATTTGGCTTTCGAGGATTAAGGCACTGGATGACATACCTTGTGTTATGCTGGTGACCCGGTACGGAATTGACTCGGGTTGCTCGGGGCTGGCAGAGGTGAGAAAGGATCAAGCCCAAAGACATGGCATGTTGTTTGGCTGACACCCAGTGGTGGCTGGGTGTCAGCACATGCAAGAACCAGAATGGGAGGACCCCATGTCCAGGGACGTAGGCTGCCTCTGCGGAGGCGGAGCCCAACCACTCTGCCCATTGCACGCTCGTAGGCTCAGGGAGTAAAGCAGGTAGAAAACGAGCTGGCAGACTCCATGATAGCCTGATGTGCCCCTGCAACAAGCTGCCCTGACTTTTAGATAATGCTTTGGGGAGTCGACATTCCTCACCCTGGCTCTGCTGCAGAGGGTAAACCATGGGGGGACTATGGGCTACGGCTGAGCGGGGGAACGGTCGGCTCTGAAAACAAGCCCTCTTATGAGGGTCGGAGCTGCCTAGAGTCTGCTGAGGCAGAGAAAGTATAAATACAAAAAAACATGATGTGGTGGGTGAAATGGCATATTAGTAGTGCTTGGGCCTGCAGAGGTTTAGACATAATCCTCAATGGACCAGGTCTTTTCTCCTCTGGTTTTCTTCCCAGGGACACCAGCCATTAACAGATGTGTGTGCATCAGTGGGTGTGTTTGGTGACATTTATTCCCTTCTGGTGCCCCTGGGACCCCCTCGCCAGCCTCACAGCCTCAGCTAGGTGGTGATCATGCTGCAGGCGCACATCCCCCCTCTTGAAGGAGGAGAGCTGTCCCTGGGATGCTTAATCCTCCTTCCCCGACTGGCCCCAGAAGACCTGAGATCAATCCTGAACCCTGGTCACTGGCATTGTAAACAGTATCACTGCCACTGTGCCAACAAGCCAGGTAACTAAGAGTATTTATGTTAAAATACCTCTATACATCTGAAAGTTTCAACTTCATCTAACACTCATCTGACCCTTCCTTTCCTCTGACTATATTATTCATCTCTTCCAGCCACATTTGGGTCCATTTGTATAGATAAACAATGACAGAGTGGGCAGTGTTGGTCTGTATCCACACACCCAGAGGTTTAGTGAGGTCTGATGCCACAGGAAGAGACCTTTCAGCACCTGGAAGTGCTGGTAAAGTCCAACACCATCTGGAGTGTCTTATTGCACTGAGAAAATGGGAAACAGAATTTTTTTTCAATATTTAAAAACATGTTTACTTGTAGTTATGTGGAGAACTGTCCTTCCGTTGCTGGGGCGTCCTTCATTTCAGCATGTGGGTGACTTGGCAGCTGGCAAGCAGACTGGTATCATATTCATGTGCACGCTCTCCCTTAGTGAGTTTGGTCCAATTGCTTGCCCTCTATTTTCACCCTCTCCCATCCATTTCTCCCCAGCTCAGTCATTCATTCTCTCTCTCTCTCTCACTCTCTCTCTCCTCTCTTCCCCTCTCTTTTTATGTTGTCTTGCGTGTGTGCAAGAAACATGTATGTAACTTTGGAATAGCAGGTTTTGGAGGCGATGCGTGTTGTGGCCAGTGCGCCACTGCTTTTTGGGGCTGGGCTCCATGGCACAAATTAGATTTCACACTGTCTATGACAGCAGTGCAAAAGGGTGCCACCAACTTGAAACATTTTGCTCGCTGCAATGAGGGAGCATCCCTCATTGCAGGGCATGCCCTTGCCTGATGTAACATTTCAATAAAACATGGTGGAGCTGTCCGCCTCTCACATTCCCCATAACAGCCGATGTCAGGGGTGCCCAATCACCCTGTCAGCATGTCCCTCACCAGTTTATTTGCCGATGGGGTAGGCCAATCCCTGTTGGCATAATGTCCCCCTCCCACCAATTTGTTATGTGCCGAGGGGTGCCCAGTCTCCCTCGGCTCATGCTGCCCCCACCAAGCATACTGTATGGCCAATGGGGGTGCCCAATCCCCCGTCGGCCCAGCTCCCCAAACAAAAAGCCAGGTGGCATGCTGGGAGCCCACCCCAGTGTGCTCATGCTCCCCAGCACACTGTATGGCCGACAGGTTCCCAATCCCGTCGGCTCCAGCCCCCAAAAAACACCCAGGTGTGCCCGGCTGCTGGGAGCCCACCCCAGTGTGCTCAAAGCGTCCCACTTTGCATTTTTTTCTTCTAACCTGTAAAACAGAAAACAGTCCCTCGCAGTCTCTCGTGCCTCCTCCCAACCCACAGCCACCCTCTGCGCACCCCACCTCCCCACCCCATACTCATTCTCCAGAGCCCAGCGCATTCATTTTCGTGGACCGAAACACGCCTGCACTCTTCAAAGCCGACCTAAACTGAAGAAGTGTCAGTAAGCTGTATAATGGAATAAATAGGGTTTTAAACTTAGGTGGATATCTTGGCCATTTTGGGGATTTTTTCACAAATTTTCAACATGGGTTCTTGGGACCCCACCTCATGAGACTCAGTCATTATCATTTTGTTATTCGATCCCGAAAGGTGATTTCTTGGTCACTCAGTGGAACCACCTTTCGGGACTGATTAATGAAACAACAGTGTCACAGTTCATGAGGTAGGCTCTGAAAACTCCGTTGAAAATTTGGTGAACAAATTCCAAAATGACTGTAGTTATGAACGTATGCTATGCTGTTCCTACGCACGCTCATAACTTCGAGAATTTTTTAATATTGTCACTCCAGATTTCAACATTGCCATTTTACCACACCTCCTTATGAACAGTACAGCTGTCTTTTTACATCTTGCCCAAAATGTGTTTTGAACATGTGGCGCACAATGGCGCGGTTGGTGTGTGAAATCAATGTTCTAGACAGATTAAGAAAATCACAGTGACACTGTTCATGAGCAGGGGTCCCAAAATGCCTATGTTGAAAATCTGGTGACAAAGTTCCACAAAATGATGATTTTATGGCGTGCATTGCGCAGTTTCCATGCACACTCGTAAGTTTGTGAATTGTTAATATTTTTACTCCAGATTTTCAACATTGCTATTTTGCACACCTCCTTAAGAACAGTGCAGCTGTCATTGTTGAAGAAAGCTTCCTGGGACCCAGACTGTCTTGCTAACTACAGGCCTATCTCGAACCTCCCTTTGTGGGAAGGTGATCGAGAAAATAGTGGCGACAGCTGGAGAACCACCTGACCATCCATAGCATCTATGAACCTCTCCAATAAGGTTTTGAAAGAGGCATAGTACCGACACTGCGCTGGTTTGGATGCTCAATGATCTCCTGATGGCGAGAGATCAGAAAATGGTCCATTTGGTACTATTAGATCTGTCATCGCATTTGACACCATTGACCATGGGGTCCTACTTGGCGCCTGAGATGTATTTGTGGGCTTTCTGGGGTTGTCCTCAGATGGTTCACTTCATACCTCACCGGAAGAACTCAGAGGGTGGTTTCAGGGTTTTCCCTCTGATCCCATCTCTCTGTTTAGTGGGGTTCCTCAGGGCTCTATATTGTCCCCATGTTTGTTTGCTGTGTACATGCTTCCCTCAGAGACATTGTGAGATGGTATGGGCTGAGGTTTCATTGTTATGCTGATGATACCCAGCTATACCTGTCCTTTGCACCCGACCAGGAAGGAGCCATCTTGGTATTTAATAGCTGCCTCAATGAAATCCAGGATTGGATGAGGTCCAGTTAGCTGAAGTTGAACTCTGGGAAGATGGAGGTGTTGGTTTTGGATTCAGATCGCGGATAGAGGGACCTGGGGCGGCTCCCCATCTGGACTGTTTTTGGGGATGTCGAGCTACAGGTCTCTGAATGGAGTGCGGGACCTGGAGGTGATATTAGATGCGGGCTGACTCTTCGGTCCCAGGTGTCAGCGGTGGTTAAGTCATCTTTCTACCATCTAAGAAACATCGCTAGGATCAAGCACCTTGTTCCGTCCAGTGATCTGCCAACTTTAATCCATGCCTTTGTGACCTCGCGCCTAGACTACTGCAACTCGCTTTACTTTGGGCTTCTGGGGTTGGCGTCCACCGCTTGCAGCTGGTGCAGAATTCCAGGCTGGTGTTGCGGGTATTCCTAGAGCTTCCATATTACACCGGTGCTGCAGGAACTGCACTTGGCTACCAGTTCAGTGGCGATCACCTTCAAAGTCGAATTATTGACTTTTAAAGCCCTGCATGAACTGGGCCCTGATTACCTGAAAGAACTCCTGATCCCTTACCACCCTGTGAGATCGCTCCGCTCAGCCAACGAGGGGTTGCTAGAGATTCCAAGGGTGACTTTAAAATCTACTAGGGCCCATGCTTTTATGTTTGCAGCCCCTCCCTTGGAATTCTCTACCCCATTGGATTAGGGAGGCACGACCGTGGGGAGTTTTAAGCAGGCTTTGAAATCTTTCCTTTGGGAAAAAGCTTATGGTTGCACTGTTTACTGATTTGATTCTGTTTGGTTTTATGATGTTGACTTTTGTATCTTATCATCTTATTGTGCTGCACCTTGATATTTGAAAGGCGCAATAAAAAAAAAGTATAATTATTATTATTAGTTTTCACATGCTGCCAGAATGTGGTTTTGCACATCTGGTGCCAATGGTGTGATTGCAGTGGAAGATCAATGTTCGGGACAGATTAAGAAAATCACTGTGGCAGTGTTCATAAGTGGAGGTCCCAAAATGCCTATGTTGAAAATTTGTTGAGAAAATTCCACAGAATGACTGTGTTACGAGCATGCATTGTGCAGTTTCCATGCACGCTCGGAATGTAGAGAAATTTTAATATTTTCAGTCCAAATTTTCCACATTGCCATATTTGCACACCTCCTTAAGAACAGTACAGTTTTAATTTCTCACATCCTTCCTGAAATGTGGTTTTGCACTCCTGGCACAGAATCGCGTAATCACTGTGGGACATCAACGTTCAGGACAGATTAACAAAATCACAGTGCCACTGTTCATGAGCAGAGGTCCTAAATGCTTTCATGAGGTGGGGTGGGGTGAGAAAAAGCCCATGTTGAAAATTTGGAGTGCAAATACAACAAACACCGGGCGTTAGGGTTTCTAACCATCACGTCCCACCCTGTAGAGACGACCAGCGCCAGAGGTGTGACTTTAGATTGTCAGTTCTAATGCTCACGCATTCCACCCCACCCTACAGCCACTGAAAGGCATCAAGTGTGCCTTGCACTCTTTGGCCCCAAAGTTCACCCCATTCTCCTATACTGCACCCATCTCAATGTATTTCCATATGGAATGGGGTGACATAGGCCCAGGACCCCAAGGCAGAACATGATACTTGTCAGACTCTGCAGGCAGGGTGTGAGGGTGAAATGGCACGGCGCTGTAGCCCACACCCAAGTCACACCTCAGTGCCTGTCAGTCTCTTCAGGGTGGTGTGGGGTTGGCGTCACTTCCATACTTCACTGCCATTCCTATTATGCTTCTCTCTAACTCCTGCACTACCAGTGCCAATGTCAACAAGACAACATTCGCATCGACAATGCTTGTTCTATCTGTTTTACTCATTCACCCAGATCGAAATGGAAAAATATTGCAAACAACTAATTTAAAGATGAAGAGTCTGCTTGAGTTCATGGATACTTTAGGAAACAAGGCAGACTGGTACTGAGCCTTTTAAGTTTTGTTTTTTTGTTACAGGGCCAGTTAACACCAAAAGACATGGGATAAGAATGCCTACAGCCAATCAGGAAGCAGGATTCCTGAACCCATTTTCTAACATGGGTCTATGTACCAGAGGGGATTCAAAATGAACCTCCCAGGAGATGCACGCTACCATTATCCATGGTCTGTGCCCATCTAAACTGTTAGATTCATTTATTAGACTGTGATTGCAAATACTGTGTTCTGATTGATCCATTTCCTGGAATACAAACCTTATACCGTTGATTGCCTTTCTCCTTGACAAAGGTCGATAGTAACTTACAATGGTCAATAGCCTGAAGACTCTTACCTTCCTTTTGATGCAACATGTGGACGGAGTAGAAAGCAGGCAGTGGGGTACAGGGAAGTTTAAATAGGACAACAGTAAAGGCAGAAAAGATCATGGCAGTGGTGCAGTGCAGCAGGTCTGGGGCCACAGTTTTCTGGGACACATTCTTGGAGACAGAGCGCCTCTCATTTGTACTCACCTCTCTGGGTTGATGGCAGAGGTTGCTGGATTCCGGGCTGAACTGGCAAGGATGCAGAGGACTTCCTGCCCACCCAGGGCCATGAAGTCTGCCACCAGTTGTACCTTGGTGGGCTTCAGAAGGGTAGGGTGGCAGGTGGAGTGCACACTCCTCAGCTTGTACCACTGCAAATTCATTCACAGTACTGGAAGGATGGGGCAGCTGACACCCACAGCAGTGGAAAGGGAGGACGTGGGGTCCTCAGAAGAGGAAGCTCAAGGAGGGAGGAAGAGGCCCCAGTCAAGGAGGAAGCAGCTGTTGGTTGAAGACTCTACTCTTGGGGGGGGTAGACTTGGGTGGGGAGGAAGGAAGGGAGAGGAGTTAAGTGCTTAAGAGGTGCTTTGACTTGGAGGTATGGAGAGCATATCCAAAGGCTCATCAGGGCAGCAGGAGATGGAGGGAGCTAGATGTCATTGCCCATCTGGGGACAAATGACTTGGCAAGGGACAGGGTAAGGACAGTGCAGGATAATTTCAGGTTGCTGGGGAGGGGCCTCAAGCAGATGGCCGCATGGTGGCTTTGAGGGTGTTGCCTGTGTATGGTCAGGAAAGGAAAGGGCACTCTGCACCAGGACATTTAACTACTGGTTAAGGGCATGGTACATGAAGGAGGGCTTTGCTACATTGGGGACTGGGAGCTAACCTGGGAAGCTATGGGCCTTTACAGAGGAGATGGCCTGCATCCTTCCAGGAAGGGGACCACAGTCCTCAGTGGCAGGTTTAAATGCTACTTGGATAAGCATTTAAACTAGCTGAGGAGCTGAAAACCAAAGCAGGCAATAATTGCCCCTAGATGATGAAGCAACAGGGAGGAAGGGTCTGAGGAAGTAAACTCCCCTACAGCAGAAGCGCAAGAAGACAAGGGTGGAACAAGGAGAGGATATGGGGGGTATAAATCAGGACAACAAGAACAAAAGAAGTAAAGGAGGCAGGTAACAGAGAGGTGAAAAGGGAAGAGGTGGGTCACGGGAATCTTCAGGTAACAGTACAGGCAGGAAGGGGGAGCAGGGAAGCAGGCAATGAGGGAGTATGGTATGGAGAGCCATGTGCACCACAACAAGGAGCCTGGAAAATAAATTCTGCATCTGGAAGCCAGCATGGTGAGGGCTAGCTTGATTTGGTGGCCATAACAGAGTCAGGTGCAATGACAGCCACTAATGGAACATAGCCATACAGGTTCATCTCTGTTCTGGAGAGACAGGGCAGGGAGGAGGGAGATGGGATTGTACCATATGAGGGAATCCAGGCCGCGGAGGTAGGGAGCACAAGGAGGAAAAAGGAAGGGCTGGAGGTGCTGTGGCTGATCCTGGAGACAAGCGCTGAGCCACTTTCCATACAGGGGTGGTATTGAGACCTGCAGCACAGGGAGGGAGTTTGATAAGGCACTAGGGAAAGCCAACATCAAGATGGTAAGAAGAGAGAGGTGCTACTTAGTTGGTGACTTCAGTCTGCCACATGTGGAGTGGAGCCTCCAACTGCAGCTTTGGCAAGGAAGAGACATCACTGACTTCCTACAATGCACTTTTCTCAGGCAGTTAGTCATAGAACCCACTCAGGATGCAGCAGTGCTGAACCTGGTGCTTACAAACAGGGACAGCATTACAGATGTCTGATGGGCAGTCCCTAGGTACCAGTCATCACCATACAGTGTGGTTTAATATTAAGACAGGAACAGAGGCTAACCACACCAAGACGAGGGTCCTGTACTTTAGAAGGGCATATTTTAAAGAAATGGAAGACTGCCTCAGAAGCTGCCTCATTGGGGGAGGGATTGCCAGGAGAGGTACAGACACAGCAGGAAAAATAAAGGAGGGCATAATTAAGGCGATTAGCCTTTGCATGAAAGAAGTGAGTAAAAGCAGAAGAAAAAGAGACCATTATAACTCTCTAGATAAGTGGCCAAGGTGGTGAAGGGAAAAATGGGGGCATTCAGGACGCATAAGGAAACACAGAGGAGGAGAACAGGTGGTTGTACCAAGTAAAACAGAGGGAAGTGGAAAGGCAGTGAGGGAACAAAGGCGCAGACAGTGGAAAGTATAGCCAAGGGGGTAACTTGAGGATAACCTTTCTTCAGCTACACAAGTGAGATGAAAACAAGTGGAGGGATAAATGATAAGGAGGATGGCAGGGGAGACTGCGCACCATGAAAAGCAGCCATCCTGAACAGGTACTGCTCAGGCTTCATGGTGGAAGGGTAAGGTCGGAGCACCAAGGAGCAGCAGGAACAAAGGGTGAGGTGAACACGAGTCCATTTTCAGAAGAAAGAGTCCTAAAGGGACTTGCAGTTCTACAGATGGAGAAGGCTACGGGACCAGATGGGATGCACCCAAGGGTATCAGGAGTGGTTCCAGGGACTTTAGGAGAGCAGATGTGATCCCTCTAGATAAGGGTGGCATCAGTGAGGAGGCTAGAAACTATAGGCCAGTCAGTCTCACTTAAGTGGTGGGATCTAGATTTAGTATCAGCCGTATTGGTCCTAGCAAGAACAGATCCAGAAGCAAATGATTTGATACCTTTTAATGGACCAACATAGATGTAACAACCAGAACAAAGTACTCTAGCTTTGGACCAACCAGTCCTTCTTCAGAAGTCTAATGGCAGTTATTTAGAACAAACAATACTTTTAACAGCTAGATCATGCAGAAAAAACAGAAACAATCCCCATTGGTTTAAAATACTCATTTAAAAAATACAGATGATGATGTCAGAGAGTTTAACAGTACTATGTTACCTTCAGCTGGGAGGGTCCCAGGGTCAAAGGTGCTTTGTGCAAAACACATACAAAGATTCCTACTGCATATAAATTAAATTGACATAGGATAACACTGCTGGAGCAGATGACTCTTAAATCAAGCTATGAGTGTCACAGTGTGTATAAGAATGTGATTACTGAAAAATAACCCCCACCCAGATTAAAGACATACTAAGATTGTCTAAGACTTCAAGAAGTTTCAATGTATGCATTATAGACAAGAAGTTATCAGTAAAGCTGTCTTAAAATCATCAGTGCACACACTGTATGATGTGTAAAACTTAGCTGGACTTATCACAGCTATACTCTTTGACCACTGGGACCCTCCCAGCTGAAGGTAACATGGTACTGTTAAACTCTGTCATCTGTATTTTTAAATGAGTATTTTAAATCAGTGGGATTTTTCTGTTTTTCTGCATTATCTAGCTGTTAAAAGTATTGTTTGTTTCAAATAACCTGTCATTAGGCTTCTAGAAGGACTGGTTGGTCCAAAGCCAGAGCACTTTGTTCTGGTTGTTACATCTATGTTGTCCATTAAAGATATCAAATCATTTGCTTCTGGATCTGTTGAGGGGTGGGGAATTAATGTAAACCTCAAGCAAAGGAAAGGCTGGCAAGCAGTATCTTGAATCCAATGGGCTGCAAGACCACAGGCAGTATGAATTCACTTGGGGGAGGTCATGCCAGACAAATTGGCAAGATTTCTTCAACTGGTGACCAGGAAAGTAGATCAGGGGAAGGCAGTGGACATGGCTTATCTGGACTTTAGTAAGGCCTTCAACACTGTGCCGCATAGGAAACTGATTAAGAAATTGAGCAGCCTGTGGTGAGATCCCAAGTGGTGAATTGGTTAGAAACTGGTTAATGGATAGGTAACAGAGGGTGGTGGTTAATAGCATCTCTCTAATCTACTAAGAAAGACTAAAGGAGCTTAATATGTATACCCTTGAGGAAAGAAGGAGAGAGGGACATGATAGAAACTTTCAAGTACCTCAACGTAATCAACAAAGTCCAAGAGGGTGGCATCTTTCAGAAAAGAGATGTGCAGAACAAGGGCTACATTTGAAGATAGAGAGGGAATGCTCCAGAGGGTAATGTGAGGAAGTATTTTTCACAGAGGGTTGTGGATGCATGGAATAGCCTCCTGAGGAGGTCGTGAGTCAAGAACAGTGGGGAATTCAAGAATGCATGGGACAGACATAAGGCAGTCATAGTGGGGGTAGGAGGAAGTAAGCTGTTGGTTAACTAGGATCTGCAGCTTATCTGTTAGGTAGGAAAATGGGCAGACTAGGTGGGCCAGCGGTCCTTATCTGCCATCAAATTCTATGTTTCTATGATGGGAGACTGGTCCTCTTTAATGTCTTCATAAGTGGTATTGCAGATGATCTGAAAGGGAAGGATTGCCTTTTGGCAGATGATACCAAAATCTGTAATAGGGTGGACAATAAGGAAGGGATGGAAAGGATGCATAGGATCTTACCAAACTCAAGGAGTGGTCAGGAATATGGCAGTAGGAATTCAATGCCAAAAGTGCAAATCATGCATCTAGGGCATAAGAACCCAAAACTGGGATACAGAATAGGAGTGGGGTACTGTCAGTCACTAAACAGGAAAGGGACCTGAGGGTTATCTTATCAGATGACCTCAAAGTGGCAGGGCAGTGTGACAAAGCAGTGAATAAGGTCAGTGGGATGCATAGGGAGAAGTCGTCCAGCAGGAGGAGGGGAGGTGGTGATACCAATTTATTGCTCAGGAGACACATTAAGGTGAGATCCAAAGTGGTGAATTGGGTTAAAACTGTTAACAGATAAGTGTCAGAGGGTGCTGCTTAACAGAACTCACTTTAGTGATAAGAGAGTGACCAACACGGGTGTGCAGGGCTCAGTAATGGGACCAGTCCTCATCAATGTCTTCATAAGAGACACTGCAGAGGATCTGGAAGGGAAGTCATGCCTTTTACAGATGATTTCCAAATCTGTAACAGAGTGGACACTCAGGAGGGGTGAAGAGAATGTGAAGGATTGGGGAATTCAAGGACTGGTCAAGATCATGGCAGTTGGAGTTTAATGCCAAAAGATGCAAAATTATACACCAAGGACATAGGAACACAGGAGCTGAGAACAGGATGGGGGTGCTGACAGTCACTAAGCAGGAAAGGACTTTGGGGTTATCATAACTGATGACCTCAAAGTGGCAGGAGTAGTGTGGCAAAGCAGTGTGTAGGGCTAGTGGGATGCTGGGGTGCCTTGAGAGTGGTATCTTCAACAGGAGAAAGGAAGTGGTGTTGCCACTGTATCACTCACTGGTGAGACCCTACCTAGAGTATGGTGTCCGTTCTGCAAGCCACACCTCAAAAAAGGACATAAACAGGGTAGAGGCAGTCCAGAGAAGGGCAGCTAAAATGGTCGGGGGCTGCACCAAAGGCCCAAAGAGGAAAGACTGAAAGATTTCAACATGTACACCCTGGAAAACAGGAAAGTGAGAGGAACATATGGAGACCTACAAGTACATCACGGGTGAACAAGGTGCGGGGCGGGGGGGTCTCTTTCAAATGAGAAAGAGCACCAGGACAAGAGGCATGTGACGGAACTGGAGGGGGGAGGGGTTTAAGAGGTATGTGAAGAAGTACTACTTTTCTGAAAAAGTGGTAGACACCTAGAACAGACTGCCAGCAAGTAGTGGAGGCAAAAAGAGAGTGTGTGTGTGTGGGGGTTCAAGCATGTGTGGATAGACATAGGGGAATATTAATAGGAGGAGGAAGGGTCACCAGAAACCAGTTGGGATCTGTAAAGAAGGGCTATGCAGGAAACATCTGAGCAGACTGTGTGGACCAAGTGGTCCTTTTCTGCTGATAAATTCTATGTTTTTATGTTACCAAGGTACATCGATATCCCCATGAACAAGTTTGCTTCACCTCATACACATGCTGCCAGTCCCTGATAGCAAGGGCTCCCTACTTCTATAACTTTTCTTTTTCTCTCTCTCTCTTTTTCGTGGTAGTCTAGTGGCTCTGATCGCAATAATCAGTTCACTTCACCTCCTGCTCCCCATGCGACCTTGATATGCAGCGTGTACATTTATCCTTCAGTTGACTCCGTTACCAGCAGGTGTCTCAAACAAGTGCAATGACTTGCGTTATATAACTGACTTTATCAACAAAGTTAGTTAGATAATGCAAATCTATGCACTTGTGTGAGACAGTAAACTGCAGCGGAGGTGAGTAGAGCTTGGAGGGTAAATACTGGCAGCCATCTCAAAGTCACTGGGGCAGGGGCAGTGGGAGGTTAAGAAAACTGATTACTAAAATCAGGAGGGAGCCACTAGGCTGCCAGGGAAAATATTTTTGCTGGCAGTTGGGGTGGGGGGAGTGGGTGGTTAAGTGAACTGATTATTACAATGGGGAGGAGGCCATTAAACTACCAGGAAAAATATTTCTTGGTGGCACTGAGGATGGGCAGTGGGAGGTGCAGTGAACTGATTTTTATGATCAGGAGGGCAGCCACTAGACTACCAGGGAAAGATTTTCTTTAAAAAGTGAAGCTGGAGGGGAGGCCACTAGCAGGAGCTAGGTTAAATAAGACATGTATTAGCTGGTTTATTAAACCATGCATGGAAATGCTGGCCTGCAATTGTTAAAACCTGGTCACATGACCGAAATAGCTGACTTCCATTGTTCTGCCTTACCTTGGCAGCAGGCATTGGTCATGGCAATGGGCAAGAGTTCAAAACTACAGCCCACTAAATCGGCATGTCTACTGTTTTGTATAGTTTTATTTTAAATGTGGTATCGGGTCTGAAATAATGAGCACTTTTTTGTTTCTTTTTCTTTCCTGGTAGTCTAACAGCCCCCCAACCATGATAATGACTCCCCTGCTCCCCCACCGCACCTCAAGATGACAGCCAGTTTTAACCTTCTGCTTATCTCCATTATCAGCGCTCTTTCTCTCTCTCTCTCTCTCTCTCTCATTCTCTCTCTCTCTCTCTCTCTCCCTGCTGCATTACCATACATCGATGTGCTCTATCTCACTGTGGAGCTGCAGTAAATGACTCCCAAGAGAGAGGAAGAGAGAGAAAAATGAAAGGATCATCACCACTGCTGCTGCTGAAATAGGAGAGTAAGACCTGATGCCGCTTCTCTGTCTCTTACACAAGCACTCCTAGATGTTATACAGTACTGTGGTGAAAGAGATACTTGCCAGCCTCTGGCTGCCATGGATATAAGAGCGGGACCAGGCACATCTGTTACTGAAAGTGGTAATTGTGGAGGAGCAGAATCAAACAGACCCAAAGTGAAGGTTTAATGAAACAGATACTGACCGCAGTTTTCAGGGCTTGGTGCAGTATGACTGTTGAAGTCAACAGTTCATCCCAAGCGGTCAACATTTTTCTGCTGTATCACTCAACTCTGGTCAATATCTGTATATATTGTGTGGAATAGTTAAAAACAAGATCCTGCTCAGGATGCACAACTGACCTCTAATAGCCATGTTGACCTCAGCCTTCAGCTTGAGCAATACAACAACAGGAGGTCAGTAGCACATCCCTCAGGGGATCTGGTTTCACCTATTCTACCTAACACCAGTCAATATTTGTATACGCTCGATGATCTTACAGTTCCATCCATCAGTCCACAGTTACTGGCACATTTGCAGCAAAAAGAGATGCATTTATGACAAAGATCCAGTTTTCAAATACCTTTCCTTAATATAGTGAATAATGTATGGGTAACAGTGTGCAATTATTTTTTTTTCACAGCCATGAGTGATGTCCCTTAAACTACAAGACTGAAAGTTTACTTTTATACTGGTATCACACTGAAACATAGAAACATAGAAACATAGACTTTGACGGCAGATAAGGACCGTTAGGCCCATCTAGTCTGCCCATTTCCTACCTACAGGATAGGCCGCAGATCCTAGTTAACCAACAGCCTATTTCTTCCTACCCCCACAAGAATTGCCTTATGTCTGTCCCATGCATTCTTGAATTCTCCCACAGTTTTAGACCCCACAACCTCCCTCAGGAAGGCTGTTCCATGCATCCACTACTGCCTCTGTGAAATAATACTTCCTCACATTGCCCCTGAACCGCCCTCCTTCTATCTTTAAATTGTGTCCCCTTGTTCTTGCAAGTCTCTTTTTCTGAAAGATGCTACCCTCTGGGACTTTGTTGATTCCCTGAGGTACTTAAAAGTTTCTATCATGTCCCCTCTCCTTCTTTCCTCAAGGGTATACATATTAAGCTCCTTTAGTCTCTCCTCATACGGCTTCTCTTGCAGACCCTGCACCATTTTAGTTGCCCTCTGGACTATCTCTATCCTGTCTATGTCCTTGCAGAGATGGGGTCTCCAGAACTGGACACACTACTCCACGTGGGGTCTCAGCAACTGTCTGTACAGAGGGATAACAACTTCCTGTTTTCTGCTGATGATGCCTCTCCTATACATCCCAGCATACCCCAGCCCTCCCTACTGCCTTCTCACATTGCTTGCTAACCTTAAGGTCATCTGATATGATTACCCCAGGTCCCTTCTCTTTTTGTTGTTGTTACTACCTCCTCACCCATTGTGTATTCTTCCCTGGGTTCTTGTTTCCCAGGTGCATTATTTTGCACTTCTTTGCATTGAATCCTAGCTGTATGCTTATGACCATTCCTCCAACCTTGCCAAGTCCCTTTTCATCCTTTCCGCCTCCTTGTGTATCAACCCTGTTGCAGACCTTGTGTCATCTGCAAAGGCATATTTTTCCTTCCAGTCCCTCTGCAATGTCACTGATGAAGACATTAAAAGGACTGGACCCAATACTGAACCCTGCAGTACCCCACTAGTAACCCCCTTTCTTCAGAGTGGACTCCATTTACAATTACACTGAGAGCGAGTACTGTAAATAAAATACAGTGAGTCACCACACTGTTACCCATAATTTGTTTTCTATACAGTAATTTCTAGGTTAACATTAAATTTGGCAGCTTTTACAAAGTAGAGCAAAACTCAAGATTGCTGCCAGTATCCTCAGCTCACTGTGAACAGCTGTTTTCTTTATTACATCTTCTTCAAATATTTACAACTTCCATTTGGAGCACCCATAACTGGACAAAATAATAAAGGCACTGGCTAGTGCAAAAACTTTTATTAGAGTACATTACCTCAGTACAAAACACAAAGCTGCTACAGGCGTGGGCATATTAGTGTGAAATGCATCAGACGGATCACACCCACTGCAGCTTTTTGTGTTTTGTGTTGCGATATTGTGGTCTAATATAATTTTTTGCACTAGCTAATGCCTTTATTATTTTTGCCTGATTATGGGTGCTCTGAATGGAAGTTGTAAAACAGCCTGTTATTTTACTCAGCACCATGTTTCAGTGGTGCGAGATACATTTTGTTTATTATTTCTTTAAATAAATTCAGCCCTCAGTTATACAACAGGAAGTCAGGGCTGTAAAGAAAACTTGTTCCTAACCTTTCATATCAGAGCCTGCCAGTTCCCTTCAGTTTCACCAATACAGTACTATAGTGTAGTGTGGCTAACTACTGTATAAGAGGCGGTACCACAAGGGTAGTTCAGCATTTGGTTTGCTTGATTTTGTGGGGCAGGCTGCAGCGTTTAGTATGAGGTGTTATTCCTTTATACTTAAGCACTATGAGATTTTCTGTTACTCCTAACTCTTATGTAACAAAGGCTGTAACAAAGAAATTAGGTATTGGTGTCAGGTCACAGTTGACCCTCATCGGTAATTATAATACAGCAAAACATGGCTTGAAGTTCAAAGGTTTGGGTAATATTGTGTAAATGGGTTCTGCAGATGACAAATTGGTTTGCTTAGTTGGTGGTCGAAGCCCGTCCTTACGGGGAGCTTAGCTGTGCAGGGACCCTAAAAATCTGAAAGACCATGAAAAGCTCTTTCAAAACAAAATACTGGGCTGACCAGCAGATGTCAGAGGTCCATGGATATCTATGTACAAGCCTGTCCTATATTGTTTCAAGACCGCATCAAGTTTAGAAAACCTTGTGAAAAGTAATATCACAGTTGGGGATGCAGTGCTTAATAGCAGACAGCTTCCACAACTGCGACATCACTTTGAGCATGAGCAGAGCTGGTATTCTGGGAACCTCTTTGAATCCCACCACTTCCACTCACTGTGTGACCCTGAGCAAGTCATTTAACCTGCCTAATTCCTTTCTGAATTATGCCTCAGCTTGAAACTTAGAACAGAAAAAACTACCAAGTTACTTAGGATCTACCTTAACCAACATGCTATGCAATGAGTGTTTATTCCTCAATTTATTCATTATTCAATAACTTCGTATGAAGTCCGAACTATCCATTATTTACCTGACACAAAATGGCCACCCAGGGAATAATGAGTTAACTCAGGGACTCAGTACAAAAGAATGCTACAGCAAGAATTTCAGGAGCACTAAATCAGTTCCATGCAGCTCTCCAACAGCTCTGACAACAACAATTATCATGTTTATGTTTAGAATAATGAGTTTTCTACATGCCAACAAACAGTAAAAAACATATTTCCGTAGATGCAAGCATCAGTAAGGTTTTAACTCCTAGTCAGCCCTGCTTAGTGCAGGGTTTAATGTTTTCTGTATTTCCATGGAAAAGCACAATTCTGTCTGAAATGTGTCAATTTATAATAAATTTTCCATCTGGAAATGTTTTTGCATCTTATACGCCAACAGTAGCAGTATGGCCTATGTCAGTAAATTGTCAAGTTTCACAAAACTCCTGTTTTATTGTTCTCTCTGTGCCTTTGGACATTGTTCTGTGTGGATCAATTGTTCCCTGGGGTAAAATAAACACTGGGACTTCCACCCCAGGTGGGAGAGGAGATGCAGCTCCCTAATGGTGGGGCTTACATGTCGAGCCCTGGTGGCTCAAGGTGGGTCCAACTGTGACACCTGCATCCTCTGGCTATAACTGGCGCTGAAGGGCAGAACAGTTATTGTTGTTGCTTGTTTGTTTTCTTGTTGTATGCTATCAATGAAGGCATGCCCTGCATGCAAAAATGAATTGAAAGAACCACTGATGTTGTCATGGACAATCCAGATAATAATCCTAATTGGATTAGCCATTTGTAAAAGTTAAGAGAAGCAATTAACAGCTGGTCCAGTGGCGTGGAGGGCTGAGGCAGTGATGCCTTACCTCCTACCATGCCAGCGACCCGTGTTCACGATGCAGGTGAGTCGTCGGGTAGGCCGGGGAGGAGAGGATTGAGCATCCAGAGGACAACTCTCCTCTCCTAAGGAGGATGGAGAACAGAGACCGGCACCTGCCTGACACCTAGTGGAGGCTAGGTGTTGGCACACCCAATCCTTTATAATGAGGGACAGAGGAGGAGCAGCTGACTGGTGTGCAGAGTGTAGATGCACATGCAGCTCTGCCATTGTTGGCACTGCATGCTCCGCTCCACAAGGAAAAGTGGAAAAACAGTCCCAGATTGCGGCATGAATGGCCGTCCCTCTGCAGGCACCGCCCGAGAAGACACCTCCCGATGCTGGATCCGGACTGTGGGTTGAGTTGGGGCTCGCCGCCACCCTGCCATGGAGGGCAAGCCGGGGAACACGGGAGGGTCTGAAGTTCGTGAGATGGGGCTGGGAGGACGCACTGATGTATGGATGACTGGAACAGGAGAAAAGAAAGCTAAGAAAAGGAAGAAACAGCCAGTAGCAAGTTAACCTGTGTGAAACAACAGCCAGGCTTTGAACTGAATGTAAATAGATGGGCATCACCATCATGTGACCCATGACCCTGCAATCAACCAACCTGAATGCAGGGTCCTGGAAAGAACACAGACACTTGAGAAGAACAGCAGCCATGTGCCTGGTGCCCTTTGTAGCCATTGAAGCAGCCAGAGTGTTAATTACAAGTCTGGACAGCCAATTACAGTCTGAGAGATGAGGGAGTTGAGCTAAACCCTTCCCCAGCATAGGAGGAGTTCAGAGCCATCCTTCCTGAGCAGCTGAAAGGAATAGAAGTGCTGTGGAGAACAGCTGAGGGTCTAGCCAGGCCTCAGAGCTAGAGATCCTGGTGTGAGGGAATCTGGCTGCTGGAAGTTCCATCTGAGCTGTGAACAGGTGCTGTAAATTCTGCATTGTTCTAAGAGATTGAATCTGCTGAAGCCATCTACAGACTGCTGATACAGAGGTGAGAACAAGCCATTCTGCTCTTCCTGGTGTGTTCAAGGGAGGACATGTCAGGAGCTTGTCTCCAGGGTATGTATACTCTTGATCCATTGAGCACCCATTGGGGTGAGGCAGGGTAGCTCACTGGTTTCAGCCCTTCTGAACTTGTCACACTGCCACATGCTGATCGTGAGAAATCACATGCTGATTGAGAGGAAAAGGAGCTGCAATGCAGAGATTGGGCCTACAACCACTATCTGCCTGCTGTTGCGACATTGTCCATCCCAAAGCATCAGCAACTACTTTCCTTGGTCTAGGGTACATGAGCACTGACTTGCCAACCAGAAAACTGCTATCGTAGTTTGAAATTCCCTGTTGGATTACAATTTCTTTTGGAATCTCTCTTGGATTACAATTTGTTTCACTAATACAAAAGTGCTAACAGTAGGCAGTTGTCTGGGGTTAAAACAAGCCTGCATACCTGTAAATGCACCTGCACAAGATGTTGGGCACAACGACATCAGGCATGCAACAGTACTTAATTTATCTAGGACTGAACTGCAGTTAAAGAGAGTGATTGCTTGGAAACTTATTTGAAACTGAAACTCTACAACGGAGGGTAGGGGAGGCCCTATAGTACAGTAGTCCTGAATGCAATCTTTGGAGAGGCTTAGACATCCGAGACATATAGCTTGAGGTGACAAACTTGAAATTTAGCAGGAACAATTGTTTTGTTACTGTCCCAAATCATTGTTTGAACCTTCCTCCTATACTGTCCCACTGGCCTGGAAAGTTGCTATGGTACTGCCCTTCACAAGGGTGATGACCCATCCTCCCTGGCAACTAGCGGCCTATATCTCTCTCTCCTTCTACCTCGCTAAACTCCAGGAGTCTGTTGTCTATTCCAGGCCAGCAGAGTTTCTCCTCTGCTGATACTCTCTCTCCCTTCTCCAATCTAGCTTCATGAAGAATCATTCAATCATCTCTTCCCTACTGCGGGCCGCAAATTCCATCCTCTAGGGATGGACCAGGGTCACATCAATGCTGCTATCTTTATCAATTTGACTAAGGCTTTCAATTCTGCATCCACCTTATCCTTCTGAACAACCTACACTGTCTGTGGCGACTCCTACCATTATTTGGTTTGGCTCCTACCTCAATGGTAGGCAGCAGTCAGTCCAGGTGGGTAATGTCCTGTCACCCTCTTGCCATCCTTGCTGGGGTTCCTCAAGGTTCCATCCTTGGCCCCATCCTCCTCTCCCTCTTCATTAATGACCTCCTCTGTCTACTCTATCTCTCCCACATCCATATTTATGCAGATGATACGGTCATCTACACCTCGGGACCATTTACTGCAGACGCAAGCCCTTCTTCAGCACGACTTTAAAAATTCTAAACTGGTTCCATGCCAACCAACTCAGAGCAAACACACAAAGAAACTGTCTCAATCACATTCAGTTCCAGGCAAAAGCTGACACAGCTTCAGACTCCCCATTGAGGTGGCCCCTGCTTTTAAATACCTAGGGTCTGGTTGGACACTAAGAAAAATTACTTACTATAGTAATCTTCTTTCTTCCAAGGTGTCCTTTAGCATCAGTAACTATTGCAGTGAGCTGGCAAGGTAGTACTGCCCTCAAAGTGGAATGTATGGTAATCAGATTGAAGCTTGAGGTTGTGCTGAGCAGAGAAAGGAAGGAGGCTCAATTTTTCAAAGATAGAATGGGCAAATGCCCCAAAGGAAAGAACCAACAGGATTTAAAAATACCTAACAACCAGAACCAGAGTCATAGCCATAAACTTTGCTCAAAATGTAATCCAAAGTTTAGCATACTGAACTATTCAAGGCAAAAGTCAGAGCTCTCTTCTGAAGGTTATCTAGGGAGGATGGGTGGGAGCTTACTGATACTAAACGACACCTTGGAAGAAAGAAGATTACTACTGTAAGTAATTTTCTTCTCACCCCAGGGTCCTTTAGCATCAGTAACTATTGCAGATTATAAAACAGTATATTTGGGAGGCAGGTAGAGAACCTACTTAGGAAGGGCTCTGCAGCACCGCCTTGCCAAACTTGGCATCAGATCTAGACTGTGCGTCTAAACAATAGTGCTTAGTGAAAGTGTGCACAGTCTTCCAAGTTGCTGCTCTACAGACATCCAGAAGGGGTATGTCCCTAGCAGCTGCCACAGAGGCAGCAGTGCCACTAGAAGAGTGGGCCCTGAGGCCCTCAGGGGCTGTTTACCAGCCTTGTCATAGCAGAATTGAATACATGAGACTATCCAGTGAGAGACAGTTCTCTTGGTAGCTGGTTTTCCTCTACCTACCTAGGTGAGGAATAACTGTGTGGATGGGCCGCTGAACTGCTTGGTGTGATCCAAATGGTAAAGTAGGGTCCTTCTGACATCCAGACTGTGGAGCTTTGCTCCCTGGAATGGATTTATCAGTAAAGAACACAGGTAAGGCAATGGATTAGTTAAGGTGAAACTCTGAGACCACCTCAGGCAGGAATTTTCTGTTAGTCCGAGCTCAGTCTTATCCCTATGAGGGATAATGTAGTTGGGATCAGTGCAGAGAGCCTGTAACTCTGAAATCCTTCTTGCAGAGGTACTGGCTGTCACATGGACCACTGATTCTGATCCATGTATCATTTTTTTTTGTATTACATATAATTTATGTAAGGGAAGGGCAGTCAGAAGACCCCAGTCTTGCTGAACCGACACATCCAAAAAAAACCCAGGGATAAGTTCAAAGAACAGGACATAGCTAAATCTGCAGCTATTTAAAATGCAATTTCTTTGTAAAATTTTCTTTGAAGGCAGAAACCAAGGTATCCACTTTATAATGTCCTCAGGGAGATCCTTTGACTTGCAATAGTTGCCAGGAAGAACCTGTGTTGGGAGGGTATGCAGGGCCCTTGAATTACATCAGAAATACCTTTGATGTATAGATAACAAGGATCCAGATGAATTTGGAAGGTCCAATACACATTCCCAGGATGCTTTGGAAGGACATCACAGAAACTGTTTGTGTGTGTGTGTGTGTGTGTGTGGGGCAGAACAAAACCAGTTCTGACCAGTTAACCTGAGGAGAGAAAATTGAGTATATCACTTATCATTTTTTTTATCTTGTTGGGACATCCTGTGCTGTAAAATATAACTTTAATACTCCAAGGCGGAGTTTAATAATCTCAGAGAGGAGGCCGGCTCAGGACTGCTTTTATCCAACTGAGCAAGCCTTAAAGAGATACATTTTATTTTATTTCTGACTGAAAGAAGAAGGACAACATCAGCACTGTAAGAGAAGTATTATGTGGATAAGAGAGCTTAGTTTGTACTTTAAAAACCTGTTTTGTTTTTAAGAGTGTATGTGTTTTGGATATTTGTTCTGTATTTATTGTTCTGTTTGATATTTTAAAGTAAAGATATATTTTACAATGGAAACTGCCTGGAGTGCCTTGACATTTCTTTTTATTTAAGTGGAGCTTTTAAAGGTTACAGTTAACACTGTGTATGGGCTTATTGATATACCAAACTGGGAAATGGATAGAGTTCTCTAAAGTCTTGCATAGAGTTCTAAGGGTTCATTTGAAAGACTTGGTTGGGTGCCCGTGAGGCAAAGATATCTGACCCCAAAGACAGAATTATCTGAGCCTGATAATTGGGTACGCTAACAAGAGGTTATCAGTTTGACTCCTCCAGAACTTGAGACTAAGGTGACTTGAACCCACAAAACAGACAAGAGGATTACCTTATTCTATTCACTGTCCACAAATCATATGCTCAGAGGCTGGCACTTTGGGAGTAGAGGGCTGACCGGCTGAGCGGGTTTGTGACACAGGCTACTAAAACACAGTTTCCAGGTGATATACTGAGGTGAGCCAAGCCATGGGTTCAAAGGGTGGCTCCTTGAGCTTGGCAATACAGAGATTCAAGCTCCAAGGAAGGACAGGTTCCTGACTAGAGGCTGGATCGTACTGGTAATATCACACTTAACAGTGTACAGCATTATGCCAAAACCTGGGCATGTGCACTCCAAGTTGGACCCCCGAGTTGAGAATCTTTATTGGAGGGTTCCAGGGGGCGAGCCCCGTGCAGAGGAGTGTGGGGCAGAGCCCCCACAGATTAAAGACATGATGCCTCATGGCATTAATCGTGCAGCGTGATAGTGTATGTGGTAATATGTCTTGTGACATAATGACCTGTGCCAGGCTGGACATGGAGAAGACCTCTGAAAACTGTTTAAAGACCAGCTGTGAAAACAGATTTAGTCTTCCCAGCAGAAAGATAAGCGAAACAGCAGCCAGGTGAAGCTTCTGAGAAGAAGGCCTCAAGCCCGAATCCTGCAAGTGCACTAAATAATCCAAAAGGTTAGGAATTGAAACCTCAAGTGGATTAATCTACTTTTTCTTGCACCAGAATTAACATCTTTCCATTTGGCTGCATAGGTCTTTCTTGTACTTGTTTTTTGGCCATCTTCAGGATCTTCAGAATTTGTTCAGAGTACTGAGTGGCAGGGAACCTAACTCCTCAAGTAACAAGCTTTGAGGTGAAGAGATTTTAGGTCTGGATAGGTCACCCCTGTCTCAGGGACAGTCAGGAGGAAGTGACTGAGAGGAGATGAATGAGTTTGCTGCAAGACAGGGCTATCAGTGAGGATAGCAAGCTTGCCTTAGCCAATTTGTTGCCACCAGAATCATTGTTAAAGGCTGAGCTTTGAGCTTTACAAAATTCTGAAAATCAGAGAAAGGGTGGAAAGGCATAATTAAACTTTCCTGTCCAATCCAGAACTAAGGCATCTGTTGGGAGAGTTCCCAGGGCTGGAGACCTGCAGCAACACAGTGGAAGTTGATGAGTTAGGTGGAGAGGCAGAAAGATACACTTCTATTTAGTTGTTTAGTTGTTTAACCAGGTATAGCACACTAAGCTGAAAGCTTTTTACAGGAGCGACCTGGGAGCACAAGGAGGTTAAGTGACTTGCTCGGGGTCACACAGTATGCAAGTGGAAGCTGGTGTACTTGCCTTCTGAGCACTGTGGCCAACACCTGTTTGTTCAGACACCATTCGTAGTGCCCCTGGTTGATGTGACTGAGGGCATCTGCCAGAGTGTTGTCTTTACCTGGAAGATGTGTGCTGACAGGCTGACACCCAGAGAGTAGGCTAGGCCCCAAATCCTCACGGTCTCTGGGCATAGGATGCTGGAGCTTGTGCCTCCCTGCTCATTTATGTAGAACATTGCAGTGGTGTTGTCTGTTCTGATTTAGACTGTATATCCCTTTATTTGTGAAGCAAATGCTTTGAGAGACAGATAAATGGCCCTGAGATCCAACAAGTTAATGTGAGCCTGTGACTCATGTGGAGTCCAAGAGCCACTGACAGAAGAACCATCCATGTGAGCTCCCCATCCAAGCAGAGAAGCATCTGTGGTAGTGATTCTTGAAGGAGAAGGTACCTGGAAGTAAATTTCTACTGAGAGGTTGGTAACATCCTTCCACCAGTCCAGAGACTGAAGGAACTTCTTTGTGACTGGGACTAGTTTGGACAGAGAACTTCTGCTTTGGGATCAGTGAGACCTTGGGCTGCTGAATGTCCCTCATTCTGCACCTGACTCCTGGAACCACAGCTGTCATAGATACCATGTATCCCAGGAGCTGTAGGAAGTGTCTGGCTGGCCTGGGCTGGCCCAGGACAAAATAATTTGTCACTGACAGAAAGTTTTGAAACCTTTCCACAGGAAGAAAAGCTCTGCTGTGCAGTGTGTTTAACTGTGCTCCTATGAACGTGAGGGAGCTATGCTGGCTTCAGGTGGGATTTGTTTTGGTTTATAATGAATCCCACAGAGTGCAGAGTGTCTCTTGTTAGGGAGAGGACTCCTCCACTAGAAGAGGGTTTTCACCATCAGCCAGTCATCCAGGTAAGGGTAGACTGATCTCCCTTTTCTTAAATGTGCTGCCACCACCACCAGGCATTTTGTGGACACTCTTGGTGCAGATGTCAGGCCAAAGGGCATGGCTGCAAACTGGTAGTGTCCTGAAGGAAGCAAACCTTAAAACTTCCTGTGAGATTGCCTTATGGGGATGTGAAGTATGCATCTTTGAGGTCTAAGGAGGCTAGCCAGTCTTCCTGCTGCAGAAACTGGATCACCAATCTCAGGGTGACCATAATAGATTTGGGTTCCTGAAGGTGCCTGTTCAGGTATCTGAGGTCTAAAATAGGCCACCACTCCCCATTTTTCTTTTGGGTCAGGAAGTATCTGGAGTAAAGACATTTGCCACTTTTATAGGCAGGCACTCTCATTACTATTGCTTCCAAAGATGCTTTATCTCCAGCTCCAACAGAATCCTCTCTGTTGGAGTTAGAGGTTTGAAAGCTAGGTTCCCCTGAGGACTGGCATCTTTTGAACTGAAGGGACAGGCCCTTTTCCACCACCTCCAGGACCCACCTGTCTGTTGAGATCAAGGTCCAACCCTGGAGGTAGTGGAACAGCCTGCCCCTACAGGCAGAGGGAGGTGACCTGAACTGAGGAGTCAGGGCTTTTGCTGGGTGGCAGGAGCAGGGGGTAGAGGTGGGTCTTCTCTGACCCCTCCTGCCTCTTCCTCTGAAGTAACCACTGAACTGTGAGAGGTCAGATTGAGGAGGAAGGGAGTAACAGGTTTTAGGAAAGAATCCCATGCCTCTATTACCCTGAGCTGAGATTTTGAGGAGCAGAAGGCTTTGCCTTAGAAGTGTTGCTCTGATAGGTTGCTTTATACTCATCAACCTTTTTCATATACTCCTCAGTTCTGGAATCGAATTGTACATTTCTGTCACAGGGAAAGTCCATGGATTTGGGCTGAATGTTCTGTGAAAGACTTGTTGTTCTGAGCCAATAAAATGCCTCAGGAAATGGCCTGGGCCACAACCCTTGAGACTGCATCATTACTATCATCTGCCATATGGAACTGGTATTTTGCAGCATCCAAGGCAGTCTTAGCCATTTCCACCAAATCCTTAGTCATAGAATCAGAGCCCCATTTAACTATAGCTAGGACTGAGTTCTATAGAGCCTTCTGATATTTGGCTGTGTAAGCCATGTATGTGGCAAGGCGGAGGAGAAGAGAGGCTGAGGTATATGTTTTTCTGGCTACAAAATCCAGCCTTTTAGAGTCTTTTCATGAAGCTGGGAAGAAAGAGAACCCAAGCCTTGTTACACGCTATTTGTTGCACCACTCCCTCGTGGCTGGGATGCACAAACAGAAATTCTGTGTCAGATTTAGATAATTGATATTTCTTATCAACTCTCTTTTGACCCCTGGCACAGATGTGGGGTCTGAAGAATCTTCATTGTACTTTTTCTGAAAGGTTTATAAATTGGAAGAACTAACTTTTTCAGAAGGGGGCTTTCATGTCTCTGTAGTCCTGATCTTCTTCCTCTTCCTGGTTGGACTCTTGAGAATGGAAGTCAAGAGTGTCTACCATCTGCTGCAAAGAGGGAACATGGAGGTGGTATCCTTGGTCAGGGATGCCCCAAAATTGGGATCAGATGACACATCAGGTTCTGAAGCCTTACCCTCCCAAATGTCATCTGGGACATCACAGAAATCATTACCCCCATCAACCCCTGCAGCAGAGGCAGCCATGGAGGGATCTGCATGGGAAAATCAGATGCACTAAAAGGGATCCCATGCCCTGAATGGCTTGATAAAGGTGCCAGGCTTTTGCCATATCCTCCAGAGAGGGAAGCTCCCTGGAAAATCTTGAGGACAGTCTCCTGGGGTTCAATATTTTAGACTTATCCTTGTGTTTTTTCCACTGCAACCTCACCCTTAGCACTGCTTGGAGGTGTGGTGGTACTTTTCCTTACAAATCTTTTAGCAGCCACTTCATCAGTGACTTGTTCAGACTTCCTCTTAGAATCAGGCACTTCATCGTCACCTTTTAAATTTTTGATTTAGGAACTTCATCATCCCTTCAGAAGCCTTAATTTTAGGAGGCACTTCATCAGTACCAGGTTTTGTGTTCTTTATTTTCAAACTTCATCAGCACCTGTACCAGGCTTAGATTTTAAAGATGCTTCATCAGCACCTTGGTTATTTTATTCTTTAAAGGTCTGTCATTGGTAGCCTTGAGCCTGTGTTTGAGACCAGATAAAGGCCTTTCTTCTGCCATTTCTCCAAGCCTTTTAGCTCTGTTTCTTAATTTTTGAACAAAATTTGGAGCAAAGAAAACATTACTGGTCTGGATCTAAGCACTTGAACACAAGTCATGAATATCAGCCTTAGCTAAACTTCTGTGACAACTCAAACAATTTTTAAACCTGTGGGTCCAGTCCTTTTCTTAGGGTTTCTGACATACCAAATTACAGAAAATCCTGAATTAGAATGTTGAACAGTTTAAATGTAAATTGGCTCCTTGCAGAAATGAGCCACGACTTTTCTGAAGTAAAATATATGCTATACCGTCATTTCCCACTTAAAAAGGAATAAATAAAAGTAGAGTAAAAGGAACAGTGGAAACACTAGATGCCATAACTAAACTTATAGAAATAAAGAAAAAAGGAACAGCAGAACCAGAAAACGCGTTCCTGGGAACCAAGGGAAACCAAAAACTGACAGAAAAATACTCTGCACATTAAAAATGTTAAGAAACAAGGAAAAAAAAGCTACCACATTCAAGAAAAGACTTTTCTTGCCAGGAAAGGGAGTGCATCTCAGAGGCAGTGTTGCTCAATCCAGCGGAGAAAAAATTCTGAAGCCTCCTTCCTTTCTCTGCTCAGCACAACCCCAAGCTTCAATCTGATTGGCAAATTCATAAAACTCCTTACCATACATTCCACCTCCAGGACAGTACTACCTAGCCAGCTCACTGCAATAGTTACTGATGCTAAAGGACCCCTAGGGAGAACCTGGATTTCTCCACTCACATCAATGCAATCTACTCTAAGCTCTACTCTAAATTAGGTATTTTATATCGCAACAAAGGCAGCCTTTCCTTCCTATCTGTCATGAGTTAATACAGAAAATGATACTCCCGTATTTGACTCTGCTGACACAGTCTATGGCACTGCCCCAGCTGTCCCTTGACAGGCTCAACACCCCCTAAAGTCCTTCTGTCGCTTTGCTACTAATTCCTTTTCGAACACATCGCTGCTCTTTCTACTGTCTGTGTCACTTCCTATCTCCTCCTCCTATCCCTCTCCAACCCTCCTCCTCCTACCCTCTGCACTCCAGGGATTCCCACGCTTTCTCCCTTTCTCATCCCCACTCAACTTCTGGACAGTCTGCTTTCTCCTATCACTTCCCCTTCTGAATCAGCTCTTCTCTGCTTTTCACCAATCCCCAGTCCTCCCTGTCCTCAAGCGACTGCTCTGACTTACTCCTGCTGCCTCCTGCTCCTGCCCCTCTTCTTCCCTTACATCCCTGCCTCATCCCCGTAGCCTCCTTGAGGTCCTCTAAATAATCATCTTGACTCATATATCTGTATTGAACATTTACTCATTATTGTAACTTTGCACGTATTTATTTGTCATTATGAACTTGTTAATCAGCTTACTCTTTATTGTAACAGTGCTTTTATTCATTGTCATTTGTGAACTTGTCCTTGCCACTATGTTATGATTAGGTTTCTCCTTTGTATGTATTGTTTCTCCCTTTTCCCGGGTCATACCTGGAAACAAGCTTCAGTTCAATGTGCCTTTCTCGGTTACCAAAATTTTAAATAAATAAAAATTTTGTCTAAACCCTATGTCTTTAACAGGACCAGATTCACTGAATGGAAGTCCTGTGGTTAGTCTCTAACATTTGATGTGTAAGCATATTATTAGCAATCTACCTAAATTGTACAAAGCTGTTTGAAATTGCAACTGAAGTATGGGTACTGGTTTTAGTGTGTTCCAGGGTGGTGTCCTAAAGTTGTTGGGTAGGTGAGTTAGTACTGCATCCCTAGATGCAGTATTCTGCTGGTCAGCAGGCCCACTATTTCCTTCTGGGGAGGCACTACACTATTATCCTTATTCCCCATTCAAACCAACCCCCAGGTGGGAGTTTAACAAGACCAGGCATCGCCAACCTTGCTTGGCCCCACAGGTGCAAGGCTGGGGCAGTAACCAAGAAAGTAACACCTGTACCATTTGCATGGCGACGATTTACAGGAGATGGGAGAGAGAAGTGTTGCTGTGACTCTGATTGTGACCAACTGGAGGGGACTTATCAGGCCCAGGATGTGGCAGCTGGGTCCCTGGATCCTGGGAGTCGGACCTCCCCTCTGAGCTGTGTATCTGGAGGCCAGATTCTGGGAAGTGGGGGCTGTTGCAGTTTACCTCAAATTGTTTGGCTAATGATGTCCCAGTATTCCATTAGAGTTTCAGTAACCAGAGGACCCTTACTGTTTGTTCACTATTGTGGTGACTAATCACAATTCCGATCATTGTCCCAGTGTCCATCATGGTTCCATCAAAAGGGTAGGAACTGAAGGTACTGGAGGTAACTATCTACCTCATACTGCAATAAGTGTAAATAATGAGTAAGGAATATCCCTTGCATACAATGCAAGCATGTGTCCTACTAGAATGTGACATGACCTCTATGGTGCAGATGCAATATCTACCTCAATAACCAAGATCCAGGGATGTAAAATTTGTAAATAAAATGTTTTGGGCTCCGTAAGTATCCATGCTGTTTTACTTGCCTAGTACTAGGATACAAACAGTTCAAGAGATTGAGTGATTGTGCAACTTTAGAAAGTATTGCATGAACGTACAGCTGGTCTCCCTGGCATTTAGGTGCCCAGCCACCACAGCGCTAGTTTTGGCGCATGTATTAATGTAACATTGTGACCCACCCACCAGATGCCCTGAGCATTCAGAGTGTCATCAAGTGCTTCTCAATTTCCTCAGGTAGAGGCGTTAAAATCTCATAACAGCACAAAGAACCCAGGCTGCCCCTTGGAGTAGAGGGTGAGGAGGACCCTGGGGGTCCACGGCATATGCTACAAACAGTAAACTTTATAAGCAGAAGCACAATCATTTCTGCAGTATTCTGAGATTAGAGCTCAATGATTCAATGTGATATCTCACATGTCTTTTTCCCGATATTGAGGGAGTGTCCCACATTTCAGTGATGAAAGTTTGAGATAGATATATAGTGCCAGTCCAATAGGGCCGAACCACAGATCCATTTTCATTCTTCCCTAGCTCTGATAAGTTTTGTCCACATCACTTTTCATACACCAAAACCAAAACTGGTACTTTCTGCTGTTCATCAACAACAAACTGGGAGGGAGGCTTCATGAATTTATGAGTTAATGTATGTGACATTGCAGGTTACAAAGTCAAAGCATGATACTTTGGTCTTGGTGCAAAGCATTGTTAACAGTATGACTTTGCAGTGGCCCCTGCCATGAACAAGCAAACTGGGTCTAGCTGCCTGGGGAGCACGTAATGTAACAAAATGTCTGGTATGTAACATAACCCAACTAAAAATTCCAATCTGCTCCAAATAGACTCTCAGGAATGTCAGAGTTTCCTGCAGCACGAAGTTCAAGCATGAAGAATCCAGCTCAGACTCACCTTGCGAGGACTGGGATTGGGGAAGAAAAAGAAAACGTCATGAACCCCACCCACAGAGTGACTGAAATGAGTCTGCTTGCAAATAACCTTCAACTGAAAGATCATGGCAAGGAGTGAACTTCCTGCCGAGATCAGAATCCATTTTTCTTTTCTTCATTTCAGCCTCCTTTTGTCCCTGGATGGGGCCGCTTCAGCACACATCTTCCCATCCTTAGGGAATTCCTCTACTCACATATTCCAAGGGACATCAGGGGCCAGATTTTCCAAGCCCCACACTACCATGCATTCCAGATGTTAGTGGGTGGGCACTAAGGACAGAGTCTGCTAACATCGCATTAAGTGCTCACAAATGGTGCAAAACAGCATTGCAGCATGTACAGTACCCGCTGCATGATGCAGTGTTACATGAGGCACCACATTTGTGGATGAGTGCACAGCCATCTGGACCAAGGCATTTGTTACACCTCCCCTGCCCGTAAAGTCAAAAGCATTCCCTGACAGCCTCATGGTCCTCTCTCCCACTTCTTTCCCATAGTCAAAAACATTCCTCACAATGTATTGGCCCCACTACCACACTTCCGTAATCAGAAACACAATCTAGTGGACCCCACCTCCTTCCTAGTCAAAAGCATTCCCTGTCCATCTAGTGTTCCTCCCCACCCATCTCCACCCCCTGTAGTCACAAGCATGCCCTGGCAGTCTAGTGGTCCCAAATCTTCCATAGTCAAAAGCATTCCTTTGTAGTCTTCTGTTCCCCACCTCCTGCCCCAATCCAGAGGCACACATCTGCAGTTGTCCAATGGGCGATTCCCTCATGGTGCCCCGCCTCCTTCTGGCCACACACACACACACACACACACACACACATGCGAGCACATACACACATGCACACACACAGTGTTGTGTGACTCAGAACATGCCCATTTGAATTACCAATTATGTTAAATGAGTGGTAGCCCTAGGATGGTGCAGCATGTTTCTCATGGTGGAGCAAGGACCATACTGTGTTATGAATGACCCTCTGGGCTGTTTACATTGTGGATCTCACCCACTTCCCATACATTCGCTAAAATAATTTGCAAGCACATAAGAAATGTTTGCAACCTAACTGAGGCTTGCAAAGTTTCTGCTTAGCACCATTGGAAGTGTATGACTCTCATTTGACTGCACATACTCACGTACTCCTGCATTTACAGTATGCCGGTATTTATTGAATCCATTAATTCTGTATGTATTGGTTTTGTAATTCATATTGTATATGTATTTTATTGTATTGATGTGTTATCCCTATGCTGAATGCTTTACAACCCTTAGCTCCTCAGGTCTCATTTAGAAATGACATTTTGCTGGCGTGCTATTCTGGTCAAAATCTGTAAATACATAAATTTTGTGCTACCACTTGCTCCTTTTAGGCTTAGCCACAATATTTTTGTACCTTTTGTGGTCCGAACTGAAACTGATCTGAGCTTGAACCCAAAGAGACTTGCCTTCCTTGACCTTAAGGGCTCTTCCACCGCTGTATGGTAGCAACACCTGACAAATTATTCTCTGGATTGCAGCATGCTAATGACGTCAAAGATGACTGTGCATCAGTTCTGGGACTTCAGTGTAGAATAGGATGGCCCAGCTGCTATGAAAGAAAATGTGCAGAATGAGAGACCTACCAGGTAATATAGAGCAGTATTGTTGATTATAACTGTCATCAGGATCTCAACGAGTTCTCTGAGGATAACAATCATTCCACAGATTTGCTCCACAGCACGGTTGGACAGGGAGAGGAGGAAACTCACAGGCCAAGTGGAGGAGACCAGGTGGACCAGACTATACAATACTTCCAGGGCCCTCTCTGCAGTTCCTACACAGATGAGAGATGATGGAAACATAGGCAATGAGAAAACTCATGGGCTAGTATGTAGACTGTGACAATAAGCAGTGATGTGTCGAAAAGCAATTTAGATGTGAGGGGTCTCTGACCATGAACCTCCCCCAACCATTAGGGGGCTAGCCTCCTAGACCACAGAAGCTATCAGATTTTAGATGCATCCTGGTGCATTTTGAGGGTCATGTTGGCACAATTTGGCTGCTTTAAAGCCTTTTTGACTTGTTACAAATAACCAGTATCACTATCAAAATAACTAATTTTCTATTTTCTTTAAAAAGAAATAGTCAACTAAAACAACTTCTTGATCAATATCAAGGAGCAGAAAATGCATAAATCTCTAATCCAGAAAATCCAGCCACAAAATGTTCACATTGGCATCCTTATTGCACATGGATTTACACGTGTTGCTAAAAATATAGGATAAGGGACCAGACCATTCTGGACATAAGATAGGCTGTCACCATTTATGAATTTTGTCTGTCACTGTGTCTCTTGTCTCACGTAAAACTACGGCTATTGGCTGGCAGGTGTCAGTGTGGCTCAGGTGGTGGCATCCTCCCCCTGCCCCCAGCCAGATGGTTGGGTTCTAATCCTCACTGGGGTTGGGCTCAGTAAATAGTTACCTGCAGTTTGGTTTTCCACTTTAGCTCCAGTTGTGTCTCCTACCCTCTTTAATGCAATGCCACCTCCACCACAGCTGAGTGCCTCCACAATGCAGCAAACACCAGTAGCCAGAGGAAGAGGCAGATGGATAGATTGATTTTTAATTTAGTATAGCACCCTTTCTGAGTCTGTCCCAAAGACTGAAACCTTCCATATTTTATATCTTGAGGAGTCACCTCACAATTAATTAAACATAAACACTTACTTCTCCAAAGCTAAACTTGCACCTAGGACAACCTATGTGTTATCATTCCTCAAATGCCATGTTTCTGAATCTCTTGTGGTAGGGGTAGGAATATGGATCTTGGTTTTATGACCCACTGCTTTAATCTGAACTCCATCTGCTGTTCTTTTCTCAGCTTCATACACACAGATATCTTGCTGTGCTGAACACACACACACACACACACACACACACACACACACACACTCTCTCTCTCTGTCCACCCCCACCACACCCTTGCTTTTTCAGACTTCTGCTGTCAGATGCAGTCTACTTTGTTAGAATTTGTGAGTTACACCTAATTAAGAGGGAGAGGTGTGTGTGTGTGTGTGTCTGTCTGTCTGTCTCTCTGTGACTGTTCTGTGGTTACAGCCTATGCCTACATAGATATCCCTCAAATCTTATTATCAGAATGGGTAGTTTGATACCTTTAGACTTCAAATGCAGTTATTATGATTAAAGGGTAGTTGCAAATGCTGTGGAGGTGATGGACTGCAGACTTAGCAAACAGCTGGGAAGAAAACAACAGAACTGTGTTTTGATTGCCAGTCACTGAGCAGTGCAGGATGATACAGCTGTTTGTTATCAGAAGTGAGGGAGCGATGCCCCTGTGAAAATGAAGTAAGGGGTCTCCAACCCTCCCAACCCCAGGACTACACCTGACAATAAGCTAGAAAACCTCTTGAGGTAGGAAAACCCATTGGTGCTGATACATTGAGAACCAGTGGCATTTTCTGAAGAAGAACCTTTTCAAACCCGTTTTCAGTTTCTGAGAGGTTCTACAATCTTTTTCCTTCTCTTGATATCCCCAGTTTTTAACCTAGCTGAGACCTGGATCTCATTCGATGGACTGCAAAACAGATGTTTGCAGAGAAAACCACATCTGTCTCAGGGCGACATCCTCAACTCCACAATTCAAGAATTTTGTGAGATAGCGGTAAGGCAGGGAGATCTCTGTGGCGATGGGGAAGCGTGCTACGCGTTGGAGTAGCATAAATTCAGGGTGGATAGGTAAATTAAGCGTTTGTGGTATTGGGTGACCCAGGCCCTGGTAGTGCAACCCTCAGTGGGTATGCTACTGGGGAAAAGGGACACCCAAGTACATAGTCAGCATCGTGGGGTTCATGGCTGGAGGACAGGAAGGCAGCCCGGCTGGCACCGGCCCTGCTCAACTGTCATGATACCCCAAGATGCAATTCAGTGGGGGATGTCTAAGGGAGAGGCATGGCCCTGGGTGGGTCTGCATGACTCGAGGGCCAGAGTTCTCCATTTGAAGCACCATACCACCTGGATTTGCTGCCCCAGGGTCTCTTTGCATGGATAAAATTGTGTACAAGGTTAAGAATTGTATATAGAGATTTTATTTGCTGTAAATAAAATGTTTGCTGTTTAGTAAAGCTGCAGCCTTTTATGACAAAAAATTGAAACCTGGTGTGAGTGTGCAGATATTGTGGGTCCAATAAGGCACGACTCCCCCAGCCTCTCACCGTGGGGGTAGCTTTGCACACGGCCCACAAACTGCAGGTGGGTAAACTATGTAGCTGGGCCACCATGTTCTCGGTGAACGATGGCCCAGAATAACTACCAAAACAGGCCAATTGGCTGGGCCCCCACAACTGGAGGGGCGGCCTGAGCTTACGGAGAGGGTCAGGGGGCATTCTTAAGGGTGGTGTCATGTCATGACTCCTTCCTACTACTGTCTCTGTAGCATGTCCCAGACTCCACCACTTCAGAGACTGAAGTCAGCTCCATGGTGCAAACCAGGTTCCCTACATGGTAAAGCAACATCCCTCTCCCAGCACCACTTGGCTAAGCTCTGCTACCTTTTTCTTTCCTTAGTTTTATGCCCCCCACGTCCTGCCAGCTCCATCTTGGTGACACACTCAGCCTGATCATCACCATCCCCAGGACTTACCCCTTGATGGTTCCATGGCTTACCGTCATGGTAGGGATGGGAAGGACTTGCCCTTGCCCCCAAGCAGAATCCAGTTAGGCTGTCTGGTCTGTGATGCCAAGCCTGTGGGAGGGCTGACTTTCATCCCGCATGGCAGGATATCTTTGTCTGTGTTTTCCTCCCTCCTGTTGGTGTGCAGTGACACAGCATCATGCTAACTTCCGCTGTTCTCTACTGGGCTTCCCAGCAGCCCTGCACCCAGCTCTCCACTAGGTGTCAGTTGCATTGTGGAAAGCACATCCATCTTCCTTGGGAAAGGGAACTGTCATCAGGATGCTTGATTCTCCCCCACCCAGCTGACTCCTAACAACTTAGATTCACTCCTGAACCCAGGTCATTGGCGTGGCAGGCAGTAGTGCTACCACTATGCCACGAGGTTGGTGCCAGCTCTGCTGCTTTTAAAAACATTGGTTTTGGCACTCAGGTTACTGCACCAGCAGGTCTTCCCCAAAGAGAAAGCTGATGGAGAAGGATGCACCGAGTCTGGTCTCTATTAAAGCAAAAGACATAGCGGAAAACAAGACTTTGTCTCTGCCTACCTTCCTGGGTAGAAACAACAATAAGCAAGCATTTGTCAATGCTGAATGTTTGCTTGCTGACTTTAGCATTGGAAGTGCAGAGTTAGACAGATGGAATAGGAATGGCAGTGAAGTATTGAAGTGACACCAATCCCTACCCCCCACCCTGCAGAGATGGACAGGCATTGGGGTGTGCCTTTGGTCATCGTCCATAACGCTCATGCATTTCACTCACCCAACCCTGCAGACACCGACAAGTGTCAAGGTGTGCCTTGGGGTGTTTGGACTTTACACTCACCCCATTCCATAAGGAAATACGCTTGAAATGGGTGCAGTATAGAGAATGGGGTGAACCTGGGAGTCAAGAGTCCAGGGCACACCTTGATGCCTGTCACTGGCTGCAGGGTGGGGATGAGGGTGGAATGGCGTAGCATTACTGTCAACAATCCCAAGTCACACTCCTGACACCTATCACACCTTACAGGGTAGGGCGTGCTATGGTCAGAACCCTAATGCCCTGGGTGTTTCTTGGTATTTTCACCCAAGTTTTCAACATGGGCTTTTTGTGACCCCACTGCATGAACAATGACACTATCAGTTTATTAGCTGAAAGGTGATTTTGCACAGCAACTGTGCCATTTGCTTTCCCACAGGTGCAGCTACATATCGAACAGGATATGAAAATGACAGCTGTGCTGTCCATGAGGAGGTGTAAAAAATGGTAATGCTGACAATCTGGAGGAAAATATAAAAACTGGTGAAGTCATGAGCGCGTATAGAAACTGTGCAACGCACACCCAAAATGCAATTATTTTTGGATTTTTTACACCAGATTTTCAACATAGGCATTTTGGGATCTCCGCTAATGAACAGTGGCACTGTGATTTTCTTAATCTGTCCCGAACGTTGATTTCGACAGCATCAAGCGCCCATTGTGCTACAGGTGTGAAAATGTGTTTGGGGAAGGATGTCAAAAATGACAGCTGTACTATTCATAAGACGTTATGCAAAAATGACAATGTTGAAAATTTGGAGTATAAATATAAGAAATTGGTGAAGTTATGAAGGTATGAGAAACTGCACAATGCAAGCTGGTAATGCAGTCATTTTTTGGAATTTGTTCAGCAAATTTGCAACATGGGCTTTTGGGACCTCTCCTTATGAACACTGTCACTGTGATTTTCTTAATCTGTCCCAAACATTGATTACACACAGCGACGTCGTCATTGTGCGCCAGATGTGTGAAAACATATTTTGGGGTACATTGTGAAAAATGACAGCTGTATTGTTCATAAGGAGGTGTGTAAAATGGTGATTTTGAAAATCTGGAGTGAAAATATTAAAATTTTGAAGTTACGAGCGCAAGCGTGGAACCGGCGAATATTAAGCTCATAACATAGTCATTTTTTGAATTGTTTCACTAAATTTTTCAACATAGGCTTTTGGGAGCCCACCTCATGAACAGTGACACTGTTGTTTAGTTAATTGGTCCCGAAGGTGATTCCGCGACTGACCGCGAAATCACCTTTCAAGACTGAATAATGACATGACAGTGACCGATCTATAAGGTGGGGTCCCAAGAACCCCATGTTGAAAATTTGGTGCCAAAAGTTGCAAAAATGGCTGAGATATCCACCTAAGTTGAAAACCCCATTTATGCCATTATACAGCTTACTGGCATTTCTTCAGTTCACGATTGGCTTTGAAGAGTGCAGACGTGTTCCCTGCTCCACCAAAGATCATCATGCCAGGCTCCGGAGGTGAGTATGGGGTGAGGGTGTGTGGGGAGGGGATGCACAGAGGGTGGGTGTAGGTTGGGGGCACCACAGATAATGAGGGACCATTTTCTTGTTTACAGGATTCTGTTTATTTGAATGCACTTCTTCCAATGACATTCCTGTAATGGCTAGTTGCATCTAATGTTATCAATATGCACTTGGGCCCTTTCCTGCCCTACTGTTCTTTGTGGGATCACTATGTCTACACCATCCCATTTTCCCTGGTCTCTCTTCCTCAATATCGTATTCTCCTCAGAATCTCTATCCTCACCCTGAGGTATGGCTGACCCTATATTGTTTACTCTGTTGCCTATGCCTGTATAATGCTGTTAATCTACCTATTGATTTGTTATGCCTGAAGTTCTTGTATGTTACCTTTTACTCTGACAGTTGTGCTTGTTATGTACCTTGTACCTCCGGGTTGCACCTGAAAATAGGCACTTGGCTGTCTGGTGTGCTTACCCGTTAACAAAAGCAAATAAATAAATAAATAAATAAAGCTTTGCGGGAAGGTTTTTTTTCTGGCGTACATTTGGCATGTTGGGTGGGTTCCCAGTGTGCCACCTGTATTTTGGGAGGGACTGAGCGACGACAGGGCTGGGGCCCCCATCGGCAAAGAAAGTGTGTCTGTATGGTGGGTGATGATGCCGAGGGGATTGGGCACCCTCGGTAGACAAATAACAGGAGAGGGAACGTTATGCTGACGGGGATTGGGCCCCCCGGCAAATGAACTGGGGAGGGGCATGCTGACTGGGGATTGGGCACCCTGATGTCGGCTTCCGCTGGACTGTGAGAGGCGGACAGTGACAGCCACCACCATATTTAGTGAAATGTTACACCAGGTAAGGCACGCCCTGCAATGAAGGGACGCCCTTCATTGCAGTGGCTAAACTGTTTCATGTTGGTGGTATAAGCTTCTGAGCAGCTGTCCCAGACAGCGTGCCCATTTATTGGTGTCACAGAGGCAAGCCCCAAAAGCAGTGGCAGCACTGGCCACAAGACGACTGCACTTCCACAACCTGCTACTCCAGCAAGCTGTCACATCTTTCTTATGCATGCGCACAAGCAGATAATAAATGAATGAATGAGTCAATTAATTAATGAAAAAGGACCAGTTAAAAGTTTGCACATTGCACATGTCATGGAGTTCCCTCCACACCTACACTAACAGGAGGGTCTCCTTAAGGTTTTCTGGAGTTGTGACATCTGGGAAGGCAGCTAAATTATGGGTGGATCTCACTGCCATAATGGTAGTCAGTGGCTGAGGCTGGATAAGGAAGGAGGCGTGTCTTAGAAAAAAAAAGTTACACACTGACTGTAACTGAAGATCTTACAGAATACTGTATCTTCTCCATGAAGTGCCACTCTTGGCTCAGACATGCTAGGACCCTGCGGAAACAAATCTTCTGGCAGGGGGCCAGCAAAGAGCAACTTAGCCCATGCCCCATCACACACTGCGTGTAGATGTCCACCTGCCAATAACCACTGCTGATCCCTTGCCCGCCTCAGTTCTGTTCACCAGGAGAGTGAGAAAAGTGGGACAAGCAGGATAGATAAGATAAAGGGATAGGCAGAGAAAGAAACAACTGAATATGTAAGTAAAAGCCTTTATTTTACACAAGATAAGCCTATTAGGCACAAGGCCCCATTTACAAAGTTGTTCTGTCGTTAAGGAAGCTTTCAGAAATGATCACATGAATGGAGATGGTCTATATATCAAACATGTAGTAATAAAGACAACTATACATTATACTACAAACTTTACATTAAGTGACTTATTGATACCAGGACAGCCTTCCCCAAGCATCTTGGCCTGGACATGGCCCGGCGATACTGAGCTCTATAAGCTACATAGAGTTAGAAAGTTATAATGACAAAATGCACAGTTTGTCTAAGAGAGACAAAAGACTGCTTAGCTAACTACAAACTGAACAAGCATTTGTCAATGCCAGATGTTTGCCACTGGTATTGATGTTGTACTAGGTCTAGGAGCAGGTCCCGCTGCCAGAATACTGATATGGCTGGGCTTGGGATGGTTGGGGCATGGAGGGCACACAGTTATGGCAGGGTAGCAACAGACTCTCATTTAAATCAGAAATGACAAGCATAAGGCTGAAACTGATCTAGATGGCGGAAGAATGTAGACTAGCAATTCTTGCACTAACCACTGAGCCACTTAACTTCACTTTCTAATTGCTGTGATAACACACATGTTGACTATTACATATACACATATATGCATATATATTCTAGTGAGTACAACATAGCAGTGTACCATCTACACACATGTTTAGATTAAAAGAAAAGACACCAAGGAACCGCTTTCTTCTTTTCAGGCTCTGAGGGGCATCAGAGGTGGGGAGCTACCACTAGACACCTCAGTTAAATAAGCAATGACATGCAGGAGGCTGAAACTGATCTTGATAGTAGCGAAATGTAGGTTAGCACTTTTGCACTAACCAAAAAGCCACCTAACTGCACTTTCTAATTGTTGTGATACACACACGCTGACTAACACAAATACACATATATGCATCTATATTGCTGTATAACATAGTAGTGCACTGTTTGCATACATAGAGTATTTTTATATATTTTTTTAGTCTTTGAAGGCCCACTAGGCACAAGTGCCAGTTTTCAGGGGTGATCTAGGAGCACTGGGCAGTTAATTGACTTGCTCAGAGTCACACAGTATGCAAGTGAGGTTGGAGAATCAAACTCAGGTCTGGTCTGCTGGGTGTATCAGTCTCTTTCACCTCATTCCTCTAACCATTGCCAGCCACACACACATACATACATACATACGCACACACACACACACACACTCTGCCTTATATGGGGTATACCATTTGAACATCGAGGTTTGAGCATAGACTACTCGACACTGAAACCCCGATGTCGATGGACTTTGCATTGATGGGGAGATTTTTCATCGGCGGGGTAAGCACCTAACTCCACTGTCTGTGTGATGTGGAGTTAAATATTTAAAGCAGGGGGATTCGGCACAGCTTCATGGGGGGTGCGGGGGGCTGTATTGGTACAGTTAAGTGTGGCAGTCGGGTGTGTTATGGGTCATTGTTGGGACACATCAGTGATGTCAGTGGGATTGCTTCAATGTGAAGGATTGTGGCAAATGCCCGTTGCTGTGGCTTGGTGAAGCCATTATATGCCATTTATTTACTTATACATCTACAGTAAGCCTAACATTTACTGTATTGTGGATAAGAACTGTGTTTTGCACTAACTCATCTTACTAATCTACTGCATGACTGGGTAACTAAGGTAGGACCAGGGAGGTGCAGTGGATGTGGCCTATCTAAACTTCAGTAAGGCCTTTGACACTGCCCTCCATAGAAGACTGATTAACAAACTGCACAGCCTATGGGTGGATCCTAAAATAGTTCTATGGGTGGAGAACTGGCTGAATGGCAGGAGTCAGAGGGTTATGGTAAACAGGGAGTACTCTGGAGAGGGAGAGGTGATGAGCAGGGTGCCGTGGAGGGTTGGTGTTGGAGAAGGTACTCTTCAATGTCTTTGTTGGCGTACATTGCAGAGGAACTGGAGGGAAGGCATTTCTTCACAGAGGATACAAAGGTATGCAATAGGGTGTACATGCCACGGGGCATTGAAAGAATGATGAAAGACCTAAAAACTGGAGAGCCAGCCCAGTGGCACTGAGGGTTGAGCCGCTGGATGCCAAACCTCATCTTATGCCGGCAACCCAGGTTTGGGAGTGAGCCTAGGTTATCAAGGCCAGCTGGGGAGGGAGCAGGATTGAGCAGCCACAAGGCAGCTCTCCTCTCCGGGAGAGACCCTGTCACCCCAGCAGTACAACTGCCCCAGGTGGAGGCCTGAGGGCAGCACAGGTAGGCAGGTGGCAAGCAGAGGAGGCACTGTGGAACCATAGCATGCGTGTGCCTCACAGGCGCATATGGCTGCGGCATGGGAGTCAGGCAAAATGGGGAAAAACAAGGGCATAAACACAATAAAAAACCAAGAGAAATGGTCTGAAGAATGGCAGCTGGGATTCAATGTAAAGAAGTGCAGGATCATTCAGATAGGGCACAAGAACCCAGGGCAAAGTACAAACTATGTGGGAGGTACTGACAGTCACAAAGCAGGAAAGGGACTTAGGAGTTATCATCTCGCAGGACCTAAGAGAAATTACGCAGAGTGATAAGGTGGCTGGAAAGGCTAACCAGATGCTTGAAAGCACAGGGATGGGTATCAGGTGTATAAGAGGAAGGTCATCTTGCCCTGTATAAGACACTCATGAGATTGACACTGAAATACTACATCCAGTTCTGGAGGCCCCATATGAGAAAAACATAGAAAAAGTGGAAGTGGTGCAGAGGAGGCAACTACAATGGAGCAGGGCATATGGGATAAGACCTATGAGGAAACACTAGCAAGCCAATATTTGAAATATTTATTTTATTTGGGTAAAGCATTTAAACCATTTTAAATACAGAATTGATACAGGATATGCCAGTTGAGATTCGTATATGATATGTTGAATCTCCACTGGCATATCTATAAATATCACTTACAGTGTGGTCACGCTTTCACCATTACTTCTAATGAATTTGCACAGTGCAGATCTGCTGAGAGGCAGTTTCGATGTGGTCTTCCTTTACACATTTTTACAATGTGTTTCCTAGAATATGCATGCTGATTGATATATATTTACCCTGGATAGTTCACAGAAGATGTGGCATTTTATTTTCAGTGGGATCTACAGCCACACAACATTATGCTGTTACTACGAAATCAGAACACGCTGAAAAAATATTTTACATCTAGACTAGGTTATCCTGAATAAATACATTATAAAATGCTAAAATCATGACTCCACTGAAAACAAGATATTGAATATAATCCGGGACATCCTGAGTAAATACAGTGCAAAAATGTGTAAATGAAGATCCCTATGAGAATGAGATGTAGCATCTCCACTGTGCTATCCAGGACACAAAATATAGGATAAGAAATATTAAAAGAAATCTACTGTGAACTGAACTTCACTGTGTTCCACATAACCAAGACTGACATAAACATCTTTTATAACATTAGATTGCTGTGTTTATTTTGAATGTTGTGGTCATGAGGATGGTGTGTGTGTGTGTGTGTGTGTGTGTGTGTGTGTGTGTTGCAGCAGCTCAATATAAATCATTTTTCCCAAAAAGCATAGTAAAAGGAGTAACAGATGATACCATTCCTTACTTGGTTTGGGGGTTAAAGTTCAGCTGTCTTCTGCTATGCTTACATGCATTCTAGATACTGCTGATTGTGCTATGCATTCAGATTTGAAACCAGAAAAGGTGGCTGTTTTCAGGGCTAAGTGTTTCATAATGTGTTTGCCATCTAAAGCCAATATAAGCTTTTTTTTTCAAAAGCATAGTAAAATTAGTAACAAAAGATAACCGTTTTACAGATGTCTTCTGCTATAGTAAACTATGTCTGAGACAATGCTTATCAGATAGTGTCTTAAGAGGTTAAAAAACTGTGTAAATCTTTTAGGAGATTCCTTGCTGGGAAAAGGTGACATTTATGAGGCATGAATCTTTCTTGAAAGAGAATACCTGCCCAACTGAAGCAAGTAACCAGAAAATGTTTAAATGCTAAGTATTTAAATGTGCAAGTTGTTGCATTTTGAAGGGGTAAACTAATCTCCAGTTTAATAGGCAGCCAATACTTAACAAGCTGTTTCAGTTTCCATTGCTGTAATGTTGAGGAAGAAGGAGTCGCCAGGCAGGCTAAGAGCACATAATGAGATCAGCTGTGCTTGCTCAAAGAGCTGAACTATGAATGTGTCTATCTGCACATTGTTTTGAAGTCTGCACACTTTCATGCCTGAACAGGGTCATGATCAGGCTTGCTGATTATTAGTCAAACCCCTTGTACAGTCTCCTGCATTGGACCACCATGACATACCTGTCAAAACCCTGTATACAGCAAAATGTTTGACTTGCAGTGGCGTGCAGTGAACATAAAAGAAATCTGGCTAGCCACAGTTTTATTCTGCAATAATGTGAATACTTTTTTATTTAGTTGTTTAACCAGATATAGCACACTAAGCTGAAAGCTTTTTACAGGAGCGACCTTGGGAGCACAAAGAGGTTAAGTGACTTGCTTAGGTCACACAGTATGCAAGTGAAAGCTGTGGGATTCAAACCCAGGTCTGGTCTGCTGGATGTCACCAGATTTGCAGCTTAGAGCCTTAGACCACGCGCTATACTGCCTCCTTGACTACACTACTATTTTATGATGCTTTTTCCAGTATTTTTATTTTGGGCAAATAATTTTTTTGTGATTCAAGAAAGCCTCAAACTTCCTAGCCAGTTAGTAGCTGTTCCCTCAAGAAAGTTATCACAAAAAGAATTCAGAAAGCCTTGAACTATCCAGCTCAACAGCTACATGACTGCTGTTTTCCAAACAAGCCTCTGCAAAGAATATATAAAATCCTAGTTTTCTGACAGTTGATAGGACAGTGAGCAGATTTGTGGAAAAATGACTGCTTTTATCCTAGTCTTAGGCTGCTACTGGCCGCATACTGCTGACAAGGCAAAGAGAGTACGAATATGCTAAGCTGTTGCTTCATGCATTGATAATCTCTCATGCAACATTTTAGTAGTCAAAGACTCCAGGTTACCAAGGCTACTGGGTTAGGCTAGGGATAACTACTTTATGAATGCAAATATTATTGTTTAGAAAATGGGCTAAGAAAATCCCGGGCTCTGATTGGCTGATAGCCCTGGCAAGTGGGCATCTATCAGACAACAGAGCCTGGGTATTAAAATACCAGCCCAGCCTGCCCATCACCAGAATCCTGGTACCCACCTTGCCCCCTAATTGGCTAACCCCCCATTTTGAATTGAAATGTCTGCCATTTTTGTCTAAACTTAGCAAAGACTAGCCCCAAGTACTTTGCTCCAGTTGCAGTACAGTCGCCCAGTATGTACTACTTAGCCCAGACACCACCACTCAGTAACTCCCAAAACAATCTACCTTTTTCCATTTTTTTTTCTTTTAAAGTTCCTCTTGTCCCATATAATTCTTTATACCCTTACTGCCGTGATGAAGAGTTAACCACGATCTCACTACTAGCAACTGTAGCTGGCTGCCAGCTTCCTCCTGAAGAAAACCCTGCTTCAAAGGTTTCTACTCCAGCAGATTGTCCTAACATCCACTTCAATACTGTCTCACCCTCCCTCCCAACTGTAGCAACTTAACAGTCTTTTTTGTCCATTTTAAGTTTATTTTTACTTGCCGCTCTGGGTCTCTCTCTCTCCCTCTCTCTCTCCTGTGACTCAGACGCATTCCCTCTGCCGCCCGTCATCCAACATGCCAAACCAGGAAACGACCTACCAGCAAACGAGATGTCTCCTGACAAGTTACTGCCCTAGAATTAAAAAGAGTATCTGTGCTGAAGGCTTAACTCAAAAAAAAAATAATAATTTAAAGCGTTGCCATCTCTCCTCGTAATCACGCCTCTTCAACTGCCTGGTACAACGAAGACGGTCATGCGCCTGACTGCTTGCAAATCCATTTTGCTGTCCAGCACCCAAATAAATAAAATAAAGCTGAACTGGGACAGCAGCTTCTGTGTCCTGAAACTGCAGTACCAAAAACCCACAGGAAACAGAGGAGAAACAGTCCTGGAGGTGGTGGAGGGGAGCAAAAGAAGAAATAGCTTGGGGGCAACAATAGATGGAACACTACAAGAACAGAGGGACTACTTTACAATAAAATATTAAAATTTCATTTTCTTGTGGTTTTTTTTCATTTTATTAAATTGATTTGAAAATGTTACAGGAACCCATTTTCTAAGCACAATGATACTCTCCAGGGTGGGTGGTATGGGCAATGCTAGACCTTCCAGGGGCTATAAAGCCATCTGCCTGTGGCGTCAGGCCCTCATTATGCCCCTGGTGGTCCAGTATTGCAAAATACCACCCACCATGTCAGGTATTATTGCTTGCACAGCTTAGCTAGGTCAGGTTGCTTTGTAATGCAGCTTAGAAGTCAGGGCTATAGGCCATGAGACTGCCAGGCACTGGAAATAGTCATTTTGCTCATTGCTTTTACTGTTTCAAGTTTATTGATTACAAAACATGCATATAACATACAAGTTAGATTCACATGTTAAAAACATTATAAAATCTATTGTGAAAAACAGTGCATGTCCATTTCTCATTTGGAAAATGTCCAGTCTTGAGGATATTAATACATTTCATGTAACATATTTAGATGTTTTCTTCTTGAAAATATTAATGCAGCTATTGAAAATCTTGCTATTCTATGCAATTCTGAGATATTATCTGAAGTTAATAAATATAAATGTTTTCTTCCTGTGACTTAAATGGGATACTGTCAAAGTTTCTGCAACTACTGATAACGTATTATCTTCAAATGATGTTCACACTCAACTATAATGGGCAGGATTCTCAAAAGGGATGCTCTCAAGCGCATCCGAATTCATAGCCATCCCCAACTTGCACTGTGGCATGATCCTGGAAGGGGCCGATGTACCTGTGCATACCGATGCACCACCACATCGCAGATGCGCCACATACTGCCCATAATGATATGTGGCGATTTGCAGGGCTGTGAAAGGGCGTGCCATGCATATGGTGTGCAGCCCAATTCACAGCCCAACATGGAGGTGCATCCCCAGGTCAAGTCTAGAGATGTGCCTCCCAAAGATAAGTCTAGAGCAAGTAGTAGAACAAGCCACCCACAGGCAGGCTGCTGTACTGCAAACAGCAGCATGGCAGTCTGCCCACCCTGGCAGTCCAGTGTGCCCCCCTGCCCGTGTCACCATTATAATGCCACTCCCTGCGGCAGTTGTGGGTGTGACACAGAACTCCCCAGCATCCCCATTCGCATGCTGCTCCCAGCGGCAATACTGATGCAATAGAAGAACCCACTTTCCCACACCAACCCGAACGCACAGGCAATGACACTCTAGAAGACCCCTCATAGTCCAGCAGACCTCCCACCCCCATCAACTCAGGCACCCCTTCCCAGCAGGTCCCAATGAGACCTTCTGCAGCACTGTGCGCTGCTTCATGTAACTACCCAGGTAGAGTAGTTCTGTGTAGGGCACAACATAGATAGGACACAATAGGATAAGCATCAGGAGAGTACAGGGATACAATCAAAATGCTGCTGAGACCTACGAGTACAGCACTGATGGACCCCACGCTCAATTTCAGGGATGAGCCATACATGGCCATACCATAATGGACCACCACTGGATACCATGCATGAACAGGATGCGGTACATAGGTTATGGTTGGCTCATGGATGGATGGGGTGCTCACAACCTCAGTAGGGGCAGAAAGGGCAGCCACGAGCACACTGGCCATCACAAACACCACCAGTACAATGCTAGTGGTCATGCGCCACATCTCGTATGACTGGACACAGTATGCCCAGCAACCGTCCCACATGCTAGGGGTCCCTGAAGGGACTAACGGAGACATCTTGGGGTGTACTTAGACAGGTGGATGTTGGAGGCTGTAGGACTCGGCTATGCAGTACCTGTGGTCTAATTGTATCGCAATACCCCTCAGAGGGCCATCGCATTGGAAGCGGCATCCAGTGTGAGTACGATGGTGCCTGCATCCATGGGCACAGTGGACATACAAGCAGCCAGCACCAGCAACAGATACTGTTGTGGGACACTTGCAGTACACTTCACCAGGACTGCTCATATGTAGCACACCAACAGGTGGATGGGGGGTTCTGTTCCCAGTACAGTACCGCCAGAGTGTGCAGAATGACTTGGGGTTGCAGCAGGAGGGGTGGTATTACCCTGACAGGGGTGCTGGGTTAGTGGCTGTACTGCCACTCTTGCAGTGTGCCCAGTGCATTCCACCAGGCACAGCCTCCGCGCGGCACATGCAAATGGGGCCATAATGACATGCAAATGGCCCCATTGCACCTTGCATGCCTAATGGCCCAATTTGTATGTTCATGGCTGTGAATGGTAGCCTTCGGTGCAGCACATCAGGAGATGTGTTGCCCCACTGGAATCTCAACTGTATTCACAGAGGGGATCCGCCGGCATCCCCATTGCATCTTTTGTGAATACCACAGTTGGTGCTCAGTGCATCCTCATTTGTCTGGACATCCAAGATGTGCTGAGCACAGTCCCTTGTGAATCCTGCCCAATGTGTTTTGTTGACCATTTACCTGAGCAACTGCTCTTCCATTCTATATCCTTCCGATATTGCATCCATGTCAAACAGTATGTGTTTATACTATAGTTTACATCAAATCTCAAACTAGCTATGGATTTAACATGCAAACTGGTCTCATAGTTTATGATATAAGGCTCTCTACAATGTATTTGTTTAAGTTTAGCATACAGGTAGGTTAAAAGTTTTGTGTTGTAGTCAGATTGCTCCATATCTTTCTGCTTGCATATATCTGTCATTCTATCCTTTGCAGTTTTACAATAGTTGTTTAGATCAACAGGATTCCAATCACTAAAGATAGATTCCAAACCTATTTTTCCTCACACGAATATGTAATTCACTGAACTGTGTCCATGATTTAATACAACCAATGGCGCCAACGTCCAGTAATAATTTATGCTATCAAGCCAACAACTAAATAATAGGTCATTTTCTTCCTTATTTTTATGTAATTTGTTAAAAAATTATTTGTCTCCATTCTGATGTTGATATCAGTCCAGTCTAAGCTTGTAAAATTCCAGGGAATGAATTGTGGCAGTCCTAAAATTAGTCTTATGAAAAGATTCTGTATGGGTTCTAAATTGCTTACTCTTTCTGGTCCAGAAGCAAATGATTTGATACCTTTTAATGGATCAACATAGATGTAACAACAAGAACAAAGTGCTCTAGCACCGGACCAGCCAGTCCTTCTTCAGAGAGCTTCGAAGAAGGACTGGTTGGTCCGAGCTAGAGCACTTTGTTCTTGTTGTTACATCTATGTTGATCCATTAAGTATCAAATCATTTGCTGCTGGATCTGTTCTTGCAAGGACCAATACGGCAAATACTAAATCTAGATTTTACCCTTTCGGTCATCCCATATTTCTGAGCCATACAGAATGGCAGAATTGACATTGATTTGATAAACTTTTAGTTAAGTCACCGCTGAATTGGTAATGAATTGTTTTGAGAATTTGTTGATTCTGACGATGGCCTGTCTTATTTGTTTCTTATTTTCTTCCACCTGAGATTTCAGATTTCTTTTGCATTAATTGTTACTGCTTGGTAACAAAATGTACCTACTTCCTCTACTGTTCCATCCTCAGTTTTCCACTGATTTTTAAATTCCTAGGTTTGTTAATCGTCATTATTTTAAAGAATTAAAATAAAATCTTTGCAGTTAGGAGACTTGTGCAGGCAAACCATTGTAGATTAATCTGCTACACTGAACTTTCAGAGAGCAGGTATGGCTTATGCCCTGGATTCGGAGGTCGAACCATCAGTGTTCCAGAGGGACTGGTCAACTGGCTATGGAGCATTGTGAAAAGGAGCAGTTCAGGTGAGCCATGCATATTTTGTGGACAGTGTGGAAGTGGGGTTATTAGGCAGCGGTCTGGGTGTCATGTGCTTGTGAGAATGTTCCCAGGGTGGTGAGGTCTGCAGAAATGTAGCAGCAAGAGAAACAGTATGTGGCTCCTGAGCCACCAACTCCTGCACCCTGTGCAATGGCCGCTAACGGCCGGAAGATTGTCCCTGTGACTAGTATGGCCACAACTGTGGAGCCATCTGAGCAGTGGGAGGAGGTCACAGTCATCGAAAAAGCAACAGAGCCAGAGGTGGTACCAGGGCTAGCTGTCCGCCGAGCCCTGTACTGCCGCCGAGTGCTCCCCCAGAATTTCAGTGGCAGAGGAGGGCCTACATATTGGAGAACTGCTGTAGTCTACGTGAGTGACATGACTGAGCGGTCAGGCCCACCTGAGGTTGTGGTGCGAGGTGAGCAGAAAGCCAGAAAAGGTCCATCTAAAGCTAAACCCACCAAGGAACCCATGGTGAGGGTGGAAACCTTGCCTAAGAATGTACAAGAAGCTCATCCTTTGAAACAGTATTCCCCATTCCCCAAGACGCAGGAAGAAATCACAGGCCCTGACCATTAGGGAGGTGGTCATTGAAGCTGTAGAGGAAGGCAATGGGTCAGATGAAGAGAGTGTTACCAGATCTATGGAAGCCATTTCTCTTTATGATTAGCCAGAGCGAAGGTATTACTCAGATGTTTGAGGACATGGTGATAGAAAGGATATTCCAAAGCCATATGCAATGCCAATTCTAGGAATTCTTGAGCTCACCCCATTGCTCCCAAGTATGCAGGAGACATTTAATTGACATGGATACCAGACATCAGCTGGACCTTACGGTAATGAACTACAGGAAGGAATGTGGTTGCTGAGAGGAGCGCCCATCGGCCAACCATCAGGTCTTTGCCGAACTGAGTCAGGCAGAGAGATGGGTGAGGCGTTATCTTAAAATAGAGAACCCAGAACCAATTACCCCTACATGAGAGTGAGACTTTGGGACTTGATTGAATGCAGAAGATCAGACTGGGTATTTCAAGGGCCGTGGAAAAGGTGCATCTTAGGAATAAAGTGGGCATCAGAGACCTGGCCTATGACAGGACCAAGGTAAACAGGATAGTTCGAACCATGTGCAACTCTTCAGCTTGGGAAGGACTCACTTTATTCAAAACTTTTGCACTTGTGCACGGCAGAGTTGGATATAGGCTAAAGTATTTTTTGTGAGCCACGATTGCCTAGAGGAGAGTGCACCAGACCTGATCCTTGTTTCTATTTTGCACCAGAGGTTTCTGCAGCTAAATACCACACTCCCCAGAAACCCAAAGCACCTTAGATGCCAAAACACACCTGGCGCTGCAGAGACTGCATCTGAGGACTACTGCTACTCTTAACTGTTGTTTTATATTGAAATTCAAAAATCTGAACAATTGCCTGTAGCATGGACAGTAGCCTGATCAGCTTGTGCTGGGTTAAAAAAAAAAACTCTACAAGAAATTTTAGCTAGTGTTTTGATTTTCTTTCCAGTTTTTACAAAATTTTAACTTCTTTTTACTTATGTACCTTTTCATTGAAAATCATTTACAATGTGGCTGGTCCCTTTGTTTGCCTTTGACTGTGAGTGACTGACTGACATTCACTCATGCAACGTAGTGTGCTTTGCAGGAAAGTCCCTCCCTCCTCGATGTCATGAGAGTCCTCAGCAACCCCCCACCCACCTACCAATTAACAGGACGACTAGTCTGGTTCCCCTTCCCCACTCAGGTCCGCTACCATGATATATGGGTAGCTGGGTGGCTGGAGGGAGGAACCATAAGCTCAGTAGCTTTCTAGGAGGACCAGACTGCTTTCGCCCATAGACTAGAGGGAGGAACCAGGAAGAGAAGCCAGGAGAAGAAGAGGACCCACCGACTCGGGCACTGCCACGAGAGGAGATCATCATATACCGCGGCAGCAGCAGAGCCAGAGCCGGGAGCCTAGAGGAAGAAAATAACACTGCAGCACACCAGCAAAAGGAGCAAATTGTGCAACTGAACTGTTGGTATTGGTGCAGGTCAGTATTCTGTACTAGCACTGCTGAATTTGCTCTCTTCCTTAATCTGGGGACTGATTTTTGTGTTTAGAGGGTGGGGACGGTCCGGGGTTGGTGTACACTTCAGTCCAGCACAGAGAGCAGCAGTGGCCGAGGACTGGATACTGGTGGTGGACAATCTAGGTAGGTGGGGGTGAAGTTCTGGCAAGCAGCAAGCTGAGCAGTAGCTGAAGGAGGCTCCTGTCGAGAGAGCTAATAGCAGCAGGATCAGCCTCAGCAGTGGCAGACTAGTCACTAGATGACTAGTGGTCTGTTGTGGTGGGGGGTGAAGTTCTGGCAAGCAGCATGATCGCCTCAGCAGCAGCAGCAGCAGACTAGATGACTGTGGTCTGAGGTCCACCTTTCCAGAGCAGAGCACTGGCTGGACCAACCAACTAAAGCTGCTGTGTGCTGCCTAGTTACTCAAATTGACCCTCTGGGTGGGTGACTATGTGTCTGTGCCATGCTGCCCCTATCACATCTGTGCTGGTTGCTGCTGCACTTGAGCACTATTGTAAAAGAGCTGAATTAGTGCTCACATGAGTAGGCAGGCAGCAGCAGCCCCTTCAGTGTCTGCTGGTGCTGGGCAGGCTGGCTGCTGATTTCTTTGGGGGCTGGCAGGCCTCAGGGTTTGGGGACCAGGGGGCTGGCTACAGGGTATGTGCTGCTATTTCAGAGCAGTATCCGTATCCATATCCATACTTAAAGCACGCCACTTCACTCATTGCATTTTGTGGTGTTGAGAGGTGGTACCTTGCTGCAGTACCTGCTGCCCCCGACTGCCCTTCAGCCACTGTGCTTCTACAGACAGTTTCCAACACTGCTGTCTGGGGTAGGGAAAACAGCTGTGACTGTATACAGAAGCTAATTTTTCTTTTCATTTACATCAGAGACCTGCTGCTTCCATCCTAGTTCAGGCTAGCCTAGCGACAACCCAGAGCGAGATGACCTGCTGCCTGCTGGAAGTCTACTTGGAGGGAATCCTGTCACTGCCAGCAACATAAAGCATCCAGACTTCTACGCCACCATGCAAGCATTCATCACCAGCAAAAGGAGGTGCCAGGAGGAGGAGGAGCAGCAGCACGATGTGGCCAGTGTCTCAGGTATGTTACTGGGGATATTTAAATTGTTTTTGCCTTTTGGGGAGGGTCAGGGTTGTTGCCTCAAAGTAGCCATATTTCTGATGTGTATTATTGTATAGACTAGAATGTGGTACAGCCCAGGTATACCTTGTTTTAATGGGTGGGGGCTTGCTGTGTGACCTCTGGTATATTAAGTAAGGTTATGCACAGTAAGTAGGCCCCCCTCCACCACCAAAATGACATGCATGGCCAGTTTTGATGGTAATGCTGTATGCTGTGATTTGCTATGTGATGTCACCCGTCGCCAGATTAGTAATCTTTAAGTGTGTAACAGAATTGTCTGCAGTGATATTTAGCATTAAGTTGCTTGCTGTGTCCAAACAACATCTGATGTTTTATTAATATGACTGTAGTGTTACAGTGTGACCCACTGCAGTCATGTTCAGAAAACATCAGCATTGATTGGACACAGCAAGCAGGACCCTCCACCAACCCAAAAGCAAGGTACATGGCCTATTTTTGATGGTGATTGTGTAGTTCACTACATGACGTTGAGTTGCATTACTTTGAATGCATTTTGTGGCATTTTCATTTGTCCTTTGCCATCCCTTGGCCAGTTGGCTCTGGCTTGCTCGTGCCTCTGCGGGTTACCTTGGATGCGTTTCATGGAATTCTCATTTGTCTTTGTCATGTCGGAGCACACAAGTCTGTTTCTCCTGCTCCTCCTGTTCTTCATGACCTTACCTACACCATTCCTAATCTTATTGGATGACACTTTTATAGTGGACTGAAGCAGGCTGGCTCAGTGGTGAGGGAGGCTGAGGCATTACGCCTACCTCCTGCCATACCAGTGAGCAAATAAGTATTTGAGTTGAAAATTATTGTTGCTGTCTTACTGTCTGCCTGGGATTAGTCTCGGAGAGCGGTAGTCAGGTTGAGGTGCATTGCCTTTCTTTGTTTAGATTGTTGAACTTTATGTTTGCACAGAGTGCGGGGTGATTCAGAATCGAAGAAGAAGCAAAGACACCACGCAACATTCCAGGCTACCTGGAAATCTTTGTTTGATTGGGTCGGTGAGAGCAGGAAAGGGAGAATATATGGATTCTGCAAGATATGCTCCTGTGATTTCACCATAAGCCACAGAGGACGCCATGATCTGCAGTGCCATGCAACTTCAGAGAAGCACTGCAACAATGCCAAGCATGCCACATCTGGACAGAAGCTCTCCAATAATTTTGCAGCACAAGCAAGCTCAAAAGTTACAGAGGCTGAAGTTGCTTACATAAGCTATGCTTGCAGAGCACAACTTATCATTTTCATGTGGGGATCATATTATTAAATATATGAAGAAGTACTGCTCTGATCCTGAAGTACTAAAAAGATGATTTGCGGTGCAACAAAAGCTACCTGCATATCAAGGGACATCATGGGGCCTATGTACCAGGAAGATGTTGCAGCAAAGTGTAAAAGTGCGATACTGTGTCTACATGGATCAGAGCTCAGACACGAGATGGAAAACTGTTAGTTATTCTTGTAGGTTACTTTGATGAAGAGCAAGGAAAGCATGCAATAAAGTTCTTGTGTAACCCCTCTGTTACCTGGGGTTACTAGAATCCCAGTAAGACCTAGTGGTAGGCAGGGAAGGCAGCTTGTGAAACTCCAGTGAAATGGATTTCACACTGTCTCACTGTCCTCAGTCTCAGCTGAGACTGAGGGATTACATCATTATAGAACTTTCGCTGCTGCACAAGCCACACTGGAATGTTGCAGTTGGAGGTTAGTGTAGAACGTGATGATTTTGAAGTCAGTCTGTGTGCAGTCTGGTGGAGAGACAGAAGTACAGCTGAGTGTGTGCAGGCTCTCAGAGCTTTAAGCTCTGTTTTAGAGCTACTTTTGGAAGGTGTGTGTTTCCACCTGAAGAGGAACACAGGAACTGGTAATTGAGTGCTGGAGACCACTTTCAATGGTTCAGAGCCCCATCCCTGAGGGATGGGGAAGGTTTGCCTGTTTTCAGGGCAACCCCTGGGTCCAGCTAAGGAAAGAAGCTGCCTGTTCAAGTTGTGCTGAGACACCAGAAGCTCTGGGAGAGAAATCCTTGTGGAGAAAATGCCTGTGGGGCACCTGCAACCAAAGGGTGAGTTCGCTCTGAAAAAGGCCAAGTGTTTTCACCTGAACAGAAGAAACTAAAGGGACTGTTACTGTGGGTCAGGAAAAGACAGCCAAGTACAGTTGGAAAGTGGGGATTGGACTGCTTAATCTGTGGGAGGTCTAGAGTAATGGACATTGCCACTTAATTCAAGTATGTTCAAGTCCAGCACAAAGTGAAGAAAATTGGAGATTGGACTGCTTAACTCAGTAGGGGTCTAGAGTAATGGACAAGACCACTTAAAAGTATGTTGAAGTCCAGCATAAATGGGAAGCAAGACAAGTAGATGGAATGTAAAATACATTTAGCAAGAATCTACATTGCAAGGCTTTACAGGGTGAAGTGTTTACTTTCAGAGAAATGGCCGGGTATGAATTGTGGGAGGCGAGAGGTGGAGACCCCCATCAGTAGTAACCAAATTCACCTCTATGGATTGCTCTGAGACACCTTTTACTTTCTCTCAGGTACTTGGCCAGTGCCTGAGGAAAGTACACAGACGGGATTGAAAGGAAGATTCCCTGATGGAGCCGAGGTGCTCTTAGGTGGTATAGGAGCCACCAGAAAATGTTTCCATGAAGTATGGAAGGTGTCCAAGTGGCTGGCAAGGAGCCGAGACAGGGATAACCCAGAACAGTGTACAAGTTCAGGCTGTGTAACCCAAAGCAGGCGGCAAGTCCGGGCTGTGTGCCCAGTGGGTTCAGAGCCTGAAGGCTAAAGTGTTGAGGAAGTGTTCTGGTCTCTTTTAATCTGCATTACCAGAAGTGTAGCCCGTGGAGGTCCATCTATGCTTTGTTTATTCTGTTTGGATGTGAATAAAAGCCACACTTTAGAATCCACTTCTGGTATTGGACATTACAGTTATTGCTTCCTGTGTTCGAGAGTTATTTGGGTGCCCTGTGCAAGTAGCCAAACCTAGCCTTTGTGCCAAGTGACCCTATTCCTCCCATGACCCAGCCCACCTGGTATTGCTGTCAGATACAAATGGCATGCCAGCCTGGGGTTACACTTGGATATGCCATCGTGTGTCTCAGGAACTGGACAAGGCATGTTTGACTGTCTTGTGGAAACCCTAAACAGATTTCACATCCCAATGGACAATCTGGTTGCACTGTCAACTGACAATGTTGCCTCCATATTCGCAAGAGGAACTCTGTGTTATCAAGGCTCCAAACCCTAAATCCACATATTGTCAACATGGGTGTCTCTGCCACCTAGCGAATATCTGCAGCAAAGCAGCAGTAAAGACTCTGACAAAAATTGAAGAGCTTGTGTCAGATGTTTATTGCCACTTTGCTTCAAATGCACAAAGACAACAAAAGCTAAAAGAATTTGCACTGTTTGTGGATGTCGAACCACTGAAGGCTATAAAGCATGCACCAACATGGTGGCTCAACTTGAACAAGGTTGATAAGAAGATGCTGGATCTGTGGCCTGCACTCCTGTCCTATTTCTGGTCAGCAGAACAAAGACCAGCAAAAGTAAAGAGTATCACCAAAAGGCTGGAAGCCATGAAATCAGATACAGTTTATGTTCCTAAAATATGGACTTGAACCTCTGTGCCAGTTCGACCAACAGATGCAAAAGATGACAGCCAACTAATGACTTATATATTGTGTATATGCCAGCAGAGTCCTGCAGCCTGAGATGGCTAGGAAATTGCTAAATGACAATGATGCTACTATTCTGGGCAATCCTGAAAGTTTTCTGTGCCACAGTGACCTTCGTCTAGGGGCAGAAATAAAACAGTACATGAAGGACCAGAAAGACAGCATTGCTGGGACAGTCATAGAAATTAATATTTACCAGGAAGCAGTTTTGTTTTATTCTGCTGTCTTATCTAAAATACTAAAGAAATTTCCTGTGAACAAGAAATTTTTGCAAAATGTGAGACTTGTTCTCAATCCTTCATCGAAGCTCAAGGTAACATCCTCTATGATAACAGACTTGGCAGGTCATCTGGGAATCTGCAAGACCACAGAAGAGAGGACACATTGCTGGATGAATTTTCTGCGTACCAGTTTTCAGATACAGGCACTCTAACTGGACCAATAAATGGACCCCATTCAGCCCTCCCAAAATATTGGGCCAAAGTACTCAAAACTGTTGGTGGAGACAGTTCACTGCAGTGCTTCAAAGGTTGATGATGGTACTACTTTGCTTGCCTCATTCAAATGCAGAAGCGGAGTGAGCTTTTAGCATGGTGCACAAAGTCAAAACAGAGCTGCAACATTCCCTGCATCTCAAAGCGTTAAACTCTTTGTTGGCAATCAAGATGAATGAGGAGGCGAGACTGTTAAGGCGTTAAGTATTCGAAGGAGACTCTTGCTGCTGCCAGAAAAGCAACTGCCACCTATAATAAAGAACACCAGACCACAACATAGGCGTAGACAACTGCCCCAGTGTTTTGAAGGAAGACATTTATTTTTATTTTATTTTAGTCTTTGGTAACGGGTAAGGCCCACTAGGCACAAGTGCCTGTTTTCAGGGTGACCTGGGAGCACTGGGCATTTAAGTGACTTGCTCAGCGTCACACAGTATGCAAGTGAAGGTTGTGAGAATCAAACTCAGGTCTGGTCTGCTGAATGTATCAAGCTCGTTCACACCTCGGTCCTCTAACCTCTAAGCTATACTGCCAGCCCAGTTGACATTTGTGGTCCTACAGCTGTGATTTACTGTGTACTTTTGCAGTTGCATATACTGTTTTTAGTGTCCAGCTACCAGCAGGTGTTTGGGGTTACATATGAATACACTTTTATTATTTAAGTTTAATATTTGCTTACTTGGGTTTCTAAGGTTTAACTTTTAAGCACTTTGTCATTGTTTTATTCACTGGTGGTGCATTTATTTAGTATAGTACAGTATAGTATTACAGTTTCAGTATTCAACACACTTTTATTTTTATATATTGTAGTGTATTATTAGCCTAGTTTCAATACACATTTAGTTTTATAATTGCCTCAAACGCTCTACAAGTAGTTGTTTTTTTCATTCAGTAGTACTGCATTAGTATAGTTTCAATAAACTGTTTCATGATGTCCTCAAATAAGTGGTGTTTTTATTCTTGTGGTGTATTTATAGATTAAATCAATAAAATGTTAACACATGTCCAACACACATTTAGGTTTTGCATCACTCTTTATTTTAATTAAGGACACACACATTTAGGATTTCCATCACTCATTATTTTAATTAAGGACACAGACACAACACATTTAATTTTCTCTTTAATTTGCAGCACAAACCACATGCAAACATACAAACAATAATTTAACTGTGGTAAAATTTGTTTTACATAAGCATACAGTGCCGACTCCCAGCTGTGAAAAATCAGGCATACCACATTTTTCATTTGTCACACATTTTGTAGCCCTCTGTCACACATTGGCAAGTTGGGAGGTTGAGAGGTATGCTGGTGCTGAAGATAGGATTGCGGGACTTTGAAAATACAAAGACAGTTTTCCATAGACTTTAATGTGCACCTGGGCAGTTTGCAAAGGACAGTAAAAGGGTAAAAGTGTGTTTCCTCATTCCCACTATTAAGTAGGTTAGAACATAGAACTGTAGTGGGAAGACATATTTATTGAGAGTTGCACCTAGATTTGTCCTGTTTCTAAAATCTGTAGTCAGATTATATATAGCCACCTGTATTTTGAAGTTAGTAATAAGTTTAGAGATTAGCCTGCCACCCCTGGTGGTGTAGCTTAACAGTATATTACTAGCCATCAGAAAGTCAGATAGATAGGAAATGTTTTGCTGTTCTAAAAACGTGTTTGGGGTGCCAATTTAGGCCCAGTTGGGTACTGCTGAAGGGTCCAATGGGAAACAGTATTGGAGATGGAAATAGTCAGATTAGGGGTGTCCCTGGGGGTGGGACGTGGTCTGGTGGAACAGCCATTGTGGGAAGACTTGGTCGACAGCTGTGCCCCTAGTGGAGCCAGAGAACTGTAGGTAGGTGGGTTTGTCCACCTAGTTTGATTTAGACTGCTATCAAGCAGACAGCCTGGTGGAGCCTGGATGTGATGGCCTGTGGGAGGGTGAACATTATCCCACGGTGTACAGCAGTCATGGTTAGCCACGTGGAGATGGCTTCCTTGGGAGGTGAAGCATTTCAGTAGGAGGAAAAGTGCAACCCTGTGTCAATTGGGGTTACTAGTTTTAGATGCCCAGTCGCATCGTGGGAGGTCTTGGCGCATGTTGCTGAGCTCTGCTCAAGCCACGTGTCAGTTGTTTAAAAAAACTCTGTTTGGTGCAAATATAGAAGAGTCCGGCAAGTGTTAGGGGAGGGAGGTGTGTGTCAGGGCGGAGCAGGAGCCTGCTTGCAGGCCCACGAGGGCAGCCACAGTTGGGGCCTGAGAGGGGCCGAGGTGGGGAGATTGCACTCCAGTTCCCATATGTGAGGAAGGATTCTCCCAAGTGGCAGTATGGGAACAACTGCAGCAGGAGGAGCAGCAAATACTGAAGGATTGTCAACAGTCTGCTAGGCTCTACAAGGAAGATGGGGAAGTGGCTGCCATGAAGGGACCATCTGAGACTGAGGCGGCAGGGATATCTCGGTGGGGTAGGTGACGAGATACTCCTTTGCCTAACATGTCCACTTAGGTACTGTGCTGCTTATGTTTTGGACTGCTGTGAGGGAAGAGTTAGGTTCCTGATTCTGAGAGAACCCTGCCCGTGGATCTTCAGTGTGGGTGGCCACTAGTGAAAAGGACTGGAAGTGTCTGTATTGTGTACCATCGTGCCCTCCTCCCTCACAGAGAGGAAGCTGGCCAGAGTTTAAAGGAATTGTGCCTCCACTCCCAGAGGTTTGGTGTCAATAGAAGTTAAATACAAGGTCAGAGAAAACGTTGTTGAGGGAATCAGAGCCCATTTGGCTCAAAATGACAAGGAAATTTGCTAGGTCCTAGCAAATTCAAACCCTGAGTCCCCAAGTCTGTGCCATGGCGAGTGGCCTAGAAAATGATGGAACTGTGCTAGAAATCTATCGAGGATCGTCAGAAATTTGTTTTCTGCTTGAGCATTTTATGAAGATAAATAAATGCTGCTTGTTGCATTTTGTGAGGATAAATAAATGCTGCTTGTTGCATTTTAAATAGTTTGGGACCGAATCATTTAAAACACTTTGAAAACTATGTTGCTTTGCTGCTTGCCTAACAACCTGTATTACAGCCTGTCTTTGGAGCCAGAGATCACCTAAAGTGCTGGGAGGTAAAGTCAACATCCAGCCAGAGGTCAGAAGGAGCTCGAACCATCACCAGGAGGAACCCAAATCAGCATTTACAAAGGCACTTTGTTTTGCACCATCCCAATGTGCTTACAGTCAAGGCAGTACCCTTCCCTTTCCCAGAGACAGCTATACCATCAAAACCCCTAGAGAGGAGGGGTGGGTAGTTTTCTGGAGTGTGTTATCTATGCCTTGACTGAAGCTGCTGCCTGCTAGAGGATGCCCCAGACGAGGAAGCCCCAGAAGTGCTCGAGCAGGAGTGAGTAAAAGTAAAAGTACTTATTCTGCTGAAGTATTTAATATGCCACCTTACAAGTTAAGTGGGAAGGGAGTTGCATTAATTTTTAATTTTAACTCTTTTAGAGTGTTCATTATGTTACCTAATACTGCCGTTAATGTCCTGTGGCTGATTTTGATACTAATATCTCATCATCCGCATGTGATATAATTAAGCAATAAGGCATGACCAAGGTTATGTTAATGGTCTGTTAATCACTTTCTAGGGGTGAACTGTGGCACGAGGTGAGCCGGAGTGCCACATGCCCCAGAGGGTGATTAACAGACTATTAACATAATCCCTGGAGTGCCTTATTGCTATTATAATAAAAATGTTTATAAACAGTGTTAAACCTTGTTCAGCATACAGCTAAGCTGTACACCGTATGTTAATAAAAGATTAACATAAGGCTGTTAGAATGTTTGCAGCCAATCAGAAAGCTCCATTTCTCAGAGCCTTTTATAATGTTAATTTTATTTCCGAAAATCATAGGCACATCTGCATCAAATTTATCTGGCTTATATAACAATTGATCAATGTAAAGATTAAACAATAATGGTGTTAGTGAACACTCTTACTTCACACCCTTTCCTATCTTTAGCGGTATAGTTAGTCTACCATCTGCTGCTGTTGCTGACAAGGCTAAGGAGGGTACAGATATGCTAAGTTGTTGCTCCATGCATTGATAGTCTGTCATGCATCATTTTAGTAGTCAAAGACTACAAGTCACTAAGGCTACTGGGTTGGGTTAGGTTAGGGGTAACTACTTACTGAATGCAAATTTTATTTATTTTTAGTTTTTGTTGACCAGGTAAGTGCACTAGACAAATCCTGCCTATTTTCAGAGCACGACCCGGGAGGGGATACAGATGAATGCCAACTGACCATGGACCAGATTAAGCTGTTGGTGGTATTTTAGTGAATGAGGGAAATCTGGCCAGGACACGGAGAAATTCCCTACTCTGCTGCGTGTGCGGTCACCAGTAGGGGTGCTAGTCACTGTTCAAGATGGATGCTGCTACTGTGTGTGTTGAGCAGTCACAACCTGAAGCTCTGAAGGAGACCACAGCGACGGCTAGCTCTTTGTTTATATTTTCTTCAGCAGAACTGGACGAGCCTGATTTATTTCATGATGCTCTGACACATAATTTGGATTCCTGCTCAAAAATGGCAATATGACAGCGAAAACATGATTAAATCCTCTTTGCGGTGTTTTGCACAGTCGCCTGAAGTAGCGTCTTCTCCGGCACGGAGAACTCACATACTAGAGACAGAGTGGCGTAGAACAGGCGAATGGGAAGAGAATGCGGCGCATGGATTATGCTCCGAGATGGAAGAAACACGTCTACCGAATCAAAAGACATTTTCTGAATTCACCACCAGCTCCTACAGGTCAGTCTCACAGTTCTTTTCTGAATTTTCCAATTACAGCACCTCAGCCAGAACAGGTTAATAAGGCTCCCTCCTTATCGATACCTTTACGGACTCTGAGCTCTGGAATGTAAACGGTCGGGGACTTGTCAAAAACTTAAACACCTGCACAAGCAAGCAGGGTTTGTGTTCCATCAGATGAGAACATGCCAACTTTTAAACCCCTACAGTTTATCAAGCGGCCCTAACAACCAAGAGGGTGTGACAGAATTTAACTAGAAACAACAACCGAAACCACAGGAACAACAAGTATTTCAGCCTGTATCCCTCCCTGTTTTCCCCTGACAAAGGACTCACTTATTACAAACTCTGGAACTGGTTTACCCATTACAGTCCAACATGACAATACGTGGACTCCACAGCGAGCTTTACTTGCTGCAGGGTGGAAACAACAGGCTAATGGAGATTGGGCTGCAGACCTTTCTTGGGACTCCTCTTTTGATTTAAATGTTCATTCCCTGGTTGGAAACCAGAGGATTTGAGGAAAGATATTGCAAATAATATAACAACTGAAGAAAGCAAGGTTTCTGATTTAAATAATAAGCAATCTGATAGTATGAACATTTTGTCTGAACCTGTTAATATTTCTGCTGTTCAAAACCTTTGCTATCTGAATTATTTTCCAAAGCTAAAAGAAGGCTGCTCCTAGGCGGAATGCCATTCATATTAGGTACAAAGGGGTATGGTGGAGAGGCCTGATCATAATTTTGTAGGTAAAGTCTTGATAAAAGAATCCTTACATTTTTGCCTAGGGATGTGTTTGCTATCATTCATATATCTGGAGAAGATAATTATGATGTTAGTTTTCATTCTGCTGCTCTGTTAGATTTATTTGGATACGATACAACCAAGTCAAATTTTCTCCAGTATGGCCCCTTCCTTATCATCCCTCTCTCTCAGCCTTTTATTAAATTTGTTACTGTCATGTTCAGAAATGAAGGAGTACAAGTAGAGGACATAACTTATTGGTTGTCCCAAAATGTGACATCCAAGAGACCAGAACCCATTTTGGATTTAGAGGGTTTTGGACTGGGGGATGGAAATATAAAGTAAAATTAAGACAGACAGAGAATGGCTTTGAGCACATCCGAACTCCTTCTTATTAGGCAGGGACAGAGGAGCTGCTTTTATAGTGGACAGCCAAGGGCCTGTTACAAATGTGGCTCGAAAACTCATCTATCCAGTGTTTGTGATAGTCACGTTGCGACAACTGCAGTGAGGTGGGTCATGTCACGATGCAATGCAATAACCCACCAAATGTGACCTATGTGAGGAGTTACTCATGCATTCAAAGACTGCCCCTGGGCAGCAAAAATAAAAACAAGTGGTAATACTGAGAGGTTAATTCAGCTAGCCCAAGGGCTTTAAATGATAAACCAAATAACAAATCACTAAAATTCCTCCAGTCAACCTGAAGAGTCAGGAAAAGTACCTATTAATCAGGTGGTTACTTTTCAACCCCCACCCCAAGACTGATAATATTTCCCATAAAACAGCGGACAGATCATTGGTCCATAGATTTTACAACCAGTGTGTTATGTAGAGAAAAAATACAGCAATTACCCCCAGATTTACTTCCAACTCCCTTACCCCTAGGAGGTCTACTAGAAATTCTAAAGTTATTCAGATGCTAACACCTGACCCAGTAGAAACTTCAAATTCCTATTCTGTTCTGACTACTTCCTGGGAGAGTCTGAAATGGATATTAGGATTCAGATTCTCAAAAATCAGTCCAAGATGGTACTGAACTTTCACAGGGTAATTATAAAGATAAAAAAGAAAAGAAGGAAGAAATAATGGGTTTTGTTCACAACATGAATAAGATATGGGCTTTGTTTGGGCTTCCTTGAATGTTCATAGTATTTTAAATAGTGCCAGACGGAAAGCAATTTTTCACCTTATACATGATGCACAGATTTCTATCTGCCTGTTACAAGAAACATGGATGTTTTCAAAAGATCATATAACTGCTTTTAAAAAGATTGGCCATGGGGATCTTCTTATTGGTCATTTGGCGAGGATAAAGCTGATGGAGTTGGGATATTGTTTAACTCATACCAATTTAAATTACACAAATTGATTGATTGTATTCCCGGAAGAGTTTTAATTGTGGATTGTAGGAGGAATTCCCAGATTTATAGGATAATAAACATTTACAACCCACAAATTAAGACAGCAAGAATTACATGTATGAAGACTATTCAGCCTTTTTATTTACCACTATTCCTGTTTTGTGGGGAGGAATTTTAATTGTAACATAGGTATATCTGGATCCAACACAAAAAAAATATATTGTGACTCTAATTGTTTAAAATCCATCATTAAACTTGCAGACCTTACTCGTGTAATTTACTAGAATCAAAAACTCCCCAAAACACCTTTTACAAAGGAAGAAAGGATCCTGTATTGATTATTTGTTGGCTTCCAGAAATCTATTTGTTACTAATTTTAAAAGAATTCCAATCGAGTTCTCTGATCATATGTTGCTTCAAGTGTCTGTGAACATGAATCCAGATCAAAGTATTAAGGGTTGTAGATGGAAGTTAAATGTCACAATATTACAGGAAGAGTTTGTGAAACATTCTATTCAGAAAATTCTACATGCTAGATTATCAGTTTGTTTTTATATACTGATTTAGGTATTTGGTGGAAAGAGACAAAACAAGACTGCATTAATTGGTTTAAAACTTATGGATCCCGGAAACATAATAACAATTTCTTAGATTACTTAAAACTATGTGCTCACCTTCAATTTTTATTATCAAAGCGAATACTTCTACTGAAGACCTATCCTTCAGATCTCAAATACCAAATTTCAAATGAGACAAGCACAATATGATGGAGCCAGAACTCTTCAGGCATTACTTAATAATTATTCTTCCAAATCAGTAATAGGTGATCCCTTTATACTTTGTAAAACCATCAAAGATGCTTGAATCTGGATTACTTAACTTCTAAGCAACCAAAATAACTAATTCTAAAGAAATAAGCAATCTTACCGCACTTCATTTTAAAAGCTTAGTCCATATAATCCCTCTGTTTCTCAAATACATAATTACCTAAAATATCTACATGGCCCTAGTATCAATGCTATTGTAATCGAAAACATGGTTAAACCCTTTTCCGTACAAGAAATTCAGGAGGTGATATCTAAACTTAAAAGTAATGTTTCTCCTGGCCTGGGCAGCTTATCTAATGCATTTTACAAGACTTTTAACTCGGATTTAGCTATTTGTTTAAGCCTGGTATTTAATAGATTCCTTAAAGGGATTCAATACATAGTTCTTTATGATAGGCTTGCAAATTTATATCTTTAAAAACTGGGATAAAGGTGACATTCGTGATTGGAGACCTATTACCCTACTTAACTCCGATTACAAAATTTTGCCACATTACTAAATAATAGACTCAAAACATGGGCTAGTATTGTTGTTTCACGGTACAAAACTGTGGTGTACTCAATAGGAGAATACAAACAGTTTTATGTTTCATCGTGATCTAATTGAGTTTTTGTCACATAAAAGACAATCTGGAATTATATTATCTCTAGATTTAGAAAAAGCTTTTGATAGGGTTAGCCACCCTTTCTATTTGAAACCTTAGCTTTTTGGGTATGCCACCTACAATACTGGAGCTCTTGAAGAAATTATACTCTGGTTCCTTAATATGCCCTATGATTAATGGGAGAATTGAAAAGGTGGATACTCAATTCGGAGTTCGTCAAGGTTGCCCACTAAGCCCTTTGTTATATATTTGTTCCTTAGAACCCCTCATTAGAGATATTTGTAATTTCCCCAAATGGGAAGGTTTTCAAGTACCTAGTTCAAACTTTGTTTTAAATATTCAGGCTTATGCGGACGACATATGTCTTTTTCCAACATCAAAACCAATTGGAAAGTTTTTCGGACATTTCATAAATCGCATCCTTGTCCAATGCTAAGATTAACTATATTAAATCTAAAAGGCTTACTGATTGGAGTTGAATCCCTTAAGTCTATTACACATAGATCTAGTCACATATCCTCAAAACCCATTTCTATTCTAGGGTCACCTTGCACCTCAGAATATGCCAGACCTTAATTGGACTGGGGTTCTACGTACAGTAGAAAGTAAAGTCCAAAATGGAAGCAATATAGATTTACAAAATTGAAAAGAGTACAAATCTTTAAACGCTTTATTTTAACTTGTATGCAATATATAGCACTTCTTTATCCCCTACCTTCTAATTTAGAAGTCAAAATGTATAGTTTAAGTTTTCAGTTTTTGGGGAATAGATTAAATCCAATAAAAAGGTGTTACACCTATTTAGACAAAGTTAAAGGTGGAACAGGAATGATAGATCCAGTCATATTTTGTCATTCCTTATTTTATCCCACTCTCTGCGTAATTGTCTAACCGTATATGATAATATTGAAAATAGTTGGCTTAGACGCCTCCTACACCATTACTTCCTAAATTGGGTAAATACAGCCCCTAAATTACATAGCAGCCTTACCCTTCCATCATTTTTAAACCCACAGCTAAGAAACTATATAACTGGCAATTAACTAAAACACAACTTAATAATTCCTCTAAAATCCTTTACAAGTTGATTATCTCTTTAGTATACCCTACTTCACCTGCTTTCAAAAACTGTCCTGAGAATTTAAATCACCATGTTTTAGACCAATTAAACAATCCTCGTTTGCCTCCACATATGTGGGAGATTCAGTGGCTGATCATGTATGGGCGCTTACATGTTAGAGGTACAGCTAAATACAAAATGAAAGAAGAAAGGTTTGTCCATATACTGAATGCATTAACCAAGAAGAAGCGATGGAACATTTTTCCTGCATTGCTCCTTTTCTACAAAACTTTGGAAATATCTTGCAAAAATATGGGCCTTTGATTGGTTATCAAATTTGAGTTATGATTTATTAATACTTGGATTTTTCCTCCACAATTTCATATTTATGACAGAAATACTTTCAGTTTTTCTCGCCTGTTTAAGATTTTGTTTATGGCAAGTCCGTTGTCATTGGGTGTTATATCAAAAAACCCAATTATGATAGATATTGTCAATATGTTGTTTCAGAGTTAACCAAGGTCTATCTAAAGGACATGCAAATATATGACACAGAGAAAGTTAAAAAATGGTGGAAAGGTTTCTCCCACATTATTAAATTCAAATAGTATAAATAGTAGTATTATAAGAGGTGATGGTAGCTGTGGCTGGTTATATTTAATTTGTCTCTACTTATGGTTTTTCTTGTTATATACGTTTTGTTTGAGCGAATTTACTGTCTTTTCTTAAATCTTATCTGATGTATGTACTATGACTTATTACAATAAAAAATTACCCTACACTTTTTCGATAAGTGCCATGGGATCTTTAACATCCACCTGAACTACCACCAATCCAAGCAGATGGGACCTCGGTTTAATGTCTCATCAAAGGCAGCACCTCAGAGTGCAGCACCCTCTCATGCTGCACTACAGTGTCAATACTGGGATACTAACCCAAGTGCCAGATGTGGGAACTGAACCCACAGCCCTCTGATCTTCTGGCCTCAGAGGCGAGTGTGCTACCTACTGAGCCACTGACACTGTATTACTGTACAGCTTAGCTACGTCATGTTGCTTTGTAACACAACTTAAAGTCAGGGCTATAGACCATAAGACTGCCCGACATTGGAAATAGTAATTTTCTCATTGCTTTTACTGGGTAAAGAAGTAATAGCTTTGTCCTTTTTTTTGTAAATCTTTCTGACATGAGATTTTGAGTATGTACTCTTATCTTGTTCAGTGATGAAAACTTATGTTAGTAATAAAAACCATTTGAACTATGCCAGTATGCCCCACATGTAATCTATACCTGAAGAGTACAAAATAGAGTATTCATACTGTGGCCTATTCACTAATGGATGCGGATGGGCTACGTGCTGCGTAGCAGGCATGTAGCCCACCTGCACCCATGTGCATCCACCGTGGTATTCCCAAAAACTTACACCCCCAGGACCAGATCCCGGTCGGCGTGGAGCTCGCGCATGGCGAGCTGGAGTCTCTGCGGGGGGGATGTTCTGGCACTCCATCCCATGCATGAATGGGCGGAGTGCTTTATGGGTGCCAGCAGCCAAGATCTGGAAACCAGCCATTATGGCTATGCAACCTCTCAGTCACTGCCATCAGACCCGCTGGTGCTGGCGGGAGGTCATCAGACCCCGCAGGAAGCTGCCGCTGTGGCCAGGGGATGGAGGCGGGTCAGGGTGGGCAGGCAGCACATGCCCCCAGACCACATTGCTGGCACTCTGCACCCCCTGCAAGATGGCACCATACTAGCACAAGGGGAGACACAGGGCCGGGTATGGCAGCCGATTGGCTGCCACCGGGCTCGCATCCTACCCTGCACACCTCCACACCTGGGGGCGGGACGTGGAAGGAGCTGGTGGAAACCAGGGCCGCATCCCTGCCCTGCACACCTCCACACCTGGGGGGGGGCGCAGAAGGAGCTGGGTGGAGACCACTGCATTGTGAATGTGGTCCCCGTATGCTTCTCCTGCAGCTCCCAAGGGCTCACTTACAGTGTGCGAGGTGAGTTAGACCCTTAGTTTAAAGTTACAGTGGCCTTTTGGCTTAATTGCTGATGCTAGCTGCAGCACATCATTCAGCTGGAGAAACAGCCTGGGGCTTCTCTGTCCCACTTTTTGAGTTCAAAAGTGATAGTGGCCTTTCAGCTCATGTGCTAGTGCTAGCTGTAGTATGTCAGCTGGCTGGTGAAACTGTTAGTAACTTTCCCTGCTCCACTTTGGGAGCAACTTAACAACAACTGTACTGCTGGAATTTGTCCAGGGGACAATACAAAGGCAGTTTCCCCAGGAGAATTACAAAACTGAAGGTGTGCTGTCTGCTACTGAAATAATGGAGCGACTGTTGCCATGGCAACATTCATTAGTGCTCCACTATTTCAACAGTGATAAAGCTGCTGACTCTCTCAGTCTGTGTCAGACTGAATAGAGTCAAATAAGTCAGTTGCAGGTTTTGTGCAATAAAATGTTAAAAAAGGAACGCGTGTTGCAGATAATGAAAGGGGAGTTACTTGGCAAGTAAGAAGATCGGAACTGATGCCAGCTTTGCCCTGATTGGGGTGGTAAAGGTCAAGGGTGATTGACAGGTTAACTGGACAATAGTTCAAAGACTACTGCCAAGTCTAATGAATCATTGACCAGTTTCAAACTGAACTATTGACCAGTGTTAGTTTACAACTGGCCTACAGTTCAAAACCTTCAATGTCATGTGACTGGTTCTGAGCAATCAGAGACCAGGATTTTTTCTTAAGGTATGTCCCTGGTAGGGTCTAGTGGTAGTCAAGTAATATTAGCTGATTTAGAAGCACAAAATACTCAGTCACCCACCTTACAGAGCAAGATAAATCTTACTGACTATGTTCCTGGAACAAATGGGGTAACATAATAGCAGGCCCCGCCCTGCTGGGGACTAGTAGTAGTAGTCAGCTAATACCAACTGAGCCAGAGGCACAGAAATACTCAGTCACCCACCTTACAGAGCAAGATAAGTCTTGCTGACTATGTTAAATGGAACAAAGGGGTAACATGGTAGCAGCCCACTGTGGTACCAGCTCAGGCTCTGACCGGGTGTGAAAATATAAAGCTGTGATAAAAAAATAGCTGTCTCATAAAAGCTTGTCATCCAGCATATGATCAAGAAATACTGGATAAAAGAAAAGTGTTTTTGGGTGGGGGTAATGGAATGAGAACTGTATCCACTAGCTCATCCCTACTAGAGCAGAAATTAAAAACTGAGCAGAACTACTTGAGAGATATGTTCTGAAGCTAGGACACCCTCAATAAAGAGGTATATGATAAGATGAGACCAAGAAAGAAGACTCTCTCTCAACCGAGAAACCCTGAGGAAAAGAGATAGCACAAAAAACTGTGAGGCCTCTTACGGTTGCACCCATAGTGCCAACTAGAGAGTTGATTCAGCTGCACTTCATCTGCAGCAGAGACAGACACATCAGGATTTACCTCATCATGGAAGCTAAGCATATAGCAACCTGATATAACCTAGCTGTTCAACTACACAGATGGACAAACTTTGTACCACTGACAGACTTATAATCAAGCAGAATTAGCTTAAAAGTCAGGACAACAAAAGGGTGCAGTGCAGCATGTACTGTACCAACTAATAGGGATATACATAAGATAAATAGGATGTACCTTTTTGTTTTAGAAGTTCCTAAAACTTTTTTTGGTAAATATATGTTTATTGAAGTTTTAAGGAAAAATAAAATAAAAATATGTACAACATTAATGTACTACATTTGTTTCCTTTGAAAAGGCTCTGGGACGCACAGGGTTGAGAAACCAAGAGAGCAGAATCACCCCTGTTCTGGCCAAGCAGGATGTAAATACTAGAGGGTGAGCTGCCCAGTAGCCTGGCTCTAAATAGAGAGGGAGATGGTGGGTAGGTGAGTGGCACTCCTGGAGATATTCTGAAGATCTACAGTTACAGTAAGTGTATAACTTTTCTATCTTCCTAGAATCACATTTCTCCATGGAGTCCCACTCTTGGGTCCAGTGTACCAAGCTGTCCTTTTGACAAGGGAGGAGCTTGCTTATCCTGAAGCTACAAAACAATATTCTCAGCCCTTTGTATGGGAGACAACACCTGAGGGAGTGGGCTAATCTCAGTCCATAGGAACCGATGACTGGTCGGATTGAGGCTTTAGCTGCTGGGGTACAGAAACTAGAGGGTCCCTGACAACTGCCGCCTGACCTGAGGGGGAAAATGAGCTTCCTGGTAGTGTGAGCTGAGCACTTTTCACCAGCCAGAGGTGCTAGTCAGGACAGGCATAGCCATGACATCTGTCTGATGCAACAAACCAGAATGGAAGGAGAAAGCCCATGGATGAGTAGGCCTCTCTAAGGGGTGTGACTCATGCCCAGGTCCAACAACAATGCCAGAGCTGAGGAAGAACTCAGCACCAAAAGCGTCATCACTGACTGAGTCAGCAACACTAGAAGCACTGACACAGATGTCCTGATGTCTCCAGCACCGAGGCCCCCACAGCACTGACAACAGCATGCATGCTTCGACACCATGCTTGACATTGACCTCTTCTTCAGTGCCGCTAGAGGTGCCGACTCCAAGGTTGGCCTTCATGCTGGCAACAAAGGGCACATCAATGGGAGCACTGACCCCAACACCAAACACCGTGAATGGTGTCGGCACCAGAGTCAGCGTCACCTTCAGAGTTATCACTTCAAATAGTGACAAAAGCCTGGGCAACACGATGGTCAGCATCAACTCCACAGATGTGACAAGGCCAAAGGTCTTGACCCTGAAGCTGGGATGGTCCACTGCTCAGGATAAACAGACCATGGTAGGTTCTCACACAGAAAGGGTCAGCAGTCCACCCAACACTACCACTGGAAACTGCTACATAATCCCAGTGTGGTGGGAGAAGGAGAGCTCTATACCATGTCTGACTCCAAAGAGCAGGGAGGTGACCATGGGGAAAAGTCCAGTGTCTTACATTCAGACCTCCTGGTCTGATGCCTGCCACTGAACATTTGAGACAGGGCAGTCCAGCTTCTAGCAAATATTGGAGGTGCAGTGGAGAGTAGAAACAGGTATCATAAGAGTCCATGTCATGGTCTGAAATGAGGCAATTGTTGTGGCTAATTTTATTGCTAACGCATAACAAAAACAGAGGTTCCTGGTCGTCTTCTTAGATAATTTGGGCACTCTGAAAAAATAATAAAATGAAGGTTAGATGACAAACAAATTAAGAGAGGCAAACTGAGGAGACACAATTCACTCCATGGTGCAGACTCGATGGTGGGAAAAACAGAACTGAGGTAAGCTTGGGAGCCATCAATGATTATTGTCGGATGTGCAACACCACACGGTGTCATGCAGGTGCATGGACCAATGACCATTGCTGGCAAAAGATTTGCTCCGCACCTCTGGATTATGTCTAAAAGTAAGACTCCATGGAGAAGATTGGTTATAGGAAGATCTGTTAAAAATCTACTTGTAGATCTCTAGTATGTTTAAAGGGATTTCCAGTTTTTAGGGGTGAAAAAGCTGCTGCTGGTATCAGTAAGAGCCAAATCTCATGGCATTTCTAAAATCTGAATTTCAGGACATTTGATTTCTTATTACTAAAGGCATTTGCATGAAACCAGGTTCTTTGTCCCTTCCATTAATCTGTTCCTGCTGTGTTCCTGCACTTAAATGATTGTCTTCTGCCTGTGACATCAGAATCATTTCCTGCAACAACAGGTGGTGGCGTCATAAGCAGAGGATAATGGCTTCATGACAGGAATAACCAACATTAAGAGGAAGTCTAAGAGAGGAGGGTCACATATAAAAATGACTTTGGTAATAACAAAAGAAGGTATTAAAATAAAAAATGTTGAGAAATGTTGTGCAACTCAGTTCTGCTAATATCATCTGTGAATTGTTTTGCTATAAATCAGACAACCTCTTAAACAAACTATTAGCGGATGTCACATCTGAGAGAGACTCACATATTTCTCATGGTCCCAAGAAACTCTATATACTGTACTATACACTAGCTAAACCCCTAAATCCTCCACAGCATTTGTCCTTCAAATTAAGACTCGGACAGATCTCATTGTAAATAACTGCTTGACCCAAAGCTTAACATTTTCTTTGCTCTGTACTCACATGTAAGGTTCCCTCACATTCCCACTTAATTTTAGGAATAATTGCTTTTGCCTCTCAATAATCATTCCTCAACTAGTTGAAGACGCCTGCTGTGAAAGCTCTGTCCCTACTTATTAAAAATGTTGTTATAATGAAATGCCAGTTGATTTAAAGGGACACTTCCCACCACCACCTCCAGCAACCTCAAATTGTCCCTTGACATACCTCGTCTCACCCTTAAGTTACCTAAATTTTGCACACAGTCTCTCTAAATATGGAGGAAAGAGATAAAGCGTGGGACACATCATGAAATCATAGGCTCAAAAGGTTAAAACACTGTGGAAATTACTGTTTATATGTTAGAGAACTGTTTGTAGCCATATTGGTCCTTGTTTAATGAACCAACAAGAGACTTGGAAACACAAGCTGGCAACCAACAATCTGGGTTGGGGAATGGACTCAGGCATTGGAGGCTGGCTGGGAGAAGAAACTGGCGTCCGATGACTGCCGCCTTCTCGCGGGGGCTGGGTGGAGTAGAGGACCAGTGCCCACTGACCCCTGGCGGAGGCCAGGAGACAGCATGCTTCTGGCCCCAATATCCAGGGGAGCATGACAGATACCGTGTAAGCCTTGCATTCTGCACATCACGATCCTGGGGAGAAAACTTGGAAAAATGTTGCATGGGCAGGTTGGGTGATGGCTTCCTGGACCCCATCGCTGGGGACTCCCAATCCATGAATTGCCACCTCAGCAGTACCCAGGATCACTGGATTGCCAGTAAGGCACTTCCCTCTGCAGGAAGGGACCTGCCCAATGAAGTGATACACCGGAGCACCCTGGGTGGCTGCGATGTGGGCGGGTGGATGGGAGGCAGCCGGTGACGAATCAGTCCTTGAATGGGGCCAAAAAGTGACCAGCAAATATGCAGGGGCGAAAAAAAGCTTTCAGGCTACACATTTCATCATTTTGGGAGAGGGGTCTACCTCGCTAACCTGTCTTATAACAATCTAGTATTTCAAAGACTCATTTTTCTATTTTGTCTCGCATAATCCCTTATCAAAATAACTGTTGGACCCATGTATGAAAGTTTATTCACCAGTAGATTTCTCTGTCCTAAGAAGCTTGTTTTCTGTAGAACCTGGCTGCTACGCCTGATGAAGGGCTCTGTGTAGCCTGAAAACTTGTGTTCTGTAAATCTCTTGTTGGTCCAATAAAAGGCATCAAATCACACACTTGCTTCATCTATTTATATGTTAGGACAGTTTGCTCTTTACTAAGCAATAAAGATAAATATGAGATTTTCATTTAGAATCTGTGTGGAATGTGGGCCATCACCCACTTGATCTGGGATGGAGGAGGCTCTTATTAATACAGTAACAGATGCCATCATAACTTGGGACAGTTGAAAATGGAGATATGTTTAAAAAAACAGATGTTATAATTGCTATGCTGCTGAATAATCTACTGATGCTGCTTGCTTTAATCATTTGCTCCCTTGTTTCAATTAAAGTGAAATATTGCCTGTCTGCCATGTTGACCCAGCTGAATAAATGAGCTTGTTGTTGGGCCTTTCTGATTTGGCAGACCTAGCCTTGTGTCTAACGAAAGGCCATCAAGCTAAGGGGCTTGAGGCAAGAACTACATAGCAACATTGCCCGTCAATCAATTGGGGGTGCACATGAGAATCAGACCTAATAGTAGAATTAGTATACCTGGGAGAAAAAGCAACCTCGCTTTTCTTCAGGTTCACAGAGAGTTTCCACCCCAGGAGATTGTGCTCTCCATAGTGCCAAAGTCCATTAAATGTAGTGGTAATACAGCCCATGAAACAATGGTCACATATAGTTCACATCACATTGCATGATGACACTATACATTATAAATCACTAATGTGATTTCAGCTAATCAGTGTGCAGACCCACTGTATCTCATATACTGTGTACAGTGTGCTGTCGTGCAGGAGAGTTAGGAGGAAGCACTCAACCCGGCACGCTGGGGGATGATGGCGCTGGAGGAAATCCACCATATTCCCTCTTAGGAAAGGAAACAGGATGAGAAATCGCATCTAGTGTTCCATCTAGGACAAACGATCTGAAGAAAATAGTCTCCTGGAGGTGCAGAGGCGAGATTTAGGGTTCTGGCTAGGTTTTGCAGTGATTTCTGCTTCAAATCCATAGCCTTCTCTGACGTGTTGCCAGTGCCCAGAGCCAGTACAGAGAGAAAACAAAAGATAAAGAATTCAATAACTGGTTGGTAAGATGGTGTAAGCAGATGAGGTATGGGCTGGTGGTAGGGGGCAGCGTGGGACAATGAGAGTCTCTTTGTCCGTGACAGGCTGTACCTTAACAGAGATGGGGAAGATGTATTAGAAATACAGGCTGGGGAGTTCTTTGAAAAGCATACAAGTTAAAATAAACAAGGGGGCTGGGAGTAAACCACAGATAACTACAGCTGAGAAGGGGCTCTAGGCCCCCTAGAGGAGGATAATGCACTGGTTCTGCATGCCCTTAGGCAGAGGAAGGAAGGAGAACTATGATGGAGGGGTTTAGTGGTCAACCAGGATCGTGAAAAGTAAGATGGAGGAACTAGTAGCCATCATTGTGCACGAAGGACTGGACTTAATTGCAATCACAGAATCATGGAAACATGGTGGACAAACTGTCACAAGTAGGAGAAAGCTATGCCTGCCTACAGATTGTTCAGGAGAGATGGGGGTGGCACTATACATCGGGAGGACATAAAGGTTACAGAGGGCAGGAGGGGAACGGGAAACTGAACTATTTTGAGTAACACTGAGCAGAAGGGCAGAGATCCGAGACTGGGGTAGTCTACAGGCCACGGACGCAAGGGAAGAACAGGACAGGATGATGTCACAGGCAATCGAGAGGATGACTCTCAAGGGAAACGCTTCTGGGGGACCTGAACCTCCCTGACATAGACAGATCCATCCAGAGGTAGCCTCAGCCAGAAGCAGAGGGATTCTGGAGACACTACAGGGTGTTCCTGCAGCAGTTGGTCAAAGAGCCAACTAGGGAAACAATCTACTGGACATGGTCTTAACAAATGGGAAAGTGTGGAGGAGGTGGTGGTGGTGGGGGAGAGTCTGGGAAACAGTGACCACTGGACAATCAGTTTCAAGGTGAGAGCAGGGAGGAGGCACAACCACAACAGTGCTGGACTTCAGATGTGCAGACTTTGCCATGTTGAGAAGGATAGTGATGGAGGAGAGAAAAAGACGAACTATGTGGAAGAGTTATGGGGGAGAAGTAGTTGAGCCACAGAAGGACATTTCTTGATAGCGGATGAGCAGAGAAAGATGGCTGGGGAAAGAAGTAACTGAGCCATGAGAATGCTGTTTCTTTTTTGGGCTGTGGGAGAAGTAGCTGAGCCATGGAAGGGATGCTTCTTGATAACTGGCAAGCAGAAGAAAGCTTGCTAGGGGCAGAAGTACCTGAGCTGTGGGGCGGCATTTCTTTTGGGCTGGGGGTAGCTGAGCCATGGAAGAGAAGGTTCTTGATAGCTGGTGGGCAGGCAAGAAGCTGGCAGGGAAGGAAGTACTTGACCCACAGGGCAGCATTTCTTGTTGGTCTGGGGGAGTAGCTGAGCCATATAAGGGGCCGTGTTTGATGGCTGGCAAGCAGGAAAGAAAGCGGTCATGTTGGGAGAAGTACCTCAGCAGCAGTCAGAGTTTCTTTCTGGGTGGCAGCCAGAGAGAGGGAGACAAAGAGGGGGCAGAAGTAGCTGAGCCACAGGACAGGTGTAATGACACTGATCAGCTGGTTGATGGACAGCATCATGCTGATGAAGGAAGGCAGCTGCCGTCTGATAGGTCGAGTTTCCTCTTTTCAACTACACAAGTTTGTACCATCAACCAGCAGAGCAGCGTCATGATCAGCCTTACTGATCACTGGACTGTCACAGTCGAACCCATTGAAGCTTGAGCTGCACTGGACCTGCTAGTTACACACCTCTGAAGTCCTGTATCACAGCAACATGTTCACTTTGCACAAGTCGCAACATCAAAAAGACTCTAAACATAGTATAAATCACTCAAAGCTAAACTCAAGTGATTTATAATACAGTAAGTTAATAGGGCCTCTGAAGGCTGTCTCTCATGATGTAACAGTCTCTCTTCCCCTGAGGTTTGGGCAGATACAGTTACTCAGTATTGCAGTCCTGTTGCCCAAATTTACCCTCTGTGTCTCTCATACCATAAGAGGCATCCCTCGGAGGACCTATTAAACAGGCTTGTTTACAATCTTTGTTCTACCCACTGTATCCTTTTGAGAAGTCCACTGTTTTTTTTTTCTACCATTAAACCAATTTGAACTGCCTGCACACTGGTAAAAACAAAAGATTTCACAGAATTTGCCATTTTATACCAGATCAGGAAATCTGCAGAACTTTCACATTTCTTTAAATTGCTTTCTGTACTATTTTCATTTTGCTTATATTAAAGAGCACCAGTTTCTGTACTTTTATCAAGTTCCCCACTGGTGCCTTACCTATACAACACTTTAACAGTCCATATTTTGTAATTTTCTAAGTTGCAGGTTTTTTAGAGGAAGGATCGTAGTTTCTCACTTGGAGGACCTGGCCATCAGATCCCTTTCCCTTTCTGGTCCCAATATCTGTAAGCTCCACCATCGTGCCACCCCATGCTCTGCCATTTGTGACAGCAATTTGTAAAGTGTGTGGTCATGCTCTATTGATATCTATAGGGTGAGTTTTAATTTGCTTTTGGGTGCCAGCACCATAGCTGTTAGCACCTATTGTTATTAAACATACTCTTCGTGCATTTAGTCAAGTTTGAGGTTACATTCAGTATGAGTTATTCAGCTGCATGATGTCATTTATGATGTCAGTGATAGGGCTTTTAGGTCTTGGCGTAGAGTTTCAGACCTATACAAGCCTGGTTTGAACCCCTGCACTGCACAGGTTTTCTTTCTCACTACAATTTTTGATGTACAGTATAAGAGAAATTGATAGATGTCTTTGCTGCTGCAGTGTAGGGTTTAATCAGAGCTAAATAGCTGATTTTCAGATAATGAAGCTTAGCTCTACAGTATGCTGTAGTCAATTAAATTAACCCCAGCTGAGGTTTGTCTACATCTGAATACAATTCAAGTCACCTGTTTTGCAGGTTGTGACATTGCATGTCCACCACAGAAACTGCAGTGCACTTAAACCATAGCTCACTGGCACACTGAATGCATATTTGCTTAATAGGTAAAGGATTAGTGGGTCAAATTCTAACAGGGACGTAAACATGTTTTTGTAATGCGGAAACCCACTTGAGTGACAATTCATGATAGTGCAGAGTCGGAATATTAATTTACATGAGAAGTAAAGTTAGCTAAGAACAATAAGGACTTATCTAACTGCTTAGCTAACCTCTGTTTAGGTACGCATCAAAGTATTATATTGTTTAATAATGTTGGTACATCTACCGTCCAACCAGTTATGTAACGTTGTCTTTGCTGTACTTCTGTCATGTCTGTATTTGTGATCCAATGAGGAGCCTCTGGAAATGAATCTATGACTCAAAGGATTGTAATTTTGATATTCTACTAAATAAATAAATAACTTAGGAAGGTAAATTGCCTTCCAGGATTAGATTCCCAGTCCCCTGTTTTGCAGGTTGTGACATTATCTCTACTCCATAGGAAGTTGTGCAGGCTGTGACATGCTCTCTACACCATAAGGAAATGTAAGCCAGCCCAGTGTTGTGGGGGTTGAGGCACCCAGTGCCTTACCTCTTACCATGCCAGCAACTCTGGGTCAGGAGCACCTTAAGGTTGCCAGGGCTTGGCCGGGAGGAGAGGACTCAGCACCGAGGACTGCTCTCCTCCCAAGGGGGGTGGGCTGTGGTTCTTGGCCTCTAGCGACCCCTAGTAGAGACTGGGGTCCACTAATCGGGATCAAGTTGGGAAAAGGGTGGAGATGACAGCAGACATCTGTGGGATGAGTGGTGGAAACAGCATGTCCTGCGCTGGATGTCACTGCACATCTGTGCCTCCAGGAGGAGGGCAACTAACAGAAAGTCAGGAAAAACCTGCTAGCTGGGAGGAAGATGGCTCTCCCACCTACCACATCCAATGCTGGAACCTGAACCTTGGGACCCGATTGCCTTCCCCTTCACCTCCACACTGGATGCGAGGTATGTATGCTGTGATGATGAAGGTGGCCCTGCCCTGAGAGGTTATGACCGGGGTCCCATACTAGCAGGGACTCAAACATTTTTTCAACATTTTTGTAAGATAGAAACTCACTTGAGTGGTGATTCATGCTGGTGAGAAGTTGGAATAGTAAATTATATGAGAAGTAGATTTAGTCAAGAACAATAATTTGTGAAGGTAAATTGCCTGCAGGGATTAGCTCTCAGTCCCTGTTTTGCAGGATGTGAAATAACCTCTACAATCATAGGAAATGTTACTTGCTTGCTAGTAGCTCAGTGGCACGCTGAATGTGTGTTCACTTAGCAGGCAAAGGATCAGCAGTTCAAATCCTGGTATGAACATAAATATTTTGGTAAAATGGAAACTCACTTGAATGGCGATTCATGGTGGTGTGGAGTTGGAATAGTTTATTATTTGAGAAATAAATTTAACTAAGAAAAACTATTTGTGAAGGTATATTGCCTGCTGGGAATAGAATAGGTTATTGAAACATGAACGTTTTGGATCTACACACTTAACTCAGTTAAAACTAATGGCCTAAATGATTACCGTGACTTTAAACCGCCTGCCCCTAGACCTCGCTGTAGCAATGAACAAGATTTCTTCTGGCAGTGTGGCTCTAATCAGTTCAGTCACTGTCTGCCTGTCCCAGACCCTGCTGCAGCAGTGAACAAGATTTCTCCCAGCAGTGCGGCTGTAATCAGTTCAGCTGCGCCCGCCTGCCCCAGACCCCACTGCAGCAGTGAATAAGGTATGCCCGCTCATTTTGAAAAGGCTGCTACTCCCTTGCCTAGCACTGATTGGCCTGATTCCATTCCTTTTTGGCCACTGCTCAAACTGGCAATGGACTTTATTGGGCGATGGCCTGAGGGCCTTGCATTTTGAGAACTCAGTGCAGGGCCTGCAGGAGGACCCCCACCATTAGAGTCCTCATCCAGAGCCACGGAGGAACTCACTAACCCCTTCCAAGTGGGACTCACTTTCCCAGGAGGTCATGGGTCTTGTACCCAAGCGCTAGGGCGCTCCGACCACGGGGCCAGGCTGTGGAGCCACTCCTGGGTCTGGGCCTTCTGGGGCTAGTGTTGTCCTGCCACAGTGCTCTGCAGTGGGTCAGAAGTGCCTGAAGGTGGTAAGCAGCCAGAACTACAATCAAGGGGACCAGTTGCAAGATCCTCGAGCAAGTTCCATCCAGTCGGAGGGATCCTGGCCAGCCTGCTTCTCAATTTGCTGCACAACTCCAAGGAGCTCCATTTCCCCTGGTGCTGAGAGCTTCAAACCATGAGTACCCAGGACCTGGTTCCTGGGAGGAAAAGGAGAATTGCCTATTAAACATTTTCAAGTTTCTAAAATATTTCAGGGCCCCAACAGCCGGCCAACCCAGGCACCATACCAGGCATGTACCTTGTGGGTACCCCTAAAGACATCTGGGAAACACTGGTACCAGTGGGGGTGGGTGCTGCCAAGGGCCCCAATGTCTGGTGTGTGTGCTATATCATTAACCAGTTTCTCTATCCACAGCCATCCTTGGTCCCGTACCCTTTTCCTGGTCCTATGCCCAATACCCCCAATAAAGCTGTGGCTTACTGTTTGGAAACTGTGGTGCAGGAATTCTCAGTCTGTCAAAGCATTACTGTTCATGGTTTATGGTGGTACTGAATTGTTGGGTATCCAGTGTGTGGGGTGGTTTGTAGGGAGGTGAGTTGGTGCAGCATCCCAGGGGCTGTACCAGCCAGTCACCAGACCCACTTCTAATTCTCTCTGGGTGGAGGCACTGTGCTATTTTTATTATCTTTGGGATAGGACCCCAGATTACCACCGTAGCAGGATCCAGGCCCCTTAACCTGTTAGAGGGACAACAGAAAGGGGTAGTAGCCCACTGGCACACAGCACCTAGGCTACATTTGAAACAAGTCACTAAGTCCCAAACCATTAAATATCTCAAGAGGGCCCTTGGCAAAACTAGGATTAGTAGCGACTCAATCGATATGAAGCTTGTAGCCCTTTCACTGAGCGAGCTTGCTCTGCTACTCACAAAGGTGTTTAATATCTTTAATATATCCTTAAGAACTGGAGTGTTCCCAGATGAGTGGAAGACAGCTCTTGTCACCCTGGTATTCAAAAATGGTGACAGAACCAACCTGGGTAACTGTCAGCACATATCGATTTTATCACCCCTTTCAAAAGCACTTGAAAGAATTGTATCAGATCAGCTTACTGAATATCTGCAAAAGATTACCTACTCTGCCCGCAACAACATGGATTTTGGCAAAACATAGCACTATCATGGCACTCATAGACTTTACTTCCCACCTGTATGATGTCTTGAATTCTGGTAAGACAGTGGGGTCTATCTTCATAGACCTCACTAAGGCTTTCAATACAGTGAATCATCAGATCCTTCTTGACAACCTTCTAAAGCTTGGCCTGTCTTGCGACACAGTCTTCTGGTTTAATAGCTACCTACAGTAATTCACATAGAACGCAACATGTGAGGATGGGGGGTAACATCTGACCCAAAGAAAGTAAAACTGGCGGTTTCCCAAGGATCCATTTAGCACCCCTACTCTTCAGCCTTTTCATGAACACTCTGCCCAACGTCTGCCCAGCTAAGATGCTGCTTTATGCAGACAATGCTGTAATCTCTGTGCCTGGTAGCCACCTGACTGAAATTACAGCAAACCTAGAAAATAGTTTTAGAAAGGTAGAGGCCTGGTTCTCCCAGAACCAACTACTCCTAAACTATAAAAAACTAAAATCATGCACGTCTCACTTCCGCACTCAAAGAAGAACTATGATCCTTTGTCCATCCTCACCTAAAGGGTGATGCCACCAAACAAGTAACATCCTTTAAACACAGTACCTGGGCACACACCTCAATGATACCCTGTCCTACACCTCACATATTGACCATGTAATTAAATCTGCAAATACCAGACTTGGAATCCTTTATCATACAGGCAATCAATGACCATGGAGGTGTTGAAACTAGTAACTCAGAGCTCAGTTCTGTCCTTCATAGATTATGGGCTATGTCATTTACAGTTCTGCCGTGGACTCAGCATTACAAAGGGTTAAGTTACTACTAAACAAGGCCTGGCAGTTGGTTTTAGGGCCAGACAACCAACCCACACTTGTAGCCTCTACCAAAACTCTGGGTCGCTCCCATTGCACCTTTGGGCCAGGTATCAGGCCTGCCTGACTGGGTAAAAGCCCTGCTGGGTCTTGCTCCTGACTCCATGACTGCTCTGTTCCAGCACAATCCTACCACTAAATTAACCAACAAATCTGCTAAGGTGTGCCCATGTCCCCTTTAAGCAGACTTCCTTGCCCAGCGATCTCTTGCCTATCGTGGGCCTCTGTGATTAAATTACCTCCCTCATCTCTCCTAGACCTTGAAAAGATTGAGTCATTCAAAAGAGAGCTCTGATTACTTCTAGCCCAAGTTAACCACCGCGACTTTCTGCTTAATCACATAATGCCCCTTCCACCACTTCCTAGCTAACCCACCTGAGCATTGACCGCTCTGGCTGGTATCTCCTTATGACAGTACTTTTATATTGTACTATTCTTACTGATGAGTTTTGATGTTGTTCCATGAGTGTATCAGTCCTAGGCACACAGTGTCCAGGGCACTGCTAAACGGAATCATGTTAATGGATACTTTGTATAGTCTAGTATTTATTTCGTTCTTTGACATGGAACTGCTCTTGGCTCTGCATAATGTGATATGTTATGTTTTATTTGTATTGTAATGTATTACTTGCATACTTGGAACCTTTGTAAAAGAGCCATAGTGGCTCAAAGGTATTAATCTTAACCTGTAATAAATAAACAAACAAACCTTACCTATTGTAACCATGTGCTCTGTGTAACTGTGCCCCCGCAGGTCTCAGCTACAAACTTTTTCTCTCCACTGGAATGGCAGTTATGTATATCCCTACCATGCTGAAATAGTTTGGGAGATCACGTAGTTTGTTTCAGCATTCCTCTGTTATTTTTTGCCTTTCCTTCTCTTCTGAGCCTCTAGTTTATTACATAGCTAGGTGATTTAACCTTTATTTTTGCTTATTTAGCTAAAATGTATATAAACAGTGCTACACAAGAAAGATTTGCCTTTATTTAAGTCTTCAGATTTGTCACAGCTATTTTAGCTGTATTTTGAAATTGCTGTATACTTAATTACTAGGGGTCCCTTTCTCATACTTAGTATTGAGCCAATTTTATAGTCATAGCATTTGCAATTACTTTTTAAATATATTGCTAAGTAAGTTTCAATAATAATTTTCGTTTTTGTTTAAATTGGCTCTGGTTTCTATAGTCTGTAGTCTCCTTTTGTTGTTCATTGTTTTGCATTAGTTTTTCATAATTGTTGTTTTATCATTTTTCTCTTGTTTTAACATGGTCACCTGATTGGTCCTGATGTCATACACTTGGGACTATAAATTGGACACCTTCACCCTCCATGGACACCCCCCTGAGGAAGGCTGGGATAGCTGAAGCGCCAGGGATCATTGTGACACTGACCCAGTGAAGGAGAGTGGGAACATTGCTGTGACTGCTGTGATTGCTGTGTTCATTGAGCCTATTGAGCCTCCGAGACTTCATTTCATTTTGTGTTAATTTATTTTATTATATGGATTCTCTTTTAATACTATTCAAAAGTATACAAAAATCCTGGTAATAGTATCGAAACTTACTGGTAATACCACACTTGTCCAGTGGTAATACCATCATTCAGAAGTGATAATACTATTGTTCCAACCTGAGCGATAGTATTATCACCAAAGAATTAGTGCATGTGCTAGTTTTCATTCCACGCTCTCCAAAGCGTGTTTCTCCATTGGCTGCTTTCTCTGTGGGCAGGCACAAGACTTCATGAAAACATGGCAGCCAGTCTCTGGGTTTAGCGAGACAGTTTCTCATGAACAAAATGTCCCTGTAGTTCTCCTTGCAAAATGGAAATATCTGGTTCATCCTGCATTCCCATTTCAAAAGAAGAAAAGGTAGGACTGCCTACCAATTTTATTATGCTGTGCTGCGAGTGAGTGAGCAGCAGGGAGGAAGAGGACGAACAAAATAAAACCCCATCCATGTATTAAAAAATAGAGAGAATCACTGGACATTACTGGTGACATAATATCTCAGGTTCTGGACACAGGAATCTTCGAGCTTCTCTCTCAAGGTTCTTATGTGTCCAGAACCTCTTCATGGTATTATTCACCGTAATGCCCAGTGACCTATCTGTTATTCTCTTTTTATTTGTCTCAACTCTCTAGTCACCTTGCCTTGGCTCCCACCTAACTTGTCCAGAGTATGAGCAAACAGTAAATAATTTAAATTCTTCACAGTTGTTTGTGTGCTCATGCCTCATTGAGTGCTCTCACCATTTGGAACTTGAGATTAGAGCCCCAGTCCCTGTTTTGCAGGTTGTGACATCTCTGTCTACAGCATAGGAATTGCAACTCACTTACCTGCAACTCAGTGGCACACTAATGTGGTTTACTGAACAGGTAAAGGATTAGTAGGTCAAATCCTAACAGGGACTTAAAAGTTGTGTTTAAAAGATGGAAACTCAATTGAGTGGTGATTCATGGTGGTGTGAAGTTGGAATAGTAAATTATATGAAATAAATTTAGCTAAGAACAACAATTTGTGAAGTAAATCACCTGCTGGGATTAGATCCCTAGCCCCTGTTTTGTAGGATGTGACATGCGTCTACACCATGAGAACTACAACTGACTTCTCTGCAGCTCAGTGGCATGGAATGTGTGTTTACTTAGCAAGTAAAGGATCAGTAGTTGAATCCAGGCAAGCACTCAGTATATTATATCTTAATACATAATCATTTCATACTTTACAGACCTTATATTTGGCACATTTAGTACCACTGACACCTTGATTTTCATATTTTAGCGGTCCACTGGGTTCAAATTAAAGCTACTGCTCAACTAACAAGGCTCTCATTAGTTGGGTGGTGGCTTTGATTTGACTCCTAGCAGATATTCAAATAAGGTGGTGGTCTTGGGAGTTTTCTTCTTTTTAATGACACAGTTGCTGCTCTGTAAGCCTTATTTTACTCTGATTCTTTAAACAAATATCAAAAGGTGCTGGGATGCATATCTAGGGGGATCAGTAGTAGGAGAGTGGAGGGTATACTGCCTTGTACAGGTCCCTGGTAAGGCCTCATCTAGAATATGGGGTTCAGTATTGGTGTCCACACCTCAAAAGGACATTAACCTGCTGGAGAAGGTTCGGAGGAGGGCAACAAAGATGACAGTGGGTCAGCAGGGTAAGGCATATGAGGAGAGGTTGAGGGCACTGAACTTGTACTCCCTGGAAGACAGGAGGGGGACATGATTGGGACCTTTAAGTACTTGAAAAGATAAGTAAGATGGATAAGGAGAGTCTCTTTAAGCTGAGTGGCAACCTATAACACGAGGGTCACAGTCTTAAGCTGGAAGGTGGGAGGTTTAGCAGGGATGTCAAGAAGCACTTCTTCACAGAGAGGGTGGTGGACACTTGGAATGCACTGCCAGAAGAGGCGATCTCATTGAAGACAGTGGGCAACTTTAATAGAGGCTGGGATAGGCATGGGGAAGGTAAGGATCATGGGTAGGGAGGATGGGAGGTGGGGAGGGAGGGCAGGGACAGTAGTGTAAGCTGTGTACCCTGCAATATAAGCAGACTAGATAGATCAGATGTCCTTCTTCTGCTGGCTTCGTATGTTCAAATGTATGTATGTATGTAAAGACTGATGACAGAATCCTGGTAAAATGTGGAAATCAGATTAGTTATTACTGGCGTGATCCCATAAATTCATATTTTGAAAATAGTATTTCATTACTGCAATACTCACTAAAAAAAAATCAGTGGCCTTACTTCTTAGCCATGGGACCACACACACACACACCACTCATGATGAAGAGGAAATGACTACTGCATTGCATGTGGCTGGACTATTTGTGGAAATAGTCCGAGAGTTCAGAAAAAGATGCAGTGAGGCTGGAGACCAGGGACTATGAATAGGCTGTTTTTTTACTTCTACTTAGAACAAGCATTTGTCAATGCCGAATGTTTGCTTACTGGCATTGGCATTGGTAGTGGTGTCAAACAGACTAGGCATACTGATGAGTCCTGGTAGGACCAAACACATGTCTATGTCATCTGTTGCTGCCTTTGCAAACTGTGTGAGAGGCCTTCGGCACCAAGCAATTCTGCTTAAAGTTGAACCAGCATAACATTCTGTGGTGATTTGCATATGCAGCCCATGATGCTTTGCATTGTGTGGGTATGTGTGATTTTGTATTTTCTTGAAACTTGGCTTCCAGCCAAATGCCCTTTAGGGTAACCCTTGCCTCAGTGTTTGTGTACAGAGGTTCTTTGTCTTTTAAATATTTTTTGTTTTAATGGGTTCACCACAACATATCCAAGACACACTGTCTTAGGGTAGGAGGTCCATTCCACTGGGGTGTCAAACAGACATGGCATACTGATGAGTCCTGGTAGGACGAAACACGTGTCTATGTCATCTGTTAGTACCTTTGCAAACTGTGTGAGAGGCCTTTTGGCACCATGCAATTCTGCTTAAAGTTGAACCAGCACAACATTCTGTGGTGATTTAATATGCAGTCCATGATGCTTTGCATTGTGGGCATGTGTGATTGTATTTTCTAGAAGTTACAGAGCTGCATAACAGAAATAGCAGTGAAGTATTGAACTGAAGCAACCCACCACCACCCTGCAGAGAATGACAGGCATTGGGGTGTGCCTTTGGGTCATCAGGCATAACGACCACGCAATTCCACACCATACCCTGCAGACACTGACGAGTGTCACGGTGTGCCTTGGGTCTTTGGCCCTTATCGCACCCATTCCATCAGGAAATACAGTGAGATGGGTGAGGTATAGGAGAATGAGGTGAACTTTGGGATGAAGAGTCCAAGGCATACCTTGATGCCTCTCACTGGCTGCAGGATGTGGAATGGTATGAGCATTACAGGCAAGAATCCCAAGTCACACCTCTGATGCCTATCATTCTGTACAGGGTGGGGTGTTATGGTTGGAAACCCTAACACCTCAGGCATTCGTTAGTATTTTCCTCCAAATTTTGAACATGTTTTCTTTGTGACCCCACCTCCGAACAGTGGCAATATCAGTTTGTTAGCGAGCTGATTATGCACAGTGACTCGGCATTTAGCACCACAGGTGCAACAAGACATTCAAACAGGATGTGAACAATGACAGCTATACTGTTCATAGGGAGGTGTAAAAAATGGCAATGTTACAAATCTGCAGTAAAATATTAAAAAACTGGTGAAGTCATGAGCGTGCATAGAAACTGTGCAATGCACACCCATAATGTAATTAGTCTGAGGGATTTTTTACAGCAGATTGTTAACACAGGCATTTTGGGACCTCCGATCATGAACAGTGCCACTGTGATTTTCTTTATCTGTCCGAACAATGATTTCCCACAGCGACCACGCATTTCTGCACTGAAAGTGTGAAAACACATTTCGACCATGTTGTGAAAATGACAGCTGTACTGTTCATAAGGAAATGTGGAAAAATGCCACTGGTGAAAATCTGGACTGAAAATATTACAAAGTCATGAACTTACGATGGTGCGTGGAAACTGCACAATGCTCACTCGTAACACAGTCATTTATGGACTTTTGTCGCAAATTTTCAACATAGCCATTTAAGACCTCTGCTCATGAAGAGTGTAACTGTGATTTTTAATCTGTCCCAAACATTGCTTCCGCACCGACTGCACCATTATGCGCTACATGTCTGAAACACATTGGGCGACATGTGAAAATATAGCAGCTGTACTTTTCATAAGGAAGTGTAATAAAATGGCAATGTGGAAAATCTGGAATGAAAATACAGAAAATTCGCAAACTTACGGCGTGCGTAGGAACTGTGCAACGCCGCTCAGAAACAGTCATTTCTAGGAATTTTCACTAAATTTTCAACATAGCCATTTAAGACCTCTGCTCATGAACAGTGTCACTGTAGTTATTCTTAATGTGTCCCATACACTGATTTCACACACCGACTGCGCCATTGTGCGCTACCTGGCTGAGACACGTTTTGGGCAAGATATGAAAAATGACAGCTGTACTGCTCATAAGGAGGTGTGATAAAATGGCAATGTTGAAAATCTTGGTGAAAATATTGAAAATCTGCGAACTTATGAGCATGCATAGGAACCGCACAAAGCACTCAGTAAAACAGTCATTTTAGAATTTTCCACCAAATTTTCAACATAGGCTTTTTGAGCCCACCTTATGAACAGTGGTAGTGTCATTTCATTACTCAGTCCCAAAAGGTGATTTTGTGCAGTGACTAGCGAAATCACCCTTCAGGGCCGATTAACGCCATGACAGTGAGATCATGCATGAGAGGGTCCCAAAAACCCATGTTGAAATTTGGTGCAGAAATTCAAAAATGCCTGAGATATGCAGCAAAGTTGAAAAATCCCTATCTATCCCATTATACAGCTTACTGGCATTTCCTCAGTTTGCGGTCGGCTTTGAAGAGTGTATAGGCGTGTTCGGTCCACTGAAGATCATTGCACGGAGGTAAGTATGGGGAGAGGGGGTGTGGGGAGGCAGGGTGCACAGTGGGTGGCGCAGGTGAGGCAGAGACACGAGGGACCGTTTTTGAGTTTCAGGTGTTGTTTTTTAAATGGCGGCAGCGGGAGACGTTTGCCACGCTGGGGTAGGCTCCCAGCATGGCATATAGAACTCTGTTTTTGAGTGCAGCACAGCTGATGGGGATTGGGCACCCCTGTCAGCTACATAGTGTGTGGGTGGGGTGAGCATGCAGTAAGCGTGCATATTTTATTTATTTAGTTGTTTAACCAGGTATAGCACACTAAGCTGAAAGCTGTTTTACAGGAGGCGACCTGGGAGCACAAGGAGGTTAAGTGACTTGCTTAGGGTCACACAGTATGCAAGTGGAAGCTGTGGATTCAAACCCAGGTCTGGTCTGCTGGATGTCACCAGATTTGCAGCTCAGAGCCTTAGACCACTGCACTATACCGTGTGTGTGTGTGTGTGTGTGTGTGTGTGTGTGTGTGTGTGTGTGTGTGTGTGTGTGTGTGTGTGTGTGTGTGTGTGTGTGTGTGTGTGTGTGTGTGTGTGTGAGTGCGCATGAGCAGCGATATCTTATTGCTGTTCACTGAGCGTGCTCCCCCTTTCAATTGTATGCCACTGCATTTTCTCTGCTGTCATAGACAGCTCAAGCAGGCATTGGAGAACTGCGTCCGTGCCTGCAAACACACTGCCTGAATTGAAGAGGGCTGCCACACCTCTGAAAACTCGGTTGATGGCACTATGTTTCTTGCACATGTGTGCAAGCAAACATAAAAACAAGATCTTTACTAAGCCCTTTTTCTTTAGTGTCAAAATATTGTATCATTTTATTTCAAATGTTTACCAATCCTGGCTGTTTTGAGTTCCTTTTAACACTCTTACAGTAAAATCACTGGTGGAGTGATCTGGTCTAGAAAAATGTTCCCTACTGATATATTTTCATTTTATGGGTAACTGTGAGTCTGAGGTGATTCATTCTAGTTTTGAGTTCCTGTACATATAAACATGCTTTTCCCAACTGTAAAAGTTTAAAAAAAGCCCATTTGTAAGCGCAATAAGGCACTACAGGATGTCGTGGAACACATTTTACCGCATGGCCAGTGGCTAAAGTCACTTGGCCTTTGGCCTTGTGCCTTATTATGCCCCTGGCTCATGCGGAAAATGTGTTCCATGCACACCCACATCATGCCTTATTGCTTACTTAAGGCACAAATTGCACAAATGCAGTGGAAGGGCTTGGGCCATTTTCCTCATAGTATACATATATAAATATGAACTAAAAGCATTTGTCAATGCCGAATGTTTGCTTACTGGCATTGGCGGTGGTAGTGAGAAGTTACAGAGCTGCGTAATAGGAATGGCAGTGAAGTATTGAACTGAAGTCAACCCACCACCACCCTGCAGACAGTGACAGGCATTGGGGTGTGCATTTGGGTCGTCAGGCATACTGGCCACACGTTTCACCACACTCTGCAGAGACTGACAAGTGTCACGTGTTCCTTGGGGTCTTTGGCCCTTATCGCACCCATTTCATTAGGAAATACGGTGAGATGGGTGCGATATAGGAAGAATGGGGTGAAGTTTGGGGCCGAAGAGTCCAGGCATACCTCGATGCCTCTCAGTGACTGCAGGGTGTGGAATGGTATGAGCATCACAGGCAAGAATCCCAAGTCACACCCCTGATTCCTGTCATTCTCTATAGGGTTGGGCGATTTGTTGAAAAGCCTAATACCTCAGGCATTCGTTGGTATTTTAACTCCAAATTTTCAACATGTTTGTTCTGTGACCCCCACCTCATGAACAGGGGAATATCAGTTTGGTAGCGAAAGCTGCTTATGCACAGTGACTACGGGATTTAGCACCACAGGTGCAAAAATATTCGAACAGGCTGTAAAAATGACAGCTGTACTCTTTCATGGGGAGGTGTAAAATGGCTATGTTGCAAATGTGTAGTAAAAATATTTAAAAAATGGTGAAGTCAATGAAATGCATATAGAAACTCGCAACGCATGTCTCGTTATATAAGTAGGTTGGGGATATTTTATAACAGATTGTCAACTCAGGCATTTTGGTGCCTCCGATCATGAACAGTGTCACTGTGATTTTCTTTATCTGTGCCGAACAATGATTTCCCACAGTGACCATGCATCTCTGCACTGAAAGTGTGAAAACACACCGGCCATGTTGTGAAAATGGCAGCTGTACTGTTCATAAGGAAGTGTTGAAAATGCCACTAGTGAAAATCTGGACTGAAAATATTACAAAGTCATGAACTAACGAGGATGCGTGGAAACTGCACAATGCTCACTCATAACACAGTCGTTTTATGGACTTTGTCACCAAATTTTCAACATAGCCATTTTAGGACCTCTGCTCATGAACAGTGTAACTGTGATTTTCTTAATCTGTCCTAAACATTGCTTTCGACACCAACAGCACCATTGTGCGCTACATTGCGATAACACATTTTGGGTGACATATGAAAAATTGCAGCTGTACTGTTCATAAGGAAGTTTAATAAAATGGACATGTTGAAAATCTAGAGTGAAAATATTAAATTTGCAAACTCTACGAGCATGCATAGGAACTATGCAACGACGCTTTGTAAAAGTCATTTTAGGCATTTTTCACCAAGTTTTCAACATAGCCATTTTAAGACCTCTGCTCATGAACAGTGTCACTGTGGTTTGTTAATGTGTCCCATACATTGAGCTTGCACACCGACTGCGCCATTAATGCTTCCTTGTAGGAAACACGTTTTGGGCAGGATGTGAAAAATGACAGCTGTACTGCTCATAAGGAGGTGTGGAAAAATGGCAATGTTGGAAATCTGGAGTGGAAATATGGACAATTCGCAAACCTCACGTAGCGTGGGAACTGTGCAACGCACACTCAGAAACAGTCATTTTAGGAATTCTGTCACCATATTTTCAACATTGCCATTTTAAGATCTCTGCTCATGAACAGTGATACTGTGATTTTCTTAATGTGTCCATACACTGAGTTCGCACGACTGCGCCATTGTAGCGCTACATACGAAACACATTTTGGGTGAGATGTGAAAATGACAGCTGTACTACTCTATAAGAAGGTGTGGAAAATGGCAATGTTGAAAATCTGGAGTGGAAATATTGAAAATTCGCAAACCTATGAGCATGCGTAGGAACTGCATAGCGCTCAATAAAACAGTCATTTTAGGAATTTTCACCAAATTTTCAACATAGCCATTTCAGGACCTCTGCTCATGAACAGTGTCACTGTGATTTTCTTAATTTGTCCCGCATTGATTTCTCACACGATCTGACTGCGCCATTTCTGCCATAAGGGCGGAAACACATTTTGGGTGAGATGTGAAAATGACAGCTGTAGTACTCATAAGACAGTGTGATGAAATGGCAATGTTGAAAATCTGGAGTGAAAATATTGAAATTTCGAAACTTACGAGCCTGCGTAGGAACTGCGCAACACTGCGCTCGTTAAACAGTCAATTTTGGAATTCTGGCACCAAATTTTCAACATGGGGTTTGTGCCTTCTTATGAATGATGTCACTGTCATGGTGGTATTCAGTCCCGAGGTGATTTCGCAGTCACTGCGCGGTCACTCGCGTGAAATCACCCTTCGAGCCGAAGTCAACGCCATGACAGTGACATCATTCATGAGAAGGTCCAAACCCATGTTGAAAAATTTGCCAAAATTCTCAAAATGCCTGAGATATGCAATAAAGTTGAACCCCTCCTATCTAGCCCATTATACAGCTTACGGCATTTCCTCGTTCGCGGTCAGCTTTGAAGAGTGCAGGCGTGTTCCCTGTCCACGAAGATCGTCGGCGCCAGAGTCCGGAGGTAAGTATGGGGTGAGGGTGTGGGGAGGCTGAAGTGCCGGTGGGTGAGTGCGGGTTGTGGGAGGGGGTTCGGGACGCACAGAACCGTTTTGTTTACAGGTTAAAACAAAAAAGGCGTCGTGGGACCACTTGCCATGCTGGGGTGGGCTCCCAGCGTGGCACAGGAACAGGGGAGGCGTTCAGCGGCGGAGATTAGGCACCCGTCGGCCAATACTGGTGCCGCGCTGGGTGGGCTCTGGCGTGGCACCCTTCCTGGGAGGAGGGAGGCGATGCGAAGCTCAGCGGCGAGATTGGGCACCCGATGACTATACGCTGCGTCTGGGGGCGCGTGACTCCTGCGGCTGGGGTGAAGCTGCGCGTGAGCAGCTTCTTATCGCTGCTCACCTGCCGTAGGCTCTTTTCAACTGTGCGTTACTGCATTTTGGAGCCGCATTGCAGACAGCTCCAAAATGCATTGGCATACAGGCTGCCGCCTGCCAGCACAGTGCCTGAATTGGAGGAGGAGGTGACACACTCGAAATCTCGATGATGGCACTATGCTTCTTGCACATGCGTGCAAGCAAACATAAAAGGAATATGATATTAAACAAACCTGCTATGTCAGCTAATTCTAAAGAAAGTGAGTAATCATGTGTTTCTTTGTTGTTCCATGTTGCCACTGGGCTAGTCCTTTACTGCCAGGTAATACATGCTCACCTACTTGGGGCCAACATACTCCAAAGCTGTGACATCATCATGGAACTCTTAGCTCCACCCATCCCTTGTTAGTTGCTTAGAAAGTTCACTCTTATGTGGATTAGCTGTGTTGTGTGTGTGGAGCTCTCCTGTCTAAAGACTTTCTTTAAAACCTTTTTATGTTATTGCGGCGCATGCGCAAGGAGCGTTTAAGGAAAATAGCACACTTAGAGGTGCCTCTCCCATATCACTGCTCCCTTGAGCAGGCGTGGCGGTCCTGAACCAATGGGTGCAGCAGCTCAGTATGACAGTGGTGTTCCTCTCTGCTTCAAGAAAAACACTGCTGCCATACTGGTAGCCCCAATCGCAGCGCTACTTCCCCAGCACATCCGTCACGCGCTCCCCCAGCTTTCATGCCATGCTGGGCCCACCCAGCATAGCAAGCTTCTTTATTTCACCGGCGAGGGTGCCCAATCTCCCGTCGGCTCCTCGTACCCCACCCAGCGTGGTTTGCCGACTTTTGTGTAACCTTTGGGGCTTATGTTAATTAGTAGCCATGGAGTCTGGGCTGGGACCATGCCTGCTGGCAGGTGGGGCTCAGCCTGACGGGTTTAAAAGGGAAGGTATTTGACACAAAGGAGAGGCCAGGGAGGTGAGGAAGAGAGAAGAGCAGCCGAGTGTTTGTTCAGCCATGAGGGCCGATGTTCAGGGCCAAGGTGGGCTGCTTGCCACCCTGGCCCTCCACCCTCGAAGACCAGTGGAGATGTAGCAGTGTGGGAGTCCATGGGGGTCTGTATCAGTAAGGGGACCACCTATACCATTGGGGAGCCACAGCCTGGGAAGAAAGTGGTGGCCACCTTATGATCTCTGGCACCAAGGTGGGGCAGCATGGGTGGGTCCTGGTATCCTTGTCTGTGGGGCGAGAGTGCGAAGTCCTGTACCCAGGCCATTGGGGCAGTGCAATGGTGGCAGTCCATACTGTAGGTAGTGCAGTGGTTGCAGCCTTCTTCCCTTTCTGGTGGCACTTCGGCCTGGCTGGAGATGTTCTAGGAGCCTATACAGCCGAAGAGGGGAATGCATGGGTCTCTGGGATCACCAGGGCCCTGAAGAGTTTATGTTGCCCTGGGATGCTCAGAGCTGCACTGGCTTCAGATAGAAGGGACTTGGCCATTTCTGTTTGGGTCTTTATTTCTAGTACCTATCATCATTGTTGGAGTTCTCTGGATTTGAACCACTGGTGCATGGTGTTCCCACTGTGTTTTCAACTACTGTACATTCTGTAGCTGTGTGTTCAGTGAGTGGCCAGTGTGCCTACCAAAATTTAAGATGAAAAGTAATTTTGTGCAGGAGAGATGTTGGAAGGAAGGTGCTTTTTGTGGCTTTTCAGCCCACTGAAAGTTGCTGCTGCCAGGATTAGCAGCACTTTCTCAACTCTGAAGGAGCACTGTAGTGAAAGCTTTTGGAAAATGAAAGTTGCTGCAGACTGTATTGGGCTTGTGCCCAGAAGGTTACCACTGTTGATTTGCACCCACACTCCATGGAATGACTTGATCAGATTTGCACAATTAAATAATTTCTTTCTTCTTGTACTCCTGAGTGGACAATGGACTTAATTATGGGCTTTGTGATTGAATTAACTAAGCTGGCCCCCACAGCTGCTGTCACCCCCTGCTGAAAGATGTCTGCACCCCCTCAAGAACTGTCATCAGAACCCAGGTAATGAGTTAATTTCAGGACAGTGTTTCTGGCTGGCATACCCAATGACATCAGGTGGGGTGGGGGGCAGCTTACATTTGTAACTCAGAATTTTCCATCTTTCATTACTGAAGATATTTGTCATTAAAACAGGATATTTTCCTTTATAAAATGGGTAGAGAAAATGCTTGACTCTGATGCGACTGATGGCGTGCAGCAGGCACTTCTTCAGGTCGACACCCACAGCAAAACACGAAAAAGACCATTACGGCAGCAATCACTGTAATGATCCTTTCTGTGTTTCACTTTCCCCAGTGTTCTGCCCCTCCTGGACCAACTCCGACCTGGGTTGATAATCCTAAAGTTCGAGGAGGTGTGGGGACCGACCCCACAGAAAACACTTGTAGAACAGGCGGCACAATACCGCCATCGGTATGTGCTGTTGCTTAGTGGGAGGTTGGCATTTTCACTGTCGACTCCCCTGTTGCATCCGCATGCAGCAATTTCCCACAATTGCACTATAAGAACAAGTGCTGGTATCGCTAACTTCATCACATAATTTATATTTTGTACACCTAAAAAATAGAAATCTGCTGCCATCTTGTATTTAACTACCAACTAGTTATTAAAGAAGCTAAAAACATTGTGCCCTCCTTCTGACCCTTCCAGCTCAATGTGTTTATTAAAATTTGGACCACCAACTTTCTTATGCTGTTTTCTGAGTCAAGGGCTCAGCAAGGTGAGAAAAGAGACATGTGTGCAAGTGTGTTACTATGGTGATGCTTGTATCAGTGTGCATCTCATATGTGCATTGCCACAGCAGTACTCTCATGTACATCTCTCTCAACTCACTTGAGCCGCTGACTCAAAAACAATATAAGACAGTCATGGCTCTGATTTTAATAAGCGTGCTGAGCTGGAAGGGCAGGAGGTGGTGTTTAGTAGTTGGATGGTTGGGCAGAAAATAAAGTATTTAAAAGCAGCATTTTACATCAGGACTCACTCACAATACAGTATCTCTGAGTTTTAGTTTTGAAAAGAAAGGTACTTTTGAGAGAGCACTTCTAACTTAAAAACTATAAAAAACTTTAAAACTTACTATTTCACAAATTTAAAATATATTAATTCAGGCTTGTAATACCCATTTTATAAGTGTAATTACACTGCAGGGTGTGTGGTCTGGGACTATACACATTTCTTGGCTGTGTTTAAAGGCACTCAGCCTTAGGTCTCATGCTTAACACCACCCATGGCGTGCATATTTTCCCCACGACCACACACCTTGTTTTGTGTTATTGCTACCTTAGATTTCCTCTGTTTTTGTTGTTTTATGCCTGCTGTGAATTATGACATCATACCCTGTTGCCATGGAAATTATTCTGATATCTCAAGTAGAGGATTATTACTTAAAGCAGCAGTACTGGATATTCAGGAGTGATAATCAAACTTCTGCTTTTTGGCAGGAAGCATGCAGCCATTGTTCCAGTTTACATACCTGTAAATATTTTTTTCCAGCGATCTTTAGTTTTGTAAATATTTAAAATGTATTCCCATTGTTGTGGATCCATAGAAATATGGCTGGTACCCTAATTTGCAGTCAAGCTCCCCCTCCCGCGTCGCATCCTTTGTTTACTTTAGTGGAACCTGTGCTGCACATTCCTTCTGTCCTGTGTAGTACTGCGAGTCATGTGCATGTGCAGTTGGCAGAGAGTTCTAATTAAATATGGCGGGTGAGAGAAATAAATAAAACAAAGACAAATGGAGCAAATAACGGGTGCTAGTACAGTGAAAACAAGAAAGATTACAGGTATGTGCTTGACAGAGCATAGGAGCAAAAAGATCCGATTTTTAATCTAGTACTGCTGGAAAGGCTGACATCTAAGGTGCAAATAACCTGCTATAATGCACAAGTCTTGAGTAATAAAGATTAGAGTCCTGAAATTCAAATTTTTTTGAGGGGAGGGGTTGCTATGTGATCTGAGTCCTGCAGATACTAACTGTGATTTTTTTTTCTTTTGCAGGAAACTAAAACATCTCTTTAAAATAGAAACAAACAAAAAGGGTGGGGTAATTTATCATATTTTATACAATGCTCTTCTGCTGCAAACACAAAGGCATTCTGACATTGGATATATATCAGAGTCATTATCAGACCAGCTGCCCAATGTAAAAGTGCTTCACGCTTACACTCCTTAAGGAGGCTTACTCCTCTTATCCCATTCAGAATAGTTTAAGGAACTTAGACACCACATGATTTGTAATAGAGTTCATTCACAGGCAGGCTGCGTAGCTTAACATGATGGTAGTATTGAACAGAATCTGGTTTGGGAGCACAGAAGCTGTGTCCTGCAACACTGAACAAGAAGAATTATACATTTATACAGCGTTTCATACAACATATATCCCAAAGCACTTTGTGAGCAATGCGGAAACTGGACATGTGGTGCCTTGTGTGCACAGTGATTGCCATTTCACTCATCAATTCTACACCCCATACACGATCATGGAAATATTGCCTGAACTAGTTTTTCTGGCAGGGGAAATGCTGGCCAGGGTACCAGGGAAGGTCCCTACCTTTGAAAAAGTGCCATGGGGTTCTTTTACTTCCACCTGTACCCCCAGACAGCACCATATGTGGACAGAGGAACCTCTCAGTTTAATGTGTCATCCAAGGATAGCACACCTGAGTACACACACACACACACACACACACACACACACACACACACGTACTGCAGTGTCAGCACTAAAAGTACAAGCCAAAGTCCTGGTGTGGGAAAAACCTTCAGGCCCAGAGACAGATGTGCTACCAACTGAACCATACTGCCTTATTGCATTCCAAGAGTCATGGATTCAAGATGGCGTTTAGAGACAGATCTTTAACATCCCTTTACTAGGAATGGTGACCTGACCTTCCACCACCACTTCCTCCTTTGTACCTTGTAGGTGGAATGATAAGCAAAGGAAAAGCCATCCTCCATGGTGCATGTGATGGTGCCCACCCTTCTGCCCTGAGAAATAGCAGATCAGTGCATTGATTAGTCCCACTGCAAGTTAAGCAGCGGGCTTCAACCATGTGGGTGAGTGAAAGGGATGCAGACAGCCAGTCTGAGGGGCTTACTGAAGGAAAATAGGGGACATCTCAATTGTCATGACCACCCACACACTCTCATCATGAGAGGTTCTGAAATTGTGTGTGTGTGTGATGATGTTGCTGGAAACTGCCTACAGTAAATATGCAAGGCTGTATTTTCTGCAGAAGCTTTGGGGTTGAGAGGTTAAGCACTGGTCCTCATACCTTTTATGTTCCAACCTTTCTTGGTGTTTCTGATTTACACAGGTAGCAAGTCCTATTTCAGAACTGAGTGATGTTACAGACTTGTTAAGCTCTTTCATTAATGTCACAATGCATCTCAGTTCTACAGGGATATAAACTGCATCAAATAGTTTTAAAATGGTCCTTACCTTCTAATGTAGTCAGAAATGCCCACTGAGTTTACTATAAGACCAGTAAAGAAGATGGAACAATGGGAATCGGTATTTAAAACATGACTTCTACAGAATTATGCACAGGTTCATCACAATTTTCCTTTAGTTGCTGCATTTGTCTGCATACAGTCCCTGCCCTACAAGTACCTAAGGCACTGGTCCTTCATAAGCTCTGAAATGCACTGTACATGACAGACCCCATATCATTCCAGTTCTAAATAGTTTATTCTCTCAGAGATGATTTACTTGTACACCCTACCCCAAGTCTGATAACTATAACCAAAAGATGTTTGACAGTCTCCCTAAACACATGACTCAATGGCCACATAATTTTTGATAAGATTCTTTTGATATAGAATCCTACATCTAGTACTAGATACAGTCCTGTCCCCACTGACTGACCTCATTAACAGCTCCCTAAGCCTGAGGCAGTTCCCCACAGCCTGGAAGACTGCCACAGTCACCCCAATACTGAAGAGTGGTGACAGCACCTCCCCAATAACTACCGTCCCATATCCATTCTCCCACCACTCTCAAAAGCCCTCGAAAAATTATAGCCACCCAACTCACTGAGTACCTACTTGCTCATAACCTACTTTTCAGGGAGCAGCATGGCTTCAGATCTGGGCACAGTACAACTCGGCTCTCACTGAGTTCTCTAATTTTATTCACTCTGCCCTGGATAGAAAACACCTAGCTGGAGCTGTCTTCATTTATTTATTTTTATTTATTTATCAAGTCTAGGATTACAAATACCTTTGAGCCTTGCTCTTTTACAAAGGTTCCACGTCAGAGAAATACAAATTATGGGAACATCAAGACAGGCATTACAACAATGTGACATTGCAAACAGAGTACAGATTAATACAGTTCAAGGGTAACATTGTAACAAGGCAGCCAGTGGCATTTGTCAGAGAAGTTAGACAACAGATAAAGAAGTGCCAGAGTCATAGGGGAGGAAAGAGGGTAGTGGGGGAGAAGGAATGTGAAAGGGTGGCAAAAGGGTAAAAAGTGCAGCATTGGATATACCAAGATGTGAGGGTAGAATCCAGTGGGGGGACAACTAGAGCAGAAAGGGAAGTGGAGAACAAGGTTAAGTTGGGCAGTCACAGGAGCTGTTGGTAGTGAGATAGTCCGAGCCTAGTTTTAAAACATACCAATAGTTGGGGCAGAGGAGATGGCTGGGCTTGAGGCCATTGAACCAGAGTGGCTTTCGATAAGCAAAGAGCGTTGTCCCTGTGAAGTGTGACAGTGGAGGACTTTCAGTAGCTGGCAGTGTGGATCTCCTAAGGTGCCATTTAATTGGTGTTGTAACAGAGTTGAGACCCAGAAGGTGCAAGGCCAAGTAGATTTTTTTCACCATGGAGCAGGTGAGAAACTTTATGCAGTTTGATAGTTGGAGCCAGCCGGTCTGAGTGTACAGGTTACATGTGGGTGAGGCGGTGAGCACCAGTGATGAGCCAACATGCTTTATTTAAGGTAGTTGAGAGGCATCTAAGGGTTGTGGTTGTGGCGAGCCATAAATGATGAGACCATAGTCCATTACAGAGATCACAGAGCTCAGGACTGCAACCTTCAAAGCTTCTGGCGTGAGGTGTGGTCTGTGTTTGTAGAGGAGACTAACCGTGTATTAGCAGCTCTAGCTACATTATCTACATGAAGTCCATAGGAGAGATTAGGGTCAAGCTGTATCCCAAGTATTTGAAGGACCCCACCTGATCTAGAGTGTTCTCTGGGTGGTGGAGATAGCCAAGTGGTGTAGCTTGTGTGGGTTATGAGAGCTGCAGAAGAGCATAGATTTGGTTTTCTTGTCATTGAGGACCAGTTTATGATTAAGAAACCATGTCTCTACAGAACTGAAACCAAGTTGAAGGTTGTGTTGAAGAGTTGCAGGATCTTTGTGAGTGGAGAATACAACAGCATCATCGGCATATAGTATGATCTGCTCAGAGCAGTGGTAAGGGAGGGAGTTTAAGAAAAGGCTAAAAGGAAGGGTCCCAGTATGGATCCTGTGGGACACCCGAGCGGACAGGCAGGGTGTTAGAAAGAGTGTGTCTATTTTACTATCTGTGACCGGTTTTCTAGGTAGCTTTTAAACCAGAGAGAAGAGTCAGGTGATAGCCCAGCATTCAGTAGTTGGTGTATTAATAATCCATGGTGTACTGTATCGAAGGCCTTGAGAGGTCAACTAACAGCCCCTTGAGAAGGCCGTTGTCAAGGGATTTCGTGCAAAGCTCCAGTGAACTCAAGAAGGGCTGTGGTGGTGCTGTGACCTTTCCAGAAACTGTGTTGTTGTGGACAAGCATTATATTGTATTTATCCAAGTAGTGGGTAAGTTGATCAGCCACAATGCGCTCAAGTGCCTTAGAAAGTGGGGGCAGTATGGAGATGAGGCGATAATTTGAGTGAATCGTCTTGTCCCACTTTTATGGATGGAGTGTCACAGTGGCTGTTTTCCATAGGTCTGGGAATTTTCCACAGCTGAGAGAGAGGTTTAGGATTTTTGTTAATGGATGAATTACCTTCATCGAGGGTGAGCAAAAGAAGCTTAGGTCCAGGGGTGTCGCTAATTAGATCTACATTTAGAGATAGCTGCAGTAATATAGCGGCGAGCTTCATTCAGCCTTACCTTCCTGAAGTAGAAGAGGGGATGGTTAGACTGAGGGGCTGAGGTATTTGGGGAGTAGGCCCTGTTTTCGAAAAAGTCATGGGGTAGAACAGCACTAAGGTCTGAAAAGCCGTGTTAAAGATGTTTGCGATCACCTTGGGGTCAAGGGTTGAGGATCCATCAACCATTAACATGGCCAGAGAGGTTTTTGGCTGCTTCCCTGTGACATCCTTGATATTGTCCCAGAAAGCACAAACCATTTCCCCATGTATTGGTGAGAGTATCTTTGTAATAGGTGGATTTCTATTAGCCGTATGGCTTTTTGCAGGCATTTCATGCTTGTTTGTAATTTTGGATGTCCAGTTGTTTACCAGTGGCCCTGGCAACTGCCCAGAGGTGATCCCTTAGTTTCAGCTGTGAGAGAAGAGCCTGTGACCCATGGGTTAGAGAGATTTTGTTTTAAGCCTTTTAGCAGGGGCAAAGAGGTCGCAGGCTTTGTTGAAAATTGAGATGAAGTGACCAAGAGCCAAGTTAACATCTGTTGCTTCATAGATGGGTAGCCAGTCTTGTAGAAGCAGGTGTTGTTTGAGATGTGGAAGTTTTCCATGAGGAAGGACTCTGCTAGCGATAATTTTGGGAGGGGCTTAAGAATTTGTTAGACCATGCACACATGACTGGGGAGTGGTCACTGAGTGAGTCTGGGAGAATGGTCGTACAAGAAATCCTTGTGGGGTGAGTGGTGAGAACCCAATCCAAGAGGGTACTGGTGCCAGTCTTGTAGTTCATCGACCTGTCAAAGGCCTTTGATACAGTCTCCCACCCTTACTGTTAGCACACTCCACCACAAAGGGTTGTCCAAGGACCCATCTCCTGGTTTACCAGTTACCTCACAGCTAGATCACAATGTGTCAAAATAAACAACACCCTCTCAACCACCCTGCCAGTCCACTCTGGGGTTCCCCAGGGGTCCAACCTCGCCCTCTATTATTCAGCATCTACCCAAACACCTTGCCCAATTCCTGCTCCGGCAGCCTACTACTCTATCTGGACAACGCGTTCTTTTTGCCTCGCACCCAGATCCCACAGTATTTCAGTCCTCCTCCTCTAACACACATTTAACCAGATTGAAAACTGTTCATAGACCAAAGACTTGTGGTCAAAGTAAAAAGACAAAGACTATGCTCTTTGCCCATCAACAGAATAAGATTAAGAATGCAGCTAACAATCCTCTCCCACTCTCTCTCCTTCTTCTGGAACAGGCCCATACATATAAATATCTTGGGCCTTACATTTTGATTCCGCCTCTCCTTCCCATTACACATTGACACTCTGTCATCAGCCATAAATGTCCGTATAGGCCTATTGTATCGGCACAAGGGTTGTCTGCCTCGGAAGCCTTAATCTGGCTGTCACCTCCTCAGTCCTCTCCCTAGTCGATTATGGGCTCACTATCTACTCAGCTGCTGACCACACAGCCCTTAGCAAAATCCACCTTGCCATAAACAAAGCATGCAGACTCCTCACCGGGCAGACAAGTGTACCCATACCTGTACTCTATGTGCCCTGACAAATCTCTTTACCCTGGATGAAAGGCTATTTCATCAAACATGCCTCCTCACAAAGAAAATACACATGCGGCTTACCCCTTGGGGGTTTCTGCCTCTCTCCTATCTTCCCATGCCTCGTGAACACCAGATTGCCAACCGGACAGGTGTGGTCCATCCCGAGGGTTAGAACCTCCTTAGCCCAAAGGTCATTCCCACACAGGGCCCCAGCCTGGTACAATGAACTCCTCTGACGTCTCCTCCATCTTCAAATTAGGACCTTTCAAGTCAGCCCTCAAAGAGCACATTCTCATTTCACGGCACTGCCAATGTACCAGCTAGTGCTGGATCATCTATCTATCATCTTATGAACCAACCCAACTGAACTCCTACTGATAGGGACTGCAAACATTACCTATTAACAATGCCTCCTTTGGCTGCACTCACAAGGTATCTGTCTAATTCTCTACTTCAGCTGTAAACAGCAAACCTGTTACTCCTCCCTCTATCAGCAAACTTATTGTTCTCTTGAAAACTGTAAATACAGCTCTCGGTAACACATTCAATGCAATGTATAGCTGATCTTGATTCTGTAATATTGTATAACTAAAAAACTGTAACCTTTAGCTGCCATTCTATGTCTATATGTATTAGTGTTTATGTTTGTTTTCTGACGTGGAGCTTTGTAAATGAGTCCCTGACTCAAAGGTTGTAATCCTAAAGTCTGTTAAATAAATAAATATTTATTCATTTATTTGACAGTTTCTGCATGGGCAAAGTACACTGACCCAAGATTCATTGTCAGGTGCAACCCATGGAAAGAGGGCTACAGTGGGCGACATCAGCTAGCATAGTACAATATGAAGTAATGCAAGTTACAATGGCCAAACAATTTACAGCACAACTCTGTCAGAGCACTGTGCAGAGTAAACACCTCCAGTTACACAATATAATAAAGAAAAATGAATGTAAGCAAAACAACATAATACCTAGGAATTAAATACAATTGCAGTACTCTAGAGATAACTCAAGTAAGTAGGCAGAGAAGATATGGAGTACCTAAACAAAACTTTTGGCAGAAAGGGGTGGGATGGGGAGAAAAATCAGCTGGATGAGAGGAAGGGTTGAAACAGGGGAGGAGAAATGGGGAGGGAAACAGTAGTGTGGCTAGTTGCAGGCACAAGATGAGGGGCAATATGATCCATCAGAATGGCTTTAAATTTGAAAGAGAGGCTGGAGGAAGAGCATACCTCTCAACCTTTTGTCCTCCAAATGTGGAACATTGCCTGTCAAAATGTGGAACAAATGGGCAAAATGTGGAACACTTAATCAAATCTTTACCTAAGCAGCTCAAAAGACTTAAAATGTTGCATTTATGTTCAGAATGTCTGCTATTAATTGAATAACTAATTTGTTCCATCATTTACTATGGATTTTGACTTTGAATGAGGAACAAGTCCTCACAATGTGGAACAGGGAGCTTTTTGAAGTAAAATGAGGAAGGTTCCTCCTAATGTAGGTACAGCTGAGAGGTATGAGGAAGAGGAGGAGGAGGGGAGTAAATCAGGATGGGGTGTTTTTTCTGGAGGGAAAAGAGAAGGCAGACTGCACAGCTGAGGCAGTGCACTAGGGATAGAAAATTATTTGATCTCTTTGAGTGGCGGGAGGAAAAGGGAGGGAGGGACAGTAGTGAAGGGATGACAGCTAGAATTTAGGCAGAAAAGTGGAAGAGTGAGAGAGGTGGTGCCAAGTCCGTGGGGGGATCTAGTACAGGAAGCAGTGATGGGTCTGTGGAGGGCAGGTAAGAGTGAAATGGCACAGTGAAATAGGTGGCTTCAACTAATAATAGGAAGGATATCCCTCATTTTACTAGTCAGAAGCCTCCTGACTATACCACGCAACTATCCCACATTAGGAGCAACATTCCTCATTTTACCGACAGAACTCCTCTGTCAGTACCTTTCAGCTGTATCACATTAGGAGGGATGTTCCTAATTGCACCATACAGAACCCCTTTGAATATGCCCCTCATTTCATCACTGAGAAACCCTTTGTCTGCCCTCACAAGTGTCCCACATTAGGAGGGATGCCTTATTTTACAAGTCAGAACCCCTCTGTTTATACCTCTGAACAGTCCCATATTTATTTATTTATTTAGTTTTTGAATACTGGGTAGGTGCACTAGACGGAGACTATCTATTTTCAGGCACGACCGGAGAGTTAAAAAGTAGGAGAACGTAGGTTACAAATGTAAGCAATAATATACAACAAAGGAGAAAAAGATAAATTGAAATTCCAGCATCAGCACACATGACAAAGGGATGCCCTCATTTTACCACTCAGAAGTATTCTGTCCATGCCTTAGTTTTCCATTAAAATAGACACCTTATATCACCTCGAAGAACCCCTTTGTGAAAAACTGAAAATAAGTCTGCTACTGGAAACTGTGCCTTTTGTTATTACCAGATGTTATTTTTTTGCTATTGTGGAGCAGTTTAAACCTATTGACAGGGGCGAGTGCTACATAAAAGCCACTTATGTTGCTATTGTCTGTATCAATCGATTTTCCCACTATAGACGAGGTGACAATCTGGGATGATGAGTCTACCGTCAATGTAGCTCCACTTTACCCAACAACAGAAACATGGATTTGTTGTGAGAACATTGAGCTCTGTACTCTCTGTTCTTTTCCATTGCTACTATACCAGGAATTGAGCAAGGAATATCTAGAAGAACGCCAAACAGAAAGAAATAATCAGCTGCAAGCATTATTAATTTATTTATTGAGTTAGTTTTTGTTTACCAGGTAGGTGTACTAGCCATAGAAATTACTATTTTCAGGCCGCGACCGGGAGTTAGAAACGCAACAGCATAGTACAAAGCAAGGGCAAAAGAATAGAGTGGCGGGGTGGGGCTTTTGATAGCAACAGCATGGTACATTTTATGGAGATACAAGGCAAATGGAAAAACAATCTGAGATTAACAGCAGGATACAGCTTTTCAGTGACACAGTACAATTTGTGCACGAGGTAAACAACCATAAGCACCTGGCAGACAGGAAACTAGTACAAGTCTAGGGTCAGCGCCAGAAACATATCAAACAAATGCATTGTTTAAAAAATAAGCTGCTAAGCTAGTAAACAGCTAAAAGATACATATTACAAAACACTAAGAGCAGTTAATGAAGGTAAGAGTAGAGAGGAGCAGGAAAAATGACAAGAGGCCAGGAGTAGGGGATGAGGGGAAGGTAGCAAAGAAGTTAGAGGATTGAATCACCTACAAAGGGTAGGTTTACACAGGTGAGACCAATACCATATGCATGCACCAAATGTAAAGAATTCAAAATTTCATGGACAAAGCCTTTCCAGTTCTATTTTATAAATCTGTTTTCTCCTCTCTCAGCAAAGCCCTTTCAACCCACTGAGCAATACCCCAGCCCCTACATCACCTTTTATGCCACTTACCTGGCCCCATGTCTTCCCTCTGAGATAGGCCCATCATTGTGCCCTCCCTTTTAGGAGACAGCAATGGTGGTTCACCTACAGATGTAGATCGAGGCTCATTGGTGGCTCTACATCAAGGCACACCAGGGCACATGCCCCAGTAATAAACTGCTATGCCCCAGTTGGTGCCTTGTGAGGCTTGAGGTACTCCAGTGTCATTCTGCTGCCTACAGGAGTTTCCCTTTGGTCTAGTTAGATTAGTGGTACCAGAATAGCACCAGTCAACTGGCGCTAGTCTGGATAGCGCTACCTCGGACAGTGAGAGGGATTTACAGCACTTGCAGTAAGAGCCCCTCATCATTGTCCGGTGGTGCCGCTCTTGAACAAGGGCACCAGAATCAGGAAGCTGGATGAGCTGCTCCCATGGCATAGAGGGTCGGGCATAGATCAGCTCAACCAGTGCTATTGCAGACCAAAGTTCTAATCCTGGTCTCCAGTTATTTTGCTTGCTTTGTGACTTGTTTTTTTCAAGGGGCTGTGGAAACAGTACTTCACAGTCCCAGAAATGTAACTTGCCTCAGTGATCAGCCCCACCCGGGTGAAAATATTTAAGTCTGGGGGTGCTGAGAACAAACCCCCTAAGTCATGGTGCAATGCCCCAGCAAAAATAAGCCCCTTTTTGCCGTGCACCCTCGTGCGCTATTTTGACTGGCACTGTTTGGACCCAGTGCCTTTTCCTATCTTGTTGCACTCCCTCTTTCAGGACATTGACTAGGGTTCCAAGCATATGCACACAGGCTGTGTCACTGCTGCACCTGTCGGATTCCTCCTTCCTGACCGGTGCTTCCAGCTGCACAACCACTTGTGGTCACCCGATAATGATAACACAGTGGAACCAGGAAAGAATAGTTACTTACCACAATTATAGATCTTCAAGAGACTGTCCTCCATTGAGCCACACCATGGAACTGTAAGCTAGCTGTGGCAGGACCACTCTGAAACTTTGCTAGTTGGGGCCACCCATGTTGTCATGCACTGACAGTATCAGTGGCTCAGTAGTAGCACACTCCGCCTCTGAGGCCGGGAGATCAGAGGGCTGTGGGTTCAGTTCCCACATCTGGCACTTGGGTTAATATCCCAGTACTGACACTGTAATGCAGCATGAGAGGGTGCTGCATTTCTGAGGTGCCGTCTTTCGGATGGGACGTTAAACGAGGTCCCATCTGCCTGGATTGGTGGTAGTTCAGGTGGATGTTAAAGATCCCATGGCACTTATCGAAAGAGTAGGGAATTTCCCGTGTCCTGGCCATTCCCCTCATTCACTAAAAATACCACCAACAGCTTAATCTGGTTCAAGGTCAGTTGGCATTCATCTGTATCCCCCTCCCGGTCGTGCCTGAATATAGGCAGGATTTGTCTAGTGCACTTACCGGTCAACAAAAGCTAAATAAATAAATCATTGCTGCCTACACAATGTGGGTGACCCCATCATGCCTCAGTTCCCTGCCCAAGACAAGCTCTAAGGATTATTAAATTCCCTCTGGGCTAAGATGACCAGAAGGCGTTGTTCCTCTCCATCAGCAGAAGAGGACTTCCTATAAGCAGCCTCAGGACAGGCCACATAAACATGTCCTTCTTTCCCACAGAGGTTGAAATGAACCGAATTGGAACATTGACTGTTAAGATGACCAGTCTTGTGACAAAAGGAACATTTAATTTGGTCACAAGCACCACTAATGTGATCGAAGCCCACATTTTAACAAGTCCTGGGCTGGCCAGGATAAAACAGAACACCTCTATCCCTACCTCAAAAACAATTAGGTAAATAGTGGAAACCCCGCCCTCTGAGTGCAAAATCACCTTAATTCTCCACCCACCAGTCCAGATCCTCAGAGTCAAAAATGGCTTCTGGATGGCCAGTTACAGTACAAGCGTTGTTTAAGCCAAACAGCAAATTAGCAACACTGACACCTTCATTTCAGAAGAGAACCATAATGGTTTTGTGAGCAAGCCTGTAAGAGGAAGAACCTCAATGGGCCCACAAAGGGTGGTCTTTACCTGATGATAATGTGCCCAGAACTTATCAAGGCCACTCCCCAGCTTAAAGCTAACATCAAACACATTCTCTCCGAAACATGAATTAGGGCATACAATTCAGAAACATTAAAATGCAAACTGTTTTTCAGTAATGTACGTCCCACATAAACCCTATCAGGAAAGGTATCCAGACCCCTTATATATAAGACAGACAGCATTATGGCGTTTAGCGGAGGGCAGCATTATAAAGGGAGGCAAAAGGCCAAGGGGTTTTGGGGGGTGGGGGGCTGCTCCTCTACTCCATGGGAGACAGGTGGACAATTTCCCAAAGCAGCAGGAATATTTCTTGGAATATCACAAAGTCAGAAATGTCACTAAGATCAGCTGCCTCAACATCACGCAGGGAGAACTAGCCCTTGGTGTACAAAGCGGCTGTAAAACAGGAGTTTGAGTAAGTTCCAGATCCGCGGGCAAGTGAAGAGGAGAATGCTGCAAACCATCCATAGCTGGAGGAGGTTCCTCCACAGGAGTGGACACAGGTAAAGTAGGCAAAGAAACCCAACAGGCAAAAGGATCAGCTACAGTCTCAGGTTTAGTACTTACAGGAGGAGAAGTTGATAGCATGACTCCCAGTATTTTAATGGGCGCAAAGCCCAAATCAAGTCCCAGTATCGGGAGTGCACCCAGCCTGCAGCCTTCAAGGAGTCCTCAACAGACCAGGGACCCCTTCCATAACAGGAACATCAGCCCAACTGAGTTTGCTGGGGCACCTTTTACGAGTAAGCCGCTCCGAGCGGGATTTGTCTGGGGCAGCAGTGAAAAGAGAAAACCGTGGCGGCAGCTTGATCTTGTCCTGAGCGGTGAAAGATTACGCCCGCTCATTCTGAACCTTCTTCTGGTCCGTGACTATAGAAATGGGCTGTGCAGTGTCAACAGTAATACCTTGAGTCTCCGCCGCAGTCTCCAGGCATTTAGAATGAAAGCGCCCATAAGTTCCCTTTTCTTCTGTAAATAGTGCTGTTCTTCCAGCAACAACGCTTCTGCAGCTCAACATCAGTGGACTCACCATCAGGCAACGTAGAAGACTCAGCAAGGCAATCCATACGATCCAGCACACAAAGCTGCCGAACAGGCAGCCTCTTCTTTCTGCACAGATGCAGCAGGGTCAACAAGAACATCCGTCTCAGACGGCTCCTTAGCCGAGGAGGAGGCGGGCTCCTCAACCTGCTGCCGTCCATCTCCTCAGTCGGCAGCACAGTAACTGACTCGGCCATCCTTCGATGGCCAAAGGATCCCTACCATCGAGTAAGGGAATTTCCCCGTGTCCTGGCCAAATTTCCCCATTCACTAAAAATACCACCAACAGCTTAATCTGGTTCAAGTTCAGTCAGCATTTGTCTGTGTGGAGGCTAATTGTGGGGGTGGAATTCATGAGGGAGAATGAGAGACAGTTCTTCATGGAAAGGGTGGTGGGCAAGTGGAGCGCTCTACCACAGGAGGTGGTGGCCTATAAGATTGTGGGTACTTTCAAGAGGGATGGGACAGGGTGAGGGTAAATCTAAGGAGAGAGAGGGAGGAGTGGGAGGGCAGCTGCGAGATGAGGGCTAGCTGCACAATTGAGCAGACTCGACAGACCGTGAGGCCTACTTCTGCTGGTATTTTCATATGTTCAGTATGTTCATAGGATCCCCAGTCACCTTCCAAGTCCCCTCAGTTGCCACAGGTGCACATGATGACCAGTGAAGCCTTCCTCCACACCTCCTCGGCCAGCCGACATATGTCCAGGCAGGAGTGCGCCTCTTATTTATAGGACAGTGCACGTCACCCTGTCCTATACATAAGAGGTGTGCTCCCTGCCAGGACATATGGGTAGCTGGCCGAGGAGTGATGAGGGCTGTGCCAGTCATCGTGTGCACCCTCTGCACCAAGGGACTAGGAAGGTTCGTGCCACAGTGGGGGGATGTTAGATGCTCAGGGATTTCATGTAATCACAGCACGGGACAGCGATCAGTGGGGGTGGACCACTAGTACCAGGGATATTTGTTTTTACAGAATGGGCTGTTGATCTGAGGGGTACCACTAACACCAGGGATAGCTACATGTCTGGAGCAGGCAATTGGGGATGGTACCATGCTAGCCTGCCTTGCTACCCATTTGCCCCTTAGCTCCTTGCATGCCCAATGGGCTCACCTGCATGGGTCCCTTTGGAATATTGCAGATAGTGCTCTGGCGCTATTCATCCTGGCAGCATACTTTGTGAGCCCTGTCCAGGCAGTGCTAAGTTATTTAGCGCTGTGCCAACATGGCCCTGTTTTCAGTCAGATAGCACCGGAGCACTATTCAACTGAATATAGCATATTTGGGCACCCTGGCAATTGCAAGGTAGAAAGCAACTTTTGCACTCCGCTTTGCACAATTTTGAATATTAGGCACTTGATGTTCATTTTGTTTAAATCCACAAAACCAAATCTACATTTTATGTTCACCATATTAGAACTTAGGTTTTAGAGTTAGCCCTGATGTTCCCAGTGTACCATGAGGTCAGGGCAGAGCATGTAATGCCTACCAGTTCAACTATGTCTGTTCAAATACAGCTGGAAATACTGACACAAAGCTGGGGCAGACATATTTAATGATGCTCACTATTAATTCATTTAAATCTACAAAACTACTAAAGCAGATTCCAACCAGGGAAAAGGGGCATCTTATAAGCCAAAAGAAAAGGGTGACCTAAAATGGAATAAAAGGTACAGGTTTGGCTGGCCAGTTTATGCAGTGGTAAGGCTGCTGCTTGTGACGCTTAATGAGCCGGGTTTACGAAGGAGCCTGGGATGCTTGGGGGTAGAGGACTGAATATCCCAGAGGACATTCCTCCTCCTGGGAAGGAGGGCAGAGGGCTCCATTTTGATACTGTCACCTGTGTAGCACTGCAGAAGGAGCAGCTGGGTGGGAAGATGTTAGCTGGTGCCATGCACAACCATGCAATTGCATGCACATTTGCACATGGTGCCCATGACACTGGCATCTGATGGGGATGGCAGAACCAAGCAGATGTACCCCAGAGAGAACAGGGTGATGCCGCACTTCTCAGTCTCCAACTTGCCTACTAATGGGTCCTCACCCCACACTTTGAGACCAGAAGGGGATACCTCCTACTCCCAATGGAATCCATCACAGCGGCAGGAGCTATGTGCTGTTGACCCCAGGGTGAGGTCATTAGTCAGAGAGGGTGAGGACGGCTGGGTCAGCAAGTGAGTAGATGGGAATGCACAAGAGATGGAATAAACAGAATTAAAAAGTACAGATTAAACATTTTGTTGCAAAACTAAGGGGCAGTTTGTTCCTTTTGGAGCGAGATTAGGGTATTTTTAAGCAGAACATACGAGCAAACTGAGTCACGTAGCTTCCTTCATCATGAACTGAATTAGTTTTCTTTGTTCTTTAGAATTTTTTTCCAAAGATTAACTGGAAGATTAGTTCAGATTAGTTCTGTATTTTATGGTATTTTATGAAAGGGGTTCTAAATCTGCCTTATCTGTATTCCTATCTGCTGCATAAATATCCTTTTTTTTTTTTTACATGTTAGATGTCTTTCAGGTTAACACACAGAGGCTGTGGCCACAGAAAGTGCCTTGTTTGAGTTCTGCTGACCAGAAGCGTCTAAGTCTTGTTAAGAATATTATGTATCACATGCTGGCTTGGAGTCGTCAGCCTATGATTATGGATTAGAATTATATTGGTGCTTTAATGCCCTTAAACCTAGACTTCCCTTTTAGAAAGGACATGGGAGTTTATACATTGGCTAATTATCAGACTTTGTTGTTATGAAAATAATAGATAAAAATGTGGAATTTTTATTTAGCGAAACAGGGCAGACTGAATGGACCAATTGCGCTTATCTGCTGCCATTTTCCATGTTTCTATGTATCCCATGCTGAATTTCTATGAGACATACAGTGGTGGAAAAAGGAATTTAGTGAAGGGTCCAAGTGTTTCTTCACAAAATGTAGATTTTCACGCAATGCCACTGCTGGGTGGAAAACCATTGCCAAGATACATAAGGCAGTGTCCAACCATAAAAATAGTTGCAAAATGTTTCCTAACTCCACAATGAAGAGGTGAGAGCTTTTGTCACAATGTAATAGCAATTAGTAACACAGTAGTTTCAAAATGGAAGGTATATTGCTTGCCCTTCTTGTCACTTAGTAGTGAATGCAATCAACCTAAGTATGGACACACATCCAACCTTAACCATTAAATTGCTGTCCACTAATGCTGGATAACCTCGTATGTCATTCTCTCAAAGGAATAGGTATAGCCCTGCTTTAAAAGCTTGAACAGTGCTAGCCTTCACCGCCACACTGGGTACACAAATCCATTTGCTAACCACCCTCCATGAGATGTAATGCTTTCTAATGATTTCCTTTATCCTCCCCACCCCCACCCTCAGTTTGAGAGCATGCCTTTTAGTTCTACTTGGACTCTTGTGTATACTCCACCTGTACATCCTCATATGCGTCAGTTCAGCTGGGGCAGTGTCATCTCAGGAAGGATAGTACTGCACAGCAAGATTCCTTCTCACAGAGCAGTGTGAAAGCATATCAACATCTAATTGTAGGTGTACTGCTGCTTTTCAGACTGAGCAGCGACACTCTTATTTATGGGTAAATACCCTTAATATGAAGAATGGAATGGCTTGGAATTCAGGTGCTATGTGGAATGCAGTGTAATTGAGCTTGGCTGATGCCAGCTGGGATTTTTGGGGACTGGTGGCCATACCTGTTTGTGGTCAACCATGAAGAAGCAGCTTATGTTACAGACCCTTTCAAACTCCCATGATTGAACAAAACCTTTTTTTTCTAGTTATTCTGACTTTGGTTTTCTCAATATGGTTCTCCTGTCCCCACCCCTCCACCGATGACTGGGGTCACAGCAACTGCACCCTTCCATAGGCCAGGAGGTGGGCTGGTGAAGTGACTGCAACCAGTGCTGATGCCACTTCCACCCCATGGTTAGCTGGCATGGGGCTGCAAGTGCTGGGCAGCTCATATCTTGCTCTCTTAGAAATCACAGCGCCTCATCAAAATATAGTATCTGATGGCAGAAGGACACCAAAGATCCATTAAGTCTGCCCAATACTATCCTACCTCACCCCACCCGTCTACTGTACTGGCAGGCTATCTCCTCTTCCCCGGCTCCTGGTTTCTCAATCCCGTGTTGTCCCCTCCCATGACTATAAGTCCCCATTGCCCTCTCCTAACCATGGTTTAAAACCAGTTTAGGTAGCTGACCCCACTACTTCCACCTGCAGTCTGTTCCATGGTTCCACCACACTTTCCTTGTCGAAACTTCCTCAAGTCTCTCTTAAACTTGCTCCCTCAACCTTCAATCATACCCCTAGTGACTGTGTCCCTGTGTTTTGCCAACAGGTCCTCATAATCCACCTTGTTTATACCCCTCAGAAACTTATGCTTCCATCATGTTCTCCACTCTGCTCCTGGCCTCCAGTGGTATATATTTAGAGCTACCAAACGCTCTCACAGGATCTGCCTTGCAGGCCCTGGATCATCAAGGTGACCTTCTCCACACTGACTCAAGTCTATGTCCTTTTCAGGTGAGGACTCCAGAACTGAGCCCAGTACACAGGATGATGCCTCACCAGAAATCTGTATAGGGGCAGTAACACTTCACTTTCCTACTGTCAAATCCCTTGCCTATACACTCCAGCATTGTCAGCACCTTACTGTGTGCTTTATTACAATGACTCATTTGCTTGGGGAGTCACTGATGATGACCCCCCAATCCCTCTCTCCTGTTATAGGGCCAGCTTAACTCCTCCTATCCAGTATTCTGTGTGTGGGCTCTGTCTCCTTAAGTGTATTACATTGCAGTTCTTGGTATTGAATCTCAACTACTGGATCTTAGACCATCTCTCAGCGTGACTCATTTGGTAGCACATCTACCTCTGGGCCAGTAGGTCATGGGTTCTAGCTCCACACGGGATTGGGCTCATACCTAAACACTGGCAGTTGAGTGCAATATTTGGGGGGCTGTACTGTCAGGGTGTGCCATCCTTCGATGAGATGCTAAACCAAGGTCCCTTCTACTCATCCTGGTGGGTGACAAGATGAAAGTAAAAGAATCCAAGGCATTTTTCATAAAGAGCAGGGGACTTTCCCCAATGTTCTGGCCAGTATTCCCTTTCTATAAAAACAGTTCATTCAATTGTCCATGGCTGTGTGTGGGTGTTGATGTGCAAAATGGCTGCTACTACACGTTCAGTCACTTCACTACCAGTCTAGCATTGCTTGTAAAGCACTTTGGGATACAATATGTATGAAAAGCACTATATAAATGCTGATTCTTCTTCTCTCCAGCTTTTCTAGGTCCATCTGGATCTCCCAAAACCCTGCCTCATTATCTACCCTACCACAGAGCTTTGTGTCATCAGCAAAGAGACACAACTTGCCCTCGATACCTTCCCTGTTCGCTGACAAACATATTGAAGAGGACAGGATCCAGGATCGATCCCTGTGGCACCCTGCTTGGACCTCCTTTCCTTCCAACCTGGCCCTGTTCCCTAATACTGCCACCCTCCCCAAGCCAATTCTCCTACCCACCCAACTAAACCCTGCTCCACTCTTAAGTCCTCCAGCTTTTTCAACAGCCTCCAGTGTGGTACCAAATCGAAGGTATTACTGAAGTCAAGTAGAGCAAACCTACCACCTGTCCTCTCTCTATGGCCCTAGGGACCCAGCCAAAAAACAGTATCAGGTTGATCTGGCATGACCTTCCTGACAGAAACCCATGCTGATTATGGTCCTGCAGTACATTATCCTGCAAGTAGGCCACCAAGGTATCTTTGACTATGTTCTCCATTAGCATTCCTACAAATCAGGTAAAACAGACAGGCCTGTAATTGACTGGATCCTCCTTGCCCCCCACCCCCGTGGAGTGGTACTATGTCAGTGGACCTCCAATCTGCTGGCATGATTTCTGACTTCAGTGAGTCATTAAATAGACTGGTTCAGGGTGCTGCCAGTTTGCAGCCAATTCCCTAAGTACCAATAGGTGCAGTCAGTCAGTGGCTCAGTAGGTAGCACACTCGCCTCTGAGGCCGGAGATCAGAGGGCTGTGGGTTCAGTTCCCATCTGGCACTTGGGTTAATATCCCAGTACTGACACTGTAGTGCAGCATGAGAGGGTGCTGTACTTGAGGTGCTGTCTTTTGATGAGACGTTAAACCGAGGTCCCATCTGCCTGGATTGTGGTAGGTTCAGGTGGATGTTAAAGATCCCATGGCACTTATCAAAAGAGTAGGGAATTTCCTGGTGTCCTTGCCAAATTTCCTCATTCACTTAACAAAAAAAAAAAAAAAAATACCACAACAGCTAATCTGGTTCAATGTCAGTTGATATCTGTCTGTATCCTCCCCTGGTCATGCCTGAAAATAGCAGGATTTTGTCTAGTGACTTACCCGTCAACAAAAACTAAATAAATAAAATAAATAAAATCTGTGTCCAATGCCTTATCTGCCCTGAGAGCTTCCAGTCCCTTTCTCACCCATTCTACCATTATCTCTACCCTGCCCATTCTCTGAACCCCGTGGTGGCAGGCCTTGATACCACTCCTCTGTCGTGAATACTGAGCAGCAGTAATTGTTTAATACCTTTGACTTTGCTCATTGTCTTCAACCACCTCTGCCAGCCCGACTATCCCTCCCATTTTCATTTTTCTGAATATATCTAAAAATATATTTTCCCACCTTTACACCTTTGACAATCCACAGCTCTGTGTCTCCTTTGCCTCCTGAATGTCACCCTTTCCTCTTTGAGTCTAGCCTGATATTTCTGCCATTTTTCCTCCTCCTTATTCCTCTTATACCTAGTGAAGGTCCTTCTTTTCACCTTCATCACAGCTTCCCTCATCACCTTTGAAAACCAGATCTGCCGATAGTGCTTGTTTCTTTTGGACCCTTCCTTGCACAAGACTGAGTCACCTCCAGAAATGTTCCTTTAATTTTACCCCACTGTTTTCCTAACCCTTCAATCTGGTCCTTACACCTACCAATCTCTCTCTCTAACCAGCTGGCAGAAATCACTGCTTGAGGTCCAGAATCACTGTCTTTGAGTGGTTGGCCATTGTTCCTACTGTCAGTTCGAACCACACAGTGCTGTAATCATTGAACCCCAAAGGATCCCTGATTGCCACTCCTACCACCATTTTTCTTCTCCACACATGCCCGGCCCACACCTGGCATCAGCAGCATATGATTTTGGGCATTGTCAGTGAACCCCTGTCTTCTTGGTGGCAACATATTCCACACCACTGTGCCAACCTTAATAACGCTCTTTATAAAGGTGGGACACTCACAGAGGTCTCTGTTCTAATTCAGCATCTGCAAAGTTCCCAAAATGGTCTAGTTCATGAAAACATGTAGAGCTCAAGTTTAGATTTTGAAACTTTGTAATGCATTATAAAACATATTAAAACTTTTGAAACTGGGGTCACTGGATGGCCTAAGGGGTAGTGCTGCATGCTCCCATGCTGATGGCCGGGTTCGAAATGAGGCGGGAAGCCGGTTGTGCAGTCCTAGGGATACGATGCTCCCAGCTGGGAGCAAGGCATCGGAACATCCGCACAAGCAGCATCCGGGCAGGCTGGGGAGCTTGCTTCTCTGCAGGGGCACACTAGTGCTAAGTCTGATGGGACATGCTCAATGTCAGGGTGGTGGGTGCGGACACAGGAAAGGAAGAAAATCAGACCCCACCAGCAGGATGACACTGCCACTTGCCACGGGCTCCATGCCACCGACTGGGCCCTGGCTTACCTGGATGGGGTCACCAGGGGTGTGGACAACAGACCTCCCTCCCAGCCCCACCATGAGGGTTAATCTATGGGGATTTAGAGCCAAGAAAGCCCTGAGGGGTAGTGTGTGAGGGACTTAGAGTTAGGTAAGTCCCAGGGATGGTGGGTGATGGAGCTGGGAGAGTGGTGGGATGATGGCCAGTGAAGCAGGGGCATCAAGAAATGCTGAAGAAAAAAAATTAGGAAACTATGTTCTGAGAGAACTGATTACCAAAGAGCTATTCTCCTACCTCGGTGCAGACAAAATGTCTTTCTTTGCCATTTAGTCCTCTAGACACAAATAGCTGCATTTTCAAATGGACACAGGCACATCCCTAGAACAGGCCAGCATCCATCTCGAACTCATTCTGTTGATCAGCAGGAGGTATTTTCAAACCAGGATGCATCTGCCATCCTGAGTCTACATTAGCCATAGAGAACTGATTATATCAGAGCCACTCTCCTGGATCGGTGCAGGTAAAAAGCCTTTCTTTGTAATTTAGTCCTCTAGACACAAAGGGCTGCACAAGTAAACATGGTGCATGCAGGGTAGAGAGGGACTAGACATATTACCTCCAACTACTAGAAGAGCCCCCAAGGGCCATGATAGCAGCAGTCAGAAGGAACAATGGCAACACCTAAACAACAGTGCTTTGAAGTGGCAAAACACAAAGAAGACCAACCAAGGCTGCTCCCAACCCCCAAGAACTTTCAGAGAGGTGTGTGCTGGTTCTGTATAGAAGATGCATTACATTGGACTGGATGGAGAAGGACTTGTACACAGCTACCTTGTGTCAGCCTTCCCAAATCCCACCTGGCCACATCAGGTGAGGTACAGCCCTTTGGAAAATACACTTGGGCAAAAGGCAGATGCAAGGCTTTGAAAATCATTCCCACAGTGGCTGCCCTTACAGAAGGTACAGTACATCGAAGAGGAATTACGATGCCAGTACTGGTAATTCCAGTAGTTTTAGGCTCAGTACATGGGCAATCAGATAGTACAGGCTGTCCTCCCTTGCCAACTGAGACAGGTTGTAATAGTCTGAGAGAAGTCTTAGGACACGCCCTCTTCCCACACTCCTCAGGCCAACCTTCTGACAAAATCTGAAAATAGCACTCTGAGGAAAAACAAAATCAATTACTAAACTGCAACTAGAGAATAAACAATGTGAACTACATGCAGTATAGAACAGAGGATACACCAAAATACAGCACTGAAAACTAAGAAGAGAGCCTGACTGCCCACGGATGGAGCCCACACAACCAGAATTACCGATATGTAATCATAATTGCCGTTTGTGTATTGACTCGTATGGACAGTCACTGGTATGAGCCCTAATAAGCAGTACCTCGAAGGGAGGGATCAGTGCTGTATTACTGAACTAAACACCTGCCTGCTGATAGCAGCATCCACAGTTCTGAATTCATAAAGATGGTAATGTCTCGTGATTGTGTGTACAAGGCCAGAGTTGCCGCCCTGCAGATCTCCTCATGGACGATCGTCATTAAGAAGCTGCCACGAACGTAGTGGAGGGAAAGCTAATAACTGAGGAGCTACTAGATGGGCCTCAGCCTCCATGTCAACAGAACGATATTCTAGGCAGCCTGGGTTCAAATAACAGCTAAGGCACTTATTTGTTTCTCTTTTCTGTTTATCTGGGTTCCATATATTTGCACACCACAACCTTGTGAATAAAATGTCATTATCTTTGCAGCACCAGGTTTGTATTAGAGAAAGAGTAAGGTGCTTCTGGGAGTCCCAGGTTTCCAGTTGTCTTGGTGGCATAGCTGGAAGCGCAACAGAATGGTGTTCTGGGTGGCCTGGGTTCAAATCGCATAAGAAAATTCTTTCTTTCTTTCTTTCTTTCTTTCTTTCTTTCTTTCTTTCTTTCTTTCTTTCTTTCTTTCTTTCTTTCTTTGTATCCTAAAGTGCTTTACAATCCAGAAGAGAGAGAAGAGGTTCAAACAGCTCAGAGACAGACTGGAGAGAGAGGCATGGGAGGTTAAGTGAGTTGCTCAAGGTCACACAGTGAGTAAGGTAGGTGCTAATGACTAAGTGGTAAGGCACAACAGTGGTGGGATGCAAACCTGGATCCCCAGGGGTATAGGTTCTGCACTAACTACTAGTACAAACCACCTCCAACTTTAAGTGGTAACAAGTCTGCTTTTATGCAAATGTCCATAGTAATAAAGAAGTGAATGGCTTAAAATTTTCTCCTGGTCTTATTGAGCTCTGCTGATACCAACTGAGATTTTCTTTGACTAGAGCACCTCTTTAAAGCTTTAGCACAAAAGGATGGGCTGCATAGAAGTTCCAACATTGTGAAGCACACACTCAGGAATTACCCCATCAGGGCAGTGGTAGAGCTACTGACCAGGCGTCAATGAGCCAGTTGGGGGAGTTAGCCCGGTTCCTGAAGGGCTAGCAGGAGAGGAAAGTTTGAATGGCCCTACAGGATGTCTGCCTCCTGGGGGTGGGAGGCAGATCAATCCCCCACAGAAGTACCGACTGGGAGCCCACAGTTAGAGCCAGTTAGTAGGGATGGCAGAGAGGAGGGAGATGTTGATTAGCTATATGCATGAGAGCTGCATGCATGATGCAACACATTGGTGCCGGGCGTCTCTGTGGGAGGGCAAAATGGAGTGGAAAACAACACAGCCCATCTGGATGACCTCAGGCACATCCAAGCCCCATACCACCAGTCCACCCTACATGGAGGATACCCTACCACCAAATTTGTGTTCACAGCCTTATCACAGGGGAGGGCCTGCAAGCAGGTAGAGGGGACCCCATGGGATCCAGGCTAGGTGATGGGGCTGGGTGGTGGCCCAGTAGCTGGAGGGGGACTGTGACTATGTGAAATAGCAGACAAACAGAAATGCAAAGAAAAAAACAGCACACACTCATTTCTGAGGCCATTTCTGTCTCAGCCTTCCATGCGGCCTCCCTGCTCAACTACAGAACAGCACAGATTCACAGAAGCAGTTTATAATTATCCAGTTCCTGTGCCAAAATGAGTTACAAATAATTATGGGAAGAAAAGGCTGGTGTGTGGCACAGGGGAGTTGCAATAATTGATGTGAGGGTCACTCTGGCTGGCTCTGGCTGTGCTGGTATGTGTCATTCTACATGTTGAGAGCGATTGCAATCAGTCTTGCAGTTTTACTGGAGACAGGCCCCTGAATGCTGTGTTCCCTGTGTATGCCACTATTATATGAAGAAGCCAGCAGAAGAAGCCATTTAGTCTATCAAGTCTGCTTGTGTTGCAGGGTTCACAGCTTGAGCTACTGTCCCTGCCCTCCCCTCCCTCTCCCTACTCCTTCCACGCTCACTACCCATGACTTTACCTCCCTATACCTGTCCCAGCCTCTCTAAAGTTGCCCACTGTCTTCTACAAGATTACCTCTTCTGGCAGTGTATTCCAAGTGTCCACCACCTCTGTGAAGAAGTGCTTCCTGACCTCCCTCCTAAACCTCCCACCTCCAGCTTAAGACTGTGCCCTCGTGTTATGGTTGCCACTCAGCTTAAAAAGACTCTCCTTATCAACCTTATTTATCCCTTTCAAGTACTTGACTGTCCCAATCATGTACTCTCTCTCTCTCTCTCTCTCTCCTGTCTTCCAGGGAGTACATGTTCAGTGCCCTCAACCTCTCCTCGTATGCCTTGCCCTGCTGACTGGCTATCATCTTTGTAGCCCTCCTCTGGAGCTTCTCCAGCAGGTTAATGTCATTTTTGAGGTGTGGGCACCAGTACTGAACTCCATACTCTAGATGCGGGCCTTACCAGTGACCTGTACAAGGGCAGTATAACCTCCTCTCTCCTACTACTGATCCCCTAGATATGCATACCAGCATCTTGTTTGCCTCTGCTGCTGCTTTTCTTCGTTACCTGGTGGAGTGCTTCAGGTCTCTAGTGATCATCACTCCCAGGTCCTTCTCCTCCTCTGATATGCCAAGGCATCTTTAAACTCTTCAACAGTGTTGCCTCACACATATCCTTCCAGTGAGCAGACTGAAACCGAAGCTGAGCAGCTCTGGCACCCAAAGAGTGCAAGAGGCTCCTGAAGACTATAGATGCTTCAGCATCCATATTAACATTTGATTAATTACCTAACTTATGAACTATTAATAAATGCAAAAGACTTAAAAATGTAGACAATCCACTTTTTAAAACCAGCACGTAACTTTGTCTCTTGTGGTTTCAACAGGACCCCATGTGCAAGTAAATGTCCGTGATGAAGACTGCGAATCAGCAGCAGTGATTTATAATAACTAAAAAGATAATGAAAACTTTACAACAATGTTTCATGACAGGATTTTGGGACTAAATGGATGCGACACTCCCAACCAACAACTCCACCCCATTACTTTCACTGCCTGTGTCTGAAAATCTGTTTCAGTGAAAGCGACAACAAAATGTGCAGCAAGTGGTCATCTGATGGCCTAGTAGTGGCACACTGTGTTACTGTGCAGATGACCCAGGTTCTGGAATGAGCTCCAGACATTCTTGATAGGGGCAGCCATAGCTGGGGGTCACTACAGGTGGCAGTGCTTCACCAACCAAAGGCAGGCAGTGCCCTGTTCCACGGCTGCAGTGACACCTAGTGATGGTCCAAGAAAGTTCACCTACTTCACAGGGGAAGCTGCAATCGGTTGCAACCAGTCTTTGCCACACCAAACTAGGAGAGATGGGAGGACTGGAGAAAACAAGGAAGAAATTCCAAATAATGTGTGCATGGGAGTATTACTGTTTACCGACATTCATTATCCCAACAAACGAAGTACAGAGCATTGTTGCCTGACATGTCTGTTTGCCGAGGTTCAGTTTCAAGGTCGATTTAATCCCGACTTGTGAGTGTGGACGACTCTCGTATCCCGCTACAGTTAATCCTGACATTCATCGCGTTGAAGAGTGGATGTGTACTGATATTCAAAATGCTGACAGAGTGTTATTGGTTTGGTTGCACAGAAGATAGGATGATGTTTATTATCCGAGTGTATGTTTTCCGACAGAGGAGGAGAGCATGGGTACAGCAATGTATGGTTGTTTAGTATTGTGTACTATGTATTTCCTGACACAGGTCATTGAGGATTTGGCAATTAATTGGGGTGTGTTTGGGGAGCCCAGTTTCCTGACAGATGGGGTTTTAGTTGTTATTTGTGGAGTGATTCTGTTCGATATGAGATTGTACGAGGAGTGTTGTGTTTTATTTTGGTATTTCCCTCCTCTGAGTTAGCCAAACCTAGAGGATGTCTATTTCAGTGGGGAGAGTTCGGGGGCAGGTTAGGTTAGGGTTCAGGTTAGGGATCATTTAAAAAATGTTATCAGGATTTTGTTTAGAGATTTTAGTGCTGTCAATGATGTTTGTGTTGGGTAGTAATGATCGCCTTACGTGTGTCAGTGAACTGAGTTTCTGTTTTGCATAGTAGATCCGTGCGTATATGCATCAATCCAGGGTGCCTTCTCTTCCCAGGTAGGCCAGGCTTGCTTAGATTGGAGAGCCTATCTCACACAACATGTGGGACAGCTGTTGGTGTAGAGATGACACAGCGCGGCATATACATTTGTAGCTGTCACAACCAAAGATCCTCCGCTGCTAGTGGTAGATCCCTCTGAAGTCCTATGCCAGCTGGGAATCGGCCAGGCTCATTATCCTGTCAGCATAACTCAATTGGTAGCACATCTGGGCCAGAAGGTCATGGGTTCTAGTCCAACACAGGAACTGGGCTCATATCTACAAATGCTGGCACCTGAGGGCAATACTAGAAGAGTGCTGTGGTGTGCAGTCTTTGGATCAGGTGCTAAACCTAGGTCTTTTCAGCCCATCTCTGGTACTGTTCTGGTGGGTGTCCAGGTGGAAGTAAAAAGAAACCAAGACACTTTTCACAAGAGTAGGGGAATTTTATTAAAAGAACATTCAAAACAACTGTCTTACAATCAAAATAAAACACAAATCATATCATAGTTAGACAAAAAAGGTATAGTGAAACACCCATTGTATCCCACTTTATCTCCAGGGACCACAGTGCCAATGACCTTTCTGTTTATGTCCTTCAGCAGGGCTTCTGGGATTCTGACCATAGAAAAACCATGGAAAACAAGCTGATCATCTGCCTTGGCTTCCCAGTAGCCTTCCGTTTAAATGATAGACTTATTTTCTACTAACATCTTTCTGCCACCTTTGTTTTCCTTAAAGTCTGTTTGTATGTGTACACATTTAATTTTTTTAATTTTCACCAATGTCTCCATCTCTGTCTCCTTCCCCATATTTGTCACCTGTCAGCCTTCTTTCTAGGCCCTGTTAATTAGTCCACACCTAGGGATTTCTCTAGCTCATTCACTCCTATTATGCCTTGTCTTTCCTGTCATCACCTTTTTGTTTCACAGATTCTCTCTTAATCTTGCCATTTATCACTTCTTCTTCCTGAGTTGTCCCTTTTATGTTTGCTTGCACGCATGTGCAAGAAACATAGTGCCATCATCCGAGTTTTTCGGAGGTGTGGCAGCCCTCTTCTAATTCAGACAGTGTGTTTGCAGGCGTGGCGCAGTTCTCCAATGCCTGCTCGAGCTGTCTATGACAGCTCAAAATGCAGTGGAGTACAGTTGAAAGGGGCTTCTTAGTGAGCAGCGATGAGATATCGCCTGCTCATGCGCGCTCCCCTACACACACACACACACACACACACACACACACACGCATGCGTGCTGCCCCAAGCACACACTGTATGGCGGGGTGCCCAATCCCCATCAGCTGTGCTGCGCTTCCTCCCCAAAGTCTGCCACATGCTACGCTGGGTGCTCACCCCAGTGTGGCAACTCATCATATAGCCGACGGGGTGCCTAATCCCCGCCGGCTCCACTGTCCTCCCCCGAGTACAGGGTGCCACTCTGGGAGCCCACCCAGCGTGGCAACAGATGCTATGGCCGACGGGGTGCCCAATCCCAATCGGCTCCATGCCCCCAACCAGCTATCCTTGTGCCATGCTGGGAGCCCACCCAGCGTGGCAAACGGCCCCACCATCATTTAAAAGAAAAAAAACCTGCAAATAAAAAACTGTCCTCAGGCGCTTCTCCTGCCTCCCCCACAACCCGCACCCACCCATCGCACTCCTGCCTCCCCACACCCCACCCTCACTCCCATACTTACCTCCAGACCTCGGCGCGATGATCTTCGTGGACCGGAACACGCCTGCCCTCTTCAAAGCCAACCACGTAACTGAGGAAATGCCGTAAGCTGTATAATGGGATAGACAGGGTTTTCAACTTTGCTGCATATCTCAGGCATTTTTGGAATTTTTGCACCAAATTTTCAACATGGGGTTTTGGGACCCTTCTCATGAATGCTGTCACTGTCATGGCGCTTATTCGGGCCCGAAGGGTGATTTCACAATCACTGTGAAATCACCTTTGGGAATGATTAACAAAACGACACTGCCAGTGTTCATAAGGTGGCTCAAGAAGCTTATTTTGAAAATTTGGTGGAAAATTCTAAAAATGACTGTTCTTACGGCGTTGTGCAGTTCCTATGCACGCTCTTAAGTTCGGCGATTTTCAATATTTTCACTCCAGATTTTCAACATTGCCATTTTACTACATAACCTTCTTCATGAGCAGTATAGCTGTCATTTTTCACATCTCACCCAAAACATGTTTCCGCTCATGTAGCGCACAGTCGGCTTGATGGTGTCTAAATCAACAAATGGACAAATTAAGAAAATCACAGTGACACTGTTCATAGCAGAGGTCTTAAATGGCTATGTTGAAAATTTGGTGAAAAATTCTTAAAATGACTGTTTTATTTAGCGTATGCTATGCAGTTCCTACGCACGCCTGTAAGTTCATTTAATTTTCAATATTTCTACCCAGATTTTCAACATTGCCATTTTACCACACCTCCTTATGAGAAGTACAGCTGTCATTTTCACATCTTGCCCAAATGTGTTTCCGCCCATGTAGCGCACAATGGGCGCAGTCGGTGCGATGTCAATGTATAGGACACATAAGAAAATCAGAGTAGACACTGTTCATGAGCAGAGGTCTTAAAATGACTATGTTGAAAAATTTGGTGAAAAATTCCTAAAATGACTGTTTTACTAGGCCATAGCTAGGCGCAGTTCCTAGGCTCGGTGCTCATGAATTTTCAATATTTTCACTCCAGATTTTCGACATTGCCATTTTTATTACACTTCCTTATGAACGTAGAGCTGCCATTTTTCATGTCACCTGTAAAATGTGTTTTCGCACATGTAGTGCACAATGGTGCAGTCGGTTGTGCGAAAGCAATGTTTGGGACAGATTAAGAAATCTACAGTTACACTGTTCATGAGCAGAGGGTCTTAAATGGATATGTTGAAAACGCAGACAAAAGTCCATAAAATGACTGTGTTACGTAGTGAGCATTGCACAGTTTCCACGCACCCTTGTAAGTTCATGACTTTGTATTATTTTCAGTCCAGATTTTCACCAGTGGCATTTTTCCATACTTCCTTATGAACAGTACAGCTGTCATTTTCACAACATGGCCGACATGTGTTTTCACACTTTCAGCGCAGAGATGCGTGGTCGCTGTGGGAAATCATTGTTCGGGACAGATAAAGAAAATCACAGTGACACTGTTCATGATCGAGGTCCAAAATGCCTGTGGTGACAATCTACTGTAAATCCCCAAACTAATTACATTACGGTGTGCTGGTACAGTTTCTATCTGCGCCTGTTAATTCACCAGTTTTTAATCATTTTTACTGCAGATTTGCAACATTGCCATTTTTTACACTCCCATGAACAGTACAGCTGTCATTTTTTACATCCTGTTGAATGTTTTGCACCTGTGGTGCTAAATGCCGTAGTCGCTGTGCATAAGCAGCTTCGCTAACAAACTGATATTGCCACTGTTCATGAGGTGGGATCACAAAACCATGTTGAAAATTTGGAGTGAAAATACCAACGAATGCCTGAGGTATTGGGGTTTCCAACCATAACGCCCAACCCTGTAGAGAATAACAGGCATCAGGGTGTGACTTGGGATTCTTGCCTGTAATGCTCATACCATTCCACACCTGCAGCCAGTAGGCATGAGGTATGCCTTGGACTGTTCGACCCCAAAGTTCACCCATTCTCCTATACCGCATCTATCTCACCGTGTTTCCTGATGGAATGGGGGCGCATAAGGGCCAAAGACCCCAAGGCACACCGTGACACTTGTCAGTGTCTGCAGGTGGGTGGAGTGCGGGCTCGGCCATGCCTGATGACCCAAAGGCACACCCCAATGCCTGTCACTCTCTACAGGGTGGTGGTGGGGTTGGCTTCAGTTCAGTACTTCACTGCCATTCCTATTACGCAGCTCTGTAACTCTACACTACCACTGCCAATGCCAGCAAGCAAACATTCAGCATTGACAAATGCTTGTTTCTTTCCCCACATATATATCCCTTATTTTCCCCTCTACACTAACTTTGTTTTTTCTCTTTTAGATATTTCCTGAAGAAGACCTAAGGTCGAAACTTAGATTTTAACTCTATCTTCTATTTTCAGCTTGCATTAATATAACCATTTTGTTTTGCCTAAAACTTTAGTCAACATGTCTTCCTAACAGACCTAAGTAAGATTAGATGGCAGGACTTTTACTTGGCTCCTCTCTTGCTGAAGTTTACATCTTCCATAACCTTGTTTTGGGCATGGTGGATGAACATGCTCCACTTGTCAAAATTAAGACTAGAAAGATCAACACCCTGGTTTACACCACCCTAAAAAGCAACCCTAAGGACAGAGGCAGGTTGTGGAAAAGGGCCCAAAAACTAAATCAGACTCAGACTGGCTGGCTTTCCGTGTTGCAAGAAATTCCTGCACTAAACTCATTCGAGCAGAAAAAGGCCACTACTTCCAAACATCTCTTGAAGAATCCAAAATAATTTGCAAATTCTGAATATACTTAGAGAGATTGAGGGCCACTTCCATCCTCTCCACTGCCTTCTAAGATCATTGCTGGAGATACTACGTACACAGACAAGGCTGACGTCCTGGAACAACTTAATACCCATTTTGCCAGAGCAGGCATAGTGTTCAATGTCTCACCAGCTAGTAGACTCTTGACTCAATCCAGTACTAAGGTCACCCCATGCCTTGACTGTCAAGTGCCAGAAATCATCCTCTTTAGCTTCAGCCCAGTAACCTTTAAACAGGTTGAGGACCTACTACTGTCACTGGACGTTAAGAAAAGTGCCCAAGACCGATCTCCTAGAACTCCTATTCTTAAAAATAGGTTACTACCACTTGACTGCCCACTATGCATCTTTTTTCAATCTATCCTTCTCAGACTAGGTAACCTACCAGCAATCTGGAAAATTGCTCATATTATCCCCTTTTAAGTGTAACCCCACCCTACAAATGGGGTTCCCAAAAGGTCTTCCTTGAGCTTGCCTAAATGCTCACTGCCAGGCTGGTGTCCTGCATTTTAGCAGTTTAAATGTGATTGCCGAGAGTGCCTGTATAGCCTCTATGTACTGTCTCTTTAAGATCTGCCTGGATTGCAGTCATAAGTAATCTGAGAGGGAGCTCTGTTGAAAGATGTAACTATTTGCTGAAAATCATTTAGAGTGATAATGATAATATAGTTTGTATAACCTGCCTTCTTTGCAGCAGGACTGCTTTGTTTATCTCCAATATCTTGGTCCTGGACTATGAATTGGACCAATCAGTTCTGGTGGGACCAAATGGAGCTGGACTACAGGAGCTGTCTGAAGTTGAAATCTGTAGGAATTGTAGTTTTGGGCTTTTGGCACCTTTTTGCACCTGAAGGGGGAGCCTTTGTTGTGACTGACAGACAGATCAGCCAGCAAACCTTTTGGATTCTGGGAAGTCCTGGCTTGCTGGCAGTTGAGTCAGATCTCAGTTGGGAGCTGAAGAAGCAAAAAGCTTGAGACAGTCAAGCAGCCGTCTAGTAGTTTGCGGGAGAACTGTGGAAAGGCCCGAGTTGTGGCCTGCATGTCTGCCTGCTGCCCTGAGAGGATAGAGGATTATTTGGACTAAATCCAAGTTTGTGAGAGCAGTAAGCCACTGATTTTTACCAGGCTCATACCAGAAGAAGACCGAAGATTTTTGCTGAATGCGATCTGCCTGTCATGATTTCCAGCTGCTCTTGAATCCCCGGTTGGTGCAGAGACTCTGCGATCGTGACCAGAGGAGCGGTTTGCCTGGTACAGTAGAATTTCCTTAGATGTAAATGTGCTGTGTATTGAAAGTGGGTCATGATTTGTCTCCACTGTGTGAACTGTGTTCTGCTTTGCTGGTACTGTAGAATCCTTTACATGTAAATGTGCTGTGTATTGAAAGTCGTCATGATTTGGTTCCCCACTGTGTGAACTGTGTTCTGCTTGCTGGAAGCTTTATCCAGCCTAATCGGACTGAATCTGCGTTCATCTCCATTCGGCCTGGGCCATGTCATGCTGGCCCTGCCATACTACCCCACTGCACGAGAAAGCTACGATGAGAGACCTGCCCTGGGGATCAGTCCCCTGCTCCATGCTTGAACAGGAACGACGCCTCGGTAATCATGTGGGCCTTGTTTCTTCTGGCACTCCAGATTAACCACCTGCTGTCTCGATTTTCGTCCAGCCTGTGTCCAGTCTTGGGTATCGTGAGTAATTATCGGTGTAGTTCCCTGCAACAATAGCCTAATCTAAAAGTGTTTCATCTGATTGTCTTGTTGTTTTTTTCCGAACTGAGCCCTCTGGCTCCGGATTACAAATAGCGTGTGCTGTGCTTGTTGTTTTCTTCCATCAGAGGCCCCAACCAGCTGCAGCGTTCCTGGCTAGCCCACCATTCTCCATCTGGGTACCAGAGTGTGTGATGGTTTATGGACCCTGAAGTGCATGAATAACTGTTTGATTGATAGAGACATTAAGCTAATTAAAATGATTACACCTCTCCTTGTTCAAGTCCCTTAAATAAATCAGCTCTAACTCTTTTTGCATTTACCCTGACTGCGGTTCCAGTTTGTGCAAGAGTACTGTACTACTGTTATTTGCTGTGTATAACCTTGTTTTACAGGGGGTCCCCAGGGCCGAGCCAGAGGAAAGCCCTGGTGGTAAGTGCAAACAGTGTCGGTACTTGTGTGGTGTATCAGGGTATTGTGAAAGTGATTATTGTGTATTGTTCCGCCACTAGTAAGTAGAGAGGTGGGGTTACAGTGTCCCAGAGGGCTGTGCCCAGGTTAGCTTGACCACTACCAACCCTGACCTCGAGGTGGAAGCCCTGTTTCAGAACTCAGGCCCTTAACCTGCTACTAGCCAAGCAGGCAGGGGTAGTAGTCCTTGGAGAGCGCCACTTAGGGGTTACATAAGTCTGGAGATACATGCGATCTGAACAACTGCTGGCCAATTTCTTTACTTCCCATCCTATCAAAACTATTGGAAAAAGTTAGTTAATAACCAAGTGAGAGATTTCCTGGAAGATGAAGACTTGCTTAACACTATACTGTCAGGTTTCAGACCAAAGCATAGCACAGTATCTGCTCTAGCCAAAGTAACTAGTGATTGGCAAAACTGCTGGACTCAAATAAGTACATCTATGCACTGTTTCTAGACTTAAGCAAGGCTTCTGATACTGTCGATCACGGCCTGCTTTTGTCCGCATTAGTCCACTCGGTCTTGACTATACCGCTATGAAATGGTTCGCCGTTACCTTACTAACAGATTACAACAAATCAAAGCTCAAGTGAACCTTTCCCACTTAAAATTCTTCCACGAGGAGTGCCACAAGGATCTATCCTGGGTCCTATTCTCTTTGCAATCTACATCAATAATTTAAGCTCCAAGGCATGTGACAAAGGTGCATCTCTTTGCAGAAGATGCTGTGCTATACACTGCTAGTTCCTCCCAGAGCTTGCAGATAAGGAGTTACAAAATTATTTTTACATTCTACAAAATAACCTACATCTTAAACTGCTCCTTAATGCTAAGAAAACAAAAGCCATGTTTATCTCCTGCCAAATGCATTCACCAACCGCGACTATTCAGAAACATACAATCCACACCTTACTTGGCAAACCACTCGAAATGGTGGACAGGTTTAAATACTTAGTATTTTGGCTAGACAGTAAGCTTAACTTCATAGTTCACCTGGACAAATTAGCTAAAAACTGAGGCAGCGCCTGGGTGTCTTTTATTGCATTAGACACCTTCTCACCTTCGAGGTGAAGAGGAACCTAGTACAATCTACATTTCTACCCTCTTAGATTATGCGGACATGCTCTATAGCCACTGTCCTAAGTCAGCTCTAACTAAACTTGACATCCTCTACCATCGGGCTTTGAGATTCATCTCTAATGCTCCTCTAAACACCCAGCATTGCTTGCTCTATGTGATGATGGGCTGGACCTCCTGACTGCTAGAGGCAGAGAAACATGGGCCTTTGGATTCACAGAGCAATTACTAGTAAACTACCCTCATATATCGCCAGTCTCTTTATGCAAAGTTCAGGGTCTTACAGCTTGAGGCGCTATTCACTTGTAATGTTTAAAGTCCCTAAAGTCAGAACTCACATGGTGCTGCAGCTATCACTTTTGCTCTTCCATCCCTCTGGAATGCTCCCCAGAAGTCTCTAAATCTCTTCACCATTCCGGGTCTATCTACCCATAAGTTCCGGCTATCATATGCTCTAAGGAAAATTGCACCTGCCATCACTAATTGCTCAAATCCTACAGTTGGCAACTCCTAGCACTTGGATGGTTATCCTGTTTCTCGCAGTTCTCCTTCATCCCCACTACTACCCTCTTCCCTCCTTCCCACTCTCCCCACCTCTCAGTGTATTGTACTGCATAAGTATTCTCTGGTTACTATGCCTATACAGCTGTTTTATGAGTAACTTTGTATCCATCTCTGCACGCAATATATGTACTCTGTAAAATGTATGCGTATGTTGTCAGGTGCGCTGTGGTGCCACAACCTATAATAGTCTTGACCTTTTACTTGTTTAGATGCAATACTGTTTATATGCTATGCCTGTATAGCTCTCATTACCATTGCATTGTATATGTTCACTATGTCATCCAGGACCATCTTGTAAACAAGCTTGCTTGAAGGTGTATAGCTGGTTAAATAAAGTTTGATTGACTGATTGATTTTGAGCTACAAGTATAAAACACACTTTGGTCAGGATTTGAAAATGACAGCTGTCACATTCATGAGGTGGTGTGAAAAAATGGCTATGGTGAAAAATTTGGGTAAAAATTTAGAAAATTACCAAACTTATAAGCATGTGTTGAAAAATGTCAATGTACGCTCATAACTTTGTTGGGTTTTTTCTAAATATTTTTACCAGAAATTTTCACATAGTTTTTATGACCTCACCTCATGAACAAGGATGGGGACAATTTTCAATTCCTGCCTGAAAGGTGATTTTGTGCCACAAGTGTGAAACACATTTTGTCCAGGATTTGAAAGATGACAGCTGTCACATTCATGAGGTGGGGTGAAAAATGGCTATGCTGAAACTTTCTGGTTAAAATATTGAAAATTACCAAAGTTACGGTGTGCATTAAACAATTTCAATGTACACTCATAAATTTGTTGTTTTGAAATATGTTTACCCCAAAGTTCTAATATAGCCTCCTTATGACCCCACCTCATGAACAAGTGTGAAGAAAAGTTTCAAACCCTGCCCAAAAGGTGATTTTGTGCAGCAAGCGAAAATCACCCATCGAGTGCATAATTCCATTAACGCTTGCTGAAGAAGTGGGGTCCCAAAAGCCCATGTTGAGAATTTGGGGAAAAAATATATAAAATGACCAAGTTATGAAGACAAGGTCAAATTCACTGAAATACTTTGAACCGTGATACCTACTTTCCTCATTTCAGGTCAGGCATTGAAGAGTGAAGACAAGTCTCTGGTCCAGAGAAGATTATGGCGTTGGACCCATGGTAAGTAAGTAAGGAGGGGGAGCTGGGTGGTGGGTGCTGAATGGGAGGGCATCTGCAGTGATGGGCTGGTGGTGGCAACAGACATTGATGGACAGTTTTCTTTTTTTACGGGTGTATAAAAATGTTAAAAAAGACTACTAGGATGATTTTCTTTATTTCAGGTACCGACACTGGGGATTGAGCACCTCAGTGTCAGTGTTATGTTTGCGGCACCGGGGGTGGGTAGGCTTCCTTGTACCGCATAGGAAAATGGATGGGGGTGTACCAGTCAACACGAGTATGGGCACCCCAGTGTTGGAAACTTAAGAAGGAAGGGGTGAGAGGTATTGAGGGACAGTTTTCTTTGTTTCAGGTACTCGACACTGGGATTGGGCACCCCAGTGTTGGTGTTATGTTTGGCGGCACAGGGATAGGCTCCAGTGTCACATGGAGAAAATGGGTGAGGTGGGAGCTACTAGTTAGCAGCAGGAATTGGGCATCCCGTGTCAGAAAATTAATAAGGAAGGGGTGGGATGGATTATTTCTCACACTGGGGAGGGAGGAGGACTCACAACAGGCTGATCATGATGCTGAACTCTGCTTGCTGGGTGGCATTATGCATATCAAAGGAAAAAGCTGCCCTGTGACTTGGGTGACTTTTTTCTTTGAATTACATGAAGTTACTGTCCAGCAAGACCAGAACAGTGTCATGATCAGCCTGGTTGATAATTGTCTGACACTGTCGAGCCCCTTGCAGACTGCCTTGCATTGGACTGACAGTGATCCACCTCTCAGAATCTACTATCATACTAGTATGTTCACTTTATGCAAGCACAAAGGTGAACATAAAAGAAAAACTCTACATTTTATAAACCACAGTGGCAAGAGTAGATTTTCCCTAGGGTCCTGGCCAACACTCCCTTCCGCAAAAAACAGTATGTGCAATTCTTCATGGCTACATGTCAGTGTTGATGTGCAAAACGGCTGCCATTACACATTTACAGTCACTTCACTACCTGTCTCTCATGGCTTGTAAAGTGCTTTAGGATACAATATGTATAAAAAGCATAAGATATACTAATTATTTTATTTCTTCTAGGAAGCACAGAAGGTATCCATCCCACATATCTACACAAATCCTGGTCACTAGTGGCCAGCTTAGATGCTAAGGGACAAATATACATGTTCATGTGTACAGTCACTGTATCTCAATGGTTAAGTGTCTCCTCAAGTTCTTTAGGATAGAGAACTACAAGCAAAGGACTTGAGAAGACACTCATTGTCATAACCGAAGAGACAAAATTACTGCACGTTGAAACATACTCTAAATCATGTTAAAGACGTCTGTTTAAAAAAATAGACCTTTAATTTAAAATAAAATGTTTAACAGAAAACTGCAGAAAGACCTGCATGGTAAATGGACTATACCAACTGAACATGAAACTTCAGAATTTTGTAACTGTTTACATAAGATACCCTCTTTGGTTATAGAGAAACTGGATTCTTTATGTAGTTCCTGCTGAAAGGGAGATAACTAAAGCATTTAGCCATACTACATGTAGGAAAGGAGTAGTAGACACCCTGGATCAGATGCAGGTAGGAAGGTTAAGGAAACTGGTGGACACCATATCTAGGGTTGGGTAGCACATTAGTTTAAGGAAGCAAAGGAGAGGTACTGTGGGGTACAGTGGATGTACGAAGAGGGCAGTAGGGTACAGAGAAACTTGAATAGACACTAGGCAAAAAGGAAAGATCATGGAAATGCTGCAGTGCAATGGCTGTGGGCCACTGTCCTTCAGGACACCTTCTGAGATGGAGGTGCTGCCATATTTTTACTCACCCAGCTGGGTTGTGGGCAGACGTTGTTGGACTCTTAGCCAAACTGGCAAGGGCAGAGGACCTTCTGCCTACTCTGGGACCACCAAGTCTGCTGCTGCTCCCCAGAAAATGCCTAGGCAGAGAAAGAGGATGGATCTTGGTAGTCTCTGGAAGGTGCACACGCTACCAACTATACCACAACAGAACCTTTGCCACACTGATGGGACGGGGCAGCTGAGAGGAGGTACCTCTTGCAGTGGGAAGGGAGGAGGTGGGGTCCTCAGAAGTGGGGACCCCAGGAAGGGTGAAAGTGGCCCCAGCCTAAGGAAGCAGCTGCTGGTGGGGGACACTATTGTCAGGAGGCCAGATTAGGGAGCAGGGTGGAAGGATAGGGAGGCGGATGCCTGAGTGGGGCTTTGACTAGGAGGGGTGGAGAGTGTATCCAGAAGATTGCTAGGTCAGCAGGAGCTGGGAGGGAACTACACATCATTGTCAATCTTGGGAGGAATGACCTGGCATGGGATACGTCAGAGGTAGTAGTCAGCATGCACAGTGGCTTTTCCCAAGGTGTTACCTGTGTACAGCCAGGGAAATTCAAGGGTACTCTGCACCAGGGCATTTAACAACTAGTTGAAGAATGTGCATAGAGGAGACTTTGACTACATGGTGGACTGGGGACAGGCTGGGAGGATATGAGCTTCTATAAGGGAGATGGCCTGCATGATTCCAAGAAGGGGACCACAGTCTTTGGCAGGAGGTTTTAAATGTTACTTGGATGAGCATTTAAACTAGCCGAGAGGAAGCAGTAAAACAAAGGAAGGCAACAACTGCCTCCCTGGATGATGGAACAACAGGGAGGGAGGGCCCAGGGAAGAAAACTCCAGGGGCACAGAAAGGCAGGGATGAGGACAAGACAGGAGAAGAGGGATAAAACTCAGGCAAGCGAGGGTGGAGAACTGAAGCAGGCAAGGAATGAGGGAATTAAAAGGTAAGAGGAAAGTCAAGGGAGCTTCAGGGAACAACACAGTCAGGAATAGAAGGGAAGCAGTGCATCAGGTGGGAGGGAAAAGTGGGAAGCCATGTACACCAATGCAAGGAGTCTTGGAAACAAAATTCCAGACCTGAAACCATCATTGCAAAGGCTGATCTGGATTTAGTGGCTACAACAGAGTCACGGGCACTAAGCAACATGACTGGACTTGCCCATATCGGGCTACTCTCTATTCAGGAAAGACAGAGCAGGGAGGACAGGTTGTTTTGTATGTGAGGGAGAAATCAAGGCCACAGAGGCACATGGGCACCCAGAGGAAAAAGAAGGGCTGGGGTGCTGTGAGTCACCCTGAGATGGCTTTGGGGTGCTACCTGTAGCAGGGTAGTATGCAGACCTCAAGCACAGGGAAAGGAGTTGGATAAGGCACTTGGGAAGCCATCATCAGAATAATGAGTAAGAGGGAGGTGCTGTTAGCTGATTTTTTCAATCTGCCAGATGTAGAGTAGAGCCGCCAACTGCAGCTTTGGCAAGGTGTATGACCATCCCTGACTCCCTACAAGGGGTTTTCTCCGTAGCTGGTCAAAGAACCCACTAGGGACAGGGCAGTGAAGGACCTGGTGCTTACAGCATTGCAGACATCACAGTGGGCAGTCCCAAAGGAACCAGGAGTCACAGTACAGTGTGGTTTAATATTAAGACAGAAACAGATGCTAACCACATGAGGATGAGGGTGCTGGACTTTAGGAGGGTGGAACTTAAAGAAATGGAAACTGGGGGCGTGGCTTGGCAGCCTATCGGAGCAGATGTTCCTCAATAGAGCTCCCAAGGATCTGAGCCTAAAAATGAAATCATTTCAATTTTCCGTTCTTTTGCCGCATTTTGTTAACTGGTAACAGCTAATGATATGTCTAAAGCAAAATGGGGAAACATCGCAAAACAGCTCCTGCATCTGATTTTTATGCCTCAAACAAATACTACACGAGGTGGGAGGCAGCAACAATTAGAGGAAGCAGCAGGCAGCAGTATGGCTGGCTCGAGGATGCTCTCTTAACATGGTGAATTTCACCCTAGCCCAGCTGGTAAAGACTATCCAAGATATGGATAAAGGTTAGATGTACCTATGCCCTTGGAGTTAATGCACTGGAAACTCATATATGGATGGGCTTGAACAGCTGCAGCAACGGGCAGAGGGGCTTTTACAAAATCAATGGATGCTACGTCTAAACTGGTGAAGGAGAACTCATTATTGTGCCAGCACCTAGGAACAGTAGAGAATATGACACGAAAGAGACATCCAGATAATTGGCCTCCTGGGAGAAAGTCAAAGGTAAGGATCCTCTCTTCTTCATACAAACAATGCTATTGCAAATTCTGGAACTGACTGAAGAGGATCACCTCTTGCCCTGGAGAAAGCATACACCATTGCCCCACGCCGAGCTGGAGAGGTTGCCTTGGGGCCTTGGACTTTCCTGCTGTGTGCACAGGTGTTGGTGTCTGGGACAGAATTTAGTACATGCCAGGTGCAAACTGCATCTCTGTTATTGAAAGGCAGATCTGTCACTATTTCCCAATCTTTCGTGCTCAACTAGACAGAGGCGAAGTCTTGATCGGGTTCAAGTGGCTCTAAGACAACTCGAGATCCAACATCAACTTTTGTTGCTGACAAAGCTTAAGGTGACCTGGAATGGTCGATGTACTTGTTCAATGACCCATCAGACGCCTGCAAACCCAAGCACGGATTGAGGCAGTGCTTATTGAAACTGAGGAGACTTCAATTGATGGCGATACTCTGAAGGCGACTGACTTTATTTCCTGGTTCAGTGAGTAAATCTTGAAGATCTTACTATATGAGACTGCTGATACCTATTTTTTCTATTGTTACAAACCCCATATAAGGAAGGGCTGGATCCAGATGGACAATGTTAGGTATCAGTCCAGGACTTGAATTGCGTCTCTCTCAGTTTGTTGTTGTTTTGGTATGCTGAGAAGCTGCCTAGTTTTGCAAAGTTAACTACAGTGTATTTTTCTGGTAACTTCTGTTTCAACTACTGCACAATATATTGTTATGCCTATGTATGGTTGGTTCATTCTCATGGGACTAGTCTTAATAAGTGGTTGCTCTGTGCTGCCTAAAAGCTGAGGAATTTAATTTAAACTATGCTTCAATGCTGATATTTCCCTCATGATGTATCTAAAGGGAGGGTGTCCGGATCTATGTCATAGCGGCAATCACAGAATAGCTTATCATCATTACAGCAATGGAAATCACCGAAAAAATATTTCAGCAATGCCATCCTGCGCGCAGCAAAAGGATGCCGGGACTTAGATTTTACATGTATGTGGGGGCTGTTCCCCCGCCCCTCTCGCGGGGGCTTGACCTCACACCCACCTACTTAAGGATTCTCAATCTCCAGGCGCACAAAGGCACCTGTGCCCAGACCCAAACCAGGTAATGAAATTATAAACATAATAATGAATTGTAACTTGGCACTAGCTGTTCCTGAATTTGCAGATATCATAGTTTTTTACAGAATAGCATGTAAAGATGTTTACATTTTGTATTAAATTGTGTTTAAAATTCAAATGGTATATTATCCAATCATAAAGGGTATAAAAGGTGACGCCGTAATTACGATTCAGTTTAAAATGAATGATGCTCTGTATGTTATAGACACGCTCTGAAGGCTGCTTGCCTAGGTGCTAGGGGCTTCTGTTCAGCTGGGCAACAACACGAACTGCTGTTTCAAATTTGTTGAGAAGTAAATGTAGTACTGCTTGTACACGAACATAGCAGCATTTGTGTGCTTTCTGTATGGTTGGAGGAGTGCTGCTACATTGAACTGTTTATTGTTTGGGTTTGCAACCCTTGCAGTGACCTGCTCGAGCAGCTGAATGCAGGTATACACCATCAGAAACTGTACAGTTAAGCAAGAACTTACCGTAACAGTAGATCTTCAAGAGAGGCTCTTGCAGTAGGTAATTACATATAGGACTGAAGCCAGCAGGCGTTAGTACCATGGAAAAATTCTAACTAGCAGTCTCTGGCGGGGACCGCCCCGTCAGGTGACCCGACATCATCGCGTCGTCAGTATAAAGGGCGGTCCCCCACGCTCACCTTCCAGTTCTTTCCCACCAAGGCCAAAAGACAAGATGAGAGAGAAGCGGATGTTTCCCATTGAAAAGGAGCTGAAAAGATAAGGAGGATGGAGGGTGGGAAGGTGTACCTGCAAGAGCCCTCTCGAGTCTACTGTTGTAAGTTCTTACGTAACTGTACTCTCTTACTTGAGGGCTCTTGCGGTAAATAATATATAGAACTGAGTCCCAAGCAGTCTGGAACAAGGAGAAGCACATGGGAGAAGGAAAACTACCCAAATGTAGACCTCTGGCTGTGAAGGTCTCATGAAAGGAGACCTTGCAGAACAGCCAAACCAAGCCAGCTCTCGGTGAGAGGCAATGTCCAAACTGTAGTGTTTCATAAAGGTATGGACAGAAGTCCAAGTTGCGGCTGCACAAATGTCAGTTGCAGACACATTCTTAAAACAAGCCGCAGAGGCAGTGAGACCCTGGTGGAGTGGCCCCTGACTTGACCAGGCAGGGTCTTGTGATACTTGTCATAACAGAAAGTGATACAATGAGCCAACCATTTAGATAGGCATTGCTTGGAGACAGCATTGCCTTCTCTTTTGTGAGCAAAAGAGATGAATAGTTGATCAGTTTTCTGAGATCCTTCATCCTGGTGGTGTAGTATCACAGAATTCGGTGAACATCCAAAGTATGCAAGAGGCACTCCCTTGACTGGAGTGTAGTGTAAAGAAAGCAGACAGTTCCATGGATTGATTCAGCGTAGATTCCACTACCACCTTAGGGAGAAACTTAGGGTTGGCACGCAGAACCACACGTTCCTTGTGAAAAATCAAATACGGATTTTGCACATCAAGGCCTGAAGCTCAGAAATTCTTTGAGCAGAAGTAACGCTATGAGTAAGAGAGTCTTCCAAGAAAGGAACTTTAGGTCTGCTGAGGCTTCCGGTTCAAAAGGAGGCAGGGTAAGCTTCTCAAGAATAAAATTCAGATCCTAAGGAGGGCATGAACGCGAATGGGGGTCTCAAGTGAGAACCCCTCTAAGAAAAAGTCTTAGAGACTTCCAATTGCACAAACGTTCTATCCCCAAAAGAAACATGGTAAGTGGAAATGGTCCATGTGAACCTTTAGAGAGGAATGATTGGGCCCAGATGGAAGAGATGGGCAAGTAGTTCAGAAGCCTCCCAACAGGGCAAAAGAAAAGCTCGAAATCTTTGAAGAGGCCCAAATAGAGAACCATTTCCATTTCATGGATAGGTAGATCTAGTGGAGGGCTTTCTGGCCTCCACTAGAATGTCAGTCCTGGCGGAAACCCTGAATCAGGCTTGAGCCTCGTCTGCAGGAGCCACACTTGCAACTGAAGGATTTGAGATCTGGATGCACCAGGGTCCCCTGATCCTGGTTCAGCAAAAGTTGGACAAAGGAAGAGGAAGAGGAAGAGGAGGTTCCTCTGAATACTGTTGCAGGAGAGAGAACCAAACTTGCCTGGGCCAGAAAGGAGCGATTAGGATCATGTGAGCTCCTTTTGAGCTGAGTTTGTGTAAGACCTTCGAATTAATGGAATCTGGGAAGGCATAGGCGAGATCTGCCCTTCCAAACAAGAGACAGAGCGTCTCAAAAAATGCCTTGCCCTGGGTGAGCGAGCAGAAGGCGGGAAGTTTTCTGCCAGAGGAGATGTTAACAGGTTCACCTGAGGTATCCCACAGCAGGAAGATATCGCCTACTACCCTTGATCCAGTTCCCACTCATGAGCCTGTGCAGATGAATGGCTGAGGTGGTCTGCCAGTGTATTTTCGACCCCCTAACATGAACTGCCATGAGGTGAAGGTTACGTTGCACTGCCCAATCCCAAACCCAGCGCCTCCCGGCAAAGAGGGTAGGAACAGTTCTTCCCTGTTTGTTGATGTACCAGACTACACACATGTTGTCTGTCTGGACCGCCAGATAACCGGAAGCAGATATAAATGCAGAGCTTGTAAAGCATACAGCACAGCCCTGAGCTTGAGCGCGTTTATGTGAAAAGTCTGTTCAAGCCTGGGCCAGGAGCTTTGGGTCCTGTGAGACCCCAGGTGGACTTACCAACCTTCTCCGAGGTGTCTGTTGTCAGTGTTTGGGAGGGGAGAGGCGAAGGAACTCCCGGCAAAGGTTCTCCTGAACCATCCACCATTGCAAGTCCCAAACCATATGGCTGGAGACCAGGACTTCCTGATCTAGGTCATCCACCAATTGATCCCACTGAGACCAAGCGTCCACTGAGAGATCCTCATGTGGAGCCGAAGTGAGGGACTGTCAGAATAGCAGCCGCCGTGAGCCCGAGGAGGTGAAGGACAGACCTGGTGCTGACCCGCCTGTGACTAGACAACAGGCTTACTGTACATGAGCCTAGAGGGTGGCCACCCTGTCCAGTAGCAGGAATACCATGCCGGAGGTCGTGTCCAGAATCAGCCCAATGAACTGGAGCCTCTGGGATGGGATCAAGTGGGACTTGGCCTGGTTGATGGTAATACCCAGGCTGGTAAAACCTACAGGGTAAGGAGAAAGGGAGTGCAGAAGTTCCTCCCTGGATGGGGCCACCAGGAGCCAATCGTCCAGGTACGGAAAACCAGTACTCCCTGGGTGCAGGGTGGGCCACTACCATGGAAAGGCATTTGTTAAACATTCAGGGCACCAAGGAAAGACCAAATGGGAGGGACCTGAGCTGGCAGTGGTCCCTCTGAAATGAAAATGAAGATATTTGCGGTGGAAGGGTGAATAGGATATGCAGGTAGGCATCCTGCATGTCCAGAGCGCACAGCCACTGTCCCAGCCGAAGTAAGGGCAGAAGGCTCTGCAAAGAGAGCATTCTGAACCATTTGTACTCCACAAACAGATTCAGGCAGCTGAGGTCTCAGGATAGGCCTCACATCTTCCGATTTCTTCGAACCAGGAAGAAATGGGAGTAGTAATCTGTCCCCGAAGGTGGGTTGGGACAGGTTCTATCACCGCCTCAGCAGAAGGAAGGATATTTCTTCCCGATCCAAAAGTAGATGTTCTGGGAGTAAGACAACCTGGGGGAATCTGGGTGGTTTCTGTAAAAACTCGATTGAGTGTCCTTCTGCTATCAGCTGGAGCAACCAAGTGTCTAAGTGATCTTGCCCCAGCCCGGTAGATGGAAGGAGAACCTCCTCCTACTGGTTCCTCTGGAAGGTCCAGAGGCTGTGGGAGAGGAAAGGAGTCAGGAGGTGTGGGGCAGTGCCACGGCTGAAGCTCCTGCTACTTTTTTGGTGGGGAGGAGGCTTGGCAGCCAGAGGGGCCTGACGTTTATTGGCCCGCTTGTCCTGCAGTTTCACTTTGGGCAGGAACATTTCATAGGCGGGCAGCACTGACCCTGAGGGGCCTGTACATACAGTCGAAAGACTTTAGAGCAGTACCCTTCTCTTGCAGATCAGTGATGATGTCCTTGACATCTCCACGAACCCCTGAAGGTGCGTACTGGATAGCAGACTGCACCTCCTGGGACCAAACCTGACACTCGGAGCTAGGCATGATGTCGCAAATCCATGGCGAAAGCTGAGCTCCGACCAGCAGCATCCACTGCATCGCATGTGGCACGAAGCATGTGTCGACAGTCGAATGAGCAGATCAGACCAGATCTGCCACTTCCTGCTTAGTCTGAGACTCCAGGAAGAGAGTCCAACTTTGCTTCCACCTCACTAAGGATCCTTTCTGGTAATCCCCCATATAAGCAACATAATTAAGGGCCCTTATTCCCAGAGTGGAAGAGTGTAGACCTTCTTCCCATACTGGTCCAGAAGGCGGATTCCTTGTCAGGTGGGGACAAGCTAAGATGTTTAGGGTTTGGCAGACGGCCGTGAGCCTAATCATGACTAAGTCGCTTTGGGGTGTGTTCAAAAATCCACACCCTCCAGAGCCTGGTACAGTCTATCTGCCTTCCTTGAAGGGGGCTAATGCCGACAGTTTTTTCCAAATAGTGAAAACGAGGTCCGCATGAGGCTCGATCTAGGGTGGAATGAGAGTTGGAGTGGTTTCGGCACATCCAAATGAGCAGCGCTTCTTCACTGTGGATCCGGCCCAAAGATTGCCGCTGATGAATCTCCTGGATTCTTCGCAGCAACTCCAGAAAGGAAGGATCTTCCAGAGGTGACTTCAGAGGAGTCCTGGGCCGGGCTGGTCTGGAGTGCATGGCTCGTTGTCAAATCGGAGCACATGTCGGAGTTATCTGTGGTCTCCGAAGAGGAAGAAAAAGAAGCAGAAGACTTCTCCCGGCATGGGAGGGCGGACCCCTTAGGCAGCCCTCGGGGAAGCGTGTCCTCCCCAGCCCTGGTACCGGAGGGCTTGCCTCTGGTGTCAGGAGGGGGAGGGAGTTTCTGCCTCTGAAGACGGGAGTCTGGAACTGGGTCTGGCATCGAAGGTGGCTCTCAGCTCCCTGGTGAGCTGAGCCTTGGTCTCGGTCCACCAGGAAGCCAGAGTCTCCTTCAGGTCCACCGGCGGCTGAGGGGATGGTGGAGAAGGAGGAGGGGATACAGATATTGGGAGTATCTGTATGGCGGTATCCGTAATCCGACGGTGGAAGCCCAGCATTGGGTACTGAGGCACTGGGTACTGCGACGCCAGATAGGCCGGCATCGGGTACTGCAGCGCCGGATACTGTGGTCCCGTAAGACAGCCGGGATATCCGGGCACCAGGGGCTCTGATAGAGCAGATGGCCCTGGAGAGATCCCGCAGGTGGGCCAGGGATAGGAGGCCTAGTGGGCATTGGGTCTGGCACAGAGATGGCGTCCGCAAGGAATGTTGTCCGCTTTGAAGGGCCGCATCGGTCCACATCCGAGGGTCCGACATCAGGTCATCCGCCCTGTGGGATGGAGACCTAACGGAACGTGCCTGCATCCTCTATGTCGCCTAGGAAGGGCTAAAACTCTCGGGTCCAACGGGGAGACGCTGGGACTCGACTGCAGCGGCGTAGCACTGTGGTGAGCCGAGGATGGCAGACTGGTCCATCAGGTCCGTGTCAGCTCTAACGCCATGCATCTGTCGGAGGAGCCAACATCCGCCTTACTGGCAGGTTCGGGCGGACATCAGAGGAGCCGGCGTCCGACTTATCGGAACCGATGCCCAATGAAGGCTGCGAGGAGGAGCAGTCTTGGTCTTGGGCGTTTGGAGAACCGTCACGCTGCCCTGAAGGGTTTGACGACTTTCGCGGCGTCTCGGCGGGCATCAATAGCACTGACATCCGCTTGATCGGAGCCGCCGAACCAGAAGGCCGCACGGTGGTGATCTTGCCAGGAGCGACTGCCTCCTTTGACCCAGAGGCTCCTGATGGGCCAGAGCGCAAGCCCGATGGGAGGGTTGACGCCACCTTGAAGCCTCCAAGACAGCCATCGTGGCTTTATCTTTAGCACAGGGACTCCAGTCAAGTCGTGGTGGCTGTGGAAGAGAAGTCCCATCCCAGTGCTTCTCCATTTTGCGGTGACCTTCAGGGGAAGTAGAGGCCTGACTAAGCTTCTTCAGCTCTTCTCCATGGAGGACATCTTCTTTTCAGAATATGGGCCTCCAGTGGCTGCTGCCTCCGGCTTGCGGGTGGTGGCGTGAATTTCAGGCAGTGCTGGCACTTCTCCACAGGGTGATCTGGGCCTAGGCAGAAGAGGCACTGGGAGTGTCCGTCTTTGTGCGGAGCTGGCCCAGAGGAACTGCACTTGTTCTTGTACTGGATGGAGTAGGGATGACATACATGGCAGCTGAAGAAAAACTGATGAGAATTGAATAAAATTCGAGAAAATAGCGGTAAAATACTGACAATTGACTGACAAAGCAGTGAACTTAACTACCAGGCGCTTTCACAAGCTAACGGCGGAAGGAACTGGAAGGTGGGCGTGGGGGACCGCCCCTTTATACTGACATCGCATGACGCCGATCACCTGATGTAGGGCGATCCTCCACCAGAGACTGCTAGCTAGAAATTTTACGTGGGGTCCTGATGCCTGTTGGCTTCAGTCCTATATGTAATTACCTACTGCAAGAGCCCTCTCAAGTAAGATCTGTTGTATGCTACAGTTAGAGTCCCATAGATCCCCTTTCTTAGGACTCAATGGCTACTTCTTCTAATACATAATGGTGTTCAGATGCATACCTTCCACTGTGGACTCACAATGGTGAAGGCAAATGTTCTGGTACTTGTAACATACCCGGCTAATAGTCTATGTGGCTGCATAATCTTATGCCATACTTATTGTTAGTTTCACTAATGTTTTTGGTGTTTAGTTGTACTTTCTGGGACATTTCACCCACGCCTTTTGTGGGTCTTGGTAAAACCTGAATACATCGAGAACCAGAATGACCCCAAATCCAGTGTTGAAATGCCCCATGGGGCAATCATTATGGAGGAACATTCTGGCAGGGACAATCATTATGGGGATTACGGCAGGGGCATCAAGCAGGAAGCCTTAAGATTGGGAGGCATCATTCTAGATTTTGTTGCATTCCAGTTCTAGGTGCGTTATATCCACAATGGTCCCCCAAACTGCATGCCACCCAAAAGTAAGGAATAATTGATGGTCAGGCGTGTGGCAATACTGTAACAACTGAACAGGTTTGATGAGTTGTGCCACCCAGGAAGTGAGGTTATTACAGCATTGATGCACACCTGACATGGATTATTAGAAAACATAGAACACAGAAACATAGAATCTGTCGGCAAATAAGGACCATACAACCACGTAGTCTGCCCATTTCCCTACTTGGTTTGGCAATCCCTACTCTTATCTGGACTGCCTTTGCCCTGCTCTGCTGTACAGCAGGGTGCCTTTATGCTTATCCATGCACTTTTGAATCCCCTGCATTGTTTTCGCTTCCACCACATCCACTGGTAGGCTATTCCATGGATCCACCACCCTCTCTGTGAAAATACTTCCTAGCATTCCTGCTAGGCCTCCTCCCTCCCTCCAGCCTCATGTTATGTCCCTTGTCCTTGTGCACTTTCATCTCTGAAATATACTCCTCCTGTACCCTGTTTATTCCTCTATGGTATTTGAAAATCTCTATCATATTCCTCTCCTTCTCTCTCTCTTCCAGTGAATAGATGTTTAGATGATTATCATACTTATAATATTCATAAAATGGTCAAAAGTGTTATAAATGCAGTCAATGCCCCGCCAAATGGTCCCTTGTAGTTATTGCTCCAACCAGAATGGAGCCTCCTCCCCATCAACACTGCAGTGCTTGCCACAGAGGTATTCCAGCAGAGATTTTAGGAGCATTCGGGTTCTGCGTGAGTTCCAGTTTTCATCCACCCACCCACATACTTTCTCATATCTCAGTGTGACATGGATGGACATGTAAGTGGTTTGTTTTATAAACTTCCATAAAAATATTAAACCAAAGAAAATCAGCTTTGCATCTTGAGAAGAATAATTCCAATCACAAAATCTGAACAAGGGGAGGGACCCTCAATTCTTTTGTGGCTCTGTAAATTACACTGGCAAGGCATGCTTTAATTTCCGCATGTCACTGAAATCTATCAGATGCATTTTTGGACATACCTACTGGATCCTTTTTGACACTTTTGTGATATGAGCTTGCAACTACTGTGAAATATTTATCAGTAACTGTATTACTGGTAAAAAGCACGTAATGAAACCTCGCTGTCAGTCCTCCAGCTCTTGGCTTGATGAAGACCCAGATTAAATGTTTCCCTTTATTTTCAATTCTCTGTACAGCTTCTGTCTGCTGGCACAGCTGCCTCTTATCTCACCCTGATCCCCACCACCATTAAAAATGACATCATTCATGCCACTCTCATCTGATTGATGCCAGCATTCTATTGTTGAGACATTCAAAGTCAGACTTGTCATGTCTCTCCTCTCTGCTGTATCTGCTCAGATTATCTGCTACTGCCTTCCAGTAAACGTTTATTTTAAGTACAGTATTTGTAAACATTTAGACCAAAGACACCATCTGATCAACAGACACTGTGAACATCCCCCACTAGGAGTGGGAGACAAACAAAATGGGCCTATGGCCTTCTTTTGTCTATTACTACCAATACCAAGTAAATGTTTGAAGTAAAAATGTTGGCTGTCTGTTGGCCTAGTGGAAAGTGGTTCAGCTCAGCATTCTAATGACCTGGATTTCATTCCCAATCATAGAGTCGTAATCGGGTGGGGAAGTCTGCTGTGTAGTCCCAGAGAAGAGCAATGTTTCTTAAGAAGGATGATGACTTGAGCCAGCCTATGTTAGCCCTCTGGTGGATCTGTGAGGAAGGCAGACAACAGGGAAATCCCACCTCATAGGTCTATTGGCCAAATACTTCAGTGAGATCACGGAGGTGGCATCACCTCACCCAGTAACAGACTGGCATTGCATGTTTCAGCATATTCCTTTTCATCAGTCTTTTTCCATTTTTTGGTCCTCTGTTCCACCTGTCTCCCACTCCAACGCTTACGGTTGCTATGGCTACACCACTCCAGCTACAATGGTGGGTGAGCAACTGCCTTCACAGCTGATGCCAATGCAGCTCTTTGAGTGCATGATGCTGTATTTCCAGTGCCCTCCATCCTCAAGAGTTGCACACTTTATCTCCATGATTCATCTGGCACCCTGCTAACTCCAGTGTGGGATTCTGGAGATTGACAGCAACCCGGCCTTGAAGCTGGCAGTGCAATCACCTACTGCCACATCACTGGGGCACCATTCCAAACCATTCTTTACACAGCCAGTTCATCTGGTGCTAAATGGGAACCTCTATTACCTAACTCCAAGGTAAGTGTCTGGTGTGTAGCATCAGGTCAGCATGCAGGTCAAGTCAAAACAGATAAGTCTACTATATTGACAGTGTCCAGCCTCTTTATCTGCCTCTTTTGAGAATTCCTGTTCTTTGCTGTCACTTCTGTTTTTTATTCTTTCTCCTTTGTAATTTCTGCAGTGGTGCCATTCCATCTCCTTTTCTTTTTCCCTCAAAGCCTTTTTCCATGTGCCATCCACTTTTCAACTTTCTTTGGTCCTGCTCTTCCATCCTCCACAGGTGCCACCCACCTATCTCTGGATCCTCTGCTTAGCAATCAGCTCAATATAATCTGCACTTTCTTTACCTGAGGCATTGGCATGCATTCTCTTCTGCCATGATACATAGACACTGTTGGCAGATAGGGGCCTATAGCCCACCCAATCTCCCCATTTAAACTAGTAAGTTCACTTTATGTTTTCCTAGAAGTCTGTTGCCCTTACCCTGACCTCTAGAATTCCTTATGTCTATCCATGCATTCTTAAATCCTGTGATTGTTTCAGTCCCCACCACTTCCTCTGGCAGGGTGTGCCACTTGTCCACCACCCTTTCTGTGAATAAATTCTTCCTCATGTTTCCTCTGAATCGCCTCCCTCCAACTTCATCCCATGTCCTCTAGTCCTGGAACATCTTTTGCTGGAAAATAGTGTATTCCTGCACCTTGTTCCTCCTGTAAGGTACTTGTATGTCTCTATCATATCCCTCTCTCCTCCTCTCCTCCAGGGAGTACATATTCAAGTCCTTCAGCCTGTCCTCATAGGACTTGTGATGCAATCCCTGTAGCATCTTTGTTGCCCGTCTCTGAACCTTCTCTGCCCTGTCTATGTCCTACGTGAGGTAAGGTCTCCAGAACTAGTACACTGTACTCGGTGGGGCCTCACTATGTGTCTTGCATAATGGAATTATGACCTCCCTTTTCCTGCTGGTGATGCCCCTGCCTATGCACCCACCATCCTATTTGCTTTACCTGCTCTTGTCGCATCTGCGTCCCTACCTTGAGAGGTCATCAGAGATCATAGCCACAAGGTCCCTTTCCTGCTTGGTACATGCTATATCCTCACCCCCCAACTGATATGTTGTTCCAGGGGTTTTGTGCCCATGTGCATTATCTTGCACTTCTTTCATTGAATTTAGACTGCCAAGCCCTTGATTATTCTTCCAGCTTCTGCAGGTCCTCCTCATTCTGTCTACACCCTCTGGTGTGTCCATTCTGTTACAGAGCTTCATGTCATCAGTGAACAGGGAATCTGCCTCTTGGTCCTCAAGTAATGTCATTGATGAAGATGTTGAAACGACTGGTCCCAGCACTGATCCCTGTGGATACCCCACTGGTCACTCTTCCTCTGTGGAGTGACAGCCATTTACCACCACCCTCTGTGTCCTGCCGCCAGCCAATTACCTATCCACTGCACTATTGTCCTGCCCACTCCCATATTCCCCAGTTTGTTTAATAGCCTTGTATGTTGCACAGTGTCAAAGGCCTTGCTGAAGTCCAGATAGGCCATGTCCACTGCCCTCCCTGATCCACTTCCCTTGTCACCCAGTCAAAACATTCAATGATGTTAGTCTGGCATGACCTCCTCCCAGTGAAACCATGCTGCTTTGGGTCCTGTGGTCTGTTGGCAACCAGATGTTCCACCAATCTCTCCTTCAGTAGTGCTTCTATGATCTTCCCCACTACTGAGGTCAGGCTAACTGGTCTGTAGTTCCGCTTCCTCTTTGTTCCCTTTGTATAAGGGGACTACATCTGCTGTCCTCCAGTTTTTGGGTACCTCCTGTTTCCAGTGATCAGCTAACAGGATTGCCAGAGGTTCAGCCACCCCTCTCTTAGTTCCTTTAAGAGCCTGGGGTGCACCCCATCTGGCTCCATTGCTTTATCAACTCTTATTCCTTACAGTTCCTTTAGGACCCCTTCCGTGAAAGGGACTTGTGTCCATTTCTGTGCCATTCCACCCTTGTACTCCCTTCAGGCCCATTACCCACTTCTTCCTCAGTAAAGACTGAGCAGAAATATCTGTTCAATATGTCAGCTTTACTGTTGTCATCCTCACGCAGCCTCCATCCTCCCACTTCATTCTCACTGTCCTTCCCTTTGCCTTCTTTTTCCTTATATACCTGTAAAAGGTTTTGTCCCTCTACCCACTGATTTTGCGATGCACCTCTTCTGTCTGAGCTTTGGCTTCCTGCAGCCTCCCTGCCCCCTTTCTTCTTCTGGTACTTCTCCCTATCCACTTCTGCCTGTGTCTTTTTGTTGCCTGAATGTGATCTTCTTGGCTTTCACTTTCTCTGCTACCTCCTTGGAAAACCATAATGGCCTCCTCTTCCTTTTCTCCTTGCTGACCTGCTTACCGTATAATGCTGTTGCTCTTGTAATCCCTGTTTTAAATATTGCCCACTGTTCCTCAACCCCTGATTCCCTCCCATTTCATTAATGCCTTTCAAGCATCTCCCATTTTCCCAAAGTCTGACCCTCCTGAAATCCAGGATATGTGTGTTTTGTGTGTTTGGTTCTGCTCCTTCTGTGATTTCAAACCACAGTGACCAGTGGTCACTGTTCCCATGTGCTCCCCACTGTTACCCCCATCACACTGTCCCAGTTTGTTAGCACAGGTCCGTATTGCCTTCTGCCAAGTTGGTTCCATGACCAGTTGCTTGAGGAATGCACCTTGAAGGAAGTCCAGGATAAATCTGCTCCTGGTTGATGCTGCTGCTGGGAGGCTCCAGTCCACATCTGGAATACTGAAGTCTCCAAGTAGCACCGCGTCACCACTTGTTTGCCATCCTTTGGATGGCTAGCATCAACTCTATCTGTGTCATCCTCCTGGGCTGGTGGTCTGTAGACCACCCCTGTGCGGATGGCTGACCCCATTTTCCTTTCCAGCTTAACCCACAGTATTTCTCCCATTTTGTTCCTCCTGGATCTCTGTGGCCTTTATGCCATCTTTCACATAAAGTGCCATTCCTCCTCCCTTCCTACCTGCCCTGTCTATTTCTGAATATGTTGGCAGCCAGTGTGGCCATCTCCCAGTCATAGTTATCCTTCACCAGGTTTCTGTGATGGCCACAATGTCCAGGTCCAATTGCACCATGACAGCCTCCAGATCCTCCATCTTGTTGCTAAGGCTCCTGACATTGGCACACATGGCTTTCAATGATGTGAACTCCTCTGGACTGTTTAGCTGTTGTACCAGCCCCTCCCTGGTTGTCCTCTATCGCTGGTTCTCCCTGCTGTCTGCCCTTCTGTTGAATTTTGCCCCTTTCTGCCCATCCACTCCTTGGGTGCTTATCTCCATCTTTTGCACACTGCTTTGTATAAATATCCTCCTCCTGTTCACTGGTTCCACTGCTAGCTGTGGGGGTGGGCAATTATGTACCCTCCTAGCTGGCCTGCCAACCCCCCATGGCTAGTTTAAATGCTTGTCCATGTAGCATTTAAACTTATCATTGAATGTTTGGATTCTCCTCCAGGACTGATGCAGGTTGTCAGGCTCGAACAAGCCCCCATCCCTCCTGGTGGGTCCTCAGTCACCAATGAATCCAAACCCTTCCTCCCGTACCAGTTCTTCAACCATGAGTTAAAGTTTCTGGTGCGGTTCATATGTCTCCCATGCCTCACAGGTAGTACTTCCAAGAAGGTGACAGAAGTAGCTACTTGCTTGAGACCCTCCCAATTTCCTAAAGTCTCCCTGAACTTCCTTAGGCTCCTGTTTGCTAGGTCATTAGTACCTAGGTGGATAATGACATCCAGCTCACCCTCCGTCTTGCCTTCCCAACGATCCCCAGGATCGTCCTCCCATCCCTCCATGCCGTGGGCACCTGGTAGGCACCTCATCTCCCTGTCCTCACCCTCCTGTGTCTCTAGTTGGATCCCTCTTATGATAGAGTCCCCACCAGGATTTGCCTTCTCCTCCTCCTCCTCCTCCGGGGTCCATTGCTCTCACCACTGAGGTTACCTCCTTGGTTGACCTCCACATCCTTCCCTTCCACTTCTCTGGGTGCTCTGTTTGGTTGTCCCCATTTGCCAGTGCAGCATATGAGTACAACAAGGATCTTACTTAAGCACCTTATCCTTTTTTCACCCAATCTATTACTTACCTCCTTGTCTCCCTTAGCCAGACTCTTTCTGGATGTTTCCCCAACCAAATCACCACCATCCATGGATTTACTCTCATAAGCTTCCCGCAACTTACCCTTTGTACGGGGCGGAGGGGGCTAAGCACTCCTTTGGAGCAAGATCTAGTCTCTGAGGTGTCTGGTCAGTGTTGTTGGGTTTGGGTGACTGTACTTATGCTGCCACAACCGAATGTTTTTCCTACATTTTTCACCCCACGGCACATCCGGCACTAACTGATGTACTGCATCTGCCAGCAACCCTCCACCTTGCTGGAGCCTTCTCACTGCCACAACATCCATCGTCAGCTAGGTGTTAGGACACTGTGAGGGAGCATCCCTCCCCATCCAAGAGGGAGAGCAGTCCACGAGACGCCCATCTTCCCTCTCACAGCTGGCCCAAGATGACTCGAGTTTGTTCCTGAACCGGGTCCCCAGTGCAGGGAATGCTAGCACTACACCTGCACTACAGGGCGGGCTCAAGCACCTTATTCTTGACACTATTTAGAATTTCTCCACTGGGATAGTCCTGTTTAGGTGCAGCACCTAATTTGCAAAAGAATCCTGGGGTCTTGAACTGGGAAAAGCAGCAGTTATACTTCCAAGGTTATCACATACACGGTTAAAGTTAACAAGTTGTCAAAGTTGAGCAGTTACATTACAAAGTGCTCAAGATTGTTACATGTAAGTGGGTCATCAACAGTAAATACGAAGAGGACAGTTTATTCAGAGGTTAAGTGCCATAAAGTTATGCAGACAGTTTGGTAACCGCAACTTTAACTGAACAAAGATAGCAAAGATAGCAAGCAAGGTAGTTTCTGGGTGTGTTTCAGTTTCAAACCAGAATGCACCCAAATCCGGAACAGTGCCCCACAAACCGATGTCCCTCCCACTTAATGTTTCTGATGGAATGCCCACACACTTATTGCCCCTACGGAATGCCACCCATAGTGACTGCCCAGGAACAATCCAGTGGCGAAGTTGGGGAGCATTCTGTTCCATTTTGCTACACCCTTAGACATGTATGGAAACAAAATGAAACCATATCTTTCTCTGTTGTCACCTCAAAAATTGGTCCTAAAGCACCTTCTATTATTTGGTATAATCACCTATTTTTGTATAGGGTCCGAAATCATATGAACAATGTTACTCAGAAACCCACAGCGCCTCATGATGGGAAAGAGTCTTGGTGGCACACAGTATTATGTACATATGTGCACTTCTGGTCCACAAATCAGACATAACTGTACAAGACTTTTGTGGGTTCATTAATTCTTCTTACCAGACTGCCCAAGTGTGAAAAACCAGTCACTCTAGCCTCTACTTTACCTGAACTCACCTTGCTTTTCTCTTCGCTGTCACCATTGCCAGCATATATGTACCAAAAGTGCTCATATTTTTTTTTATTTTTAAATAAATAAATAACAAACAAATAAAAAACATACGTGTACTTCTGGTCCACAAATCAATACTATACAAGACGTTTGTGGGTTACATAGAAACAGAGAATTTGTTTGCAGATGAGGGCCTTTGGCCCACCTAGTCTGCCCCATTACCTCTAACAACTGTGCTCTTTAAAACTCAGCTAGTATCAGATTTTCACCCTCCCTCGAATACCAGTATCCCTCTATGCCTATCCCAAGCATTCTTAAAACCTGTTATCGTTTCTGCCCCCACCACCTCTGTGGGCAGGCAGGGTTCATTAATTCATCTTCACCAGACTGCCCAAATGTGAAATTCCAGTCACTCTAGCCTGCCTTACCTGAACTCACCTTTGTTTTGCTTCGCTGTCACCATGGCGAGTGCTAGGGTCATTCAGCTAAGCAGTACTCTAGCAACAGATATACCCCAGTGAAGGGCTTATCCTTTTTCCCCATCAGGACAGCTAGACTCTGACAACATCATCTTCGCCTGATTCCCCATCAGTGCTGGCAGTGGGGACCAGGAACCTGCAGTAGAGGATCAGCATCTTCACGGGGCCCATGGTGGGCAGGGCCAAGACGTTGAGCTTCACACCAGCAAGTGCACCAGGTGATAACATGGAGAGGGACCAAAGGCAGACTTGAAGACCATGATGATGGGCCCACAGAGATTTTGAACCACGGCTCCAGGTGCACAGACAGTTGTAGCAGTAGAAACCACACATGTAGGACCAGTATCATGGGTAGTGCCATGCTGGGTCACTCCTGACCCAAGTTTAGCCAGTATCAGAGATCAGGGTTCACACACCACATTTGCCAGCAAAAGCAGCTAAAGCCACTGCAGGTGCCCTAAAACAAAGGGCAGTGAAACCACATAAGGGCTTCTGGGACTTCATGGCAAGTAAAAGCCTGCATATTTGTTTATTTATTTTATTTATTTATTTTATTTCATTCATAGATCGGATTTACAAACTTTTGAGTCAACGACTCATTTACAAAGGCACCTCATCACAGGGAGGGAGACAACATATTTGTGAAGCAAGACAGTGGGAACAATACAGGTGAGATACAAACAGTATACACAGCAGGCATTTCAGGCGCAAAATAGACAAGTTGCAGAACAGCACACAAAAACTAAGTCATTTATTGTCCTAGTGGAGCACACAAGGTACAGTGTGTGGTGTACAGACTATAACAGGCTATTTGAGTAAACTAGTGCATATGTAACACTATAGAGACAGGTTGGTTTAGAGCGGCACTCTCAGAGAACCCTATGATGGGCATATACAGCTCCAGTGCTAGTGAGGTATTTGCGGGCGATTTTGAAGGGCCGATTTTGGAGATGTTTGTGATGTGCGTGGGGAGGAGTTATACCAGGAAGGTGCTCTGTAGTGAAAAGACCTTTGGGCAAGTGAGGTCCTGGCTCTAGGCACCTGGAAGGTGGCTTTGGTATTACGGTGGCGACCGAGTGGGAGGTCCGTAGAAGGGGTGTAGACTCCTGGGGGCATAGCCCACGAAGAGCCTTTTGCCAGTATACAGGTGTGGTATTGCAGGTGTTCTTCAAAATTGAGTATGTTTGCTGTGGAGTAGAGCTGGCATGTGTGAGTTCTGCTGGGGCACTCGGTCAGGAGCCTGCAGGCTTTGTTGATAGAGGTCTGGACTTTGGTGAGGGCAGTGGGGTCAGCAGCTGCGTGGTAGAGTCCATAATCAACCAAAGACAGGATGGAGGAAGTAATAGCCAGCCGTATGGCAAACTCAGGAGGCAGTCTTTGTGGCGGTAGAGGAGTCCAATCCAGGAATTCATGGCTGAGGACAAAGAGCTGACATGGGCATGGAAGGAGAAAGCTCAGTCAAAGGTGATTCCAGGTATTTGTATGTCGATACCTGCTCAAGGGGTGGAGGGTGCTGGGAATGATGTGAAGGAGCATTTCTGGAGTTACTTTGGCGGTGTGCAAAGATCATAGATTTTGTCTTCTTGAGGTTCAGAACCAGGCGATGGTCGAGGAACCATTTTCAGCTTGGCTGAAGGTGAGTTGCAGGGAGCTCTGGAGAGTGAGTGGGTCGGGGTGTGAGGCAACAAGGACTGCATCATGGGTATATAGAAGCATTTTGCCTGTGCAGGAGCTGGGAAGGTGTTTAAAGAGACTGAACAATGTGGGGCCAGGATGGAGCCTTGTGGGACCCGGAGTGTACAGGCAGGGCAGTTGATAGGATGCCATTTAATTTGACCCATTGGGATCTATCCAGAGGTAGCTGGAGAACCAGGCCAGAGGGCCAGATGAGAAGCCCAGCTGATGCAGGGAGTCAAGCATTGGGTGACACACAGTGTCAAAGGCCTTGACAGGTCAATGAACACTGCCCCAGCAATCTCCCCAGCATCAAGTACAGAGTGTATTTGGTGGGAGAACTCCAATAGGGCTGTGGTGGTGCTGTGACCAGGGTGGAAGCCATGCTGCTCTGGGCACAGTAGTTGTATTTGGATAGATAATCCACGAGTTGGGTGGATTCTATTTTCTCCAGGGCTTTGGGGTGGGGGAGGATGGAGATTGGTCTGTAATTGTTTGGTACTGTGCAGTCTCCATTTTTATGGATGGGGTGATTTCAGCCAATTTCCATGCACTTGGGAATTTGCCGAGGCACAGGGATCAATTAAGAAGGTCAGTGAGGGGCTAGCATGACATCAAGTGTTAGGTGGAGTATCCTGGAGTCAAGGGGTCACAGCTCAGGTTGTGGGAGGAGAGGCTTTTAGAGAAGTGGCCTGGTGTCATGGGAGAGATGGTCCTGAAGAGAAATGGGGTCAGGAGATGGTCAGGGTGTTAGATGTATGGATAGGGTCAAAGAAGTGGGCAGGAAGGACTGCACTTAGGTCAGAAAATGTTGTGTTGAGGCAGTCAGCAACACGTGGTAGGTGAGTATTAATTGTGCCATTAATAACCATCTGTGAGGGAGGAGGAGGAGGCGGGTCTTTCTGTTTAAATCCTTTATGTTATTCCAGAAAGCTCAGGTAGAGCCCAGGAAGAGGTCAAGGCGGTTTGATAGTAATTGGCCTTGGCTTGTCTTATGGCCCAGGTGCACTGGTTGTGAGCTGCATTATAGGCTTGCCTGTCTGCTGTCCTGCCGGTCTCGACAGCAATGTGCCATAGGTTATCACGCTGCTTCAGCTGCTGGATCAGGGAGGGAATCCAGGCAGCATTGTGTCTCTTGGAGCAGATGTTGGTGACAGGGTCAAAGATGTCACAGGCCTTGCAGAAGGCACTGGTGAGAAGGCTAGAGCAGTATCTATATCCGTTGGAGATCGGGGACCAGTCGAGCTGGGCAAGGTACTGCTTTAGCTTATTAAGGCCCCAGGGCGGGAGTTGATAGGGGGTGGCTTTGTATGCAGGATTGAGCATGGGGAGGACCAGAAGCAGAGAATAGGTGAGTGGTCGCTAAGGAGTTGGCTAGGACGTTAACAGACTTGATTTTGTGTGGGCGGTTTGAGAGCACTATGTCTAGGAGGGAGCTGGTCCCACTTGATTGGTTAAATCTGGTGGGCTGAGTGACTAATTGTGATAGGTCAAGGGCTGTGAAGTTGTCCTTAATGTGTGTTGTAATGGAACCAATCCAGTTGATGTTGAGGTCTCCTAGGACGAGCTGTTCTGCCTTGTGTGGCAGGGTTGAGAGATAGTCGGTGAGGGAGCGGATAGCTTGACTTTGTACTGTGGGGTATGTAGGTGGTGGTGAGGTAAAGAGGACCACAGCCTGGGTCAGGGGTGATTTTGGGGTGATGGCTTGGGCCCCATGGTGGGAGCTTGAGGGGTGGGTAGTACATGACCCAGGAGGGAGTCACACAGGTAGACTGCAGATCCGCCACCATGCTTACCCACACGATCGTCTCTAAAGAGGGTGAAGCCAGGGAGGAGACAGCAGAGTCTGGAGTTGATTGGGACAGCCAGGTCTCCACTATGGCAAGAATGTCGGGCGTGTGTTGGGAGACCCAACACTGGAGTGCAGCAGTCTTCCTTGGGAGACTGCAGATATTCATGGAGGCAATGCAGAGTCCATATCCTGTGGGGGACGATGTAGCGGGACCTGGTCTGGGGTTGGGGTGGACATTCCCAGAGAGCAGGAGGAGTAAGGTGATGAGTCAGAGAAAGGACTACGTGGTAGTGGTAGGGGTGCTTGGGCAGATGCGAGGATCTGGGGTGGCAGTGCAGGGGATGGGTAGGGAGTTAAGGTAGGTATGGCTAGGACAGAGGGGACCACTGTCCACTGTGTACTGGGGGTGCATTGGTGGTGGGTGTGGGGGTGGTCCAGTGTTGTGGTGCGCTAGTGGTGAGCGGAGAGCAGGCGGGAGGGCTAGGAGCAGTGGAGGGATGAGGCTGGGATTCTGGCAGATGCGCATATACATGGGTGTTAGAGATTTTAGCAGGAATAGTGGGTGGGGGATAGGATAGTGAGGTGCAATGTGGTATGCAGAAACCTAGGGAGACATATTGCTGTATGGGATGAATGAAGGGATAAGTGTTTGCAGGCAGGACCCCTAGTGTTCAGCAAGTATAATCTGCAGGTGGGAAAAGTGGGCTGATTGTTTTTTGACATGATCACCCTATATAGCTCAGAGTTTGCCAAGGGTGGTGGTGGGGGTGGCGGGAGCTGACACGAGCGTCAGCGGGCTTCCTTTTGTTAAGACAGCTCAGCTGTGCCGCACCTGCTTAGCGATAGCTCGGGGCTTTGTGCCCGTTCGGGAGGGCTACTTGGCTACCCTCACAACCTCCATGATGGACCATAGGAGCTGAGGAAAACAGAATAAATAGGTAAGAGCAAGGAAGGGCTTCTAACCTTTGGTGCAGTGTACAATTACAAGACTGGGTTAACAGAGTACTAGAGACATAAATTCGGTAAGGACTACAGGATTAAAGCTCAAAAGCAGTGCTATTTGAAACAGGTAGCGAGCTGCAAGTAAATGTAATTCGAATTGAGCACACTACAGGATTAAATCGCCAAACAGCGCTGTTTGAAACGGGTAATGAGCTGCAGGTAAATATAAATCGAATTGAACACACTACCGGATAGCAACAAAATTAACAGCAGTTAAAGTTACGGGCATCAGCAAAATTAAAGCTACGTTCTGCAGGAGAGAAATATACAGTAATTCATGCTAGGAGCAGTTAGATAAATTAAAGCTCCTTTCTGCTGGAGGAATTACACAGTGCTTCAGGGCTAGAGCAGTCCGTAAAAACTATCTCCATTCGTCTGCCGATGGCATTTGAAAATTGGCACCCTTTTTCCTTTGTTGAGAGAGCTCAGCTGTGCTGTACTGCTTGTGATAACTCGGGGGTGCGCTCGGTTCGAGGGGACAGCTACTTGGCTACCCTCACGACCTCCACGATGGACCACAGAAGCTGCTTGCGTTAGCTTAAGGAGTCACGCTCCAGTTGAGGGAGGCTACTGACTACCCTCAAAACCTCCACGATGGACCACAGGAGCTGCTTGCGATAGCTTGGGGGATCCGTGCTCTGGTTGGGGAGGGCTGCTAGCTACTCTCACAATCTCCACGATGGACCACAGGAGCTGCTTGCGATAGCTTGGGGATCCGTGCTCTGGTTGGGGGGGGCTGCTGGCTACCCTCACGACCTCACGATGGACCACAGGAGCTGCTTGCGATAAGCTCGGGAGGTCTGCGTCTGGTCTGGGAGGGCTACTTGGCTACCCTCACGACCTGCACGATTTAGATCAATGGGAGGCCATAGGTTACAGCTGACTGCCACTGGAGAGTTGAGCCAATAAGAGACTGGGCTATCCTGCTCAGAGATTGCAGCTACAGCATAGATTGCACATATTTTTTTTCACCCAACAGGGTAAAGGAGCAGCAACTATTCTCAGGGCTGCATGTCAGCAGGCCAGCCAGTCTGCTGGAGTTTGTGAGCAGCTGCACTGTGACTGCAAATATTCTTTCCTCTGTAAATATTCTGTTTTATGTCAAACAGCTGAGGAGTTTCAAATCAAAACACAGCTGCAGCCTGTAACAAGACTGAGACACAGGCAAGACAGTGCAAAACATGATGACACAAGCAGGTGAAGTGGTACAGAGTTGTTCAAGAACATTTGTAGCCACAGTATTCTTCCTCTCAATGTACATTAGATACCTTTATCAAATGGGGTCTGCCATTCTGACCTCCTCATTGATCGTGACTCTGTCACATGAGGCAGCTTCATCCTGTTGATAACTCCCTGTTATATAATGGCTCCAACCATACCCTGTAACAAAATTCATTATATAAGGAATAATGTATGGGTGACATTCACAACAAGCCTGTGTTTCCACTGAGGGAATTGCGAGACAGAAACACAAGATGATTTAATAGGGTCACCCATATTTTATTTTTATAGTATACGGTTCTGTAGCGGAAGTAGCGAGCAGGAGCTATGAGTGGCACTGAGTGCCAGTACAGAGAAAGAGAGAGCACTCAGTGAAAATGAAAGTGGGCTGCCAAGCAGAAGTCAGTGCCAACAGGGAATCTCAGTGAAAATGAAAGTGGGCTGCCAGGCAGGCACCAGCGCTTAGGGACACAGGTGCACTTGATGACAGAACATGCATAACAACTTGAAGAATGTGCATAACAACTTTGGAGTAAACACTGTTTATCATACAAGATAAGCCTAACTAGGTACTATATAACCTTAAAACTATAAAAGGTTATATAACCACAACGTGTCACTTTATAAGCATGAAAGGTCACTATGTGACAATTACAACTCAAAGCATGAATATTTAAATGAATCGCAACCACATGACAACCCTTTGATGAAAAGCCTCCTGACTCAACATTTCAAGAAAAAAAATGTAACTCCTGTCAGGGGCTTACCTGTTTGCCCCTCAGGGCTGCCCCTGTTCTCCCAAAGTGTCCTGCATCCTGCCACCAGTCCCCAGTAGTCCTGAGAGTTCTCCATCTGGCCTTTGCATTTTTTTTTGTAGCTGGTGAAATTGGGCTGAAGGAGCTACTCAGAGCCACCACCTGTTTTACACTCCAGTGCATGGCTGGCACGCCCTTTGTCATGAAGCACCTTCGGCTGGCTTTCTACAGCCGGTTGAGTGCCTCTCCGGTTGTCCCAGTCCTTTGTTAAGCAAAGGGGACCAGAGACCCAGAGGAGGCAAAGAAGGCCTTTTAGAAGCAGCAAAGTTGTTTTTGGAGTGCCAATCGCACTCAGGAATTCAGGGGCGCTCATGAATATTAATGAGGACAGTCTGCCCAGCGCCTGGATGCTATAGAGATTGGCACTAGCGCAGGCTGTAGGATGAACAAAATGTTTAAAAAGTGGGATGGTGCGAAGGGTAAAGGACTACTATAAGTCTGAGGGCACTGGGGAACTAAAGAGGTTTAATCATGCCGCGCCAGACCTGAAAAGTGGGGACATGAATATGGAGCCTGCCTGCTGCCTGGGGGCGGTGACTATCAGCACCAGCGACAGGCTGGGGACAAAAGTGAAATCTGAGCTCATCAGTGATTTGAAAGGACAGTGGGACTGCTTCAGAATAGTGGTGCAATGATAAAGTAGAAGTGAACTGTTTGGCTGCAGGGACGTTTAAAAGGGGGACAGTATATGGCCATTCTGTGGAACTGTTTCTCAGCAGCCATGATAGCAGCCATGTAGCCACTATACAGCAAATCAGAGGTACAGGATTTGCTAGAAGGACTGTGGGACTGTTGAAAGGACTTTTGGTCCTCTAAGCGAGGCTGTAAGAAGCCAGTCATCCAGGTAGGGGTAAACATAATGGCCCTTTCTCCTGAGGGTGGCCGCCACTACAGCCAGGCACTTGGTAAAACTCTCAGTGCCAATGAGAGGCTGAATGGCAGTGCTCTGAACTGAAAGTGCTCTCCTTGGAAGATGAACAGGAGGTACTTCCTGTGGGATGGCAGGATCTTTATGTGCATACAAGTGTAACCCCTGCAAATGGGGTTCCCAAAAGACTTCCAGGAGCTTGCTTGAATGCTCAAGCCTGAATGGTGTTTGGCATTTAAGCCATTTATCAGTGAGTGTTTTAGAACCTCTGGTACTGTCTCTTTAAGAGCTGTCTGCTTGCAGACATAATTAGTTTGTATGGGGACTGTGTTTCTTTGATTGAGTACCACTCAAGCTGCTGCCAATTCACTTCATTTTGCAGTCACTAGGAGTGCAAAGGGAACCTATCTGAAAGATGTAACTGTTTGCCAGAAATTATTTAGAGTAATAATGAAATTACAGTTTGTCTAACCTGCTTTTTTGCAGTCAGAACTGTGTCTGCTAGTTCCCCATTCTAGTTTTGAACTGCTAAACTGGACCAATCATGTGGGGTAAGCTAGCTCTAAAATGGTGCCTTGGACCGAATCAGAACTTGACTCATAATCTGAGCCAGCCACAAGAGGATTGTATGGGCAGTGACTCTGGAGATGTAGTTTAGACTTCAGTGCCTTTTTGGACCAACAGCAGCAGTCTATTGTGAGTGATAGCCAATCCAGTCAAGAACTGGGAGGAACTCAAAGGAAGTGCCGGTTTGTCGGTTGGAGTTTCAGTTGAGCTTTGGCAGTGAAGAAGGAAGGAGCCCTGTGCTTTTTCAGTGTGCAGTTTTAGTCAAAAACGTGTAAGGCCCAGAGTTCCGGTCTGCAGCTTGTGTAACAGTTTGTTAGGACTGAACTGCCTCTGTGAAAAGAATCAAAGGATCTCTGAAGAGTAGAAACCACGCCACCCTGTAGAAGACTGGAAGAATTGCTGAAAATTGCACCTCGGTCTGTCAGGAACTGAATCTGCTGTGTGTTCTCCCGGTATTGTGCAGTAATTGCATCGGATACAGATGCAGCCTGCCTGGTATAGTGCTTTCTTTATATGGATGTGTGAAGAGGTTTGTGTACCTCAAGTGAGCCCTGCTGACATTGAAGGACCCTATCTTATTTGGAGGTCGTGAGTACTAATTCAGGGTTGCTCCTGTTGAATTGCCACATTAAATCCAAATGGAATTACTGTACTGCTGACTGTTTAATTCTCCTTTCTCTGTGAAAGGGCCCTACCAGCTGCCACAGTTTGGACTAGCCACTAGGGCTTGGGTACCCAGGGACAGTAACTGATAGGGATAGGCCTGTGCACAGAGCCATAGGTAGATTATTAAAGTGATAAGCTAATTAACCTGATTTCCCTGTCCTTGTTATATCCCCTAAATAAATCAGAGCTGCTTGTTTCAGCAAGTTATACTGCCTGAGGTATTTGTCTATGTTAAAGTACTGTACTGTGATTGTTGCACTGTATCTCATTTCACAGGAGGTCCCAGTGCCGGAACCAGACCTGGGGGAAATGTATACTGTGAAGGTAATTCTGATATATTGTGTGGGCCACTAGTGGGAAGAAAGAGAGTTGCAGTGTCCCAGAGGGCTGTGACCAAGTTAGTTTAACTATTGCAAACCCTGACCTCTGGGTGGAGGCACCACCATTGGATCCAGGCCCTCAACCTGTTAGTGGCAAATCAGGCAGGGGTAGTAGCCCTGGGATAGCGCCATCTAGGGTTACACAAGTGTCCTGCATGTCCAGGAGCAGAGCCAATCTCCTTGGTGTATCATGGGCAACAGGTCAGGCAGGGTCACCATCCTGAACCTTCTGTACTCAATGAAGTTATTCAGTTGGCTCAGATCAAGGATGGGACAAAGGTCCTCTGTCTCTTGAACTAAGAAGAAGTGGGAATAGTATCCCTGCCTCTTTGACTGGGGAGTACTACCGAATCGCTCTTTTCAAGTAAGAGTGTCTGGATTTCTGCTCTTATCATAGCTGTTTGGGATGGGGAGCAGGGAGGGAATTGAAGTCCAGTGGAATCTGCATGAAATCCAGAGCATACCCTCTTTCGATGACCTGGAGTACCCACTGATCGGTGATAATGTTGGACCATCCACTGAGTTGAGAGGAGAATCTCCTGCTACCACCTCCCTTGAACCTCCGCCTAAGGAGGGGTCTGCAGGGAGTCATGCCGAGGTGGAGGGTGCAGGCAAGGGAGGTCTGGCAGTTTTGGCACTTTATGGGCCCTGGAAGACAGAAAGCAGTGGAGGGCCTTTGTTAGAAACCTTCTTTTGTGGTTGTTGATGCCTGCCTGCCTTGGTGACCTTGGCTTTTATGAAAAGGACGGTGTCTATTGGTAGCGGCTCTGACTTGTACATCCTATAGATGTCAGAGACCATCTTTCAGAGTCTTGAAGGCCTGTAATCAATTTTTCAGTGTCAGGGCAGAAGAGGACTGACCCTTCAAAGGGTTTGTCCAGGATAGCATCCTGTAGGTCTTGCCGAAACCACGAGACCTGCAGTCAGGCATGTCATCTCATGCACACACCTGTAGCAGCTGCCTTGTAGCAGCTGTTCTGGCAGCCGTGTCTGCCGAGTCATAGGAACTCCTTAAGATGTGTCTGCCTACATCAATGCCAGATTATGCAACAGCCATGAGTTCAGATTTGCTGTCTGAGTCTGGCTGAGCCTTGATTAGATCTAAGGCCTTGTCCCACAAGGAGTTTTGGTACATAACAATGTGGGCCAAAAATGTAGTGATCTGACTGTGCAGGTGGTCGATGAATAAACATTTCAGCCCATCTGATCCAGATTTTAGATTCTGGATCTGGAGGTTGTGTTTGGCTGCTGCACCCTGCCATGTGCTGCAGTGAGTACCATGGAGTCCGCCTTTGGTTGCTTACGAGGAGGCTCCCCTTAGGAGTTTTGTACAGGCGGTCTGCCTTCCTAGAGATGGCCGAGGTGGTGGAGGGATGTTTCCGGCTAACTTGGTTACATCCTGAAAAGGCTCTCAAGGGCAGAGGTATGACCAAGGGTTTCAAGTCGCTTGCTCAAGGAACTTGGCCAGCCAGCGACGCCGGGGTCATGCCCTCTGTGTCCCACTGGTTGAGGGCCTGAATCTGACGCATCATGTCCAGGAAGGACAGGTCATCCGGTGGCGACCTGGGAGAGTCCTACTCTAGTCCAGTGGGGCAAAGGCAACTCACCTGAGAAGAATAATAGAAGGAGGAGTCCCCTGCGCCTTCCCAGAGGAAGATGGTGGAAATCTCTTAGAGAAGGGACATACAACGAGAGTGTCTTCTACGGTCACTGGGAGCAGATGATGCCCGGCCATCATGCCCGGTGATGCAAGGTGGTCAGGTGTCGGAGGGGACTTTTGGTCCTTGAGGAAAGTCCTCCTTAGGAAGGGCCAGAGGCAGGAGTCCTCTAGGTGGCAGGGATGGTTCCCGTGGTCTGGGTAACAAATCCCTTAATTGTATTCCACCAGGAATTAAACAAAGCCCCTACCTCTGCCAATGGAATGAATGGCTGTGCAGCGCAGGGTGGGGTCATTGGGGTTCTGGTGATGGCTTTGTGAGCGCTTGGTGCTCGCCTATCCCCAGGCTCCTTTGCCCATGGATGTTGGGTTCGATGGAACCTTCCCTGTCAATGCCCTGTCCTCTGGAGGATGGACATCTGGCATCTCAGGAGGAGGTGGAGGCAAGGGCTGGACCCACAGTCGATAGGCCCTGATGTCCAGTGCTTAGGTGTGTGACCTGTCGCCTGATCTGATGCACGCTCTTTAGGAGCAGATGGCCATTTGGGTGAGGGCATCTGGTCCATCTCTGAGGCTGAGTCAGAAGGTCCTGTAGTCTGATGACCTTCAGAGGTGGCTGCCGCCTTTCCTCAGGCGGAGGAGGTTTTGGTATGCTCAGCGTCCTGGCATCTGAAGGAGTTGCCCCAACCCTTGGACCTATTGGATGACCCCAAGATCTTACGGGTGGATGAATCCAACTTCTGGCCTGAAGAAGATGCCTGCCCATCTGGCTTAGACCCAAGCAATGGCTTGTAGGGGCCTTAGAGCCAGGAACACAGGGGTGGATCGACGCCCATGGCAGGAAGACTCTTTGCCTTGTGGATGGGAGGAGGCAGTGGTCTTCTTGGCAGTCACCCCAGGAAGGGTTAAGAAACTGGGGGACTGACTCCGCCTCCGCCGGAAGCGGAGGATGCGAGGTCTTGTAAGGGGACCTAGGGCGGACTCTGACCTGGCTTGATCCCTGTCCTTATGGTGGTGTTTCCACGAGTCTCTCTCTCTCTGGGGAGGAGTCCTTGGCTGAAGAAGAGCTGTGTCCAGACTGGGTCCTCTGCATAGCAGCCACTTGCTGTTCCAGGAGATAGGCCTTTAAGGATTTGAGGTGGTGAATGCAAGTCTTTTTGTTGAACTCTGACAGTGTGGACAGTCATCCGGCTTGTCCCGGGCCCAAGCAGATTAGGCAGGCCAAATGACCATCTCTCTTTGGATCTGTTGCTGTGCACACACTAGACTTGTGTCGCTGTGTGGATAGAGAAGATATGCAATGAAATGTAGACTAAAGCGAGGAAAAAACAAATGAATGATAACTGCCGCGGAGCAAAATGGTGATCGACTGTGATAGAGGCGCCCATGAAGCCAATACTAGTGGGTCAACGGTGGAAAAGAACTGAGGTGGTACCGGGGACTGCCCACTTTATACCATATGGGACGTCGGGCAGGGCCGACATCAGGGGTGGTCCCCGCCTTGGACTGCTAGCTAGAAGTTTTCCATGGTGTCTAGTACCTGGCATAGTCCTTATAGGGTGTTACCTGCTGCAAGAGCTCCCTCTCGAAGTAAGATGTTTAAGCATCTTTTTTACAGCCAATTAGGCATTGAGGGGGCCTCATACATATTAATTTTGAGAAAGACAGTGACTCCAGCCAGTAGGAGCTGCCAGAGAGCTCCCAAAGAGAAGGACTTTTGGTTCCGGGTGAGTTTGGTGGGAGCAGCTCAAATGAAGAGGGCTCCAGCCCTATGTAGAAGAATGCCAGATGGGGTTGCAAGGTTGAGAAAGGGCACCTGCCTGGGGCTGCCAGCATTGACCCCTAGGGCCTGGTCATACCTTTCCCATGTTGGAAGAATATAAATCAAGATAGCTTCTGCAGCTCTGCAGAGAGAGAGAGAGAGAGAGAGAACTGCAGGGTCCTGCTACATGCTGCTGTGGTAAGAAGTTATACTACAGCTGTGAAAGAGTTCAGAGAAAAGGTTGACTGGAATTGGAAACAGATTATGGAAAATGGACTGGTTTTGTGTCGAAGAGGATGAGAAGAGTAAGGGTGATTTATTACTCGTACAAAATTCATAAAGACACACAATTGATGTCTGATATGGATATGGCAGTCAACAGTAGAAATGCAATTTGAGAAGTCATACATATCAGCTCTCACTCACTTATCCCAAAAAGGACAACAGATGTTTCTTCTGCTCACCAAGGATCATGCCTTTATGGAACTCATTACCAAACTATATTGTAAATGCTAATAACCATGAATCTTTCAAAGGAACTTAGACTCTTATTTACTGAGTAAATGGTGCTGAATACCAACTTGCTGGAGATGTACAAATATGGGTTAAAACCCTCTGTACATATATCCATATTCAGTATGAATCCAAGTGTAAGAGAGAGCCTCTTCTGTTTCCGTCTGCACCACGCCGGTGGGACACAAGGATGAGAATTTGTGTGAGAGATTTGTGGAAGGAAATGTTCTGTCTGACCCTGGTAAAGACACACAGCATCTAAAGAGAAGAGGAAGGACAAGAGGTGTAAGAAATGGTACTGGAACGGAATACAGATTATGGAAAATAGACTGTTTTTTATTGAACAGGTTCTGCATCCATCTGCACCTGCACGGTGAGAAAAGAGGATTTGTTTTGCATCAGAGGGACTGAGAGAAACCCTGTATGTAAGAAAGAGATTTGCTGGAACTGTATGTGAGCCAGAGCAAGAGTGGCTGCTGTTTTGAATTAGAGAGACTGTAAAAGCAAAGAGATGGGCAGGTGCCTAGGCTCCAGGAACCTGCTGCTGCTTTGGAAATTCAGCTGAGGGAAGAAACTGTTGCTGCGAAACTGAAGATCAGACTCTGCTGCTTCAGGCCTGGGAAGCAGGAAGGTCAAAGGATGCTCTGGCTGCACCTCAGAGCCGGTGTGTTCTGATGAGAGGAAAGAGACTAGGTGATTTCCAACCTAAATCAGAGCCAGGTGAGAACTTTCAGCCCCACCTCCCACCCAGCTAGCTACAGGGGGCCACTGGTGCATGCTGGGATAACTCTGGCACCCATGACCTGTGAGGGAGCTGAGCTGTGGAGCCATTCCCAGGTCTGGGTCCCCTGTAGTTTTGGTGGGCCTTGTGAGGGAGCTCTGCAATGGGCCTGAACAGGCTGAAGGAACAAGCGGTGAGATTTTCAATCAAGCGGAAGACCCAAGCTGCAGCAATCTTGCCCCTCCCTGTTTTCAAGTCTGTCAAGCCATTGATTCAAAGGTTCTGCTGTTCCATCAACCCCAGAGCTTCAGTCACAGTGCCACCAGAGACTGATTCACAGAACTATGAAAATGCAGGAATTGCCCTGCATCTGGGGAATGTATCTAGTTTTGTGTCTGTTACGCCCACTGGCGAGAAAGTAACATCAAAGCTAAAGCATTCATGAAAGAGTCTAAAGAAATGTTATTTTACATCAAGTGCACCAATGACAGCTGACCAGCTGGACTACAGGCCTGCAACTAGAGAGCTGGGTATCCAGGGACATAATTTGTGGGTTATCTGAACTGGTACCAGTTGGGGTCTGTGAAAAGTTAATACCTTCAGCAGTTAGATAGATAGAGAGTTGGTGGCTGCAGTAATTAAAATGTGATTTTGAATCTAAGGAAAATGATGGTGGTGGAGCCCTGGAACAGACTACCAGACACAGTGGTGGGGGCTAAATCGGTGGAAAAATTCAAGAGGGCATGGGACAAGCATATGGGGCTGAGTATCAGGGGAGAGGCTGGCAGGGAGGGGGAGGTGTAGGGGAAAAAAGGCAGACCAGATGGGCGGTATGGTCTTTTTCTGCTGTCAAGCTTCTATGATTCTATGATTCGATGAAAATGATTGATCTAAAAATGCTGATTTCCAAGTGCCAATTGCAAATTACAAAATGTTCTGCTTAATCTCTAGTCCTTTCTCCCTTCCTATCCCTCCCATGTAAATAAATATGTGTTACTGCTTGGAAGAATCTGTGACTCAGGAGACTGATTTAGTGAGCATATTATTGGCAGAAGTTAAAAATGCCAAGTGTTAGAAATTAGGGGTTTCAATTCTAGTATCCATGTCTGGCGTGATTGTATGGGGAAGTGGGTTGGTACAGTATCCCAGGCGGTTGTACTGGTGAAAATCTTACCCACTTAAATTGTACTCTGGGTGGAGGCACCACATTTTATTTTCATTCTTGGGAAAGGACCCCGGTAACAGCTGAATGGAACCCAGGCCCTTAACCTTGTTGTGGTTGGCAAGGTAAGCAGTAGCCATCTTATAGATGGTGCCAGGGCTACAAATGCAAAGTCAAAACAGTTACACATACAAAAGACAAAAGAAAAGCAACTTCAAAGCTACTTCAAATCAACTAACTTGTCCCCCTCCCAAAGACTGCTTTCTTTTTTAACTTCTTCTTACTGCCCATGGATTTGTAACATACAACAAAAGCTTTCACGACTGAAAATAAAGGAAGTTAACTTTAGGAAAGCAAACAATCCTTATAATATGACATGGTCTCCTTTTCATCTTCAGTGGCTCAGAATTGCCTCTATTCAGAGTTCCTGATTCAGTACTTGAAAGAGACCAGTAAGGCACCTCCTCAGAATCCTCTTTCAGGAGCACAGCCTTAAAGACAGTGCCATACAACATCTACAGTACTGACACTGAATTCTGATTCACTTGGTACTTGAAATGGTTTGATAAGTGCAATAACATGAAAGACATGGCATTATAATTTACAGTAACATTCCTCCTGGTGTTTACATCCCTTTGCCAGTGATCTGAACGGTGACCTGCTGGGACCCAAGCCAGTGCTCTAACCACTAGACCACACTCCCAGGCCCTTGGAAGCATCTATGTTCTTCTTTGACTCACTGCCTTCTTTTTTTTTTTTTTTATTATTTTCCCTTCGGTCATGGCTCGTGGAGACCTCTCTCAGGCATCCTGTCCGGTTCCTGCCCGCCTGAGGCCCCTCCGTGCTCTCTCCTCTCTACCCCGCTTCCTGCAGCCGGCATCCCCAGTTTAATCTTCCCAGGGTGGGTCACCCCTCCTCTTGGGTGCTCTTTCACGTCAGACTCTGGCTGCAGGTAAGGGCCAGGCGGAGGACCTGGAGGCCAGTCGGGAAGAGCCGGCGGTGGGCATGGGGGACAGGTGCCATCGCCTATCCCACAGACCAGTGTTTTCCCTGTGCTGCACTCTCCCACCCCGTACATGGTGCACCCCCAATGCACTGGCGCACAGCAACCCTGCCTCGTCAGCCGCTGATGCCGCCCGGCTTGCTGCAGCACCGTTCTCCACCAGGGGTCGCTGTACTTAGTCATCCCCCACTTGCATCCCAGGAGGAGAGCACCCCAAAGGCACTCATCCTCACCCTTGCCCGTGCTGACACCTGGTGCGCCAAGTTGGTTCCCGAACCTGGGCCGCCAGCATAGTGGGAGGTGTGGTGTCCAGCGCCTCAGCCCTCAGCATCACCAGGCCGGCGACTCACTGCCTTCTTGATTTCCTAAAAGTGACATCCTTCTCCATGTTTCCGTTATCTATCCTAGCCCTTAACTCCACCCGCCCCATAGCATTCCAGTGCTGTAGCTCACCAGCCTATCTGTGGTCTAACCCAGAACTCTGTATCAAATACACTTCACCCACCTTTCAAAATTTTACAGTTTACAGGAAACCTATGAGATACAGACAAAATATTTAAAAATGACAAATGCTACTGCATGTTTAACACACTACAATGTTTAACAGGTATCTCTATTGAGAAATTGCATGTACTACCCTAACTGACTGGTGTCTAAACAGCATGAACTTTGGTGCAGTGCCAGCATACCATGCTGTCACCTGGGAGTTACGGTCCATATGCAGTCTGCAGAATCCCACTCTGACACCAGCAGGGGACTTGGCGTGTTGCGGAGGGAGGGTTCCAGCTCTCAGGAGAAAAGTGCAAGTCATCTGATATTTAAACAACCACTGCCAGCCAACCTAGGAACTGCATTGGCATCAGTTGTGAAGGCAGCTGCACCTGCACTGGTCACAGGATGGAGCAGTTGTTGCACCATGACCATCAGTGTAGGGGACAAGAAGCTAAAAAATGGGCAAAGTAATAATTTAAAAGAAAAAAGAAGTACAAACATACTGGCTAATGCAACAGGGGACATTTGGGTTGGTCTCTATTCCTAAACCTGGAAATCGAGAACATGTTGACTGGGTAATGGTGCAGGACCATATGTGATGGCAGTGGCCTTTCCTTCACCCTCAAAGTGGTCCTTGAGGACCTGATGGCTGGGCTTGTGCTGGCGGCATTTTCTCATCAGCCAGAGTCCTTGAACTTGACATGTAGGCACAGGCAGGAAATAGCTTTTCTGCCAGTGGGCGGAGACAAAACTTGTCCCAAGGTACCATGCACGTAGCCACATTTTTTTCAGAGAAGTCACAACCTCTTTAGGATAATGTATGCAACCAGAAAAATAAAATACCAAGAACAAAAACAAAGCCTGTCGGGACATTACAAGCAGTCTAGAAAAAAACTTGCATAGCTAGCGTGACAGCTTCATCTTAGCCAAGAACAAATATGCCTTTTCATGTATTCAAAAAAAGAGCACCAGAGCTTTCACTTCTGCAAACTATTTTTAGTAACTACTTCACCAGGCAGTTTAAGGAGCTGGTTAATCCAGGGTATCCATGCTTACTGTAAAACAAAACAGGCTAAAAGAGTTAAATTTAACGTGAGCTAAAAACACAAAGTTTACATCTCTATTAGTTCTACTTAAAAATAATTCTAGTCCAAGCAGTTTATACACGTTCTTAACCTTTGTTGTGAGATTTGTGCACAAAGTAGATTCCTTTGTACTCTCTATGTACACAGATCTTCAGAAAGACTCCTCTTCACAGAAACTTGCACCAGTACTAGTAATTTTAGAATCAGGGAGCACTCCTGAACAGTCGGAGAGCTCCTTTCTCTGCATGTGAGACACTCTTATTCAGTGGACAGTGTCTCACATGCAGCTGCCCTGAAGCGGTATGTTCGGGAAGGTTTTTGTTCAAATTTTAATACATTGTTGTCGATCTAGATAAATAATACTGTATATTAATGCTGTAGCTGAGACCACTCTACAGTTGTAAAGTGTTCTCACTACATCCCTAAGGTATCAGAGCCACTCACCTTGGTTCGCAGTTCTCGTACCTTAAGAATGCATGTGAGACCACTCTTACAACCCTAAAATGGTCTCAGCTGTGGTATTAACATACAGTAAAGCCATTCAGGGCCACCTCAACAGCCCAGCAGTGGCACATTGTGCTACCATATGGGTGACCCAGGTTCGAGTCGAGTCCCAGGCTCCCAGCAGTCATGCAACTCCAGGTGAGGGTTGTTGCGGTTGCAGCGTTCCTGGCTGGGGGTTGGCAGCCTCTGTGGTGGATGTGGGGTCAATGGTTCCAGCTCATTGATTCTAAACCTGATTTGTTCATTTTCATACAAGCCAACTAAGGCTTGGTTTCAGTGCTAAATGAATGAATAACATGCTGTTTCTTTCTCTGCCCTTGCATTGTCCCAATTTTTATCTACGCTGAAGGGACAAAAGTATTTTTACTTATACACATGTTATGTTAGTGTCTACCATGGTAACTAATTTGTAGTCCTTGTTCACCATGGGACAAGAAGCTCCACCTTTCTATGGGGCTGCTACAGATCTTGTGTCATCCGCAGTGCCTGGAGGAAGCTGTGAGGAGAAATTCAGGAGGCAGTATAGTGTGGTGATTAACAGCATGGAACTGCAAACCTGAAGAACTGGGTTTGATCCCACAGCAACCACTTGCATACTGTGTGGTCATGAGTCATGAGTAAGTCACTTAACTTCCTGTGCTCCCTTGTTGCACCTGGAAAGAAGCCTTGGCTTAGCGAGCCTTTCCTGGCCAAAACTTGTAAAATAAACAAATAAATAAAACTGGTAAAATACAACCACAACCATTAGAGTGATGTATGCTGGTACTGTTTGGCAGGTCTTTTCAGTGAGTGAAGTGACTGGTCAATTTAGGTCACTTGCAGTTCGGATATGTTGCACAATTGGACAGCTCAAACATTGCTGCCCTTTATAGGTCCATTTGATGATTATGAGGAGACAAAGAGACAGCACAGCTAGGTGAGAAATAACCCAGGAAAGAAAAAGTTTTATTTGGCAAATCTGTAACGCTGCCTGATGAAGCCTCAGAGCGAGGCAAAGCTCCAGGGCATGTTGATGTCTGTTACCAGGTTGCCAAATAAAATATTTCACTGCTCACAGCTAATTCAGCATTTAAGACCTTTTTTCTTCTTTCTTTGGTTATTTCTCACCTAGCAGCACAGTCCCTATATCTCCCCATTTCTGCCTTGAGGCTGGATGGCTGCTCGAGCCAACCTGTGCTGTATGCCTCAACTTCTTTGTGCATTTCCATTTGATAATTATGCAGTTTCAAACTGGTTTTATAATTGCAACAACACCTTCAAGGTGTCCAGTTGTTCTGATTAGTTGAACTTCTCATGTGTCTAAAGGCACTTGGTTTGCCTTTGCCTCACAGCATTTACAAGGTATCTATATAATCTGCATGACCAGACACCATGTTATTGCTAACATACTGTATATGTACTGGGTTTTTACTCTTTGCTGTCTTTGCATGTGATCCTTAGTTCCTCACAATAGTTTCTACTTAAAAATCTGACCATTCATTTCATTATTTACCATGAGAACATGGCCTTCTGATATAGCATTACAACACTAACATATATTTTGTAATCAATTACGCCCTTGATAATGTGATTTGATTAAATGAATATTTGAACTTTACGGAAAACTGAAACAAATCAGTGGGTTAGTGTTGTCATTTCCCATTCGATTTAATTTCCTGAAACAATTTCTTCTCCTTCCTGTCAGCATTTTTGATTCCTGATGATCTCCTGCTTCCTTCAATGCTTCCAGTCTCCTGTCACTGCTGAAAAGGTTACATACTCATAATAATCTGATTACGTCAACTCCTTGGTTTCCCGTTGCCCACATTTACTAACATAAACAAGGCAGCAGCTGTCTAGGACTTAGAGATCTGCTTCTGCTAATCATAAAAAACTGTTAGCCATTTTATTAAATGTTTTTGCTGTCCCACCCATTTTCCCCTTTTCTGTGTCCCTCCTAACAACTGTGACCATCATAGGCAGGTGATACAAGACTACATGGTCTAGTGGTTACAGTACAGATCTGAGAACTAGGAGACCCAGGTTTAAATCCTACTGCAGCCACTTACTCGCTGTGAGACCCTGAAAAGCCATGTAACTTCCTGTGTATCCGTCCACACAGCTGTAAAAAAAAGGTAGATGTAGGACCATACGGAAAACAAGATGTTGCATCTCAGCTGGGCTATCCTGCTTTAATCAATTGTTAAATAAAAAGCACTTTTTTATTAACACTTTCTTAGATTCATGTGCATGCAAAAAATGCACATGAGATAACTAGTCAAGAACAATAGAAGGTAAGGCTGCCCTGATATCACAGCAGCAGGATCACTCTATTGTGCTGGCAACCTAGCTTGGGGCATATCTCAACTTTCCAGACACTTAAAATGTAGCATGAAAGGCCAGTTCTGGTTTATTTTAAATATTGTTTTCTTATACAGTATGTAAATACTGTTTTACTTATACAGTATATAAAAATAATTTTCAGTACAGGAAACATCTAAACCTGTTAGGATGTTTCTGTATTGCATGTATAAGATTCTATCATGTAACATTTACCGTATTGAGTTGTTTTGCTTCAGTACAGTAAAGTATAACTTTGAGGCAGAATGGACCAGTGGCTAAAGCACAGGTTCAGGAAACAGGAGGCCCATGTTCAAATCCCACCAGAACCATGTACTCACTATTCGATGCTGGACAAATCAAGTAACCTCTTAGTGTTCAGTCTATGCCTTTCTAATAATGCAAAAAGCAGTCCCAATGAAAAATAAACATCTCCGCTCAGTTATACTGGGTAAATAAATTGAAGAAAAATTGAAAATAAGTACTGATATGTTTGCATTTTGTTCCTACTTTTAGAATGATTGGGGTGACATTACGGGATGGATTTTCAAAAGGGATGACACAAGTGCAGATCCTAATTTTTAGTTGCATCTGTATTATCTGAAATGCACCAACACATGTGATTGTTGTTTCGAATACTTTCATGCATTTGCAACACTTTCTGCTTTGTGTCAAAAAGTGACGCGAGGACTCACGTTTTCTGACAGGAGTAGGAGCCAGACTAATGCAAATTGTTTAGTGCACCAGAAAGTTAGACCACCTTTTAGGTTATCTCACTTTCTAGTGCAGCTACAGGAATGTGCCAGAAATGTGGCACAAATCCCAGATCACTTTTGAAAACCTGGCCCATGGCACATCTTTACTAACAAAGATATAATGGCAGCATTGTAGCTTTACTTTCATTTCGGGAAACAAAGCTTTTCAAAGGTGTGGCATGGTGGCTCAGCAGCACGTAATGCCATGTGGGAGATGGGGGGCATTGTATGTGTGTGGCGTTTAGACTAAAACACTGGTCCCAGTTGGGTAGTAAGTGCACTGCAGGGGGCCTTGATTCCCAGGAAAGAGTGGGTGATGTTTGTCTGGCCTTCACGTCCCCCACCTTAACAGCTAACCAAGAAATGACACCTAACAGCTGTGAAATCAGCCAGTCGCCCGTCCTCCTGGGTAGCAGAAGGGTGCAAGCTGAGCAGCTCCAGTTATTGGATGGGGAACTGGAGAATGAGATAGACAAATGTAAAATCCAAGTAGACAAATGCCATTTGTGGTTGGTTTGGTGTGGCTCTGGACATTGTGAGGTAACCCCTGTTGCCACAAGCAGCGTTGCGTTTGGATGGCATTAGAGAGTAAGTGGGGATTTATTGGTGAAAACAATAGCCGGATTGTCAGATGCCACTGCCTCTCCACATCCCCAGCTGCGATGTGCCTGCCCTGCCTCTTCTTGGGTGATCATCCTGAAGGTTAAGTCTCAAAGCTGAAGCACATAGGAGTGCATGTGGCCTGCCCGGAGGGGGGACGGATATTATGGCAGGTTGGAATATCATTGAACAGCCCTGGAATGGATGGGGACACCAGGACTTGTATAGTCAGCAGGTACAGTGGTAACAGGACAGCTGAGGAAGAAGAAGAAGAAGGAGGAGTCAAGAGGACAATCAGGTGGGGGCAGAAAGAATGAATTAAAATATACAAATATATATATGTATATATATAAAAGGAGCAGTCAATGGTACAGATGAGTCTTCAGGCAATGCAATTAGAGGTCAACGCCAATCACTGTGATTTAATTAATCCATTCATTTTTTGTTGATTGGGAAAGGAGGACTAGGCAATTCTGCCTGTTTTCAGCCTCATCTGGGGGGGAATACAGATGCTGATGCTGAACCAGATTAAGCTGTTGGTGGTACTTTTAGTGAATTTTCAGTAATGCAGCAACAACCCAGCATTGAAATCCTCTTATCATTTTCTTATTATTACAAAATGAATGTTCTTTAGGCAATAAGCCACCCCTTAATCACTCTATATTACAGCAGAAGCAGATTCAGCCTGCAAGACCAAAAACGCACCCTACAGATCAACAGAGAGAGAGACAGAAGAGAGAGAGAGATGGCGAGGCAGCGATAAAACAAATTAACTCAAATGAGTACAGGAAATCATTTTGTGATAGGATCAGCAGAGCTACTGCAGCTGGTAGCAGCTGAGTGCACTGAGGCAGGCTGCAAAGCAGGATTTGTGCTCCACAGAGCAGCAAGCGATCTAGAAACTGAGACACCCAAGTATCAGTTTTACAGTGTTCTGTATCTGTCTCCCTACAACACATCCCAGTGTGCACAAGAGCAGAAACTTGACTACAGACTAAGCTCAAGTAACGGCTGTGCATAAGTGGTATCAGTTCAGAAAATAAGAATCCCTGTGCCAGGCCCAGTTGCAACAGCAAAGCAGGCTGCACTCCCAGTAGATTATCTGGTTTCATGCTACAAGCCCAATTGCCAGTTCTGGGCCGCTGGAGTCCTGGGAGTACAAGACTCTGAGAGTGAGAAGCAATTGCCGAGCAACTGCAGTGCCTCCTGGGATGGACTGAGGGTGAACATATAGCTTGGCCAGTGACCATGTGATGTCTATAACTAGATCTGAAAATACGTCTGAAAGCCAGAACCTTTTAGAATCCTTTCATGTTCTAAGTTAAAGAAATGTAATAATCACTTAAAAAACATCAGTGAATGCAGAAAATGATACTTTAGACTCTGAGCTACAAAAGAGTGGAGTCTTCCACAAACACTGAGGGCCAGCAAAATTCATGGAGTGTTCTCTCCACACATCCTGAATATTCTGTGGCACCACAGCGTAAGTTGCCAGGGCCCTTCACATCTTATCCCACTCTGCCTGTGCTTCTATGTGGGCAGTCAGGAGGTGTTGTGATTGAACCCAGTGCATCCCACAACACCTGTTTGGGTATGGGTGAATCTGGACCACCAGACCCAGACCTGATCAAACAGTAAAATCTAGATCAGCTGGGCCAGGGCACAACTTGCTCAGTCTGGCTGTTCCGGCTGGAGCAGTTGTTTTGGTTTTAGCATTTTGATCCATCCGTTCTGGATGGTCTTAATTCATGTAGGGTGATGAGTATGTGTGAAATCCAGACAACCAGACTCGGACTGGACCAAAACAGTATAAGGTTCAGCCCATGTCCACGGTATGGATTTCACCCCATACTCAGAGCCAGACCATGCAAATTGCATCTGGTCTGTTTTACCATTTTGGTCTGGGTCCGGTGGTCCGCATTTTACCAAATCCTCAACTGTTCTGCCCCAGCGGCTGGACAGAGGGTAAAAGTGCTACAGCAAGGGGACCTGCAATGATGCTTAGGCATCATCTAAGTGTAGCTGCCATTACCATTACTGGGGTTGGATTTGCCCCAATACATGCTGCCAGCAGCTGTCTGAAGCTATATGGAGGGTTGAGGGAAATTACTATAATTTTTACTTAGGTTTTAATGGTGTGCTGTCCCATACAAGAATACAGCAGTCTGTGGGAGACTGCCATATCTCACAGTTGGACCAAAGAATCAAAGAATAGCAGTCCAGGCACAATATACCTGCAAGAAATTTAATGGTAAGGTGCAGATACAAAATTGCTCTAGAAGAGGTAAATATGTTAAAATAACATATTTAATGTATTTATCATTTTGAGAGTTAACCTCATGCATTTGTATTGACCTTGTTATTTCACCTTTGTCTTATTATTTATAAATGGCAACTTAGGACAACCGGAGACCGATATTCAAAAGCGGGCAAAAGTAGAGCACAACGTTTTGCACTACGCTTGCCATTGCCAAACAAGAGGATGCCATAGTCAGTCAGACAGCGCACCAACACTATCGAACTGAATATAAGGGCATGCTGGCACAGTGCTAAGCTGAGTAGCACTGCCCTGACTAGGAACCTGCCAGTGCAGGAACAGCGCCACCAGATCCAATAGTGCCAGTAGCTCCCAGCATGATATTCAGATGGCACCATGCAAGTGAGCCCATTGGGCATGCAAAGTGATAAGGGCCATTTGCACGCCCATTATGGGAACATCTGCATGGGAAATGGTGGCAGGTTTGTGCCCTGCAACTGGCTCTGCCCCTCACTACAATTGCCCAGTCCCATAGAATTCACAGATTCCCTCATGGCTAGTGACACCACCAGCCTCTGAACCCTGGCCAGAAGGCAGTCCCCGGTCTCCAGTGGTCCCGCCACCCTTGGATTACCAGCCTCAGTATGCTACTTAAGAGTCCTTGGTACCTACTGGTCCCCAACCTCTGATCACCAACCCCAGTATGTTAGATACAATTTCCAGTGCCTAGAGGTCTCCCCTCCCTCCGATTATCAGCCCGGTATACAAAATGATATTCCTGGTGTCCAGTGGTCTCCCTGCCCTCCCGATCACCAGCACTGTATGATATGTCATATTCCCTGGCATCAAGTAGCACCCTCCATCTACCAATCCCCATCCCCATACCAATGTACTCTCTCTGTATGCAATGGCACCCCACAATCACAAGCACCAACAACCCACCCTGCCAAGCCCCCCATTTTAAGCCCCAGTGCTGCAGGAGCCCATACAGCAACCCGACACAGCCTTCCTCTCACCTCCTTGGCCATCTGCTGTATGGAAAGAGAGGAGTAGACATCCAGTGTATTGCACAGGCACACGGCCTCTGTACAAGAGCATGCTCCCTATACAGTACACAGGCCATGCTCCCTATACAGTACACAGGCCATGCTCCTATACAGTACACAGGCCATGCTCCTGTACAGTACACAGGCCATGCTCCCTATACAGTACACAGGCCATGCTCCCTATACAGTACACAGGCCATGCTCCCTGTACAATACAGAGGATACATGCCCTGTACAGTACACAAGCCATGCTCCTACACAGTACACAGGCCATGCTCCCTGTACAGTACAGAGGATGCATGCCCTGTACTGTACACAGGCCATGCTCCTATACAGTACACAGCCATGCTCCTGTACACACAGAGGATGCATGCCCTGTACAGTACATTGGACATGCACTCCTGTCATTCCATATGACAGGTCATCCAAGAAGGTGACAGGAGGGCTGTGCCAGTCACCGTATGGGCTCCCATGGCATTGGTGCTTAAGGTAAGGCAGGGGTTGGCAGGGTGGGTTTGTCAGGAGCCTGTGATGCAGGGGCTGCTAGATGCAAGGAAAGAATCCGTTGATACAGGGACAGGGATGAGTGGGCAGAGGTTGCCACTGAATGCCAGGGAATATGTTGTATCATACAGGGCAGTTGATCAGAGGGCAGGGGACACTGTACACAGGGATAACATGTCGTGTACCAATGCCATCAATCAGAGGGTGGGACCACTAGGCACCAGAGATATTCTGTCATTTTGAGGGGTGGCAATTAGGAGGGCCACTAGGCACCAGGGCAGTCATGTTTTCACATGGGGCCAGCAATCAGAAGGTGGGGGCCACTAGCACCAGGAATAGATTTACATGTACAGGATGACAATCAGAGGACAGGGACCACAGACCACAAATGAATATATATATATTTTTTAATTATTATGCTTTTGCCACCGCCAGCTGCCTGGTGCTTCCGCCTGGTCACAGACCCCCTTCTACTCCCACATTGGCCTCGACCCCTGGATACCTCCTGGCTTACCCCAGGGCAGAGTTGCAGGACCAGGCCCCTATAGTGCTGCAGACATCCAGATAGGTCGAGGGCCGCTGGAGCTGATAGAAGCTGAGGCGAGCCTCATTTAGGGCGGCCGAGCATCTTTTTCTCAGGAATGCGGACGGAGATGTGCAATGACGCCCAGCACCAACCTTCGTTACATTGGTGTCATCATGATTGGTACACCCAGCCTCCGCCAGGTGTCTGTATCATGTTGAGCACTACCCCCCCGGAGAAGGAGAGCAGTCATCGGATGCTCAATCCTTCTCCCAGCATCCTGGTCCATTCCCAAACCCGGATTGCCGGCGTCGCGAGTGAGACAACCTGCCCCTGAGCCAGTGGGCCAGCTACACCAATGAATACTTCTATTTTTAAGAGGATAGGGATCAGCGAACAGGCGGGACCACTGGACACTAGCAACACGTAAAGGAATTACTGGGATACCAATATGAGGATGGGGATGCTACTAGATGACAAGAAAAGTTTTACATTTACCAGGCCAGCAATTGGGGTGGACCACTAGACACTTGGGAAATTTTGACAATTCTACAGGCCAGCGATCATGGGGCAGAAGGATTACTAGGCACCAGGAAGCAGGTGTGTTCCTCCAGCCACCAACATGGTTGTTGGCTGCAGTACCTCTGCCAGCCACTAGAGCTGCCTGGAGTAAGTTGGGATTCTTTTTGTAAGTATTGGCTGCCCAAAGTGGACTGTGCTAACCCTTTTGCACAATGCAAATATGCTGAAAACTACGCTGCGCCAGTATTCCTGTCCCTCTCCCTTTGCCTACCACACACATTAATTGGTTTTGTGTGCACTAACCCTGTTAGCACATGAAAAGCCCCTCTGAATATTGCACAAGAGCGAAACCCCAGGCAAACAGGGCATAATGACTTTGCCCTCTGGGCAAAGTTCTGAATATCTGGCCCCTGCAGGCATACTGGTTTTGAATTAGCTCTTCTTAAATTATTAGAAGTATTTATTATAGGAAGGGTTACTGGGCAAAATTTATGACCCAGTTCCAACTGCATTTGCCATATACATTTAAATTAATAGGTATGAATACTATGTATACCCCCATATAGATCCACCCCATAAGGAAGTGATAGTGACATACAAAGCATCAGGGGCTGTTCATCTAGCTGGTGAATCTTCATTGCTGTCCTAAGCAACTGTCAGATCTGCACATTATCATTACATTTCTTGCAAGTACACTTTACCTAGAGTATGTTATTTTTAGGTCCAGTTGAAGTGTATATCCCATGTGACAGCATTGGGTTGAAGCACGCAGTCACCTCCATTCAGTGTTTCATATCTCACAAATCCCTGCTCTACACATAGAGCAGGGGACGCAAGTCAGTATCAACACAGGCATCTGACTGGATGCCTGTGTTCCTCTACTCCACCCCAGAATGTCCCCTATCCCTGAACAGTCCTCTCTGTGCACTGGGTGAGGAGCTTGGGGGCTGTGGATCCAGCCAAGTGCAGCTGAGTTTGGGGCCACGTGATGTGATCAGGGTGTAAATGTAGAGTTGCTCGATATGCTGTTGACATTTGCAGACACACACGCATATTTCACTGTATCTAGCGGAACAAATCATATGGATAATGGGAGCTCTGCATTGGGTAAATAGTAATAAATTGTTATCAAAAATATAAAGGAATAATATATGGGTGTTGTACATTATGAGTTTTTTTACACAGCTGTGGTGTGTGATACCAAGATAAACTAAGTGCGAAGCATTGAGTGGTTTGTGATGGTATAATTCTCCAGGAGTGCATACAAATGAATAATGTCAATACCCTATAGTCTGTTTTACATAAACTGTTTTTGTTCATTGAAACAAACAAGTAGCTGGAAAGACACTATTAACATTTGAAGAATGTGTTTGCGTTGCCTATTACTGTCTTGAATAATGAAAATATTGCAGAAACACAAATATTTAGCAATTGTGTAAAAGACTCTCTGAAAAATAAAATCCATTCACAAACTTTTCTGGGGAGGGGAACTCATTGTGAAAATATGACTGGAACTGCGATGAGTACTAAAAACATACTGCAAAAAGAAAAGTAAGTCCAGTAAGACATATTTTACTTTCTAGTATGGTAATTCACAAAATGTTGTGACAATTGTTTGTTTAAAGGTTTTCTTTACTAAGGACGGAGGCTATATAGTGCATGAGTACAAGAAACAGTGGGCCATTTACATGGCTTAAAAGTGCAAGTGGATGAAATGTTTTCTTTTTGAATGGGTTTGATTGACAGCTATACTGTAATCACCAGACATGTACAGTATTATGGCAAAAAACAGTTATTATGGTACTTGAAAGTGCTGCCAAGACTGCTATTAAATAACAACCAGTAAATATACAATATATAGAATAATCTATGGATGTCAGCGTTTTATGAGATTTTTCTACACCTCCAAGGTGTGTGATACTACATATACCACAAGAACAAAGCTCAAGCAGCTTATAAAAATATCACACACCAAGGGCCACTGTATAGATCACTGGTGAGGCCTCATCTGGAATACTGTGTCAGTTCTGGAGACTGCATCTCAGGAAGGACATAGACAGAATGGAAGCAGTCAGAGAAGAGCAACAAAAATGATACATGGACTGCACCACAAGCCTTATGAGAAGACTCAAGGAACTAAACATCTATTCACTGGAAGAGAGAAGGGACAGAGGGATATGATAGAGACTTTCAAATACCTTAGAGGAATAAACAGGGTACAGGAGGGACATATTTCAGAGAAGAAAGTGCACAAGGACTAGGGGACATAACAAGATAGGGAGAAGGGCAGGGTAAATGGAGAAAGTGACAAAGACAATAAGGACAGGGATGGGGCAAAAGGGGTAAGGCCATCAGGAAATGGAGGGTAATGAGTACCAGTGCCCGTAGTCTGGGCAACAAGCTCCCTGAACTGGTGGGCTTGATGGAAGAGGATGCCTGGATATCGTAGCAGTCACAGAAACATGGTACACAGAGAACCATGACTTTGATATTAACATACCAGTACACAACCTACAGGAGAGACAGGGAGGAGGGAGGGAGAAGAGGGGAGGAGTAGCTCTCTATGTAAGGGAAGGGATAAGAGCAACTGAACAAAAGAGAGCAGGGAGGAGGAGGCACTGTGGGTCACCTTAGAGACCGAAATATACCACAATCCGTGACAGGAATGGACTAGGATATGATAGAAGGCATCATTAGGATGGCAGAGAAAGGTGAGATACTGTTGATGGAGGACCTGAATATGCCAGATGTTAACTGAGCACCTTTGCTGCAGCCACATCCTAGAGCAAGGGCCATTCTTGACGCCCCTACAGGTGGCATGCCTCAGACAGCTAGTTTTGGAACCCACTCATGAGGGAGCAATCTTAGACCTCATACTCTCAAATGGGGACAGTGAGAGGATCTCAGATCTAGAAGTGGGTAGCCATCTGGGAACAAGTGACCACCAAACAGTGTGGTTCACGATAAACTCAGCCACAGAGTCAAGCCATACAAAAGTGAGGGTACTGGACTTCAGGAGGGCTGACTTTGGCAAGATGGGAGAGTGCCTTAGAAAACATTAGCAAACAGGCTAGAAGGAGTGGTGGCGCAACAATGGGCAAACATCAAACCTGCCATCACATAAGCAACAAGCCTTTGTGTGAAGCAAATAAACAAATCAAAATGAAAAAAAAGCCACTATGGTTCTCAAAAGAGGTGGTGGGGAAGGCAGGGAAAAAAGATAGCATCGGAAGTATAAGGAACACAGAAGAAGCAGGACAGAGAGCTGTACCAGTTAAGGCAGAAGGAAGCAGGAGGGAAGTCAGAATAGCAAAGGTCCAAACTGAGGAAAAGATAGCCAACTCAGTTAAGAAGGGGATAAAACCTTTATAGGTATATCAGGAAGCATATAAAGACAAAGGGAGGGATAGTGAGACTGAATAGAATGGACGGTGGGTGGGCAGAGAGGACAGTGAAAAAGCAGGGATACTGAACGAATATTTCTGCTCAGTATTCACAAAAGGAGGAGCCGGAGGAGCCTAATCCAATTAACAGAAGCACCCTGGATGGGAGGGTGATACCAGTCCTTTCACAGAAGAAAGGGTTCTGAAAGAACTCCTAAAACTGAAGGTGGACAAAGCAATGGGGCCTGATGGAATTCACCCCAGAATTCTAAAAGAATTAAGGGAGAACTAGTGAAACCACTGACTACCCTTTTAACAAATCATGGGAGGATGGTATGGTACCTGAGGACTGGAGGAAGGTGAATGTGAGTCCTCTTCACAAAGTGGGACCAAGACAGAGGCAGGAAACTACAGACCTGTCAGTTTGACCTCTGTGGTAGGGAAAGTGATGGAATCACTTCTAAAGGAAAGAATTGTTGAGTTTCTAGAGGCCAGTGGGCACAGGACCCAGGGCAGCATGGGTTCTGGCGGAAGGTCATGTTAGATGAATCTAATTGATTTCTTTGATTGCATGACCAAAGTAGTAGACCAGGGAGGGGCTGTGGACATGGCCTACCTAGACTTTAGCAAGGCATTTGACACAGTTCCACACAAAAGATTAATAGTCAAATTAACCAGCCTAGGAGTGGGTCCCAGCGTGGTAGCCTGGGTAAAACATTGACTGGACAACAGGACACAGAAGATAATTGTAAATGGAGTCCACTCTGAAGAAAGAGGGGTTACTAGTGGGTACTGCAGGGTTCAGTACTGGGTCCAGTCCTTTAATGTCTTTAAAAGTGACATTGCCGAGGACTGGAAGGAAAAGTATGCCTCTGCAGATGATACAAAGATCTGCAACAGGGTTGATACACAGGAGACATGGAAAGATGAGAAGGGACTTGGCAAGGTTGGAGGAATGGTCAGAAGTATGGCAGCTTGATTCAATGCAAAGAAGTGCAAAATAGTGCACCTGGGAAACAAAACCCAGGGAAGATTACACAATGGGTGGGGAGGTAGTAACAACAACAAAATGGAAAGGGACCTGGGGTAATCATATCAGATGACCTTAAGTTAACAAGCAATGTGAGAAGGCAGTAGGGAGGGCTGGGGATACTGGGATGTATAGTGAGAGGCATCACCAGCAAAAACAGCAATTTGTTATCCTCTATACAGAGAGTTGGTGAGACCCCATCTGGAGTACAGCGTCCAGTTCTGGAGACCCCATCTCCGCAGGGACATAGACAAGATAGAGGCAGTCCAGAGGAGGACAACTAAAATGGTGCAGGGTCTGCAAGAGAAGCCATATGAGGAGAGACTAAAGGAACTTAATATATATATACCCTTGAGGAAAGGAGGGAGAGGAGGGCATGATAGAAACTTTTAAGTACCTCAGTGGAATCAACAAAGTCCAAGAGGTAGCATCTTTCAGAAAAAGATATGTGCAAGAACAAGGGGACACAATTTGAAGATGGAGGGCAGTTCAGGGGCAATGTGAAGTATTTCTTCACAGAGAGGGTGGTGGACGCATGGAACAGACTTCCTGAGGAGGATATGGGCTCTAAAACTGTGAGAGAATTCAAGAATGCATGGGACAGACATAAGGCAATTTTTGTTGGGGGTAGGAAGAAATAGGCTGTTGGTTAACTAGGATCTGCAGCTTATCCTGTAGGTAGGAAATGGGCAGACTAGGTGGGACAAGCGGTCCTTATCTGCCGTCCAAAGTCTATGTTTCTATGAGGCTGGAGGGAGGAGGCCTGGCGGAATGCTGAGTATTTTTCCACAGAGAGGGTGGTGGATCCGTGGAGCAGCCTACCAGTGGAGGTGGTGGAAGTGAAAACAGTACAGGGATTCAAAAGCATGGGATAAGCACAAAGGCACCCTGCTGCCAACAGAGCAGGGAAAGGCAGTCCAGATATGAGTAGGGATTGCCAAACCAAGTAGGGAAATGGGCAGACTAGGTGGGCTGTATGGTCCTTATCTGCCGACAGATTCATTGTTTCTACAGTAACAAAATTGAGAGCAGCAGTGATGTCCATTACTTTTTATTTTTTTAATTATTGCTTTGAGAAAAAGATGTTTTGGTAAGTGCAGGAGAGCGCTAGGGACAAGTCTGAATACATTTTGCAACATCACAAACATGTATTATGGAGTTTGACAGCAACTGCTTTTAGGTCAACAGCAACCATAACAGTAACTGACTGTGTTACCACATACAGGAGAATACTTATCTAGCATTTTCAGTTGCTGAAATGCACTATATCCTAAACAGGTCCATATGAGAAATCCCAATAAATGAGGCAAGACAGTAAATTAGTTAGAAGTGAATACTGTGAAGTTAAACTCTGCCAAACACTAAAGATTGATTTGATGGGTTCCATATTGTATTCATTTCAGTACTCTTACTGAAGTTAAATAATGGATTCTGTCAATCTGATGTATTCAATAAGAAGGTTTTTCCATAACTTAGTAGATAGCACCTTAGTTCCTTTCACAAACGCACTAGCAGAGTTATGCATTAATTAGTGCCATGTCAAAGGGTTTCTTTCTGTGACTCTCTGGTAGAGCCTCAGTAGGAAGATGTACCTGGATTCTTACAGACAGAGTGGATGCTCACCATATCTAGCCTATCCAGGAGAGCGCCCCAGTTAATGGATAATTTTGTCTGGATAGTCCTGGATAATTCCTCAAAATGATGACCAGGATACCTCATTATGCTCCTCAAACAAAAATATCTGTGCTTAAACTTGCAGTTATCACTGGTATCTGAGCATCCTATTATGGGTAATGACCCCAAGAAAGATAATTCCAGATATAGAAAAAATTGTCCAGGAAATTTGCCATGGAATGGATATATTGTGGATAAGGTTAACAGCCAGCTAACTGAGCTATCCAAGTAAATCAGAGAAAATCTGCTTAAGTGGATATGTGACCACTAGGTTTGGATGCCTACCCTGTACAAGTGCATGAAAGGGCCACACCTATAGGAGCTGGCCACCAAAAAGTTGGTCTAGTTGCCACCTCCTGACTTGCAGATTTTTTACACCTCAGCCCCAGTATTCAGTCTTGTGCCTGGCAATGAAGATGTAGTGACACAGCACAACTGAGGTGCTGCTGTATCCTCAGGGATATATTCAAAGAGATGAGCCACAGCACATCTCCTCTGAATATATCAGGTAATGAATACTCGCAAATACAATGCACTGGTGCATCCCCAGACAGGGCTGAATACCAGTAATGGGAACAGTGCCAGCACAACAGAGTTAAGCTGTGCATAAATTCCTGATATTCATTCAGAAGTATGCAAATAGGGCCACATAATACATGCAAGGTGCAAATGGGGCCATTTGCATGTCATTATACCCATTTGCATGTGTTGTGCAGGGCAGGCCAGTGAAGTGCACATGGTGCCCTGCACAGCAAGCGGTGCTGCCAGAGGGTTCTGTGGCACTCCCCGCCAATAGCCCTGATCACCAAGAAAGAAATGTTAAATACGTTTCTGGTAGTCTAGTGGTCCCCCACCCTCCCATAGCACCAATCACCGAGAAAGAAATATTAAATAACGTGTTGGGGGTAGCCACCATGGCTGGTGGCTGCTGTGTTGCGATTGCAATACAGCAGCATGTTTGTAGGTGGCAGGCACTTGAGCCATTTTTAAAGGCTCAACTTTTGAGCCCAGGTATGGGCGATCTCAGGGAGTTATGCAGGCATATGCACCGCATCCCAGGCTGACTATCGGGATGTGCCGCATATGCATGGGCACGCCCCGGAGATGCACAGCATACATTATCTTTGCACTGCATCGGGAATGCACTGCTAAGTCCCTCTGTTGAATATTGCCCAGGGCACATTTCTGGGGTGCGCTATGCAATCCCTTTGAATATCCAGGCCCTCGAGTTCAAGCCTCAAGTCTTGTAATATGCTTCTAGAAATACTTTTTGTTTCCCCCAACACTCCACCTCACTATAACACTTCTGGGATTCCGCAAAACTGTACTGCCACTCTCTGGCTTCACTCGTGGCTTGCTTTCCTGCACTTCCATTTCCTCTGCAACAGTGGGGCTATTCTAAACAGTGGTGTGTTACCACAGGTCAGATTAACCATGAGACCCAATAAGGCACAGAGTAAGAGTTGGCAGAATAGCCTAGACATTAGAGTTAATGAGCTGTGAATGAGCTTGGTACATCCCGCAGACCTTGGTTTGATTCCCATAGCCTCGTTTGCATACTGTATGATTCTGAGCAAGTTATTTAACTTCCCCAGTGCTTCTGATTCACCCCTGAAAACAGGTATTTTTGCCTAGTGAACCTTACCCAGCTACCAAAGAATAAAAAAGAGCCCTGACTTTCATAGATGGCATTGAGCAGAGGTCTCAGACTTCACCTGACTGACTTCCTGAATAGGCAGTGCTCCTCCATTGGACTATGCTGTGCCTTCATGAAGGCCCAATTAGGACTTCAGGCTCATTGGTCCCTATTGACAAATGTGCAAGATGTATGCGTGATTTGTGCGTACAGAAACCACGTAGCTCCACACCCGGTATAGGCAATACACCGACCGGTATTCACCACTGTTGGCCACCTGTCCATGTCCCCACTCCTGCATGCAGCTGCATGGATGTGGGTCATGGCTGCATGGGAGCAGATCACGGGACCCAGATGCCTGTCTTGGGTCTGAAATGGATCCCCTGCTGTGCACATACAAGGATCCCGAGAAGGTGCAGACACTGGGATGGAGAGTCCGATGGGCAACTGGCAGAATGGCTGCCCTTGGCCCTCCCTGGAGGCCCAGTGGGCTGGGGTAGTAGTGTGTGGGGTTCCCATTGTCACAGTGCCCAGTGGGTATCAATTGGGGGCATGTAACAGTTAAGGCAGGGTCCCACTGCACCTTAGTGAATGGCATGGGTGGGGGCATGCCTCCTTGGCATGCCCTGAAACCGCCAGTGGTGCATAGCTGTATAGGCGGCTGGGGATCCAGTGCAAGGTGCTAGCCGCCTGTAGTGAATACAGCCGTAAGCCTGCTTTAGACAGCTGTGTGGCACTCAGTCACAGGCATGCCTAAGTGCTGCACATATGTGGCGCATAGGCATTTGTGAATAGATCCCACTATGTGAACTCCATGCCTTCCCTCCCCAACATAGTGATCAAGTGCACTCAACACTAGGTCACCAGCCTGGTCTTACCCAAAGTGCTTTTTAGGTAAGAACCTTACACCATACCTAAACATTCTTATGTGTTGTGAAAGTGTGGCTTTTGACCCGAGGGAGGGAGGGTACAAGCCACCTGGCATCACTGCACAGGCATCAGCTACAAAGGAGTCTGCATACCAGCCTCCTGCTGAAGGCCAAACAGTAGCTTGGGTGCCCCAACTGTGAGGGTCAGAAGGATGGGAAGAGGAAGAGAAAGATAAATTTTCCTGCAAAAACCCTTCCTTCAATACTAAATCACCAGGTGGACAATCATCACCCCTACCCCACCCCGTTCCTAGTGTGCATATGTTGTAGAATTATCAGTGCTTTGATCTAAGTATTAGTTTTTGAAATGTTTTGATACATTGTTGTATTTAGTAATTCCATCAGCGTGGGTGGGAGAGGCGGGGATGGTAAACAGAGATTAGAAGAGTGACCGTGACTCACATATAGTAGAATCAACAGATCTGTAAGAGATGCTGGGTCTAGGAATCTAAATAGAGATGTTATCTGTGTCTTGCTCATCTGCTGCTACAGTATTTAAAGTTTATTTAAAAAACTTGTAAATTGGACTCTGCAAATCACTAAGCAATGCCACCCTCCCACCACCACCACCACCACCAGTAACGTACCCCAACAACCTACAGTGCCCCTGATGTACCAGAAGAAACATAACTTTCTGGCAAATTTTAGCTTCTTATTCACATATTCTCCAAATTTAGCTTCCTTTTTTAGCGTAATAACTGTAACCCTCTACTTGAGAGGGACTTACCTGGGTGATGCAGCCACCTCCCAGGTCCCTGGAATAGCTGCTGGCTCCCTCTGCTTGACTCTGTGTGTGGCAGTGGGACAGAGAGAATGGCAGCATGGAGATGCTTGGTGCCTTCTTGCCCCATCAGCTGCAGCTGTGGCCAAGTTCTTCAACCCAGTTCCCGATTCAGGCAGAGGAAATGGAAACACCAGGAACACCTCTGTTTTCAGTGCCGGTCTGTGCTACTCCACTGGCTCTAGCCGACAGCATGTGGGGAAGCATGTGCTGAAGGCTCCTCCCAGCACTCTCTTGCCTCTCAGTTGATGTCATCCAGACCCACTGCTGTTTCCAGTCACAGACAGACTAGATAATGGCCCAGGAGGGCTACAATCAAAGCTGGGGAACCAGCACACTAATAGGGGGTAAATAAATAAACAAGATACTGGAGCACAAGGCTCTATTAGAGCATGGGGCAGCTATCTTTGTGCCCCTTGACCCCACCAGCCAACCAATCAGAGGGTTGGGATACCTAGCAAGCAGCCAGAGGAACTGAGGTAGGATAATGCAATTAGGGACCCTCCTAAATGGACTGGAGGGCTAAGAGGGTTGATCAGAGGACAGGGCAGGGCAGTAAGAATGATGGACAACCCTGCCTGGCCAATGGGACACTGAACTGAAGGAGGAAAGTTTCTGGGCTCTCAAGGAGCTCATGGCAGTCAGAGGGAGATACTGAGGTATTCAGACCTGCTGCTGGTGAGACCAAGTGAGAGGCCTAGCCAGGCCAACAATCCTGTGAGCCGTCACCAGGGTTCACCCTACAAAATCACTGTGAGCCTTATCCTGGGCTTATACTGTTCAGAGACTGTACCAGGAAAGGCACCTGTGTAGTGAAAGCTGTGAAACTGTGCCAGACGAGACCCTGTTGGAAGAAATCCTGAGAGTTTGAGCCTTTAGGGCATTGCTGCATACCAAAGCTGCTAAGCTGTACAAGCAAAGGCAGAGACTTGCATCCTACAGGTGGCTTTGGTGCAAGGTAAGGGGCCTGCTAGTCCTTATCTAATCGGGTGGACATGGAAACAGAGCCCACGGGCGTGTGCCTTGAGTAGGTGGGTACTCTCGATCTCGAGGGAGTCCAACCTGGGGTCACTTCTGCGGTCTGCGCTCCTTAGGAACTAGGAAGCCAATACATAAGTCTGCTATGACTGAGAGCTGAGCCAGAAGGGCTGTTCTACTGCAAAAGTCTAAGAGAGTACCAAGTGTTCCATTTCAGGCCACTGGGCCTGTTCCTGACTGCTGCATGCTGCTATTGTGCATGTTCCCCCACCTCGACTAAGCTCCTGCATTCATGAGTCACGTGAGTACTGGTGTTGCTGGCTGGGTGTCTTCGTGCTTCTCCAGTTTGGATTAGTTACCTCATTTACATTACACATTGGTTTTCCAGCATTCTCCATTTGGATTTCAAGTTCTTTAAACTGCTAGCACAGTATGGCCTGTTTGGGGGGTTAAAGTGCAAGCTTGCTAATTTCATCAGGTTTGTCAGCAAGGAACCTGGGCAATGTAGCTACCAGGCCTGCACAGGACATCACTGTAATTCCTCGGTACCCAGAGTCCTTGGTTCTTCTGTCTTACTTGAAATCATAGTTTTATTACTAGTACCAGTGAAAGAGTTTACCACACCCTGTGTAGTATAACTGATCCTTTTGTTTCCCTTGATTGGGAGGGTGCTAAATAGTCTGTGTGGGATCTGAGAAGGTGGTAGTGACCCACAATACAGTGGCTCCTGGAGGCATTGCTCCAGGGTGGGAGTACTCAAGGTGACTTGCAATGGTCTAACCCATTGTTTCCTCCAACTTCCAGGCCTTAGTTCTTAAATAAAAGCACTGTTAATTTGTTGAATTTTACTTCTGTGTGTGCACCCATTTGTATAACCTGATTGTTTATTGGTGAAGGTAACAGCTGTCTTACTGTACCCCAGCAGTGGTCCAGTCCAATGTAGGGAGCTGGGTAGGTACTGTATTATTTGGGTGGTACTGCACACCACATCTGTCCCACTCATTCTCTCTGGGTAGAGGCACTGCGTTATTAGTTACTTGTTTTGGTACAAACTCCTACCACAGAAGAAAGAAGCGAATCAATCCTTTCAACCAGGCGGGCCCTGTACAGTCATCAGGCATGGGTGTGAACTCAGGCATGGCGATCCAGGGGAGGTCATATATTGGAGGCATAACTAACAATCATAGCTAGAGGTTAAGGAACAAAATGGCAGTGTGCCTATTCGCTGCTTCTGTCCATTACTCATAATATGCCATTTTTTCGCCAATTAGCATATACACGCCCAAATTAGACTTGAATTCAGTTTCTGAGTCAGATATTATTATTTCTGTTGTTAAGTCATTCCATATATGTTATTTTTGTGTAAAAGAACTTTCAAGTGCTTATCTTGAAATTAAATTTTTTTTTAACTTTCATTCTTTATTGTTTTTGTTAAAAACTTTTACATACATATATCACAGGACTCAAAGACAGCTACAGGTCCTATCACATAAATAAAACAAAATATAATTTATAAGATCCATATATTCTAAATATAAGGGTTCCAACCAGTTGATTTAGTATGGTTCTTCTAAGAGTTCCCTTTCTTACTTTAAAACTCTCACATTCTATTTAGGAATTTCTTTGTTCCTATATTTTATAGACCCAGACAGACATAAGGAAAAACTTAATAAAAGGACAATAACAAAAAAGAAAAGGACAGCAACGTTACACAGATATAGGCACTTAGTTTCACAATCTACACTAATAGGGCTTAATCTCACTTATTTTATTCCAATGAGTGATTTTGTATTCAGCGGGTCTTATACCGGAAGATCCAAGAGGCTACATGTTCCTTTTAGACTAGTGTCTAGAGTTAAGGGTACAAACTCCGAATTAACCAGGCCCATGTACAGAACCCATCTCCTCCAGACTATTTCAAACCTGGTCTGTTGTTTATTGAGTATTGCTGTCAGAGCCTCTGCTCGATATATGGAGGTGGCAAGGCAAGGCAAATTTTATTTAAAAGACGCCCATCCCGGAGGCTCTGGGCACCGTACATTAATTAGATAAATATAACACAACACCATACAATCAATAAAATATACAACTCCAAACAATCAAAACCTTATTTTCTACACAATTTGTTTCCTTATTAAGAATTAATCAATATAAGCTTATAAAACATAGGAATGCCTGATCAAATAAAATGTCTTTAGTCGGACCTTAAAAACCTCAACAGATGGGGCCTCCCTAACAACTATAGGAAGTGAATTCCACAGGATGGGGCGGCTGACACTAAATGCTCTGTCACCTGCAGTTCTTAACCTCATCCTGGGAATGCAAGGAGGCCCGAGAGGGAGGCAGGGGAACAGACCGAGACAGCAGGTGTAAGAAGGTCATTCAGGTAGCCTGGGCCCAGGCCATGTAGAGGCCTTAAAGGTGAGCAAACCCACCTTAAGAGGACCCTCCACCTAACGGCAGCCAGTGCAGATGACGTAGCACCAGGGTTATATGACAGTATTTAGATTGTCCTGTCAACAACCTCATTGCCACATTCTGCACCAACTGCAGTCAGCGGAGGTACCCCAGAGACCCGAGATAGAGTGCATTACAGTAGTCAAGCCTGGATGTCACAAGGCATGTACCAAAGTGGGAAGTCCAGAGGCGGAACTAAGGGCTTGATCCTGGTGATATTCCTCAGATGATAAAAACTAGATACGTACAACAAAAGACACCTGAAATTCAAGTGTCAAACCGCTGTCAAGAATAACACCCAGATCACGCACCCTAGAGGAGGCCTTCAATGGTACAGAGCAAAGGCAAAGTCCTGTCTCTGCACCAGAGGCCAACCTATCACATTCTCTGTTGGACTCCACCACCAGTACCTCCGCCTTACTGGGGTTAAGTCTCTGCAACCAACTGGAGGTCATCCAGTCATTGATTTCAGCAAGGCAGCTGTTAAGCACTCCTACTGCACAAGATGTTCCAGGAGCAAAGGAAAGTTACAGCTGGGTAACATCAGCATAACAATGAAAACTAAGCTGTACTTCCTATAATGAGCTCTCCCAGGGTAGCATGTACACGGCAAATAACACCGGTGACAAGACCGAACCTGGGGAACTCCGCACAACAGGTGGTCAAGGAGGAGGAGGAATTCCCCATCACTACCCTCTGCCTCCTGTTGGATAAGAAAGACTCAAACCAGCAGATGACAGAGGCGGCAAGTCCACAGAATTCCTCAGGCGGTCAAGTAACACTCGACGATCCACCGTGTCAAAAGCTGAACAGAGATCGAGGAGAACAAGAATTGTCCCTCCTCAATCTCTAACCCTAAGGAGGTCACTGTGCACCTGAATTAGTGCAGTTTCCGTGCTATGCCTTGCACAAAACCCTGACTGGAATAGTTCATAAAGATTATGGGTCACGAGATGCTCCTCAAGCTGAGCGCCACCACCTTCTCAACAATCTTACCTAAAAATGGAAGATTGGAGATAGAATGATAATTTGCCTTGATGTCAGGGTCCAACAATGTTTTTTCAGAAGGGCCTCACCAATGCCTCCTTCAAGACATCAGGTGAAGACCCCTCTGACAAGGAACACTGGACAATCAAGGCAAACACGGACCAACATAGTCAACACATCTCATTAAATTCGAAGTTGGCACGGGTCCAGTTCACAAAAGGTGTGCAGAGATCATTATCTCTTGCCATCCTTCCATGGTGGTTTTTGTTTGTGAGCAGAGCTTAGTAACCACCTTCTGCCCAGCCAAGGGCATATTTTAACAATCTACATGTGTTTGAATCTCTATAGCCCTTGGAACCTCAAACAAAATTACAGGGAAGCAGTCAGCTTAATTCCTGGGTCAAATATTGACTGTAAAGTATGTTCTAACCCTTGAATATATAGGGACAGGCTCGGACATCCCCACTTTATGTGATATAGAGCAGCCGGGAGAACCCACATCCTCTCCAGCATACCGCCTCTGTCTCCCTGAAATTTTGCCTGTATCACTGGGGTCCTAAAGAATCTAATATGTATTTTCCAAGAGAATTCTCTCCATCCAATGAGAGATATCCCCAAATAATTTCCTTTGTGCCCATGCCCACATATCCGGAGATATCAGCATGTCCATATCCCTAGACCATGTCTTTCGAATTGACTCAGTATTATCTCCCTGCCATGATAAAAGTGCCCCATACAGATAGGAAATCGTGTGAGCCAGGGGAGCTCTATTTTCACTGCCTCTTTAAAATGTTTAATATCTGGGGTGGTGGTTTGTTTCTTCTTTTAGTCCACTTTGCATGGTTTTGATGAAGTCCCTAAGCTGAAAATACCTAAATCTGTCCCTCCAGGAAAGGCCAAATTTAGTCACCAATTCCTGGGAGGATCTGATCTCTGTCCCTTCCATAAAATGCCAGATCAGGTGAAGCCCTCCTCTCCCATCCTCTAAACCCAGCATCCCAATTAGCAGGGCTGAATCCCTTGATGTATGGGATTGAATACATGAGGCCTCTCCATTTCCTGAGTTTTTATCTCCTAGTACCCCATACCAGACACTCAGTATTACCTCTGTATAGGGTTAAGGTTTCTTTCCAGGAGTTATATCCTACATCTCTGAGCAGTGCTGAATATAAATTACCTTAAACCTCCCTAGCAGCTCCAGATGCTTCCACTTAGCAATATAGCTCTACTGAACCAATATATAGAAGTCCTGAGCTCGCCCGCTTGATAGTATAATTTAAAATTGGAAGGCCAAACCCTTCCTCTTTAAAGCCTGCAAACTGACATGTGAATCTCGGTCTCTGCGGTCCCCAAATGAACCGTGTTATTCTTCTATTGAGGGTGGTGTATAAGAGTCTGGTATCTGGATCGGGAGGGTCTGAGACAAATATAAAAATCTAGGAGAATTACCATTTTATTGTTTGAACCTTCTGAAATAAAGGGATGGGTATTCCTTGCCACTTCTCCAGGTCCTTTTAAAGTTGTCTACCACTGTGGTATAATAAAGCAAATAAAGTTGTTCATATTCCATGCAGATCTGTACTCCCAGATACTTCAAATATTTCAGGTTCCATCGAAATGGGAACTTACTTTAGTTCCCTCGGATGGACTATAATTAGCCTGAAGCACCTCCATTTTGGTGGTATTTATTTTGTACCCTGCTACCCTCCCAAATTCCTCCAGGACTTTCCATAATTTGGACAGAGCTTGATCTGGTTCTTGAAGATAAATCAACAAATCATCTGCTATATCGTCAATTTATGTTCTTCTCCTCCCACCTTACCCTGGGATCTCCTGAAATTGGCATAAAGCCCCAGCCAATGGCTCCAGATATAGGGCAAAAAGCAGGGGGATAGTAGGCACCCTGCCTAGTGCACTCCTCAATTGGAAAGGCTCTGTAATCCTACCATAGATTTTAATGTAGGCCTTGGATCTGGTGTAAATGTTGTTGATAATCTTCACAAAAGCTTCTGAAAAGCCAAATTGTTTCAGAGTCAAGCCCCAAAATTCCATGCTACCCGGTTAAGGCCTTCTCTGCATCAAGCTAAGAAGAAGGAGGGAGACCTCGACTGGGCAGCATGGTGGAGAATGTGCAGCGTTCTCTTAATGTTGTCCTGAGTTTGACATCCCGGGACAAAGCCTGTCTGGTCAAAATCAATAATAGAGGAAGTAATCCCTCAATCTCTGGGCTAAAATCTTGGTATATATTTTATAATCAATATGCAGTACAGAGATTGGACGGTATGATGCACACTGAGAACTATCCTTCCCGGTTTCGGAATACTTGAAATCACTGCATAATTCCAGGTATCTTGAAAATGATCCCCAATTGTGCCTCTCTACATGTTGCCAGCAGAGGGCCCTCCACCTCTTTTTAAAAAATTTATAAAATTGGAGTGTACCCATCTGGTCCCGGTGTCTTAAGAGATTTCAGGCCCTGATTGCCTGATCTAGTTCCCCAGAAGAAATGGGTAGATCTAGCTGTAACCAGGTCTCCCTACTAATTGTGGGGAGGTTTCTCTTAGCTAAATATGCTTCTGCACGAGAACTCATCAAAGGGATTCTGGGGTATAGCCTTCATAGAAACTTTAAAACTGGATAGGATCTGTTCTGGTGAACGGACCAGTTTCCCTGTCCCAGGATCTCTAATTTGGGTGACTGCAGCCCTCATTGTCTGCTGGCAAGGCGATGTGCCAACAACCTCATTGCCCTAGGTCCCACCTCCCCATACCTCTGATGAAGACTTTGCAGATCTTGTTCAGTCTTAACATCAATCTGCTTTTGGATCTGCTGCTCAAAGTCAGTATCTTAGCCCATGCTGTGCCTTCCCTCTCTGCGTGTTGCTTTTGAGCCTCACTTAATTGCTTCTGAAGTGATTCCATTCGGGCATTCGTGTTTTTACAATGTGTTGGATATTTAACAACCTCTCCCTCAGGACCATTTTAATGGTGTCCCAAAGGGTAGCCCTGGAGATTTCTGCGAGTCATTTTCCCCAAAATCTGCTTCATCATATCCCTAGCCATTTCTGTAAATACTTTTACATTTAATAAATAATTATTAAATCTCCATAATGTTTGGCCTCTAGTTGTTTTCCATTCCAACCTTAAAGAGAGTTAGCGTGGTCTGATAAAACCGGCGCGTATACATGCAGTCCTAATTTGGCATCTATGCTCTCCTGAGATCAGAAAATAGTCGATTCAGGCATATGATCCATGGGGAGAATAATGTGTATAGTCTGTCTGCCCTGCATGTTCTGAATGCCACGCATCCACCCAGTTGGTTGTTCCCAAAAATGTTTAATCAATTTCCCAACTGGAGTGGGACGAAGGTCCCGACCTAGAAGTATCTAAATGATCCCAGATCTGGTTGAGATCACCTCCATCGCTAGTTCCCTCTAGATATTCTGTAATTTTATGAAGCAAACCTTTACCGTGACTTTTATCATGTTCTGGGGAATTTACAGTGAGGCCAACGTGAAGGTGTGTGATCCCCCAGAACCCCACACACCAGTGCCAATCTCCCTCCAGATCTATGTGCTGAGCCTCCGGATTAAATAAGGATCCCTCGGGTTAAGACTGCCATTCCGCTCTCTTCCACCCTCCATGAGTGGAAGTGATCACATGATCAAAGCCGAACCTACCCAGCTTCTTATGTTCGGCCCTGTTCAAGTGAGTCACCTGTAAAAGAACAAAAGGCGGGCCTGCTGCCTCAAGAGGAGATTACCCTGTATCTTTTGACAGGATTATTCAACCCATTCATGTCTTGTGATAGTATCTTAAGGCTGTCCTATTATCCATTCTTATGCCATTTATGCTTCCAATATTATTTGTCCTGACAATACATTTTGATTGTCACCCTCCTTTACACCCCTCATCACTCTCCTCCAATCTCCCATTCCAAGTGCCGCCCATGCGCATAGTGATGTGCCCTATAATGAACATAACACAAATACACACTCACATGTAAAAACATTGTAACTCTAACCTTCTCCCGGATAGGAAGGCTTAAAACTCCTTCCCTCGCCAACTGGGGTAAACTATTTACATAAGTACTCCAAGGAAGGGGTAATGAGTAAATCGACCTCTAGGATCTCAGGTAACTATGCCCCGAGTGGAGGGCATGGAGCTCCTACTGAGTTGGCCCCTCTGGATCCTATCCAGTGTGGATTCTGGCCTGATGTCTAGGCCTAAGTATGTCATCGTAACACAAGGCCACTCAATAGAGCCGGTAGATGCACCTAGAAATGTACATCCATAAAGTTTGAAAGTCCCTCCCCAGCCTAATAGGCTAAAGATTAATAGTATAATCCCAAACCATAGCATTTGGATTATTAATAAAAGAAGACAGGAAGTATTACCTCCTTGCCCCCGCCATTTGCATAATCCGTCCAATGGATCCTTCCATCATAACTTACATCCGATCCCTTGAGAGTATCTAACTTAAAGTTCTCATCTTTCCTGGAGGAAAAAGTAAAGAAAAAGGGAGGAATTAGTCCCCTTATAATCATGTCTCAAGGGTTATAACATCCTTACATTAGATATATATGTCTCATTATCTATTTTGCTTGTAATGTCCCTTCATATTAATAGTCTGTTCCTTGTGAAAATAGAAAAACAATAACTAAGTCCACCGACTTTGTCCACCAACTTTGTTCAGTAGGCAGGTGCCCCTCCCTTCTTCCCAGGCCGGCAGTAACTGCAACTTCGACTGCTTGGCCCCTCTGATAAGAGAGGTTAGGGTCTGCAGATACAGCAAAGCGTCTTTATCTCCAAGCACTCACTGTGCACCTCTTCAAATCGCCATTTTCCTCTGGCATCTCCTTCTTCTCGCTGGTGCTGGCGGGTAAGTTTCCATAATAATTCCTTGATATCTTGCATAGTATTTGGAACTGATCCTTGCCCCATCTTTCTACTTCTCGCGGTAAAGCTGATTGCCAAGGCCCGTTTAAATTTGTTCGGGTCATGGGGAACCCCTGTAGCTCATGGCCTTTTTTCTTTAAGGCCAAGATTGCCTCTTCAGATGTACAATATAGCTCTGAGCCGTCTCCCAACGCACTGCAGATGTGTGATACGTGTCTGAAACTTCACACCAGCAACTTAAGTTTACGCAGTATGGGCATGTAGGCCATTCGATGTTGTTGAATTTGCGGTGGACAGTCCTGATCGAAATATAAACGTGATCCGTTAAACTCTACTTTCTGCTAACTCCACGCTGTTCTAAGCACCATCTCCTTATCTCTATAACTAGATAATTTTATCACTATGGATCTTGGTCTGGCTGGCGGGCGCAATGGGTTTCGCAGACAACGGCTCATAGACCTCTCAATCCGGCGAAATTTTAATTTTTTTTATTTGCAGTGGGTGTCCTCTCAGGGTAATATTTGATTTCTTGTGTTCTATTTTAACTGATATTGCAGATCTGGATCATTCATAATGTGGCCATTAGTAAAAGATCACCCTCGGCCTTCTTGTTTCCAGTGACATTAAGTTGAGACTAACCAACCTCTCCTCATATGACTCATCTTTGAGTCCTGTAATTATTTTGGTAGCTGTGCACTGAACTTCTGCTACTTTATTATTGTCGTCCCTGAGGTATGGATAATATATCTGATTACTATAGTCTAGGTGCGACAAACATATGCACAGTATATAATGGCATGACTACTTCCGGTCTATGAATTTCAGTATTCTTTTGATGGATCACAACCCATGGTTTGCCTTAGAGATGGCCATGGAGCATTGTTTGTTAAATTTATTTGTAATGATAATTCCTAGGTCTCTCTCATTTTCTACTACCCTTAAGTCAGTATTGTAACATCTAATTATGGTTCTTGTGATTACTGCCTAAGTGCACTACCTTGCATTTTGAATGCTAAACTGCATCCCCATTTGAAGCATCCATATTGAAATTCTGTTAAGATCATCTTGGATGCTTTTGTACCTGTTCAGGGTGCCACATGGGCTGCTAAATTGGTGTTATCAGCATATCTGTTAGTCAAGTTGAAACCATGGTGTTCATGTTCCCAATAAAGAGCTGGAAAATAACTTGGCCCGAGACTGAGCCTTGTAGTACACCACTGGAAAAGATTCTATATTGGATAGGTGTCCCATTAATCACAACTTGCTGTAATCTGCTCTGCAGTCAACTGTTTACCAGTATGCAGGGGCAAAGTGATAAGTCTGACATCTTTTCTATGACTGCCCAGTGTGGTACTGTATCAGATATTTTACATAAATATATATATAAATTACTATATACAGATTATATCAACAGGTGTACTGTCATCCAGTGTCTGCGTTATGGTTTCATAAAACTGATTACATCTGTAACACAGGATCATCCCTTAGCAAAGTCATGTTGTTCTCTGTCGATTTGGCTGTATTTAGAAATATGACTTGTTATTACATCTTTAAATTAAGGATCATAAGTTTTACCGGGATAGACATTAGGCTGATAGGACAGTAGCTTTGAACATTATGTTCCCTTTTAATGTAATGGGATTACATTTGCAGTCTTCCACTCATTTGGCACTATTCCTATGATTATTGATTTTCAAATAAAATTTTCAGTGGTGTAATTATAGCAGGCCCCATGATTTTCAACATTTGTGCGGATATTTTGTCAGGGCCTAGGGCACTCCGATTCTTTAGCGGACACTGTCAACTTTTTTTACATCATATTATTTCTAGGTAAAACCCACATTTATGATTGCCTACTTTCTCTAAAATTAACTGATGATGCTGGTTGTCTTATCTGCCTCCTTGTTTAGTAGAGCTGAAATGAAATGCATGGTAGTGCATAGCTATACCCAACCTTGTTTCGCTTCAAATCCTTGAACTACTCTTATTGAATACTTCCGGAACATTAGGAGCACCGCAAACATTGCAGCCACTTACAATACTATAGACTCCTCTAAACCCACTGCATAATGTGTGGTTAGACTGTGCTGAGGTGTTCCTAAGCCCAGGAGAAAATGCAGTGTGAGTGGAACAAGGAATGTGAGCAAACATGTTTTATGTGGTAACACCAGTATCAGAATCAAACAATCAGCTGTATCTGCAGTCTCTTCAGAATGTGAACAATCATAAAATGTGTTTTATGTTGATTGTGCACATGCCAAGAAACATATTGCGGCAGCTTTCTCCACAAGCAGGTTGTGGAGCTGCGGCACTGTTGTGGCCAATGCCCCACAGCCTTTAAAGGCTTGTGCAGCATCCTCGATGCCATGGCATGCTGCTGCTGACGCTAGTTCAGCCAGCGTGCCACCAACTTGTAAAAATCAGCTGCTGCAATCAGGGTCTGCCTCATCATTGCAGCGTCAGCCATTCACTGCAATGAGGAGCAACCCATCATTGCGGGCGGAATCTAGAACTTTTGTTATTGTTTGTGAACATGGTGGCGCGTCACCGTGTTCACAAAACAATATTAAACCTATCCACAGTGTTTATTTGCTGACGGGGCCCCAATCCCCATCGGCTTCAGTGCCTCAATGTTTATTTTGCTGACGGGGAGCCCACTCCCAATCAGCAGTATGTAACCCCACCGCTTTTATTGTCTGCTGACAGGGTGCCCAATCCCTGTTGGCATAATACAACCACCCCCCATTCCCTTTTGTTGTGTGTGCCTATAAGGTGCCCAATCCCCCCCGTCGGCTACAGCTGCCCTCCCATGCCTGTAAAATAAAAAGCGGTTCCACAGCGTCTTTTTTAACTTGTAAAAAGGAACTGTCCTCGGGTGGTCTCCCTGCCCCTCCCACAACCCAAGACCCACCACTGTGCACCCTGCTTCTCCCCACTCAATACTTACTCTCCAGCTTGGCGCGATGATCTTCGTGGACCGGGAACACGCTTGCACTCTTTAAAGCTGACTGTGAACTGAGGAAATGCGGTAAGCAGTATAATGGAATAAATGGTTTTTCAACTTTAATGCATATCTCAGTCATTTTGGGATTTTGGTACCAAATTTTCAACATCGGGTTTTAGGGACCCTCCTCATGAATTCTGGAACTGTCATGGCATTTATCAGCCCCAAAAGGTGGTTTCTTGGTTACTGTGGGAATCACCTTTAGGGCTGATTAACAAACGACAGTGCCAGTGTTCATGGGTGGGCTCTCAAAACGCCTATGTTGCAAATTTGGTGGAAAAATCAAAAATTACTGTTTTACGAGCGCAGATGAAGTTGCTACACACGCCATAACTGCGCCGAATTTGTACAATATTTTCATGCCAGACTTTCAACACTGGCATTTTTTCACACCTCACTGTGAATAGTACAGCTGTCATTGTTCACATCCTGGCCAAATGTGTTTTCACAGTTCCGCACAGAATAGCGGTCTCTGTGGGAAATTAGTGCGATGGACAGATTAAGAAAATGACAGTGACACTGCTCATGAGTAGAGGTCCTAAAATGCCTATATTAAAATTTGGTGATAATACTCCATAAAATGACTTGTATTCACGGCGTGCATTGCACAATTTGCGCACCGTAACTTCAATTGTAATATTTTCACTCCAGATTTTCAACATTGCCATTTTCCCCACCTACTTATGAACAGTACAGCTGTCATTGTCCCCATCCTGGCCAAAATGTGTTTTGCACTTCCGTGCAGAATAGAGTGGTCGCTGTGGGAAATCACTGGTCGGGACAGATTAAGAAAATGACAGTGATACTGTTCATGAGCAGAGATCCTAAAATGCCTATGTTGAAAATTTGGTGAGGATAGCCCATCAAAGACTGTGTTACAAGTGGCTATGCAATTTCCATGCACCCTTGTAACTTCACAGATTTGTAATATTGTCACGCCAGACTTTCAATAGTGGCATTTTTTCACACCTCCTTATGAGCAGTACAGCTGTCATTTTCACATCCTGACTGAAATGTGTTTTCACAGTTCCGGCAAGAATAACCATGATAGCTGTTGGAAATCAGTGTTCAGGACAGATTAAGAAAATGATAGTGGCACTGTTCATGAGCAGAGTTCCTAAAATCCTATGTTGAAAATTTGGTGATGAAACTCCATAACATGACTGTGTTACAAGCTTGCGTTGAACTGTTTCCACGCACCATTGTAACTTTGCAAATTTGTAATATTTTCAAGCCACATTTTCAACAGTGGCATTTTCCACACCTCCTTATGAACAGTACAGCTGTCATTTTTCACATCCTGGCTAAAATATGTTTTGCACTCCTGCTGGAGAATAGTGTGGTCATTGTAGGAAATCAGTGTTTGGGACAGATTAAGATCGAGCGAGTGAGAGGGAGTGACCGAGCTCAACTGAGCTCAGTCGGGACTACTGCGGTTTGTTTGTGCGAGAAAAGGCCCCAGCATAAGAGGCCAGTACAAAGGGCAGCCTGCAGCACTGGGAGAAACAGAGCGAGAGAGCGGTGAGGGAGGGGAGTGAGCAAACTCACCGGGGTGCTGTCAGGACTGCTGCGGATTTCTTTGTGGGCAGAAAAAGGTGCCAATGCAGGCAGGTGCCCCATACAAAGGGCAGCTTGCAGTGCCAGAACAAACAGAATGACTGCGTGAGAGAGACTAAGTGACCTCAATGGAGCTCTGTTGGGACAACTGCAGATTTCTTTGTGGACAGACAAAGGTACCAATGCAGCCAGGAGCCCGTGCAAAAGCGCAGCCTGCAGGCGCCAAGAGAAACAGAGCAGGCGGTGACAGAAGCGGTAGTGGCCGAGCTCAACAGAGCTCTATTGTGACTGCTGTGGATTTATTTGTGGGCAGAAAAGGCGGCAATGAGGCAAGAGCCCAGCATAAAAGGCCAGCTTGCAGTGCCGCAGAAACGGAATGAGTGCCTGAGAGATGGGGAATGAGTGAGCTCAATGGAGCTGTGTGGGACTGCTTCATTATTTATTTTATTTATTTAGTTTTTGTTGACTGGGTAAGTGCACTAGACAAATCCTGCCTATTTTCAGGCACGACCGGGTGAGGGGATACAGATGAATGCCAACGACCTTGAACCAGATTAAGCTGTTGGTGGTATTTTTAGTGAATGAGGAAAATTTGGACAGGATACCGGGAAATTCCCTACTCTTTTGATAAGTGCCATGGGATCTTTAACATCCACCTGAACTACCACCAATCCAGGCAGAAGGACCTCGGTTTAACGTCTCATCCAAAAGCGGCACCTCAGAAGTGCAGCACCCTCTCATGCTGCACTACAGTGTCAGTACTGGGATATTAACCCAAGTGCCAGATGTAGGAACTGAACCCACAGCCCTCTGATCTCCAGATTTCTTTGTGACCATAAAAGCTGCCAATGCAGGCAGGAGCCCAGCACAAAGGGCAGTCTGCAGTGGCGGGAGACACAAACGAAGCGAGTCAGGGAGGGAGGTGAGTGAGCTCAACAGAGCTCTGTTGGGACTACTGCAGATTTGTTTGTTGGCAGAAAAGCGCAGCAATGCACACAGGGCCCCAGTACAAAGGGCAGCCTGCAGTGGTGGGAAAACCAGAATGAGAGAGTGAGTGGGGGAGTGAGCGAGCTCAACGTAGCTCTATTTTAACTGCTGCAAATTTCTTGTGGGCAAAGAAGGTGGCAATGCAGGCAGAAGCCCAGTAGAAAAGGCAGCCTGCAGTGCGGCAGAAACAGAATGAGTGAGTGAGAGAAGGGGTGAGCAAGCTCAGCGAGACTTTGTCGGGACTCCTGCAAATTTCTTTGTGGCCAGAAAAGGCGCCAACAGAGGCAGGAGCCCAGTACAAAAGCACAGCCTGCAGCGCCAGGAGAAGCAAAATGAGTGAGTGAGATGGGGAGGGGAGTGAGTGACCTCAATGGAGCTCTGTCGGGACAGCTGTGGTTTCTTTGTGGGCAGAAAAAGGTGGCAATGCAGGCAGGAGCCCACTACAAAGGCCAGCCTGCAGCAGGCAGAAAGCGGAACAAGTGAGTGAGAGAGGGGGTGAGCAGGCTCAACAGACCTGTGTCAGGACTGCTGCAGATTTCTTTGTGGGCAGAAAAGCCACCAACAGAGGCAGGAGCCCAGTACAAAGGGCAGCCTGCAGCACCAGGAGAAACAGAATGAGCGAGTGATAGAGGAGGTGAGCCACCACAACGGACCTCTGTCGGGACAGCTGCGTATTTCTTAGTGGGCATTAAAAGCTGCCAATGCAGGCAGGAGCCCAGTACAAAAGAGGCAGCCTGCAGCACGGGAGAAACAGACTGAGTGACAGAGGGCAGTGGGAGCTCAACAGACCAGCATAATCAACATTCGACATTGACAAATGCTTGCTAAACTAGGGATACTTTGAGATTTAAGGGTTGACAGTGTCCCTTTCAATTTTTATTTCTGAAGTATGTCTTCTCATTTTATAGTAATGTTATCCACATTATAGGTAATATACAGGGGCACTGGGTTATTCATTGTATAGAATATTGAGCAAAATATTTGTTAAAATTGTTAGCAATTTTACAGGGTCAGTGATTGTTTCCTATTAATGCTAATTGTACTAACTTTTCATAAGACTTTTTAAAATTATTAATATAACTATAAAATTGCTTATAGTTATTTTTTTTTTTTAGTTGTAGTTGCAACTCTGCTTTCTTCTGGAGTGATTAATTTTGTTTTCACATTTTTAATTGTTTTGTATTCTGACTATATAGTTTGATTCCTAGTTTTCAGATATTTACTATATAAACTGTTCTTTTTATCAGTTTTTTAACCTCTTTATTAAGCCATTTAGGTTTTATGCCTTTTTATTTATTTCATAACCTTTTTAATGTGGTTAGTATAGACAGTGATTATGTTATCCTTAATGATGCACCACATGTTCTCTACTGATCTGTTGAGCCATATTTTGTCCACTCCATTTTGTTAATTTTGTCTATAATTTTGTACTTATCGTCTGTTTTGTACAGGTAAATTTCTATTTCACCCTTATTAATCTATGTTCAATCTCATGACTGATGGTGGTCTTTCTTGTTTTAATGCTTCTTACCATGGCAGGCAGGGCTCTACTGGAAGGCTGGAGGGCCTAACACATCTCACGAAACTCCCAGTGAAGGATGCTCTGATGCTGACCCCAGCTGGGAGCAGCACTGAGGCCAACGAGGTGCCAGACATGGCTGTCAGTGCCATCTTTTCCATAGCTACAAGTTATGTGCTGACCCTGCCACAGTGGAGACTGCCTTGCAACCACCCTTAGGCTACAAGTTTGGGTCTCAGTCAGTCGGCCAGCCAAGAAGAAGATGAGCCTTATAGTCTTTAAGTGATGATGATAGCACAGCCTAGCAAAGGCCACAACCTGTGACATCAAGTGCCACCCCTAGGCAGTACAGACACAACACATGTGGGTCCATCCATGACATTTTCTGTGAGCATATGATGCACTGTTGGAAGCCAGGAGTGGGCTTCACTTCCTCTTGTTGCATCATTTAATCAAACAGTGAGCGTTGTACCAAGGAATATGGTCTGAAATCAAAGGTGGAAAAAATTTACCAAGTTTGACAATGGCACACATAATAGGCCCTACAACATGCAAAGCTGTGAAAGAGGAGACCAATGTCTTCCAGCAGAAAGGAAGATCTGATATCATGGTGTGCAGCCGAGGGATATACCACCGGGTGATGGGAGGAGCTTTGCTTAAAGACATTCTGGCTAATCAGCTCTTAAGAAAGACCTGCCAATGTGAGGATAAGAGAAAATATTCACATCCCTAGAAAATTCTGTTACACTCCTTATTAATCTATCTTCATGTTCAATCTCAAATATGATACTGCTATGATCTCTGCCTCCCAAGGGTTGTTCAACTGTACAGTTTAGGATGTTGATGTTCTCTATGCTCAAAACCACATCTAGAATATTATTTCCCTAGCATTGTCTGATATGTGTTGTATTAAATTCAGTCCTATATATGCTGACAAGAGACTTTTCCCGCTTTTGTTGTGGCCTTCTGATTTTTCCAATCAATATCTCCAAATTAAGATCTCCCAGGAATATGAGGTCTCCCACGTTGCTGGCCATGTATAGTTCTTGTAATATTCCATTATTTGTAATCTCATCAGTATCATGAGGTCTATAACAGAGACCAGTGATCTTATCACCTATCGTCTTAGAGGTTATTTCTATCCATAAGGTTTCTGTTATTAAAATCTTGAACCTTATATATAAGGCAGTAAGTAATTCACGGCATGCACGGAATTCACGATTACCATGAAAATAGTGTGCTGCCGTGAATTTTATTAAAGTTGAATAAAGTTGATTCTGGGGGTTGGAGACGGCTCTGCCAGCTAGACAATGTCTAGCTCAGCGGCTGGTTCCGTAAGCAGCAGATGCTAGCTAATCGAGGTGCTGCTGAACAAAGGCATCTAGTTTAAACAGTTGGGCAGTGTTTAAAAAGGGCAACAGAATACACAAGCTTGGAGACCTAACGGGTGATCAGAGGGTCCCTAGGGTGTGCTGTGGGCTGGCCGCCAACAAGGTGAGACGGCACTGCAGAGGGGGGACCTGCCCTGGTCTATCGAACGGCTGGTCCTGTAAACAGCAGATGCTTACCTTTTAGCACACATTAGCTTTTTTCCTTTCTCCCACACAGCAGGAGGCGCCGTAGAAGAGCTAGCTGCAAACGGACCCAGCAAACTGCTTCAGAGTGATGTATCCAGTGGCTAGCTCATTGGGAGGCACTGAACAAAAGGCACCTAGTTTAAACAGTTAGGCAAAGTGTTTAAAGAGGGCAACACAATACACAATCTAGGAGACCTAGGGGTGATTGGAGGGTCCCCAGGGTGTGCTGTGGGGTTGATGAAAAGTGAAGCATTTTTTATCATGGAAAGGACCATTTATTTCCGTTGCAGCCACCGTGAAAAATGTCATTATTTGCCGTGAAAAAATTCAGCTTTACTGATTGCTAAGCAGCTCCGCCATTTTACTCTGAATTTTTTTTTGTGCTGAGTGCTGTTTCTTCCAATTAGGAAGCAGATCAAAGGGGAAAGTTGTTGTAGTATTGATGTGATGTCAGAACAACACTGCAACTTTCTGTGACCTTTGAACTGTCCTACAACAACTTTTTGAAAGCCACTGTTTTCCATATACAATAAGTCCTAACCATATACTATAATTTTATTGGATGTAGCCAAAGCAGCGATATTTCTCTGATATAAATAGCTGTCCCACCTCCTTTATATTCAGTCTGTCTGCTCTAAATAATGTATGGCCTTCTATATTTTCCCCATATCCCTGGTGACCACCAGGTTTCTGTTATAAAAAAATCAGGACTGGTTGTCTCATCAGCTGTTATTACTTCAATTCCATTTGTTTGTTTTCCAAACTTCATGCGTTACATAAGAAACATTTGGTGTTGTTATTTGTGCCTTTTTTTTTTTATTTTAGTCTTTGGTAACGGGTAAGGCCCACTAGGCACAAGTGCCTGTCTTCAGGGGCGACCTGGGAGCACTAGGCGAGTTAAGTGACTTGCTCAGAGTTACACAGTATGGAAGTGGAGGTTGTGAGAATCAAACTCAGGTCTGATCTGTTGGATGTATCAAGCTTGTTCACACTCTTCCTTTAACCTCTAGGCTATACTGCCAGCCCAACTTTCTTGTGCTTCTGTTACCGGGCAATTTATTTTGGAGTACCATCTGTAACTATAGTTCTCCCACTACCCTGGCCCCTCCTAATTAGTTTAAATGAAAGTCATAAAGTTTATGTTTTATAATTGTACCAAGTATGTGAGCTCCTATTTTGTTTAAATGTAGGCTATCCCCAACATACAAGTTGTCACATTTGACAAGTTCCCCCACATGTCAATAAAGAGAGAATTCTCCCTTTCACACAAGTTTTTAATCTACAATTGATCCGGTGTACAGTGTTATTTTTTCTTCATGCTCTTGTATGATTGTCAAAATGCCGGTACTGCTACCCTGTACCCCTCTTATCCAGATCTTTCCTATTTCAATTAAGTCACAATAGATATCCTTCTCATGTTTTTTTTCTTATATTACTGGTGCCTACTGTATGAGAAGAACAAGTGTAGTATTCTCTGAGTGTTATGCACTAAGGCTGGTATTCTTGATCTGGTATCCTCTATTCTGGCACCTGGGAATCATGTGATCATGGTAATAAACTTATTATTTTCACAAATGTTGGTATTACAGCATCTTAAAATGGAGTCTCCTATCACAGTTGTTTGGGGAATAGCCACAGTGACTGTTTTGGAAGTAAGTGTTGGACTCTTTATTATCTTCAGTATTTAAAGTTTAAACCAATTCTCAGTTGGAATGTTCTCTATGCTGTGTGTTTCTATTCTCCTTCTTCTATTTGTGCACTGAGTTTCCTTTTAAACATCTCGACAGACCTGAGGGCTTTCAGGGACTTTTGCCATTGCCCCTGAAAATGTCTGCAAAAGTAAACATGGCTTTTGAAGAAGTAGAGGACTGGTGTGTGTTCAAATGTCTGGACTCCCAGAGTGTACTCTTTGTACAAAATGTGTCCGAGGAGAGGGACAAGGGATCCATCTTGGAAGTGCTAGAGGATGCCCTGAAAAACTGTGGGAAAATGAAAATTCAGAGAGTGACTCGAGAACCAGGTACGAGTTTAGTAACATAATTGTGGAAGCTGAGAAGGACATAGGTGCCATTAAACTGCCTGCCATAGTGATGCCTGAGGGGTTCCAATAGAGCTGGGTTGTGATGAGCAAAGGGATTCCTGTCAGCCCAAAACATCCTTCATCATGCATGAATTCTGCTGTGGATTTCAAGACCAGTCTAGAACTGTTGTTGGCTAGTAAAGGAAGACCTTTAAGGATGTGCAGACCTTGTTGCCTCCTGGGCAACCACTGAAGATTCTGGACCAGCTTGCCCTGCTGGATCAAACTATTACAGATGCCAAAGAATTTTTTTCTGGCACCATGCACACACCCACTGGAGAAGATGATTATGAAACCTGTATCGATTATTCTGCCACAGTGCTTCATGAATGGTACTGCACTGAGGTGGAAAATTGCTAGTCACTGGCAGACAGTTTGAAGAGGCTGGTACTGGACACCATCTGGTCCTTGCATCAGACCCAGAGTCCCAAGCAGATGAATACTTTGCCACCCCAGACAGTATGTTTGGAAGTACTGAATCCTGTGATGACTTGTACTGGAAATTTAAGACTACCAAACAATGTCAAGGGAGCCTCTCTTCATCTACCTACACAGACTTGAGAGGGCCTTACAAAAGTGTACCGAAGAGGTGGAATAGGGTCCAAGGTCTTGAATAAGGTGTGACTAGAACAAGTGCTGAAGGCCACAAGATTTTCAGAGTTACTTCTGTTAAAGTTACACCTAAAAGAGAAGAAAGACTGGTTGATCCACCCTTCCACTGAGCCCTACTGCGGGAGGTTAGAGAGACTATGGAACAAGATGAACAGTGGGGACATCCACCTGCTTCCAATACCAGTGCCCAAGTGTTGGACAGTGGGAACTCCCTTGATGTCACAGAGCTACAGAGACTGACTTAAATAAATGAAAAGTGTAATAGTCCAACCTCTCATGATCAGACACCCCCATGGGAAGCTTGAACCCTCAGTCTCCAGCACACCTGTGTCAAGTAGTGTTGTGTCGCCTGCCTCAGTCACTGGAATGTGAGCTTCAAATGCAATCTAACCAAAGGAAGTCCATACCCAAATGACTATGCTAAAAATGTGATGGGAGAATCAATGAACTGCCAAGTCCTGCAGTCGCCCAGGACCCCTGCCTGGGAGGGGGGCATCAAGGAAATCTCCAACTCGAACTCCTTGACAACCAATGTGTAGAAATGTATATTACTATTGCTGTGGTAAGGCTGGCCATATCCAACATCAGTGCCAGTCAGAAAATAACTTCCAGAGAGTCATCAACAGGCTAATCCAAGAGAAATTGGCCATGAACACCACCAGGCCTTTTAAACTTAAGCGGACCCTAGTAGAGGAGCCTGAGTGCCCTGGGAACAAGTTGCTCATCAGCAACCATTGCTAAAGCTACAGTTCATGTCAAAACCAGTGCTTCACATACTAAAGCCAAAGAGTGAAAGAATTTGGATGAGACTGTATGTCGTACTGTAGATGTGGAAGCGCTTAGTTGATGGATGGCCAATCCAAGTACTCTTGGATAGTGACTCTCAGGTCACTATAATGTTTAAAAACTATTACAGTAAGTATCTGTCGCTAACAAGCATCTGTCAATGCTGAGTGTTTGATGCATTGAAAGATGTCCGCCCTGCACCTTGTTTATGCCCTTGGGGTACTAGAACATGTCTATCATGTTCCCCGCACCCTCCTTTCCTCCAGTGAGTACATACTGAGGTCCTTTAATCTCTCCTGATATGTTCTATATTGCAAGCCATGTACCATCTTGGTTGCCTTTCTGTGGACTGCCTCCATCCTGTCAATGTCCTTGCACAGATGCAGCCTCCAGAATTGCACACAGTACTGTAGGTGAGGCCTCACTAGTGCATTAAACAATGGCATCACCACCTCATGCCTTCTGCTAGTGATACCTCTGCATATGCATCCAAGCATGCCACTGGCCCTCCTTGCAACATTTGTGCTCTGTTTTAACACTTTTAGGTCATCAGAACAGATAACTCCTAGGTCCCTTTCTTCCTTGGTGATTGTCAGCACCTCCCCCATCCTGTAACTCTCCCCAGGTTTCCCTCTTCCCAGGTGCATTATTTGCACTTCTTTGCACTGAACATCAGTTGCCACTCCTCAGACCATTTTCAAGCCTCTCCATGTCCCTGCTCATTTCTTCCACCATTTCTGGAGTATTTCTTCTATTAAAGATGTTGGTGTCATCTGCAGACAGGCAGACAGACCTTTCTTTCTAGCCTTTCTGCAATGTCTGTAATGAAGACATTGAACAGGACTGGTCCCAGGACTGATTCCTGAGATACCCACTGGTCACCACCCTCTCCCGGATTGGATCTCATTACCGCCACCCTTTGCCTCCTGTCCGTCAGCCAGTTTCTAATCAAGTTTATCAGCTTGTGCCCTGTGACCAGTCTACCCATCTTGTTAATCAGCCTTCTATGTTAGTCGGTGTCGAAGGCTTTCTTGAAATCAAGGTAGGTGATATCCACTGCCCTGCCCTGATTTACTTCTTTACTGAGGCATTAGGGTTTCCAAGCCTAATGCCAATCCCATTCCACCCTGCAGAGACTGACAGGCATTGGGGTGTGCCTTGGTCATTGGCTGTAACACTCATGCCATTCCACCTGACCCCACCCTGCAGACACCAAGAGGCATTGCGGTGTGCCTTGGGGCCTTCATCCCTTATGCTCACCCCATTCCATAAGGAAATAAGCTGAGATGGGTGCAGTATAGGAGAATGGGGTGAACGTCAGGGCCACAGACCCCAAGGCGCACCTCGATGCCTGTCAATGGCTGCAGGGTAAATATAAGTAAATTTTATTTATATTAAGCGCCCTTCCCAAGCTCAGGGCACTTTTACAATAAAAACAGATAGGGGTGGGGTGGTGGTGGAATAGCATAAGCATTATGGCCGACAACCCAAGTCACACCCCTGACGCCTGTCAGTCTGTCAGTCTGTACAGGGTGGTGGGGTGGGGTGTTACAGTTTGAAACCCTAATGCCCCAGGTGTTTGTTGGTATTTTCACTCAAAATTTTCAATATGGGCTTTTGGGACCCCACCTCATGAACAGTGGCACTATCGTTTTGTTACTCAGTCCGAAAGGTGATTTTGTCAGCAATTGCACCATTAGTGCCACAGGTGTAAAACACATTTCAGGCAGGATGTGAAAATGACAGCTATACTGTTCATGAGGTGGTGTGAAAACTGGCAATGTTGAATATGTAAGCAACAAGGCACAAAGGGGTGTGTAAACCATATTTTACAGCACGGCCAGGGGTGTAGTAAGGCATGAGGCCAACGGCCGAGTGATTTCAGCTGCTGGCTGTGCTGTAAAATATGGTTTACACACACCCTGAGTGCCTTATTGGCGCTTTTATAAAATGACAGGGTAAAATCTTGTAATCTGATTGGCTCTTATTGATGTTTAAAATATGGTTTACACATAGTTAAAAAAGGGCTGCTCAGCAGTGAGAGTCTGCAACATAGATCAATGGGCATTTGGAACTCAGGCATTTCAGATAGCCTCTACTGCTAGAACTGATCTTCCACCGCAAACATGGCTGCTACCTTTACACTGTAAAAAACTTCAACTGGTCCCTAAAAATAAAACTACTTTTAAAATAAAAATAAAACAAATGAATTAAATGTTGTTTCCCGATTATCACACCTCCTTACATACATAAACACATTAGAAACAAAACTATAGTTTATAGTTTTCACTAAAACAGTTTCTTTGCTTACAGTGAAAATCCCCTTCTGTCTTTACCTGCTCATCAGTGAACTCTCTTCTTCTTGGCCTGACAGTGAGATAACTGAGTCTCTGGCTGAAACAAAGGCCTTTGTTGTCTGTGTGTACAGTGTGTTGGGAGAGAAACATTCTACCAGTGGAGCTGAGCAGAATTTGAATCCATGTATTCCATGGTAAACATTCCATATAGTGTATGGTAGAACGTTGTATTCTATGAAAATCTAGCTTTCCCTAGTGTTGTTGTACCATTGGTGTGATGTCACGATGTTGTTGTACCATTGTGAGTACATCACATCGATGGTACAACAGCACTTTCTACTTTTGTGCATGCACGAGCCGCTGTTGGTGGAGATGACAAAATGGGCACTGCACTTAATCAGAGGCACAGATGGACAATTCTAAATTTCAGTTAAGTTCAGTTAGAGTGGCTGGCACACAGTAGAACAGCCGTCTTTGTTTTAAATATGTATGATCACACGGAAAGAAGTGCAGTTTATTTATGGACACGGGCAGGGAGGGGAGGGGTCACCGACATCACGGTAGCGACTGTGGAGCAGTAAATTGCTAATTTGTTTACTGTTGCCCATACACTATAAAAGACAGTGGATGGGCAACAGTGAACAACAACTACTGGTTCACTTCTCGAGGTTTTCATGCCAACGAAAACCTCTCGAGCTTGCTCTCGAGGTTTTCTTGGTTACTATGACAACCTCTCAACGTGAACAACAGTGTCGTTGTTCACTGTTGCCCATCCACTATTCTCTATATCTTGAATGTGGAGAAAAACAGAAAAAAAACAGGAAGAAAAAGTAGGCACTAATACAATGACATCATCAATGGCATCACTTGCAGTGGGCGGAAGGATTATTTTACCACAAATGTACAAAGTAAATCTATTTTTCAGTGCAGGATTCTACATTGAAGAAAAGACATCGAGGACAGTTTTCTTTTCACAGGTTTATTTTTTTTTAATAGTACATTTCAACACACTGGGGTGGACTCCCAGTGTGCCACATTAGGGGGATACATGCCGACACAGGGATTGGTCACCCTGATGTAAGCTTTTAACAGAAAGCCACACTGTGGCTAATGTTGAGGCGGGAGCACAGAGAACTGAGCACTTGGAGAGAAAGTCACACCACTGCTAACATTCAAGTTTTTGGTGGGGCCAGAGGGAGCAAAGATAGGCCATAACTGCTGCCATACATATTTAGTGTGCACTCTAATGTCCAGCTACAGAAAGAAATGAAGGGATCCCATTAAGTGGTTAATTTCTTTAAGTAGCGACGCGCCATGTCAACAAAGCTGAACTGCTGTCATGATCAGAGTGCCTGGCCATTGGTGTACACTGCTAAACCCATTGCAGTTTCAGCTGTAATTGGCTTGGCAGTGACACACCTCTCATTTCCGTTATTGTCCCGAGACGTTTGATGCACAAGTGCATCAAACGCAAAAAGTTGGAGCTCCTGGAAGGCTTGGATGTGTGGGGAGTCTCAGTGAAGCTCCATCTGGGCCTGACTCATATCCAAATCTCCTTCCTAGTAAACATCGCTGGAACTTCTACTGCTGTGGAGATATGTGCCCTGGTATGCCCACAGATAAATATTTACAAAGAGATTCCAATCACTGTAGGAACTATAGCCTGTATGTTCCACTGCCTGAGTCAGTGGTGCAAAGAGTCTGAAACACGACATGGGAAAGCATCCATGTCCTTCCGTGAACTTGTCACACAAGCTTACACTCAAAGCCCCTGTCCTACCTGATGATGAATCTGTGGGAAACTCTTTGGCACCAAGACCAATCTGAAGTGGTGTTACCCCCAAAACAGAGTGTGCTGCCAAGGAGTAGTGCCCTCAAGAGATCTTGCCACAATCAGCTGCTAATGTTGGATGGCCTAGAAGAAGCCAGTTTGCCAGAGGGGCTTGTAGTCAAACCTAGCATACTGCCAGCTAAGGCTCTTTCATACGTCCAAGAAGTAACAGTTCATGTGACAAATGTAACAGACCCACCAGTGACCATCTGAAGGAGTGACCTCACTTGGGTCTATTGTGCTGATCTGGCTGTGCAGCCACAAAGAGAGATAACTCAGCTCTTGGGTAATTTGATCCTTCATTGCTCAAGTCTGGAGATGCCTCTTTGCCCACCGAGTGGTGGAACAGAATTTGAAAGAAGTCGGCACAGCAGACAGAAGTTTTTCCCTCAAGGAATGGGACACTGGGTATGCCAAGGTGTACAGCACCACATCCATGTCAGTAATGAGAGACCTTTTGGAAGAAAAGTTAAGACAACTGGCCCCACTGACATAAACAATGACTAGAAGCATTTGCAGGAAATGTTGCGCAGGCATCATTCAAGAATCTTGAAGCCCCTATGCATCACTTATTGTAGTTGTCAGAAAGAACAGTGGGACTGTCAGAATGTCAGAATCCACAAAACAAAATGAAAAATGTCACACTAGGCTTGTGGTACTCTTGACACATCCAGCAATATCTTGTAACAACAAAATCAGGCACGCTCCCCTTTGTCCAAAGAAGATGTCATTCCGCTGTAGATTCACTTGTGCAAAGTACAGATTTTATTTGGTACCAGGGATGACCCACACAACCTGACACATTTTGGATCACAATGATATCCTTTGACAAAGGTTACAAAACTAGTATGAGCACCCTCCTTAAATAATGAAGCACACTGATGACCTCATAGGACATTAAAATGGAGGCTGTCACATGACCAGCTCACAGGGATGGATTAACAGAAGGGCAAATGGGGTAATTGTCCCAGGCCCCTGCACTCTGGGAGCCCACTGAGAGACTCCTCACCCTTCCCTCCTCACCCCCCAGAGTTTGAAATTTTGTGCCAGCCCACTGCCTGCCTGCCAGGCATCTTGTCTTTTTTTTTTTTTTAATTTGTAGCCATAGGATGGTAATTACTGCAGTTTAAAGCTTGCCACTAAGGGGTGGAATAGCTGCCAGCTGGCAGAAACTGCCTAAGGCTCCAAATGCTCTCAAATGCTGATGCCCTCATGGCTCATGCCCAGGGCACCCAATGGATGCTGGTGTGATGACGGTATGCTGGGAGGGAGGAATATGCTCAGGCTTAGCAGTAGCACTGAGCATGTGTGACGCCTTTCTGATCCAACTTGTCATCACGAGAAGTCGAGGTTGGTGAGAAGAAACACTTCATCTTCCTTGCCTAGTGCTGGATGCCATTAGGAGCATGAGCAGAGCATCAGTTCAACTTTGGAGATGGAGTTGAGACTCAAGTGAACCAGAGCCAGCCCATAGCAGATCAAAGATCAACTTCAGTACTGCATCATCATCTCCTCTGTAATTCAAACAAAGAGGGAGGACAAACCCTGCCTCACCTGCCAGTTAGATGATTGACCAGCCTGAACTTGAATTGTTGCATGACTTAAGTTACAAAATCTGATCTCCTCCATAATGATCATTGGCACATAGTTTACCCCCTCAAACTAGCAGTACTTACATGATGACTCACTTCTCTTGTGCAGCTGTCAGGGACTTGTTTTTTGCTCCATTGGTAACAGCAGGCAAAATGCAAACTTTACCCAGGTTATGAAGGGTTAGGGTCAGTGGTATAGATTATGAGAGGGGTAGGGATGGCAGTCTGCACCCCAGCAGTCAGAGTGGCAATTTTGATTCCCCAAGTTTTCTTTCTGTTCATGTTTTTTTTTGTTCTGTTTGGTTGCAGGATTCAGAACCGACATGAGTCCTTGTGTGGGGGCACAACTGAACCATTCACCTGTCTGCGCCTTGCATTTTAAATGTTGTCCCTTCACTGGCTGCAATCATGCTCAGCAGATTCAGCCAGCTGAAGTGGGCAGATTTGCGCTGCACGCACCATGACAAGCGTTGTTGAAGTGTGCCACTAGAAAGCACATCTGATCTATTTGTTTGCTCCTCCACACTCTGTCTGTGTGGGTCAGGACTGGAGGAGTGTATGTACTGCTCAGCGCATCAGATTCAGCAGCGATCAGCCAGCCATGTCAGTAGACTGTTAGACTGTACACCTCATCATTCATCAAAAACTCTTTTCAGAGTTAAATCATCCAGGTGGTCCTTATCTACCAACAAATTCTCCACTGCTTGCCTGGCTGCTTCCATGTTTCTGTGGTCCTTTCTGGCAATTAAGGTGAAATTTTCATGGAAGTGAACCTTTTACATGTGGTGCGGCATTTTTATTACATTTTAAAATGTCTTCTTTCTGTTTTTTTAACCAATTCTATGCCCCTAGTTCTTGTTTTTCCTACTTTGAGGCTCAGTGATATGGGGCTAGCTGTGACTTTTTGAGCTATTTACTCGACCTCACTGTGTGCAGCCCAAAGTTCAATCTTGTTTTTTGCCTTACTTTTGTAATTGAATTTGTTTTAAAGGTTTAGGGATTGGTGACATTGAAAATAAAGTCCCTGTTTTGCCCTTGGCTAGGCACAGTGTGAGGTGAGCTTCCTTGCCGCAATCCTATGGAGACTGCTTATGTAACTGTTTGATTCTGGGGTTCAGGAAAGCATGGCTTTTATAGCTGAATTTAAGCATTTATAGTTGAATTTTGTAGATGGGAGAAGTATGTAGTTTTTTTTGCGCCTTGATTTTAATGAAGAGACTGTCTGAGTATCGCCAATTTTAAAAGGAAATGAAATGATAGTCATATTGGTGGTGATATCGGTTTTCAACAAGACAAAGAAAGCTTTAAAAGCAGCCAAAAAGTTTCAAAATGACCCTCAAAATGCACCAGACTGCATCTAAAACCTGATATGTTCATGAGGGCCTAGGCAGCCCCAGAACCCCAGCCCATTGTTTTAGTATTTCTCAGGACTACCAGGACTTTTATCAGTCTTGCCACCCTCCTCCCCACCCCATCAAAAAGCTAGCTACACCCTGGTTAGGGCAGATTTTGCTCTATAGTTGTAAAACTTGGGGCCTGGGCTTCAAAACAAAATTACTTTTAAAAGACCCCATCCCTCATCTCTAAAATTTAAAGTGAAATTATGCAACCAGAGTACTGTAAGTGTCAGTCCTACAGTGGAATAGCTGTCTGCATTTTCAAGCACCTCTGTCTTCTGTCTATTATTGTACCTACTAAGTTTCATAAATCTGAAATTGTTAAAGCCTCAGTGACTCAGTGGTGAAAGCTTTATTTTTAATTTCAACAACTTCCTTTGCAGTTCTAAGTGTTGACTTATTATCCACAAAAAATGTGCCCCAATGGCAGACTTGGCAGCGACAGTAGTTTCTTTTCTTGTTGATGTTGAATGTTACCTTTGGTGCCTTGGTGACAAGTTAACTCCAGATAACACCATAGTGAGCTCTAGGGGAGGCAAACACTTTCTATGGATGCTCTGGAGTCTGGTTCCATGATTTTACTCCCAAAAATTAGAAGATGAGTTTTGCTCTTCAGTAATTTCGTGGTTACAGCTCTGAACTGTGATCTTGGGAACCAAGGTTTGATTTTGAATCCCACCACAGTCATTGTCTTGCTGTGTGACCTTGTGCAAATAATCCAAAACCTCTCCACACTAAGGTATTGGGGGGTTCTTTATATGGGCTTTGTAACTAGAAGCTGCTTGGGATGGTTGATGATGTGGAACCTAGGGTAGCCATTAAGTATGTGTGTACAAGATGTTCTCAAAAGATCCGGGAAAAAAGAGATAATTTGATACCTTTATTGGACCAACATAGATGTTACAAAAGAAAATAGGTGTTTGAGCTTTGGGTTGCATAGAATCCTTCATCAGAAAAATAACAATTGGTTTGGAAGAATACACTTTCTTAAAGTCCAGATCATACATAAAAAAAACACTTTTTGCCTAACACTTTTTGCTTAACATAAAGATATTTTCTTATTTAAAAGATTTTTAACATCATATACTATGTATTTTTCAGCTTATTTTATCTTGTGGTTTAAAATCATAGACATATACCAATGCACGACAAATGTAGCTGTAGTATGTTTTATGACCGTTCTCAGGGAAGAAGCTTATCTATTCTATGACATTTGACCTTGATATACCTTTCTTTTTTTTAACTTTCTTTCTCTATACTCCCATACCCGGGCATCCTCCAGGAGTGCCCACGGATAGACCACTACTCCCAGACTGAACCCCTGCATCTCCTGGGTCTCTCCTCCCACATGACCCCAAGGCAGGCTCGACCCACGTATCACCTCCGAGGCTGGTTCCACCCTACCCCTGGCAGTAAAACTCTTAAGTGTAAAGTGCCTACCTGGAGCTGCAGGCCTGGCTGGGAGAGATCCGGTGCGTCTGAGCTGGCAATTGGGATGTTGGTGTTCCCCTGGGGCCACCGTCATCTCACTGGTGGTCTGGGAGGCTTTTTCCTTGTGGCTATTTTCCCTATGAGCTCATGCGGTATGGCGCCAACACGCAGGCAAAGCCCCATAGATGCCTGCCGCACTTGTCCCCACTTGATCCCCTGCAGGTGAAACCCCAGTCTCCATCAGGGGTTACTGCTGCATCAGGGAACCCCTGGATCCCACCCAGGGAGAGGAGAGCTGTCCCTCCTGCTGACCCCCAGCACCCGGCTCATTCCTGAACCGGGTCGCTGGCGTAGTGTGGTGCGCCATCCAGCGCCTCAACCCTGAGCACTAACAGGCCGGCTCATACCTTTCTTTTGATGGAACTCTGGTGTCTTTAATGGTTCCATGCTGATTTTAAAAAACAGTTTAAAGAGATTCACCAAGATCCACAACTAGCCCCTGCACCATATCTATCGGTGCCTTACTGCCAGAGGATCCAGATAATGTTAGGCTTTCCATTAAGCTTGCATTAATTCAAAAGCTAGAACACTTGTAACTTTCTATTCACCAGGTCTCAAGGACTTCCCGTTTTTGCAGCCGCCTACACTCCGCCTCTCGCTCACTAGCGTGATGACGAGATGCCAGTGAGAGCATGTGGCGCTCCATTATAAGCAATTGGCAGCAGCTTTTCCATCTATTTTTAAATAATATAATGGCCACTTATAATGAATCGCTGGCACCAGTCGACTAACAAGGCCCTTGTTAGTCGACTGGTGCCTACATTGCATCCTGATGATCCAAAATGATGGCAGATAGAGGCTTAGTGACCATCCAGTGAGCCCAAGCCCATCTAGTTTTCGGACTGTGCCCCTGTCAGTCCTCCCTAACTCCCTGCCAGTCTGCCTCCTTACACAGTATTCCCATATGCCTGTCCCACTGCCTATGAACCCTCCCACTGCTTCAGCCTTGATGTCCTCCAGAGCTTCTTCCAGTCCTTTACCACTATTTCTACAAAAATTACCTTCTGACATCCTTCCTGAACCTCCCTCCCCGGCCAGTTTCACAGAGTTACCCATGGTACCCATGTTACAGTACAACTCATAGTGAACAGCTCGCTGCAGTCCACCTCATCTATTCCACAGATGTACTTGAACATCTCTGTCTCATCACCTTTCTTTCTTCTGTCCCCAACATGTACATGTTTGTTCCTGCAATCACTGCTTGTAGGACCTACCCTCATGTGCCTGTATTTTTTGGTGTTTGTCTGACTGTACACCACCTCCAACCTGTTCTTGTCCTTCCTCAAGTGTCGGCATCAATACTGCACAAATGCAAACCAGAGATCTATACAGTGAAAGACTGTGATGTTTGGGGTTTGGCAGACATGGGTGGGGCACTAAGAGATGCAGGAGGACAGCTGAGTAGGTGCACCAACAGGTAGGGCTTACAAGGAAAATTCACTGGGGGTACTGTGGCAAGTATGAAAAACAACAGGGTGAAAACAGAAATAAGGCTGGAACAGTGGCACAGGGGCTGAGGCAGTGGTGAGCGCCACCGTGCCACGCTGGCGATCCGAGTTCAGGAATGAGCTCAGGTTATCAGGGTGCAAAGGAGAGGCAGGGAGCGGATGAAGCAACCATCAGGCAGTTCTCCTGTCCTGGATGCTGGTGGCTTGTCAACTCAGCTCTTGGCTGCCACCAGGGGAGACCTGGAGGGCAACACTGATGCACAACCAGCAGGCAAAGTTCATTATGGGGACCCATTGGTTCTGGGGTGCATCGCGTGCCTTTTATTTATTTTTTATTTATTCTTTGTTAACTGGGTAAGGCCCATTAGGCAGAACTGCCAGTTTTCAGGGGTGACATGGAGCTTCCATACACATCGCAACCTAGGTCACCTCGGTTCAAAGCAGAGAAAAATGGAAAAAGAAATCCGAGGTCAGTTGGCGCACTGTGCACCTCTCTGGAGCTGCACCACCACCTGGACTCCTTGGCACTTTCTGGAGGTGGACTCTGGGGAGGGATGATGGCCCATATCCCTCACCCTCTGGCCCCTCAACAGGTGGCAATCCAAGGAGGACTCACACTGAGGTAATGTCACAGTAAGAGACAGATGGTCTGGGGAAGTGGTGATGGAGCAACAAGCTACCCAAGGGTAAAAAGCTATGCAGAAAAAACTGAAATAAAAAATAAATAATCCAGATCAGTGAAAAAGATTCTTTGATTAATCATTAATTCTTTTTACCTTAGATGCTCCTTCCATGATAACAATCTCCTAACCACAGAAACAAAACACAATGTAATTTCTGTGCTGCTATTCCCAAGTACTTCTCCGAGAAAAAGGCCAGCAGCAAATCCAACATAAGCAAATCATTTATGGGTGGCTAACATTTGGATGGAGATTTGAAATCCCCACAGGAGTTAAGAATCAGTGAAAACTCTGGCATAATATTACAGATCTCTGTGCTATGGGGTTTCAAGTTGTGGGTCACTTATCCATAAATACTGGCTCCAAAATTCCCAGAAAAAGTTGAGAATTTTAGGATTGTCTCTAAAGCCAAGTAACATTTTACAGAAGCCCACCTCTTCAAGTGGTGTAACAGGCTGCGCTTTGAAACGACTGAGAAGCTGCATGGGATATACTATATTGGACTAGAAATCTGCAACTGATCTCTCTACTTACATCTGAGGAAGTTTTCCTTACTTTACAGTCTTACATTGGTATTGCTTTGTGTTTAATTTCATTTTAAATCAGAAGGGGTTTTTCAAAACTACTTATCTTGTGAGCAACTTCAGAAGGGTTGAAATAACTGCATATTTGATTTTCCTTTGTAGCTAACTGGACTGTCTACTAGTATTCTGTAACAGTTTGCATCAAATTACTTTTAAATAGTTGACAAATCAGTTACTGGAGATTAGCTGAATTACTATAAAGGGCAGTACTCACCAGGGTGGTGGAGCAGTGGTGTATTTGATTGTTTCTAACAGTCACCAGTGGTTGTAGACTACCCACCCACCCCAGGCATGACGCTTCCTTTATAGCCAAGGTTCTGACATCACTTCCTCAACAGGTTTTGGGGCAGAACTGTCATATTCTTAATAACCCAGCACAGTGCATAAAGGGTAAGAACACACCACACAAAGGAAGGAAAAATATATATATATATTACATGTTGTATATTATAAGGGAGAGGGACATGTGGGAGTGGTGCAATGCACTGGCTGTGGGGCAGCAGTTTTCCAGGAGACATTCAGGAAACTGCATTGCTGTCCTATTTGCAGGCAACTGTCAGCTCTGAGGGGAGGTAGCCCACCTCCAGGCTGAACTGGCAAGGACTAAGGAGGCCTCCCCACCCAAAGAGCACCACTGCCACAGAGGCTGCCAAGTATGAAGAGCAGGTGGACCACAGTGGGTTCTGGGAGGGTACAGGTGGTGGAACAGAGGCGAAGCCCCTAGTTGTACCTCTACACAAACCATATGCCAGTCTGGCAGAGCAAGGTTCTCTATGATGGCACCCTCAGTGGAGACCAAGAAGAATGCTGAGGACACCCACAAGGGAGACCCACAGAAGGGTGGCAAGGGACATCACAGGGAAGAAACAGCTTCTGATAGGGACTCAATTGTTAGAGGGGCAGACCTGGGGAAGGGAGAGAGAGGAAGTAAGGTGCCTGCCTGGTGCCATGGCTTGGAGGGACAAGAAGCGAATCCTCAGGATTGCAGAAGCAGCATCACAGGAGAGGGAACTAGATATCATTGTCCACCTTGGGACAAATGACCTAGCTAGGCATGGGATCAGTGTAGTGCAGGATGAAATTGTGGAGTTGAGGAGGGGCCTCAGAGAGGTAGCAAGCATAGTTACCTTCTCAGAGGTGCTGCCAGTGCATGGCAGGGGTGAGGCTAGGTACTACACCCATGCAGTTTAATGAATGGTTGCACAACTGGTGCAGAGCACAGGCTTTAGCTTCATTGGGGACTGCGGGAACACCTGGAGAGATGAAGGTTTATACTGGCATGATGGTCTGCATCTGTCCATGAAGGAATCAAGATCCTAAGTGACAGGTTTAAATGCTTCCTTGGCAAGCTTTTAAACTAGCCATGGGGAGGTGCTAATAAGAGGCAGGGAAATTTCAAGCCTCCCCACAAAACATGACGGGTAGTAAGGTAAACACTGAGGTACAGTGCTCAACAGAGGGCAGGACTGGGATAAATGGAAAAATAGACAAGGGCAAAAGAGCAGGCATGGGGGAAAAAGGATAAAGCCAACATTAAATGGAGGGCAATGAGTACCAACGCCGTAGTCTGGGAAACAAGCTTCCTGAGCTAGTAGCCTTGATGGAAGATGAACACTTGGATATTGTGGCAGTCACAAAACATGGTACACGGGGAACCATGACTGGGATGTCAACATACCGGGGTACACAGTCTACAGAAGGGACAGGGAGGGAAAAGAGGAGGTGGAGTAGCTCTCTACATAAGGGAAGGGATCAAAGCTACAGAACTAAAAAGTAAAGGGAGGATAAGAGGCACTGGGTCACCTTGGAGACAGGGAATGGCATCACAATCCGCACAGGGTTGTATACAGACCCCCATCTCAAGGGAGGAAATGGACAAGAAAATGATAGAGGACATTCTCAAAATGGCTGAAAAAGGGAGATACTGTTAATGGGGGACCTGAATATGCCAGATGTTAACTGGATAACATGTACTGCAGCCACATCCAAGAGCAGGGTCATTCTCGATGCCCTGTAGAGGGTAGGCCTTAGACAGCTAGTGTTGGAACCCACTCAGGAGGAAGCAATACTAGACCTAGTACTCTCAAATGGAGAGAGGATCACAAATTTAGAAGTCAGTAGACATCTGGGAACAAGCGACCACTGCACAGTGTGCTTCACAATAAGCACAACCATGGAGACAAGCCATACAAAACAAGCATTCTGGACTTTAGAAGGGCTGACTTTGGCAAAATGGGTGAATACCTGAGGAATACACTAGCAAATGGGCAAAAGGAGGGGTGGAAGAACAACGGAGAAAAATCAAAACTGCCATCATAGAGGCAACAAGCCTTTGTGTGAAACAGATAAAGAAAACAAAGCAGAGTAAAACCACTATGGTTCTCAAAAGAGGTGGCAGGGAAGGTTAAGGAGAAAAGGCTGCATTCAAAAGTATAAGGCATCACAGAAGGAGCACGACAGGGAACTGTATCAATTAAAGCAGAAAGAAGTGGGGAAGGCAGTCAGAATAGCAAAAGCCCAAACTGAGGAAAAAATAGCCAAGTCAGTTAAGAAGGGATAACACCTTTATAGGTACATTAGGGAGCATAGAAAGGTTAAGGGAGGAATAGTGAAGATTAATAAGGGAGGGAGGTGGGCAGGGGACAGTGAAAAGGCAGAGATACTGAATGAATACTTTGCTCAGTATTCACAAAAGAAGATGAGGAGGAGTTACCTAAACCAGACAATAGAAGCACTCTGGGTAGGGGGTTGACACCAGTCCATTTACAGAAGAAAGAGTCCTGAAAGAACTCCTAAAACTCAAGGTGGACAAAGCAATGGGGCCTGATGGATTCACCCAGAATCCTAAAAGAACTAAGGAGGACCTAGTGACACCACTGACCACACTTTTAACAAATCATGGAAGGATGGGTTGGTACCTGAGGACTGGAGGGGGCAGATGTGATCTCCTTCACAAAAGTGGGAGCAAGGCAGAGAAGCAGGAAACTACAGACCTGTAAGTTTGACCTCAGTGGTAGGAAAAATGATGGAATCACTTCTGAAAGAAAGAATTGTTGAGTACCTAGAGGCCAGCAGGGCACAGGACCCAAAGTAGCATGGATTTACAGCAGGAAGGTCATGTCAGACAAATCTAATAGATTTCTTTGACTGGGTGACCAAAGTAATAGACCAGAGAGGGCTGTGATGTGGCCTACCTAGACTTTAGCAAGGCGTTTGACACAGTCCTGCACAAAGATTAATAATCAAGTTAGCCAGCTTGGGAGTGGGTCCCAGGGTGGTAGCCTGGGTTGCAAACTGGCTGCACAACAGGACACAGAAGGTAATAGTGAGTGCACACATTCCGAAGAAATGGGGTCACTAGTGAGCAATTCAGGGCTCAGTACTGGGTCCAGTCCTCTTTAACATCTTTATAGGTGCCATTGCAGAGGGTCTGAGGGAAAGGTATGCCTCTTTGCAGATGATACAAAGATGTGTAACAGAGTTGATACACAAGGAGGGGAGAAAGGATGAGAAGGACTTGACAAGGTTGGAGGAATGGTCAGACATATGGCAACTTAGATTCAATGCAAAGAAGTGCAAGTAATGCACCTGGGAAACAAAACCCAGGAGAAGAGTACACAATAGCAGGGGAGGTACTAACAACAACAAAAATGGAACGGGACTTGGGGGTAGTCATATCAGATGATCTAAAGGTGGGTAAGCAATGTGAGAAGTCAGTGAGAGAGCCAGGGAATACTGGGATGCATAGGAAGGGCATCACAAGTAGAAAAAGGGAAGTGGTTATCTCTCTGTACAGACAGTTGTCGAGACCCCATCTGGAGTAGTGTGTGCAGTTTGGAGACCTCATCTACGCAAGGACATAGACAGGATGGAAGCAGTCCAGAGGAGGGCAACTAAAATGGTGCAGGGTCTGCATCAGAAATCATATGAAGAGAGACTGAGAGAGCTTAATATGTATACCCTTGATGAAAGGAGGGACAGGGGGACATGATAGAAATGTTCAAGTACCTCAAGGGAATCAACAAAGTCCAGGAGGGTAGCATCTTTCAGAAAAAAGATGTAAGAACAAGGGACACAATTTAAAGATAGAGGGGGACGGCTCAGGGGTAATGTGAGGAAATCTTTTCACGGAGAGAGTGGTGGATGCTTGGAACTGCCTTCCTGGGGACGTTGTTGGGGCTAAAACAGTGGGGAATTCAAACATGCATGGGACAGACACAAGGTAATTGTAGTGAGGGTGGCAGGAAGTAGGCTGTTGGTTAACTAGAATCTGCAGCTTATCCAGTAGGTAGGGAAATGGGCAGACTGGGTGGGCCAGTGGTCCTTATCTGCCATCAAAGTCTATGTTTCTATGTTTCTATACTACAGTAGGACTTTGCAGAGTCAAATTTGAAGGCAGCACAGTCAATTTGTTAGAGAATAGAACTATGAACTGGGGCCCCAGATTCAAATCCTACCACAGCTCCCCTTGCAGCCATCCTGGGTAAATTATTTGGCCTGTTTGATGCTAGCCCTCCCTGGGTAAAACTGGGTAAAGCAGGTTCTCCCCTACCGCTGCACTTGCACACATGCACACGTGCACACACACACACACACACACATCCATATACCTAGCCTACCTAGACTTTAGCAAGGCATTTGACACAGTCCCACACAAAAGATTAATATACAAGTTAGCCAGCCTGGGAGTGGGTCCCAAGATGACAGCCTGAGTAAAGAACTGGCTGGAGAATAGGACACAGAGAGTAATAGTAAATGGAGTCCACTCTGAAAAAGAGGGGTTACTAGTGGGGTACCGCATGAGATTCAGTATTAGGACAGGTCTCTTCAATGTCTTTATAGCGACATTGCAGAGGGACTGAAGAAAAGATGTCTCTTTGCAGATGACACAAAGATCTGCAACAGAGTTGATGCACAAGGTGGGTGGAAAGGATGAGAAGGGACTTGGCAGGTTAGAGGAATGGTCAAATGTATGGCAGCTTAGATTCAATGCTAAGAAGTGCAAGGTAATGCACCTGGGAAACAAAACCCAGGGGAAGAGTACACAATTGGGGGTGAGATACTAACAACAACAAAAATGGAAAGGGACCTGGGGGTAGTCATATCAGATGACCTAAAGGTGGGCAAGCAATGTGAGAGGGCAGCAAGGAGGGCTGGGGGATACTGGGATGCATAGGGAGATGCATCACCAGTAGAAAACAGGAAGTTATTATCCCTCTGTACAGACAGCTGGTGAGACCCCATCTGGAGTACTGCATGCAATTCTGGAGACCCAATCTCCAAAGACATAGACATGATGGAAGCTGTCCAGAGGAGGGCAACTAAAATGGTGCAGGGTCTGCACCTGAAGACATATGAAGAGAGACTTAAGGAGCTTAATATGTATAGCCTCGAGGAAAGGAGGAGAGAGGGGACATGATAGAAACTTTCAAGTACCTCAAAGGAATAAACAAAGTCCAAGAGGTAGCATCTTTCAAAATAAGAGGTGTGCAAGAACAAGGGGCATAATTTGAAGATGGGGGTGGCTCAGAGGTAATTTAAGGAAGTATTTTTTCACAGAGAGAGTTGTGGATGCATGGAGCAGCCTTCCGGAGGAGTTGTGAGTCAAAAACAGTGGTGGAATTCAAGCATGCATGGGACAGTCATAAGGCAATTCTAGGGGTGGGGTAGGAAGAAGTAGGCTGCTGGTTAACTAGGATCTGCAGCTTATCCATTAGGTAGGAAATGGGCAGACTGGGTGGGCCAAGCGGTCCTTATCTGCCGTCAAATTCTATGTTTCTATGTTTCATATATACACACACACACACACCACGCACATACTGTACATGTCACCTTGCATGCACACACAACACACACACACTGAAAAAGAGGTGCTGCATCTCTGTGTGGCAACTTTTGTCATGTTCAAATTGTTCTCTGGACCTGTAGGTATATCCAGTGTTTTATTGTCACATTACTTATACTTATTTAAATCTGTATGTAGCTGTTGCACTTATGTATTGGTTGCTCTCAACTTGCCTGTTTATTTGTTTTATTTTAGTTTTTGGTAACAGTGTAAGGCCCACTGGGCACAAGGCCCATTTATAGGATGCATCCCAAGAGCACAGGGAGGGGAGGGAGGAGAAGTTACTTGTTCAGGGTCACACAGCATGCAAATGGTGGTTGTGAGAATCAAACCCAGGTCTGCTGGAAGTACCAAGCTCATTCACAACTCATTGCTCTATGTTCTAGGCTATAAACTGTTGTTTAGACTGTAATCATTTTCCCCTTTTACAATATAACAATATTGTATTTGTAACCTCCCATGTCTTGCTAAAAATAGACAATTCTGAGTCTAGAGGACTTACCTGGTCACCAAAAACTAAATACATAATCTGTTAAAAGGAAAATATAAGAAACTTTGTAGTAAAATGGAATTAGTTTGCCTACTAAAGATGGGCTGCATCAGCATAGCTCACATACATAACTTTCAAAGAATTTGGATTTCACAGGAACATAGAAAATGTGGAAGAAATAGATCAGTGATACATCCAGTCTGCTCTGTTTACCCTATCCTACCCTGGGACCTAATATCATGTCAGGTTATTGCCCTCCTCTCCTGTCCTTGTCCCCTGCCTTACTGCTTTCCCACTGTGTAACTATTAAGACTTTTACCCAGTCTCAGTCATGTTTGGAACCATTTGTGGTTCTTATACCCATCACCTCTGCTGGTAGGCTGTTGCACAGCTCAGCCACTCTCTATAAGATGAAAATAATTCTCACATCCTTCCACTCATACCCCTGTATTCCTGATTCGCCAGTTTTGTTGAATATTAACAATCTATCTTGTTCATTCCTTTTAGGGACTTTATAGAGCGTTATCATGTCTCCCCACTCCCTTGTGATCTCTAGTTAGTACATGTTCAGGGCCTGAAGTCAATCCTCATAGGCTCTATCCTGCTGGCCCTGAATCATTTTGGTTCATCTACTCTGTATTGTCTCTGGCCCAGCTTTGTCTTGTCTTAGTTGGGGCCCCAACTGAGCACAGTATTCCAGATGTGGCCTCACCAGTGATCCAGGGGGTACTGGGATGCATAGGACGGGCATCACAAGTAGAAAAAGGAAGTGGTTATCCCTCTGTACAGACAGTTGGTGAGACCCCATCTGGAATACTGTGTGCAGTTTTGGAGACCCCATCTACGCAAGGACATAGACAGGATGGAAGCAGTCCAGAGGAGGGCAACTAAAATGGTGCAGGGTCTGCATCAGAAACCATATGAAGAGAGACTGAGAGAGCTTAATATGTATACCCTTGATGAAAGGAGGGACGGGGGACATGATAGAAACTTTCAAGTACTTTAAGGAATCAACAAAGTCCAGGAGGGTAGTATCTTTCAAAAAAGAGATGTGTAAGAACAAGAGGGCACAATTTAAAGATAGAGGGGAGCAGCTCAGGGGTAATGTGAGGAAATTTTTTCACAGAGAGAGGTGGATGCATGGAACCGCCTTCCTGGTGAGGTTGCTGGGTCTAAAACAGTGGGGAATTCAAACATGCATGGGACAGACATAAGGCAATTGTAGTGGGGGGTTGCAGGAAGTAGGCTGTTGGTTAACTAGAATCTGCAGCTTATCCAATGGGAAGGAAATGGGCAGACTGGGTGGGCCAAGTGGTCCTTATCTGCCATCAAAGTCTATGTTTCTATGTTTCTATCTACACAGAAGCAGTATCACCTCTTTCTTCCTGATGTCAGCTCCCCCTCCGACACACCCCGATATCCTGGTTGCCTTGCTGTAGGCCTTGTTCAATTGGCTCGATTGTTTCATGGAGTCTCTTATGATGACTTGTAGGTCAAGCCAGTCACTTTTCTTATTAAAGGGGAACACTCAGGCCACTTTAGTCAATCCAGAAAAGATATAGTACTGAGACAGCTCTGGTTTGGGTGCTCGGTGATCTTCAATGGCGAGAGCAGAAGCACCGCTCCATCTTGGTACTTCTTGATCTCTCATCAGCGTTTGACACTGTGGACCATGGGGTGCTGCTCGGCGCCTGAGGGATATCTGTGGCCTGACTGGTCCAGTTCTCAGACTTCTCAGATGGTTTCAATCTTTCCTTGCTGGCAGATTTCAGAGAGTGGTGTCATTTTTTCCCCTCTGATCCAGTCTCTCTGCCATCGCGGGTCCCTCAGGGCTCGGTGCTGTCCCCATGTTGTTAGCAGTGTACATGCTACCCTCGGACACATTGTAAGATGATATGGGCTGAGGTTTCACTGCTGTGCTGATGATACACAGCTCTATCTGTCTTTTGTGCCCAACCAGGATAGTGCGGTCTCAATGTTTAACAGCTGTCTAGCTGAAATCCATGACTGGATGAAATCCAGCTGGCTGAAATGAATTCTGGGAAGACTGAGGTGTTGCTGGTGAATCCGGGTCACCTAATAGAGAGGTCGGTAGTGGGTTTACCCTCTGGTCTTTGGCTCGAGTGCACAGCTGTCTTCATCTGAATAGGTGCGTGATCTGGGGTGGTTCTTGACGATAGGCTGACACTACGTTCTCAGGTGTCAGCAGTCATCAAGTCTTCCTTTACCATCTTAGGAACATCGCCAGAATTAGGCACCTTGTTCCATCCAGTGACTTGCCTACACTTATCCACACGTTTGTGACCTCACGCCTGGACTACTGCAACTCTCTTTACCTGGTGCTTCCAGGGTTGATATCCATCGCTTGCAGCTGGTGCAGAATGCTGCAGCACAGTTGTCGACTAGGACTTCTCGTTCGAGTCATATTTATTTATTTTTATTTAAAGTTTGGTAACGGGTAAGCCTACTGAGACCAACGGTCCCTTTTCAGGAGTGACACGGAATTAATTACATGCATTAATTACATTTCAGTGGTACATATTTCAATTGTATACAGGGTAACTACTATGAGTACATATAGGATATAACATTGCACATACAGTATGTTAGTTAGGTAACAGTACACAATATACATGAAATACAAGGATAAGAAGTAATAGTAGTGCAGTTGCAATTCAGTTTCAGGGTGAAGTGAACCCACACTATTCAATTAGGTAGCGTAAAGTTTTATATAACATTATAGCGTAGCACATAAGATTGTTTAGTAGACACCCAGGCCAGGTGTTACAGAATTAGTCACTGGTAAATCCATGACACCTTAGTAGGGTGATTTAGTACCTCTTAAGTAGGGTGATTTAGTGGGCCAGGCACCTACGTACTCTAAGAATATAGGCATGGGGTGAGAGGATATTGGGCCTAGTCAACCGGGACTAACGGTTACAATCACAGAGACTCAGTTCCAATAGGTGCACTTTCAATGAAGACTTAAATCCCCGAAGAGTGGGAGAGCCCGACAGATACTCTGGGAGAGTGTTCCACAGGTAGGGCAGCATACTGATAAATATTTTTGCCTAGATAAGTCCTTTCAGGGGATGTCGAGGGGCGCCAGTCGATGACCTTAGGTCACGGCACTGGACCGTGGGGTTAAGCAAGCCACAAATTGGGGGTCAGTCGAGTGAATTTGTGAGTTATACAAAGTGAGGGATAGGCCAATTTGTGCTGTAGTGAGGGCCAGTTAAGGTCGCAAGGACCTCACAGTGGTGCCTCCTGGGAGGGTGTGTGTGAGCGCAACCCCATTGTAGAGTACCGTTAGTTTTTTAGTTCACCCTCCTTAAGAAACTGAAGATGGGGGCACCATAAGGAGAGTGGGAAGCAGGAGCAGCTAGCTATGGCTCACCTTGCCCGTCCGTAAGGAGGTTCCCAGCCTGTAAGGAGGCCCACTTTCTGGAGAGTGGACTTAGCTAAGTTGTCAATGTGCAGCTTGTAGGACATATCCTGGTCAAGGAGGATACCAAGATACTTAATCTTGTCCAATAACCTCAACTCTCTTCCCATTGGCTGTGTAGAGTTGAAGCAGTTCATGCCTGTCGGCTCCCTAGACACCTAGTACCAAATAGGACAGCCTTCATTTTCTCCTCATTAAACACAAGTGAGTTGGCAGAGAACCAGGCCTCAAGTGCTGTGAGGCAGGACTGAAGTTTGGTAGAAATAACATTTGGTCGAGGATCGCTGCAGTATGCAACAGTATCATCTGCATACAGGATGAGGTTGTCCAGCCCACAGTCCCACTTAATGTCATTGACAAGAGAGTAAATAGTAGATGACCCAGTATCGAGCTTTGAGGCACTCCAGAGGTCACTGGTCTAGGGCCTGATTGGGTTTCTCTCCATAGAACTTTTGGGTTCTATTGAGTGAGTAGCTCTCAAACCAGGTAACCGAAATCCGTCCAGTCCTAGTATTTGGAGCTTGAGAGAAGTAGTTCATGACTGACCAGGTCAAATGCTTTTGACAGATTGACAAATAAAGCTCCAGTCGGGAACCCCTATCCATACCATCCAGGATGTCTGACATTAGCGGATTAGGGCCATGTCAGTACCATAGCCCTTCCTAAAACCATGTTGATTGTAGGCTAGAATAGATGCACCTCAAGGTAGCCCTGCAGTAGGTTATAGACAAGTCTCTCCTGCACCTTTGCAAGTGGGCAGAGAATGGAAATGGGCCTGTAATTCTAAACGTTAGCCCTAGGTCCCTTTCTGTGGATGGGACTATGGTGCTAACCTTCCACTTAATGGGGACTTTTCCTTCTGTAGGGATCTGTTGATGAGCATGTTGACTGGGAGGATAATAGCTGGGCAGCAGCCCACAGCAGCCTTAGCTCAAACAGGTCATGTCTGGGGAGGAGTCGGAGTTAACCCGATTTAGAAGGGTAGTACCTCAGATGGCTTGACCAGTTTTAGGTGAAACTGAGGCCTAGGGTGATTCCATCCAGTTCTGTCGCTGCAGGGGACACCAGAGGGACATCGGGCTTAAGCGTGCTGGGATTAGAAAGGAGGCATTAAATGCCTCGACTATAGAAGAGGGTCATTGGTCAGGGTATTTCTGACCAGAAGAGCTCCATCCGGGGCATTTATAGCACCCCTCGAAAGCAGGTTAATTGGCACCAGAATTTCTTGGGATCCCTTAGGTGTCATGACTGGAGATCACACAAGTACTTAGATTTTGCATATTTGGAGGCTTTCTTGCATTTATTCCTAAATGCTCTGTATCTTCGATCTCCCAATCCGATTTAAGGCCAGTGGATTTGTAATGCCCCAGGTCCTGTCTCTGAGCAGCATGATTCGTTTTCAGGTCTGGGTTGATCCATGTGGCTCTTTCCTGCACCCTTAGTTTCTTGCATGGGGCATGCTCATTAGCCACAGACATGAATACATTGGTGAAATAATCTAGCCTCATCCAGGAGGGAGAAACTATAGGTTCCCAGTTAACCGCGTGTGGGTCAGAGCAGAAGTCCACCAGTACAAATCTGGAATAGTTTCTGGCTTCTATTACCCTGGCTGGCAATTTAGAGACCCTGTTTGACCAAGTGCAGAAAATGGTTGAGTGATCACTCAAGGAATCTGCCATGATTCCAGCTGCCAATATCCGCTCTGGGTTCGATACTAGTGACCAATCCAACAGGGTATGGTTGCCAGACTTGGCGTGTGCCTTGTAGGCAAGCCAATGATTTGGGTCAGGCAGGTGTCAGGACTGGGTTCTTGCTTTCTGAAGCACCCATAGTTCTCAGTTTTGGTTAAAGTCCCTAGGAGGATCATCTCCCCAGGGTATGCTCCGCCAATGCCTGGAGTTAGGGATTTGAGGGAGGAAGCTGCTGATATTACTCCCGTGCTGCGCAAACTGCACTGGCTGCCTGTACAGTGGCAGATTACCTTCAAGGTTGGACTTCTGACCTACAAAGTCCTGCACAGACTGGGTCTGAGCTATCTGCAAAGAGCTCCTGACTCCCTACAGCCCTGGCTTTCCTCTCCGCTTAACTGAAGAGGGGTTGTTAGAGGTTCCCAGGGTTTGACTGAAAACATCTGGGCCCGGGCTTTTATGTTTGGTGCCCCATCCTGTGGAACTCTCTACCTTATCAGATTAGAGACTGGGACCCTGGACAGCTTTAAAGCAGGCCTAAAACTTATCTGTTTAAGCAAGCATTCAGTATTTAGTCTATAGTATTTTGTGATAATTCTAACTGATTTATTTCAATGATATTGTAAATAATTTTAGATTGTGTTGTTCTGTTTTATGATTCCTTTAATTATGTATAGCACTTTGATTCTCAGAATCGTCTTAATAAATAAAGCATTATTATTATTATTATAATTAAAATTAAGAAAAAGACCAGGTAAAATAATTTTTACGTGTTTTACTGATTTTTAAAGCATTTATTTGGTTGATCCTGCACTCCACTCCACTCTCCTGCCACGCTGATATAGAAGAAATTCTGTCAAATTTATCATAACTTATTTTCCTGTTAGCTTCAATGTTGTAGAACAGATATGTAAAGCAGTGCACACAAAATCCCAAAAGATACTGCTGAAAATTCGGCCTGGTGGTGCTGAGGGTGGAGGACCTGGATGCCACACCATGCCATGCGGTGACCATGTTCAGAGGTGAGCTCGGGCCACAGGGGATCAGCCAGGGGAGGGCTGGGAGATGACTGTAATGGCTGCTGGGCTGCTCTCATCTATTGGATTGGGAGACTAGTTCCTCCACTCTTGGCTGACACCCAGTGGAGGCTGGATGTCACACCAAGGGAGATCTGGGGATTGACAAATGTCAGAAGGATGGAAGGAGCTTCCAGAAGTGTATGCGCACCTCCACATTTGTGTGCTTGCCTATCGCTGCTGGTCCTGGTGGGACAGGAGAAAAACAAAAGCCTATGTCTCCCCATGACTGACTGTGACAGCCCTCAATGCCCTTGAATCTCGCTCCTCATTGAGCCGGAGGGGAGAGGATGATGGGGTTGGAGCAGGAGGGGGCCTGATGGCAGGCATAGGTGGCCATGGGAAGCAAATGACATATCTAGAAAAAAAGGTACTGCTGTTAAGAACAAGACACAGCAAAGGCAAAAAAAAAAAAGAACAGTGCACACACCAGGGTAATCTCAAACCACAGGCATAAATGTTGTTGCATAATGGTCCCAAATTGCTACAAAATGCCAGGCCACACTGCCCCTACATAATGCCTTGCAATAAGGCTTATCTAGGTGGCCAAAATCCAAACTTATTACTGGGAAGTCATAAACATGGGTTACATGCAGTCTCACAGATTACGAACATATGAGCATGCCAGCAGAAGAAGGCCCAAAAGGTCTATAAAGTATGCTAATTGCAGAGCTCATGCACGTTTGTTCCATGTTGCTCAGTCACTCTGACCTGTCACCCTAATCTGCACTAACAGAGCTCAAAATGGTGACACCAGCACAGAATACTGGTGACATAAGAGTTCCACTGCTTCTAATTGATCTGTCCACACTTTTGCAATGTAGTATAACCATAACAACAATACTTTAATGACAGGAACCCTGCTAATAACCATGTCACCAACAGTATCGCACATATAACATAAAAGCAAAGGAAGAATACAGTACGCTGAGGATGAATCATAGCACCATTGAAACTTGTCTGGCTTCCTAATGATCTACACCCAGGAGTCATACATATAAAATACTGTAAGTTGAATAAGCTGAAAACTACAGCTTTAACCACTACTCTCTAACTAAAACATTAAACAATCTGCCTCAAGACACAATAGGATAACTTAACTATATGTCTGATCAAACAGATTTGTACGTAAGAATACATTTCAAAAACAATCTTTAACCAGAAAAAACAGAGAATGCCAATCTACTGAATCATATCAACAATATTCTTCAAGAGAGTTGAAAACAACTCTTTGGTGTGAACCAGTGACAACACTGGAGTTAACAGAAAAAGAAATTACAATAAGTCTAACAGTTTCTTCTTTCAGAAGCACTGCGTTATCACCTAGAAGTCCTACATACAGGGGTTATCTGAAGCAGTGGCCATCAAATTCTGTGTGGGAAAGAATATTGCGTGTATCTTCCAAAAGTTTTACCTTGGGATTGCTGACTGCATCACTTTATCACCCAAAATCTGCATCGGCATAACACTGGATATCAAGCATGTAGTGCTTGGAGAAGGTAAGCAGGGAAGAGGACATGGCTGCAAAGCTCTGAGAATAAGGCCTCTGCTCTTTCAGCCCAGGAGGTTACAATTGCCTTAGTTGAATGCATCTTGATTAAAGCAGGTGATATCTGTTTAGAAGTCACATAAACCTTTGCTATATAGTCTCTGACCTACCTAGCCAAGGTGGATTTGGAAGCCTTAGCCCCTTTTGTGTCTCCATCCAGCACAAAACATTTTCAGACTTAGGAAAAGCTGCTGATAATATACAGATTTTTTAGCATTCTGCACATCAAGTTAATGAAGATGTCTTGCTTTCAAATTCGATGGCTTCTGTCAAAAGAAGGAAGTCACACCTTTTGGTTCACACAGAAAGTAATTGACACTTTGGAATTTTTGGGACATGGTCCTTGGAACAACCTTAAAATTAGATACAAGTCTCTACAAGATAGAGCCTGCAACTGACTAATCTATCTCATAGAGTAAATTGCCACTAGGAAACACACCGTGATGAAGATAAATTCTTCAGAAACAGTGTGCTGCAAACAAAAAAAGCCACACCAGGATTCCGATATGCGTGATAAAAAGTCACAATAGCAAAACAAAACTGGGCACTCACACCATAGAAACAATGCTTGAAGACTTCTTAAGGTGCATAACAATTTTATTTGTGACTTTAGAACTACAAATGTGGACCCTAGTGTCAATGCCTGCAACACTACAATCCAACAAGCAGGAACAATAAAGCTGTCCGACAAAGGGTGGCAGTGTAGTGATCCTAAACACCTCTGGCTATGTCACAGACATCCAGAAGCAACTTTCAAATTAGTCATTTAAAAAAATTGACAATGACCCAACATCAGACTTCAGGTGGATTATCGATGAGGAAGTAAATCTTAAGTATCAGAATGAGCTTATTGATGCAGCTACAGTACAAGAGGTCTTTGATTACTGCAGTCCAACAAAGCCAATGATTTATGCCCTCTCAAAGGTGCATAAATCTTTGATAAACCCAACAGTAAAGCCAATAGTGAGTGGGATTGGCTCATTCACATAGTGATTCTCTAAATAAGAGGGCATCCACATTATATCCTTGATGTCTTCCTGAGGTCTTCTATTAAAGACACCGGGGTGGGGTAGTGGTAGTTTATTGATGGGTCGAAGACCATTACAAGATAACATGATTACAAGAAAAATTCAATTTTGACACATATAAACATAAAATAAAATTCATGTTAAATACATAAAGTGCTTGATTCACCAGTATTGGAGAGGATAATACATATCAATCACATTTACATTTGGCAAATGAGGTCTGCATAATATTTAACATCCTTCAATTACAGTGACCCTTCTATACAGTACTTAATTCTGCCTCTTTTATCTTATGCCTTAGGTGAATTTTGTCAATGTTTACTAAATACATTGCAACTGTCTTAACAATCACATCATCCCTCATAGTAAATAGTAATTTCAGTAAAAGATCTGAGTCAACAGTTAATATTGTGTTGCACATTGGTAAGATCCATTTGGCTCTGGGCTTGTTATACCAATGGCATACAAACATAACATGCTTAAGGTCCTCTACGCAACTATTAGTACACAAGCAAATTTGATATGCCTGAAGCGCTCCTCCTATATAAAAGCGTCTAGAAAATTGTTAGGAAACAGTTCTAGCTTGTATTTGGTGTATAGTGCCCTTTGTTTTGGGTCAGTAAGAATATCATAATGATATCTATAAAATGCACATTGTCATTTACTCTGAACCAAGGAGAAATTTCCAAATGGGAGATGTGCCCTAAATCTAAAGCTTTATAATACTCCAAAATCCTGGATGAAACATAAGATTGATACATCAGGCTAAACATAATGCCCTTCTTAGCATATTTCCTTAAATATTCTAGACCAGATTCCTGTAAAATTTTAATCACTGAGGCTAACCATCTGGATTTTAAATGTCCCAGGTTTAGCCAAGTATATTTTCCTTAAGGCAGCAATGGGTCAGTCTGTGCCTCTTATGATGCAATATTTTGATCCAGTAATTAACTTTTCTTATTGCAAAATATGCTCCCATGCAAGCTAGTCCTAGCTCTGCTCTCACTAAAGAAGATGGAACTGATTTCCAAAGACCCAAACTGGATCTTAAAACTTTATTTATTGGTATTTCTAGTTTGTTTACCTCTCTAGATTGCCATACTTCCCCATTATACAGAGCTTGGACATTGTATTTAGTCTTAATAGCTAGTAAAGGGACCTAACTGAGTTCCCTCCATATGTTTCATTCAACCTATGTAGTGAATTTGCCATCCTTTCAGATTAGGGACTACGTTTTGTGTGTGTTTAGTTCAGTTTCCATCACTTGTAAGCAGGAGGCCTAAATATGTATACTCCTAACTGTAACCAAATCTTTATTACCGATTTTCCATCTCTGTGTCCCACCCTTAGCTCCGAAAAATTAAAATGTGACTTTTTGTTCATTAATTCTCAGATTGTACTCCCTGGCAAATTTATTCAAAATATTTAATTCGGCCTGTCAACCTGATTGTGTATGTGAAAACAGGACCAGGTCATCTGCGTGAAGCAAGGGTTGCAGCCCTTGCCCACTATTTTCGAAGAATCAGTCTCAACGTTCCCAGCTTTCTCAGTAATTCATCAATATAAATGCAAAACAGAGCTGGCGTGAGGACAATGCCCTGTCTGACGTCCATATTAGTTTGAAACATGGGTGACAGCTGCCCTATGTTACCAAGGTTCACTTGTGCCCAAGTATGGGAATATAGTTCCTTGATAATCACAAGTAATTCATGTGAGAACCCCTTATCCTTCATAATTTCCCACAGTTTATTACGTAGATATAGTATCAAGCGCGAGTGCTGAAATCTATGAAAGCTGCATAGAGTTTTGTTTTCTTAATATTGTGTATTTTCAAACAGATGCCTAATTACAAAACAGTTATCTGTGGTAGAATAACCCATGCAAAAACCTGCTTGTGATTCTGACAGATCTCTAATCTGACTAATTGTTCTCTGAGTCTATTTAAAATTAATCTAGGAAGATTTTCCCCATGTGGTCTAAGAGGGAGATCGGTCTATACATGGCTGGATCAGCCCTATTTCCATTTTTGTATAATGAAATTATTGTGGCACCCTCCATGATTATGGAAAATCCAATTTACTACAACAATAATTAAAAAATATAATGAGAAGACTAGCCCACACTGAAGGAAAGTTTAAGTATACCTCCAATGGGATCTGATCTGGTCCTAGAGCTTTTGAGGTTTTAAGGAAGCAATAGCATGATAGACTTCTGAATGTAAACATGGGCGAACTGACTCATCTCAGGATTTAACAACACCTGTATTTCTTCTAGCTCTTTGCTGAAGAATTTTTGAATAATATGATATCCAAATGTCTGATGCAATATAGGTGTTAATTTCAAACCTAATCTTATTCGTGCCTTTTGCCACTAATTGCCATTATGATTTATAATCTTTTTATATATAACTTTTAGCATATCCTGCCATTGCTTCTGTTGAAAATCTTCTTTTTCTTTGTTAAAAAGCCTTATACTGCTCTCTATATTTATTCAATTCTTTGTACGTAAAACCATCTTTATGTGCCTTAACCAAGCTTAGGATCCTGTTTAGTTTATTTTGTTTCTCTACAACACTCCTCATCAAACCAAGATACTACCTTGGGACCAGAACTATGGCCTTTGATACGTGGCCTGGTTAAAAGAGATTGGATTTTTCCTAGACATGAGGCTACCTCATGCTTCAATGCTGCAAAATCATTTGTTTTCCCAAACTTTCTTCAGTAATACCTGCCACTAGATCTTTAATCTGGGCAGAAAGTTATATTCCATTTGATTTTATTATAGCAAATCTCTAACTCCGGAGTGGTGGTAATCTGGCGATGTTATAATCCAACTGTCTAGTTTTTAATACTAATGGAAAGTGGTCACTGTCAACTTTTTCAGGGACTATTAAACTGTCCCATACTGAAACGTCTCCATTCCAGAAAAAGTAGCCTATTGTACAGGGAACTCTTAATGAAAAATGAATAAAGATTCGGGGTTATCACCCTGTGTTCTACCATTTAATGGTGCTAGATTATATAAATTTAATACTTCAACTAATTTACAGCCCATACTATTCAATCTCGTGTCCTTTGGCCTTGGAGAATTTGCAGCCTCCCCTCACGTAGCAGTTGTGGTAATCGTTATCAGCATAACCATCATGCCTGCCAATTCTTGCGTTAAAATCAATGCAAAGCAAAACTTCATCACAGACAGTGACCGCCCAGCTTTTGTGTAGATACCTTCTAGTTGTTCCCAGACAGCCTGATCATAAAATTTAGAATTTATAGGGGGACATAAACATTGGCTAAACAGAATGTCATCCATTTCTGCTGGCATGTACTATTAATACACTATTATTGGAGTATAACAGGTCCACTTTTGTGTCTTCCTCTATTTTAATCCACGTTATTAATCCCCTGCCATTCTGCCTTTTTGGCTTCCTTTACCTCACATGACTGAAACATACTATAACCACTGAGAGAAGACTCCATTTCTTTACTGTACCATGTTTCTTGTAGACATATTATGCCAAACTTGGCAATAAAATCCTTCCGTCTCTATCCACTAATTTACTTACTAAACCTGAAATATTCCAAGATACCAGCAATAGCCTAGTCCAATCTTCCATCCCAAAGACATTGTCAGAATCACTCAGTCATTTCTCACACATGGTTAATTCCTGAAATTTATTTGAGATTGGTATATTATATGTTGTGATTGTTTCTTTTCTCCTGAATTTTGTTCCACTTCCTTGGTCTCAGGAGTATTAAATAACTCTGACCTTATTTCTTTAGAGTGAGGGTCAGCAATGGCCGAAACTATATGCAGACCTAGGGCATCTAATAATGCTAAATTTTCAACTATCTTTTATATAAACTCAAAAATCTGCCAGTTATGAAAACTGAATCACAATCTGGTACCAGACAGCCTCTGAATATTTTAGGAGAAATGGAGTTGGAGGAGAAAATAAATCTGGTTACTCCAGATAAACAGTTACTGTATAGAAACACACCCTGTGAGAAGAGCAGTGGATGCCTTAGTGCACTGCCTCAACAGAAGGGATGAGGGTGCCACTCCTCCATCTCCATCCCCACCCCTACTTCAGTTGGCAGAATTCATTCTGACATTTAACATGTTCATGTTCCTAGACACACATTATCTACAAAAGGGTGCAACCACAAGGGCGACTTTTGCCCGTCTGACAAATTTATATGTTGGCCTCTGGGAACAGCAACATGTACAGAACTCAGACAGTAACCCCTTTTTCACAAGCTAGTCTGTGGAGGAGATGTATTGATGATGAGGTTGCTGTGTGGTGTGGACTTAATAGAGTTAGAATAGTTTGTGAATTATCTGCATTCAACCAATTCCATGGGATGTTTTCAGTGTCTGCAGATAGTAATTCAGTCATCTCTTTGATGTCAGATTAGTAGAGGTGAGCAGGGTAATGCAGACACTGATATCTATCATAAAGAGACAGATAGAAATACTCTTCTGTTGACCTTGAATTGTCACCTGCACCAACATCCCCAAGGGACAGTTCCTTTGTTTACTGAAAGAATTGTAGTTCTGAAGAGAACTACAACAATGGTGCCATTAACTAAGTAAAAGGTTTGAAGATACATGCTGCAGTGTAGATGCAGTACAGAAGACAGATGATTTTTAAGAATGCAAAACCAGACCAGTCAGTTGGAAGAGACCAGTAAGACAGAAGAGAAATCCACACAGTTTAACTTCATCATCACCTTTTCAGCATATCTTTAAATCATACTGACCTGTACTCAGTGCTGACGGAAATAGCCAGTGAACCACCTAGAATTGCTAACAGGAGGCCACAGATATTGAAAGATGTTTTAGTAGATAGCAGACAGACTAGGAAAGCACAAACACCTGGCTTGGCTGTAACATTAAGAGCTGTTTTGCTTATAAAGATGTAGCTCTTGTAAGGTCATTGCCCCAGGTAATAGTGCTGAAAACCTACCAACTGGCAGGAGATACGAAATACATTAACTTATTACATGTCACACCACAGGAGTGATCTATTTAGCCATTTGCTACTATGGAGCCTTTTGTGGGCAAGCATTATAAGGCAATAACACCCAGTGGGAGAGCATTGCAGGGTCATTGCAAAAGCAGTGTGCAAAATGCCTTGGCCCAGCATGTGACAGGAGCACAGATATCAGCAAACCACAAATTTGTCATTGGGATATTGATAAGGTTTCACAGAATCTGAGGAGAGGATTTTGATAACTTGCTTATAGAAGCATTTGGATTTTTAGTCTTGGGCATAAAAGCCAGGTTTAAATGGTAGCTTTGATTTGGTTTTGGATCCATTTTTAAATGAGAGTCCATTTGTTTCATCAAACTCTGTTTCCTTGGTCTCTTTCTAAATCACCTAGGACTTCTGGATATCTTTTGTGAATGAACCAATCAAAACAAGCATTTGTCAATGCTGAATGTTTCCTTGCATGGTTTATGTGGCAGGGGTGAATTGGGTGCAAATATTTAAGATTTCTGCAGTTATGAGCATGCATACCAAAATTGCAATGAATGGGCATAACTTTGTCATGTGTTTATATTTTGACCCCAAATGTTGAACATGGTATTCTTATCACCCCACCTCATGAACCCCATAGGTAATCATTTTCAAACTCGTGGGAAAATGGCATTCAGCCACAGGTGTGAAAACACATTTTGGGCAGGATGTGAAAAATGACAGCTGTACTGCTCATGAGGTGGTGTGATTAAATGGTTATATTGAAAATGTAAATTTCAAACTTTGAAGTGAAAATATTGAAAATGACCAAAGTTACAAGCTTGCCTAGAAAAGTTTGAAGCGACACGCATGTAACTCTGCCATGTTTTGGATTTTTTCCACCAAATTTTCAACATGGCCTTTTGGGACCCACCTCATGAAGAGTTCCACTGTCATTTTTCATTGGTCCCAAAGGTGATTTCACACAGCGACTGCACCATTCTGCACCACAGGTGCGAAAACATGTTTTGGGCAGGATGTGAAAATGACAGCTGTATTGTTCATGAGGAGATGTGGAAAATGGCAATGTTGAAAATCTGAAGTGAAAATATTAAAATTGGCAAAGTTACGAGTGCGTAGAAACTGTGCAACACACGCTCGTAACACAGTCATTTTGGGAATTTTTGCAAATTTTCAACATGGGCTTTTGGGACCTCTCCTCATGAACACTGGCACTGTCATTTTATTGTCGGTCCCAAAAGGTGATTCCATGAAGCGACCATGAAATCACCTTTTGGGAATGAGTAATGAAATGACAGTGCCAGTGTTCATAAGGTGGGGTGCCAAGAACCCCATGTTGAAAGTTTGGGGTCAAAGTCCTAAAATGGCTAAGATATCAACATAAGTTGAAAATCCTTTGACAGCCATCATACAGTGCTTACCTTGATTTCTCAGTTCACGGTTCAGCTTCAAAGAGTGCAGACATGTCCTGGTCCACAGAAGATTGCAGCTGCCAACCTCAGAGGTTAGTATGGGGTAAGGGGGATACGAGGAGGTGGGTGCGCAGAGGAGAGTCGGGAGAGAGGAGGAGGACAGGGGAGATGGCGGGGACGTTTTCTTTTTATAGGCTTAAAATAAAAAGACATTGGGGACATTTTTTTACAGGGTATAAAAATGTCTGGGACACTAGGAGTGGGCTCCCAGTGTCCCAAAGTAATAAGCTCCCAGTGTCCCAAGGGGTACATAATGCTGACATGGGGATTGGGCACCCCAAAGTCAGTATGGGGACAGGAACAGAGGGAGTGGGGTGGAGAGTACACATAAGGAGGGAGTGGGAGGGTTCACTTGTGCTGCGGGATGGGAAACAGAGGAGTGGGGCAGAGAGTATGCAGAGGGAGGGAGAGAGGAGAGTTCACTTGTGCTGCCAGGACGGGGAACAGAGGGAGGCGGAACAGAGGGCAAGCAGAGATAAGTAGTGAGAGGTTCACTTGTGCATAATATTTTGACTGATGCCTGTCTGTGGAAATGTGCTGACATGCACAGTGTGACAACCTCGGTCTGTGCCTAGTTATAGATGTAGCCATTCATGGACTGGCCTGTTAGGTATTGAGGGTGATTGCATTGCCGTGCTGCCAGTAGCATGGGGCCAGATGCTCATGAATATTGGTACACCTCCTGACAGCAGCATGCGCTCTCCAGAAATGATGGCATTTGGGAGTACCACAGACACAGTGTGAAAAGGAGCACGTGCAGCTCCTGTGATGTGTTATTTGCTGTACCATGCGGGCAAAGAATGTCTACTGAACCTTTAAGTGCTTTCAGCTGGAAGAGCTGCATGAACAAAATGTCACTGACTACTAACACATGCTGAGGCTGCACTAAGAGCTAGTTGAATGCATCATGCGTGACTGGCTGCGACTGGAAACAGAGGTCCTCCGGCCGTGTGGGTGGGTGGGATCCACTATCAGGCTGGTTATCAGTTTCCTACTGTAACAAACTGTATGGCATACACACTACCACACTACAGGTCTGCCCTGCCTGCCCTCTCTTGCTGTCCCATGTTATAAGCCCGGTTAAGCGTGTTGTTGATGTACAGTGGGATAAAGTTCATCAGCTGCCTGCTGGGGTGCCAGACTGCTTTTATGTAAATGAAAGGAATGAAGGAATATGATCAGCTCCCAGGGTGAGGGCTGACCAAACAACAGACACAAAAGACGTTTGACCTATTCTGCTGGCATTTTAGTATGTTAGTAGTATGTTAAGCACTCTCACTGGAGCACTTCATTTCTTTTAACTGGAGAATGGCTTCGGCTGTGAAACTGTGATGAATGTCACAGTCTGGTTGCGTGCTCATTGGTCTGTTAGGATGAACCCACTGTAGATTGTTTTGCATTGGACTTGTTGCTGACACACCTTTGAAAGTCATTCTACTGCAAGATGTTTGTTGCTCAAGTGTAAGGAAACATAAAAGAGTCTGTAAAATCTCTTTCTTTCCCATATTGAATGTATTTAATAAATACACCTCACCTGTATGAGGCTGAAAACATTTCCATATTTGAAGCTAAGTTGTTAATTGTACATTAGTAAATTATTTAGTAACTTGCCTGTAATTTACCATATAGTTTTTACTTTATGTGAACTGCCTAAAGTAATCTGCCGAGCAGCTACGTTAGAAATGAAACATCCTTTTTACAACCGTAAGAGTGTTCTTGGTGGCAGTATTAATATACTATTGCTCAAGCTCAATCAATAAATATATTCTTTTTTAAAAGCCTTACCCAAACATTCCCATTTCCATGGAAGCTGCACATGAGACACTCTTCACTGAATAATAGTGTTTCACATGCAGAGGAAAGGAGTGCTCTGAATGGCCAGGAGCACTCCTCGATCTATAATGTTCTGAAGTTGCTAACCATGAAGATTAACTTACAAGAGCCACATATGGTGGCTAGCCCAATGGACTAATCCTATTTGGCTGTCATCAATCCTACTGTCTGATGGCATAGGGGAAGTGAACTACTGTCTCAAACTTGATGTACCAAATATCCAGTAGGAGATTTTCTACCTTTGATAGGGAGAGAACAATTTTCTGTAAATTTATCCAAAAGCATGCCCCAGATGTTCCAGACTTTGGGACGGCTAAAGAAATCCTCTTTACTATTCAGCCATGTTGGTCCAGGATGTGCAGTGTCCATAGAACGTTTGGACAGTTGTCTACAATGCCCTGATTAGGTGATCATCTATGTAGTGGTACGCAGGGTGACTCTTTGACTGCAAGGCAGTTGCAATCACTATCAGAACCTTCGTCCAAAATATCGGTGCTGGGGTAAGGCTGAAGGAGAGCCTGGAACTGGCAATGCTGTTTCCAGATACTGAAACTGGGCAACCTCTGGTGCAAGCGATGGATCAGAATGTGAAGGTAAGCATCTGAAAGGTCAATTGAGGCCAGGTAATCCCCTGGATGAACAGTCCTGATTACTGAACTTGGTCTGTCTCACAAATTTGTTCAAACTTTGACGGTCCAGAATCAGCCAAACCACGTCCCTCCCTGATATTTTTGAACTATGAAATAGATGAAATAAAACTACTTACCTCTTTCCTGAGGAAGAACTGGCCTGACTGCTCTGATGTGGGATAAGTCAGTGAGAGTCTGAGCCACTACTTCCCTTTTCCTGGGATTGGTCAAAACTGGAAACTGGAAGAAACAGTTTCCTGAAAGCTAGGTAGAGAACTCTCTTGCACAGCCTTGCAATATGATCCCCAGAAGTCTGCCATTGTTTGGTCCCATCTTTCATAAAATTCTGCAGGCAGCACAGTTACTGTGTTTGGAGATCCCAAAACTGTAGTATGAAGCACTTGAACACTGATTTCTATATCCTTGAAAAGAACAAAACTGCCTTTAGAAACATAGACTTTGATGGCAGATAAGGACCACCTGGCCCACCCAGTCTGCCCACTTCCCTAACTATTGTATAAGCTGCAGATTCTAGTTAACCAACAGCCTACTTCCTCTTACCCCCACTATAATTGCCTTATGTCTGTCCCATGCATTCTTGAATTCCCCACTGTTTTTGACTTCTGAGCCTCTGCCTTTAACTAATGGCATAGAGTTCTGTTGGCCCTTACACAGACAGCTGACTCTTTTTGTCTTTAATGTCTTTCAGAAAACATCCAGTTGGGGCTGAAAAGCACGTTACCCCAAAAGGAACACCAAACAAATGTAGCCATTAAAGAAATATGGGCCACCAGGAATAATGACTGGAACCTGGCTGTACCGGGTATACCATATATAGGAGAGACACGGGTAACAGAAAAGGAAACAGGGTAACACTCTATGTCAAGGAAGGCATAGTAGCACTACAGGATGAGTCCATCAGGGGAAAAAAGAGATAGAATTATGGGGAGACAGATTCGGCATCATTGGGAAAGTAGTTGTGCGTGGGGTGGTCTGTAGACCACTGGGACAGGGAGATAAGGGGATGGGGAACTAGGAGTAGAAACTGCAAAGGGATCGCAAAGGAGAGGTAATAGTTGTGGGGATCTCAATCTACCAGATATAGACTGGGACATTCCAGTAGCTAACAGCACTAGAAATCAGGCCCTGCTGGATATGTTGCAAGACTGCTTGCTGAGTCAGCTGATCAGGAAACCCACAAGATAGGTTGCCATTCTCAATAAGGTACTCACCAACTCAGAAATGGCAGGTGGAGTGTGGGTTGGGGAACCACTGGGGTCCAGTGCTAATAGCACCATATGGTCTAAACTGGCCCTGGGTACATGTATACACTCATTAAAAGCTGAGGTTCTGGATTTCAGACAAGCAGGCTTTGATCAGATGAGGAATTAGTCAAGGATAATTTGGTTGGTGTGGATAGAAATGGAGAGTGGAGGAGAGGTGGGGAGAAATAAATGGGCCACTCTCAAAGCAACCAAACAATGCTTGAAAATAGTTAACAAGGGTAGTAGGCACTAGAGACCAATCTGGTTCTCTGAGAAGGTCAGGGAGGCAGTGAGGAACAAAAAGGGCCTTCGTTAAATACAAGGGAAACAGAAGGATAAGGAATAGAACACACGCCAAGTAAAGATGAAGGAGGCCAAAAGTCAGTCAAGGACACAAAAGCAAACACAGCTGCATATTTATTTAGTTTTGTTGACCGGGTAAGTGCACTAGACAAATCCTGCCTATTTTCAGAGCACGACCAGAGGAAGGGATACAGATGAATGCCAACTGACCTTGAAGCAGATTAAGCTGTTGGTGGTATTTTTGTGAATGAGGAAATTTGGCCAGGACACCGGAAATTCCCCTACTGGCTGCCTTGTTGCCGCCAGTAGGAGCTTCGGACGTCACGCTGCATGATGGCAGCATTACAGCCACTATCATTAGGGATGGAGGTCGATCTGCACAAAGTTCCTGAGACTGATGCTGTTACTGTTTTCTCAGACTCACCCGATCTCTCTATTGATACTCCTGCACTGGAAACAGCACGGGCTTCTAGCGAGTTCATTGGAGGTGGCTGGAGATATGCCAGCAAGCGGGAGTTCGGCAGTTGAGGAGCTAGTGGAGCCAACAACAAGATGTTTCGATTCTGCAGTTTCCTCCATGATCCTAGGGACTGATACGGAACCGCTGGCTCAGGCGGAACTTCTTCACGGGAACAGGATGCGACAGGGGCCGGTTCCACGAGCGGACAGCGAGTGTCACAGGTTTATGACGGCGTTTTGGCATATAGGAAAAGGCCCACAGGACTCTGTTGTTGACTGGTCGGAGGATTCGGCTCTACAGGGAGCGGGATGGCGAAACTGACTCTGGACGCTGGATTCCTGATCCGACTGGACTACCTTTCGACGGACCCTACTACCACCAAGCATGCCACAGATTTAGCATTACTGGGCCCAGGTACTTTTGAAACCTCTCTTGAAAGTGCTGTTTTCACTGAGGGTGGGAGAGTATTTTGGTTTCTCAAACCATCTACCTCCATTTCTGATACTGCTGGGTTTACAAAGGGAAATACTGAAAGGTTCTCACAGGCAGGGGTGCAGAATCCCAGACCAGGCCTCCTATGTCGGAACTATTCAAAAATAAATTAGAACAGGCCCGAGGCGTAATGCTGTTAGGATACGCTATAAAGGTGGTCTCCCAGAGCATCCAGACAGATATTATGTCTTTAAGCAGCTGTTAAAATTCTCTATGGGATTTTCTGCCTTAGATATATATGCCTTAATTCATATTTCAGGTGAGGACTCGTTTGATGTAAGTTTTCAGTCTAATACCCTTTTAGACAAATTTTGGGATAAGTATACTACCCTTAAGACTACACCAATTTGGACCCCTTTTTCGTTATTCCACTTACTAGACCTCGAATTAGTTATATTACTATCATGTTTCAGTAATGAAGGGGTGAATGTCAGTGACATTTATCATTGGTTGCAGTCTAAATGTGACATTTTCAGCCAGAGGCCTTACTAGACTCTGAAGGTATATGGACTGGCAGTTGGAAGTTCAAAGTAAAACTTTTGGTCAACTCTGTAGTAATACACCTTCCCAACAGTTTCTTTTGGGAAAAGATAGGGGAGTTTGCTTTTATAGTGGACAACCCAGGGCCTGCTACAAGTGTGAGCTAAAACCCATTTAAGTAGTGTCTGCGATATGTTCAAGTGCCCCTTGTGCGGAGGTTTTGGCCACTCTCTAGAGATATGCACTAATATTTTCAGTGCAACCTCCACGGCGAAAGGGCCACTTTCACCAGTGCCCCTGGGCCCACAGAAATTGCACCTGCAGGTTGGGATCAAGACGAGCTACTGAAGAAAGCTCAGGCAAAAAAAGCATGATCCTGTTGATAACATTGCCCCTATGCCTTCAACCTCTTCAGTAGCAGACCATGTGGTAATCCCTAAAACGACAGGACCTGTTCCTAAAGAACCCCATATTTCTGCAGATAACCATATTGCTTCTAAACCTTCTGCCTCCAGTAAACAAACTACTGACTTTTCTATGCCTCCCCATTGAAACATTAAAAGTAGGCGACTTACAAGGGCTTCTATAAAACAATCCCCCATAGCTCCTTTACCTACAGAGAACTTCTTTTCCCCTCTTCAAGTTGACCCCAGGGAATCAGACCTTGAGTCTGATACCTCTCATATATCAGAATTAATTACAGAAGATGATGAGAGTAAAACAACAGATCTAGCGAAGGAAAAGAAAGGGAAAAAGGAAAAAAAGGAAGGTCAGTCAAAAAATAGCCCTTGATATTCTTTGATTCCCTATGTCCATTTTAAATTGGCCTCATACAATGTCTGTAGTTTGAAATAATTCCAAAGACATTTACCTATTTTGATGTATTTGGGGTCTTTGAAATTGGACATAATTCTTCTGCAAGAAACCAGGGTTAAAACTCTTTTGAAGTTACACAATTACAAAGGAAATGGATTTGGGGTCCTTCTTTCTGGACATTTGGTTCAGATGCTGCAGATGGGCTTGGGGTTTTATTTGGAAATGCATTATTTAAAATATCTTGAGTAATGGATCTTAGACCTGGTAGGTTGTTAGTTTTAGATTTTTCTTTGGGGAATATTCCTTTCGTCTGATAAATTTTACGCACCTCAGACAAAACTATCTAGCATAGAGATTTTTGAAGAAGTTAAACCCTTTTTGTTAACTAGGAAACATATTATTTGGGGGAGATTTTAACTGCTCCCTAGATAACAATATGAACAAATTACTTGGAAAAAAATATATTAGACTCTAATTTTCTTCATAAACTGATTAAAGATTCAGGCCTTACCGGCGTTTTTAGAAGCTTGCATCCACGGGAGGTGAAACATATTTTAGATACACTTATTCAACCCGTATTGATATGTTTTTGTTTCCGATATCTTTTCAAAAAATTGTTCAGTTTTACCTACTGAATTTTCTGACCATAATATTTTATTCAGTAATCTTTTTTAACCAGTATACCCCCATTTTTCCTCCTTACACTGCAGATGGAGATTAAACACTTCCTTTTTGCAGGACGATAATTCTTTTCTAAATTAGAGAGCTTTTTCACTGCTAAATTCTCCACCATGGGTCTCTTTGATAATTATTATGACTGGTGGGTACAATTGAAACTTGAAATTAAATCCCTGTTCATTAAATGGGGTAAACTTAAAGTAAACTCAGAATACCTTCAATATTTATTACATAGAAATCAACTATACAAATTAATGTTCCTACGCTAAAGAACGTTCCTTACTTCATTCCCAAATTACAATCATAAAAAATCAATGAAGGATTATCAATATGATAGGGCAAAATCCTAGATTTGGAATTTAAATATGGGATAAAGAATAGTCCTATGTCTGACCCCTTTCAGGCCTGTAACACCCGCCTCACTAATACTGTAATGACAGGACTTGTTAATTCTCAAGACATAGTTACTACTGAGATTGGGATATTATCTATTGTCCAACAATACATACAAGAATATTTCTCGATCTCAACCACATTACCTATAGAAACATTTCCATAATAACCTTCCTACCATACCTAAACTTCCAGTAAACATTTTACAATCATTAGTACTTCCTATTACCTCTTATGAAGTTGCAGAAGTAATAAAACATTTGAAGTCTGGAACTGCTCCAGGTCTAGATGGAATTCCAAATGAGTTCTATAAAGCCTGCTCTAAATATATGGAATTTTTTTGCCTCTAGTATTTAATTCAGTTTTGAATATCTCAACTGCTAAAACCTTATCTACCTCGCTTATGACTTTTTATATAAAAAGGTGATAAGAGTTTGGTATCTAATTGGAGACCGATTAGTTTATTAAACACCGACTATAAAATATTAACTAAGATCTTGCATAATAGGTTAATAAAGGCTGCAGAAATTTTAATCCATCCAGCACAAACTTGTTCCATACCCACTAGAACCCTGCAACAAAACCTGTATTTAGTAAGAGATATTTTTTCTATGTCGTCACAAAACTCTTCAGGTTCAGGTATTATAGTGGCCTTAGATCAAGCAAAAGCTTGATACGGTCTGTCATTCCTATTTATATTTTGTTTTAACTCATTATGGCATTCCAGAAATCTTTGTTAAATGGATAAGTAACCTATATAGTCAGGCAGTTACTATTCCACTAGTTAACGGACTAATGGGCTCTGAAATTAAAATTAAGAGAGGTGTAAACGCAAGGTTGTCCTTTAAGCCCTTTACTTTATACTTTTATTTTGGACCCAGTCATTAGAGTATTGTCTCTGACCATCGGATTATGGGGCTTTCCCTTCCCTTGGTTGGATAAAGTAAAAATTACAGCATTTGCTGACGATGTTACTCTGTTGTTAGCAAATGTCTCATCATTACAGAGAGCATTAGAGATTTTTCTTTTTGAAAGTTCTCAGGTGCGTCTCTAAATATAGACAAAGATTTATATTACCTTACAAAATTCCCTTCAGTAGCATCCACCTATTTAGATATACCTGTATCACGTATTCCTCAAAAAATATTAGGGGTATGGTTTGGAGTTGAGGATATGGCCCTATATAATTGGGAAAGAGATTGGAGATAGGAGAGTCAAAAGTAAATCTCTGGAAAAGTGGTCTTTTAGTAAGCAAAAAGAGTAGCAATCATTAAACAGTTTTTATTGCCCCAGTTTACATACATAAGTCATGTTTTCCTCCCCTATTTCTATTGAAACTAGGTTATATAGTATTTTTTTCAGATGCTCTGGGAAACAGAATTAACCCTATAAAGAGAGAATACACATACCTTCCTAAAAGGATGGAGTCTTAATATGATTAATCCCGTTGTTTTTTCATTCTAATTTTTGTTTTCATCATTCTCTTTTCTTTGGATTAAGCCCTTGTTAACTTGGCAGTTCTGGGTCAGTCAATTTGGCACAAATATTTCTTTAAATGGTCTTTATTTCCCCAAAAATCATTCTTTCTGATTCCTTACCTAAGTATGGACTTGCTACACTAAGAAACTCTATCAGTGGAAGATTCCTGCAGAAATTACTCACATTGTCTCGGAAAACGTTTTATGCTTATATTGTCTATGAAGTTCAAAAATCACATTGCTTTTCCTCAGTGTACCCCTACTAAATGATTCCAGCCCTACACAAATTAACAGATTACAGAATCCCAGTTAAAAACCTGGACGTTATTTGGATGTCGGTCCATGGAAGATTAGGTGTCAGAAACATGAAATACAAACCTTTCAATGAAAGATATTGTCTAAAACCACAATGTATTAATATAGAAGAGAGTCAACAACATTTCTTTATGGATTGCATAGATAGTCAGGCTTTTGGTCACAGCAGCACTTTATTGGAAATGCCACATCTTTCATCATTAACATATAATATTCTTGTTCTGGGTGATTATACAGGGATTTGGAAAACTATCATAAAAGTACTTTACATGTTTTCTTTGCTTTATTACAGTATTTTCTATGGCAAGCCAGATGTAAATTTGTATTACAACAGCAACAGATTTCTTATTCAGTTATCATTGAGTCTGTTCATAATGATTTACTTTCCCTATATGCTACTGACAGAAAACACCATTCTAATGACAAAATGATTGCTTTATGGAAACATTTTCCTATGTTGTGAAACACTTTTTTTCTCTTTGTGGATTCTATGTAACATATTGTTCTTTTTACTTTGTTCTTTCTCTTTGTGATGTTATGTTTTTCTCAATAAAAACTTCCCTACTCTTCTCGATAGTGCCATGGGATCTTTAACATCCACCTGAACTACCACCAATCCAGGCAGATGGGACCTCGGTTTAATGTCTCATCCGAAAGACGGCACCTCAGAAGTGCAGCACCCCTCTCATGCTGCACTACAGTGTCAGTACTGGGATATTAACCCAAGTTCCAGATGTGGGAACTGACCCACAGCCCTCTGATCTCCGGCCTCAGAGGCCGAGTGTGCTACCTACTGAGCCACTGACACTAAATATATAGTATAGTATTAAATATATAGCATATAGTGGAGATGGTCAGCGATGAGTAAACAGTTCTTCAGCACATCAGGGAAAACAGGAAGACAAGAGGGTAATTGTTAGGCTGATGGAGGGGCAGGTAGTTGAGGAGCACGAGCAGAAGGCAGCTACTAAAGGACTACTTCTGCTCAGAATTCACAGTGAGAATGGTGGGCTTTACAGAGCAGCATAAATGCTGCTACAAGGGATCCCAGAAATGAGGCAACTGGTAATTACAGGAGAAAGGATTAGAAAAGGGTTTTCAGCCTAGAAAATAGACAAGGCTCCAGGGTTGGATGGGATGCATCCAAGGGTGCTCAGGAATTGGCATCAGAACTGGTTGAACCCTAGCAGGGATATCCAGAACTCACTACAGAACAGTCAGGGGTGGTTTTGAGACATTGGAGGATAGTAGATGTGGTGCCAATTCATAAGAGCATGGGCAGGGAGGAACCAGAAAATTACAGGCCCATCGGTCTTACCTCACTTGAAGGTAAACTGATGGAGAAACTAGTCAACAAGGGCATGGTAGGCTACCTGGAGAGAAATGGGCCTCAGGATAGTAAGCAGCATGAGTTCATGACAGGGAAGTCTTGTTAGACCAACCTGGTAGAATTCTTTAATTGAGTAAAAGGGCAGTGGATAAGGGGCAAGCAGTAGATTTATGCTACTTCAACTTCAGCAAAGCATTTGACTCGCTGCCACACAGAAGGTTGCTAATGAAATATGAGGATCAGGGAGCAGCAAAGAACATAGTTAGACACCATTGGTGGGAAGTTGACTGAGGGAAGACAGCAGAAGATAGTGGTACATGGGGTCAGACCAGGAAATAGAGGTCACGAGTGGGGTACTGCAGGAGTCAGTCCGGAACCAGTCCTTTTCAATATGTTCATCAGCAGTATAGGAGAGGAATACAGAGCAAGGTGTGTCTCTCTGCAGATAAATAAGCTCTGTGGCAGGGTAGACAACAAGGAGGGTGTAGGCGAGTTAAGAGGGAACTACAAAGGTAAGAGAGGTGGTTCAAGGTCTAGCAGTTGAAATTCAACCCCAAAAGTGCAAGGTGATGCACATAGGGAAGAGAAACTATGACAGAATACTGAATGGAAGTGGTTAAGCTGACCACTACTTCAGAAGAAAGGACCTAGGGGTCATTATGAGACTCCCTAAAACAAACTAGCCAATGTAACAAATCCTACAACAAGGCAACCAGAATGTTGGGGTGTGTTGAAAGGGTTATGATAGCAGGAGGAAAGAGGTAATACCACCCCTCTAAGAGATCACTCTATAGATCACTGGTGAGACCCCATAGACAGGCTGCAGATGCTGAAACCAAAATTATTCAAGGCCAACAGGGCACATCCTACAAGGATCGGCTCAGGGCACTAAACATGTACTCGCTGAAGGCCAGAAAAGAGAGGGGCACCATGAAAGAGACATTCAAGATCCTGAAAGGAATAAACAAGGTAAACTATAAGGAACTGTTTAGCAGGAATAGTGGGTCCAAAACACAGGGGGCATGAATGTAAGTTGGGGGAGATTCAGGAGGGATGTTCAGAAAGTTTTACTTTACGGAGAGAGTGGCTGAGCTATGGAACAGCCTATCATAGCAGGTATGGAGGAAGAAAAAACTTTAATGGGTTTAAGTATCGGCTGAAACAGAGAAAACACTCAATAGTTACTTAGGGGTTAGCAGAGGCAGGGAGCAAGGAGGGAGGTGAGGGTGAAAACCCTACCTAAACAGTAGGTCGTGAGGTAGGATAGGGTAGGGTAGGATAAAACTGGGCAGACTGGATGGACCAATGGTCTTTTCTATCAATATTGTCTATGTTTCTATGCCCCTCTCAAACTGAAATGACCTACCCTGGTCTATGTTAGAGTTCCATTTAGGTAATTAAAAAGTAAGGATAACAACCAGCCAGGTGCTGCAGAGGGATGAGGCGCTGTGCCTCTCCCAGCTGCCATGCTGGCAACCAGGTTTGAAAACAGACTTGGTTGCTGTGGGTCTGCAGGGGGAGAGGATCGACTGTCCGATGGACAGGTCTCCTCTCCCATTGACTATCACCAGGTGGAGGCCTGGAGGTGGCACAAGTTGAAGTGGCACACTGGGAGGGGCCACCAGGACCAAGTTAAAGATTTTAAGATTAGCAAAGAGAAAGGGCCAGTGAAGATGATTACACGCTTTTCAGAGTTCTCTGGGACATCAATGCTTGGGTTGACAAAAAGCCTCATCTTTTGGTCAACAGTTCCTCCAGCAGATGTTACAGCTGGGCCTAGCACAGGCTGTTGCCACTGGAACTCACAAGCATGGTCGCATGTTGTACCGGTCTTCTCGCTGGGTCTTGACATAAGAAAGTCAAGGTTGATCTGGCCATTTGGTTGGATCACCATGCCATGTCATTCCTTTGTGGGGCTCCATTTTATTCCCCCTCTCCACCATGGAGTTGGCCTGTTACTGCCCTAAGAAAAATCTGAAGCCTCACAAATGCTTGGCAGTCCCAGTCCTATCAGGTATGATGTCAGCTTGTGTGAATGGGGTTGAGGGGGCTGTGGAGAGCTGTAGTATGGCTCATTCTGTTGCCTTTGAGCACATAGCACCTACAGTGTTCATCCTTGATTTCCCACCACAGCTCTCCATAGTATTGTGAGGAGCTGAGTCTGTTGAAGACCAAGGGATGGAGGTTAAACATTCTTGGCAAAGTTCTCATTCAGCGGAAGTCAGATTGGCACTGAAAACTTACTACGGTATCAGCAGGCAGTCACCCTGAAAAAGAGTTCCCATCAAGGGCAATTGCTGTGGGTAAGAATCGACCAGCTCAACTTTTCACACTGTGGACAGGTTGATTAACCCTCCCCATCTACAGTTTGGGAACGTTTTACTGTTGAGAACTGTAATGAGTTTAATCAGTTCTTCCCCAAGGTGTCCTCCATTCAAGCTGGGATCTTCTCAAGCAGTCTGTCATAAGCTGGCAGTACTAGTCCTGTGTTGGGCCAAGGCAAACAGCTGTGCTGGGTGGAGTTTACCCAGTTTCAGATGATGAGGTATTCCATGTGATAACGGGCTGTAGGGGGCCCTGTGGCCGATTATGTCAGAGACTGTTAGGTCACATCAGAAGAAGGGTGTTTTCTCTACTACTCTAAAAGAAGCAGTGGTGAAGCCCCTTATAAAGAAACCATCACTGGATGATGTTGCCCTTGGAGCTGTTGATACAGTTAGTAATCTTGGCGTCAATATGGATTCCAAGCTGACATTGGAGAACCAGGTGTCCGTGGTTGTCCACAGTTACTTTCCATCTTTAAAACACTGTCCAAATCAAGCCGTTTCTAGTTCCCAGTGACCTGGTGACAATAGTCCACGCCATCATCACATTCAGGCTAGATTACTATAATGTCTCTTTGGCTAGGGCTAGCTGTGTGTTTGCTGCATTGCCTATAGTTGGTCCAGAATGCAGCACATTTGTTCTTCGGATATCCTGTACAGATCAAATCACTCCAGTGTTGCACAAACTGTACTGGCAGCTGTTCTGTCTGGTGGATTGTCAGCTTCAAGATGTGCTGGTATACAAGGCACTGCATGGTTTAGATCCTGACTATATAAAATGTTTCTGACTCCACTTACCTCGTCCTCTCTCTCAGCTCCACCAATGATTTATACTTCAGAAGTGTCATTCGACAACTCAAGGTCATGGCTCAACTAACAAGGGCAGGGCCTTGTTAGCTGAGCAGTGGCCTTGATTTGTCCAAAATGGTACTCTAAAGTATTAAAAAGTAATTTAAAAATGGTTCTATATAAGCTTATAGTGGGAGGCAATATAGTGTAGTGGTTAAGGCACTGAGCTGCAAACCTGGAGACCTGGGTTTGAATCATTAGCCCCACTTGCATACTGTGTGACCTGAGCAAGTCATTTAACTTCTTTGTGCTCCCAGGTCACACCTGGAAACAAGCTCCGGCTTAGTGTGCCTTTCCTGGTTAAACAATTTGCCCTTTCCCTTAAGGAGTGTGCTCCTCATTCTCCATGCTCTTACAACACAAAATGTGAGAGCATGGGTATATGGCTCACTACTGGGAAGTGGAAAGGATCAGGATCTCAGTTCCATAAACCCAAAACTTGCCAAAACACAATCCCTTCCCTCCTGAAATACACTGAAGCAAAAATTCTACATTTTACAGCATTTAAAGAGAGGCATTTCTTCAATAAATAAACAACTATTTTATTTATTGTATTTTAATGTGTTAGTAATTACTTTCTACTTTATATAAAAATATCTGTGCAGCAAAAATGTGGGTTTCACCTTTGCTTTTCACACTGCTAGTAAAAGAGAATTCCAACTTTCAAGTGTTTATTTTCCTAATACTCTCCATGCTCTGGATTGACAAGTACAAAGTACCCTTCATAATCTTGTTTATATTTCCCTTGATGTGATATTATGCTCCCTTATCGTGTTATTTTATCTTGTATTAATGTTATCTCCTGTGTAACTGTTGTAACTGTTCGCATTACTCAAATTGTTTTCTGTTTGTTTTTTTCTTTATTTGTACACGACGTGGAACCTATGTAAAGAGCTTCCAGCTCAAATGGTATTCAAGACTGTAACACATAAATTCAGTAGAATGTTGGTATTTTGATGTCAGAAACTGCCAGCTACTTAGGAGCCCAGTGTATTTCAATGAGAACTAAATCTATTTTCCTATATTTTTATAAAGAAATAGATACTATTTCTTTCAGCAACAAACTCTGCCTTTTATACATTTGCACTATTGTGGTGTATTTATTTATTTATTTCTGTCTTTGGTAACCAGTAAGTGCACTGATCCAAAGGACCATTTTCAGGCACAACCCAGGCCACAGTGTGGCAGCAACAGGAAAACAAACAAACAATACATACAGAGTCAGGGATTACATACCCCAGCATGAGGTGGTGGAAAACAAAAATATACACAGGTATAAAATATACAGTTGATGACATTCTTTACAAACAACAATATACAAGTGTATAACACTCTATACAATCAAACAAATATACAAGTGTATAAATATACAGTTGATGGCGCTTATTCATAAACATAGTAGATTTAGTGGAGAATGACGTAGTGGATGTGGTGTGGAGGGGCAAGAGGTGAGCCAGGCGGGGGTTAATGCCCTGGCTAATTGCTGAGGATCAGTTGCAGTTGCATATGGCCTCAGACAGGAGCCAGGCTTGAGGTTGGATTTAAAGGACAGGTGAGAGGGGATAGCCTGACTGACAGAGGAGATGGTTCCCAAGAGTAGGGGCAGAGACAGAGAAGGTGTTGCTGCCCATGGCTGTGAAGGTACGAACAATTTCTAGTTGGGGATGAAGAAGAAGTCCCTAAGGTGTCTGGGAACCACCCTAAGAGGCAAGAGGGTGGAGTGGGGTGACTTCTGAGAGTTCCTAAGTGAGCAATCTACTAAATTACCCATGACGAGGTCAAAGAGACCTTGAAGAGGGAGCCAGCCTAGGGACTGATACAGCGAGCAGTGGTGAGTTCAGAAAGGGGCTAGGAAGACAAAGCAACAGATGGCATTGTAAGTGGGGACTAGTCGAGCTTAATAATGACGAGGACATGAAGGCATAGACATCTGCATGATTTTACAATTTTTAAACAGCAATTAGCTTCTCTTTTTTCTTCCCACGTAAAATCTGGTTATGAAGATAATGTCACCTGTTAAATTTAACAATATAATATTTTTGTGGTAGAAAGTGCTATTTCTCTATAAAAATCTGAAAACAGGTTTGCTGTTTCTCATTGAAATGCACTACCGCCTTGCCAGTAAAACTTTTCTGACATCATAATACAAGAATTCCATTGGATTCTTTTCTTTTACAAGTAGTTGTCAGAATACAAAAAAAATGATGAAAAGGTAATTAAAGAAACAAAACAAAAGCATGTGAAATTCTTACAGAGGCATCTAAAGGCTACAGATCTTCATTATTTATGATCTACATTCTTACTAAGGACTTGAGCGCCATATTCAAAAGTGGCAGGCTGCATCACGCAAGTGCATGTTCTGTGCATCCCAACTGCACCGCATAAACAAGTGGTATATTCAGAAGATGCACCATAAAATGCGATCATGCATGTGTGACTGAATATCCAGAACATGCATGATAAGCGCAGTGGGAGCTGCATGGCAGGTTACCTGAGCCAGTGCAGAGCATACAGATCTCACGCAATGTAAAAACCACTTGCACGGCACACAGATTTGCAATATTCAGCCAGGATATGCAATGACCCCATTGCACTGTCAGTGCCCAAACAGCATATTTGCATCTCATTACTGAAATGTATTCAGGCCATTTGCATACAATTAGCATGCACAGTCCCAGCATTGCAAGGCAGCACCATCATTCCACAAGGGTGATCAGGAGGTACTGCAGCCTAGCAGGCAGGTGAGTGCATGGTGTGTGTGGGTGGACTGCAATGGCCTGAGTACAGTGCTACATACCTCCAACCATTTAGAACCCAAATGTGTGCCAAATGTCACCCGCCTATGTGGGTCAGAGGGTGTCTGAGAGATAAGTGCCATACCCAGTACTGTGTGACAGTTGAGGGTTTTGCAGTGCTACAACCCATGGCCATGTTCATGCCTTAGGTGGTTGCACACACAACACTGGAAGGGTCCAGTGTCCTTTGGGCATGCTTCTGCTGCTCCAGGCTGCAGGTGGTCCCACCCTGCCCAATGCTGTCCACAGTTGTGCACTGTCTACCACCAGTGTACTACAGTGACCTGAACCCAGGGACCCTGTCACATTATCACACTGCAGGGATGGCATCAGTGACATGTATGTAGTTCCTGGTGGTGTGGGTCTGGCGCAGGCGTGCTGTGTGCACCTATGGTGTTCCACTGTGGGTGTGGGCTACTGGGCAGTCCCTGACCCATGCCATGTTGCCTCCATTACTGCCATGAATCCTGATCACCACTGTCCCAGATGCCACCATGGGTGCAGGTCCACCAGGTGGCACTCTGATGGTCACATGGGTGCGGCCATGGCACCTGGTACGTGTGCCACATTGTACCTGTCTGCTTCACTGATGTGCTAGGGGGACACCTTACTAGCATGTGGCAGCAAGGTGTCCCCAACCTGGGTGTGGTGGGGAGGTGGTTGACTGGGCGGCACCTGGTAGGTGCCCAGAGCAGGCACAGCATGGCTGCTGCTTTGGGTACTACTGCCCTGGCATGACTGCTGTGTGTGGGTGCCTGGAATACATCCTGGTGCACCTCCGAAGGCTGTCTCAGGGTTGCCTGTCTGCAGTTCTGCAGCCTGCATGTGGGTGGCTGGACAGTTTAGGCCATCCCCTTTCATACCTAACTTTGTGTGGCACACTTTTGTGATGCGCAACACATGCGCTGCACATTTGGGCTGAACATACAGTTGCATTGCATATTCAGGTGCCCACCCCTTTTTGCACTGTATACATTATTTCTGCGCAATCACAGATTCGACATGGTGGCGCATTTTCCCCTTTGAATATTAACGCTTCCATGCATTTTCTGAGATGCGCCATGCATCGCCTTTAGACCATTACGGTGACATTCACTGTAATAGTCCTTTTCGGTGCTTCACTTTCCGCCAGTGTTCCACCCCACGGACCAACTCCCGACCTGGAGTTGATAATCCTAAAGTCCGGGGGCAGAGCCCCACATGGGGTGTGGAGTTGCAGCCCCCACAGAAAACACTTGTTGCATGGGTGACACAATACTCAAGGCTAGTATTGTGCCATGGCTGTGGGGAGGTCGGCATTTTCACTGTCGACCTACCTTGGTGCTTCCCCAACAGAGTAATGCTTGGTGTCTTTTCAACCCATTTTATCAGGTGATTAGCCTGGTAGATCTTGGAGGAATTTTTTTCTGTGGGATCTCAACTCATAGTTGACTACATTATCGTCTCACCACTTTGTAAGGTCCTTGCTACTTTATTGTTTGTTTTCTGTAGTAGCTAACAGTAGCAGAACCTTATTATGGCTCAACAAACTTTTTCTTACTCCATGGTCATAAGACACCTTTTGATGTTTGTGGGCTTCTTCCTGATTACTGTGGCCAATTTGTATGTATTTTGCCAATTTCTTTCTCAGGGAGCACTTATAAGATGTAACTGACCGAGTGGGATTATTTTCCCATGTTTCCTTTATTATATCCAGTAGCCTCTAGGCTGTCGCCCATACAGCATTTCTAAAGAAGAAAGCCTGTAGAAACTTGTGGTAATCAAAAAGGAGGTAAGGCAAGAACTGGTCCCGATGTTTCCCCTTCTCCTTTTACAAACCACTTTAACATATGTTTTAGGGTTTGATTAAAACAAATGACACGACTGTCTGAGGAGAAGGGGGGTTCTTATAGCGGAAATACCCAGAAGTTACTCCAGCTCCTCTAGCAATAATTCATGAATAATTTTCTTGGTATGCCCACCCTGCAGAAAATTTGGACAAGTTCTGCCTCCACTTTCGGGCTGTGACAGTATGCAAAGGAATGGCCTCTAAGTACTGAGGTTCTTTGTCTTTTAGCTTGTTTGCTTGTTTTTGTTATTGGGTTCACCACCACATAATCCAGATAGACCATCTTAGGGTAGTGGTTCATTCCACTGGGATGTTATACAGATGAGGCACACTGATGAGTCCTGGTAAAATGGAACACATATCTGTGTCCTTCTGTTGGCACCCTTTGCAAACTGTGGAGGCCTTCGGCACCATGCCTTTTCTTAAAGCTGAACCAGCATAATATTCTGTGGTGATTTGCATATACAGCCCATTATGTTTTGCATTTAGGGGTATGTGTGATTTTGTATTTCTTTGAAACTTGGCTTCCGGCCAATGCTCTTCTTAGTAACCATTGCCTCAGTGCTTATGCACTGAGGTTCTTCATCATCGAGTAGCATATTCATAAACACTAGTATTACAATTACCCTGTTTGCTTTCCTCCAAGGCCTGTGGAGGAGTTGTGGATAACACATGGACCAGACACAACTTCAGGTTCAAATACACAATCTCTGTGTGATGTTTATTCAAAATACAGGAAATAAGCTTCTGCAATGCCATATTCCTTCTTCAGTATATCAGTTTGCAGCAATATACTATGTATGTCCTTTCTCTGCACTTAGCCAGCAACTACTGACACTGATCTCTGATCTAGCTACCTGTCAGTGAACACCTTCATCCTATGTGGGCCTTGTTTGCTTGGGTTGTGGGGCTCAAAAGAAAAAAAAAAACAAGCTATAGATAAAGATCCTCAGTGCAGAATCACTGAAAAGGGTTACCCAAAGGGCATTGGCAACAAATCAAATTTCAAAGAAATACAACATCATACATACTTCCATAATGAAAAGCGTCATGGGATATATGCAAATCAACATGCAATTTCAGACTTGTTCAGTTTACAGCAATGTACATGTTTTTAAATAGCACAACTAACTTAATTTCTATGATAGTCCCTAGTACATTTTACCATCCAGAACACCTAGTGTCATGGTATTTTCAACATTTACAGGATTCATAAACATAAGAAATATACATCAAGGTATTTTATGACATAGTGCTATTACATACTAAATCCAACAATGATAAACACAACCTGTTTTACATATGCTTGGAGGTCACCACAATAATCTCCTGTATAAAGACCTGAGAGGAAAAGGAAAATTAAAGAGGACACTATAGCATAGTCAAGAAAGGAAGGATGCCCACAGGTGGCCAACCTTATGGACTAGGAATTGTAAAGGATAGAACAGACTAAGAAATAGAAGAACTGTTGCAACAGATTTAAGAAAAGGTTGGTCCTCAAGAGTGGTAGAAGCTCCCTGTCACATATCCCCCACCTTACAAGGAAGCAGTTACTGCAGATTGCTTACCACCTTCCTGTCCTAGGAAGGGATGGAATTCCACCCATCCATCTTCAGAAGCTCTGTATCAGGGTCCCTATTAACGATAAACATTCCATCATAAACATACTGGATATCATCATTCTTTACCCTGAGGCATTAACACATTTCTCAACAGAGGCTAACGCTACCTTCCCATCTCCTTTTAGGGAGAAAGTCCGTCATATTTCTTAACCAAAAACTGGATGGCTGTAAAGTCCAGTTCCATAGAAAGACTTTCCCTGGGGTGAGCAATTACCTGCTTCAACCCCACCAGACATATCAGTTTTAAGCAGTGGCCCAGTCCTAGGTTCAATCCTCTACAAAACCCACTATGTCTCTTGATTCATTTATTTCACTTGCCACTGATACAGACACCTGAGGGAAGACACTCTAAGTGTTACCCCAACACAGGTTCCAATCCATTTTCCACTCACCTCCTCCTTTGTAGGTTTTTATCAAAAAAATAAAACACATGTACCACCCCTTGATCTTAACATATTGTAACATTCTGGCAATATTAGCATCTTAGGCCTGGCATACCCCAGTCAATACTGTTAATAGATTTAGCTGCATTAATATAAGAAAAAGTCCCTTCATCCTCATAGGCTTCTTCTTGCCTGCTTGCTTAGAGTCTTCAACCCCACCACAATAACACTAGGCACAGTCTTACCTGGGGTCTCACATTCAAGTTCTATACTTGGATATCCGACCTCCAACAGGTAACATCCTGGGAACATGGGAAACAAAGGAATATCATGCTCAGTCAGGGGTCCTCCTCAAACTGAGCCCATGAAAATCCTCCTCCGACTCTTTATTCAAACTCTGTGGCAGGAACCTCTTGAGCACCTCGCACTGGTGTTCTGCCTCTCTGTGTAGTCAGTCTGCCTCCAGCCATTGCCCACTCATCCAGTGGATGATCCTCATCAGGCTCTCCACCTCCTGGGCGTTGTCTCTTGCACCTCCAGTCTGCTTCAACCTGCATCTCTTCATTGTCTTCAGGCTCGGCCTTCCTCCAAACTCCCAGATCCAGTCTAGGCAGCAGCTTCCTCCATCTGTCAGCCATGGTTCTGGGCAGAACTCCATGGACTTTCATCTCCGGGTTCTCCTGTGGCAACTCCTAGTGCATCGGTCCACCTGGGATATCTGGGTGATATCCACCAGAAAACATCCTCTTGGCCAGTTCAGATGCTTCCAGCAAGTTATCCCACTTCTGACACCAAGTCTGTGGAGGGGTTGTGGATAACAGATGGACCAGACACCGAACTTCAGGTTCCTTCTGATTTGGGAGCTATTTCAACCACTTTAATATCCTTCGAATTGCAAATAGTCCCTAAACAGAAGTTTTAACTGCTTGAATTTCTTGAATTTAGCATCAGATCCTGAACTTCAGTTTTCTGTTAACGTATGTATTTTTCTGAGTCTTAAATTTTCTCCGATATGGAAAAGCTTAGAAAGCATTTTTCATTTAATTTAGCTTCTTGCTGCACCTCTCCCATATATATTTCTGAATTAGAACAAAAGCCTCTTACTCGACACGTAAAGTCAAGGGGAGGGAAGGCTCCAAGAATAAAAATCATTTAATACAGGCCTATTGCAGGTTCTAAATATAGAATTTAGCTTCTTACTTTAGCTTTTAGTCTCAAAGATGTTGAACTAATGAGTAAATACCCTCCAGTCGCCGTTCTATATTCCTTTGGCTAAGGGTTCTTCTTTTCAAACCCCTCTGCCGTCTCATTTTATGGCATGCCAAACTTTCCCCATGGGCCATCCAAATCCTTGTTTAGATAACTGAGTGGAAAATATAGCACATGTAACCACAAAAGGTTGCTTAAGAAAGAACATCCATTTCAAAATGGAGCTAAACCTGAATTAAAAGCTGAATAAATAAATTAGGTCAGCTTATTTCCGCCTTCCACAGTCAGGACCTTAAGACGCCAACCTGTAACACTGTAGCATATTTACTTAGGCACCAATTTAAAACTCAGTTTCCAATGCCAAAAAGGCAACATCCAGCTTCCCTTCTCTTCAGAAAGCATATCCGCCTTCTACAATCAGAACCTTAGAATGCCAACCAGCGTCTCTAGCTGTTTTGAATCTGGCATTCATATAGACACAGTTTTAGTTCATATGTTCATATGTTTACAGGCGCAAAAGAGAGTCAGCATCCAACTTTTGTCTTATGTAGAAATAAAGAAACATAACTGTCTAGTTTTCATTTAGGGAGGAAAACAGAACCATGCATCTTCGCGTGGAAAATAAACTTTCAATGGAGGAGAGGAGAGAACTGCACACCATGCTAGCTAGCCCGATACCAACACATTGCGGTCACTACACACCACCCAGTCTCCAGGTTCAACACACAATCTCTGTGTGATGTTTTTCAAAACACAGGAAATATGCTTCTGCAATGCCATATTTCTTCTTCAGTACATCAATTTGCAGCAATAAACTATGTATGCCCTTTCTCCACACTTAGCCAGCACCTACTGACACTAATCTCTGATCTAACTACCTTTCAGTGAAAACCCTTCATCCCTATGTAGGCCCTGTTTGCTTGGGTAGTGGGGCTCAAAAGAAAAAAACAAGCTATAGACAAAGAACCTCAATGCAGAATCACTGCAAAAGGGTTACCCAAAGGGCATTGGCAACAAATCAAGTTTCAAAGAAATACAATCATCATACTCATAATGCAAAGCATCATGGGATATATGCAAATCACCATGAAATGTCAGACTTGTTCAGTTTACAGCAATTTACACACATTTTAAATAGAACAACTAACTTAATTTCTATAATAGTCACCTAGTAATTTTATCATTATCCAAAACACCTAGTGCCATGGTATTTTCAACATTTACTGAAAAATCTGCAATAATCTGGCCAGGATACAGTCCCCTCAGTGACCACCCATGTTACTATCATCTCTATCTGTAGCAACTCAGACCAGTATTCCTCTGATACTACCAGCAAGTATTCCTCTGATGCTGCCAGCTGTTCTAGTTCCTCATGGATTTGAGGATCGATGCATATTCCATACAGTAACTCATTATGCCTTTTGAACATTGACTTACAATTTCTGTTTAAAATACCCTTGGAGAGGAACATGTTTATGTTGTTCACTTCTTATGTCCCTATTCTTTTGTAGCCATTGTCATTTCTGGCATCTTCTTTCCTTCCTGAACTTTCTGATCTTAGTGCTGGGCTCAAAGCAGCTCCTAAAAGGAAAAGTGTCCTCAATAGAAGAGTCTTTTTCAGCCTGTGGGCGGGTTGCTAAAGCTGCAGAAATAGTAGAGTTTGTTCTCCATGTAATCAAATTAGGAAACCCTGGAAAGTCACTTCCAATAACCACCGGTATGGGTAAGGTTGGAACTACCTTCAGTTTCATTAAATGAGGCACTTAATTTATAAAATCACTTGAGTTGTGGGGTAGTATCATATGTCCCCGTGAATGTCAATCACCCCAGCATATGGTCCTCTTGTGCAGTCTTCTCCGAACTGCATGCAAGCTCCAGTGTCTGTCGGCTTCCCTGATCTACCAAGCCTTCACAATCTTTGCTCCTACCTGGACATCAGTCAGATAGCTGCCCCAGTTTGGGGCTGGTCCATCAGTGCAGTGGGAGCACTACTTCTCGTGGCACCAGTGACCCAGGTTCAGAAGCAAGCCCAAGTCATCAGGGGCCAGCCGGGACCGGGAGGAGGATCGATCACCCAGAGGATGCTCTCCTCTGAGTAGGAGGGAGGTTGATGCACTCCACTGCAGTGTTGTCATCTGGGTTGCTACAGGTGGCAGTACAAGTGGAGTCGTGCTGCGTGGTGGGTGCCTCCTGATTGGGATGTTGGCATGCTTGGTGTGCAGACATCCCTTCCAGTCCCAGCCCATGAAGTGCCTGGGTGAGTGGGAGCATAAAAAAACAGGAAAACCCACCAGCCTGCAGAATGATACCTCCTCTCCTCGCAGGCCTGGCACGCTCACTAGGCTCCCAAGCCACACCGAGCTAGACTTCTTCCAGACTGGGGAAACCTGGGGGCTCTGCCACAGGGGAAAACTGTGCGGCAATGTGGGGTCGGAAGGTAATTCCCAGAGCTAGCAAGTGATGGGGCTGGGGAAAGAAAGGCTGATAGGGAAGACTGGGCATGGGGAGTCATAAAGCATAAAAAATGAAACATTTTTGTTCCGATTTACTAAGGCTAAATTGCTTCAATCTTTTGCTCCTTTTTTTAATGGAAATTTCTGGCTATGTAACCAGTCATCTTCCAAATATATTGCAGCATGGAAAGTCACTGGGTTCAGATTTATTAGCCCCCTTCAGATTTTTTATCTGATGTGGAGTTAGGCTTGGAAAAAGTGGTCTTAATATCCTGGATTGATGCCTCCAACTTGGGGTGTCTGTCTGACCATCTGATAGTCTTCCGCCAGTGAAACAGCCTTCTCCCCACTTTCAGTTAGAGTTTTTTCACCACGAGTGCAGATTTGTGGGAGGATGTTGATACATTCTCGATGACCCGCGTGTCAACGATAAGTGTGGCTGTTTTACCCTCTGTTCCAAGTCATCTGATGAGAAATCCTTTTGGTGTATGCCTGTGGTCTGGTGTCGCCTCTCATGGATTGTCTATGGTGTGGTATTTATCTGAAATCTCTGTCTGCAGGTCTTGCCCAGGATCATATCTTTGTAGGTTTTCTTTTCACAATATTGTAGTTCTCAGCTTGTTTACTGTCCTTACTGCTGTATGCTAGCTAAGTCTTACCAGTCAAATAAGGTACTAGAGTGTTTGCCCATTATTACCTCACCCATCGGCAGGCTCTAGCGACCCCTTCAAAAGTCATCAGGTATGCTTCACTAGTTTTGTCAGTTTAATGTCCTCAAGGTGTTGAATCTTGTTGATCTCAGCACCTAAACCAGATCTTCCCACTCTGAGAACTTGCAGCACCACTAGACATCACTACTCTTGATGCTGCATCTCCTTTTCTTTCTGTTTCTCAGTCTCTTGTTTGACTGATGGATCTTTTGGACAAACTGTCAACCTGACCTCTTTGTTTGGTTCTTTGGTATCAGCTGCTGCTGCTGCTGCTGCTTTGCTGCTATTTGTCGCATGGTTACTCTTGGACTTGTTGCTGCATTGACCATAGTACCTTTCTGCATGCTCAGTCTTCTAATAACCTGGTACCAGCTCTGGCACCCAAGCACAACATTCCTGGAGTCAGAGTATGCACAACAAATCTTCCACTTATGCTTATTACCAGTTGTGATAGAGGAGTGAGTCAGGAGGTACAGACAGACCAGGGAAGATACACAGCCTCAAACAGCATTGTTATATTCAAAACACATAAAAAACATCTATCTTCTGTCAGATGGCTTCAGAATGGTAAACAGATTTAGAAAACTGATTTGGCAGCTGCTTTTCAATAAAATGAAATGAAATGAAAATTCTTGCTTGTACTAAAATTGTAGCACCCCATTCTAGGCAGTAAGAAGTAATACCTTGCAACTTCAGGTTAAGCTGTTTGACTAGGTTAGGTCTTTCATGTTCTCAGCTTCTTGACGGTCTGAGCCTTCTTCTCAGCGTGTTCAGAGTGTGTAGAGACAGACCCTTTTCTATGCCTACCTATGGCTTATTTACTGTTTTCTGAGCTAACCTCCCTGTGACCTTTTGGTCTCTTCACACCATGCTCAATTAGCTGTACTTTCTGAGTGTCTTGAGAAAAACAAATGAAAACAACTCTAAATAATGCTTATTAATACTGATTATACTAACCCCTTCCTGCCTTTAAAGTTCATTTATTCTTGTAACAAAACCTAGTTTTCAGAAAAATAGATTGGCTCCTGTTCACAGCCCAAGCAGCAGCTCACATTCATTTCAACAACCCCAAAGCGTGCATTGCAGACCCTGTAAGTCTAATTTTATGAGGGTTCACTATGTACTGGCAGGGGAGGAAGGAAGAAAGGAAAAAAAACAACATGAGAAGCAAGAAAGGGAAGTACAGAAAAGGAGCAAGAGATGGGGAAGAGTCATTAGACTGCTGAAGGGAGCCAGCTTAAGTTCCAGGGAATATGGTTGTGCAACCAATTTAAAAAAAGACTGAAAGGACAGCACAGGTAAAGGATAGGACAGGACAGAACAGAATAGTTTTTTTAGTAATTTTATTTTCCCTATAAGAATGGGACAGGGTTCTGATCCTGTCACAGTCCCTGTGGTTCCATTCTCGGTTTTCTGTGTAGAGTCCTGCCCATTAGGCTCCCTCTCTAGGGTGTGCTAATGCATGGCTCTGCTACCTATGTCTACAAAGAGTTCACCCTGAAAAAGGGGTCGGATTGCACCCAAAATGTTGGTGGTCAACACACTATATGAGAATTTTCACCTTTTGAAAAATTAACAAACTATATTACTTTCCAAAAATCGGCTGAGTTGGTCCGTCTTTCCAATATTCTGCAGGATAGTGGAATAAGCCAATAATATTTTCAGATTCTTTCCTTACTAGTCAGTACTGAGGGTGGAGCACACTTCCTTTGGAACTGCATTCCGCAGAACAGGAACTGCAATGGCAAAGGCCCTATCACTTATCAAATTCAGGTGGGGGAGGAACCCTGTGCAGATCCTGTCCCATGGACATGTTCCTTTTAAGGCAAGGGTCAAATGTTCACACAGGTTCAGGGGTCCCAGTTTGTTCAGGGCTTTATAAGCCAGTAAAATACCTTGTACTTATTATGCCACCTGACTAGCAGCCAGTCCAAGATGCACAGCAAGTAAGTTATGTGATCCAGTCTTTGTATAATTTCACCTATCTGTTGTACTGAAATGTCCTGACGTGGAACCTATGTAAAGAGCTTGAGCTCAAATGGTTTTCTGATTACTGAAATAAATAAAGTCTGATGTGTGCTAAGGAAGCTGCACTGCAGTAAAATGTATATGTTAGTAAATATGGACCTCCAGCCTGCCACAGTTCTGTGGGTGTATCATCCATAGTTGTTATGATCTTTTTTTTTTTCAAGCATCTGCAATCCATTGAAAATCTGGTCAAAAGAGCTGCCCAGCTGTTAGCACTACATTAGCCATCTAGATGACCCGGTACATGCCCTGAGCCTGGGACGTCTGGTAATGACTGATGAGGTGGGGTTCCAGTGTCCTTCTTGGATGCCTCCTGTCTCATGGAGAGAGAGCACCTCCTTGCATATATGACTACCCCTGGGGACACCGGGAGGAGAGTGTTGTGTGGTAAGGCATGAGTAGTCCCTTATGGAGTAGTCTCATGTTGGCATGGACCTGTTTGCTTAAAGAGGTGCCAAACGCTTACAGTGGGGCTGGTAGGGGAATCCAAAGGAGGAATGGGCTCACTCACTGCCGATGACCCCAACATGTGTAATGTTGGGTCATTCTACAGGAGTGTCTCATTGGAGGGATAAGGGTTGGGGTTACAGAGCAACAAAATGGAGGGCAGACCTGAGGCAGATGACATCAACTCTTCCTATCATGCCCACCTAGGCTCCCTGATCCATGATGCCCTTGCAGGCCTTCAACTCTGTTCTCCCATTCAGTTGAGTGAAGTATATCCTTGAAAGCCTGGTCCCCTTCTGAGGTCCCACCTATGGGGGTAAGTCTTGGGTTACTAGTTTAGGGCCTGAGTTAGGAATGAGAAAAGGCAAGAAAGAGTGTCAGTTCCCAGGGAATTCCAAGGGTGGGAAGGGATCTTGGTGGAGATGGAAGAGGATCCCAGGTCAGGGCCAGGGCTGCTCGAAACAGAAAGTTAACAAGAAGGAAATCTGTAAAAAAGAAGAATGAAGCCTACTAATCTAATTATTACCACATATGATTGCATTTTGACCCACAATGCCAGTCTTCAGTCATTCCTGGACACTCAACTCTGTTCCTGCCCAATTTTAACCTCCAGAATCCCAGACTTACTTCCTCAATAGAGCCAGACTGATGGGGGTGTCACAAAATCCAGTCATGGGGCATTCCTGAGGATATGGCACAAAGTGAAGGCGGTCATGGTAGCAGTCAGCATCACTCAGTCTTCCTGCTTTGCCTAAAGGGCTGCCATGTTTTAGACCCTCCCCACGGATGTACATGCAATGGGCTTATGCAAGATAACAGCTGAGCCTAACATGCAAACCCACTGGATGCACTGACTCTCTCCCTATCTGTGGCAGCTCACTTAACCTCTTGGGCCACCAGGGAGAGCACATGCAAACATCTGTATCGAACACTGCACCATGGCGGCCATGAGCATCCTGTGGGATATTCATCCAGTCTCCTTCCAGCTCTATCACAGCCCCAGACTGGAGGCTTGAACCTGAGTCCACATCATTTTGAACAACAGCTCAGCTGCTTAAAACATGGGCCAGAGCACAACTGCTTCTTTTAAGGCTTCCAAAGAGAACATCATGGTAATGGAAGACCATGTAGGGTAACAAGAAAACAACAAAAATGCTACACTGATAAACACTGAGGATGAAGGCCAAGACATTTATTGGACAGGATACCGCATTTACGTGAGTAGAAACCACAACCACAGTCTGATTATTACATGTGACCTAAAACTATCCATAATAAACAATTAAAATAAGTTTCACAGTGGCTGTAAGTTAATCAGAGTGCTGAGATGTGCATGAGGGAGGGAGGGCACCTTGCAAACAAACTGGCCGGATTTCTGAAGGTGACTATTTGCCTCAAGTTCCCAAAGCATCCGGCATTTGACACATGGTGCTTGCAGCTAAATGAAGCCTGCTAGACAACATTTCTATGACCTGCCATGCATCAGATTCAGATGCCACCTGCATGCAGCTTTCTGCTGCTTGTGTCTTCTAAACCTAGATGCAAGTGGCCAGAAAGTAGGTAAAATGTTGTGAATGCCTCTAACATTGGAAAATACAGTGCAGGTTGGTTCAGGAGAATCAGTGCAGCAGGTGCACCAATATCCACAGCTGCAACCTAGGCCACAGACCAGTTTATAATATGCAGCTCACTGAATTCCAAATCACTATACAATCCATAAATAGTTGGCAGCACCCATTAGAGCACACAAAGAGTTTAAGAAAAGACGGATTAGAGAGAGAGCGAGATAGAGAGGAATTTAGCACAAGGAGGTTAAGTAACTTGCTCCAGGATCACCCAGTAACTAAGTGATGGCTGTGGATTCAAACAGGTGTCTTCATGTTCTCAGCTCTTTCCTCTTTTCTTCCACCCATGATTTCTCTTTGACAGTGGCCACATCTCCCTTCCACCTGCCCAGGCCCTTCTGCCTGCCATAGAAGTCCTCTAATGGTCCAATCCACCATCAGCCTCTGCTCAACATCCTTTCCACAGCATGTCCCCTGTGGTCAGAGCCCTGGTTCCCCAGGCCAAAGGATACTTCACTTGGTGCTTGAGATCTGATAGGAGGAGCCAGTGAGGTATAGGAGGAGTTGTCATGGCCCTACTGTGGTGTGATGGTGGGTAGCTTCATCTGCCTGGGGTCGCTGGGGTATTTTGTTCCACGAAGCTCTCCCTTATCCCTCCACAGGGCATGGTCCTGAACAGTAACCAAGCAAAACACCTATAAGGACAGCTAGAAGGGTGGGTGAGCCCCACCCTACCTTAGGAACTCCCTGCTGGCCCCACTGGGTGTTGAACACCTCTATATCACTCGCTAGGCGAGAGGTATGTCTGACATCAGGTCACTCCAGGGGATCACTTATTCCTTCAGGCATGACACACCCTTCACTTGGGCCATAAGGAGGGCAGTCCTGCAGCAGAAGGGGTTACCTTATACCCTGAGGCAGGTAGCATCTAAGATAGGTGCCAAAACCCTCTTTGCTGGTTGGTACCTGATGACCCATGCTCAGGGCACAAACCCAGGCCATCTGGATGACAAGTGGCACAGCTACTGCTGCGATAGCTGTGTTATAACCACTAGGTTACACAGCCCATGTGATGACTGTGCAGTAGCTCTGCATTTTGATTGGTTAAGAATGTTCCATTTCAGCACAATAAAGTGATGCCAACTTCCCTACAGTGGCATCATGTTTACAAGGGACTGAATGCATTCCGTACTCATAAGAGGATACTTTTGTTCCAGAGTTCACTCATATCTACTGTGTGGGTTATCACTAATATATTACAAGTTCTTCCTTTTAAAACATTACCTACTTTATTTGATTTCTTTCTGCTTATTTGAAATGTTTAAAACATTTATACAACATGTGTGGAGATAAAATGGTAAGATAAAATGGGATAGAGTATTTTATACCCAACTCACAAGATATCATGTTATGTTGTGAGCTGGATATGTCAAAGATGATATATTGTTCTATGGGGTACAATACAGTAGAATATTGAACCAATCAGGGAGTTGCTTTCCTACAGCTGATGACATCACAATGGCCATCTGCAACACCAAACCAAACAGTTAAGGAGCTAGTATAGTGCCTAAAACTACTATTATTAAAAAGCAGTCAACCAATACCTTTTATATCTGAAGTACTTTTTATGTTTCCTTGCACTTATGCAAGAAACATCTTGTGGTAGAACGACATTAGAGAGGTGTGTCGGGATGAGTCCAATGCAGACCACACAAGTAGAGAGGACGGTGGCTGGAATTTCACAGCGGGAAGCGCGACTTAAAAGGAATTACATGATCTGATGAGAGTGCGCCATTCCTTCATTTACATAATGCTGTCCGCCCCTGCTCCCTCCGGGTTTTTTGTCCCTGCACTGCATCATGCAATGAAACCCTACCGCTCCCCTCCCACTGTGTGCTGCCCTCTTCGCATCCTCTGTTCCCCCGCATCCAAATGATCCTCCCACTGGGTGCTGTCTGCCCGCCCCTCCATTCCCTGTGCTGACATCGAGGTGCCCAATCTCCATGTCAGCATGATCTATCCCCCAACACTGGGAAGTCCACTCCCAGTGTCCGAAATAAACATGTTTTTTTCCTGTTAAAAAAGATAACTGTCCCCGATGTTTTTAGAGCCTGTAAAAAAGAAAACTGTCCCTCGTCGTCTCCCTGTATCTCCACCCCATCCCAACCTCCCTCTGATGCCTGCCTCACCACACCACCCTTACTCCTACGAGGTTGAAGCTGCGATCTTCTGAGGACCGGACACTTCTGCACCTCTTCAAAATCCAACTGTGAACTTAGGAATCAAGGTAAGCATTGTATAATGGCTGTCAATGGGGTTTCAACTTATGTTGATATCTCAACCATTTTAGAAATTGTGACCCCACATTTTCTTTTCTTGTACACTTTATTTATGTACTCTATCAACACTGGACTCTCCAGTTAGGTCATGGGGCTTACCAGCTTATCCCGTCCGCCTGAAGTTCCAGTGCTCTCCAGTTCAGGCACTCCTCATGCCACATCCTGAACCCCGCCCGGATCTGAATTACCCTGGGAGCAAGGACCACCAACTCCAACCAGTGCTCTATCAAAGTGTCTGGAGGACGCATGAGGGAGACCAGGAGAACACTTTAGCCCAGCGTTGGACATGGTGCTGGCGCTGCTAGATCCTGCCTTCACCTACCGATGGGAAGGGGATTTTTTGTTACTGACCCTCTATTGACCCGCAGTGCAATGTGCTCCAGCGACACGTGAACACCCTGCTCACGCCCGCAGAAGTGCCACCGCTGCCATCCCCTGCATTTTGCCAGGACTCGACTGCTGTTTACCCCCAGTTGCCACTAGGGGTCACCAGATGGTGAGACCAATGTCCTCCCTCCTCTCAGGAAAGGAGAGCTGTCCTCCAGATGCTCAATCCTTTCCTCCCCTGCCAACTCCGAGGCCCGGAGTCCGCTCCCCAACCCGGGTCACCGGCGTGGCGTGAGATGTGGCATCCAGTGCCTCAACCCTCAGCTACTGGGCCATTAACCCCACATTTTAACATGGGTTTCTTGGGACCCCACCCTCATGAACACTGTCACTGTCATTTCACTACTGGGGTCCGGAAAGGTGATTTCGCAGTTGCTGCACGGAATCACCTTTCAGGACCCAACAACAAATGACAGTGCCAGTGTTCATGAGGAGAGGTCCAAAAGCTCAAGTTGAAAATGCAAAAAAATTCCAAAATAACTGCATTATGAAGGCTGCATTGCACAGTTTCTACGCACACTAGTAATTTTGCCAATTTTTTAATATTTCTACTCCAGATTTTCAACATTGCCATTTTTTCACACCTCCTCATGAATATTACAGCTGTCATTTTCACATCCTGCCCAAAATGTGTTTTCACACCTGTGGCACAGAATGGCATGGTCGCGCAGCGAAATCACCTTCGGGATGAGGAATTAAATGACAGTGGCACTTTTCATGAGGTGGTGTCCCAAAATGCTATGTTGAAAATTTCATAAACAACTCCAAAAATGGCAGAGTTACACCCAGTCGCTCAAATTCTACTACACACGCCTGTAACATTGGTCATTTTCAATATTTTCTACCCAAATTTTCAATATAGCCATTTTATCACAACACCTCATGAACAGTATAGCTGTCATGTTTCATATCCTGCCCATAATGTGTTTTCGCACCTGTGGCATGGAATGCCATTTTCCCAAAATTTGAAAATTTTCACCTACACGGTTCATGAGGTGGGGTGATAAGAAGACTATATTCAACATTTGGGGTCAAAATATGAAAATGACAAAGTTATGGCAATCTATTGCAATTTTGGTATGTATGCTCGTGAACTGCAGAAGTCTTAGTATTTGCACCCCCATTTTTTTTTTTGTTTATACCCCCTGCTTCATGAACCTCTCAATCGGGAGGGAGCCTCAGCCCCATCCCTGACATCCACCAGCTGATGCTCACCAGTTACCCCTCGGGCTTACCTCCAGCGGGTCAGTGGGGGGGCCCACCCACCCAAGACCAGATCCAGTACAGGGGTCGGCACTGTGGTTATTCGGGAGTGGGACCTGCAAGTTCCTCCATCATCTGCCTTGAGCTTTTTCCTCCTGGTTTCTCCCTTCAGAGACAGAGCATGCAAGGACACCAGCGTGGTGTCACATATGCTCTGCAGCGTGCCACCTCATCAGGCATCTGCCCCGCCTCTGATCCGATGTCTGCAGCATCGGTGTGCCAGCCCCCAGCCACTGCTACGGCCAGGCAAGCACCGACTAACTGGTTGTCCCTCCCCAGAGAAGGAGAGCTGTTCCTGGAATGCTTGATCCTTCTCCTCCCTACTAATCCCCTGCGTCGCCGTTGCTCTCAACACAGGTCAGCAGCATGAGAACGAGGTGTGGTGTCCAGTGCTTTAACCTCAGTGCAACTGGGCCAGCAATGCACCCACATTTTCAACACAGCCTTTTCAACCAAGCTTGTATTCAAATGCTGTCCAAAATATGACAGCTTGCCAAAACATACTTCAGGCAGGCTTTTTCTCCCACCAGAAGTTCAACTAGCACAATACACCCTGCCATAAAACCATGCAAGGAAATATTCATCATTGATAAATGCTTGTTCTTTCTCTTTGGTTAATTAGAAGATTGTTTACCTGATGTTAGTTGAGTTGATGTGCGAACACTCTGCCTGGTAGCTGACATATCTAGTCTATTCCCCACTACATCATCCGCATTGTGACCTCTATGACTGTGACATCACTGTTGCTTGGGAACAGCTACTCAGTAGCTGCCAGGTCAATCACCTGTGATGTCACAGTCAGTAAGATCACAATGCTGATGATATAGTGGGGCAATAAAGACAGCTATGTCAGCTGCCAGGCTGAGAGCTATTCCACACATCCAGCACAATATTATCACACAGAAAACTTTCTAATGAGCAAAACAAAAAAGAAAGATACTACAAAAATAAAAAGTTACAACTGATTACTTCTTAAAATCTGCATGTAACCCCCATGAAAGAGTGTTCAAAAAGTCTTCCTCGAGCTTGTCTAACTGCTCACTGCCAGGCTGGTGTCCTGCATTTTAGCAGTTAAATGTTATTGCCAAAAAGTGCCTGTGTACTTTATTTATTTATTAGCTTTTGTTGCCCAGCTAAGCACACTAGACAAAGCAATTGCCTATTTTCAGGTACGACCGGGAGAGTACAATGAAGGACAAGTCCCTACAGAGACAATAAGATACAATCATACATTACACAGGATCAAGCAGAGTAGTCAGGTGACATTGAACAAGCAGTCAAGAATTAACACAGTTGAGCAGTAGAAACAAACTTAGTATAGGCTAAAGATAAGCAGTGCAACAGACAAAAAATACACAGCCAGGACACATAGGGTGAATGAGTTTCTATACAGTAACAGTAACAGTAACAGTGCCTGTTTAAGGGCTGCCTAGATTTGCAGTGGTGGTTAATCTGAGAGGAAGCTATGTTAAAAATTTAACTATTTGCTAAAATCATTTAGAGTAATAATAAAAATGAAGTTTGTCTAACCTGTCTCTTTGCAACAAGGACTGTTTTGTTTATCTCCACTATCTTGGTCCTGGACTGCTGAATTAGACCAATAAGTACTGGTGGGACCTAAAATAGAGCCAGACTACAGGAGCTATCTGGAGTCAAAATCTGTAAAAATTGAAGTTTGGGTCTCTTGGTGCCTTTTTGCACCTAAAGGAGAAGCCTTTGTTGTGACTGACAGATAGATCAGCCAACCAAACCTTTTGAGTCTGAAAAAATCCCAGCCTTACTGTCAGTTGAGTCAGATCTAAGTTGGGAGCTAAAGAAGCAACAGCTTGAGACAGTCAAGCAGCCGCCTGAGTAATGTTGCATGGGAAAACTGTAAAGTTCTAAGTTGTGGCCTGCATGTCTGCTCTGCTGCCACACAAAAAAAAATTATTTCAAACTAAATCCAAGTTTGTAAGAACAAAGTAAGCCACTAATTTTTACAGGCTTATACCTAAAAAGACCAAAGATTTTGCTAAATGTGATCGGCCTGTCAGGATTTCCAGCTGCTTTTAAATCCCGCGTGTTGTGCAGAGACTTTGCAATTGTGACCGGAGAGTGGTTTGCCTGGTACAGTAAAATTTCCTTACATATAAATGTGCTGTAAGTTGTTAGTGGGTTGTAATTTGGTTTCCCACTGTGCAAACTGTGTTCTGCTCACTAAAAACTGTAACCAGCCCAAAATGGACTGTATCCAAATTTGTCTCCATTTGTCCGGGGTCTTGCCACATTGGCCCAGCCAGACTACCCGCTGCACAAAGAAAGCCATCAATGAGAGATCTGCCTGGGAAACAGCCCCTGCTCCACGCTTGAAAGAAAACTGTGCCTTGGTGATTTGTGTGGCCCTGCTTCTCCTGGCACCCAGATTAACCACCTGCTGCCTCGATTTTCGCCCAGCCTGTGTCCAGTCTTGGGTATCGGGTAATCATCAGGGTAGCTCCTCGCAACAACAGTCTAATCTAAAAGTGTGTCATCTGATTGTCTGTTGTTTTTTTTTCACAAACTAAGCTCTCTGGCTCCAGATTACAAATAATGTATGCTGTACATGTTGTTTTCTTCCATCACAGGGCCCCAACCAGCTGCAACGTTCTGGCTAGCCCACCATTCTCCATCTGGGTACCCAAAGTGTGTGACTGTTTATGGACCCTAAAGTGCATGCATAACTGTTTAATTGATACAGCCTTTAAGCAAATTAACCTGATTACACCCCTCCCTTGTTCAAGTCCCTTAAATAAATCACATCTAACTCTTTTTTGCATTTATCCTGACTGTGGTTCCAGTTTCTGCAAGAGTACTGTACTGCTGTCATTTGCTGTGTACAACCTTATTTTACAGGGTGTCCCGGCTGGGCCAAAAAAGCCCTAGTGGTAAGTGCAAACAGTGTAAAACCTTGTGTGGTATATCAGGGTATTGTAAAAATAATTATTGTGTATTGTTCCAGCCGCTAGTAAACAAAATGGTGTTACAGTGTCCTGTAGGGCTGTGCCCAGGTTAGTTTGACCACTACCAACCCTGACCTCTGGAGTGGAGGCACCCATTTCAAATCTCAGGCTTCTTAACCTGCTACTAGCCAAGCAGGCAAATGTAGTAGCCCTTGGGATAGTGCTACCTAGGAGTTACATGCATATTTTCCTGTCTGCCAGTATTGGTTCCACTAGCTCTTTAATATCAAAATGCCTTTTTACATGACCTACTCTTCACTGCTGCGAGCAGTGCAGAGCAACAGAACATTACCTCTCTTGTGTAAGCCAAGCTGCACCCATCCAAGGGTAGTGTTTGCTGTCCTGGCATACTTTCTTTCCTGGTCATCATGTAGTTTTCTGTTTTGTGCCACATCCTGCTGCTGTATAATCAAAGCAATAGCCACATCAATGCATCCCCACAAGCAAATCTTGGGTGATTGACTCCAGAAATCTAGCAAAATGCCGAAGAGCCAGGATACCACTGCAGGGTTGCAGTGTGTATAGCCAGAAGGCAGCGGCACAGAGTGGAGCAAGCAGCTGAAGACCACAGCACTGTGAGTAGGGCTCTGTGTAAAACAGCCTAAGAGAAACAGTTATACCTTCATAAGACAAGCAGATTTAAAAGCTGTAACATTTTTTTCTGTTAGCTGTACACCTGCCCAGAACTATCTGTGACTGAGATCACGTGCAGTGAATCCATTATATAAAAATGAAGTGTCAGGTATATTGGACGGATTGGAAGAAGGCATTTTGTGGTGAAAAAACAGATTAAAGACATCTGGAACATTTTGCTTGGGACTTACATTGAATATAAAATTCAAACGGACTTCTATTCTATATTGATCTATATTTGATTAACAACTGAAGACCAATTGAAGACCAGTGTAATTTGTTATTTTGGAAGGTGATTGGTTTAAGTGTACATTAATATTATTATTTTGCATAATTTATTTATTTTGTTATTTCTATTAGGATTGAGTTAGATAAGAGGTAAATTATTTATTTTTCTTTTGGAAATTATATATACTGTTTAGTTTAGTAATTTTGTAAGTTTTTATATGTATACTGCCTAGATTAAATGCCTGTTATGACCAGAAGCAAACAAATGGTTAAATTACTAGAGACCAAATCCAAGAATAAAAGGAACATAAGGAGGTGAAGAAAGGGGAGATAGCGCCTTACTAGGATTACTGGCTGGGAAAATGCCAAATAAAAGAAGGAATAAAACAAGTTTAGACAAATTGAAATTAAAAAGAAGAAATAGTAAAGATTATGAATAACAAAGAAATGGTTTGTACTTCAACTCCAAATGGAGATTTTACAAAATTTTGAAGGTAACTAAAATACTAATATTGATCAAGGGCTAGAGGGATTAAGAATGAATAAAATGGATCAAGTGAAAAGTTTAAGATCTAATGAGGAGGAACAAAATAAGTGAAAAATAATGGTGATATGGAAGTATGGAATGCAGCAAAATAATCAAAACATTGAATAATCAAGGTGGTTTAATTAGGAATGCTGGGGAGATACAGAAGACATTAAATTTAAAAAGTCAATAGTAATAGAGGAGACATTGAGTCCTCTGGATAATCAACAGACCTGGGCAGTGGAAGAACTATCATGGTCTCATAATTCAATTAGCTTCTCTATGATGGATCTGGATCTAGAGGAATAACAAAAGAAGTTGGAAGAGTACTTAGAGACCCATTACAATCTAATGTATTGATCTATCAACAGTTAACTGAGATTAAAAGGAGTTGGCATTCCTAAAAGGAATAATATTGAAAACAACATTAGATTAGATTATCTTGTTGAAAACCAAGATAAAAGTAATTTTGGAATTCAACAAGAGATGTCATTTAAATTAGATGAGAAAGTAGAGGAAATTAAGAAATATGCTGAAAAGAGGCAAGTGAAGGAGAGGATTCACTAGAATATGTGATGCTCCAAGATAAAATATTTAGGAAGAAAGCATATGTGGATTTAAAAAATAGATTCTGATATATGGGAAAAGGAGAACAACAAGAAAATAAAGAGATGGAAGATGAGAATGTGAATAAAGATGGAGGAACCAGTAAAGATGTTAGAAGGTTAAAAGATGAAGTAGAGGAGTAACAGGTACTAGAAGGCCCAAATAATATAAAGAAGGAATTTGAAAATAAAGGACAAAGGACAAATATTAAAGGAAGACAGACTGAAAGGGTAACAACTGAAGTAATTATAGAAGGTTCAAAGAATAAGGGAAAAAAGGTTTAAAAATCCACGGAAGATAAGTAAAAAACAAGTGGAAAGAGAGTGTTGGAAGGAAAAAACAAGGAAATAGAAGATGGAAGGAAAGTGATTGGCACAGTACAGAATAACAAAAGACAACAAGGACAAAAAGGATGTGGAAAAGTTTTAGATGATATAGGAAAGTGAATGACAATGTGGAGAAAAGATGGAAAAGGAACTTTAGGAAGAAATGATCTAGAAAATCATTGTTAAATGGTTAAGAGAAAGATAACAAACATGAGGAAATATTGAAACAATTTTAAAAAATAACAAAAGAGATTTTGTTTTACCTTTGTATAAAATGGCATGTTTGCTCTAATGAAGCAGGAGAAATTTGTCAAAAATGGTTAAGAACTTATTAGACAGGTGTACCTAAGTGGATGCAGACAAATGCTGAACAGTATTAGTATTGTAAGGCCTATTATGGAATTATAATTGGTTCTGTGGTTACAGACCAGTACTACGCCTGAAAGCCATTGACAAACAAGCAAAAGAGCTAGGTAAATGGGAATCCAAGTTGAGAATTGATAACTTTGGGTGAGTTATTTCTGGAATATTATGCAGTTATAGAAAAAGGAGGAGAAATAAAGGAGGTCATCATATATGGCTTAAAACAATTATATGGAAAATAGCAAGAATCTTAAGAGCAAAGTGGCTGATTTATTAAATATACTGTTAGGCACTGAAGGCTGCATCCACGAAGTAACACACAGGCTATTTGATGTGAAAAGATGGTCAAATATTGTAAAGATGAAAAGGGAATTATTTTTGAACTATTAATACAGAGACAGCCATTGTTGGATGATCTTGGTGTATATGTTTGTATGGAATTAGAGAGATGGATCAAGAAGTTCAAAAGTATAAAGAATCAAGGACATGGGAAGTTATGATAGAAACATCAAATAGATATACATTATTAACTGATTTGGATCAGTGACTGCCTGGAAAAGTAATGAAAGGAGGTCAGAGACATCAGAGTATAATATAAGGACTAATGAGATTATATATGAGAGAGAACCTAATGAGAACAAGATAGAATCAAAGAACAAGATACAAATTCTTACTTTGAATTCCTAGGGATTGCAGGAAAGATTAGAGACCCAGATTTAGTAAAATATTTTAAAATGTTTGAGTATATATGTATCCAGGAAACATGGATGATGAATGAGGCTTATTTAGATGGATATATAACATATTGGAAAAAAGCTGGAAAGTTGAAAAGGCATGGAAGGAATGCAGGGGTCTTCAAACTTTCTGGAAATTAAATAATAAAGTGAAAAAAAGGATATATAGATTCAGTAAGAATATTAATAGTATATATACAGGAGGAAGGAGAAGATGATTTAATATTAATAAATATCTATGCACCTCCACTAAATAGTTCCTATGGTGATAAGGATTGGTTTAAAAATTATCAAGGTAATTAGATAGATTGACATTTGAATATCCTAATAGCAAAATAATATTAGTAGGAGATTTTAATGTAAGATTGGGCACCTTACAAGGAATACCAGAAGAAATTGTATCTTGTTGTTCCTATTTGGAGAAGAATAATCTAATGGCTAAAAGGGAAATGATGGACTATACAGTAAATAATAAGGAATTCTTGTCCATAGGAAGTTATGTGATAGAAATTTCTTCATTAAATGGGAGAATTAAAGGTGATATTCCAAGTAATTATACCCATCGAGGGGTCGGGTCATCAACAATAGATTATGTTTGTTAATCTAAATTTGCTCTCAAAGTGTGTTGAGATGAGGATAAAACAAATTTGGAGAGTCAGCATGCTCCATAGAACTAATGTTGGAAAAGGATCAGACAAAATTTGTTGTTGATCAAGTGGGTCCTGAAGTGTTGAAACTGATAAGAAAGAATGTTATAGGTGGATATTATAGAAGGAGGGAAATGTATCCAGTTAATGTATGATGGAGGTATATTGGATAAAATGAATAATTATATTGATGATAAAAATGATACAGAAACATTACTGGAATATAATATCATTATGGTTGATGTCAGGCAGATCGTCTCCAGGCAACAAAATATAATAGCAAGGAAAGGACAGGCATGGTTTAATAAAGAATGTAGGGATGCAAAGAGGAAATTTAATGGGTTAATGAGAGTTTTAAAAGGTAGTTTGTTAGAAAACAAGAATAGAGAAATGAACAAATTAAGAAAAGTGTATAAAAGAATTTTGAAAATAAATAAAGGAAGTTATCAACTTAAATTATGGACAGAATTAGAGGAAGCTGTAGTATCAAATGACTCTAAGAAGTTCTGGAATATAGTCAATAATGGTACATTAAATTATGACAATAGGATAACTACATTACAACTACATAACTACAAGGAGGCAGTATAGCGGTGGTCTAAGGCTCTGAGCTGCAAATTTGGTGACATCCAGCAGACCAGACCTGGGTTTGAATCCTCAGCTTCCACTTGCATACTGTGTGACCCTGAGCAAGTCACTTAACCTCCTTGAGCTTCCAGGTTGCTCCTGTAAAAGCTTCCAGCTTAGTGTGCTATACCTGGTTAAACAACTAAAAAAAAAACATTAATTGACCCGATGTATGGGTTCAATATTATAAAGGTTTATTTTATACAACAAATTAAAGAAACAAAATATAGATGAACAATATGGTAAGAATGGATTTGACATTAAAAATCATGAACTGATTAACAATAAACCATTTATGGAAGAGGATGTATGGAAGGTTTTAGATTCTTTAAAAACATAAAGCCCTCAGACCCGGATGGGATACCTTTGATGTTATTTTTCATACAGCTCGATTTTGGGTTCCTTATTTGACTATATTATTTAACAAGATTTGGGATAAAGGAATAATACCAACTAGTTGGAAATGAAATATAATTGTTCCAATATTTAAAAAAGGGGAAAAAGTTCAGAATGTTATCGACTCAATTAGTTTAATAGATAGTACGGAGAAGATATTTACTAAAATATTAAACAATAAATTGACAACATGGTTGAGAAAACAATATTATTGATACAGCACAAGCAAGATTTAGAAATGGTCAATCTACATTAGACCAATGTTGGACATTGGCATTTAATTTACAAGTATACTAAGATTAAAAACAAAAGCTATATTGTATATTTGTTGATCTAAAACAACATTTGATCGAGTGAATCATAGTATGATGTGGAAAGATTAAAAGGATTAGGATGGATAGGGATATGGTGACAGTGATTGAGCAATTATATCAGGACAATTATAGCGTAAAGATATTCAACAAAGGGACAATTGACACAATGGTTTCAAACTAACATTGGGGTAAAGAGGGATGTATTCTTTCACCATTGTTATTTAATTTATATTTTCAAACAATACTAAGTAAATTATATGATCCAGACTTTCATTTGACTAGAATAGGAAGAAGCATTTGCCTTTATTTGCATTTGCAGATGATGTAGCTTTATTATCAACAAGCTTCATAGACATAAACAGGATGTTAATTAAATTTGTTGAGATGTAAGAAGGTAGATTTATTATTAAATTATGAGAAAACGAAAGTACTGGTCTTCGGAGGAATAAAAAGAATACCAATATAAAATAGATGGATATGGATTGGAAGTGGAAATAATTTTGTTATTTAGGAATAGTTTTCACTCAGGATGGCTTATGGAATAAGCATATAAAAGAAACTTATAGTAAAGTAAATAGATTTATGGCAGTAATAGATTTGCATATAAACATGGAGGGCAGTCAATAAAAGGAAACTTGAGGGTTTTAAACGTAAAGTTAAAGCTCAAATACTTTATGGGGCAGAAATTTGGGGATTTGGTGATTTTTCCAAATTAGAATGTATTTTGAATAAATTTTATAAAAAATTTGGGGTCTTTCTATTGGGACGCCATCAACAATGGTTAGGGCAGAACTGGGCCAATACCAATTGGGATGTGAAATAAAAACAAGACAAATGACCTATTGGTTAAAGGTGTGTATAACATGAGTAATCAAAAGTGTCCTAGATTATGTATGGCAGAGGCAATGGAGCATAGCAAATATTATAGGTTATTTCCAAGTATGGAAATAGTAGAGAAATATTAAAACTCACGGTGTTGCTAGAGACTATTACGGAAAGTATGATTCATCCAGCAGATATAATTAAATTAAGAATTAAAGATGGGGTTAGAGATTATTATATCCAATTGGATTTGGCACTATGTAAACATTATAAAGTGAATGAATGGATGATTAAAAATAAGAGGTCACGTGAATTAGAATTTTACTTGAGAGCTAAGATCAATCCTGAGTTTAGGAAATTATTAACCCAAGCAAGATTCGAGAGTATTACAACAAATTGGAAATTAAATTTATATAGTAAAGAGAAAATAATGGGGATATACTATGTAAATGTGGAACAGATAAAGAAACACTTAGACATTTATTAATAATATGCTCTCTATATGAGAAAGATAGAAGAAAAATTTGGGGAGATTTTGAGAAAACTTGAGTTAAATCCAGAAATTATGTTGAATTTCTTGTTAAAATCTCATAACCTGAAAATATTACTCACTGTGGCCTCCTTTTAAAAATTAATTGAGCAGAAAAATTGCATGTGAGGAATGTTTTAACTTAAGGGGTAGGTTAAGCTGTTTAGAATTTGTCCAATATGTCAATATTTAAAATATTTAAAAATGTAGATATTACTAAGAAGAATGTAAAATTGAGGATTAATGTTATATGATGGATGTTTTAACATGGAAATTACAAAATGTGTATTTGATTGAATTTTAATCATGTATTTTAATTGTAACGACTTGAAAAAGTCGATCAATAAAATTACTACTACTAGTAAAAGAATACTATACAAATTGAATATGTAGTGATCTGGTTCAAATACATCATTTATCATCTCTGCCACTTGTGAGCTATGGTTCTGCCTCCTCACTCAAGAAGATTAAAAGCATATTCTGAGTCAGCCTATTGCATATCTCTATACAACATCTCTGCATTCAGATTAGCTGAGATGGTTCAACTGTAGCTCACGCCATTGATAACACGTGACAGGATGTGCAGTGAAAAGTGTGCTATGTGTCTTTATCCTTCCAGGATGTGTAGCTATTACAACATGATCATACACTCTGGAGTGTGTTACTGCACTTATAAAATAGTGAAAAAGGCCAAAAAGTTCAAAAGAAAATATATTTTAATGGACCTGCTCAGCTACTGTGTACTGTAATATCTGCACAATCATGAGACTGGTGTGCTCCAATTACAGTACAGTATTTTGCACATCCATTTCCAAATGCCTGTTAATGAACTGGAAATTCTGTGATAACAATAATAATGTCAGCAACATGCACTTCTGAAACACACAATAATATGACAGTACTCAAGATACACTTTAAGCAACGTATTATATACTATTATATACTAATTGGGTTTTACCAAGGTTGGGAGTTGCCACCTTGGGAAAGCAAAAAAAGGGCCTCCTACCCCCGCTAGCACCCAAGTCCCACCCTCCCCACCTTGCTAGACTGACTGTCAGATACAGACTGCAAATTTGAAGAAATGTTTGTTTAAACACATTGTGCCTCCCGCCTGTTCTCCTGGTCACTAGCTAAACTCATATAAACACAGGTGCCTAATCTAGAGTCAGATTAGTAGTTTTAAATATTAAGTGCACAGCTCAGCACTGACAGCCTTGCATCTCCTTGCTCGATCTCCCACTACAGTGTTGCAGCTACACTGTCACATCATTGATCAATGGGTGCCAACTGAGGCGCTTTGTATGTTGTGGCAGGCAGCAAGGCAGGTACATAGGACTGAAACAGTGCATGCACAGAAACCGCAAGTCACTGTAAAAAAAAAACTGCAGATTAAACTGTTTCACTGGCAATGCATGGAAAAACTAGCCATGCTGGTTGAAAACCAGCCAGGTGGCAACCCTAGGGTAAAGGTGATGTGGTACGCTATATTTCAGGAAATGGAAACTGTGGGTGAGCAAGTAAGGGTCTACTGAGAAATATAGGATATTCTTGTCTCAGAACAGGACAATCAGGAGCTTAAAGGGCACAGAAAGTAAGGAGAGAGAAAAAGCAGAGGAAAGAGTAAGGATTGCAAACAGTTAAGGGCCAGAAATAAGACATGATGGGAGTGGTGCAGTGCAGTGGCTGTGGAGCAGCAGTCTTCCGGGAGATGTTCTGAGAATGCGTGTTGTCCCATCTGCAGGCACCTCTCTGGGCTGAGGGAGGAGGTTGCCATCTCTAGGCTGAGTTGGCCAGGGTTTGTGGGACCTCCTCTTCCATCCAGGGACCACCAGTGCCACTGCTGTTGCCTCAGAGGTTGCCAAGAAAGAGGAGCGGTTGGACCACAGTGGCCCAGGGAGGGTGAGAGTGGTGGAACATGCTGATCCTCCAGCTGTACCTCTCCACACCCTATGCCATTCTGGCAAAGTGTGGTTCCTCTATGTAGGCACCTGCAGTGGAGACCAAGGAGGATGCTGGGAACCTCCACAAAGGAGACCCACAGAGGGTGGCAGGGGACCCCAGGGGAAGGAAACAACCTGATGGGGATTCCATTATTAGGAAGGTAGAACTAGGGAGGAAGGGAGAGGGAGGTAAGGTGCCTGCCTGGCGCCATGGCTTGAGGGACAGGAGCGAATCCTCAGGATTGCAGGAGCAGCTGCACAGGGAGGGAGTTGGATGTCATTGTCCACCTAGGGACAAATGACCTGGCTAAGAAAAAGGATTAGAGAAGTGCAGGAAGAGTTTGTGGAATTGGGAGGGCCTTAGACAAGTAGCACGACGGTAACCTTCTCGGAGGTGCTGCCATCTATGGCGAGGAGAGGTTAGGGTGTTCTGCACCATGGGATTCAATCAGTGGTTGAAAACTGGTGCAGAGCTCAGGAATTTGGCTTTATTGGGGACTGGGGGTCCACCTGGAGTGATGCAAGCCTATACTGGCATGATGGGCTGCATCTGTCCATGAGGGGAACCAAGATCCTAGGTGATAGGTTTAATGCTTCATTGGCAAGCATTTAAACTTGCCAAGGGGAGGCACTGAACGAGCAGGGGAAATCCTAGCCCCAAAAAAATCATGGTAGAGTGCGGTAAACACCAACATAGAGGTGTCGATAGGGAGAAAGGCAGGGTAAATGGAGAAAGTGACAAAGGCAAGAAGGACAGGGATGGGGCAAAAGGAGCAAGGCCATCAGGAAATGGAGGGTAATGAGTACCAATGCCCATAGTCTGGGCAACAAGCCCTGAGCTGGTGGTCTTGATGGAAGAGGATGCCTGGATAATGTAGCAGTCACAGAAACATGGTACACAGAGAACCATGACTGGGATGTTAACATACCAGGGTACATAACCTACAGGAGAGACAGGCAGGGAGAAGAGGGGAAGAGTAGCTCTCATGTAAAGGAAGGGATAAAAGCAACTGAACAAAAGAGTAAACAGGGAGGAGAGGAGGCACTGTGGGTCACCTTGGAGACTGGAAAGGCACCATAACCGCACAGGGTTGTGTACAGACCCCCATGTCAGGGGAGGAATGAGAAGGATATGATAGAAGGCATTCTTAGAATGGCAGAGAAAGGGAGATACTGTTGATGGGAGACCTGAATATGCCAGATGTTAACTGGAGCACATTTGCTGCAGCCACATCCAAGAGCAGGGCCATTCTTGATGCCCTGCAGGTGGCAGGCCTCAGCTAGTTTCGAACCCACTCATGAGGGAACAATCTTAGACCTCAGACTTCAAATGGGGCAGGAGAGGATCTCAGATCTAGAAGTGGGTTGCCATCTGGGAACAAGTGACCATCAAACAGTGTGGTTCATGTTAAACTCAGCTACAGAGTCAAGCCATACAAAAGTGAGGGTACTGGACTTCAGGAGGGCTTATTATGGCAAGATGGGAGAGTGCCTCAGAAAAGCACTACCAAAGAGGCTAGAAGAAGGTGTGGAGCAACAATGGGGAATTATCTAACTGCCATCACAGAGGCAACAAGCCTTTGTGTGAAGCAATAAACAAATCAAAACGAAAGAAAAAGCCACTATGGTCCTCAAAAGAGGTGGCTGTAAAAGTAAGGAAGAAAAGAGATAGCATTTCGGAAGTATAAGGAAACACAGAAGGAGCAGGACAGAGAGCTGTAACTAGTTAAGGCAGAAGGAAGCAGGAGGGAAGTCAGAATAGCAAAGGCTCAAACTGAGGAAAGATAGCCAACTCGGTTAAGAAGGGGATAAACCTTTTATAGGTACATCAGCAGCATAGAAAGACAAAGGGAGGGATAGTGAGGCTGAATAGAATGAACGGTGGATGGGCAGAGGGGACATTGAAAAAGCAGGATACTGAATGAATATTTCTGCTCAGTATTCACAAAAGAGGAGGGAAGTGCCTAATCCAATTAACAGAAGCACTCTTGATAGGGGTCGATCCCAGTCCTTTCACAGAAGAAAGGGTTCTGCAAGAACTCCTAAAACTGAAGGTGAACAAAGCAATGGGGCCTGATGGAATTCACCCAGAATTCTAAAAGAATTAAGGGAGGAACTAGTGAAACCACTGGCTACTCTCTTTAATAAATCATGGAGGATGGTGTGGAACTCGAGGACTGGAGGAAGGCGGATGTGATTCCCTTCACAAAAGTGGGACCAAGACAGAAGAGGAAACTACAGACCTGTCAGTCTGACCTCTGTGGTAGGGAAAGTGATGGAGTCACTCTGAAGGAAACAATAGTTCAGTACCAAGAAGCCAGTGGGGCACAGGACCCAAGGCAGCATGGGTTCACAGGGGGAAGGTCATGCCAGACCTAATCTAATAGATTTTTGACTGGGTGACCAAAGTAGTAGACCAGGGTGGGGCTGTGGACATGGCCTACCTAGACTTTAGCAAGGCATTTGACACAGTCCCCACAAAAGATTAATAGTCAAATTAACCAGCCTGGGAGGGGTCCCAGGGTGGTAGCCTGGGTAAAACATTGGCTGGACAACAGGACACAGAAGGTAATTGTAAATGGAGTCCACTCTGAAGAAAGAGGGTACAGTGGAGTATTGCAGGGTTCAGATTGGGTCCAGTCCTTTTAATGTCTTCATAAGTGACATTGCAGAGGGACTGGAAGGAAAAGTATGCCCTTTGCCGATGACACAAAGATCTGCAACAGGGTTGATACACAGGAGGCATGGAAAGGATGAGAAGGGACTTAGCAGGTTGGAGGAATAGTCAGAGTATGGCAGCTAGGATTCAATGCAAAGAAGTGCAAATAATGCACCTGGGAAACAAGAACCCAGGGAAGAATACACAATGGGGGAGGTAGTAACAACAAAAGTGGAAAGGGACCTGGGGGTAATCATATCAGATGACATTAAGGTTAGCAAGCAATGTGAGAAGGCAGTAGGAGGGCTGGGGTATACTGGGATGCATAGGAGAGGCATCAGCAGCAGAAAACAGGAAGTTGTTATCCTTCTGTACAGACAGTTGGTGAGACTCCATCTGAGTACTGTGTCCAGTTCTGGAGACCCCATCTCCAAGGACATAGACAGGATACAGGCAGTCCAGAGGAGGGCAACTCAAATGGTGCAGGGTCTGCAAGAGAAGCCGTATGAGGAGAGACTAAAGGAGCTTAATATGTATACCCTTGAGGAAAGAAGGGAGAGGGGGACATGATAGAAACTTTTAAGTACCTCAGTGGAATCAACAAAGTCAAAGAGGGTAGCATCTTTCACAAAAAGAGACATGTAAGAACAAGGGGACACAATTTAAAGATGGGGGCGGTTCAGGGCAATGTGAGGAAGTATTATTTCACAGAGAGGGTAGTGAATGCATGGAACAGCCTTCCTGAGGAGGTTGTGGGGTCTAAAACTGTGGGAGAATTCAAGAATGCATGGGACAGGCATAAGGCAATTCTTGTGGGGGTAGGAAGAAATAGGCTGTTGGTTAACTAGGATCTGCGGCCTATCCAGTAGGTAGGGAATGGGCAGACTAGATGGGCCAAGCGTCCTCATCTGCCGCCAAAGTCTATGTTTCTATGTTTCTGTGGAAAACAGGTACTAATTTTAGTGAACTGTTTAGTACCAGAAGACAATTAGGTTAACATCTTTAGCATTTTGATAGCCAAACAATATCTGGTAGTCACGGTCTTCCACAGATTTCAATTCTGATAATATGCTATAATACAATTATTAGTCTGACAAAGGACCCCAGTGCAAAACTTGTTTTAATGGTCTATCTTACAAAAATGATTGTGATGGAGAGATTAAACTTTGACATTGCCAGTCTGTTTTAAACAAGAATAGTCTGTCAAAACTGGAATTTCGGTCTCAGATAAATGTTTATCACTTGACGATGGGGAAAACAACTCGAAAAATGAAGACTTCTCATTATGCCATTTCAACGCATCTGGTTCGCAAAAGGCATGCAGACTTAGAGAGTTTATCTCTGACTACAAGCTGGTTAAATCTACATTGTATCTTTCTACAGCATCTTATAAACATCCCACATAGCAAAGGATAATATATACATTTTGAAATGCTGTGGAGGTTTTCAGAACAAGACAACTGTGTTAGCATTCAGGGCTTCCAGGTTTACTTCAGAAACCATCTTACACAGCAGATAAACTTGGAATGAGCAAGGTCAGGCACGTACTCCAGTACAACAATTTGTCTTTCTACATTACTTCTGTATCTCTTCGGACTATTCTATGATGTTATATTTTCCTGTCTTCTTTTTATATTTTTCATAACGTTCCTAGTGTTGAATTACAGTGGGGCTTGTCAGGCTCAGACTCCAAAACTCCGAAGTGAGCCCTGGCAGCTCACCCATCACTATCATTGACTTATAATGGGAAGCTGGCTCATTACATGAATATAAACCTCATGGCCCACACAGCTCCCAAAGCTCATAAACTATTTTCCAAACTATGTATGTGCCCAACCCCAATCCAGATTGCATCTGAAAATGTGCCCCAGTTCAGTGTGTTCTTCCTAGCTATAAATTTCAAGATCAGTTGAAATGTAGTATACATGGGACAGAATTTTTAAACCACAACAGTCATCCCATATGTAACCAGGTCACCGTATACTTATGGTTACAACCTCTGCCTTGCAGGGTCAAGCAAGGTTGAGGGGCCTGGGTTTTGTTTTGAATGGAAAGGGGTTCTTTTCCAATATAAATTAACTAGTGTTGTGCCTCCAGCCAGAGATAAGATATAGTGGGCTAGCTGTCTGACTAGTACAACACCCTGGGATGCTGTACCTCCCCACCTCCCTCACAGTCACCCCAGAAAAGTTCAGTTTTTTCACTAAGCATGCAATTATTAACTATAGCTAATAATATGCTCATTCACAACATATGCTCCTGAGTCAGGTTAACAATAACAATAAACAGTTTTATTAACTAGGTAGGGAATAAAGGGATGCAGGATGAATAACTGTTTGAAAAATGCAAAGACTATAAAACAACAGTGTGCATCCCCAACAGCAATACAAATTGGCCCACATCCCCACTGGTACCAGTGTCCCCAGTGTCCTGATTGGGTACCCAGCTGATTAATCAGCGTGGCCTGATGCATTACAGCTGGTTGGCGACATTGCTGCGCTTTTTAAATAAACAGAAACTTTTGAAGAAACTATATTCAATCTCCCCAGCACAGGGCAAACCCTGAGTTGTTCACAGTTCTGGAACATCAGTCTCTGACATCTGCAGGCTGAAGATCTTTCAGACCATGATCTAGAGGCTCTAGCAGCCTCTAGAACTCTTGCAGCTTCTTGAACTCTTGTAGCTTTCTGGATGGGATGAGTTTAGTGACCAGGGCCACATACCTCACACACCCATCCAGGCATACAACCCTCAGGGTGAGGTGATAGGCAAAGCCTAGCTGTGACACTGCCTGATGGATTCCCAACTGTCCGATGGCAAGAACCTCCTGGGTCTCAGGAACACAGCTTTAATATTTTCAGCCACACTGCAGGCTGGCAGTTGTGGCACAGCAAGTCCAGCACAAAGCAATCTGGATCTCCTCCTTCAATAGATTCTGTACTACCTCCCAAGGCTGTGGGCAGGTACAGTCTCTCAGGCTTTTCCAACACTTCTCAAGTGCTGAGGTTTTAAATCACAAAACAGCCTTTGGCTTTCCAGGTGATGGAAAGGAATCAGACACTCCCTTGGCAGTTGGTTGTGAAAGCTCCAGGCGTTAAGCTCCCAGGAGATGGTTACAAGCTGGATCCCCCACCCCCACCCCGTCCGGGTCTCAGGAGATCAGATCAGATTCCCAGTTTGTCAACTGGGCAGTTAGTCCATCAAATTAACATGTGGACTATTCATTCAATACCTGATTGACTGGGGAAGCATCAATACACAGTCCTACCTTCTCCAGAAGCCCTTTCTGTAGTATTTTGGGGTCCTTGCATTCCCATTGGCTGCAGAACCGGTCAAAGCTAACAAAGATGGCTGTAAACAAAGACAGAGAGCCATACAATTTGACGGCAGATAAGGATCCTTGGCCCACCCAGTCTGCCCATTTTTCCCTAGCTACATTATCACAGGAGACCCTACTTGATCTATACCTCCCTTCATTGCCACTATGATTCCCTTGTGCCTATCCCATGCATTCTTGAACCCCACCACTGGCTTTGCTCCCACCACCTCTGCTGGAAGGCTGTTCCAGCAATCCACCACTCTTTCTGTGAAGAAATAGTTCCTCGCACTTCTCCTGATTCTAAAACAGTCTATGCACTTTATATAGAGTCCCTTCTTTAAGGGACACTGTCAACCTCCTTAGGCCTCAAAGTGTCCCTTGTTTAAAACATACATGTTATGATTGTTCACATTCTAAAAGACTGTTGATGCAGCTGGTAGTTTAATTCAGATCACTTTTTGTTTTAAAAAGTGAAAACTGACTACTCACCACACTGGTGTTACCACACCAAAACATGTTTGTTTACATTTCTTGTCCAGCTCCCCTGCATCTTTCTTGGACTCAGGAACACCCCTATACAACCTAGCCACTGATTATGCAGTGGGAATGGAGGAAACTATTGTATCATGACTGGCTGCACTGTTTGAGGGTGTTTCTAATGTTCAGGAAATGTACACTAAGAATAGTTCAGTGATACAAAGCAAAACAAAGCTGGGCATAGCTACATTACGTGCATTTTGGTTCTAAAAACAAGGAGGCAGATAAAACAAGCAGCAACAACAATGAATTTTAGAGGAAGTAAGCAATCATAAATGTGAGTTTTTATCTAAAATAATACAATGCAAAAGATTGACAGGGTCCTTCCAGTCTGATAACCCGTGGAGGGATGCCTTTCCTATCTTCTTTTCCTTGTTTAAATTATTTTGCTGCCGCTCCATTGTTAAATAGCTGCCAAAAGAATCATGCATCAAAGCAGGAACTGTTTGAACCAAGCGCAGAATTTTACTTTTGCTGCTGCTCGGTATCTGTATAAATAATTACTGATGCCCCTGTATTATTAGGACTCCGGCTGCTGGCTTTGTATAAAATATGCCTATGTATGGAAATGCTTTACAGATAGAGTAGCCCTTAGAATAAGGAGAGGGTTGAAAGATAAACTAAACACAATAAAGAAATTAAACAAATTAAAGAATAAAGAGAGACTGCAGGCCTCAAAGAAGCCCCATTATTTATATAGAACCCTGAGATATAAAATAAAGGGCTAGCATCCATACTATAACAATACAGCACATGTATAAATGAAATAAATGTTTGCACTGTTTGCATATATAGAAAATAAGGTGCTGACCTGTTACCAAGACCTCAGGAAGGGATTTCCTAGGGGGACAATGACCCCTAGAAGACTGTATTTATACTGTGAGCTAAAACCTCATTATGTAATAGGAGGAAGAGTTTGCCTATTTAGGAACCATTCTAGAACTAATTGGATGTTATTAGAGGGACTTTCCTATAAGTAGGAGGGCTATATAAGCCCTCCTCAAACACCAAGAGTCCGATTAGCTGCATAGACAGTCTCACTTACCTGAAGAAAGGTAAGCAGAAGGACCTGTGCCTGAACAGGAATTTATCTCTAATAGCAGAAAAGCTGATTCATTGTTTTGAGATACCTGATGAAGGTGAAATAGCCTTGAGCTATTGTTTATTTTCTTGTTCTGTTTGAACTGTTTTATTTCTATTTATTATTTTTTCTACTTTTGTATAAAACAAAACACACTGTGGGTGTTGTACCCTATTACTGTATCCAGTGTTATCTTTATACCCACGCCCCTCAAGCACACCTCTACCCTATTGTCTGGTGGCAGAGTGGTGCAGGATAGAGTCTCCCTGCCTATCACTAGCTCTGAAGTACTGTCCCCACAGGTGGCAGGCAAAACATTCATTCATAGGGATGTAAGTTTGTCATGGCAGTCATATACATCATTGATTCCATGACATTTGATCTTTATTCAGGACTTCCATGACTCTCACTAGTGTCATCAGAATGTAGCAATGATGACAGTGCCACAGCATTTACTACTGTTTACTAATGATTTCATGAACAAACAATGAGTCATTAAAACCTTATCCATGACAAACTTACATCCCTATTCATTCACAGTGTAGCCTTGGTTGCTCTTAAAGAGACAGTACTTAATAGCACTGTTGCCAAGTTTTTAATTTATTTTTCTCTTCCCTCCTGTGTGTCTCCAGACCCCAACATCTCTTTGGGGCACCAGGGTTCGAAACACACAGAGGGACTTCAGCATGAGCCGCAGGCTGCTTAACAACTGAGCACTGTAGCACTAACAGGATCTCATGATGGACCTGGCAGCTCTCACATGTTCAAGCAGGCACCAGCTCAAATGTGTGACACAGAGCTGCACAGCACTTTACTGGCTTGTGCAGCACTCAGCACTATACCACCAAACTGGTGGTTTTAACTTTAATTCCATGCTCCTCTGGTCCCCACAGCAAAGCAGGCACACAGGGGCAGCAGGAGCAACAAAGGGGCACCATGGACCGGACTGGCAGTACCAGACAGCCAGGAGGCAAAACAAGGTAAGCCCACCCGTGGGGCATTACACTCTCCTCGCTTAAACACTTGGCATCTGTGCTAAGTCCATACCAGGGACCTGGTACCTATAAACATTAACTGTAGCATTTGAACATGCACAGTCTAACAACATAATTGATTTTTGACTACGTAGGCATTCAATACATCTTAGTTTAGACAAATGTTAACTATCTAGATAGTATCAGAAGAGGTACTAAAAGGCTTTTAAATTTATAGACAGCTGTCATAGCAATAAATTGTATACTATAAAGCAAATACTGTTATGACTATAGCAATGCAGCTTTAAACAATACATATTAGCATTTTTTCAACCTCCTTTACTTTTTATGACATTACCTGCCCTGGGTGACTTGGCTTTAGGGGCACACAACAATTCTGGGTAAAGATCTTGGGGTTACATATATGCCCTTGTGTATTACGTGGCATGGGTAAGTCATGAAGCTCATGGACATACTAACATACGTAGAAGCCAGCAGAAGAAGGCCATTTGGTCTATCAAGTCTGCTCAGTACACGGTCCACAGCTTGAGATAATGTCCCTGCCCTCCCTCCCACTCCTCCCATCCTCCCTACCCATGATTCTTACCTTCCTCTTATGTCAATCCCAGCCTGTCTTAAAGCTGCCCACTGTCTTCAACGAGATGACCTCTTCCGCAGCGCATTCCGAGTGTCCACCACCCTCTCTGTGAAGAAGTGCTTCCTGACCTCCCTCCTAAACCTCCCACCCTCCAGCTTAAGACTGTGCCCCTTGTGACATGGTTGCAGCTCAGCTTAAAGAGACTCTCCTTATCAACCTTATTTATCCCTTTCAAGTACTTGAATGTCCCAATCATGTACTCTCTCTCTCTCTCTCTGTCTTCCAGGGAGTACATGTTCAGTGCCTCAACCTCTCCTTGTATGCCTTGCCCTGCTGACCCGCTATCATCTTTTAGCCCTCCTCTGTACCTTCCTCCAGCAGGTTAATGTCCTTTTTGAGGTGGGGCACCAGTACTGAACTCCATACTCTAGATGTGGCCTACCAGTGACCTATAAGGGCAGTATAACCTCTTCTCTCCTACTACTGATCCCTAGCTATGCATCCCTGCATCTTGTTTTCCTTTGCTGCTGCTTTCTTGCACTGTATGGAGTGCTTCAGGTTACTAGTGATCATCACTCCCAGGTTCTTCTCTCTTTGATGCAGATACTGGACTCCACCGAGGTAATACTCTGTCCTGGGATTCTTGGTTCCAATATGCATAACTTTGCATTTCTTGGCATTGAAGCCAAGCTGCCAGTTCCTGGACCACCTCCCCAGCTTTTCCAGATCTTCCTGTAGGTCCCGTATCCTTCAGCTGTGTCCACTCTCCCACAGAGCTTGGTGTCGCTCATGAACAGGCACATTTTGCCTTTAATGCCATCCCCAATGTCATTGATGGAGAGTCATATGTTAGCCTAAATAATGGTTTGATGGTTTTTTCAAAGCAATGCAATGGAAATGACACTTCTTCTTCAGCATCCAGCCAACTCTCCCATTTCATCGACCAGCAATGAAGCATCCTCAGGCAAAGTGGGTGCCACTATTTCCTCTGACATTTCATTTGTTTCTCTGTTTCTACAAGTTCAGACTCTACAGGATCACCACTGTCCTCCTCTGGCACTTCCTCAAATTCAGGCCCATCATCCAAGGGTACATCTACTGTTGGCACAGAGTTTTGAGTTGATGCAGGGAGCTCGCCAGGCATATCTGTCACATTACTTGTTGTTTCAGGTGTCCCTTGAAACAGTTGAGCAAGGTCTGTTGTAGGATAGTATGCTGTGGAACAGAAACATAGAAGCATAGAATTTGATGGCAGATAAGGACCGCTTGGCCCACTCTGTCTGCCCATTTCCTACCTAATGGATAAGCTGCAGATCCTAGTTAACCAACAGCCTACTTCCTCCTACTCCCACCCCTAAAATTGCCTTGTGTCTGTCCCATGCATTCTTGAATTCCCACTGTTTTGACTCCACAACCTCCTCAGGAAGGCTGTTCCATGCATCCACAACCTCTCCATGAAAAATACTTCCTCACATTACCTCTGATACGTCCCACTGCTATCTTCAAATAGGCCCTTTGTTCTTGCACACCTCTTTTCTAAAAGATGCTACCTCTTCAACTTTGTTGATTCCTTGAGGTACTTGAAAGTTTCTATCATGTCCCCTGTCCTCCTTTCCTCAAGGGTATAATATTAAGCTCTTTAAGTCTGTCTTCATATGTCTTCTGGTGCAGACCCTGCACCATTTTAGTTGCCTCCTCCTGCCTGCCTCCATCCTGTCTATGTCCTTCCGCAGATTGTGTCTCCAGAACTGCACGCAGTACTCAGATGGGGTCTCACCAGATGTCTGTACAGAGGATAACAACTTGTTTTCTACTGGTGATGCCTCCCTATGCATCCCAGTATTCCCTCCCAGCCCTCCTTAATGCCCTCTCACATTGCTTGCCCACCTTTAGGTCATCTGAGATGACTACCCCAGGTCTCTTTCTATTCGTGTTGTTGTTAGTATCTCACCCCACTGTGTACTCTTTCCTGGGTTTTGTTTCCCAGGTGCATTACTTTGCACTTCTTTGCATTGAATCTAAGCTGCCATACATTTGACCATTCCTCCAACCTTGCTAAGTCCCTTCTCTCCTTTCCACCCTACCTTGTGTATCAACCCTGTTGCAGATCTTTGTGTCATCTGCAAAGAGACATACTTTCCTTCCAGTCCTCTGCAATGTCACTTATAAAGACTTTGAAGAGGACTGGTCCTAGAACTGAACCCTCGGTACCCCACTAGTAACCCTCTTATCTTCAGCGTGAACTCCGCTTACTATTGCCCTCTGTGTCCTGTTCTCCAGCCAATTTTTCACCCAGGCTACCATCTTGGGACCCACCCAAGGCTGGCTAACTTGTGTATTAATCTTTGTGGAACTGTGTCAAATGCCTTGTTAAAGTCTAGGTAGGCCATGTCCACAGCCCCTCCCTGATCTACTACTTTGGTCACCCAGTCAAAGAAATTTATTAGATTCGCCTGACATGACCTTCTCGCCAGTGAATCCATGCTGCCTTGGGTCCTGTGCCTCTAGCCTCTAGGTACTAACAATTCTTTCCTTCAGAAGTGATTCTATCATTTTCCTATCACTGAGGTCAAACTCACAGGCCTGTAGTTTCTTGCCTCTGCCCTACTCCCACTTTTGTGAAGTGGAATAACATGTGCCCTCCTCCAATCCTCAGGTACCACCCCATCCTCCCATGATTTGTTAAAGAGAGTAGTCAGTGGTGTCACTAGTTCTACCCTTACTTTTTTAGAATTCTGGGATGAATTCCATCAGGCCCCATTGCTTTGTCCACTCTTCAGTTTTAAGAGTTCTTTCGAACTCTTTCTTCTGTGAATGGGCTGGTATCAACCCCTATCCAGAGTGTATCTACTGTTTGGTTTAGGTACTTCCTTCTTCATTTGTGAATACTGAGCAAAAATATTTGTTTAGTATCTCTGCCTTTTCACAGTCACCCTTGCCAACCCCTCCCCTTATTAAGCCTCCACTATCCCCCTTGGTCTTCCTTTGTCCTGATGTACCTATAAAAGGTTGTATCCCTTTTAACTGGAGTTGGCTGTCTTTTCCTTGGTTTGGGCCTTTGATGTTCTGACTGCCTTCCCTGCTTCCTTCTGCTTTAACTGATACAGTTCTCTGTCCTGCTCCTTCTGTGATTCCTTGTACTTCCTGAATGTTATCTTTTTCTCCCTAACCTTCCCTGCCACCTCCTTTGAGAACCATAGTGGTTTTTACATTGTTTTGTTTTATTTATTTGCTTCACACAAAGGCTTGTTGCCTCAGTGATGGCAATTTTGATTATTCCCCATTGTTCTTCCACCCTCCTTCCTGCCCATTTGCTAGTGCATTCCTTAGGCACTCATGCATTTTAGCAAAGTCAGCCTCCAAAAGTCCAGGATCTTTGCCTTTGATGGCTTGGACTCTACTGCTGTGTTTATCATGAACCATACTGTTCGATGGTCACTAGTTTCCAGATGGCTACCCACTTCTAAATCTGTGATTCTCTCCATCTCCATTTGAGAGTACCAAGTCTAAGATTGCTCCTCCCGAGTGGGTTCCAATACTAGTTATCTAAGGCATGCCCCTGCAGAGCCTTGAGAATGACCCCACTCTTGGATGTGGCTGCAGCAAATCGTTACAGTTAACATTTGGCACATTCAGATCCCCATCAACAATATCTCCCTTTTTCTGCCATTCTAAGGATACCTTCTATCATTTCCTTGTCCATTTCCTCCCCTGAGATGGGGGTCTGTATACAACCCTGTGCAGATTGTGGTGCCATTGCCTGTCTCCAAGTTGTCCCACAGTGCTTCCTCTCCTCCTCTTGCTACCCTTTTGTTCTGTTGCTTTGATTCCTTCCCATATGTAGAGAGCTACTCCTCCTCTTTACCTTCCCTGTCCCTCCTGTAGATAGTGTACCCTGTATGTTTACATCTCAGTCATGGTTCTATGTATACTATGTTTCTGTGACTGCCACAATATCCAGATGTTCCTCTTTCATCAAGGTCACTAGTTCAGAAAGCTTGTTAACCAGACTACGGGCATTGGTACTCATTACTCTCCATTTCTTGATGGCTTTACCTCTTGTGGCCCCACCTCTGCCCTTACTGACTTTGTTTCTCCATTTACCCCAGTCCTGCTCCCTACTGACCTTTCTACCTTGGTCTTTACCTCATTTAGTACCCTGTTTTGTAGGGGAGGCTGGGAATTCCTGCTGCTTATCAGTCCCTCCCCTCCTTGACTAGTTTAAAAGCTTGCCAATGGAGCATTTAAACACGATCGCTCAGGAGACTGCTTCCTTCCGGACAGATGCAGACCATCATGCCAGTAGAGGTGGGTATCCTCAGGTGGAACCCCAGTCCCCAATGAAGCCAAAACCCTGTGCTCTACACCAGTTTTTCAACCATTCATTGAATTGCATGGTGCAGATTACCCTCGCCTCATCCATGCCATAGACAGGCAGCACTCCAAGAAGGGTACTGTGTGAGTTACTTGTCTAAGGCCCCTCCCAACTCCACAAACTCCTCCTGCACTGCTCTAATCCCATGGGTGGACAAGTCATTTGTCCCTAGGTGGACAATGACATCCAGCATCGCTTCCTGTGCAGCTGCTGTTGCGATCCTCAGAATCTGCTTCCTGTCCCTCAAGCCATAGCCAGGCAGGCACCTTACTTCACTTTCTCTTGCCCCCCTCCCAGTTCTATACCCCTGATAATTGAGTCCCCTACCAGGAGCTGCTTCCTTTCCCTGTGGTGTCCTGTGGCACCTTCCTGTGGGCCTCCCTTGTGATCGCTGCCAGCAGCCTCCTCAGTCTCCACCATGTGTGCTTCCATAGGGGAATTATGCTCCACCAGAATGGTGTATGGATTGTGGAGTGGTACGTCTGAAGGATGCGCCTTGTTCCACCACCCTCACCCTCCCTGAGCCCACCGTGGTACAACCGCTGCTCCTTCTTAGCAACCTCTGAGGCAGAGGTAGGCCCTGGTGTTCCCTGTGTGGAGGGGGGTCCTGTACTCCTGTCCAGTTAGTGTATTACCTCTCCTCTGTCTCAGAGTCTGAACTCTCTTGTGTTAGTCTGCCAGGACACTCATCAAAGTTTGCTGGAACAAGTCCAGATTGCTGTGCCCTTTGTTTAGCTTGGCGTCTGCACATAGCAGATCTTGTTATGGAAGGTTTAGGAGGCTCTGACATTTCTTGTCCATTACTAGCAACCATGTGTCCAATGAGCAACAAGTGGTTGTGGTGGATGGTCTGGTATCCACTTGTCTCTCCTTCTGGACAAATTTTGTATATATGCATGTCATGCACTTTCTTGATCACAACATGGGAGTGATGCCCCATCTGTCGGCATTTTGTGCTTCCCATGTATCCCTAAATTCCTCAGCAACACATGGTGTCCTGGCAACAGTTCATGTGCCTTACTCATTTGTCATACCGTTCTTTGTTATTTTTGTTCCACCTGGCTGTGGCATCTGTGGCCAACTTGTAGGTAGAATTCAACTGGTCCTTTAAGTTTTGAATGTACTGCAAGAAGGTCTCTAGCTTAGCTCCATCAGCAGAGACACTAAAACAGAGATCTACAGGAATCTAGCTTCCTGGCCGAACATTAGACTGTAAGGAGAAAATCCTGTAGCATCATTTTTAGTGCAGTTGTGTAACCCCTAGGAAACGCTATACCAAGGGGTAGCCCTGCCTGCTTCCCTGACTGCAGGGTGAGGGGCCTGGGTTCATTATCAGGGGTCACTATGGTGTCACTACCAGTAGTAAAACTACAAATATGGTGCCTCCACCTGGAGTAATGATTTAGGGGTTATATCTTGAATTGATACAGCCCTCTGGGAAGTATACCTACTCACAGCTCCACCTAGTGGCCCCACATTTGAAACTTCAATAACCACCTTGCTTTACATTTAATTCACAATTAAAGAGGACCTTCCCTGATGGTCCAAAAGTTACAGCTTGTAGTCATTATATGCAGTACTGGACCTGAAAAGTGTGTGCATTTGTTATTTCTGGCCAAGGTTTACTCTGCCTTCCATAATTTGATTTGTTTGTGAGCCCTGCTGCACTTGCCTTTGCTGTTCAGCTTGCTGGGCTGCTAGCTCCTGATGACATCATTGTAGGATGGAGGAGTGACTCACACTGTTTAATACCATGCAGTTGCAACAATGTTGCAAGGAAACCTACCAGTACTCAGTGTACATGTAAGCATTAAGCCACGGCGAAGGTGGCATCTAATGGTGGATTAATGCATGGTCATTAATACCGTTAGATGCCACCTTTGAGTGCCTTAATGCGCTTGTAACGTGGAATGCACGAGTACAGAGGTGCCATCATTGTGTCTGACATAGCCTGAACAACATAACACAGCCAGTCTGTATGTTTTGCTTAAGTTTTTACTGCACTTCTGAAAACTGTTACACACAAGCATTTATATGGTGATACAGTCAGAACATGGTCTAGTCCTACATGTGCACAATGGTACCTTTGACATGCTAGAATGATTTTTTACAGTTCTACACAGCTATTCTTTCCATGCCGATTGTAGGAGGTCCACCATTCACTAGTTTGTGAACTTCGTTACAAATTTGCATGTTAGCGTCGCTCACCTCTGTGTGCTCTTCTCAGATAGCTCTGATCTGCTGTGCACTGTGTGTTCCTCGATCGCCTACCCAAGAGCAGTGTCGCAATTACAGTTCTTTCTTACTCTCTCCCGGTGCTGCTTTTCTACTTCTCTGGATACTGTGGTACTTCACTTTGGAGCGGGCATCTGTGCTGCATTAATGCCCGCCTCAAACTATGCCACCTGATCCATTTCAGCCAATGAATGCTTCCGATTTCAACATTCAATTTGATCCCATGTTACAAACTGTGTCCCCTTCCCCAAGACACCTTGTTAGCAATGCATTATGCCAAAATCTAAATGCCTGTCTGTATGTTTTTTTTTGTGTGAAATTGACTCTGCCCTACAATGATGTCAGCAGTACAACCCTGGGCCCACAGCAACACCAGGCTTGCTATAGAAGCTCTGGTACACCCTGCTATTTTTAGCAGCTCAGAATGCAAACACTAACTGCAGCAGACATTAATAAAATACAATTCAGAATCAATGCAAGAAGAGGTAATTAATGCATGAAAGTCAAAGTGACTGGAGAAGGTCCTTTAATGGAGAGTGCTAATAATATGCTCACAGTGACCTCCTACCAACAGGGTCTAGAACTCTGCCTTTCACCCTGTGACCCTGTAAAGAGTAGTTACCAGCAATAACACAAAACCTTTCAGTTGTTTGCATTAAACCAGCACTCAGTAATATTATGCTCATGGACCAGATTAACATTTAAACAATAAACAGATTTGTTTAGGGGTTTAAATAAGGGTAGAGGATGCAAATTAAAGCTTGATCAATTGGCACGTTGGTTTTAGTAGTAATTTGATTTTGTATAAACATTCAACTAAATGCATTATCCCCTTTGGACTGTCCAGTTAACCTCACTAGGTACCCAGGATAAACTAGGTTGCAGGCCTGAAGCGGTGCCATGGCTTGGCTGGCATCACAGCTGGTTAGGGCCCTTAAATAAAGAAATGGTTAAGCTTTCTTTTTGTTGACTGCAACAGCATAAATCCCATATGGAAACCCAGAAATTTGTAATCCCAGGCCCGATGGCCTGCAAAGACAGTCTAAACCAAAGTGCAGACTTGAAAGGCAAATCACTTGGAATGAACAGGTTAATTGGTGTTGCAGGGTAAAACCCTGAGGTACTCACTGAACCTTGGACCTCGGGATCTGGGCTGATTTCAGGATGGCTCTCCTCAAGGCAGGAGGTGGCTGCAGGCTGCAGGACTTCATTCTTTCTGGCAAGGACCAGGATACAGGGACTGGAGCTAGCATGTCACCCCCCTTGTGGAAGGCAGCCCCAAGGGTGGCTGCAACTTCCATGATGAACTTCTCTGCAGGAGCTGATTCCCTTCTCTGGTCATCTAGCAGCTTGGCTTTTACAGGCAGCAGCAGTCTTTAGGCACATTACTGGGCATCACCAGTTCAGCTTTGATAAAGTTCGATAATAGGCTGCACAGTTTACTCACCTGCAAGTTGCAGTCCTGGAAATGTAAGCTGGCACACAGCATTCAGATCTCCTCTGGCGAATCAGCAGGAGACAGTTTCAGTGACCACAGGCATTAAATTAAGGCACAGCCCTGAAGCAAAAACAGTCTCGCCAAAATGCAGATTTGGGAACTTTTAACACTCTGATCCCACATTCAATCTGGAAACTCAATCTGGTCGATTCTCCCTTTTGGAGGATTGCAGCTGGTTCTGCAAACTTGGCTGACCCAATGAATCAGCAGGCGTTTTGGTCGAAAAGAGGCAAAACAGGCCTCTCTCCACATTTCCCAGGCTGCAGGGAGCCTCCTTTCCTCCAAGAGCTCCAGACAGACATCCTTGAACTGCTGTTCGAACTGACTCTTAACAGGACAGATTCAAACAGTCCCTCCTTTTATAAAGAGAAAATTCCTATAATCTGATTGGCTGTCCAGTCTGACAATCACAGTCCCAGTCCTTTAATTGGACAGCATTTTGGCACCTAGATTTTGTCCCTGTTTATTCCCCAAAAGTCTCTGGCACTGTCCCAAGAGTCTCTTTGTTTGATCCTGGCCACTGATTGGTCAATAGACACAAAGATAGTGGCTACTGATACACTTTTTTGCATTTTTACCATGTCCCCACCTACAAAGTCCTGGTGCAGCCAACAAATTAACTTTTATTACATTTTAACCTCACATATACATAACCGTAACATTGCTCTCTCAAACACATTCATTATTTAATATTTATTCTCACCCCACGCTGTTGCTGCCATCAGTTCACTGACCTCCCTAGGTGGCAGGCAGCTCCTCATTCATATGCATGCGGGGCTCATTTATAATAATCATGAGCCCCATTTATGCCTGTGTTTAAAACTTTTATTTCTAATCTTCTGGGGCTTTTCCCCAACTTCACCCAGATCACTGGTCCCCATTTAGTATCTTAGTATCACAGGGCACCGGACCGAGACACTCTCCGAATGACCACAAACTGAATGGTCAGAAAAAAAAAAAGCGCTCCAATGTGCGTAGCACAAGTGCCGGCCAAAGAGAAATGCCGGCAGCTCATGGATAAAGTTTAAGCCCAAACTGGGCTGAATTAAGGTACTTGACTGCTGGGGGACAAGAGTGGAACTGGGGCAGCTGGGGACCAGGGACAAGGGCCAGGCAACAGATGGTGCTATGGAGGAATGGGCAGATGCCAGAGAAAACAGGAGAACACCCAAAGGCATTAAAGAAAGCCCCAAATGAGGGGGGGTTACAGTTGTATGCATGAACTAATGCACTTACTTGCTGACTCATTTACTTTTGTTTTAGGGTCTAAGTTGCCCAACATATCAAGAAGCATTCAAATGAACCTCTCAGGCTGTGGATCACCTTGTAGGTGAGAGGGGTTGTATGAGACTTGTTGATCCCCATAATGACAACAGTTCCTTTGCTAGACAGTTCTTGTAGTCCAGCCCTTGATCTGAGTGTATTCTTTGGGGGCTTTGTAATGCACAAAGAATTTCTACAAGGACCTTGGCAACTGTGGAAGCTTTTGATCCTACATGGAAAATGGTCAGTGACTACCAGAATATTTGAAATGTTCTTGGAGTCAGGTTCCAAACTGAGAAAGTCTATGCACACTAGTCACAATGTTGACCAGAGAAGTGTCCTCTGTGGCGCGGACAATTAAAAGGAGCTTGAGCCAAGTCCAATGTGCACTCAGACACTCCTAAATGTCCCATATCATTGTGCAATGCATGGAGTGCCACTTTATTTTTAACTTTGTTTGCAGGACCAACTGCAGATGAGGAATCCTTGTGAACTCTAGTTTCTCTGTACAACAAACTGTCCTTTAATTAGCAATAAGGCATGACAAGGTGTGTGTTATGGTGTAATAGCGTCACTGCTGGGGTGGGTTGACGCATCAGATGAAGTTTCAAGTGCTTCCACCACCCCTGAGTGACGTTATTACACAATAACACACACCTTGGAGTGCCTTATTGCAATTATACAATGGCTCGATGTTATACAAAATAAAAAAAAATATTTAAAAAGGTTTTAGTAGATTTTAGTGTTGCAATATATCTTTGTTTCTGCAAAAATTAATCAATATCCTAAAGCAAATCCATACAGTGATGTTATTGTGTAATAACATCACTGTCTCAAGCACACTGACCAATCATAGCCAAGGAAATTTTTGCCACTGTATAATTTAAGCTTTGGCCACTCTCACAACAACAATTTCACATCTGGATCATTTGTGACTACTTGGGATGCATCACCCCTTTCTGCAGGTGTTGCTAATGTCTTCAATACTGGGGTCGGTCTTTGCTCTTTTTGAAAATCTTGGGGATCCAGTTAAATCATTGTGTTTAAGTCAAAAGCAGCTAAGTTGCAATAGGCAGTTGAGATACAATCACCAGAAGCACCAGCATCCACCAGATGAATGGCGCTTTCTGTAGAAGGCTATTCATCTGTGTCTCCCTTTTGCATAAGGCTTTACAGTCTGTTCTGGGATTCATACCCAGGCTTGTTTGTTCATATTGAATGCCATTGGGCATTGAGAGAGTGGATCAGTGTCTGTATGATTCAGTCCAGGAATGTATTCCACACAATAATCATAGGTGAACAAGGCTGAAAGCCACCTGTGTCCAGCTGTGTCAAGCTTTGCAGTGGTTTACACATATGTCAGCGGACTGTTGTCAGTGTTATCTGTGATGTGCACCCCATAAAGGTATTCATGGAATTGGTTCACAGCCAGCCCACATGAGGTGAGAAACTCTAACTTGTGTACTGGATACTTCGCTCAACACTGTTTAAGCGTCTACTTGCAAAGGCAACCGGTAGCCCTTCTGGATAACCTCGATAAAGGACTGTCCCAAGACCACTGAAACTGGCATCCATATGCAGAACATAAGGCCTCTGGGGATCTGCATATGCCAACACTGGGGCACGAATCAGGTGGTAAATTATTTCTTCAAAGGCCTTGTCACATTCAGCATTCCATCTCTGTCCGAAACGTTCAGAAGGTTTAAAATATTGTTTAGCATCAGCAGTAGTAGCTGAGGACTTTTTACTTTTGCTTTTGTTGGTGGGAGGATAGCTTTGTTTCAGATTCAGTAGTGACCTCATCACTCGGGTATAATCTTTAACAAATTGTCTATAATACCCACAGAAGCCTAGGAAACATTCGAGTTTTTCAAGTTTTGGGGTTTTGGCCAAGTAGTTAAGGCTGCAACTTTACTGGGATCAGTTTGGATGTCTTGAACTGATACAATGTGCCCACACATCTGACTGAGCTTTGAAAGAATTGGTGCTTGTTGATGGACAGTTTGAGCCCGAACTCATCCTGCTGATGTGGAACATTTAGCAGTCTTGCCTCATGTTCCTCCAGGGTCTTCCCAAACACAATGACATCATTAAGGTAGACCAAACATTCCACAAGATTCATATCTCCAACAGCTCTTTCCATTTGGTGCTGGAAGGTTGCTGGGTTGCCAGATATACCTTGAGGCATTTTGAGAAATTCATAAAAGCTGAGAGAATATATGAAGGTAGTTTTCTCCCTGTCTTGTGGAACCATTGGCATCTGACTGTACCGCTTCTTTGGTCCAGCATGGAAAACCATTTACTTCCATTAAGGCAATCCAAGGCATCTTGAATTCTGGGCATAGCATATTGGTCTGGGATTGTCTGTGTGTTAAGAGTTCGATGGTCTACACACATATGCAGCTCAATTTTTCTTCGCGCAACTACAGTTGGCGAAACATATGGACAATGTGATTCTTGAATATTGGTTACAGCTAACAGTTCCTGCAGGTGCTTTCTCACATCATCAGTATCTGTGGGTGCCAATTGGTGGGATCTCTCACAGAAAGGTTGTTTATCGTGAAGCATGATATAGTACTCTTCTCTGGCTACACATCCCCCTCCACTCATGAAGTGAAAACACTTTTGTCTTTTCGGCTAATTTTTACTGACACGGATCTTCACATCTCTGGTATGGGGAACTTGCCAAAGTCAAAAGCTCTGGGTCCATCCCAGGCTGGGTGCCATCTCTGGTTGGAGTGGGTTGCACTGCTGTATCCACACAGTACACACGAGCCAAAGTTCATCCTTCCCTCACAATAATGTTGTCTGTAACATTTTTTAACCTGGATGGAACTTCGTTTAAGCGTAAGCATAGGCTCTCACTGGCAACACACTAGGCTTTAACAACAGGCCTTCTGGCAAGCCATGCTCCTCTGGAGCATCCAGCATCAGTATCTGATTTTGACATCTTTCTTCAGGCACACCATGCCACTGATACTGTATTCAGCATTAGGTATCAGTACAAGTTCTTCAGTGTTATGATGCCAAACTATACCCACAGGGTCATCTTGAGCTTCACCTGAGGTCTGTGTCTGTTGCTGGTAGGCCTGCTTTGCCAGGGCATGCACATGCAACACCTTTCCCTTCTGCTTAGCCTCCCCTCATGAACAAGCTGAGCCAGGTGACCAAACATGCCATCATTAGTACCAATTAGTACGGAAACACATTGCATTCCAAACCCTGGATACACTAATGCCAAAGTTTTCACAGGGTCTCCACCCAGTTACCTTGGAGGGAAAGCAATCCATACTTTAAGGCAAAGGTCTGCAACGTGGGGCTTGGGAACCGCATGTGGCTCTTTGCCATGTTCATCTGACTCAGTAGCTCCTAACCCCTCAAAGGTCCAGCATTTATGGTTCTATGTATCGCTGCTACTGTGCTCCATAATAAAAGGATCTGGGACGCTGAATGTAGGTTTTTGGCAATTTATTTATGTAGTGCCACCTTTTAAAGGTCATGTATATGAACATCACATACACACTGATGTACATGATGCTGGGGCAGTTAGAGGTAATCAAGAATAGTTATGTAGGGGAGGCTATTGACACTGCAGTGCCCCCATATTTTAAGTCTGTATCAATATTCCCATCTGTGTTGTAGATCTTCGCCAGTACAAAGCGAGCCAGCAAACTTTAAAAGCTTGTTGATGAACTGCTTGATGGCATAGTGGTAAGGATTACTGTTCACCAATTTGGTGACCTAGGTTGGTACCAAAACATAGCACATTAAGTAGTAATGTCAATAAAAATCCAGTTTGGATTCCTCCTATCCTGATTCTACACATGTGCTTCCTTGGTAGCCCAAGGGAGGTATCATGTTGGCAGAGATGTGCAGTGCTGAACATGTTGCCAAATGTCAGCAGGGCTTGTGATGCCTATAATTTGATGCAGAGGAGGTACTAGACATCAAGTTAGATGTGTTTATGTAAACAGGCTAGGCTTGTGGATGGCCATGCCCTGCCAAACTTGCCTAAGACATTTGTGCCCCAAGTGGGAGGAGAGAGTTGAGCCAAAGGTAGGAAAATGTAATAGGACTGGCCAGCAAGATGAAGTCCTACCATCTACCACACAGGACTGTCCATCCAATTCTTTATTATTCTTCCTTGTCCCTTAACAAATGTTCCATATTCTATATGCTTTGTTGAGTTATCCCCACATCTGTTGTCTCAATGAGTGTGAGGGTGAGGTGGAGGGGCAACCACAGTTACTTCAGGATGATGTGCAGTTGCTGGAATGTGAAGATGACAGTGGTTCCTTGGGTGGGATAGGAGACTGTCAAGATAGAAGGAGGACTGAGTCAAGACATGGGTCATAAAACTTCAAGAAATAGTGGGGTTTTTTTTGTTTTTTTCAAGTTTTTCTTGTATTCTTAACATGGCACTGGTACCAGTAAATCAACTATACAGCTTATGATAAAATTGTCACAGCCAGCAAAGAAAAGAAATAGTACATGAGTGTAATATTTCTAGAAGACTTAGTGATTTTGGCTTCATCAACAGAGATGGGCATATGTTCCATGTGATGTGCAGGGAAAGTCTTTACACGTTATAAGAAGTTAAACTGCAAGGGTATGTCAAAATAAAACATTCTACAAATGCCATAAAATATGAAAGAGAGGCATGCAAGAAACGCTTTCTATACTTAAAATAAACTGGGCCAAGAGAAAATTGCTTAGACTTCATGGCATGCATCTGTCCAGCTTCCACAGAGCCCTGCAGTTGCTTTGTACAGGCAACAGTTTTGTAGATGGAGAGGTTATGAAGGATGCAGTTTTCAAAATGGGCCTACACATGTCTGTAGATCTCAAGGAACAGAGCAGAATTTTACTGTAGGCTAGATCTGGCGCAGGCTTTTCTTGAACACAAGACCATGAAAGACCATGCAAAGAACATTTTGTGGAATATGGATTCTTATCTGTGTTTGTGATATGAGGTGAACTTACTATGTCTGTCTTGTGCTTGATGAACTGATAGTTAACAAATATATTATACAGCACTACTATTTTAATGTATTAGGAATTAAGGATGAGTTATTAACTAGTTACCCTTGTGGCAACAGAATCAGTGTTAAAGTTTTTCACTTCTCACAGAGAGGGTTTGGAGAATGAGAAGCTATCCATGGATACACTTGGTTAATGTCTGACAGACTGTACACCTACTGTAGCATGATAGTCCATACCAAGTGAGATAGAAGCTTGAACCTCTCAGAGCAACCTGGTGGTACATTGTGCTTTGTAAACTGGCATATCCTGCAAGTTGAAATGTTTGCATATTTACATAGGATGATAAATGCATCACTGTTATTGAAAACAATTGATAAGTTACACTTTTTAGTGGTTTGCTTTGAGTAGTGCTCCAATTAAATAATATTTGTTTTACCCCCACCTGCCCACTGGGCCCCCTGCCCCTCCCCTAAAGTCAGCCGGTAGACTCTGGCACCACCATACTCCATCCGCCGCAGCCGACTGACACCGTCGATAGGTCTGTATGCCCATTGGTTCTGAGCGTAAGCCAATGGGCGTGCAGCTATGCCATACTACAATTCCAGATATGTGAATGAATCATTCACATATCTGGAATGTATGTCAGGCTGATGGTTGCATGCCCATTGGCTCACGCTGTGAACCACCGGGCGAGCAGCCCCACCGACAGTGTTCGGTCAGGGCGGCGGGCAGCAGGTGGTGGGGTGCTGCCGCCCCGGCTGATGAGGGGAGCGGGCAGTGGGCTCAGTGGGCGGGTGGGGAGGGGGGTACCTAGACCACCAGGGATATAGGACATAGTCCTATTTTTCATTACAAATGCCTGCGATCGGGCAGATAGCAGTCCACTGGACCACCAGGGATATTGGAATTATTCTTTTATTTTTACAGATGCCCACGATCGGGCAGATAGCGGTCCACTGGACCACCAGGGATATTGGATGAATTCTTTTATTTTTACAGATGCCCGTGATCGGGCAGATAGCAGTCTACTGAACCACCAGGAATATTAGAATTATTCTTTTACTTGTGCAGATGCACGCGATCAGACAGATAGCAGTCCACTGGACCACCAGGGATATTGTAATTATTCTTTTATTTTTACAGATGCCGCGGTCGGGCAGATAGCAGTCCACTGGGCCACCAGGGATATTGGAATTATTCTTTTACTTTTACAGATGCCCGCGATCTGGCAGATAGTGGTCCACTGGACCACCAGGGATATTGGAATTTTTCTTTATTTATACAAATGCCCACAATCGAGCTGTGGAGCACATTGCCGGCTGCAGGGGCATCGGTCCCTGACGGCTGCTGCCAGGCGCAAGTCGTCGGAATCGGCACCTGCATGCAAATGGGCCATAATGACATGCAAATGGCCCCATGTGTGCCTTGCATGCATTATGGCCCCATTTGCATGTTAACTTTTGAATATCGTGGTTAAGGTGCATGGCAATGGAACTCATGGCGCTTGCGCATCCCCATGCTTCACTCTGACCACTCGGCGCTGGCGCAGTGCCACTGTGCCATGCACACTGGAAGCCAGCAGGTGTGATATTCAATGCTGCTGAGCCATGGTGCAGCTCCGTTGAATATCGATCAGTCCACACTCCTCGCGCAGCAAGTTGAGCTGCGCCCAAGCTTGCGCCACAGCTGGGTGCAGTTTGAATATCTGGGCCCCAAAGTGCTCCCCATAATATTATCACTATTATTAGAACAGAAGCACAGCAGAAAACAAATGCTTAATTCTGTCTTACGCCTTGTTGTATAAATCCTCAGAAAAGATTTTAAAAGGCTTATAAAAAGTAAAGCACTAATTTAATATTCATAAAAAGTTCAAGATATTATGACTGAGGAAATACACATCAGACATGGGCAAATAAAAATTGACACGCTGACAAGACAAGTCTGAAAAAAAGCCTCAGGCACTTTTAAACATATAAATATAGACTGGCTGCCTACGTTAATTTACAGGCACCTAGAAATGCTACAAACATTGCATAGAAAGAATGTAAAATTTATTAGTGAAAATATCTATCCCCAAGGAGTTATGTACTACACAAGCAATCACCAATATCCATCAGAATATGCTACCCATACAAACCCCATATTTTACTATTTAGGACTTGGTAATAAATACTAGGAATGCCAGTCATGTCACATATATTGTATGTGACCTATTCAATAAGTAGAATCTATCCTTACTATAAATGCCCCATTGTACATGAAGCAAAGCTACTGAGGAAACTGTGTAAAGTACACTGTCATCTACAAGTAAGGGAAATATCAATGATAGCACTATTTAGGCCTAAGCATGAACGTGCCCTATGAGTATAGATCCAGCTTGTTTCACACTGCAACAATTTCTTTTGTCTATCACCTCCTCTGTTTTCTTACTGTCCCTAAAAGTGGCACAAATCCTAAACAACATAACTAAAATGCTTCAAAATTAATGAAACTAATAATATCAGTATGAAAAAATAACATTAGTCCAAGTTTTGATCTTGTAGAGAAAATAATTACTAATTGACCTCAGAAAATACATTTTGGGTGTGAAATGCCATGATCTGCACTTCTCCAAAGGCCCCTTCCCCAACACACGTGAGCATTTGCAGTCTGGGTGTTATGATTTTCCCCTATCAGGTAGTATGCACCAGGATGTGGGAGCTTTGTTCAGTAGGATTGGGACCCATCTCTGAAAGGAGCTAGGTCCTGGGTGGTGAAGGAGTTAATCTGATGGTTTACTAGAGAAGTCATGAACTGTAGAGATTATATTTGCAAAAGCAAGTGATAGTTGGGGAAAAAGCATTCCTGGGATCAAACATTTCTGTTATTGATAAGTAAGCCAGGATCAATAAATGGAAAGATTTATTAATGGAATCCTGGAAATATGTTCATTTATTCACCCTGAAAATGGAGCTATGGCAAGGTCAGAACTAGGGAACGAGTGAGAAGAGGAATAAGAATGTGTAAAATTTTAACGGTACCACTGTGACACACTGTAGATCTTTTCAATCACATGAGTGCCATGAGCATATTTATGGAACACATACAAACAGAGGAGAGAAAGAAGTAAGTGCCTCAGCTGCCTGACATACCGCTCTGGTCACGCTAACCAGCTGTGCCATCATGGCAACTGGAACCTGAGCTCTCCTGGAGGACACATTACTCTTCTCTGATGCACAGTCTGGTGCTACACAAATAATTCCTTCATTTTTCAGTCACATGGGTGCGGTGTGCATATTTATGGAACACATAACAAACAGAGGAGAAAAAGCAGTAAGTGCCTCAGCTGAGTCTTGAACCCAGGCTGCCTAGAATACTGTTTAGGTCACACTAACCAGATGTGCCACCAAGGCAACTGGAACCTGGGCCACCCGGAGGACACATTACTCTTCTCAATGCACAACCTTGTGCTGCACAAATAATTCCTTCATTTTTCAAGTCACATGGAGTGCGATGTGTGCATATTTATGGAACACTTACAAACAGAGGAGAGAAAGAAGTAAGTGCCTCAGCTGGGACTTGAACTTACTTCTTTCTCTACTCTGTTTGTATGTGTTCCATAAATATGCACACCGTACACATGACTGAAAAACTGAAGTAATTATTTGTGCAGCACCAGGCTGTTCATTGGAGAAAGAGTAATATGTCCTCTGGGAGCGCTCCAGGTTCCAGTTACCTCGGTGGTGCAGATGGTTAGCATGACTGAAATAGTGCCCGAGGCCTGGGTTCAAGTCCCAGCTGAGGCACATTGCAGATTTCTTGATTTTAGAGTGAGACTACATATAAAGCATACACACTGAACTACACTGTTAATCTTTTATGTTTAAGAGTAAGACTTGATTCTAAGTGGATGAGTTTCACAGGAGTGTGATAATTAAACATTTAATAATCTTGACATTGAGACAGACTTACTGGTACACACAACTGCACAGCATTTTATAAGATGTTTTGGTTGTATGTAAACATGTAGTTTAAAGTATACTGTATTATACAAGAGGTATCTGCTCTAAGACAATCAGAATGCAGAACCCTGCCAGTTATTCTCCCACAAACTACCTCCAAAAGCCCCGAGTTGGTAATTCAACTAAACCCCACCCACAGAGTCAGTTATTCAAATAAACCCTGCCCACTGTTGGTTAATTAAACTTTGGGGCACTGTCAGCTTTGTCTGTCTTTTTCCCCTATTTGTAACCTGTTGCTTATTCCCACATCATGCCTTCTGATACCCTATATGGTCCCAAATTCACATGAAATGCACAATAGTTATTTATTTATTTTTTTATTGCATTAATCCCAACCTCCTGCCCACTGCTCCAGCTCGTGCATCAGTGAATATGCTGCTGAAGTGCCGGTAAATAAACATCAGCGAGTTATTTTTTTCAAGCAAAACACGAATGCGATTCTCTGTGTTTCATTGAACTCAACAAAAGTAAGTTTCATACAAAACGAGCAGTATATTCTGGTGACTGCAGTTTCAAAAGTAAATCTGTGACTCAGACCCACATGCCCTGAGACACAGATTTATTTTTCAAACCGTCAAGTCACTACGATATACTGCTCCTTTTTGCATGAAACTTATTTTGCCCAGTTCAGTGAAACACAGACAATCACATTCTTTTATTTAATTCATAGTGCTTGAAAATGCTTAACTCACAGGCTTGAAAAAGGTAACTCCCTGATGCTTGGAGTTTACCAGTGCTCAGAAGCATTTTTACTGATGCAAGGGCTGGAGCAGTAGGCAGGACCAGGAAGTCTGAACCAATGTAATACATTTTCCATAAAAATAAAAATACTCCAACTTGTATAATAGTAATAACATTCAGTGAGCTGGAGTATACTCACAATAACCAGCTTCGGGGGATTAAATGCCTCGGTTTTGGTCTCGGCATTTAATCATCACCTCTTAACAGTTATTGCATATATACACCAACTCGATGAATGTTATAACTTGAATAAATGATACTCAAATCAGTAGTCCTTGCAGTCCTACTTTCAATCCTATTCTGGGATATTATCAAACTGGGATATTATCAAACTTGGGCTAACAGAAGCTACCAAGGCTTGCACCAGGACTCTGAGTAAGAAGAGCAGGGCCAAGAAGCCATGTTGGCTAAATAGCAAAGTGCTGGGGAGAAAAGAGCTGCATATCACAGATTCAAGAGGATGGGGAGGAGAGGACAGGGAGCTGCATGCGAGTTGGTCCAAGGAGGTAACCAAGCTGGTGAGGGAGGCCAAGGCCTCCAGGGAACTGAGGCTGGCTCAGAGAATTAAGGGAGGGAGATGAACTTTTAGATATGTGAGGGAGAAAAGGAAGTGCAAGGACCAAATAGTGCGGATCAAGAAGGGTGGGGAGGGTGGAAAGGGTGCAGAACAAGTAGAAGCACTAAATGAATACTTCTGCTCTGTGTTCACACAGGAGAAGGGTGGTCCAATACCTCCAGTGGACTGGGAGGATGGGATCGGTGGGAGGAAGAGATGACTGATTGGATGATCGAGGAGAGTAGCATACTAGAGGGGGCTGAAGACATTAAGGGTGGACAAGGCACGGGTCCTGATGGCATTCATCCCAGGTTGCTGAGGAGATGGCAGAGGTTCTGGCCAGGCCACTGGCAGACCTGTTTGGCACCTCCTGGACACAGAATGCATGCCATAGGGCTGGAAGTTGGCTCGTGGTGCTTATACACACGAGCAGCCCTAGATGAACCAGGCAACTACAGTTCTGTCAGCCTCACTTCCATAGTGGGAAAACTCATGGAAGTTATACTGAAAGAGAGGCTGGTGGCTTTTCTCAAGATGAATGACCTCCAGGATAGGCTGCAGCATGGATTCATGTTGGGAAATCCTGTCAGACCAATCTAATAGAGTATTATGACTGGGTGGCGAGGGAGCTGGACAAAGGCCATGCAGTGGGCGTCCTATATTTGGACTTCAGCAAGGCTTTTGATTCACTGCCTGATGCGCAGCTAGGGAAAAACTAAAATCTGTGGGGGTAGGAGGAAGCTAGTTAACTGGATTGTGAACTGGCGGTGGGGAGGCAGCAGTGGGCGGTGGGGAGGGGACTCTCAGCACCGAGTCCAGTAATGGAGTGGAGTACCACAAGGATTGGTTCTGGGCCGGTGATGTTTGGGCTGTTCATATCGGACATCTCACATGAGGTTGAGAATAGGATCAGTCTGTTCACAGACAATACTAAAATAGGAGCGGTAGTGGATGAAGATGACAGGTAGAAACAACTACAGGAACCTGACCAAATTGGAGGAGTGGTCAGAGAGGTGGCAGCTGGGATTTAATGTGGAAGTACAGGGCTATGCACTTGAGGGGCCATGAACCATAGGAAGGAATATTGGTTGGGGGTGAGTCTGGAGGTCACGAGAAGGAGAAGGACTTGGGGTGTTGGTAACAGAAAACATGAAGAACTCTACTCAATGCAGGAAAGCTGAGGCAAAGGCTACAGGATGCTGGGGTGTACTCATGAGGAGTCTCATTCAGGCACAGGGAAGTGATCATGCCCCCCTACAGGTCATTGGTCAGGCTGCACCTGGAGTACTGCATTCAGTACTGCGTCCCATATCTGAAGAGATGTTAGACTGCTGCAGACGGTGCAAAAGTAGGGTGATAAAATGATACATGGGATGGAAGGCAAATACTATGAGGACAAGCTAAGGCATCTGAGTTTGTACCCCTGGAGCAGAGAGAGATGGGGGATATGATTGAAACATTCAAGTACTTGAACGGGTTCACAAAGCCAGTACTGATGGGTTATTTAAGCTGAGAAAGGAAGGGACATGAAAGGGCGGGCTAAGATTGGTGGGAGGCAGATTTCGGAGAGAAGAGGAGACACTACTACGGAAAGGGTGGTCGAAATGGGCAGCCCTTCCTGAGAGGATGATTTCATGTAAGATGGTGGGTAATTTTAAGAGGGCATGGGACAGGGCAAGGGAAGGTCTGGGGAGATAGGGTCGAGAATGACCTGAGGTGGGGGAGGGGGGCAGCTGCAAACTAGGGGTGCTAGCTGTGCACTCAAGCAGACTCGATAGACCATGAGGCCTGTTTCTGCTGGCAGATTCATATGTATTCTCATTCCCTCATAAACTGAGGCAGCCTGCATTATTCTGCCCACTACTTGCCTCGTATCCCTGGTGCAGTGGCTTAGGACAGCAGTGACCATGACCAGCAGCAACTTGTCAGAACAATATCTTCACCATCTCAGACCAGCAACAGCAGAGGGATTGGGACTACAAGCTGAACTCATGGCTCATGGAGAAAGAGAGAGAGAGACAAGAAGGGTTCAAGTACATATTGAAAAAACACCTCGAATCTTGTGAAATCCTCTGACAGCTCAGTTCTAGGACTCTCTCTTGAATGCAAATTGCTTGACTTTTAATTTTCCCTCCTCCCTTGCTTTCCAGAACCCCCGCCCACCTGCTCGCCCCAAAAACAAACGAACGTGAAGAATTTAGTGAGTTTTTAAAATCAAAATAAGGACTGAATAAAAGGACTGTTTACCATTAGTGGAGCTAGATGACACTTAAGCTCTTCATTTCTGTCCCTCCTGCTTATATACTAGTCTGTGAACCTTTGTACACTTGTACAGAATCAGTGCCTGGTGCCCCCAAAACTGTGTACCATAGCATTGCACTGGTTTTCGAGAGTCCTGATGAGTTTTCTGGTTCATCTTAGTCCTGGCTGGTGATCTTCAATCTCTGGTCACTTGCTGTGATTCATCCTGGTCTCCATACCTCTCAACCTCTTACCTCACAAATCAGGGACAAGGCTCAGAAAAATCAGGGACAAAGACCCCAAATCAGGGGCACATCTTAAAAATTGGTAATATTCACTCAGAAAGTTGATACAAAAAGGGATTAGTGTTGGAATACATTTTCTGAAGAACAACAAGTCTGTAATTTTAATGTTTGTCATTATTTTGTGCTTACAATCCCCACTGTTCAGTAACAAAAACATAGATTTTAGGAGGGCAAAGGAAAATGTTGAGGCAAAATCAGGGACATCCCTGAAAATCAGGGACAGTTGAGAGGTATGCTGGTCTCTGGCTCTGGTGGTCATGGACTAAGGCTGTATGTAGCGGCAGCGGTGCAGCTCTCAACTCCTCTCTGATCTGCTGGAACTTGAAACAGGCTCTCCAATAGGCAGGCTCTCCAGTCCTTTGATATGAAAGATAGTGCCCCTTCAAATGTGCATGATAATGCAAATAGTGGACAGACTACTGCAGGGGTCTCTAAGATTCATGCCGTCACTCTCCTATCAGGAACACCAGTTAAGGGCAAGGATCTTTCTAGCTACTTCTTCCCATGTGAAATACTAGGGTGAGTGACATAGCAAAGGAAATGGGCCTGTTTACATCTTAAAGGTCAGCCTGGTCAAGGCCCCCTGCTATCAGCCGTCCTTAACACCTAATCAAGGAAGTGAGAGCCATGTCACAGTTCAGCCCGCCTTGCTCAGATTACTCCAGTGGTCGAGTCTTTACAAAAAAAAAAAAAAATGCAGCTCACTCAGAAAGGAAGGGTATATAGTTAATATATTTGGGAACTGTTGGGGCCCCTGCAGGCCTGGGCCCTAGGCCTGGGCCTATGCTGCCTATGCTTTAATCCAGCCCTTATATACTAATAAGGGATACTTTTAGCTGGCCCAGTGGCACAGAGGGCTGAGCAGCCATGCCTACCTCTCACCACACTGGTGACCCATGCACATGGAGTGAGCGGGCAGCCGGGTCAGTTGGGGAGGGAGACAACTGAGCATCAGAGGACAGTTCTTCTCTCCTGGGAGGGGTGGAACAGAGTCTGCTGCTTGCCTGACCCCTAGCAGTGGCACAATGGACCCACTCAGAGGGTGGGTGGAGCAGATGCCCAGTGTGCTGCATGAGGAAGCGTGTGTGGCTCCGCCATTGGCATCACTGCATGCCTCCACGATACGCCAGGGAGGGGGGCGGGAAAAATGGAGGCTGAAATACCCGCCAGGCAGGATGACAGCCAACCTCTCACAGGCCCCATACCCGCCAGCCTGCACATTGCTAGTTCCAGAGATGTAACCAGTGGACGCCAGGGTGATGGGGCTGGGGGAGGCCGAAAGATAGGGACAGGCAGGACGGCAAGAAAAAGAAGAAAAAAAAATAAAATAAGGGATACTTTTGTTCCAGAATTTACCCATAGCTACTGTGTGGGCTATCACTAATGTATTACAATGTCTTTTAAAACATTACCTACTTTGATTTCTTTTGGAGCTTTTAGAATTGTTTTGTTATCTTGTAGAAGAGATCTAAGATGATCACCTGTAATTACTTTCAATCCAATCAGATTGTATAAAATACAGTAGGTTACTGCATTGTTAATGGGTCTTCAGTATGGTTATGGGGAAATAAACATTATACAACACTTGTGGAGATAAAATGGCGAGATAAAAGGGATACAGTATTTTGAAACCATTTCACAAGACATCATGTTTATCTTATGAGTTAGGTATGGCAAATATGATATCTTTTCTTATGGGTACATCACAATGGAATATTGAACCAATCAGAGAGCAGCTTTCCCACAGCTGATGACATCACAACAGACATCTGCAACACCAAACCACGCAGTTAGTATCAAAAGAAAAAGTTACACCTTCATACAAGTAGCATTTAAAAGTTGTAACTAGTAAATGGATACTGTACAAACTGAATATGCAATGGTCTGACTCAAATACATTATCAACTCTGTCACTTGTAAGTTATGGTCCTGCCCCCTCACTCAAGAAGATAAAAGTATATTTTGAGTCAGCCTATTGCATAGCTCCTACTCAGTATCTCTGTGTTCAGATTAGCTGAAATGGTTCGACTGCAGTTCAAGCAATCGATAACACGTGACAAGGGTGCACTAAAAAGTATGAGCTGAGTCTAACCTTCCAGTAAGTGTAGCTATTACAACATAATCATACACTGTGGAGTGTGTTACTGTACTCATAAAATGGTGAAAATAGCCCCAAATATTCAAAAGAAAAGCTATTTTAACTGACCTGTTCAGCTACTGTACTGTGTACTGTAATATTTGCACAATCATGTGACTGATTTCTGCAATTACAGTACAATATTCTGCGTACCATTTTTTAAAATGCTCGTTAATGAATTAGGAATTCCAATTCCATGATAATAGTAATTATGTCACCAACATGCACTTCTAAACCACACAGTGATACGGTAGTACTCAAGGTACTCTTTAAGCAAGGTATTACATACTAATTGGGTATTACCAGGGCAAAGATGATGTGGTAGTGGTATGTTTCAGGAAACGAAAACTGTGGAAATCAGTTACTAATTTTAGTAAGCTGTTTAGTACCAGAAGACAATTAGTTAACATCTTTAGCATTTTGATAGCCAAAACAATATCTGGTAGTCACGGTCTTCCACAGATTTAAATTCTTGATAATATGCTATAATACACTATTAGTCTGACAAAGGACCCCAGTGCAAAACTTATTTTAATGGTCTGTCTTACAAAAATGATTGTGATGGACAGATTAAACTTTTGACATTTGCCAGTCTGCTTTAAACAAGAACAGTCTGTCAAAACTGGAATTTCAGTCTCAGATAAATGTTTATCACTTGATACATGGGAAAAACAACTCGAACAATGAAAGACTTCTCATTATGACATTTCAATGCATCTGGTTCAAAAAGGCATGCAGACTTAGAGAGTTTATCTCTGACTACAAGCTAGTTAAATCTACATTTTATCTTTCTACAGCATCTTATTAACATCCCCACGAAGCAAAGGATAAGATATACATTTTGAAATGCTGTGGAGGTTTTCAGAACAAAACAGTTGTGTTAGTATTCAAGGCTTCCAGGTTTACTCCAGAAACCATCTTACACAGCAGATAAACTTGGAATGAGCAAGGTCAGGCACAGTACAGCAATTTGTCTTTCTACACTACTTCTGTATCTCTTCAGATTATGCTGCTGTATGTTATATTCTTCTGTCTTCTTTTTCATATATTTTTATACCATGCTCCTAGTGTTGGAATTACAGGAGGTCTCGCCCCCATATCTTTGAAGTGAGCCCTAGCAGCTCACTCATCACTGACGTTGACTTATAATGGGATGGGGGATCATTATGTGAATAGGAACCATGACCCCACAGCTCCCAAAGCTTATAAATTGTTTTCCCAACACTGCATGCCCCCCATCAAGGCTTATTTATTTATTTAACTTTGATGACCAGGTAAGTACACTAGCATAAAAAGCCTTTGTCAGGCATGACCCGGTGCAAAAGCACAAATAAAGTATACGTCATAGTGATGCAAAACTGCAGATGATAACAATAATTACAGTGCAGTGTGTAAGGAACAATATACTGTAGTTTCAGTTATATTCACTGTCATTAAATCCTGCTTTTTTTCGCTGGACCATTTGACCCCTAATATTAAATGTGTGCTGATATTAAACACCTCATTGCTATAAAGTCAAGCCATTAGCACTTAGCATAAATAAAAGACTGCAGATAGGTTCCTCTTGGTCAAAGCGCCAACATTTAGGGCGCTAACATTTTTGTACTACAGTATACAAAATAGTGATAACGGATACAAGGTATGCATCTGGAAATGAGCCCCAGCTCAGTGTGCTCTTCCTAGCCATCATTTTCAAGGTCGTTGAAATGTAATATACATGACACATCATTTTAAACCACAACAGTCATCCCATATTTTCAAAGTGGACATCTGCCTGCACTGTAAGACAATCTGATGGAAAGGGTTTGGGTGCAGCAATTAGGAGCACTCTCAAGCTATCTGCATCATGCAGTAAGGTAGGGAGAAAAGCCAAGAGAATGCTGGGATGCAAATGCTGGGGACCGTAACAGAAGTAAGGAAGTTGTACAGAACCCTGAGTGCGGCCACATTGTGTCCAGTTCTGGAACAATGCACAAGAAGGACACAAAGATGATTCAGCAGCAGAAGAAGATCATACAAACAGAGGCTGGAGAGCACTCACTGGAGATCAGAAGGGAGAGGGACATGAGAGAGACTTTTAAATACATGAAGGGTATAAGCAAGGTGGATTCTAATGAATTGTTCAGGTCTAGCATGATTATGTGCACCAGAGGCAACAACTGCAAGTTGGTGGGGGGCACCAGGAAGCATTACTTCATGGCAAGGATGGTGGAGGGGTGAAAAAGGCTTCCAGAGGCAATGATTAATGCTAAAACCTTTGAGAACTTAAAGAGGAGGTGGGACACATACAGTGGGGGATGGTGGGGAGGGACTTAGACCTATATGTGACAAGTGTGTCCACATTGGCAGACTCGATAGACTGCAAGGTCTTTTTTCTGGCAAAGTTTGTACCATATTTTTCTGTCTTTTAAGTGGTCGAGTGGTTTGGATGCAAACTGTGGAGCTTGCATCAAAAATGATGCATGCACAATTTCTTTGACACATGCACCATTTTCTGATGCATGCATCTTTGTCTGGCAGGGAAACCATTTTTGACACATGCACCATTCTTTGATGCTTGCATCATTTTATGCATGCACCATTTGTTTTGTTTATGCACATATGTTTTAATGCACCTTTTGTTTTATGCATGCACCACATATTTTTATTCATGCATCATATGTTTTTATGCATGCACCTTTGTTTTTATGCATGCACCTTTGTTTTTATGCATGCATCATGTTTTTATGCATGCACTGTTTATTTCTGGATGCACCATTTTTGACAAACTCCGCTGCAAACAATGAAGCTATCTATAAACTTGGGAATCTTTGGAAGTAGAGCTCCTGAATTTTGGTGTGATCAGGCTGATGCAGACACAGGCTAAAATTAAATGTACATCTGCATTTGCGTGCATTCTGAAAAACTCTTACCCCACCACCCCATTTGTTGTTTTATTTATGCTGCTAGCATGTAATAGCAATAGAAACAGTGTAAGTAAAAATAAAAGTAAGTTCCTCAGACTTACCATGGGATGTCACAATGGGCTTTTCCATTCTACTCCTTTCTTGCTCTCTCAAATCCACAGTACATTGACAATGTAATTTAAGTCCTTAATCTCCAGTTATTTCCACACCAACCTTTTACAAAAGATTTTCATAAATAAATTATTACACAAAATGTCCAATGGCCTGTTGTGCTGCCTGGCTGACGATCTGAGTTCAATAGTGTGCTCAGAAGCTTGCTCAAGCAGCCAAGGGAACCAGGTGGTGCTGCTTCCTGCCAGGGTGGGGACTGATGCTGATTTTTGCCACAGCAGCAACCCCGTGGCAGGACAAAAGCATTCCTCCTCTGCAGGATATCACTACATGTGTGGTCTACAGTGACAAAGCTCAGTGCCAAGGAAGGGTCTTCACGGGACAGAAAACTTGGTGAAAAAATGGCAGCTGTCTAGATGATGGCAGCTGCACATTTGAGGCCCTGCGCCAACTACTCCGCTCATCAGACTGTGATCTGACTTGAGAGGCAGGGGCACCTGCATCTCTGGCCCCACCATGGGGAGCAGTCTGTGGGGAATAATGGAATGGGGTCAGCATGTAATGGACTGGGTGGTTGCCTGCCTGATGGGACAACATCTGACCAGAAGATAGAATGCTATATGGCAAAAAAAATAATAATAAGCTGCAAATTTATATTACTAGGATTCATTTTTATATACTAGGATGTTCAATTTACCTATTTTAGTAGGCTAAAACCTCTACTGAGACTATGACAGCATGCTGATGCCCATGTGTTGTGGCTCTGAGAGCTCAGGATAGACAGCAGTGACAAAAATGCAATTTAATAGCCGGCCCAGTGGGGTGGTGGGCTGAGACACTGCATGCCTTTCCTCCAGCCACACCAGCGACCAGGGATCAGGAATGGACATGGGTTGCACAGGGGCTGGAAGGGTGAGGAGGATTGAGCGCCTTGAGGACAGCTCTCCTCCATCGGGAGAGGAGGATTCTGAGCCCTGCCATTCATCGACCACCTAGCAGAGGCCAGGTGGCTGTACTGGTAGGACCAGCAGATGTGAGGAGAGAGCATGTTGGCGCAGCCGGATGTGCGTTAATGCGTGTATGTGTAGCTTGTGTCACACATGCAGATTCCCAGGGAGAAAAATGCCCTGGCTCACTTAGCATACCCACAGGCATTGCACAACCCCATGTGGCAGGCCATCTGCCAATATATGGCACTGGGTAAGTGGTGGTGAACCAGTAAGACCACAAGATAGATCAGTGATGAGACTAGGGGATGCCACCAAATTCAAGGACAGCAAAGCAGAAAATCAATAGTAATAATAACAAAAAAATCTCAGTTTAGTCACACCAACATCTTTTCTAAATGAAGAATTTTTTACATTTAAATATTAGCCATAGTAGTGTCCTGGGGTTCACGCTCCACCTCTCCTGAGGAGGCTGGCCTAGGTTCCTTAAGGATGTGGTATACTGGCCTAATGTGGTGTGGTGCCTGCACCTGGGAGATGATATCGGTACCTGGCTGCTGAACCACTAGGCTATCACCCCCCAAGAAAGTGTATAACCTGCTCACACAGTCTCGTCTCCAAAGCAAGTGACACAGCAAACAATGACAGTCCCAAAACGTAAACTGCAATTCAGACAAAATATTTATTTAAAATGGAGGGTATAGAAGGAACAAGGGGCAACAAGGGTAAAATGGAAGCAATTGGTAGCATTAAATCTATATTCTAAGCAGCAATAAACAAGTCAATACTTTGCCCCACAAATTCTGCCCACCCTCTGCAGTCCTCAAACCCCAATGCGGTGCACCTGTTTTACCTCCCCTAAAAGACATGTGTGAGAGATTTCTCAAATAGCTGCCATGGGTACCACACTGGAGACACTGATGCTACTAGCAGGGTGGAGCTCTGTGGTGTGCCTTAAACTGCAGCACGTAAAATACTTTGGTTTTAACATATACTGTAGCTGAACACAAACTTTAAACTGGGACAACAATTGGAAAAGGGGCTCCTAATTGTAATCCAAATGGGACTTGGCAGCAAGCTGACCTCAAACAGATCTTCTGCCTGGGCTTCTCTAACTGACACAGTCCCGCTCAGGACTTCTCCCTCAACTCCTGGCACAATAACTCTTTCCCCAGTTGCAGAGATGAACCCTGGAATTACTCACAGTTCTGGTGCCTCAAATGCTACCTTTGGGACAGGTTGCTGGAACAGGCAGACTGGATACAGTGCTTCTGGTTGGGATGCTGTTATCCCTAGACTGATTGGTGGCCTTTCGCTGCTTTACTTCTCTCTCTCTCTCTCTCTCTCTCTCTCTCTCTCTCTCTGTTCTTGGCCCACTGAGGCTCGGGACTTGATGAAGGCAGGTGTCTTCTTGGACTGGAGATGCAGTACAAGCTGATTCCCCAGAGGGAGAAAAGTCTGTGGAGGGCAAGAAAACCCCAGCTCGAACTTGCCTTTTAAATGTAAGTTTTACTAAAGACTTTTCTTTTCTTCTAACACACACTTTGCTTCGGGATTCCAAACCCTTGTAGTCTGCCAGGCAGGCTAGCCCTGGACAGACTGTGGCACACCAGCTAATGCCTTGAGACACAGTTACTCTCCCTGAGGTCTGACTTGAACTGTAATGAACTCTGGAAAACAGCTACTTTTATTGAGCCAGTCTTGCTTACAGACAAACTGTCTCTGCCTCGAGCTACTCTCCTATTGGCCAAAATTCGTGGGCAAACTAGGTCTGGCCATTGACCCCTCCATGGTGCTTTGCTGCTCAGAACTCTGATGGGGGACTGCCATCTTTGTTTACATACAAGTCCCAAATGTAGCAGCTTGCTGCCATTTTATTAAAACCCCACTGATGCTTTAGATATATTCTGGCTCAGAATGCAGTCCTGGGGCCAGGGATGGTGCTTATTTTGCTAGGCACATAGCCCACTGCAGAGTTGGGAGCTTCTGTTTGTGTGGTAGGCTGCTGTCTGTGCCACTCTCCTGATGGTGTACATGCACACTGTGTTCTTTTCCTTCCCAACCCTGCTGCCTACCCTGGGGCCATGAAACTCATTACTGGGTGCCCGATGGTGAGATTTAACTTGGACCCAGGCTCCACTTGTCTTCAAGGAACCAGGAGCCACAGCTGGAATGGGCACACCACCCAGTATTTCTCAGCACTGGCTCCAAAATGCACATCTGCACATGTGTGGCAGCTTTGGCTGCTGCTGCACTCCTCTTGTTCGTTCCCAGCCTGCTGCAGATTCTGGCCTCAAAGTCTCTCTCAGCCACTGGTGTACTCTTTTCTACCCCGTCTTAGCCCCAGATAACACTGGAGGGGCCCGAGGACAGAGGGATGTGCGGCAATGGCCGTGATGTCAGAATATGGAGCCCTGGTCTGAATCCCACCAGGGCTCCTGGCACGCATACAAATGCTGTGTCCTGCTGGTCCCCACCTTTGCTGTCTTGAGGGGATTGGAGGATGAACACTGGATCGCTGGCATCCATGAAGGCAGTAAGGTAAGCCCCAGATTTGGAATGGGACCCTTATATACAAATACATTTCAACAGTGAAAATCAGACAAAGTTTATATGCACGGTTCATGTGTCTCATGGTTATGATAAGTGCCTTTTCAAGTTCTTTGGGTGAGAGAATTGTGAAGCAAAGCAGACTACCTAAAAAATGTTAGTGTTTTACTGAACTCTTTAAATATACTTCACAGGCTTTGCTCTCATTGAGCTCCTGTCAGGTATATGCCCTTCTTATAATGTACTATATAGTTTAGGTGTTCTGCTTTATGGGTGAGTTTGTTTTGTTTCTAATGTGTCGTAATAAAATGTTTTATTTAACTTATTAGCATCATCCTCTGTACATACACTTTGCACAACAGGATATGTATATCCCTATCACCTTCTATGCAATAATGTGTTATACTGTATTATTGAGAGTGGAGATCCACTCAGCCAATCAGAGTGCTTATCTAGTGTGCCTTTATTTGGCTACAAAGGCATGCAAGATATGCTAATTACCTGGTAGAGGAACCCCTGGTATGCTAATGAGCTTGGACCTAATGTTTAGTACATGAACATTCTATCAGAAACTCACTTTCAGCCATCTTGTTGGTGCAGCCGACGCATGACCAACTGCAATGTTGGTGGTCTTGATGAGGGAAGCGCTCAAGTCATCAGAGAGTCAGGGAAGGAGCATTGAACATCCCACAGGGAGGGACGGGAACACTGCTGCCACACAACTGCCTCCTGGGTGATCGCAGGTGGTAGTGCAGGTGAGAGTGCATGCATGGGAGAAGCAGATACCAATAGGCTGAAGTGGGCACTGACACTGGACATGCTCACATTCCGTCTCAGTTGGCATCTCTGGAGGGGAATTAAAATGAGAAAAAGAACCCTTAGCTGAGCAGGATGATGTCTCTGCATCACCCACAGACCTCGTACCCACCGACCTGGGCTCATCACCGACATCACTATCTGAAGTTTCCATGGGACTTGATGCAGCCTAAGGGCTCCAAAGTAGGGATTAAGCCACAAGTGAAATGTGGGGATAGGTAAGTGCCGGAATATGGTGGAGTGACGGAGTTGTGGTGACCCAGGGCCTGCAGGAGGGAACAGAAGCCAGCCAAGAGAGGTGGTATAAAAAAAAGTGAAAACAAAAGAAAGAAAGAAACTAGCAGTGTACATGGAAAACTTGAGGTTCATTAATCTTTCTTTTTTTTCTCCTTTTAAATTTTTGTACTCACTATAATAGCAACAATAACATGTTACGGATGTTGAACTCAGGAATAAAGGCACTTTGGACAGAAGACAAAGACCTCAGCCTTTGTCCTTAATCCTTATCTGCTACCCACAGAGCCATTATTCCCTCACATAAAACCCACAGCAACTCACGATCGCTATATTGGCTACTTTACCATGTGGTAAACAGTGCATTAAGTTTATGCTATTTTCAAACCTAGTACAAACATCTTCAAAAACAATATAAGGGTATGTGGAATTTGAACCACAGACTTGCAGTTAAGCAACAGTATGCATCAAAGAAATAACTTTATAAACACTCACAATCAAGAGAAATTAGACAGGGGAGAGCTAAGGTTATCTTTAATATAAGTAATGAAATAATAAGAAAATAAACATTTAGTACACTTACAGGTAACATGGAGAAAAGGCAATCTAGAAGAAAAATAGTGCGTATGATCATTTAAATGATACAGGAGAGAACACATGTCCAGATTGGTTTCTGTGTCTCTCACCAACCCACACATGCACTGTATAGTTTCAGCCTCAGTGCAAGCATCATGGGTATGCAAATCCCTCTGAAAGTCAAGCTGACAAAGCTTCAGCAGAACTGAAGTTGCCTGCAAACAACTGTTCCACTTTAGAATGAGAATGACTAACTGCAGACATATAGTGGCCCTTTGGGATTTCTCAATATAGCGCAGTCACCATCTCAGTGAAGCATTATGTCATCCCCAAGGAAAACAAGCATTTAGCATACAAGCACTGATCAGCAAATACACAAGTTAAATGATGGGTGCTTTCATCCATGGTTGCCCATGTTCTGGCTACAGTGGTTGAAGCATCGACAATTGGCTTTGACTCATATAGTACCTCATTAGAAATCTTGGGGTGATCAACTTATGTTGAACTAACTTCTGGTCATGTCATAATGTTTAAAGCAGTATTGCAACAATTTTTCCCCTAACAAGCTAGTTTTTGGCTGCAAATAATAACAATATTTGCATACCTGTCAAATCTACTTTTTTTAGGAACCACTTACGCTGTGCACTGTGAGTTTATTTTTTTTATCCTAACCCTTGCCAGCTAGGTCTGCAGTGCTATTTCTAGTCCAAATGTGGCGGCCATCCTTTTTTTTCTTGTGAAAAAAGCTAAATTAAAACATTTACAAAATACTCAAATTTTGGTGGAACTAGAAACTTTGCCAGCACATCAAATGAGAAGATGCCTGGAATCTTTTATACTGAAAAAAACGATGGGGTCAGATTTTTTGCCAGTTTCATTGCACTGCTCTGTTAAATAATTACGTTTTCTGTATTTATTTCAGGAACTTTCTTGATTGCTCCCACAGCTGTTCATGGCCGAGGTTGCCATAGTACATGTATTCATTTTATTTATTAATTGTATTAACTGGGTAGGTCCACTGTGGCATTGTCGTCCCTTTTTTCAGGGAGACTCGAATTAATTAAATATAACAATCAGGCAGCACATTGTCAAAATACAGGTTCATAGCACAGTGAGAGCATGGTAGCATCGAATGTGCATGATCGGTGAGACAATACTTAATTTGACCAAACACAGAGTACAAAACGTGACATAGTAATAACACTCATTGATTACACAAGATATTGAAACAAAGTTCAACAGGGTACAATATGAACCAGAATGACTAAGCAAAGTCTAATTATCTATTTATAGCTAATAATTACTTTCGTCTCTAACTAGATCCAAAACCAGTGAAAAGGCATTAAATGGTGCCAAAATGTTTTAAAGTACCCTATTTAAAAAATAGCATTAAGAGCAACCCAGTGGTTGGTTGAATATGGGGTTAACATATGACAGGTGGTGTAATGCAGGGGAGATAATACCTGATCCTGGGCTTGAATGCATACTGCTGGTGCTAACTAATGACTAGTGCCTTTGCACCCTGGAGTGTGCATTTAAGGAGCCACTAATGCCTTTAGAAAAACTTTGGAAAATATATTTAGAAACAGTTCAGCTTTAATAATGGAGATGAGAAATTACAGAAGATATATGAAATATCTTCTGTAGTTTTCATCTCCATTATTTACTGTAAATTCACAGGTATAAGTCTAGTTTTTATGTTAGAAATAGGCCCCATGAAGGGGACTTGACTTATCTATGAGGTCAACCTATTTGCGGGTTTACAACACTAAACTAGTTTTGCAACTAACCTGATTTTGTGTCCAGTTCCGCCATAAAGATAGATTCTGTGTCTAATGTTGGTTACAAAACAAGATTTTCCATCCAATGTGGGCAGCAAAATATCTGTAATTTGTTAGAATCGACAAGGTAAAGGGATCAATTGCTATGTGAGATTAATTTATAGGCAAGTACATACAGTATTATTGAAAACTTTCCTGCAAAACAAGCTTTATCCTTTAAAGTTCATCGGATCTACAATTTATTCCCAACTTGAAATTCTAAATGATCTGTTGTGAAATCACAATCTTTCACCATAGGAATAACATATGTCACAAGCAAAGTATTAGGACACCAGGTTGGAAAGAAGCAACAGGAGCTGGTGAACCCTCAAGAAACAGTTATGCATATGTAACCCCCTGTTCCCTGGGGTTACTAGAATCCCATCAGTATCAGTGTTAGGAAGGGAAGGCAGCTAGTGATATCTAGTTAAACGGATTTTCACTCTGTCCCTCTCTGCTGCTTGGTTTCAGCTGAGAGCTAAGAGGTGATGTCATTTAGAACTCTCGCAGCAACATAAACCACAGCTTGTGTGAGGGGGGAGTAGCTGAGAATTCTGAAGTCAGGTTAGTGTAGGAGCTCAGTGTGAGCAGCAGTGTCATCCAGCAGCTCAGAGAGTGAGCAGCTCAGAGTGTGTGAGTGTCTGTACTTCTCACCCTAGTGGAGGACTGCTTTTCCTGACTAGTGAAGCAGTGGACACTGTCTCCAGGAATTCCTGTGTATTTATCCCATGTGGGTTGAAGGGGACTGTCATGGATTTTAGGGCAATCCCTTGGTTCAACCAAGAACTTTGGTGAAGCTGCCTGTGTGTACAAACTGTGAGTAGATTTTCTGTCTGAGAGTTACCCAGGATATGTATCTGCCTTTTCTGTGGGGTGACTCTCTGCTACAGGGACAATTCACCAATTTCTGTGAGGATCCTCAAAAGTTTGTGTTTAAAGATCTCTGACAATATGTAGACATCCCATCTGTGGCTTGCCCTTTGTTCAGGACTTTAAACTTACCCTAAGCGGTGTTCCTGATGTTACATGTGATAAACATTTCAAGATAGCAACAAGTTCTACAGTTTCAGTATCTGTGTGGTGTAACTCTGAAAGAATGGCTGGTATGGACATGGAAGCAAAAGGTGGGCGACCCCATCTGGAATGACCAATTCAGCACTTCAGGTTCTGAAAGGGTGCTTGTTTTCTGTCAGTGCATGTGACCAATGCGGCAATGCCGAAGAAGTTCACCCCTCGTCCGCTGGGTTTTGCAAGTTTTGAGCCTTGAGTGCTCCATCGTGGCCCGTGTGCCACATTCCTGTCCTATGCCATATGGAAATGTACCAAGTACTAGCCTAGTGCCACCTTTCCAGAAGATTTTGTGTGTGTGTTCACAGTGGCTAGTTCCACAACTTTCCAGATGTCTAATCCTATGTAATATGAGAACTGTTCTAAGTACCAGCCTAGTGCCATTTGAGGAGAAATTGTGTGTGTTCTCTGTGGCAAGTTCCACATTCAGAGATTTATATCCTGTGCTATATGGGAGGTTCGAGTACTCTTTCTACAGACGTGTTCTGCATTGCCTTGTGTCAGTGTAAACCTTTGGGGGTCCATCTTTGCTTTTGTGTTTCCAACTGTGTTTCAGAATAAAGCCACACTCTAGAATCCCAACCTGGTATGGACAATCTAGTTACTGCCTCCTGTGTGGATTTACTGGGTACCCCTGTCCAGAAGTACAGACCTAGCATAGCCCTTAGCAAACATTCTTTCCTCAGGACCTGGGTTTTGGTATAGGTCTGGTTGTGTCTAGTATGTACACACCTTTTGTTTTTCTACTACATCTGCAAATTATTTTTTATGCTTTGTACCCCACCCTCTTACTCCCTAGACTTTGGGAGGTGTGCCTACTGGTTAAATAAGGGCCGTGGAGAATTACACATATGACCTCAGTAATTAATAATGTGGATAAGAAATATAGATCTAATGTAAAATGAAAGCTGTTCTGTGTCCAAATATTATGTTTTTCAAAATTCTTCTCGAGGTGTTGGTGACTAAGCCTTATAGTGTATTATTTTCTGTTGTGTTAACCGCATTGTAAAGGGTTTTATGATAAAAATACAGGAGAATGTTTTATTTAAAAGGGATGAACACTTGTATATGAACATTTGTTCAGGGAATAATTGCAGCCTAGTGATATTTCAGTGACAGACTCAAGCTTCAAGTCAAGAACTACTGCATTTTCCAGCTCTGTTTCTCAAGGTAGACGTTGCAGTGTTTGCAGGTTTAAAGTTCTGGCTTTAAGGTAGGACTTGCAGCATTTTGCAGTTCTCAGATTTCCTGCTTTGGGGTATTCTAGGTCTGAGAGAGAGTCAGAAGGAGCACTGTGTATGTAGTACTGTTGTAACAGTTTTGTCTATTTCTGATTCTGTTGTGACTGCATTTTCATTTTAGTTGTTAATTGTGGTTTCTGTGTTTGCTGCTGCTGCAGCAGCAGCTGTTCTGGGATCTGTTTTGTGGTTGTTGTTGTTGAAGTATGACTGTGGTTTAAATACAGCATTTTAAAGCACGATCATCTTGCATCAAATGTTTTAAAGCACAGTTTCACTAGTAGATATGAAGTACAACTGTGAATTAAATGTTTTAAAGCACAGTTTCACTGGTAGATGTGAAGTACAACTGTGCATTAAAAGTTTTACAGCACAAGCCGGCACAGTGGCATGGCGGGCTGAGATTCTGGTCACTTTACTGCCTACCATACCGATGGCCGGGTTCAGCAACAGACCAGAGTTGCTCGTGGGTCGGCCAGTTGAGGAAGGATTACACATCCTAAGGACTGCTATCCTTCCTTGGGGAGGAGGGATCTCGTGTCTCACCCCTTCACTGTCACCTGGTAGAGGTCAGACGGCAGCAGTGGTGGGAACAGTTGGATGTGGGGATGTCGACAGATGTGCCCATGTCATTTGATGCTGACAATCCTGGGGAAGTACCAAACAACAGGAGAAAAAGCCCAGAGTCGCTAGGCTTCCCTGCAGGCCCTGCACAACCTTATGTGACATTCCACCCTCAGTAGTGGATGACCAGAAGGGCCACAAGATGGGTCGATAATGGGCTGGGGGCAGGTTGCTGGATCAAGGGACAGAGGTAGAGCAACTGTTGAGTAAAAAAATGTTTTACAGCACAGTAACTGATACTGTTTATTGGATGGTCAAGTGGTTTAAATGGACCAATGAGATACCTGGATTTTAGCAACGCTCTCTGACTTTAATACATAAATTATTCACTCCCAAACAGCATAAAACACTCAGTCTCACTCTAACTTCAAATATGACACAGCAGGTGCTCAGCTTATGTCTTATTTTAAAGGAGAACATTAATCAATATAGTGATGTTTACTGTTGGAAGCCTGTGAAATGCTCTTTAAAATGGGGCACTTATTGGGTTTACCTGTAGCTGGTAGCAGTTCTGAGATAACCATGACTAAGTTTGCTCAATACTGATAGTACGCTGCCAACATTCTGTGAAACCTTGTGATGTCTTGCAGAACAACATGATGTAGTTAGGCAAAGCTTCTCAATGCATGATATCAAACAGTTACAAAAAGGTGGCAGTATGACGTAGCATAGGGCAGACATCGCCATGAACGCCTCTAGAGTGCTGCCAGCTTCACCTTCTTTAAAAGAGTTTTCATAGGCTAAAAATGATGTTTTACACTGTTCATGAATGTTCTTCCCTTTAATGCTTACCTAATTTTTACAGCTCTATTAATAATTCAAGCAACATTCTTTTTTTTTTTTCTATACCACTCCCAGGAAACTCTCTCCGCATCTTCCAACCTATGAGCTCCACCTCCCACCTAAGACTCTCACTCCTCTCCCTCGCTCCAACCAACACAGCCCCAGATCTGAACTACCCCAGGAAGGGGCTGCCCTATCTGCCAGGGCACTCTATCTTATAGTGTAGAGTGCTGGTCTTCTATGAGCTGGGGCCAGAGAGGAGAGTGCCCGTGTTGGGAGTGTGACTTGGAGGCTGTGGAGGAATTTCTTTTATATATATATATCTTTCTTTTATGCATACATATAGATGGATTCATGCATACATATAAAGTAAAGTGTGTTACAACATATATATATATATATTATGATTATAACATAGAAGCTGCTAGTGTAGTTGAATATAGCCAGGCCTGAGTAGAAGCTATGGTCATTATAAGTTTATAAGAATTGCAAGGCAAGCAGAAAGTAATAGCTCGTTGCTGGCTAAAACCAGTTCCTTAAAGTTGTGAAAAATAGCAGTTTAGATAAAGCTGAACAGAACTGATGGTACCAGCCTGAATAGCAAGCTTGGGCAGGGTTGGGCAAGAAGCAGAGATAAGAACATGTAGTTGCATTGAAACCAAGCTTGCGGTACCATGGAGTGAGTGAAGCTCATTGTTTTCTATTAGGTCAGCTTGACCCAGGTGTATGTATTAAGCAGTGATGAAGTAAGCCAGTGAAAAAGTACCTAATGCATATGAAACTGTTTTTCTGTTACATTGCTAAGAAACTATGATTGATTTATACTGAAATGTTAGTGTGTTTTCAAGATAAGAAGTGCTATAAAATACTGTGTAAAACTTAGTTCGAGGAGCTCTCTGTCTTTAACTGAGGCTCCCATACATATTGATGTGCAGACAATAAACTGAGTTTATGGAATAACCATTAGGTGTGGTTATTGGTATATAGAATTTAAGGTAAAGTATATACAGTAATGAGAATCTGCGACCACAGTTTTTGGCGAGTCGGCAGGATGGCTTCACTTCTCCGTGTCACACTGTGATCGGACTGACAAGTCCCGGCCTCAGGGGAGGGTGGCCCCGGAGGTCCAAGTCCCACCATATGTGATGCCTTGGGAGCGGTGACAGTCATCATTTACTGTTTTTAGGTGCTGGGGTGGCACCAAGAGTGCTGGGTGGGCACTCAGCGTCAGAGGACGCCGTAAAAGTAAGAGTGCTGGGTGGGCACTCGCGTCAGAGGACGCCTGCAAAGAAAATATAGGAGTGTTGGGTGGGCACTCTGAGTTTGGTTAAGGCGCCTATAAGGGACTAATATGGAAATCAGGGACAAAGCAGGGAGGCGGGTAGAAACGGACCAGCGAAATGTATGCTGGATAAGTATGGTGGGGACTGGTCTGTCAGATAGGGGATTGGAATAGGTGGACCAAGGCGTCTTCCCCAGGCAGGGACACTCAGTATAGATGTCCTCAGGAGACTCGTATTAGGCTTAGTGAGTGGGAAAAAACCCAAAAAGGGAGAGACGGTGAAATGGCATGTGTTTAGAATGTGGGAAAAGAAGCGGAGCGCAGGTTTGAGAGTCAACAGAGAGGATTAATGTTAAAGAAGGGAAAAGAGGTAGGCACGTCAAGGAGGCAATATAGACATCACGATACCCCTCCACCGTGTCGGCCACACGGACGGCTCCACCGATACCTGAAGGTGCACAGGCAGCAGATCAGCAGGTGCTAGTGCAACCCGACAGCTCAGGATCAGGAGCGTGCCCGGCAGTACCCTCCCTCCCACGGACTGCAATGGACGGAGGAGGACGGAGCAGGAACCCACCTCCTCGGGGTTGCAGGAGGAGGGAGGAGTGGGGATGAGGAGGAGAGCGTGAAACGCTGTCTCATCGTAAGGGGCTGAAGGGGAAAGGACAGAATGCAGACGACTCGGCGTCGCAGAAGGGTACAAAGATATGCCCACCCGGTCCGTGTACGGACGGGACTGTGCATACGGCACAGCAGTTCCTTTGGTTCGACATCCCAACCCAAACCCTGGGAAGACGGGCCACAGCTCATTGAAGTAGAACGACCCTGGCATCCCGATGAGCTCAAGGATGCTTTAAAGAAATACCGAAACCCCATGAGAATAGAGGAGTACATAACAGAGTTGGAAAACCTAATTAAAACATATGAACTCTCCAAGGAAGCAGAGGAGTCCCTAAGACGACTTTGAAGGGACGTTGGGGGAAGTTAAGGCGTCATGGAATGCTAATACTGACAGAGAACACCTTGACGCTGCCTTAGGCACAATCTAGGGAAAATTACGAGAAATATCGTCAAAGGTGGATTGGGACCGAATAGAAATGCCAGGCAAACAGAGGGCGAGACTGTAAGAGACTACCGGGAGAGACTGGAGGAGGTTTTCTGGCACTACTGGTATAAAGCCAGACAACCTGGCCTATGACAGCCAGCTGGCCATGGCATTTTGTGCTGGGTTATTAGAGACTATTCAGACGAGATAAAGACAGTTTGCGTTGGCTGGGAAACACAATCGTTGAAGGAGGTCTTTAGGTATGCAGAGCATGTTGAGAGACAGGCAAAGGGTGGAAAAGGAAAAGAAAAAAGTTAGAACAAGCGCAACTAATGTACTATTCCAGAGACGGAGGACAAGGTAATACGGGCGGAGTAACCGAGGTCGAGGCAAAGGCAGAGGACCCCGAGAACTAACTATGCCCAAAATGCTGGACCAGGTACTATCAGCCCCAACAGATGCAAGGAGGACCCAACATGAGGCAAGGAGGTAGGGGTATGGGGCAAGACAATAAAGACATTATTTGCTTCGCATGTCACGAGAAGGGCCACATTGCCCGAAAGTGCCCCAGAGTACAGCAGCCGCAGTGGCAGCAGCAGCGCCAAAACCAGGAGGACGGGTACCCCTACCTCCACCACCACTACAGACACAACAATGGTCAGAGCCAATGGGGCCGACCCAATGGAACCAAGGGGGCCAGTATAGATCCAACCAGCAAAACTCGCAGTACTGGTCCGACACAGGAAACATGGGTAACAGCAGCTGATGGTTACAGGAGCACCCGCTGATGGTTCGAATCTCTGCCACTCCGGCAGGGAGTCCCTTGATGGAATTGATGGTGATGGATACTTTATTGACTTTTCTTATAGACACTGGAGCGTCTGTTTCGGTCATACAACAACAAGAACTATTGCCCCTTTGTCGGAAAATTGGTAACAACAATTGGAGCTTCAGGAGTACCTCAGAAGGAGCAGATGACGTTGCCCTTACCGGTAAAGTGTGGAAATACTTTGTTAAACATTCCTTTTGAGCAGTTCTACCTGCCCGGTAAATTTGATGGGACGGATCTCCTGGCAAAGGTAAGTGCCCAAATTAAGTGCACTTAGGGAATAATTGTTGAAGCACCAGCGGTAGGAATCTATGTTTGTAATGAGGGAGGGGATTGGCTGTACAGTTGGGAAATTGTAAATTCAGATGAGCACTACTGGTTGGAGAAGTGGGCAGAAAAAGTAACAAAGGGCAACATGCAGTTTAGGGTTAATCTGCATTGTATGGCACACTATGCTGTGGGGGTTAGGGATTATGAATACTAATGTGGGATTGGGGCGGCAACAAATTGAACAATGGTTGTGGGTGCATAATCTGTATGTGGTAGAGATAGGGTGGGGGTCTCAGTATTACTCACTGAGGAGCAACAAAAGGTGTTTAAGTTCCTGATTCATATCCACATATTTCTTTGGCAAAGAAACCGCAGCTGCAGTGGAAAGATTTGGGCCCCTGGATGGCAAGCATGGTGCAGCTAAAGATTGGGTGGATGTGGAAGGAGGGCAGAGATCAGCAGAGGGGCAATGTAAAAGAATTAGTTTAAGAAAGTGGGTGCAAGTATGTGTCAGAAAGGCAGGTGAATGTGAAAAGATGGTGGGAGAAGGAAAAAGCAAGACCCTGAGCCTGGGTGGATTAGTCAAATACCAGAAGTTCTGTGGGCTACATCTAAGTATGATGTGGGACTAATGAAAGGAGCACAGCCATTAGTTGTGACGCCCAAAAGCTCATACAGACCGAGTCAACACCAGTACCGCTGGGAGGGAAGTAGAAGAAGGATTGCACCGTGCATGCTGCATTAGTACAAAGGGGTTATTGTTCCATGTCCAGATGCTGTAGTTAATACACCAATATTGCCAGTAAGAAAGGGAAGTGGGGATTATCACTTTGTGCAAGATTTGAGGGCAGTAAATGAGGCAGTACATGTAAGAACTCCTGTGGTACCAAATCCAGCTACTATTCTGTCAGAAATCCCACATGCCACGCATTTTTCAGTTATAGACTTAGCAAACACGTTTTTAGCATACCAGTGGATCCGCTGGCAAGAATGGTTTGCATTTCGTATAAGGGTCAAAATGGACTTGGACTGTGCCACAAGGTTATTTGGAGTCACCTGCTGTGTTTCTGCTCAGATGCATGAGAACTTGCAGGGTTTTGTCGCCCTGCGGGCAGCGCCCTAATTCTGCACGTAGATGATTTACTCCCTGCCATTCCTTCCAGGGAGGCAAGTGAAGAGACACTAGAGCTCTGTTGATTTTCTAGCCCAAAATGGACATAAAGTCTCAAAGGGTAAGCTGCAACTGTGTGCTACCAAGGTACATTACTTGGGTCACATACTCTCTGCAGAGGAAGGCAGTTAGATCCCAAACATTCAAGCAATCACTGAATGGCCCGCCCTGTAACCAAGCAGCAAATGATGTCATTCCTAGGAATGGCAGGTTACTGTGCGTGCCTGGATAATGGACTATGCTTACATCATCCAGCCATTACACGACGCAATCACGCACAAAAATGAAAATGACAGATGAGGTGCAGTGGTCCCGGGTTAGAAACGACATTCGCCAAAGTAAAGGAAGTACTGGCCAGCACTCCATGTTTGGGACTCCCAAATTATGAGAGAAAGCTTTAACCTGTTTGTAAATGGTCAAGGGGTTACATGTCGGCAGTTTTGACACAAGATCATGGGGAAGCCAGAGGCCAATTGCTTATTATTCAAACAGTTTGGATTCGGTAGTGGCAGGTATGGTCTCCTGCCTACAGTCCGTGGCGGCAACCGAGCAATGGTCTCTTGTGTGGATCTGGTGGGATTTGCCCCTTACTGTGCATGTACCCACGCGAGTGCAAGCTATATTGTTACAAGCTCGCACAGCTCATCTGACCCTGGCGAGAGTCTTGCAGTACCAGAATGTATTGCTCACAATGTCAAACATTACTCCTCAAGCGGTGCACCACCTTGAATCGCAACCTTGTTGCCCTCCCGACGATGGTGAACAACATGACTGTGGACAGGTAATTGACTGTGACAGTAAACCTAGACCAGATATAACAGATGTAGCCCTGACAAATGCAGAAGTTGAATATTTTGTGGATGGCTCAGCTTTTAAAGACCTAAGGGGGTGACTAAAGTTGGTTATGCAGTATGTACTGTGTCTGAGGTAATAGAGAGCAGTTCATTGCCATCTAGTTTCTCTGCCCAGGCTGCAGAGTTGGTAGCCCTGACGAGGGCTTGCGCTACTTGCACAGGATAGAACAGTAAATGTGTATACAGACAGTCGGTATGCCTTTGGTGTGCACATGACTTTGGGACATTATGGAAGCATAGAGGTTTCTTACGTACAGGTGCCTATTAAGATGCGAAATTGGTAAAGAGTTACTGTTTGCTATCCAATTACCTAGAGCTTTGGCAATTGTAAATGTGCAGCGCATATCGCCTAACAAAGATTTTGTTCCCGCAGGTAACGCTAGAAGGATGCCGCAGCAAAGGCGGCGGCTCAGTCAATGGGTGCTTCAGTCTACCAGTTAACTGTTGTAAATAGTGAAACTTGTAACTTGTTTTCTCCACAGGACTTAGTGGCGCCCAGCGTAATAGTACAGAGGCAGAAAAGCGCCATTGGAAACAGCAGTGTGTATTTGATTCGGATTTAAAAGTGTGGGTGTCTGGGGATGGGAGACCATGCTTACGGATCGGTATTTCCGTGTTGGCAAAATTGCTCATGGAGCCGATCATGTTTCAAAGACGGGCATGGTAGATTTGCAAATAAGTATTGGTATGTTGTTGGATTTACTAGCTATGCTGAAGTGTTTTGTAATAAGTGTGTGATTTGCATGCAGTACAATGTGAGCAGAGGACAGCATCTAACCCCTCTGCCACGATTCCTGCTGGTCCATTTGAGCATGTTATGATGGACTTTATAGAGCTCGCCGTGCAAGGCTATAAATATTGCTAGTTATTGTAGATATGTTTTCAAAGTGGGTAGAGGCATTTCGCTCGCAGGGCGTATCACGCGCTGTGGTAAAGCCTTAATTCGAGAAATTATCCTCGCTGGGGATTGCCCAGCATTGTCATGTGATAATGGATCTCATTTTGCAAATGAAGTGATAAAATCATTGTGTGAGGCCTTGCAGGTGGACCTCCGCATGCACTGCGCACCATCCCCAATCGGGTGGGGCAGTGGAGAGAGCAAATCAGACTCTAAAACTCAAAATTACAAAAATCATGGCGGAAACCAGTCTGACTTGGGTGACAGCTTTGCCTCTCGCCCTCATGGCTATGAGGGGTGGAGGAAGTCTTGGTCTCTCCCCATGAAATTTTACTAGGGACGGCCATGCGAATGCCAAATGCCCCTTACCCACAAAGTCGAATCACCTGCATGGAGTAGATGAGGAAATGCTTACTTATTGTTTATCCTTAATGGTGTCTTGAGGTCTTTCTATCCTAGGGTTAAGGCAGCTTTGCCAGTGCCTACTGAGACACCCTGCATCAGATCCAGCCTGGCGATTTTGTTTGGTGAAGGACTTCCGAAGAAAAAATGGAGTTCCCCAAGGTGGCGTGGCTCGTACCAGGTCCTGTTGACAACGGCAACAGCAGTAAAGGTTGCAGAAAGGAGACATGGATCCACGCATCACATTGCCGGCTAGTGAGAGCAGACCTGTCCGAGACCGTACAAACCGAAGGGATTAATGCTTGGAGGACTTACTGTTCTTGCAACCATTGTATTGGTGGGGTTCTTGCAACAGACTTTACGCACTCCTTTAATGAGAAGCATCAAAGGTGCTGAGCCCCTGCATCATGCAAATACCTGGTGGACTTTAATGAAGTTGCATGCAGAAAATATTAATTTGTCTGATTGTTATGTGTGCCCCTCCCTGCTTCAGCAAAGGTTGGGCTCCATCTATATCCAGAACCCTCCCTCAAAATGATACTACATTGCTCTACCAGACTTTGGCATCGGTTTCTTAGTGCGTGCGAGGCCAGTACCTATAAAATTGGGTCCTTGGGTAGAGCATGTCCTAGTAATGTGACTGTGTTGGCAGGAAGGCCCTTCCTCCGTGGTATCATGGCGCACTAACACAACCGGTGAGCTCTTGCACATATTTGGCCGGGTTCCAAGTTCCCAGCCAGTGACTTGTCTCTGTAGCAGTACGGTGGGGTTCAGGTATTGGGCTCATCCAATTGTACTACTACTATTGCTATTACTGATCTACAACTTTGGGTGATCCACGGTGTCGCTGCTCCTTTGGGACTTTAACTGGTTTATACTGGGTATGTGAGTGGCATGAGGCATTCCTGCCCTCACAGTGGGCTGGATGTTACTTGGCCACATTGCACCCAGTAGTGCGGACTTTCCAGATAATTAACCCAAATAACCACACTATCAGAGTTAAACGAAACCTAGGTAGACCTGTCCCACCTGAATCTATCCATATACCCTGGTATGAGAAATTTGGAGCTGGAGTGTTTCCTTGGTAGGGGGTAGTGCAGGCAATGCACTACATAGATCAGTTAAGTTATGAAATTGAAATTCTTATAAACAGTACTAAAACAGAATTGCCTTTAGTAAATGCTGAAATACGAGCCACCAGATTAATGGCCTTGCAAATAGGGCAGCCCTGGACTACCTTCTAGCTGCCCAGGGTAGGGTATCGCTGTCATTGGTGAAGAATGTTGCACATATATTCCTGATAATTCAGAGGCCCTAGATCAGGTCCTGCAGGGTGCAGCAGTTGCAGGATCGAGTTTTGAGTGAGCACGCACCAGTGGAAAGGGCTGGGACCCCTGGTCTTGGTTTTCTAGCATCTTTGGTGATTGGGGAGCCACTGTGTTACATTGGATTGCGGTGGCTCTCCTTATTCTACTGGCCATTTGGCTTGTGGTCACTATTATGAAAGCGTGTATTTTCCGCTTGTGTTCTTTGAGTACTCCCATCTCTGCCCAAATGCCTCTGCTTGACTATCAAAGGAATCTTTTCCCAGAAGAACCCCCATTCCCTTTTGCAGACATAGATGACCTTACTAAAATTTAGTTGAGGCAGAGCCTCAAAGGGGGAGTGTGGAGGAATTTCTTTTATATATATATATCTTTCTTTTATGCATACATATAGAGTGGATTCATGCATACATATAAAGTAAAGTGTGTTACAACATATATATATATATTATGATTATAACATAGAAGCTGCTAGTGTAGTTGAATATAGCCAGGCCTGAGTAGAAGCTAAGGGTCATTATAAGTTTATAGAATTGCAAGGCAAGCAGAAAGTAATAGCTCGTGCTGGCTAAAACCAGTTCCTTAAAGTTGTGAAAAATAGCAGTTTAGATAAAGCTGAACAGAACTGATGGTACCAGCCTGAATAGCAAGCTTGGGCAGGGTTGGGCAAGAAGCAGAGATAAGAACATGTAGTTGCATTGAAACCAAGCTATACGGTACCATGGAGTGAGTGAAGCTCATTGTTTTCTATTAGGTCAGCTTGACCCAGGTGTATGTATTAAGCAGTGATGAAGTAAGCCAGTGAAAAAGTACCTAATGCATATGAAACTGTTTTTCTGTTACATTGCTAAGAAACTATGATTGATTTATACTGAAATGTTAGTGTGTTTTTCAAGATAAGTGCTATAAAATACTGTGTAAAACTTAGTTGAGGAGCTCTGTCTTTAACTGAGGCTCCCATACATATGTATGTGCAGACAATAAACTGAGTTTATTGGAATAACCATTGGGTGTGGTTATTGAGCATATAGAATTTAAGGTAAAGCATATACAGTAATGAGAATCTGCGACCACAAGGCAGAGGTGCCTTTGCCTACCCCCCAGGAGTGGGATTTTTCTTGCTTAACCTCCAAGAATGCAGGCATGCACTGATGTCTAGCGCAAGCATAAGCACGCTCCACACCTGCTTGCAGGACATCTGCCAACACTCCCTGCCCCTTGTACATGCTCCATGTCATGCTGTGGCTGCCAGCCTCCACCAGGGGCTGCTATAGCTGCATGGAGTGGCAACTTCCTCGGAGAGGAGAGCAATCCTCTGGATGCTCGATCTTCTCCTTCCCCCTACCGACCCCAGCACTCCAGTCCATTTCTGAATCCAGATCGTCGGTGTGGCACGAGGTGTGACATCCAGCACCTCTACACCACTGGGCCAGCATATTCAAGCAACGAAGTCACTTTGGTTTTAACCAATCCGATGAAAGATACAGCAGTCTCTAGCTCATGATACAAATCTAGTTTTACAAAGGTATTTTACTGCCTGAATTGGCCCTTTTCTTACTTTATCTCCACATAAAAGAGATCCTTGTAGTTTTCAGATTGGAATTCCAATGTGATCAAGCCAAACCAATAAGACGTCAAGGTGGAGCCCAATGGTTTGGTCCTAACTATAAAATGTCTACAGTGGAATTCCAGTCTCCATCTGAGGCAGAGTTGCAAAGTCATTGGGTATAGGGGCCACACTGGAGAAGTCCATCCACAGTGAAGAAGTGAAATCCATACAGTATTTAATGGACTGGTGGACCGGCATAGTAGCAGTACAAGCCAGGCTGTTTTCATCCATGAGTCTCTTCGGCCTCTTCTAATGTTGGAGCCAGACTCCTTGAAGAGACAGATAGGAGAGGAGACAGAGAGAGAGAGAGAGAGAAAGACAGAGAGAATGAGAAGCGAGAGACAGGGGGACAAAGACTCTCTACAGGAGTGAAAGAAAGAAAAGAGCCAAGAGGGCATATAAAAAGAAAGAAAAAGAACTGGTGGAAAAGAAACGAACCAAGGTCCAAGCAGGAAAGCTTGAAAAAGCAATGAAAGTGACAAGAGCTAAAAGCAATACAGAAAGAATGCATAGAGGAAGGATGAATGAAGCAATAGGAGAGAAAGATAAAATAAATCTCCCAAAAGAGCCTAGAGAGAAAAATTAAAGAGAAAGTAGAGGTAAAAGGAAGTATAGCAATTATATGAGAATGAGAATGTGAGAGAGAGAGAGAGAGAGAGAGAGAGAAAAACAGACACAAAGACAAAAGAGATGGGTGGGTCATGAAAAATAAATGAAATGAGAGATCAGAGATAAGTAAAATAGGAAAGAAAGAGATTAATAAAGCAAGAGATGAGGAAGGAAGAAAGGAAGGAAGGAAGGAAGGAAGGAAGGAAGGAAGGAAGGAAGGAAGGAAGGAAGGAAGAAAACACACCAGAAAAAGTTGTAGTACAAAGAATAGTAAGTTTTAAAATTGATAAGTTGCTAACCACATTGGTTTGATTCCTAATCAAAAACAATGCTGATCTGCAAAGATCTGCTTGCCAGTGTTCAAACACTAACTGATCAAACCTGAACAATTCCAATGAATCCCAAAAGGCTAATAGTTTACACTCTACAACAATGGAGGTCATGTTGGCAAGACCAGTTCTAAGGGCATGGATATGGTTCACTTATCCACACACTGGCAGTTCCACTAGAATGATTTTATTGGCCGGAACATCTTTAAGCTAAGCTCCTCCCACCACCGGGCAATATAACATCCAACTCTATCCCGTGATGTCAGATCTTTCTTTCCACTGGAAAAATAGGTCACCTCCTTTGCACTCTTGCTTGGGATTTTCTAAGCCAATCGCGAACCTCTTCTTTTGAAAGTTTAAAAAGTCTTTTTTTTTTACCTCTTTATCTCTCTGTCCCCAAACTCCCTCTGGAGAGGTCACTCAGTGTCATCAGTGATCCCGCCTGAAGCTTCTTCGCCCTCCAGGTCCAGCCTCTATCCATTCACCCTGGCAACCCAGCCCCTGGCTCTGAGTCCCGCAAGGTGGGACTGACAGATTACTCCTCCTGGTGCTCTATCTAAGAATCTAGATGGGCGGCCGAGAATGGAGGAGAAGTGGAGGAGACGAGAGGAGGGCCCTGCCCGACATTGGGCGTGGTTGGCTGGCACCCTGTACCCTCAATCGCCTATCAGGAGGCAGAAGGTTTTTCTAGCTTTGTTATGCCTCCTCCCCCATGCAGAGCCCAACGTGCAGTGATGCTAGGGACATCTGTCGCAGCTCTGCATCCCACTACTGGTGCCCTGAAGCATTGCAGTGCATCTGGTCTCCACGAGGGCTGCTGAGGTGCAGGCAAGCCCTAGCCCCGAGGAGAGAGCAGTCCGACAGATGCTTGATCCTCTCTCTCTCTCCCCTGCTGACCCCTGATGACCCGGGCTTATTTCTGAATCCAGGTCACCAGCGTGGCATGAGGTGTGGCGCTCCAGTGCCTCAACCCTCAGCGCCACCGGCGGCAAGTTTTCAAAGTCTTGCTTTTAGTTTTGTGGTTCTTTTCAACTCCATCTCCAGACCAATGATGGAACACAAGAAACCAGGGTTCCAAATTTTTGTTAGATGCTGGCAGACGATGTTGGTCCCAATCCATACAACACATGCGTGCACTGCCTAGGCAGGCAACATGATGTGGCCTGGTGCAGCCTATGCTTATCCATGCTTCTGAGTCCCTCAAGGACAGGAAGCTCTGGCTGTCACAGGTTGACCTTCAGAACAGGAGCCAGAGGACTGCCCTGAGGGCCACAAGGAGGCCATGGTTGTGGCAGGGTCTGCTGAACAACTTACAGTCCTTAGGGCGGATGCGATGGCAGGCACCTCCCTCAGTCTCGTGCTGTTCCCTGGGCACAGCATTGAAGGGACTTTCAGCAGGCCAGTTCTGTGACATGTGTCTGTCCCTCCAGACCTTGGGAAGAGCCCTGCCTCCATGGTTCAAACTCCAAGTGCCACCAGCGTCAGTCGTATGACAGGGAGAGATTAGAATCCTCCTGATCCCTGGACTCACCCAACCACTCGACAGCTGTCGAAGTGCTCCACAGATGAGAGACAGGTCAGCCATCTTGAGGATCTTCAGCTCTATCATCAAGCCAGTAGACCTAAGCTCTAGTTGACGGGCCATATTTTTCTTGAGCCTGTTGACTTGTTTGTCAGGTGAGGCCGAAGAGTCAGTCTTATAGATCTTGGTGCTCCCAGTCCTCACTTAGGAGGACATGGACCAATTGGTGACCCTGGTTGATCCTTCCAGGGATCAGCTTCTGCCTGGGATCTGGTCTTGATGCTCATGTTGTTCAATGTTGGTAGGGATGCCATCTACAGCCAACCACAGGATGATGCTTCTGCCATCAGCTGGACAGTCGACAGTCAAAGTAATGGTCAAGCCATGGTTGAGTCCTTTGTGCTCATGATCCCACTCAACTAGGAGGTGCCACCATCAGCATCGCTCATCCTCTTCATCATCAGATGAGGAGGCACCAGCATAACATGCAGTGGTGCTACAAGACATTCCTCTGATTGCAGTGTGTGCAATCACAGGGCAGGGCTCTACCCAAGGACCTTTTGTCCCTGGCAGTCACCAGTGGTTGCCCCACCGGTCCATGTTCCGTGAGGTGCTCCACACACCTGTTTCTCTGCTGATTAGGGTACAGCCATCACCCTGACAGTTTTCAGTTGGCCCAACCAAGGAGGTCAGCCTTTTGAACACTGGCTTGCCAGGCTGGTTGTCAGTTAGGATTACCCCACATGAGGATTCTTGGCAGGTCCGTGGCAAACAACGTTCGAGGGCCATCTTCAAGGAGTGATCTGATGACTCAGATCAAGAGTCCATGTCCTCTTCAGGGACTCAGCTGTTCGACTATAGCTTGGTCGAGGAGCATTCCACAGAGTATAGCCGGTTTCCTTCAGTGGGTGTCTCCAACCTATCTTGGAGTCCACATTGATCCTGCTTGAGCCTGTCCAAGAGGGTAGAAGTACCCTCTCATGGAAATTCTGGACTGGGATGAATCCCTGAGTGTTGCCTTCCCAGTGGCTGATGCCATCTTGGGACCAGCCCTGGAGCTTTGGCAGCATCCAGCATCCTGCTCGTCACCCTTGGCCCACATATTTCACAAGTACATTGTTCCTAAAGCTCCTTTCAGGGTTTTGGACCACCCCTTGACTAAAAGGTCTGGTCACAGATTCAGTATTCTATAAATCTGTCACCAGGAGAAATGGAAGCTCTAGACAAGGAGTCCCATAAGATTGACCATGCCGCTAAAAAAAGTGTATGTTGTGGCCAATTTGGCCCTCCGATAGGTTAACTATGCCATCATGATGGCTAACTATGGTCATTCCCTGACATTATTTTTGGTGCGATCCTCCTCCCCACCATCCACAGCTGCAGACAGTGGTGAAGCTCATCTAAGACCAGGGTCAATCACTGGCTAAACACTAGCTTCAGAGCCTTGGACATGGGCAGTCCGTGCATCCATGCGGTGGTAGTGGCTGTCTCCATGCATTGCAGAGCCTGGCTGTATTTGTCCACCTTCACAGCAGACACCCAACAGAACATGGCTGAGGTCCCTTTCCTAGGCACCGATCTCTTTGGCCCTGTGATGAAATGCATCTCACCTGGACTGAGAAGTCCAATGCTACCCTTGACTCTGTGAACTCGTCCCAGAAGGACCAGAACAAAAGCCTAGAAGCAGGCTTTTTGGTACCAGTCCTTTCAGTCACAGCCTCCCTGGCATCAGCCCCAGCATGGGCAGTTCAGGCCTGGTGCCCCAAGCTGAAGTCTGGGACCCAATAACCAAAAAGGGGAGGCGGATGAAGTGGTGCTCCACTGGCAGCAGCCGCTGGTGCCCCCACAAAAGCTGCCCAGTGACAGGTTGTGGGTGTCATCCCTCCACCTGTCATGTCCCTTGACTACTCTCCTGTTGGAGGCCTATGTCACTTCTTGCCATGATGGTCCGCTATCACAATAGACAAGTGTGTATTGGAGGAAGTGGGCAGAGGATTGTCTCTACACTTCAGGGCTCTCCTGCCCTACTGCTTCCATGTGCCTCAAGAGTCCAGGGTGTTGCAAAACATGCTGTCTTCCCTCAGGGAGGACATCACTCAGCTCATTGCAAAGGAGCAATAGCCTGTATCCAGATGCCCTGGCCCATCAGGGTTCGTGTCCTGCTACTTCCTGGTCCAAAGCGGACAGGAGGCTGGTGCCCATACAGGATCTACACCCTCTCAACCAGTACACATGGAAGTGCAAGTTCCAGATGGTCACTCTGAGACAGATTATACCATCCTTAGAGAAAAACATTTAGGTTTGCTCCCTAAACCTCCAGGATGTGTTCTTCCACATTCTTGTCCTAGGGTCCCACCTCCGGTGCCTTCATTTCTGAGCAGAAGGGGTCCTGTGACCAGTTCCTGGTCATGCCCTTCGACCTTTCCTTAGCACCCAGGTCTTCACAAATGCATGGCAGTAGTGGGGCCCACCTCGACACCTAGGGTCAGAGTGTACCCCTACCTGGATGACTGGCTGATAGCTGGTCCATCCAGGTAGGTCATGGAGAGATCCACAGACCTGACTCTCCAGACCTGCTGAGACTTGAGTTGTTGGTCAAGCTAGACAAGTCTGAACTAGTACTGAAGCAGGTGATCAAGTTCATCAGGGCAGAACTAACCTTCCTGCAGGCCAAGGCCTAGCTCCTGGCAGATCAGGCACAGGATCTTACCTCCTTTGCCTGATCATTTCAGATTAGACTCGCGTCTGCCGGGTTTCCTGCAGCTGCTGGGTACATGGCATCTTGCACCAGCGTCATCCACCCAGCATGCTGGCAGATGGGCCACCTTCAGTGGGAGCTGGGCAATCAGTGGTCCCAGCGCCTAGGCCATGAACCACCAGTCAGATTGACCCAGCCAATGTGGGACATAAAACAGTGGTGGCGGTTTGTCCAGGAACATCTGGAGGAAGGATCAGATTTGTCCACCCAGAGTTGACCATCACACTGATGATGGACAGGTTCCTAGTTGGGTGGAAAGCACACCTCAGAGACCACATGGCCAAGGGTTCTGATCACCCAGGGAGTTCAGTCAGCATGTAAACCTGCTGGAGCTTGGAGTCACCTTGGGGTCACCTTGGAGACTGGAAAGGCACCACAATCTGCACAGGGAAGTGTACAGACCTCCATGTCAGGGGAAGGAATGGACAAGGATATGATGGAAGGCATTCTTAGAATGGCAGAGAAAGGGAGATACTGTTGATGGGAGACCTGAATATGCCAGATGTTAACTGGAGCACATTGCTGCAGCCACATCCAAGAGCAGGGCCATTCTTGATGCCCTACAGGTGGCAGGCATTAGACAGCTAGTTTGGAACCCACTCGTGAGGGAGCAATCTTAGACCTCGTGCTCTCAAGCGGGGGCAGTGAGAGGATCTCAGATCTAGAAGTGGGTTGCCATCTGGGGACAAGTGACCATCAAACAGTGTGGTTCACGTTAAACTCAGCTACAGAGTCAAGCCATACAAAAGTGAGGGTACTGGACTTTAGGAGGGCTGACTTTGGCAAAGATGGGAGAGTGCCTCAGAAAAGCACTAGCAAACAGGCTAGAAGGAGGTGTGGAGCAACAATGGGGAATTATCAAAACTGCCATCACAGAGGCAACAAGCCTTTGTGTGAAGCAAATAAACAAATCAAAATGAAAGAAAAAGCCACTATGGTTCTCAAGAGAGGTGGCTGTGAAAGTCAGGAAGAAAAGATAGCATTCCGGAAATATAAGGAAACACAGAAGGAGCAGGACAGAGAGCTGTACCAGTTGAGGCAGAAAGAAGCAGGGAGGAAGTCAGAATAGCAAAGGTCCAAACTGAGGAAAAGATAGCCAACTCAGTTAAGAAGTGGGATAAAACCTTTATAGGTACATCAGCGAGCGAAGAAAGACAAAGGGAGGGATAGTGAGGCTGAATAGAATGAACGTTGGGTGGGCAGAGGGGACGGTGAAAAAGCAGGAATACTGAATGAATATTTCTGCTCAGTATTCACAAAAGAGGAGGGGAAGTGTCTAATCCAATCAACAGAAGCACTCTTGATAGAGGGTTGATCCCAGTCCTTTCACAGAAGAAAGGTTCTGCAAGAACTCCTAAAACTGAAGGTGGACAAAGCAATGGGTCCTGATGGAATTCACCCCAGAATTCTAAAAGAGTTAAGGAGGAACTAATGAAACCACTGGCTACTCTTTTTTAATAAATCATGGAGGATGGTGTGGTACCGAGACTGAGGAAGGCGGATGTGATTCCCCTCACAAAAGTGGGACCAAGACAGAGGCAGGAAACTACAGACCTGTCAGTCTGACCTCTGTGGTAGGGAAAGTGATGGAGTCACTCTGAAGGAAAGAATTGTTGAGTACCTAGAGGTCAGTGGAGCACAGGATCCAAGGGCAGCATGGGTTCACAGCGGGAAGGTCATGTCAGACTAATCTAATAGATTTCCTTTGACTGGGTGACCAAAGTAGTAGACCAGGGAGGGGCTGTGGACATGGCCTACCTAGACTTTAGCAAGGCATTTGACACAGTCCCACACAAGATTATTAGTCAAATTAACCAGCCTGGGAGTGGGTCCCAGGGTGGTAGCCTGGATAAAACATTGGCTGGACAACAGGACACAGAAGGTAATTGTAAATGAGTCCACTCTGAAGAAATGGCGGTTACTAGTGGGGTACCGCAGGGTTCAGTATTGGGTCCAGTCCTTTTAATGTCTTCATCAGTGACATTGCAGAGGGCTGGAAGGAAAAGTATGCCTTTTGCAGATGACACAAAGATCTGCAACAGGGTTGATACACAAGGAGGAGTGGAAAGGATGAAAAGGGACTTGTCAAGGTTGGAGGAATGGTCAGACGTATGGCAGCTAGGATTCAATGCAAAAAGTGCAAATAATGCACCTGGGAAACAAGAACCCAGGGAAGAATACACAATGGGTGGGAGGTAGTAACAACAACAAAACAGGAAAGGGACCTGGGGTAATCATATCAGATGACCTTAAGGTTGCAAGCAATGTGAGAAGGCAGTAGGAGGGCGGGGGTATACTGGGATGTATGGAGGAGAGGCATCAGCAGCAGAAAACAGGAAGTTGTTATCCCTCTGTACAGACAGTTGGTGAGACCCCATCTAGAATACTGTGTCCAGTTCTGGAGACCCCATCTCCAAGGACATAGACAGGATAGAGGCAGTCCAGGGAGGCAACTAAAATGGTGCAGTTCTGCAAGAGAAGCCATATGAGGAGAGACTAAAGGAGCTTAATATGTATACCCTTGAGGAAAGAAGAAGGAGAGGGGACATGATAGAAACTTTCAAGTACCTCAAGGGAATCAACAAAGTCCAAGATGGTAGCATCTTTCAGAAAAGAGACTTGCAAGAACAAGGGACACAATTTTAAAGATAGAAGGAGGGCGGTTCAGGGCTGATGAGGAAGTATTATTTCACAGAGAGGGTAGTGGATGCATGGAACAGCCTTCATGAGGAAGTTGTGGGGTCTAAAACTGTGGGAGAATTCAAGAATGCATGGGACAGACATAAAGGCAATTCTTGTGGGGGCAGAAGATATAGGCTGTTGGTTAGCAAGTCCTGCGGCCTATCCTGTAGGTAGGAAATGGGCAGACTAGATGGCCCTAGCGGTCCTTATCTGCCGCCAAAGTCTATGTTTCTATGTTTCTATGAGCTCTATGCAATGTGTTTAGCTCTAATGAAATTTGCTCTGCTACTCAGGGATCAGGTTATTCAGGTCCAGACAGACAACAGCATGACCATCATTTACCTGAACAGACAGTGGCACACACTCCTTTCCTCTGTGTCAGGAGGCACTCTGCACTTTGACCCTTGTATGCAGCCTGGGTGCTGATCTCCTGGCAATTCACTTTGCAGGGAGAATAGTCCAGCTAACAGACTCTCTCAGCCAGGTAGGAAAGATGCTGCACCAGTAGTCTCTGAATCAGGAGGTGGTGAACCACCTGTTCTCCCTGTGGAGCTCATCCTCAGTGGACCTGTTTGCCTCCTGGGAGAATGCAAAACTGAGGCTGTTTTGTGCCCACCCCACCCCCACAGTCCGGGACACTGATGCCCCCCCATCTTTATGAGGCCTGGACCCCAGGCCTCATGTACACATTTCTTCCCTTCCCTTCCCGATCCACAGAGTAGTGGTCAATGTCAGGAAGGACAAAGCGCAGATGATCCTGATAGCTCCACACTGCCTCAGCAGCTCTGGTACCTGGCTCTCCTCAGTCTCAGCAGCAGGTCTCCGTGGCACCTGCCTTTCCACCCAGACCTGCTGACTAGACTTCAGGGATGGTCCTGGACCCAGACCTTCAGTCCCTGCACCACAGCCTAATTCCAGAACAGCTAGAGTTACAGGCCTTGGGTTTGTATGATGATGTCCTCCACGTGGTGGAGGCCTCCAGGAAAGAGTCGATTCATAGGTGATATGCCTTTAAATGCAAGAGATTTTCTATTTAGTGTCAGGACAAGGAGCTTGATCCCTTTGCCTGGCCTGTGGTAAGTAACCTGACCATCTCTGGTCTCTTTCCCAGGTGGAGCTGCTACAACACCCTTCAGGTGCACCTAGTGCAGGCCCAGTGGTGCCGAGGGTTGACGTGCTGGACACCACACCTCACACTACACCAGTGACCCAAGTTCAAGAGCAAGCTCGAGGTGCCAGGGTCAGCCAAGGAGGAGAAAGTTTGAGCATCTGGCGACAGTTCCCCTTCTGTGGGAGAAAGGGTTGAAGGCCTTGGCAAACAATCTGCCTCGAGCAGCTGGGAGGTATTGAGCCATCTGTCTTCCAATATGTTGGCAGCTGGGCCATGGCAGATGGTGGAGTGGCATGCCCTTAAGCATGCACACCTCCTTGGACATCACTGTATGTCCATGCTCGCCATCGGAGGGGTCACATAGAACAAAGGAAAACCCCACCTTCTGGGAGGATGATGATACACCATAGCCCCATGCCCACCATCGGATCCTGCCCTCCTGGGTCCTGATATCCTCGACCTTCACCCTACCCCTGCAGCGAAACTGGATTAAGGAGCGCCAAGGAAGTGAGAGGCAGCTCACCTGCAAGCAAGGGTGTCTCCTGCAAGTGAGGCGGTAGGGATTGGAGTTCTTGGTGGGACCCAGGTTCCAGATGTCTCAGACCGGGCAGAAAGAAGCTGGTAATGGTGTCTTCTGAGGAGTCATCCGAGGGAATTACCAGAAATGGTTCACTGGAGGAAAAGAGTTAAAAAATGGTCCACCTGGCAGCCATCCCTGCTTACTGGCATGGCCGGTATGTTGAAGGTGGCCCAGGAGAAGGTGGTTAAGTGCTTTTTCCAAGGGCCTTGAACACTTGTCCCTCTAGTGCATGAACTACCTCCACTGTGGGACTTTCAGCTGGTCCTGGCTATGCTCATGGACAAACCTTTGAGCCCATGCACAGGTATGAGTTGTCACACTGTCATGGAAGACCGCCTTCCTGCTGGCAGTTGTATCTGTGAGAAGGATTGGGAGCTCAGGTGCTCTCTGTGGACTCTCCTATCTAATTTTCCACAGGGACAAAATCCTCCCCTTTGTCTAACCTGAAATTCCTCCTGAAAATGGTATCAAATTTCACCCTAACCCGATGATTAACTTACTGGTATATTTTACCAACACTTCTTCAGAGGCTGACTGCAGGCTCCATAACCTGGACCTGTGGAGAGTATGGCAGCTGGATTCAATGCAAAGAAGTGCAAATAATGCACCTGGGAAACAAGAACCCAGGGAAGAATGAACAATGGGGAGGTAGTAACAACAACAAAAAGGAAAGGGACCTGGGAGTAATCATATCAGATGACCTTAAGGTTAGCAAGCAATGTGAGAAGGCAGTAGGGAGGGTTGGGGGTATACTGGGATGCATAGGGAGGCATCAGCAGCAGAAAACAGGAAGTTGTTATCCCTCTCACAGACAGTTGGTGAGACCCCATCTGGAGTACTGTGTCCAGTTCTGGAGACCCCATCTCCACAAGGACATAGACAGGATAGAGGCAGGTCAGAGGAGGGCAACTAAAATGGTGCAGGGTCTGCAAGAGAAGCCGTATGAAGAGAGACTAAAGGAGCTTAATATGTATACCCTTGAGGAAAGAAGGAGAGGGGGACATGATAGAAACTTTAAGTACCTCAGTGGAATCAACAAAGTCCAAGAGGGTAGCATCTTTCAGAAAAAGAGCGTGCAAGAACAAGGGACACAATTTAAAGATAGGGGAGGGGCAGTTCAGGGCAATGGAGGAAGTATTATTCACAGAGAGGTAGTGGATGCATGGAACAACCTTCCTGAGGAGGTTGTGGGTAAAACTGTGGTAGAATTCAAGAATGCATGAGACAGACATAAGAGCCAATTCTTGTGAGGGTAGGAAGAAATAGGCTGTTGGTTAACTAGGATCTGCAGCCTATCCTGCTGGAAGTAGAGAAATGGGCAGACTAGATGGGCCCAGCGGTCCTTATCTGCTGTCAAAGTCTATGTTTCTATGTTTCTATATGGCATACAGCTGGGTTTGGGGACAGGCTCACCAGCTGTTTGTTGCTACGCTGAAAGCGATGCCTGGTAGACCGTTAGCAAAGCAGACAATTGCAAGGTGGGATCCCATCTTACATTGACCTCTCTATAGGTTGTCTGGTTGGGAGCATCCTGTAGGGATTACGGACTATTCCACCAGACATACCACTGCCTCTGATTGCTTCCAGGGATATCCTCATGCAGGAAATCTGAAGGGCTGCTACCTGGAAGTCAGCACAAATCTTCATTTCATATTACTGCATCGATCTTGAGTCACACCAGGATGCAAGTTTTGGGACTTTGGTTCTTCAGTCTCTGTTCACCAATTAGAAAGTTACGCCTTGCCCCTCCTCCCAGAGAACTGCTAGGAGTCTGCAGAGTGGGGATAAGGGAACCACATCAACACCTTTGACATAATAGGTTACTTGTCTGAACTGTCGTACTAAGAGTGGTATGTGGTTCACAGCCACACAACCCACCAGTTCTCCTGACAAGTGACACCTGATCCTGCTTCCAGCGCAGGAGATCTGACATCAGGGAAAGAGTCGGGAGGGGGGCATACCACAGGTGACAGGAAGAGCTTAGCTTAAAGACATTCTGGCCAATAACATTGTTCCAGTGGAACTGCCAGAGTGTGGATGTGAATCATATACCACTCAGAAAGTACAGTTACGTGAAAATCTTACTGTAACAGTAGATGTTTGAGGAGAGTCTCTTGCAGCAGGTAGTACACTGGGTCACCAACAGAGGTCGCTAGGCACATGGCAGCTCTTCTAGTAGTCTTTTTCAGAGGCCACACATGACATCAGCTTCCTGTTTCCCATATAAGTGTGGGCAGTTCCTGGTATCCTCAGTTTCCCCACCAGATTCAGCTTGCTAAGTGAGGTCCCGAGGAAGCTGAGATACCATAGGTGTCCCAACCCATAAGTCATTGGACCAGAATTTGTTCTCTTAGAGAAGGAGGGGGATGAAGGGCTGAAATGTACCTGCTCCACGAGACACACTTTGCAAAGATCTACTGTTAAGGTTAGATTTTATGTAACTGTACTCTTCCACAGAGTGGTCTCTTGCAGTAGGTAATACACTTAGGATGAATACAAGCAATATACCAAAAGAGCGGTCATTATGACAGGAGGTCCTATAGGACAGCTCGACCAAAAGGCCGCTCTACAGCATAAAACAATGTCTAGCTGTAGTGCTTCATGAAAGTATGAATTGTGGATCAGGTAGCTGCGCGTTGCAGATATCCGTGATAGAGGCCCCTTTAAAGCAAGCTGGTAGTGGCCATAGCTCTGGTACAATGGGCTTGGACAGGTCCTGTAATGGTTTGTTGTATGTTGAGTAGTAAAATGTTATACAGTGTGCAAACCAGTTAGATAGAGCTGTTTATTGACTGTGGGACCTTCTACCTGAGGTGAAGGTGACAAAAGTTGCAAAGTCTTTCCAATTGATTTAGTCCAATTAGCGCAGTATCATAATATACAATGGACATCTAGGGTATGTAGGAGGCATTCACCTCAATTGGAATATTCAGGATAATAAACTGGATTTATTCAGAGGATTGATTTAAGGTGTGTTCGACACTACTGAGGTAGGAAGCTAATGTTTGTCTGAAGTGCCACCTGTCTTTGTGAAAGATCATGTAGGGTTCTCTACACATAAGGGTGTGGAGCTTGGAAATACACAGAGCTGAAGTGACAGCCACTAAAATAGTGTTTTCCATGACTGAAAACAGAGGTTAGAAGTGCCGCTGGTTCAAAGGGTTCAAGAGTTAACTTCTCTATTAGAAATTGAGATCCCACGGAGGAGTGGGTCTTCTGATAGGTGTTTTAATATGTAACATTCCTCTTAGAAACATTTTAGCTAGATGATGTTGATACAGTAATCTGCCATCCAGAGGTTTGTGGAAGGCTGAAATAGAAGCCAAATGGACTTTATGGAGGAATAGCTTAATCTTGTCTTGGCAATCGAGGCCAGGTAATCCAAAACTTTCGTCAGTGGACAGTAGTAGGGATCCAGTGATCAGGAAGTAGCCCAGATGCAAAAAGCATTTCCATTTGGCATTACATGTTTCCCTGGTCACTGGTTTATGTGACGCCAGTAAAATATTAGCAACTGGAGAGGACACTTGCAAACATGCTATGAAAGCATCCTCAGGAGCCAAGTGTGAAGGTGTAGTGCCTTCAGGATGGGGTGTAGAAAGGTTCCTTGATTCTGAGTCAAGAAATTTTGTCTGATTGTCAATGGAATGTGATCCTCCACTAAGAACTGTTGAAGTAGGGGAACCTTACCTGTTGAGGCCACAGAGGGCTATGAGGATCATTGTGGCAGTTCAAGTTGCAACTTCAGTAGAGTTCGTTGCAGCAGCAGGACGGGGGAAGCATATAAGAAGAGTCCTGTCCACGGTTGGGACAGGGCATCTATAGACTGTCCCTTTTGCTCTGGATAATGGAATAGTATCTGGGGAGACGGTGGTTGACTGGGAGGCAAACAGATCCAGTTGTGGGGTCCCCACAGATGAGAGATCTTCTGAAGTACTTTGTGATGGCGTGTCCATTCGTGTGTGGATAACTTGTGACTCAGACAGTCGGCCAGGATGTTGCAACGTCCTGGAAGATGGACGACTATCAGTATTAGGTGTTGCTGAATGGCCTCTTGCCAGACTGGCAAGTTTCTTGCACAGAGTGCGGGACTTTGTACCTCCTTGTCTGTTTAGGTAGAATACTACTGCGGTGTTATCTAACTGAATCAGTAACAGTCCCAGAGATAGGTGAGTCTGAAAAGCCTGGGTAAATAAGCAATCACCTGCAGCTCCAGGAGGTTGATGTGGAGATGAGAACAGAAGTGATCCACTTGCCTTGAGTCCCTGAAGGACCCAGTGTGTGCCACCCTTCTTTAAGGATGCATCCATGGTCAGCATTTGCATGGGAAAGAAAGATTAGAAGGGCATGCCTTGACATAGTTTGTCTCGGAGTGTCCACCAAACTAGGGCAGATTGCAATGTGAGAGTGACTCTGATTTGTCTTCGAAATGTCCTGTTTTTGAGACCATTAGTTCTGGAGGACCCATTGGTCTGGTCTCATATGAAGATGGGCAAAAGCTACTGTAGGGATGGTAGCAGCCATGTGACCTAGAAGACATAGCATTTGTCTGGCTGTGACTACTTCTGAAAGTAGTCACAGCCAGACAATGCTAAATCTTCTAGGTCACATCTAGAGACTATTCTGCAATGCCAGAGAAAAGCTTGTCTTGCCTGGTGGCCGGAAGGAGGCCCTGGTAGAAACCGTGTCTAGGACTGCTCCTATATATTGGAGCGACTGTGTGGGTTTGGATTGGACTGCCAATTGACCATAATCCTAGAGCTTGGAACAGAGTTAAAGCTGCATCTAGGGAGGAAAGTGGAGCAGTTTTGGACTATGCTTTGATGAGCCAATGGGTCCAGGTATGGGAAGACAAAGTGCCGATCCCTTAGTAAAGGCTGGGCTATTACTGCTAGGCATCTGGTGAACACTCTCCGGCCAATGAGAGGTACGAACGGGAGTACCTGAATTGGTAGTGTTCTCCCAACAAGTGAAAGCGAAGGAACCTGTGGTGGGCAGGATGGATGGGGATATATAGGTAGGCATCCTTCATATCTAAGGCACAAAGCCAATCCCTTGTTTCAGTATTGGCATGATGGAATTTAAGGTACCCATGCAGAACCCTTTGTACTGGATGTGTAGGTTCAATTTTCTGAGGTCCAGTATTGGTTTGAGATCTCCAGTTCATCTAGGTACCAGGAAGAAATGGGAATAAAACCCTGTCTGGTGTTCTGTAGGGGTTACTGGGTAAATGGCCTTTTGTTAGAAGAGCCTGTAATTCCTGCTGGAGAATAGGAATATGGTCGGGTGGGTAATGGATCAGCGGGATGGATGAGGGGAGGGCTGGACAGGAATTCCAGAGGTGACCTTTCTGAATGATCTGGAGTACCCACTCATCGTATGTGATTGTTTTCCAGGCCTCAAATGGAGGCAAATGACCAACCATTGTTTCCGAGGCCTGGTCAGAAAGGCGTGGACAGGGCCACAGTAGGTCACTGGGAGGCAGGCTGACCCATCCCACCTGGAGGGTTTGAATGGGAGCCCTTGGTAGCAGAGGCGCTGGGTCTCTGGTAGATTGGGAGCGACCTCTGAAACTGCCTTATTACAGCCTCTGTATTTTCCACTTCTTTTGGGTAGAAAGATAGATTGGGAATGGTAAGATGGCTGGGAAGTATGGTACATGCCATGGACTGTACACAGAGTTCTACCTGAAAGCTTGGAGGATCATCTATCAATGTTTGGGTCCCTGGCTCCAAATAGTTTGGACCCATCAAAGGGGTAGTAACTACTCTCTGCTGTACATCAGGTGTGAACCCTGAGATGCAAAGCCAAGCATGACGACGCAAGGTAATGCTAGTTGCTGACATACAGGCTGCGGTATCAACAGCATCATAGTCCAACTGGACTAGGTGTCAGGAAATGGAGTTGCCAGTGGTTATTACAGCCAGTAACTGTTCCCTTTCCTGTGAAGGAGGAATTTATTGACTAATTAAATGACAAGAGCCCATCGTGTGCAGCGTTGGATTTCACATTGCGGCGCCAGCGACCCGCCCGGGAGCAGACTCGAAATACTGGAGGGCCGGATGGGGAGAAGGCTTGAGCATCCTAAGGACAGCCGCGCTTCTCCAGGGGGGAGTTAGGGACAGGATCCATGGTTTGTCTGACCCGGATGGAGGCCCAAGGTATAGCAAGCTGGTAGGACAGACCATGGGGAGCTGTGTGGTGGTCGCAGCGAACGCCTGACGCCAGGGCACACCACACAGAGAGAAACAGGAAAAGCACCACTGGAGCATGGGTAGCTGGAGCTCCAGTGCCAGCCCTGATTGGACGCTACCTGCCTGACCACCAGGGGACCCGACAAGACAAGAAGATATTGGGGTGTTTGGGCCCTGCCTCGTACCCGCCTGGGGTTATAACCATGGCTCCATGGGGAACCCCCAGGATTCAGATCGGTCAGTCGCGTGTGGGGGACTTAGGAGTCTCCCAAAGAAGCGTAGCTCGGGGGGGGGTAAGGAGGAGAAAATAGAAAGTTAAAAAAAAAAAAAAATCAGTGACAGATGACTAGAGTGTATGCTGGTATATGATCATGTGTCCCATATAATTTAGGATTCTGAGATTCATGGTACTGGATTGAAATACCTTTTTTCCCCAGATAATCTATTCTGCAGGATTCTTTATCAGGAGGTAAGGAGCCCATGTGATTCGGTCATTTAGTACACTCATGAGCGGCAGCAATCACCACTGAATCTGCCTCAGGAGCAGTGGACAGAAAAGGGTGATCCAGAGGCCTAGTATATGTGATCTCAGGTAAAATCTACGTGAAATCAGGCTCATCTGATAAGTAGTCCTCCATATAACGGGAAGGTGACCAGAGTGGGAGATTATCCCTGTCACCATGAAACCTTTTAGGCAAAGGTGTGGGTGAATGGGATGGATGGCGCCGCTCTCCTGGATTGGAGGGTCGAGCATGCTGCATGGCATACAAGACATACTGTACTACTGTAGTAACGTCCAGTTCCTTTTGAGTAGGATGAAGGGTGGGTTCTGGGAAACCAAGGGAGGATGGAGGGATTGGACGGTAATCTGAGCAGGTCTTGCCCATGGGTAATAAAGACCAGGGTCCTGAGCCCTGTCCACCTGGCCCCTATGGTACCCACCTGTGAGGGTGGAGGGGCAGTAAGCATAGCAAATGCAGTAGGTTTTCCTGTGGAATGCAGCCCCTCATCAACAGTGACACTGGGGAAAGAGTGCTATGCTGAAAAAATGGCCAAGTCCCGTCGGCGAAACATCGGCAGACCCTAAAGGAGCGTATAAACTACTGTCATGTGCTAGATAAGCGCTTCATTGATGAGAGAGTATAACCCCCATTGACAAAGAGGCAGGCTCTAGAATGCACTGTCGACAGTGGTGCACCAGTGAGGGTGGTCATTTGATGAGCGCTTTAGCCATGGAATGAGGGAGGGCTTCCTTCTCCTGTTTAGGCCATCTGTGACAATCAGTGGGGGTGGGGACTTTTGGGACAAACCCCTGATTCTCCATGAGACAATTTCTGCTCCATTAAATGTTGTTTAATTTCAAGCAACTGTCAATGAGGGTAACTTGGTTGAAATCTGACAATGATACAAGAACTGGTGTCGTGGTGTGAGTCACAGACACCTTACACAAGTAGTATGGTTGTTGAAGCAGTAGATATTCCTACCATAGCAGCAGGAACAAAATAGGGCTTTCTTGTTTGTTTTTTTTATACTTGCCCGCTCCCCAGCTTCAGAGGGGGCCTCGTGCATCCCATTCTACTCCCCCAGTTTCATTATGCTTTGTGAGGCCAGGGGTGTATGTTTTTCCCATTTATCTCCCAATCCCTGAGGACAGCGGCACAGAGGACATTCGTCCGGACATTGTCAACATCCACATCATCCTCCCCTTCTGACTCTGAAGAGCTGCCTGTGCTCCTAATGCCCGATGCTTCCACAGGCATCAGTCGTTAGAGTGCTGCAAGCACCCTGGTAACTCACAGGAGGAGGACAGCATCCGTTGAGCACTCAGTCCTCATTTCCCATCAACCCCGGTGACCCGAGTCCATTCCCAAACCAGATCACCAGCAGCGTAGCGGCGGGTGTTAATGGCGTCCAGCGGCGCCTCATCCCCTCAGATGCCACGGGCGGCCAGTGCTTTCTTGCTTGAAGATTCTTTGGACATTCATTTGGTTGCTCAAATTCTCGATGACTGCTGTCTGAAGTTGCTCTAGCTGCTGCGTGAGAGCTGAAGACTGTGGGAAAATGAAATGAGGATACCTGGGACCGCCACACTTATATAGAAACAGGAAGCTGATATCATGTGTGGGCAGCCTCAGGAAAAAGACTGCTAGAAGAGCTGCCATGCACCACAGCGACCTCTGGCAATGATCCAAGTGTATTACCTGCTGCAAGAGACCACTCGTGGAAGATCTATGGGTTACAGGTGAGTAACCTATTCTTCCTTGACACTGTGCTGTTTTCTATTGTTATCTTACCTGAAATGCCATTAAAATGTATTTTAAACTTAAAAGAGCTTACTTTGAATCAATGGTCAATGTAGACAGTGAACTTCTTCACAATATAGAGCATTTCTATTATACTTTGCTGCATGTGATGCCCAAAGAAAACAGACAGGAGAAAACTCACAGAAACAGTGTAAGGGCAGAAACTGTTTGTTGAAGATAAGGAGAAGTAGCCTGCTTTTAAGACTGTACTTTTGTCAGTTTGGGTGCTTAACCAAAAAGTTGACTCTCTTGTTGCTAAGCTGGAGCATTTTAACACACTAGGATGGTGGTGTCATACTGTGGTGGAAGTGTATGTCCATCACTCAGTCATGCTTCTTTCATCCATAACCCACTTCACAACCCTATAACACAGGCACCACAAGTTTTGACAGGGGATATGGTGGGATTTGTACCAAACCTTTTTCACTTTAATAATGGCCCTTTAAGACCTTGTTGCATTGAATATTCAGCTTGTTGGCTATCTGGGGGAGAGGTTGGCAATAAACACCCTAAGTCTAGTAAAGGGAAGGGGAACAAGAAGCAGGTTTTCTGTTTCTGCTAGATGGAGACAGAGAGAGACTGATCTGCAAGAGTTTTTTAAGCTGAATAAAAGCTGTTTGTTTCTTTTCTGTTGCTGGAAAAATAAAACAGATTTCATTGATGTAAACTGGTGTCAGGGTGTTCCTTTTGAGAGTGTTCCCAGAGAAGTTGCCTGGTTCACTACCTGATCACACGTGGGTTGGTCTCAGCAGTGGGACTCAAACTTCCCTTGTTTTAATAGGGCAAGATGGACTCAGACAAAGTACTGAAATGGTTGGCAGAACAGCAAGCACAACAGGCCCAGATGCAAAGGACTGGATGGCACAGCAAGTATGACAGCAGGCTCCAGACAGACCAACATCAGGGCTCAGACAGACCAACAGCAGGCTAAGAGAGACCAACAGCAGGCTCAGACAGACCAACAGCAGGCTAGAGAGACCAACAGCAGGCTCAGACAGACCAATAGCAGGCCCAGACAGACCAATAGCAGGCTAAGAGAAACCAACAGCAGGCTCAGACAGACCAACAGCTAAGAGAGACCAACAGCAGGCCTAGACAGGCCAACAGCAGGCTAAGAGAGACCAACAGCAGGCTAAGAGAGACCAACAGCAGGCTCAGACAGACCAACAGCAGGCTAAGAGGAGACCAACAGCAGGCCAAGAGAGACCAACAGCAGGCTAGACAGACCAACAGCAGGCCCAGACAGACCAACAGCAGGCTAAGAGAGACCAACAGCAGGCTCAGACAGACCAACAGCAGGCTCAGACAGACCAACAGCAGGCTAAAAGAGACCAACAGCAGGCTCAGACAGACCAACAGCAGGCCCAGGCAGACCAACAGCATGCTAAGAGAGGCCAACAGCAGGCTCAGACAGACCAACAGCAGGCCCAGACAGACCAACAGCAGGCTAGGAGAGACCAACAGCAGGCTCAGACAGACCAACAGCAGGCTAAGAAAGACCAACAGCAGGCCCAGACAGACCAAAAGCAGGCTCAGACAGACCAACAGCAGGCTAAGAGAGACCAACAGCAGGCTCGGACAGACCAACAGCAGGCTAAGAGAGACCAACAGCAGGCTCAGACAGACCAACAGCAGGCTAAGAGAGACCAACAGCAGGCTCAGACAGACTAACGCAGCTAAGAGAGACCAACAGCTGGTGCACAGAGACCAACAGCAGGCTCAGAGAGACCAACAGCAGGCTCAGAGAGACCAACAGCAGGCTAAGAGAGACCCACAGCAGGCCCAGACAGACCAACAGCAGGCTAAGAGAGACCAACAGCAGGCCCAGACAGACCAACAGCAGGCTAAGAGAGACCAACAGCAGGCTCAGACAGACCAACAGCAGGCTAAGAGAGACAACAGCAGGCTAAGAGAGACCAACAGCAGGCTCAGACAGACCAACAGCAGGCTCAGACAGACCAACAGCAGGCTAGAGAGAGAGCAACAACAGGCTCAGACAGACCAACAGCAGGCTAAGAGAGACCAACAGCAGGCTCAGACAGACCAACAGCAGGCTCAGACAGACCAACAGCAGGCCCAGACAGACCAACAGCAGGCTAAGAGAGACCAACAGCTGGTGCACAGAGACCAACAGCTGGCACAACAGCAGATTCAGAGGGACTAACAATTGGCACAACAGATCCAGATGCAAAGGGACTGAATGGCACAGCAAGCACAATTGCAGGTGCAGAACAACCAGCAGCAGGCACGAGACCAACAGTAGCCACAACAGCAAGCACAGAGGTCAGCAACAGCTTATGAAGCAGGTGCTACAAGTACAGAAGAAACGTGCCCCAGCTCTATGTCATAGAGAATTCTGTTGCTGTAGGACCCCACCATGCTAATATAAAATGGGACCAGATGATGACCCCTAAGGCCAAGTCTTATGTATGTATATATGTATTTATTTATTTATTTAGCTAGTTATTTATTTTAAAGGTTTTACCAGTAAAGACATACTACACTTGTATCAGCTCAATTCCAGATGCATCCTGGGGAAAGAGGAAGAGAGGCTAAGATAACAGATACCAATACAGAATATAAAATACATAGAATGAAATAAGTATGTCATAAGTATGTCAAAACAGCACAAAATGCTTAGTATAAACTGATATTCAGTAAGTTACCAGATAGCAAGTTATGAAATTAAGAAAAGAACAGATTAAATAGTAATCAAAATAACAAAATAAGAAAAAGGGAATGACTAATACTGGAAAAGTGGAGAATTGCAGAAGAGCATGTGAAAACAGAAAATATTGCTGGTGAAAGAAGTAAACTCAATGTCAGAAACAACTGCAGGAGTGGACAGAGTACTCACGGAGAAGAGATTTAAGAGCAGGAAAGGATGGGTAGAGAGTGAGAAAGGGGAAGAGTGCTCCATAGTTTAGGGAACTGAAACAAGAAGGCAGCCTGGCCAGCATTAGATTTCACTTGAGGGAGAGCAAGCATTCCAAAGAGAATAGAAGGATAAAGGGAGGAAAGAGAGCAGAGAGGGAGAGGTGAGATATGATGGGAGAGAGCCAAACCAAAATTTGGAAATAAAGACACAATGGTAAAGTCTCTAGTATGAAGAGGGGGACGGAAGAATGCAAGGTACAGTTATGTGCATGCATGGGTTTATCAAGGGCAAAGTGACAGAAGAGTGAAAGGAGAGGATCCACTCCTAGCTAAGTAGACTCTGAAGCAGCACTATAAACAATGGGCCCAATTCTCAAAGCACCTGGTGCAAAGGCAGGGGTTTCTGCCACAAGGAATGGTGCAAAGTGCCCTTAGCCCAAAACATGACACCAGGAGGCGATTCACAAAGGCAACGGCATCATCCGCAGGCTGCCTGCACAAAAGGGCTTGCATCAGCCTGTGTGCCACACAATGGCTGGCAAGGTGCTAGGGGCTTGTAACAGATACAGGCTGTCAAAGCTTCTCAATTGGTTTCAAAACTCACCCAGAGGGAAAATGTCTCAAGTACCTTTAGACCAGCCACGCCAGACAGAAACAATCTTGAGGATCCCTCTCCTCCAATTAACCAAACTGCAATTTGCTTTTCATATAGCTCCCACCTAATAAACAAGGGAGAGGGGTACAACATTGTTGTATTCTTAATGTTTCCATTTCTATTTCCCTGCTCTGTCAATGCTGCCTCATCGTGGACGGTGTGAGACACAGATTCTCGTGGAACTCCATCTTACGTTATTAGGGCAAAGTGATCTAGGGTATGCTGCATTTCTCATGCAGCCACCCACTGACACTTCTTTCTTCCTTGTATTTAGTCAGTGCACATGAACATTGGCTTTTCTCCACACTACCCAGAGCTACATCTCACTCTGCTGCAGTTTCCTTTTTGGTTTCATTTTGTGATTCAGTTGAGTGCCATTAGTTGAACTATTACCTCTGTTTCCAGTGGTGGCCAGTGAAAACAGCTAAGTAAAACAGTTAAGTCAAAACAGCAACCGAAAATTGTCCTCCTGGCTGAGTTCGTCACTCCTGGAGTTGGTATATATAAGAAGGGTGGTGTGGGCTTGTCCCTGCAAAAACAAAACTTGTTATATTTGACTGAGCTGTTTTGTATTAGCTGCTTTTGTTGGTCACTGTTTGATTTAGCTGATTTCACAAGGCGCCTCATTTCCAGGTGATGGCAAGCCTATCCTGAGCAATTTCACAACCATTGTTGCAACTTCAAGCAATTAGAGGTGCTCACCAGTAATTCAAGAACAGTGTCAGACCGTGGCAAGAGTGGTCTGAAAGTGTCCAGTAGATGTCCCATGACTGTTAGAAACCAGACTGGTCCTACCAGAGCGATTTAGAGACTATTGTTGAAACATCTGCTAATAAGAGGTGCTCCACCAATAATTCACGATCAGTGTCAGACTGTGGCAAGAGTGGTCCAAAAGTGTCCAGTGGAGGTTGACTGTTAGAAACCAGACTGGACCTACCATGAGCAATTTCACCACCATTGTTGCAACATTTGATAATTAGAGGTATTTGTTTATTGAATTTTGTTGACCGGGTATGCCCACTGAGACTAGAAGTCCTTTTTCAGGGGCGACCTGGAGGGAGAATACAGATGGTAACCAATAGAAACTGAACCAGATTAAGCTGTTGGTGGTATTTGTTATGAATGGAAGAAATCAGCAGGACACAGGAGAAATTCTCTACTGTTTCGAGAAGTGCCATGGGATCTTTAACATCCACCTGGATAACCACCAGAATAGGTAGACAGGACCTCGGTTTAATGTCTCATCAAAAGACAGAACCTTAGGAGGGCAGCATCCCTCTCATGATGCACTACAGTGTCAGTATTGGGATTTACCTCAAATGCCTGTTGTGGGACTCAAACCCACAACTTTTGATCTTCCAGCCTCAGAGGCGTGTGCAACCTGCTGAGCCACTGACATTGATGGTGCTCACCAGTAATTCATGAACAGTGTCAGACTGTGGCAAGAGTGGTCCAAAAGTGTGCAGCAGATGTCCCATGACTGGTTATAAATCAGACTGGGCCTACACTGAGCAATTTGTGACCACTGTTGCAACTTCTGATAATTCGAGGTGCTCACCAATCATTCACAAACAGTATCAGACCATGGCAAGAATGGTCAAAAGTGTCAGTGGAGGTCTTTATAACTAGTTTAGAAACCAGACCCGGGCCTACCCTGAACAATTTCACAACCATTGTTGCAACTTCACAATGCAATTAGAAGTGAAATCTAAAAGGTCTCTATAAATGAAACACCACTCAATTTGTATATATTTTGTGTTGAACAACTTTCGTGCTCACAGTACCATGCTATCATTTTTTATTTTAAAGTTATTGGCATTTGAATATAGTTAGTACAGCTAGCATGGTGGTCATGGAGAGAGAGAGAGAGGAGAGAGAGAGACATACACACAAATAGATAGTTTTCTATTACAACTCGCCTGAACCCTGCATGTTTGAAATTCCAGGCTTATTACACAGAGCAGCTGTGCTGCTACCTTAATGAAAGAGCTGTCCCAGGATTGGTTCAGCAGTTTCTTTTTAAAGGAAAACACTGGAAAAGGTACAGCTTTCCCCAGTACGCTACAAAATGCCTCATTTGTGATTACCTCTAAATGCTTTTTAATGATTTAACAGTGACCCTCAACTTCCACTTTCCACAGCTGGCAGCCACCACCCTTATGAGCAGCAGCCAGGCTTCCTAGCTCACTTTATGCTAATATGGCCTGCTGACCAATAGTAGAAGTCAGCTGGACATATTAGCATAAAGTGAGCTAGGCAACCTCACTGCTGCTGATGAGATAGCTTCCAGCAATATAAAGTGGAAGTTGTGGTGGCTGTTTAAATCATAACAAAAACAGTTGTTATTGTCTGAAAGCACTAATTGAGAGTTGTTGTAGTGTCTGTCTGGGGAAAGCTGTGTCTTTTTAGTGTTTTCCTTAAGTTCATGTTGTTCCACCCAGCAAGCCAAAACTCCATCATGATCAGCGAATGATGATTGGAGTGGCATTGACTTGCCCCTTAAAACACAGCCTGCATTGGACAGACAGTGACACCCTTTCAAAACCCAACTATCATAGCAAGATGTTCACTGCAGTACACATGCATGACGAACGTAAAAGGAGTGAAACATGCCAGCCAGCAACTATAAGCCTAATAGCCTCACCTCAGTTTCCCTTGTAAGATCTTGAAAGTATAATCTGGGATAAAACGGCATCATCTCTGACTGACAAATGATAATCACCTTCACCAGCACAGATTTACAAAGGATAGAAGCTGAACAACAAACCTCCTCTGCTTCTATGAAAAAATAAGTAGTAGCTTTTGTAGAAAAGTTTTATGTGACATTATTTATCTGGACTTTAGCAAGGTGTCTGATTTTGTGCCATATTGGCCATTTAACAAAATTTAAAAACACTAATATAAATGCAAGAACAATAAATTGGATCTCTTGGTTAGATCAAAGAACTTAAATGGTGATAGTTAAAGGACATATTTCAGGAAAGAGACATGTGATGTTCATACTAAGGTTCATACTAAGGTGTGTCAAAGAGCAAGGAGGTCAAAACCCATAACTCTTATACTAAGCCAAATGATAATAGGATAGGTTGTAACCTGCATTTACAAATTTATCCAGTCTGTTTTAAAGATGTTCTTAGTCTCACTGGTAACAACAATGTGTTACAAAGTGGAGTCCCTCAGGGCTCAGTTTTAGGACCTGTAATTTTTATATTTTCATATCTGATCTCTGAAAAATCTAAATTGTTAGACAGCCAAGTATGCTGATGACTACAAATTGGGAGGTCTCTGTGAAACAGCATTGCAAGTACTGAAGATACAAGCGATCTTGGATCACATCACTTAATTGGCAACCACTTAGAAGATGTTTTCAAATGACAAAAATGTGTAAGACAATGCACCTTGGTAAGAAAAAAACAAAAAAACATACATATCCGCTATGTGGTTCCATTCTAACTGTTGAACATGTAAAAAGACCTCAGTGTTTTATAACAAATGACTTAGAGAACACAAGGCACAAGAACAAGGCCATTGCTAAAACTAAGAAAATTATATGGGCAATATAAATAAGTATAACATCAAAGGACCATTCAGTTTTAATGCGGTTCTACAGAGCTTACTTCTGTCCTCACTTGAACTATGCATCACAGTTATGGTGCCCTTTAACAGAAAGGAAAAGGGCAAGTTGAAAAAGTGCAGAGAAAATTACAAAACACATTTATGACATCAAGGACTGTTGTATCAAGATCGTGTAAAGGAATTAAACCTTTGCCTCTAGAAACTAGAAATATGTGATGAGATATGTTATTAATGCTTGATATAATAAATGACCTATACATGCTCTATGAATTAGATATTGATTTCAAACACACTATAGCAGAAACTAGAGTCACCCTCTGCAAATCGGTTGTAAAAAGGAAGCATTCATATAACAGTAAAGACAGCAAATCATTGGAATGTTTTGCCTGTAGAAACCATAAGAAGTGAAAATAAGCCAGAATTAAAAAAACAGACTGGACAAACTCATTAGGTCTGGGAAAATGATACAATGGTATCCACATTAGCTAATTACAGGAGCACATATGGGCTAACGCTTCTAGCTCCTTACACAACTTTAGTGTAAACTTATGTTGTGTAAATTAAATATGCATGTGAGAGGGCAGAACTTATATTAGACAGGTGTACTGGCCTAATCTTCGATTTACGATGCAGAGGATGGTATCCTGCAGATTCCTGTGTAAGCAGACCTCCTTTCAGAATTTACCTGTTACTCAGAGACAATTGGTGGCTGGCCCTCAGGGGGCCTATTTCTGATTTTGGATGTTGTGGAGCCCTCTCTGGGCCGCCAACTCAACAGAGGAATGCCCAATTTAAAATTCCAATGTGTCATTTTCTACATTTATTGCTATGCCAAGTTGGATGGAACAACTTAGAAAATCCAAAATGGCCACTCAAACCAATATGGCTGCCATATTGCTAGTAATACTTGATTCGCTAATAATTTCCAAATCCTAGCTTCCAACACACCGATTATCAATTATTCATGAACTTTGAATTTGTTATTGTTATTTTTACTATAAACACATATTAATATAATAGAATATAAATATAAATAAACAATGCATAACCATCAATCTTTGTTTCAGTTTTCAATACCGGCAATCAAAACATACACCTAGGAAAATACAGTTCAAGTCCTGGAAATTACTGTAGAAATTAATGATATTTATGATAGGTTATCCAACTTAGATACTTCCAAAACTCCTGGCCCTGATGATGTGCATCCTAGAATATTAAAGGAACTGGCAGTTGTATTGCCCCCTTACATATGTGTTTCAGACCTCCTTAGACCAAGGGTTAGTACCTGAAGATTGGAAACATGCTTTAGTTGTCCCCATTCTTAAAAAGGAGTCAGGACAAAACCAGACAATTTTAGACCAGTAAGTCTGACTTCACTAATGGGTAAGATCTTGGAAGTGGTTATAAAGGATCATATCCTAAGGCACTTAGAGACAAACAGTTGCTGGACCATTCTCAACATGGGTTCACTAAGTCCAAATCTTGTCAGACAAACCTATTAGCCTATTAAGAAAATGCAAATAGGGAGTTAGACAAGGAAATTCGGTTGATGTGGTGTATTTGGACTTCACAAAGGTCTTTGATAAATTACCCATTTCGAACTATTGAAACTGTTAGAGAAGATCAAACTGAACCCTAATATTTGTAACTGGGTATCAACATGGCTACAAGGGAGACAAGAGGTAACTATCAACAAACTTTTTCTAATTGGTCAACTATTTCCAGTGAGTCCCTCAAGGTTCCGTTTTGGGTCCTTGTCTGTTCAACATATATACAGCCTGCAGGTTAGGAACTGTTGTGAATACTCATGAGGAGGCATTGGAATTACAGAATATAATAAATAAAATTTCAGACTGGACTATTACTAATAAATTAATTCTGAACATTACCAAATGTAAAATTGTGCATACGGGCAAAAGAACAAACACAGTAACTACACACTTGCCAGTATACCACTCACAGGCACCACTGATGAAAAAGATCTTGGAGTCATAATATGCCCTGATTTTAAGTTCAGTACACACTGTAGACTTCAGATAAAAAGCTAATCAAAACCTAAATTGTATTTTATGATACATTGCTAGTAGGAAGCCAAAGTGTTAATTCCACTATCGTAGCTCTTGGTCAGACCCCATTTAGAGTATGCTATACAGGTATGGTCTCCTCAAAACAGGGAGGATATTGTTAAAATAGAATCTGTAGAGATTTACCAAATCTATTCAGGGATGAAGACATTATCATACCCATCCAGATTAATGTCTCTAAATCTATATTCATTACACTATAGGAGGTTTAGAGGAGATATGTGCCTCTTATATAAGGTAATTGGAAATTCTGATTATTGTACTGAGTTGGGTATTTACCCAAGAGTGGATGAATATGGTACTAGAAGGCATAATAAACAATTAATACAATCCAAATGGAAACACAACATACGTAAATACTGGTATAGCCAGAGGGTTGTTACTCCTTGGAATGCCTTACCTAGGGCACTAATAGTTAGCGGGAGTATGAACCTGTTTAAAAATAGTTTGGACCTACATTGTGGTGATATGAAAATTAAGTTTTGGTGCTAGGTACAATGGGCAAGCTTTATGGATGCAAGTCTATTTGCTTGTAAACATCTATGAAATCTATGAAATCTGCTTCTTTGTGCCTTTGACCCAAAATTGCATCCACTCTATGAGAATTTGGCACTTTGTTCACAGGATTGCATGGTGTGTTCATGTCCATTGTATGCCTGTTTAGTTTGTATTTCTAGTTTCTAGTTTTTAATGTTAGTTTCTGTTTGAGAAACATGGATAGCCCTCTAGCTGTACCTGTTGGATAGGTCAATCCATCCAATTTGCCTATCTGTGTTCTTTGTGAGAACCAAATTAGAGATATGGAACTGCTACAAATATTAGGAGAGAATGGGCTGGATACCGTCAAGGCTTTTGCAGAGAAATGGTCAGTCACAAAACCAACTTCCAAGTATGCCAGAAACTTCAAACTCATACGGAATAAATCTGTGACCACTTTTCTTCCCTGCAGAAACAGGCCTACCTGTTCATACAGGAAGTCGCCAAAATTTCACCAGTGATAGGAAATTAAACACCAGCTCAACTAAACAACTTTCTTCATTTAAATCTTTTGAAGCTGAATTCTCCGACATACTGACCCACAGATGTCCAGTAGCAGTGAAGCGGTCCATGTAACTTCGATGTAAGGAAATCATTGGAGTTTAAGAAGAATGAGACCTGCTTCATCCGTGATAAGAAAAGGAAAAGAGGAAATACGGAAGAAAAACTCCAAAGATTTGAACTTGAAGATGGAAAGATTACATTGCACGAAAGCATGTTATGCAATGGAAATTCGATGACGCTCTTTTCTCTGGTGCAGCCAAACATTTGAAGGTCGTTACTGCTAATGTTGACATCTTTGCTGTGGACGTAAAATACCATCAAAGTCGTTACAACACTTTTGTCTACGTCGGCAAACAAGAGAGACAAACACCAGGTGGATTGAAAGCATTCACACAAAGAATGCTGAAACTAAGTTTCTTCAAATCGTGAAAAGAAAGGTTGTTGAGCAGAAATGTTGCTATTTACTCCCAGAGTTACTGGAGGATCTTCATAACCTCTATGAGTTCCATGGATGTGAACAAGATACTGGAATAACTCACACATTTCAGCTGAAGAATCTTATCAGCAATGAATTCGGAGATGAGATAGATTTTACTGCAGGAAGGGATACATGGGAATCCTCTCATTCTTCACTCGACAAAAGTAAACCCACTTGATTATTCTTTTGGCAACCTTGAGAGGAGCTGGGCTCGAGATAGAGACATCACCAAGGCATTTGCAAAGATGATCAATTGGAAATGAAAAAGAGACAAATTGAGTCACTGAAGTTTCCTATGACATACAAAGATTTGCTTTCTGAGCTTGATAATTATGAGCTCATTCCAGAACTCTTCAGTGTGATAGCTCTCTATAAGCCCTTCTAAGAAAATTAATCCTCTAGGTTATGTACCATCCCAACAGAAATTCAAGCTACCATGATATGGTCCATTGCTAGTGACTGGCAATGCCTCATTACTGAAGAACATTCTCCAAAGTTGATAGTTCTATCATTGGCCATTCATCATCTCACTGGAAGTAAAGAAGCAGTCAATATTTTGCATCATTTGGGGCTGGTATTTCTTACACAGATGTCAGAGGACAAAACAAGAAATTGGCCATGATAGTAAATCTGAAAAAAGCACTGCACATGATTCTGCCTAGACAGCAAACTCATGTCACAATTGATAACTCAGAAAGTAAGCAACATACATTAACAGGAGTCTCAACAACATATGACACTAACTCAATGATTTACGTACCCCAAATTTCTCATCCTGCTGTCATCTACGATTTGCTAGTACACAAACAGAACATTCCAAGCAGCTCAACAAGAGAAGTCCAGGAAACCTTTGAGAGCTCAGAACCTATTGACTATAGGGATTATAAAACAGGAAAGAAATCCCCACTGATCGTCCCATCCTATGATGAGGATGAAGAAGGATCGAGCTTGATCTTCATTTGAGCAAAGATTGTATTTGGCTCTGGCAGCAAGCATAGAATCTTCCAGAGAAGATGAATCTCTCCAGTACTAGGATTATGGACAGCTTTCAATAAAAAAGCAACATCGACCACAACCTTCAAATCCAAAACTGTTTTCCTGCCCATTATACCACATGAACCAGATGATGCAGTTTGCAAATATTATCTTGACTTTCTCATGGAGCTAACGAATGACCTACAAATTGACCACATCTTCAGCCATAGAGATCATGCTGTTTCTACAAGATTGCACAAATAATGTGGAAAGAAGAAAATATACAAAAGTGGTTAATTTGATGGGAGGATTTCATGAACTGATGGTGAGGCAGAAGATCCTCTACAAGTGATATGGTGCTATGAGACATATCGTGACTGGTGGGTTCAGATGGGGATAATAGCAAATGGATCTGTTGACCAGGCCTTGGAAGGATGTCACTATTCTAGATCGATGAGGTTACATAAACAGTCCCTCAAAGCTCTCCTACAATTCATGGGATCCAAGATCCATGGCTCACTAACCAACATGCTATGAGAAAAGCTCATCAACATGAGAAGATCTGTACTGGCAGAATCCCTGAACCTTGTCCTCTTGGATGAATTTTCCCTGAAGTGCAGTCACAAATGCTGAAACCTCTGGCACCATGGGACAGTGGGTGACAGGCTACATTAGTGACACCAGCTCTCTTCTCGCCCGGTTGCCATACAGGACAAGAATCTGAACTTGCATCTACAGGCTCAATGAGATATTCTACCTTTACTGTTTGCATTCAACCATCAAAACTCCTCTCGGTATTTGACGTGGCATCATGTAGACCTCATCAATCTGAAAACCATCAATGAGAACACATACAATAAACTGCAGGAATATGGCATTGGGGATAGTCTGTCCAGTGAGGCATTCTCCATGATACCTGGTGACCAAGTAGCTGAGGTCTCAATTAACAGAGAGGTCAAGGTAAAGGGTGGACCCATGATAGCAGTTACAGTACATCTGAGGAAGCTGCTGGTGACTTTGTTTTGAATTCCCACAAGCTCGCTAAAATTTGTTTGTCACTGAAGGAGAAGATGCTTTGAAAACATCGGCCACACACAATCAGTTGACATATGGTGCCATGAAGAAACATGATGATCAAGTGAAAGAGCTAGTGAAGAAACTTCACGCATATTCAGATCCATGTCAGGGTGTAGCATGACACATCGCAATGGGCATTGAAATACCACCAGCAATAGTAGGGCCTTTTGAAGGCAAGGGCTACAGGGAAGTTATGTTGAGTGCATTTACAAATGACCACCTCCTATCAAGGAAAGTTGGTTTCTTCAAGCCCATTAAATGCAGTGGAAATTTCCACAGGAATGGACAAGAAGAAAAAAATCCAAAGCAGAATCAGTCTTGAAAGAAGACCGTTAGGCTCTCAGTATCGTTGTTACAAAGTGCCCGACAAGAAAGATGCATTTTCCATCCACTCACAACATATCCTCTTGCAATAGCAACTCGACGAAACCTCTAAAACCTAATACCAAACATGTCTTAAGAAATTATCTCATCGATGAAGCAGAAGCTCAAGTTCTTGCCCTCCTCTGTTATGCTCAGTGTATATATACGACACCATGGCAATGGTCAGAGCAGTTCCTGCACAGCGACATGGGACAGCCTTTGAAAGCACTTCTTGTTGCATTCACACTTCCATCTACAGCAAACCCAGTGGAAGTCATCGTCATTTTTGATAATCATAAGAATGATCAGGAGTTCTCGGTGAAACAGCAAGAACGAGCTGGCGAGCTGTAGGAACAGGAGAAATGCGACTTCACATGGGATCAGATTCACAAGAGATGCCACAGGAAAGGTGTATCAGCAGTACCTTCACAACAACAACAAAACAGATCTCATACAGCACTTCAATGAGTATGTTAAACAAGAGGATGTCAGAAGAAACTTATGATACCCGCTTACTATCAGCAATGGCAGAAGCACATATACTATATACCCAGATTCGGATGAATTCCTGTTTTCCTGCAACAATGAGGAGGCAGATACGAGGATAGTGCTGCATTGTGCTCTTACGAAAGGCCCAGTTGTCGTCAAGCCAAAGATACAGACATCCTCATCCTGATGGTTTACACTTTCAAAGACCCTTCCAGATTCACCATGGATGCTCCAAATCAACCGATGTGTTTGTAAACATAGGATCAATATACGATCACATTGGACATGCTGCAAGTCTCAATTTGCCAGCATACTATGCTGTCTCTGGATGCGATGTGCGAGTTACTTCTACAAGGTATCAAAGAAATTAGTCTTTCAACATTTGCACAGGGTCAAAAAAAGAATAGATCTCCTTTCAGGGCTTGGGAAAGCACATATGCTTCATAAGACACTGAACAAAACATCAAGACCTTCATTCAACGCTGCGTGTACAATGGTACAGGAGGAGAGGATCTGGTAGACACATGAGTAAGGCAATACAATAACCTGAAAGTGAAGACTATGTAAGCGATTCTACCAGACTCAGCGAGCCTATGTCAGCACATAAAGAGAGCAAATCTCACAGCCTACTATTGGTGCCACTGCACAGCAGGAAACCCAAAGGTTGACCCTTGTTTGTCAGGATGGAAACAAGAGGATGAAATGCTGAAACCTGTGTGGTTCACTGGGTTTGTTACCTGACTTCCTACATCATAGAAGAAAGGGTGGAAGGTTAGTCGGCCGACAGCGAAGGTGAGTCAATACCTGAAAGACACACAGATGACCAAACAAAACCTTGACGACAGTGCCAATGACTGATTGTACAGAAGATGATGACACTGAAAACAGCACCTCGGCAGCCAATGAATAAACTTCTGTGGGCAGATCTTCAAGCTGGGAGTGATGTGACAGTTCAGATCCAGAGTGAACTCCAATATAATGACTTCAAAACTGGACATTACAACCAAGGTGTGCTGTTGACCCAAAATATTCATAGTGTTGGGTCAAATCATTGAATAAATGACTTAATTCTAAACAACAAATCAGCACATACAACATTTAGAGTTTAAGCATTACTGTACATACTTCAAACTATTTTATCAGCAAATTGCCTCGTGAATTCAATTGTTTATGTAGTATTAATGTGTGCATTTGGGTCTGTGTCTAACAGGGGACCTCAAAGCAATATATAGATGTCATAAATGTTTATGAATAAATGTTCAATATATAGATGTTCATGAATCATTGATAATCGGTATCCTGGAAGCTAGGGATTTGGAAATTAGGGAATCAAGTATTTACAAGCGATATGGTGGCCATATTGGATTTTGGTGGCCATTCTGGATTTTCTAAGTTGTTCCATCCAACTTGGCATGACAATAAATGTGAAAATGACACCTTGGAATTATAAATTGAGCATTCTAAGGCCAAGCTACTGGGGCCGGGGGTTATAACGTCAAAAATCAGAAACAGGCCCCGAGGGGCTAGCCACTAATTTTCTCAAAGGTAACAAGCAAATTGTGAAAGGTGAAATACCAACCTCTGCATCGTAAATTGAAAGATTAGGTGGTACACCTGTCTATATAACTCATCCATGGTTTCACCACTTATGAATTATAACCTTGCCCCTCACAGTTGAAGAGAAATTGCATATTTTGAGTCAGACAATTGCTTATCCCTATATATGCTGTCTTAACCTTCCCTGTTTTTATAATATTAAGTATATTTGAATGAAAACTGGGTTTCTGAGCCTTGAGTTTATCTACTCTTGCTGTGTATTTCCACAAAGTCATTATCATTTCTTTCTGACATCACAATCTGCTGCCAAGGAACTAACTGTGATATCACAAGTACAGAATTATGACATCACTTGGGGAACAATCAACCAGAACAAATGAAATCAACGAGAAAAAGTCCAGTTTACATGCAAATATCCTTAGTACAAGGGATACAGAAATTCAGAACATACATAAATTATTAACTTAGTTGTGTCTAAATATTATGTTTTCAAATATTTTCCCAAAGGCATCAGTTGCTCTTAATATTTTCAAAACCAGATTTTGCCTGCTCTAATCAGCAAAAGCACTTTCATTTCTGCTTACATCTAATTTATTTAGGCTTCTACCGACTTTGACACAGGTGTTGACATATATATTTTACAGGACTTGCCACAGGCAAGCCCATGTACTATAGTAACTTGTGTATTTTCTCAAAAACGACAGGTACAACCTATCTCTACAATGGGAAGAAGTCCCGATTTGTCTGGAAAAGCCTCCGTGTATTTTGTTCTTCCGCTGTTGCCTCATAGGCTATTAGATGGTTCCCAAATGATGTCACTTTGCTTTGCAGCTATCACGTGCTTTCACAGTGATGTCAGTCTCTTGTAAACATTGATTTTGTTCTTGTGCTGTGTTCTGACTGTCCCAGTCAAAGACTAATCTGCAATTGGCACAGGGAGTGCAGGAGTGCACTTCAAGATGAGTTTAAGCTCATTGCTATTGTCTAGTAAGTTTGCCATTGAGCTGTACAAGTAAATCCTGAACAAGTAAAAACAAAAAAATCTAAAAACGGTGCACACCAAGGGTCATTTTTAAATGCTTTTACTGAACAGCGAGACAGCATACAAGGTAACTTTTTCTTATGCCCTCCTCACTGTGCAGTAAAACTTGATGCACTTTGCATACTAACCCCATTTGTGCTGTTTTTGTAAATTTTGTTTTCACAGTCCAGCTTCTATGGCATCATCTGACTTTCCCACTTTGATGCTGCCCTGCACCTACTAGAGACACCACCCTTTGGTTCTGGCTGCTACTCCAACAGCCTGCTCCCTGTGCTCAATCCCACCCACCACGCACTCTCAGGTCATGGCCATGGCTCCAACAACTCTTTCCCACTATCTGTCCCTGGACTCTATCCCTATAAACAAACACAACGTCCTGCTGCTGCTGCTGTCCTGGCCACCACCCAAACCTCTTCATTGACACAAAAACAACTCACTCTCGCCTTGCCTTTGCACCACCCATCACCTGAACTATCCCTACACACACACAACTCCGTCCCACTGCTATCTGACCTCCAGTACTATCAGAATCAGTAAGAAGAGCTTCCATTTTGAGTCTCAACTGGGTTCTGTCCACTGCTGTTCCTGTGGGTCAAAGCATCTACCCTTCACTGATTAGGAGTGCTACTGAGGAGGAGTCACACTGAGGAGCACTAACAGCTGGTGCTGCTTTTGGTTTTGCCCTTCCCAGTGCATGGCAGCCTCCACACTCCCTGTCCAGCCCTACTCTACTCCCCAGTAGCACCACTCAAAATCCAGGCCTCTTAAACATTCCTTTTAGCCCTAAAGGTCATTAGACCCAAAAAGATATCTTAAAGGAGTCAGTCCATGAGTTAAAGAACTACAGCAGGGGTCTCAGCAGGTGGCAGAAGTTGGATTAGCTGTGTGAATTGCTTGGAAGGAATAGCAGCAGTAACAAAAATTATGGCAGCCCTAACATGTGGGCCAATGTCCTGCCCCTACCTCCCAAAGCGTACAACACATCCTTCCTTTATGGGATGCAAGGGAACACAGACAGTGGGGCACTGGCAGTGCTACCTCTAGGGCATAGGATGAGGCATGAGGCTCGGACACACAGAGACTGGATTACACGCATTCACCATTACCCAAACCATGCCCTGATACCAGAGAAACCTCCCACTTTTGCTCAATCTACCATGGCACAAGAAATAACTCCCTGCCATGGGAATTAACATTTATTAAATGACTGCCATCATTGCTTCCTCAGTAGCTGCCTTGGTTCCTGCTAGACTTGGGAAGGGCAAACTGCCAGTAAAGAAGAACTATGGTAAGCAATAAACCATGACAGGGTGTGAATTACAGGATTTAATGCATGCCCCAGGAGTGAAGCAATGCAAGGGCTGAAGGCCAAGTTTCCTCACTGGGAAGTGCATTACATATATAATAATATATGGGGTAGTGTGTGTCAAGAATTTCCAACACACCGAGGTGTTGTATGCCACATAAACCCAAGAGCAAAGCTCGAGGAGTTTATCTAGGCATCCAACACACCTAGGGTGTGTAAAATTAGAGTTTACACACCACCCCACATTTTATTTTTATATAATTGCTGGTTTCTTTTAGCCACATCAATTATATAAAACAGTAGACACTCCGTGTGGCTGCACTCCAGTTTCGTTTTAGCCTAGTCCCTACATTTCTATTGTCTGAGAGTTTTAAATGTTTTTCAATGTTTATTTAGCCTGGTAAATGTGCAAAATGTCTAACATTTTTACAAATAACTTACCGCCAAGTCCATTGGCAGCAGAGTTTCAAGCAGAAGGCAAGTGGTGGCGGTCAGGAGCGGACAACTGCGGCGGGCACATGTGTAGAGTGAGGGAAACCCTAGCATATTTGCCATTATAAACACTCCTTTATAATGGCAATATACCACGTGTTTCCTATTGGAAAAGGAAACCCAGTTATTATAGTCCTGTAATGTACACCCTGAAGTGCCTTCCTGCACTTATAAAATGGCTCATAAGTGGTTTCTGGGGCATGGAAATGACATCCAGTACCTGACTGTGCAGTGCTAGGAATTTAATGCACGCTCAGGTGACATGTCTCGCCAAAGAAGTTCCTAGATTTTTTTACCATTTTGTAAATTACAATATGGCATTGTAGGGAACCTCACAGGAGTCAGCATCTGTGTGTGTGTGTGTGTGTGTGTGTGGCTGTTGTTAGTCGTGTGTGGTAACATCTGTTTGAGTAGTGGTATGTGCAAGGCAACCGCGTGTGTGTGTGTGTGTGTGTGTGTGTGTGTGTGTGTGTGTGTGTGACAGTGTATTAGTACATCTGTATGTATTTACCAGGATAGCCCCGCTGAGATACAATACCTCATTTTCAGCATGGTCCTGTTTCTATCCATTTTATGTTGCTTGCATGCATGTGCAAGAAACACAGTGCCATCATCCAAGTTTTCAGAGGTGTGGCAGCTCCTTCCAATTCAGTCAGTGTGTTTACAGGCGCGGCCGTGGTTCTCCAATGGCTGCTGGAGCTGTCTATGACAGCAGTCAAAATGCAGTGGAGTACAGTTGAAAGGGGGACCTACACTTCAGTGAGCAGCAATAAGATATCGCCTGCTCATGCTCGCGCTCCCCCTACACGCACACACACACACACACACACACACATGCCACGCATACTGCGTGCTCGCTCCACCATGCACACACTGCTTATGCAGAAGGGGTGCCCAATCCTCGTCGGCTGTCCTGCGCTCTCCCCAAACAGAGTTCCCATGCCATGCTGGTGCCCACCCCAGCATGGCTACACACATCATATAGCCGACAGGGTGCCCAATCCCCATCGGCTCCACTGTTCCCAGAGGTACAGGGTGCCACGCTGGAAGCCCACACCAGCGTGGCAACTGATGCTATGCCGACGGGGGTGTCCAATCCCGTCAGCTCCACGCCCAAACAGCCGTCCCCAGCACGCTGGGAGCCTGCTCCCAGCGTGGCAACGCCCCAAGGCTGCCATCCTTTTTTAAAAAAAACTGAAACACAAAACGGTCCCTCACTGTCTCTGCCCCACCGCACCCACCCACTGCATCCCTGACTCCCCCACCCCATACTTACCTCCGGACTCGGTAGCGGCGATCTTCGTGGACCGGGAACACGCCTGTACCTTCAAAGCCGACCATGAACTGAGTAAATGCCGTAAGCTATATAATGTATTAAATAGGGTTTTTCAACTTTGCTGCATATCTCAGGCATTTTGGAATTTTGTACTCAAATTTTCAACATGGGGTTTTGAGACCCTTCTCATGAATGCTCTCACTGTCATGGTGTTAATTGGGCCGAAGGGTGATTTCCTGTCACTGTGCGAAATCACCTTCGCACTGACTAATGAAATGACACTGCCAATGTTCATAGGGTGGGCTCTCAAAGCCTATGTTGAAAATTTGGTGGAAAAATTCCTAAAATTACTGTTTCTGACGTCGCATTAAGCGCAGTTCCATGCACACCTCATAAAGTTCACCATTTTTAATATTTTTCTCCAGATTTTCAACATTGTCATTTTACCACACCTCCTTATGAGCAGTACAGCTGTCATTTTCACATCTCACCAAACGTGCTTCCTCACCATGTAGTGCACACAATGGCGAGTCGGTAAAAGTAAATCACTGTATGGGACACATTAAGAAAATCACAGTGAAACTGTTCATGAGCAGAGGTCTTAAAATGGCCATGTTGAAAATTTGGTGAAAAAATCCTAAAATGACTGTTTTACGAGCCTGAGTTTAGTTCCTATGCACGCCATAAGTTTGTGAATTTTCAATATTTTCACTCCAGATTTTCAAAATTGTCATTTACCACACCTCCTTATGAGCAGTACAGCTGTCATTTTTCACATCTCACCCAAAATGTGTTTTCACTCATGAAGCGCATAATGGCACAGTCGGTGTGCTAAATCAATGTATGGGACACATTAAGAAAATCACACTGACACTGTTCATGAGCAGAGGTCTTAAAATGGCTATGTTGAAAATTTGGTGACAAACTTCCTAAAATGAGTGTTTTACGAGTGTGCGCTTGTGCAGTTCTTGACGCGCTCGTAAGTTTGCAAATTTACAATATTTGCACTCCACTGAGTTCCAAATACCTACACAGCACATACAAGCAAAGCAACATTCAGCATTGACAAATGCTTGTTAAAGCTAAATGCACTGAAGCACTGGGCGGTTTAGTTAAAGCTCAAGGTCACATAGCAAGTTGCTGTGAAGTGAATTTGAACCTCAGCCACTAGATTGCACTGACTGGCTGGGGTTGTGTGAGTGTATGTGTGTGTGCTTGCCTCTGTGGATGCTACAATAATCCATTTCTTCTGCTTTTATTCTGTTTTATTCTAGCCACCTCTTCCTTTTTACAGTTTTGGACTGTAGCCCAATGCCTTGTCCATTTTAACCATTTTGTGACTCACTTGTTTATGCTGTGAAATGCTCCTTTGGGATTATTAATGTAAAAATATATACAGTAAATATATATTTATATATATATATATATATATATATAAATGAAAATAATATAATACAAAATTATTATCAAATAACCCTTTGTGAATAATATTAGTGGAGCTGACTGGTAAAGGATTTGAGTTATACAAAAATAAATACAGAAATAACTTCTGACTTTCTTGTATTGCATTTTAACAGACAACACCTTACGTAGCAAACTCCATGATTCTTCGATGATATTATCTATCTGCTCCAGTTCTAAGACTGTATAACACCACCCGGTGGTAGGGCTGAGCGTACTTTTGGTGACAAACAATCTCCAGCCTGCTGTAGTAGCTCAGTTGGGTACCAGTGCCCTCAGCTAATGGATGCGATTTCAAGACTCCTTCCCTGTTTAAAGAGTATATTGTGTCATAAACATATCGTACTCTATCCAGCTAGTAAACCTTTACTGCATAACAACACTTGATTTTTTTTTAAATGTCACTTGTCTTTCTCAGATCTGTACACTGCATTTTGGTCAGTATATCAATGAAGTTTGTACAAAAAGCATTCATTAGCAGAGAAATGAGGTGCTCTCTTTCTAGGGAGGGATGATGCTGGCTGCCCAGCATTCACACCTCCCCAACTGGAGAATCAAGGAGCAGTATTGGCAATCACTTGCTCACTTGACTGTCTGCAAAGAGTGGACAGCAGCCACTAGGTGCACACAGAAAGGTAATGGAAAGGTCAGGGGTTAGGCATGGGGAACAGAGTCAAACTAAAGCACAGGGAATTTAAGGGCAGGATTCACAAAGAAGATGCGCTCAGTGCATCTCGGCTGCCCTGGCGCAGGGGAGATGCACTGAGTGCAAATGGGCGATTCACAGAGGAGACACAGGGAGATGCCCTGGTGCATCCCCTCTGTGAATAGCACAGGTGTGCCCTGCCCAGGATGCACTGGGGAATCCTAGGCTGCACCGCACATCCCTATGTCAGGCTGTGAACCTTAGGGCAGGGGCATCTAAGGATGCCCTGTACCCAAAAATACGATCCACAGCCAGGGGCATGCAAATGAGGCCATTAGGCATGCATGATGATTGGGCCATTAGCATGCCATTATGGCCCCATTTGCACTGCACCTGCAGGTATGCCCTGCACCCAAAAATGTGATCCACAGCCAGGCGCATGCAATGAGGCTATTAGGCATGCATGGCACAATTGGGCCATTAGCATGCCATTATGGTCCCATTTGCATTGCGCCTGCAGGGATGCCCTGGAGAAATTTTGCTAGCCTGTAGACACCCCTGCCCATCCCTGGTCTGACCCCAGCCCTGTGAAATGCCGCTCACTGCAGCTGTCCTACAAGCAGGCCCCTGCCCAAGCTCCCTGTGAATGCTACTCCTTGCAGCGGTATCACGAGACAGACAATCCTCCAAGCCCTGTAGGCAGCCACTCTTTGGCCAATGAATGAAGTCACATTCCTTCTCAACCCCCATGTAGCTGCCTTCCATGGCAGCTGGATCGTTCAGGAAAGCCCCACTCCCCACCCAGCACCCCTGCCCACCCCAGCACGGTCCCACCGCCGGCAGGCAGCATAATCCCACCAAAGATAACACCACGGTTGCTCCATGACAGACCTGTTCGAGATCGACAGCTACCATACCACCCGAAGCTCATTGGTCCATGGGCTTCGGTAGAATGGTAGCTGTCGTCTCAGACAGCTCTGTCAGCGGCAGCCATGGTGGTATGCGGAGGAGTATGTTACCACCGACGGTGGACCGTGGTGGGTGGGGTGAGCTGGGGTGCCTGGGTGGGTCTTTTCCTGAACGTCCAGCCGCCGTGGAGTGCAGCTATACACGGGACTTGGGAGGGTGCTGATGTTATTTATTCTGCCGCAGCAGCGGCTGCTTATGGGGGCTTGGGGCGGGGGTTTTCTGCTTTCATTGATACTGACACAAGAAGCGCCAAGTACGGGAGCTTGGGGGGTTATATGGTCTCAGTGATACCGCCACAAGGAGTGGCATGTACGGGGCTTGGGGAGTTGTATGATTTCAGTGATACCACTGCAAGAAGCAGCATTCACTGGGTGTGGGGGGCACTGGACTGCCAGGGTGGGCAGGCTGCCGTGTTGCTGCCTGTAGTAGAGCAACCTGCCTGTGGGTGGCCACCCACTTAAGTCTGGTTTTTCAGACTTGTCTTTCTGTGGCACATCCCCCGACTTGCCCCGGGATGCGCCACAGAATAGGGCTATGAATGAGGATGCACTGGATGCATGGGCACGCCCTTCACAGCCCTCCAGATGCGCCTGCAGATATCATTATTGGGCGGTATGCCGCCGCACATCTGCTGCACCGCGATTGGTCTCCTGCCTGAATCCCCTTAGCACATGTAGGGATGCCCCTGCATCTCAGATGCACTGTGCACATCCCTTTGTAAATCCTGCCCTACGTGACCTGCTCAGTATTACACTTATAAAAATAATAAAAATAATTTTATGAGACAGGGGATTATTTATAACTCTTCTTTATGCACAGCTATAGTGCAAGAGCCATGCACTTATAAACAGCTTTGTGCATGCACGAGGACCATCGCAGTGCTCTCTAATGCCATCCAATATGGCAGTAGTACACTTCAAGGGCTTATGCTGGCTACAGGGGTTTGCGTTCCACTGGTAGTGAGCTCAAACTGTTTGAATACTGGGTCTCTTATTTGGTGCTTCCAAAATAAGAACAGATTTCCATTTATTTGATGGTTTCTGTTGTCAGCTGTTTTTGCCTCCATTTTTCACATCTTTGGTCACCTTCTGATGACCGCAGAGATAATGGTACCTCTCAGGTGCAGTCAGTGCTTTGTCACTAATCCCATCCCTACATTATTCCACTTCATCTGCAAGCTCCACCTTACTCCTCCACACAGTCATGCTGCATGGATCGAGCAAGCTCCACGGAGCCTGCCTGTCCCTTGGGTACCTCTCACTCCTGCCCTGCAGTGCCAAGCAAGCCGCCTCCTCACTGGAGTAGGAGTCATGAGCAAGGCTGCAGAACATCGAGGTTGTTGAATGAATACTTCTGCTCAGTATTCACAAAAGAAGAGGAGGAGGTACCTAATCCAATCAACAGAAGCACTCTGGATAGAGGGGTCGATATCAGTCATTTCACAGAAGAAAGGGTTCTGAAAGAACTGCTAAAACTGAAGGTGGACAAAGCAATAGGGCCTGATGGGATTCACTCCAGAATTCTAAAAGAACTAAGAGGAGAACTAGTAACACCACTGACTACCCTTTAACAAATCATGGGAGGATGGTATGGTACCTGAGGACTGGAGTAGGGCAGATGTGATTCCCCTTCACAAAGCGAAGCAAGACAGAGGCAGGAACTACAGACCTGTCAGTTTGACCTGTGTAGGGAAAATGATGGAATCACTTCTGAAGAAAAGAACTGTTGAGTACCTAGAGGCCACTGGGGCACAGGACCCAAGGCAGCATGGATTCACAGCAGGAATGTCATGTCAGAAAAAATGTAATTGATTTCTTTAATTGGGTGACGAAGTAGTAGACCAGAGAGGAGCTGTGGACATGGCCTACCTAGACTTTAGTAAGGCATCTGACACAGTCCCACACAAAAGATTATTAAACAAATTAGCCAGCCTGGGAGTGAGTCCCAAGGTGGTAGCCTGGGTAAAACATTGGCTAGACAACAGGACACAGAGGGTAATAGTAAACAGAGTCCACAGTGAAGACAGGGGGTTACTAGTGGGTACAACAGGGTTCACTACTGGGTCTGGTTCTTTTAATGTCTTTATAAGTGACATTGCAGAGGGACTGGAAGGAAAAGTATGTCTCTTTGCAGACGACACAAAGATCTGCAACAGGGTTGATACACAAGGTGGGGTGGAAAGCATGAGAAGGGACTTGGCAAGGTTGGAGGAATGGTCAAATGTATGGCAGCTTAGATTCAATGCAAAGAAGTGCAAAGTAATGCACCTGGGAAACAAAACCCAGGGAAGAGTACACAATGGGGTGTGAGATACTGACAACAACAGAAATGGAAAGGAACCTGGGGGTACTTATATCAGATGACCTAAAGGTGGGCCAGCAATGTGAGAAGGCAGTAAGGTGGGTTGGGGGACGCTGGGATGCATAGGGAGAGGCATCACCAGCAGAAAACAGGAAGTTGTTATCCCTCTGTATGGACAGTTGGTGAGACCCCATCTGGAGTACTGCATGCATGTCTGAAGACCCCATCTCGACAAAGACATAGACAGGGTGGAGGCTGTCCACAGGAGGGCAACCAAAATGGTGCACGGTCTGTACCAAAAGACATATGAAGAGAGACTAAAGGAGCTTAATATGTATACCCTCGAGGAGAGGGGGACATGATAGAAACTTTGAAGTACCTCAAGGAATCAACAAAGTCCAAGAGGGTAGCATCTTTCAAAAAAGAGATGTGCAAGAACAAGGGGCCAATTTGAAGATAGAGGGGGATAACTCAGAGGTAATGTTAAAAGTATTTTTTCACTGAGAGGGTTGTGGATGCATGAAACAGCCTTCCTGAGGAGGTTGTGGAGTCAAAAACAGTGGGGAATTCAAGAATGCATGGGACAGACATAAGGCAATTCTTGTGGGGGTAGGAAGAAGTAGGCTGTCGGTTAACTAGGATCTGCAGCTTATCCATTAGGCAGGGAAATGGGCAGACTAGGTGGGCCAATCAGTGCTTATCTGCCATCAAATTCTATGTTTCTATGTTTCTGAGGCCAGCATGACTATATGGTGTAGTAGTGGAGGCTGAATCGCGCCTCTAGCCCTTCTGTTGAACAGAAAACCTCCCTTAGGTCTTATCGGCATGTATGACATGCCGAAAGCTACGTGATGTCATCCATGCTGCTGCTTATAGTAACCAAGGCTCTGCCTCCATATCCCATTTTCAGAACACCGGGGAGGGGCAACTGTTGAGTGTCACTGAGCACCATCCCTAACCCTGAGGTAATAGCATCTTTTGGGATGTCTATTCCACCATTGTACCATCCCCACCCCAAAATCCTGATATTTATCTGTGTATTTATTTATTTGTTTAAAATTGTATTTATGTTATACTCTATGATATATATTGTATTATAATTAACATATATAATATATTGTATTTATTTTAAATAGTGCAGCAGTGATATAGCACACTACCAGCACAGATTAAATGTGGGCGTGCATTTAGTGCCACAGAATCTGCATAGAAACAGAATTTGTCAGCAAACAAAGGACTGCATGGCCAACCCAGTTCGCCCAGATGGCCCCTGCCAGTTTTTTTTTAGTCTTTGGTAACCAGGTAGGCCCACTAGGCACAAGTGCCTGTTTTCAGGGCGACCGGGAGCACTGGGCAGTTAAGGACTAGCTTAGAGTCACACAGTATGTAAGTGGAGGTTGTTAGAATCAAACTCAGGTCTGATCTGCTGGATGTACCAAGCTTGTTCACACCTCGTCCTCTAACCTCTAGGCTATACTGCCAGCCCAAGAAGCCTGCCTAGTCTGTCTCCGCAGACCCTAAATGGTTTCCAGTGACCCTCCCTCCTCCCTGCCATTTTCTAATATTTCCCATGTCTACCCCACGCATGCTTGAAGCCCCTATTATTTTCACCTCCAGCACTTCTGCTGGCTGTCTATTCTAGGCATCCACCACTCTTTCAGTGCAGTAATACTTTCTCATATCCTTCCTACCCCCCCGCTTCTTTACAGGACCTCAGGTTCTGTGCGCCTTACTCATTTCGTTAGATGACCCCAGTACAGTGCCCCAGTCCATTTCTAAAAACAAAAATGAAAACTCATTTTATTGTGTTTGAAAAACATAAAATGATATTCAGAGGTTCAGACTCTGTAAGCTCTCCACCTCACCACATATGGCTTACAAGGACTATAAACCTAGAACATGTATAATGGAAGGGTTAATAATATCACCTAAAAAGGCAAAACATTTCTCTAAATGTAATCTATTGCCTATAGCACACACACCACTGTAAATATATAACAATTGTTATAAAAATAGAATGGAAATCATATTCCATTATAAAACAGTGCATATTTTTAGCAAGCTCAAGTGCCCATGCTAAAAACATTTTAGCACACATGCATAATTTTATTTTTTCAGGTAAATTTCTGTTCTGTGTACATAGTTACAGCTTCAGAAATAGACAAATACAAGGGTGGCTGTCCTCTGAGTCTCACGTTGTGTAGCTAAGGCTGGGCCAACTGTCCCAAGTAATTCACCCTGGGGCTTCATCACGTTGAAAGCTCCATAACAGATCATCAATCAAATTGCTTGTCTCTGCTCAGAACATGTTATTTTTCCATCATGTGCCTTATTATTTTACTAACACCCGCTGTCACTCATCAGATCGCATGTCCTCCATGGAAAGTGGCACGATTTTCAAATGCCAGGCTTTCTATATCAGAGATACGCTGGGTCTTACCAAGCTCTCTTCTCAGTGTTAATGTCAGTTAGTTCCAGCCTGCATTCAGGAAGCTGCAAGCTGTATGAAGTAAAAGGCCAAAGCAATAAAACTGCGACATTCAAAATGGACGAGGCACAGCATCTCATTCACTGATTCACCCAAAAGAACATCAAATGGAGAACAAAGTTTTCTATCAAAACAATTGTTTATTAAGCAGTATGTAAACATTTTTTAAGAAATCAACAGGGAATACAAAAATGCATGGTCGTAAGGCAAACCAAAAAAATTAAACTCACAAAGTCATCAGCTAAAGACTCTGGGCCCCATTTTCACAGCCGTCTGGCTACACGTAAACAGGTGCACCACACGAAAAATAGTCGTCCGTCTGCTCTGGTGCCATTTCAAACAGATAGCATGATCCAAACTGACCATGCTATGTGTCTGAATATCAGACCCTGGTAGCGGGCACACAGCAAGTGGTCGCCATGTTTGGCCTCAGCAATACCAGAGGGAAGGGCTGAAGACTGCCCATGGGTAAAATGTGATGCACACTGGTAAGCACCGCTGGCCCCATGGGTGATATTTAGTCCAAACATGCAAATGAGCTCACTGGGCATGCACAGTACTAAGGGGTCATCTGCATGCCTATTATAGGCCCATCTGCATGTGAGCATGGTCCAAGAGAGCCGGCCAGGTCCCAACCCCCAAGCCCCGATCCCTGAAAAACTCATTGGTAGTCCAGTGTCCTTCCCCTGCCTCAATCCCGATTTACATAGACGAAAAACATTCATTGGTAGTTCAGTGTCACTCCCCTGGTCGGATTCCTTTCACATAGTTAAAAACAGCACACTGAAGTTCAGCATCCCTCCCTAACCTGATCCTCATTCACATAGATGAAAAATCATTCATTGGTAATTCAATGTCTCCTCCCTGCCCCGATCCCGTTGACATAGTTAAGAAAAGCACAATGAAGTTCAGTGTCCCTCCACTGCCCGAACCCCCATTCACATAGTTAAAAACATTACATTGAAGTTCAGTGTCCTCCTTGCCTCAATCCCTGTCCCCATACAGAAGAATAGTAACACTGGTGGTCCAGTGGGCCTCCACCCTCCCCTGATCACTGTCTCCATTTCATATAATGAAATCCCGAGTGGTCCAGTGGGCCCCTCCCCGCTCCCCAATCACTGACCATCTACATTACATTGGTAGTTTAGTGGCCCCCACCACCCCCACCCCAGCAGGTAATGACCCACCACCTGCTCCCCCAACCTGACCCACGCCGACGACTGGCACATCCTCTCACACTCCCATGGTCAGTCAGACTGAACTGACGGAATGGGGATCAGGAGTGATACTGAATTTCAATGTGCTTTTCTTAACTATGTGAATGGGGATTGGGGCAGAGGAGGGACATTGAACTACCAATGATTGATTTTCATCTATGTGAACATGGATCAGGGCAGGAAGGAGGGACACTGAACTACCAGTTATTAGTTTTCATCTATGTGAACGTGGATCAGGGCAGGAAGGGACATTGAACTACCAGTTATTGGTTTTCATCTATATGAACGGGATTGGGGCAGGAGGGACACTGAACTACCAATTATTGATTTTTCATCTATGTGAATGGGGATCAGAACTGGGAGGGATACTGAACTACTATTTTTTTTAACTATGTGAACAGGGATCGGGTTGACAGCCCTTGACAGTGTATAGATGGGGTGAGGCACACGCACTCACTGCACACTGTAATAGGGCTGAGTTTCGTAAGCGTTAATACAGCCAGTGCTATGCCATTTAGCACTTCTGAAACCTTTCAGTATTGTGCTACGCTGCATATGCATGAGTGATCCCTCATTTGCATGGGCACAGCACAACATTATGCGGATGGCGCTGTCAGGAGTGCATGGTGCATATATGTCCTTTGAATGGCATCTCGACAGCTGGCTCCTTATTTGAGTTAGCACAGCACAAACCCAGTTTGTGCTGTGCTAACCTTTAAAAATGGGGCCTCTGTGAGTTACAAACTTTTTTTCAAATGTCTGCATGTTGTTTTATTAAGTAATTGTTTTGGAAGAAAGTTTTGATGTTCTGAACTGACTCTCGGAGTATTCCACCTTGTACATTCTGGCATCCTCTGTTAAACACAAGAATGCAGCTCTTCTGTGACCTGGTGGTACTGGTGGTGGGGGTTATACATAATTTTACCAGTTTACTGTGGAAGGATTTAAACCTCAAACCTCATATGGTTCAGTTCAATGGTCTAACCACTGAACCATGCTGTTGCCTGTCATTCTGCTACAGGTTGGGAGAGCCTATCTAATGTAAGTTCATTTTTTGGTTACACTTTCCATTAAAGCCCTATAATTACTAGTTAGGGCCAATGGTTTATTCAGGTATCACACACTGAGGGTATAAAAAAGAATGAATTTTAACTGCTCCCCAATTTTTTTTATAATAATTACTGCTAGCAGATTCAACATCAGCAGGTAGGACAGGAGCAGACCAAAACACAAAGTACATTTTCCTGCAGCTGTTGTATCTCCCACTCTGTGTTGTATATGTGAATGAGGCAATTATCTATTAAACAGCACCTTTCATGATGGTTCAAAAGTTACAGCTTGAAATCATTATATGCAGTACTAGACCTGAAAGGGTATGTGCATTTGTTATTTTTGGCCAAGGTTTACTCTGCCTTCCATAATTTGGTTTTGTTTTAAGCCCTGCTGCACTTGCCTTTGCTGTCCAGCTGCTGGGCTGCTGGCTTCCGCTGACATCACTATATGGCAAAGGAGTGACTCACACTGTGCAATGCAGTACAGTTGCAGCAGTTCTGCAAGGAAAACTACCAGTACTAGGTGTACATACGGTGTTCTCCCTTTCCCAAGACACCCTGGTAGCAATGCATCATAATCAAAATCCAAATGACTTGTCAGTCATTTGTTTTGTAAAACTGACTTACTTCTGCCTCTGCAACAAAGCATGGGTATTGAGAGATCGAGTTGCTATCAGCATCTTTCCCAGTCCTTTTGACTTTCATGCATAAATTACCCCTTCTTGCACTGATTCTGGAATTGTATTTCATTACTGTCCTCTGCAGTTAGTTTTGCATTCTGAGCTGCTAACAACTTATGGGTGTACCAGAGTTTCTGTAGCAACTCCTGAGTTGCTGTGGACCCAGGGCTGTACTGCTGACATCATTATATGGCTGAAGAGTGACACTGCAGTAGGGGTGAAGTTGCAGCAGTTTGTAAGGAAAACTACATTGCTAGATGCACATACTGTGGTCCCTCTTCACCAAGACACCCTGTTAGCAATGCATTATGCCAGAATCCGTATGCCTTATCAGTATGTTTTTTTTGTAAAATTGACTAACTTCTGCCTCTGTAAAAAGCATGAGGAGGAGAGAAGATCGAGTTGCTATCAGCCGAGACAGCTGTCAGTTTATGCATTGGTATGATTAGTGTCTATGCCTTGATCATTTGAAAGCAGTAATGCCTCTTTACCCATGCCATACTGGTGCCTTCCATGTCTTTCTGTAGTAAAGTGCCGGCCAGTCACTCCGATTGAAAATCTCCTACTGCTCCTCTATCCCACACCTCCTCAACACCAGCATGGCACCATAGAATGCCGAAGACTAATTCTGGCACTCAGTTACAGCAAAAGGAGAGACACTGCACCAAGGCATCTCCTGATGAAGGGTCACTTTCTAGACATGAAGCACCAAGGTTTTTGTGCTGGCTCTCTTCCTTTTTCTGTTCATTCAGTAAACCATGAGTGTTTACTACTACATGTCTGTGTGCTCAGGGCCTGACTGAGTGCAGGTTTTTGTGTTTGCCTGCTCTGAGTGCTTTTGCCTGCATCGCCTGACTGTGTTTGTGCACAGGGTTACATGTGTTTTTCAAGTCACACCAAAGAGCTGCCTGCCTGAAGGACTAAATTAGCAAAAATATACATTTTTTATTTATGGATTATTGTTAGTGAACATATATCAATCACAATCACACTTCCTAGTGCATCGAGAGCTACTGACAACCACCCCAGCCCCACTCCAAAATACACGCTCTGTTGATGTAAACAGGGATGTATTGAACTCTATATAAAGCAGTGTCAGTGCAATTGGGGCTACCCGTGACTTTACCTTCAGTTTGTTTATTATTGTAAGCATGCGTACATGTTAGAGATTTTACTACCCCCATGAAATAATAACAAAATTCAGGGTAAAGTCAGACATCTGAGGCATGGCTCTGATTGTAGCATACTGTAGAGTTGTTTGACATAGCCCTGAAATCACAGAGGCAGTTGATTCAGACAGTGGTCCTCAACTTTAGGAGGTCAGACTCTGGGAGGATGGAAAAGGAGCTAAGGGAGAGGCTGTGGGATACCATCAACTGGATGGAGCAGAAGCAAGTGGGAGCATATCAAAGAAAGGATTCTAGCTATAAATAAAAGATAGCCTCAGACAAGTGGACAAGGGAAGAGGCAATTGCTGAGGAGGTTGGGGTGCCAGTGAAGGAAAAATGGTGGCCTTTAAAGTGTACAAGGTCCGAACAGACAGAGGCAAGCAAGGACACCAAGGGACCTTGCACACACGATGTGTGGTGAGGCCCCAGTGTCAGTGATGTCTTTCCTTCCGGCCTTCCAGCCATATGGAATCCTTCTTCCTGGATAAGGAGAGCATCCTCTGGAATGCTCAGTCCTTCTCCCAGGCCAGCTCCACATGACTAGGGCTTGTTCTCAAGCCCAGGTCACCGGCATCATGATTGGCAGCCCCACCGCTGCACCAATGGGCTGGCAACTGAAAGTTGATGTTCTGAATGAATACTTTTGTTCTATCTTCACGGTCAAGGAAGAAGGCGGGCACTGAAAGAGTGCAGCATCCAGGTAGGGTGGGGAACAAATATGGAAATGGACAGTATCACAGAGGAAAGGGTGCTTAAGGAGCTGGAAGGGGTTACAGGTGGGTAAGTCCCCAGAAAGGATGGTTTGCACCTACAGGTACTTGGGGAACTGAGGCAGGCTTGCAGTACCTCTGGAAGATCCATTCAAATGCTTGATTGAGACAGGCATAGTCCCCAGGGAGTGGAGGGTAGGAGACATCATCCCACTGCAGAAGAGTGAGGACGGGAGGAGAACCAGTGAACTGTAGATTGGTCAGCCCAATTTCCATTGCTGGGAAGCTTATTGAGACTATAACCAAGGAGTGAGAAGTCAGTAAAGATGAGCCAGGGGGATACTGGGATGCATAGCGAGGGCATCCAAGTAGAAAAAGGGAGTGGTTATCCCTCTGTACAGACAGTTGATGAGACCTCATCTGGAGTACTGCATGCAGTTTTGGAGACCTAATCTACACAAGGACATAGACAGGATGGAAGCAGTCCATAGGAGGGCAACTAAAATGGTGCAGGGTCTACATCAGAAACCATATGAAGAGAGACTGCAGAGCTTAATATGTATACCCTTGATGAAAGGAGGACGGGGACATGATGGAAACTTTTAAGTACCTCAAGGGAATCAACAAAGTCCAGGAGGGTAGCATCTTTCAGAAAAAGAGATGTGAGAACAAGGGCACAATTTAAAGATAGAGGGGGATGGCTCAGGGGTAATGTGAGGACATTTTTCACAGAGAGAGTGGTGGATGCATGGAACCACCTTTCTGGAGAGGTTGCCAGGTCTAAAACAGTGGGAATTCAAACATACATGGGACAGACATAAAGCAAGGGTATGGTGGGGGTTGCGGAAGTAGGCTGTTGGTTAACTAGAATCTGCAGCTTATCCAATAGGTAGGAAATGGGCAGACTGGGTGGGCCAAGTGGTCCTTATCTGCCATCAAAGTCTATGTTTCTATGAGTAGCTGGTTGACATCCTGGAGTTCCGTAGACTCCAGGACTATGAGCAGCATGGCTTTATAAAGGGCTGGACCTGTTAGACGAACCTCATGGACTTGGGTAGGGTATCCAGAAAAGATGTATCTCTTTGCTGATGACACAAGGCTATGCAGCAGAGTGGATCACAAAGAAGGGGTGCGGAAACTCCAGAAGGACCTAGAAAACTAGAGAAATGGTCTCACCTCGCCAAATTATGTGGACTGACTAACTTTCTTTTACCTTTTCTTGAGATTTAAATTCCTTTAAATTGTAGTTAATCCAGAAGTTTTCTTATGGTAATTCCTTATATTATTAGTGGCTTACTTTGGCTGAGTATGCAGCCAAATATGCTAATTAGAAATCCTTTTTTTTTCTTTTGTGGCTTCAAAAAATAATAAAACAATGCAAAGCAATTGCTTTAGAACTGAAAAATCCAAATGGATTTTTATGCTTGCTTTTGGCTTTATTCAAAGGTAAATATGCAAATGAGAAATTATGGATTACTTTAGGATTGTTAATGCATGTAAAATAAATGTATTTTGTTTCAATCCAGAACAAATCGTAATGGATTATTTATGGATTACATTTGGATGCATACGCAGCAGTATGCAAATGAGCATCCTATGCTTACATTTGATTTCTTTTCATAAAGATTCTTTTTCATTTCTGGCAGTAGAGGTTCAATGCCAAGAAGTGCAAAGTAATGAACTTGGATAGACGGAATCCATGCACAGAATACTGGATGGGATAGACGGAATCCACACACAGAATGCTGGATGGGATAGATGGAATCCATGCACAGAATACTGGATGTGATAGACGGAATCCACGCACAGAATACTGGATGGGATAGATGGAATCCATGCACAGAATACTGGATGGGATAGGCGGAATCACGCATAGAATACTGGATGGATAGATGGAATCCATGCACAGAATACTGGATGGAATAGACAGAATCCACGCACAGAATACTGGATGGGATAGACGGAATCCATGCACAGAATACTGGATGAGATAGGACGGAATCCATGCACAGAATACTGGATGAGATAGCCGGAATTCATGCACAGAATACTGGATGGGATAGACGGAATCCATGCACAGAATACTGATGGGATCAATGAATCCATGCACAGAATACTGATGGGAGAAGTAAAGCTTGCCACTTTTATTTATTTATTTATCTTTGTTGACCAGGTAAGTACACTACACAAGTTAGATGCCTATTTTCAGGTAAGACCCAGGAGAGTACAATGAGATACAGATACAGTGAGATACAGGTTCATACAAAGGACAACATGACACAAGTTAGGCAGTATACAGAGTCAAAACAGAACAATGTGAACATAACCAGTAGACAGTAAGCACAGTTAAGATATGTACAGGAATATGTATACATTGAGACACCAAGGCTAAGAACAGTACAATTGTACAAGGTATACACGGCTCCAGCCACAAACAGAGCCACAGTCTGAGTATCTCCTGAAACATAGAAAAGGAGAGAGAGATCTGAGGGTCATAATTAATGACTCCTTTAAGCAAAACATATCAGTGCAACAAAGCACACAGCAAGGCATTGAGGATGCTGGGTTGTATAGGGAGGGTTTTGATAGTAGCAGAAGTGACGGATTCTGTCACTCTGCAGATCACCGTGAGGCCTCTTCTGGAGTACAGTGTCCAGTTCTGGATATCTCACCTGAGGAAGGATATTGAGAGACTAGAGCTGGTACAGGAAGAGTCACCAAGATTAGGGACAACGGGCAGTTCCTATGAGGAACAGCTGGAGGCCCTAAACATGTATTTGCTGGTATACAGTACTAAATAACTGCAGACCCTGATCAATAAGAAGTTAAAGGTGGACTTCCAGTACCATCACCCTTAAGATGGTAGCTTGAGGAATCCTGCAGAGCACCAAACCTCAACAATCCCCACTAAATAGGCCACATCTGACTTAACATTTACAAAACATCATCAAGGGGAACTCTACAGATAGCATGGCAGGTCACAGCCAGGGCAATTCAGGATAGGAGGCAGAGGATGGCGACAGGCGTGATGGGGGCAGGTTATGAGGTGAGTACTCCCAAGCCTTAGCTGCCTCCTTGCACTCGGGGTGACAAAAACTTCAGGCAAACAGCAACAAGAAGGCAAACAATCCCCTGACTGAGCAGGCTAATAAAAACCTGGATCTGCTAATTCTGAACTCCAAGATTTTCAAAAGGAGGTTCAGAGAACTACCACTGCTTCTTCAGATAGATAGTTCCAAATTAGAGAAACAAGTGGATGACAATGAAGCCAAACTCACACAAACCAACCAGTGGGTTGTCACCATGGAGGCAGCCATTCTACAGCTACACTCCACCATTCGCTGCCTCAAGGACCAAATGGAGGATGACGAATGCAGAAACCATCAAAATAACTTCCACCTTTATGGGATGTATACTAGAGGGTGAAGAATTCTCTACTATGATCCTGTTTTGCAGCAGTTCCTGGCAGCAGCACTGAATTTGCTACCAGCCTGCTCTCTGAAATAGAGAGAGAGCTCACTGGGCACTCGGTCCTCACCCGCCAGCACCAGAGGCATGACCCAGATCAATCATAGTGTGATTTCTGTGCTATAATGAAAACAAGAAATCTTGATGACAGCCTGGAGAAAGAAAATAGTTTACTGCAACACACATAGATTCTTCTTTGATAACGATTACCCTGCCTCCCAGCAAACTTGTCACAAGAGCATATTTATTGCTACTGAAAGCCCATTGAGCCAATAATTTAGTTTTATACACCTTACCCTGCCAAACTCATAGTTCACTTTCATGAAGGCTTCCAGACTTACACAACAGTGGCAGAAGCTCAAAAAGCATTGAAGGCAAAGGCATCAAGCATTCTCAGAACTCTGACCCAGCACCGAACCTCCCATCTCCTTGAAACCAAAACTGCCAGGCAAAGATGGCATGCTTCAGAAGCAAAGAAACAGGCAGCAGCAACAATTCAGCAAATAAAGTAACATCTTAGCAGCTACCAGCAGGCTAACAGTTCCAGGGAAGCGTGTAGCTGAGCCAAATTATGAACACATTAAAGAGGACTTGACTGGACCATGGGCCTCCGAGGATGTAAGTGGGGTGCTCTCTGTCTCTGTCACCCAGTGGTCATATCATTTTGAGGGTGGGTTTACTCACCATGGTCTGGTGTCCCTCTTCTGGTATTACTGTGGTTTTGCCCTGCATTCCCCTAGCTATCACTTTTGACCAATGCACCAGTGTAAACTCCATTTCAGAAACTTATAATTGTCTCCTCCCCATGCAGTTGCTCTCACCTCTACACATAAAAGCCTGTTTCTGATATCAGAAATAAACTTTTACTACTACTACTACATAAAGCCTGTGACCTTTCCACATGGCTGCTGCTTGAGGAGCCAGCCCAGGGGCGGGATGATGTATTGGGTCCTCGTGAGGCATCCCTGCCAGCGGCAGACCGCCTTCCTGCTATGGATCTGGTCTATGTTTGTAGCAGAGGCTTCCCTTGCATTTGTAGTATCTTTGCTCTTAGTGGTGCTATTTCCAACCCAGCCAAGACTGTTTATCAGGTGGACATTCTCTAGACTGTCCTTCTGTGCCAGAGGGACTGGGGAGACAATTACACAATCAGTGCTATGGACAAGAGGACTGATGGGCAAGTGCTACTGGAGGTACACCAGTCATGAATGGGGACTTTTGTTGGTGCTGTGATTGCCAAGTGGGGGTGGGAGGCCCTCACAGGCATGCAGCCAGCAATTGGACGTGATGGTGGTAACTTCTTGCTGTAAGTAAAGAATACTAACTGCTTGTATTTTGTTAGGCTTGGCCAACTGCCTAATTAACTAAGTAACTTGCATGCTACATTGCAGCTTGTCTCCATTTTCATTGGATACTGCCTTCCTGTTTCAGCCTTTCATGCGGACTGGCCCTACAAATTGTGTGAGGCAATCAGTGATGAACCTTGGCCCAGGCACACCAATATAAACTTTAACTGCATACAGCCGGACACATGATTCTTGGCTCTACCTGACCACATGTTTGCTCTTTATGAACTGGTTATGATTGAGGGCACCAGCACCCTTATACAATTATGTTTGAATTATGTCTATATAAGAGCTTGTCAGTGTGCTAGGTCACAACAGTGGGGGAGATCATTCCCTCCTCTCCTCCCTAGATGTTTAGCTATGATTATTTGCTCTATTTGCAGCCATGACCTAGCTTTGTGAGGCTATGTCATAGGAGGGAAAGTGCTTAACCCTCTTGGTTGAAGTCTGTCTTGACTTCCTTCCACTGTATAGTGGTCACGCTATTGGGGCCTCTCCACATCTGGGGAGTGAACTCCAGCCTCAGGGCTTTTCCTGCATGCACAGAGCCCTTCTCTGGCCCTAACTTGGAAGCCCAGTACTGCCACACATATATCTAGATGCCCAGTTGGTGTCATCATCAGTTCACTTGTTGTTGTTTTCTAGTTGTACTTCAATGCTTCCTTTGTTAAGCTACCATTTGTTACTTATCTACAGTGAGGGTATGGGTGAGGGCAGGAATCCTGGGTGGGGGGCAAGCGGGCTACACCTACAGCTAGCCATGGGTAAAGACACTTACTGGTATTCCCTGAATGTCAATGGATTGAATAATTCTGTGACACAGTCCTAGACTCGCTAGAATTAAAAAGAACAACTGGACCTTACTTACTTGCAGGAAATGCACTTAGATGTGCAAGAACATATTAAGCTTCAGAAATTTGTGTTTAGCAAGATGTACAGCTCGAACTGCCCAAGGGCAAGAGATAGGGATAGCTATTCTGATACCTCACTATACTCTACTCAAATAAAATAAAGTAGTCAAGGATAGCAACGGAAAGCTAGTCATAGTCCAATGGCACTTACAGAATACAGAGAGCACTCTAGCCTTGATATACATCCCACTGGGCACAAAATCCTCCAAGGTCAGCAACTATTAGATACGGTCATAGTCAATACCTCTGAAATGCTACTGCTGATGGGAGATTTTGACATCCTCCAGTCCAGTACTTGGGACACGTCTAATACCTGCCCCCTCTAGGCAACCTGCAGTACACAAACTGTGCGTCTCTTCTTTGTGACTTGAAGTGGTCCGATATCTGGAGAGAACTGCATCACAGAGATAAGAATTATACCACTGTTCAGCTGCACATGGGTATGTGCCAGGATCAACTATAGCTATACACAGCAAGAATATTTCCATAGAGTGGCAAAATATGAAATTGGGGATCGACTGCTATCAGATCATGCCCCCATGTGACTTCTCTCCACCTTGTTCAATTCTAGTCAACAGTGCACTGAAGACTGAACACATTTTATCTGGAATCAGAGTAGTTCCACACCTCTGTAGCAGAAAAATTCCAGAAATCCTTGAACTTAACCAAGGCTGATTCATTCAGATGCAGCTCTCTGGGACACACAAAATGGTCCTTTTGGGACATAGTGTTGCTACACCTCTAAAAAACATTGTGAACACCAACAAAGATTGGGCAATCTCCAGGAAACATCATTTCCTGTGGAAGCTCACAAAGAAGGAGACAGTTCCATAAAAGCTCAACTGGACAACATAAAATGTGAAATAGATGCTATCTCCATAAAACTGAGATGGCACTGATGTATCTGCGGCATAACTATTATGAGGTGGCCCCCATGCTATTAGAGTGTTGGCATACCAAATCCAGAGGCAGAAGACACAGGCTTCCATGGTCAGCCTTGCAGCCCACACACAGGCCAGGCCAGACCTTACAGAAACTTCACAAATTGCTAAAGCTTTCCGGTCATTATATACTGCCCTATATATGCCAGAAGGCCCTCAAAATTTGGAGGAGATGGAAGCCTTTCTGGGATCCTTATTCTTACCAACTCTTACTTTGGAAAAGACAGAGGTCTCACTGCCCCAATCAAAGTTGCAGAACTGGAGCAAGTGGTCCGTTCTGCTAAAAAGCAAAAGCCTTGGGTCCTGATGGATATAGAGCAGAAATATACAGGATCCAATGGGAACTTCTGTTGCCTTCACTCTTAAAAGCCTGAAATGAGGTGTTACAAGGAGGTGAGATTCAGCATGTGGCAATATGTCTCAATCTCAGGTATACCCAAACCAGGGAAGAACCCTATGGACTGTGCGGCATACCGCCAATATCAGTCTTAAATGCAGATTATAAATTCTTTATGTCACAATGGCCCATCACCTGGATCCGCTGCTCCCAGCATTAATACACCCTGACAAGACTGGTTTCATTTGCAACAGACAAACAGGAGACAAGATTAGACACATGCTGCACTTACTACATCACATCCATGCCCAACTGATACTGTCTCTTCCAATTAGTCTACACACTGAAAAGGCATTTGTTAAGGTGTCATGGCCCTATCTTTGCCACACTGCCATAAATGGGATTCTCTTGGTATTTTTATCTCTCCTCCAGAGACTCAATGCCACCCATGAGGCTTTATAAAGTCAGTGGCCACACCTCCTTCTCCTTTGTCCTGGGCAGAGGCACACACCTGGGTTGCTCATTTCCCATTGCTGTTCACCCTTTATCTTGAACCCCTAGCCCAGGCAATCTGTGAGAGCACATCCCATAAGGGACTTTAATTAGTGATAAGGAACATCAGTAGCACTGTACGCAGGCAACATCCTTTTATATGTGACAGACCGAAGAACTTGATCCCGGAGGTCTTCCGATTTTGACCCGTTTTAGTAATACTTCAGCATATAAATTAACTACTACAAAAACAGAGGCCCTCCTTTTCTATTTTACTCTGAGTCCGCGTGCATAGACAACTATACCCATTTTGCTGGGACCTTAGGAAAATTAAGTACCTGGGTATTAAACTCCCTCAACATTTAGACGTCTTTCGTAATGTCCCTTGCTTGGTGCCACAGCTGGATTGGAAGAAATTGTGGAAAGCAATCACCAGATGTACTGTCTTGAGGTGTCACCGGCCTCAAATTAGACTAATGCTCTCTCACAGAAAGGGGAGCCTGGGGCTCATGGATTTGTACCTGTACTATATAGCAACCCAACTCCAGATACTATTTCATTGGCACATGCACAGACCAGGACCTCGTGGTTTGAACTGGAAAGGGAACACATACCCTTTCAAGACATGTTTAGATACATGTTTGAGGGTGACATGGGGTGAGACAGGAGAGATTACAATTCCTGGATTAGTAAAGTCCAAGAGGTGCAGAGGGAGGTAGTTGCATCCATGTGGATAGCAGCCCAGCTGGTCTGGATGTGCCCAGTTGCACAATTAGCAGATTGTGCACCAGCACAAATAGAAATGCATTCTGGGATTGGCAAAAAATGCAATATCACGTACTTAAGTCAATTATGTGTAGACCCAGACATGAAATCCTTCCCAGAATTACAAGTATACTGGCTTAGCCCTGAGGTATTTCTTCTGTTATCTCCAGGTGTGACACTTCCATGCCACACTGCCTGCAGGAGTAAGGGATCCTAATAAGTGCTTGGCAATCATTAAGATCCTCTGCACTACAGTTCAGGACACAGAGCACCGCACATTTAATTTCTGACATTTACCAGGCCTACAGTAAATGCAAGATATAACACCACATATGTGAATGCTAAATGGAAGGAAGAGCTGGGCTTACAGATGGAGATAGTAGACTGGGAGAAAGGATGTTATGAGACAGGCAGGTCACTTCTTCACATATATGATGTGAATATCCAAGGCAGCACCTAATTGGGTTCTTCAGAACTCCAGCCATTACAGCCAAATATGCGAAGGAAAAAGCTGCTGGATGTTGCAGGTCTTGTGGCTACTCCCTCAGCTCTCATGCCCACATAATGTGGGCTTGCTCAGAAATTGTACACTTTTAACAGGTGTGCAGGGGCTATTACTGAGGTTTTGCATGTTCCAATAATGCTGACACCACAAATGCACAAATTTCATATTTATCCTAAAGGTCTGAAGGACAGATATGTTAAGTATTTACTTGGGATCCCACTATTAGCAGCCAAGAAGTGTATAACTAAAAGTGACTGTCTTCTCAACAGGTATACTAGACCAGTAGAGAATGACTGTTAGCGATATCTATACAATGGGAATGATTAAGTTTAGTCTCAATGATAAAGCAGATGTTTTACTTCTAGATGGAATACTGGGGTTCTCTGTATAATGCAACATGAGCCTACCTTTATCCCCTAGCTAATCCATGGGCTCTGTAGGTTAATTCAGTCAAGTTGGTGCTTCCCCATATGGGGCGGACACCTTCTGGATACTGAATGGATTTGGAGAGTAAGTGAGGGTGACTGTATTCCCAGTTAGTGGGTAAGATTCCCTCTAGTCTGGATGTTCCTCATCTTGGCACCCCCCAACACACACACACAGGGGACACACAGTTGCCTGCTTCTCCTGGCTAATATTATGCCATACAAGAATTGGAATCCAGTGATGAATGAAAGCAGCGCCTCATGCTATGCCAGGAAGCAAATGTTGCCTATGTCAATCGTGTTTACGATCAAACAGTTTCTGTAACCATGGTTCTGGTTATATCTCCTTGAACATATTTTATGAAATGTATGCGTAAAAGTTCTTAATAAAAGTTATTAACAAAAAAGTTAAACGATATATAGCATGTAAGAAAAATTACTCACCTTAGTAATGTTGTTTCTTCTAATGGAGTCTTGCTATATTATGACTATTGCAGTTTGTCCCACCATTAGAACTGCTCCGAGGTGAAAGAGTTAACTTCCATGCCAGGCATGGAACTTGGAGCGCGAGCTCGTTAGAGAAGCCTCTGTCTGGAAGATTTCAAACTGAAACTGTCAGATCTTTATGAGCAAAACTCACTAAGGTTCTGTGTGGAAGCTGTAACCTACACTAGCCAACTGGCTACTTAAATATTAACACATTTTCCTGGTCCCAACACTAAGACTCAAGTCAGGGGACCAGAAAAATAAGATAAGATAAGATAATATAAAACTCAACACCCAAACACCCTAAAAGAAGGGGTGGAAAACAAAAATGGGCATCAAAAAGTGCCAACACTGGAATGCCCACCCCATACCTCAAGTAGAAGTTCTGAGAGGGCAGGCTGGGAAGGTTTATATATAGCAAGACTCCATTAGAAGAAACAACATTACTAAGGTGAGTAATTTTTCTTCAAACAACATGAAGTCTTGCTATATTATGACTATTGCAGAATACACAGCAGTACCTCCATGGAGGAGGGACAGAACCTACTTAGGGAATAGGTTTCAGCTAAAGCTGTAGCAAACCGAGCATTCCCTCCTGGCCTGGATATCCAGGGAGTAATGCTTGGTGAAAGTGTGTACCGCTTTCCAAGTAGTTGATTGACATATCTCTAAGATAGGGATGTCTGGCAGCAGCTAGAGACGCAGCTGTACCTCTGGTAGAGTGAGCCCTCAGGCCTGAAGGGGAAACCTTTCCCAGTTTTGATAACAAATTGGATACAAGAGACAATCCACCTGGCAATGGATCTCTTAGTGGCAGGTTTCCTTTCCAACCTCACCATAAGTGAGAAAAAGTTGGAGGATTCAAACCTGTGACCCTTGGTACGCTCTATGTAGTAACTTAGGGCCCTCTTAACATCTGTGTAGCCTCCTCTCACCAGAGGAGGAATGGTCAGTGAAGAACACTGAAGGGAGATAGATTGGTTAAGATGGAAATCTGAAACCACCTTAGGCAAAAACTTCCTGTTAGTCCTGAGGACTACTTTATCCCTGTGAAAGGAAATAAAGTCAGTCTCCACTGACAAGGCTTGTAACTCACTTATACGCCTGGCAGAAGTGATGGCTACTAGAAAAACAGTTTTCCAAGTCAAGTACTTAAGTTCTGCCAAGACAGAGGTTCAAAGGGGTTGCATCAACTGAGCAATGCAAACATTAAGATCCCAGGCAGGGCCGGGTCCCTGAAAGGTGGATTAGTATGAAGTAATCCTTTGAAAAACTTGGAAAATACAGGGTGAGTGGAAAGAGAAGAGGGCTTTCCTGCTGAAATAAAATCAGAGACAGCTGCCAAATGCACTTTCAGGGTAGCTGGTCTCAGTCCCAAAGAATTAAGATGGACTATATAGTCCAAAACAATGGGCAAATCAGCAGATTCCGGGAAATATGCTTCCAGAACACCATATGGAAAACCTTTCCATTTAGAGTTATAAGTAGCCCTAGTGGAAGGCTTTCTAGAAGCTTTCAGGATTTGAGAACACCTTGAGAAAGGTGTAGGTCAGTAGCTCTAACTCCTCAAGAGCCAGGCCTTGAGGTTGAGGGATTTGAGATTGGGATACCAAACTCTCCCCTGGGCACAAGTTAATAGGTTGTGGTTCCTGGGAGACACAGGGAAGATGGACTGCTAAGGACAGAAGGAGTGGTACCAGGGCTGCCTGGCCCAATCTGGAGCAATCAGAATCATCTTGCAGGGCTGAGATCTGATTTCTAGGGAAGGAAGGCTCTGGCCTGCTTTGTGTCCAATTCTGCACCTATAAAGGTGAGTACCTGGACAGGTTCCAGAATTGACTTTGGAAGACTGAGAAGAAAGCCCAGGAGGTGAGCAGCTGCTGGGTAACTTGCAGGTGTGATTTGACTGGTCTGGAGACTGACCCACAATAAGCCAGTCGTCTAGGTAGGGAAAGATGGCAATCTTTTGCCTTCTTAAATGAGCAACTGCTACTGCCAGACATTTTGTGAATACCCTTGGGGCAGAGGTAAGGCCGAAGGGCATTGCTCTGAACTGGTAATGGCCTGAGGGCAGTTCGAATCTGAGGTACTTTCGTGGGAGCTTCTGATAAGAACATGGAAGTAGGCATCCTTGAGGTCCAGGGAAGCTAGCCAGTCCCTGGCCTTAGAGAAGGTAAAATCATTGCCAGAGTCACCATTTTGAATTTTGGTTTTAAAAGGTGCTTGTTCAGATATCTTAGGTCCAGAATGGGCGCCATTCTCCTGTCTTTTGGGGTAAGGAAGTACCTGGAGTACAGACTTTGCCCTGGTGTAGGAAGAAACCCTTTCTACAGCTCTGAGAGCCAGGAGGGTTGAGACTTCTTTTCCAAAGCAAAAGTCTCTAGAGGATTTGTAGGTGGAAAAGATCTGATTCTCATCTTTGGAAATTCTTTGAAGCTGAGAACCAGACCCTGGCTTACTACTTCCAGGACCCACTTGTCTGATGTTAAAGACTCCCAGTCCTGAACGAAGTAAGCCAGCCTGCCCCTACAGGTAATGGAGAACTGGCCCTGGGCACCCCATCAGGCGCTCTGTTTGGCAGGGGCTTTAGGCTGAGGGGTGGGAGCAGGCCTGCTTGCACCCCTGCCTGCCTCTCCCTCTGAAGAACCCCTCTGAGCATAAGCCAAGAGGAGGCCTGGTTTGGTAAAAGGCCTGTGAAAGGCCTGCCTCTACCCCTGGGGGTTGTTTCTGAGGAGTGGCTTGCCGCTTCTTGGCTTGTGCACCCTATAAGTGGTTCTATATTCATCCATTTTCTTCATATAATTCTCTGTCTGCTCCCCAAACAGAGAATTTCCACCACAGGAAAATCCATAGCCTTAGTCTGGGTATCCTGTGACAAACTAGTACACCTGAGCCAAGCCAATCTACGAAAGGCCACAGATGTAGCCATGACTCTAGAGGATACATCATTAGAATCCACAGCAGCATGGAACTGCACCTTGGATGCCTCATACATCAGCAGCCACCTGCTCCAGCTCCTTGGCAGCTGGCCAGGGGCCTGTTTGGCTAAAGCCATGACAGTGTCCCATCTAGATTTTTGTATCTTGCCACATAAGCCATGTAATTTGCTTGTCTGAGTCCCAAGGACGCTGCCATGTATTGTTTTTTTAGCCATGGCATCAATCTTCCTGGAGTCCTTGTCAGGAGGATGTGAAGCCAGGGAATATTAGCCTTATCACAGGCTGCAGCCTGAACTACCCCAACATGACTGCATTGCTGTGAAAGAAATTCTGCATCAGGACCTGACAAAGTGTACCTCCTGTCCATCTTTTGTCCACAGGAGGCACAGAATTAGGAGTTTTAAAATTTTTATTGTCTGTTTCCTAAATGATTTATGTAAAGGAATAGACAATCTCCTGACTCTGGGATATCCATCATTTCCACAAAGTCAGGTTCCTCTTGCTCATCCACAGCTTCCTCCAATGGGAGCTGGAGGGTTTCAGCAACCTTTTATAAAACAGAAAATGAGAAGGGGACTCCGAAGTGAGGGGAGATTCTAAATGTCTGTCTGGGGAGATGTCTGGTTCAATTGGCACATCCAGACTCTCAAAGTCACATTCACACTGTTCATAATCATCCTCCCCTCCTCTGGTTCATAAAACTCTTCTATATCATATTCTTGAACGTGGAACCGGCCGAACCGACCTTTTGCCAGATAGTGGCGGTTCGGACAGAACCGGAGAAAGTGACTGGACAATTTGTATTGCTTTAACTATCTCTGCAGCAGTTGGAGAAGGAATTTTGACTCCACACCTGCTGATTTTCTAGTTTTCTTTGCTGGAACTGGCTCCTCAGAGTCAGCTTTACTGGCCCGAGGAAGTCTCCCCTGGTCAGAGGGTACTCCTCTGGTTCGGTTGGCACCGAACCGGCTAGCCATCCGGGTCAGCGGATCTTTTGGCCTCTCGCTTCCCGCCTACCAACTCTCTTATCTAGGTAGCTGCAGAGAAGTCCTTACAAATCTGGCAGTCTGAATTGAGGTGGTCAAACCTCAGACAATATACACATGTGGTGTGGGTCAGCTCTGGCAAAGGCTTCCCACAGACACTACAGTGCTGAAACCCAGTGGCCCGGTTTTTCTTGGGTTTCTCAGACATAATGCCAGCTTAACCAAAATCTTGCCCTTTTTCCGCAGATGCCAGGCAAGACTATCTTATCGGTTCCCAGTGGTGTCACGGGTCGTGGAAAACCGTAATGAAATCTGTTTTTTTAGAACCGATAAGAACTGGGAACCGCGACTTAAAAGCTCTCAAATGCTTGAGAATAAAGTTTTAAAACAACCTGATCGGTTCGAACCGAACCGATAAACATTTACAAGTTCCACACAGAAATAAACCTGTCTATTACTTACAGTACCACAGACAGAGCTTGAACTGATCGGTTTGATGTTAAAATAATAATAATCGCAGTTGAATTTAACCGAGAAAAACTGTTTTAAACCGAGAAATGAACCGAGCAGTAGGAGGAATCTCCAGAGCGACTGTTCAGTGAGGCGGAGTAAAGAATCTGACAGTTTCAGTTTGAAATCTTCCAGACAGAGTTTTCTAACCGAGAGCTCACGCTCCAAGTTCCATGCCTGGCATGGAAGTTAACTCTTTCACCTCGAAGCAGTTCTAATGGTGGGACAAACTGCAATAGTCATAATATAGCAAGACTTCATGTTGTTTGAATAAGCACAAAACACAGAGTGCTGAGCCATCCCAGTGGCTTGGCGGTGGCTCTACTGACTGCCATACCAGCGATATGGGTTCTGGAGCAAACTCAAGTCACTGGGGTCAGCTGGGAGGGAAGGCTCAAGCATCTGGAGCACTGCTGTCATCTTCTGGAGGAGGCAGGGTTGCATCTCCTACTATAGCCCTAACACCTAGTAGAGGCTAGGTATCACAGCAGTCGGGATGCCCAGAATGGTGGGGATGCTGGCAAGACACTCTGTGTCATTGCATGCCAATGTCCCTGAGGGAGAAAATCAGAGGAAACAATGGCAGCTGTGCAGGATGAAGGACAGCCTTCCAGCAGGCCTGGTACCACGGCCATGCCAGATGAAAACAGCCTTCCAGTGGGCCTGGCACCACAGCCATGCAGGATGAAGGACAGCTTTCCAACAGGCCTGGCACCAGGGCCTTGTGGAATGAAGGACAGCCTTCCAGCAGGCCTGGCACCAGGGCCTTGTAGGATGAATGACAGCCTTCCAGCAGGCCTGGCACCAGGACCATGCCAGACAAAGGACAGCCTTCCAGCAAGCCTGGCACCAGGGCCTTGCAGGATGAAGGACAGCCATCCATCAGGTCTGCCACCAGGGCCTTGTGGAATGAAGGACAGCCTTCCAGCAGGCCTGGCACCATGGCCATGCCAGATGAAGGACAGCCTTCCAGCAGGCCTGGCACCAGGGCCTCGCAGGATGAAGGAAGCCTTCCAGCAGGCCTGGTACCACAGCAGTACAGGATGAAGGAAGCCTTCCAGCAGGCCTAGCACCACAACTGTACAGGATGAAGGAAGCCTTCCAGCAGGCCTGGTACCACGGCAGTACAGGATGAAGGAAGCCTTCCAGCAGGCCTGGTACCATGGCAGTACAGGATGAAGGAAGCCTCCAGCAGGCCTGGTACCACAGCAGTACAGGCTGAAGGACGCTTCCAGCAGGTCTGGTACTACAGCAGTATAGGATGAAGGAAGCCTTCCAGCAGGCCTAGCACCACGATCATGCAGGATGAAGGAAGCCTTCCAGCAGGCCTAGCACCATGGCTGTGTAGGATGAAGGACAGCCTTTCAGCAGGCCTGGCACCATCGACTGGGCACCATCACCAGATTCTGTTGCTGGGGGTGGATGGGAAGGGCAAGTCCTCCAGTCCTGCCATGATGGACAAGTCATGGGGCTATAAAGAGTAAGCCCCAGAGATTGTGGGTGATGGAACTGGGGACAGAAGGGCCATCTGGATGAAGGCAGGCAGGGACCACGGAGGAAAAATACAATAATAATAAAATAGAGTGCTGTGCCAGCACATGGGCTAAAAACAAAACAGAAGGGTAATATTCAATGCACACTGAAAATAAAAATAAGAATTAGAATCGACATTCACCATCTTCAGGAATGATCCAGAAGAGAAAATTAAGCAAAGTTTGTCACCTTACTTGAATTAATTTTCTTTTATAAGTAATTATTTTATAAATAAGTCATGATAATTCCCCACCATAACCCCTACCCTATGGTGGAAACATTAAATCTAACTTTATTTTTTATCTTCAACCTGCATGTGGTCAGTACATTTACAGCTAGACATACAAACTGAAACATAGTTTAGTTGCACAGTATGGAGTAGGGCACTTTCTGAGCAATAATATGAATCGTAGTAAAACAGCATGAGGTAATCATGCCAGCCATAACTCAGCAGCCAAGGATCAAGGGCACCATATCTCCATTTGGAGCTCTGCATATGCAAGGCTATGTGCAGTACAAATAAGCCAGCTATGGATACCAAAGGTAGGTGGGAGGCCAGAGACTGGTTACAGGCCAAAAGGTAAGTTTGCTTCCCCTTACCCTGCCAGCCCTTCAGGTAGAGAACATACCCTCCACTTCTGCTTTTACTAAACAGCTCAAACATTTGTAGAGCAGTTTTATGTGGATTTCATGCATTCACATTAGCTGACTCTCATGACCGACAGGGAGGAACTTGGACAGAAGTCTAATCATATTCTTGCTTTATTTTTAAAATGGAAATGCAGCAATGCAGGAAGGCTTTATCATATTCAAGCAGGTGCCAGTGAAAGAGTATGCCAAGTTGTTTACGTGTTTAATACTCCACAAGGTTGCACTTAGCCTCAGCAGTGTGGTTACATCGTACACCCACTGGGAATATATTAGTCGATGGACAGAGCACATGGAATATCATGTTGTGGACATGATGTGGTTAACCACTATGGAGACTGAAGAAGTAAGGGCCTGTGGGCCCATTAGGCATGTGTACAAACAGAGTTTGCACACACATTAGGAAAGCAGAGGGCAATAGTTACACATATCCTACTGGGACAGCAGAAGTCAGGTCCTCAAAGAGCCATCCACTGGGAATGCTGGAGGCAGTGCCAAGTTACCCATTACAGAAGTGCAGGACAATAGCTATACATCCACTGGGAATGCCAGAGACTGCCTAGTTACCTATTAGAGAAGTTTGCAACAGGCACTGTGGGAAAGGGTGGGAAATACTGTAATTCTATAATCTTAAGGAAGTGTGACGTGAAATATGGGGCAGCAGCCACATATTCTTTAGAACAGTGTAAAACAGAGGTTACAAGACACTGTGAATTAGTATAGAAACATAGAAATTGTCGTCAGATAAGGACTGCTAGGCCCATCCAGTCTGCCCATAGGCCCTATACATGAAGCATCCTCTCCTAAGTGGTCAATGGCTTTTCATCACTCCCTTCCCACCCAAGGTTTTCCCTGTGCTTGTCCCACATATGTTTAAACCCCTCCATTGTGCTTGCCCCTACCACCTCTTGTGGCAGACTATTCTAAGTGTTCACCACCCTCTCCGTAGAAAAACATCCTCACTGTCCTCTTAATTTCCCTCCAATTTCATATTGTGCTCCTCTTTCTAGTATCTTTCCTACATTGGAAAAGATCTCTCACCTGCACCCTGTTTATGCCCTTGAGGTACTTAGAATGGAGAAGGTGCAGTATGGTCTGGTATCATATGGTATGGTATCAGTGTCTCCTCAAAGTATTATTGTATTGGGTCTTATGCTTTAGTTTTGAGCCCCTATGTTTTGCAGCATCCCCACCACATACGCTTTCTTGTCTCAGGTAGAGTACTAGCTTCCAATATTTTTTACAGTTTCTGTACTTGAGGGACCAAACAGAGGAAAACAACACAGGAAATGAGACAGAGAGAGAGAGAAATTAAAATTGTGCAAAAACTGAGAGAAAGAAATGGGGAGAATCACAGAACAAATGAAAATATATATCATACTTATGTTGCCTGGCAAATGCCCTCATCCTTTTAGTTTTCCATCAGAAACACTGTGGCATGGTAAGGTAGGGGGACTATATGGTACATGAATGGTATGATATGGATACGATCTGACATGGGCATGACATGGAATGTTATGAGCATGGCATGATATGGGTATGGTGTGATATGGTATGGGTAATGTATGATATAGTCTGTTATTTTCTGGTCTAAGTACAGTGTGGTATGGTATGGTATGGTATGAAATAGGCATGGTGCAGTGCCATATGATCTGCACTGGATCCAGTGCACAGTTGTATGGTATGTGTGCAATGTGATATCTTATGACTACAGTATGGTCTGTTATGGGCACAGTGTAGTGTGATATGGTTATCATGCTCTGTGGTCTGGTATGGTGTGGTGTGGTATGGTTATAGTATAATGTGGTATAGCTATAGTGTGGTATGGTATAGGGTATAGGTGCGTATGGTGTGGTATCAATATAGTGTGGCATAGTATGGTTATAGTGCACTGTGGGTAAGTATGCTGCAATATGGTTATTGTGGGGTGTGTTATGGTTCTAATATGATGTGGTATAACTACAACATGATATGGTATGGGTACAGTGTACTGTTGTTTGATAATAGTGTGATATGGTATGGTTATAATGTAGCATGGTATAGTTACTAAGTAATATACCACGACAGGGTGTGGGTTAGGCTGAGATTTACCCACGCCTGGTGTAGATGTGGTCATGGGGCCGCAGACTGAGTGAGTAAACCACACCAGAAGTGGATAAAATGTCTGCTTAATTAATTCAGTCCTTGTTGAAATACTTTCAGCCTGTAAAAGTCTGCTTAATTAATTCAGTCCTTGTTGAAACACTTGTTCCTCCCAATATCCCAATTCAGCACAGCCTCCATCAGTGTTCCTCTCCACCCTTTACCTTTATAACCAGCCTTTTCTCTCTCCTTCCTCACAGCATACCCCCAGACAACGGAGGTCACGAGGGCTTGCTTCAGCCCTCCCCACGGCCCAAAAGGAGCCACCGAAATCCTGCCCAGGTACAGTTCACCTCGCTGCCTGGTCGACACCACTGCAGTACAGATCACACTGAGATTGCCGCAGCGTCTCGCTACCCACCGCCCCCACCACCACCTTGGTCAGCTCTCACATAAATAGGTTCTAGCACATCACATGAGCACAAAAATAACCTATCAGCCCTTTTCCCATATGCAACTTATCAACTCTCCACTAGCGCCGCCCTCCAACCTAGTTCCAGCAGCTCCTACCACCTAGTCTTTCATGCTAGCACCACGGGCTGCAGTTACAGCTACCCCTCGGAGCTTCTGTGAGCTACAGCTTGCAGTAACACCCCTGTGTTGTCACTGGGGTGTCTAGCAACAGCACTGTAGCCAGTAATGTTGCTGCCAGTATTGTGCCTTTCACAATCTGCCTGGCCATTTTTTTCCCCTGTTCCCCTATGGCTGCTGCACTCTTCCCTGGAATCTCCCTCGCCCTGTGTCGCTGTTACCTGCTGCCCTCAGGACTGTCTCCACAGCCCTCTCTGACCCGCTGAGGGCATGGCCAAACTCCTTGGACCGCAAGCCAACTTGCCCTCTTCAAGTCCCCCTGCCTGGCTATCCGCCAAAGGATTAAAATTGCCCACCTGAACGTTCATAGTATCTTCACAACCTAACAGAACTTACTGCCTGGGTGGCACATTACGAACCAGATATAATGGGATTTCAGAAACTTGGCTCAAGCCACACATCCCTAATTCAGTGTGTACCCTTCCGCTACAGCCATAGCAGACAACACAGGGCAGGGAATAAGCTAGTGGCGGGGAGCTCCTCTATTACAAGGTGCACCTGAATGTGTCTACCATTGATCACTCACCACCTACTTCCCCAGCATGCGAGTTCCTGCACGCACTTCTGTTAGGTTACACAAAAAAGTACACCTGGTCTGTGCCTACAACCCCCAAAGGGCGGAGGAGCTGGACCTCCTCACTACTTGATTGCATTAGTGATGAGGCTGGCCCTCATGAGGTACTAGTTCTGGGTAACTTTAATCTTAACTGGATGGGGTCCAACTCCAAACAATATGAGCCCTTACTCTCGGGCCTTGCCTTAAGGCAACTCATAATGGAACCCATAGCCTCTCCTCATGGAGGAAAAGGGTCCCTTATTGACTGTGTTCTGTGCAACAGACCAGACAGAATAATATCATCAGGTATTCTTCCAGATGTCATGTCTGATCACTCTCCAATCTACTGCATTTGGGGCATCTCCTCACCCAAAATCCTCACTAAAGTGATCCAGTTGAGGGATTATTCAGAATTTAACCTAAACGACTACCTTGCAGACCTCGACAAGCCGAAGGCCACGGGTCACAGCCACAAATGACCCGCATGAGCTCTTGACCATTTCATAGTGGGTTGTCCCCTGCAGAACAAACATGCCCCTTCACTAGAAGGAAGGTGAGGGCACTGTCACTAAATGGCTTCACGGTGGCCTATTCTCCCTCATGAAGCTTAGGGACAAATGCTGGGAGAGAAACAAGGACTCCCGTGACAACAATGACCTCTTAGAATATCGGCAGCTTAGAAACTCCTGTAAATGAGCCATCCGCTCTGCAAAGGCAGTTCTGCTCAATCTGCCCTGTTATCCTCTGCCAGCAATCCAAGGAGCTTCTGGCAAAATATCAAAATGTGGTTGGTGGGTCCGCTAGAGTACAGGTCACCGACATGCTCCTTGGAGGGTCAGCTGCAACAACTCACTCACCATTTCCAACGCCTTTAGCTCCCTGTTCTCTGACCTGTCTGCCTCCCTTCCCAGTCCTCTGCCCCCAAGTCTCCTGGTCCCTCCCTGAACGGACTCACCTCCCGACCTCCCTTCTACCTAAAATGGGTCTCAGTAAAAGAGACCCAGAAGCTTCTTGCTGGTCTCTCCCTCACAGCAGGGCGGGCACGACAGCCTTGAACCTAAACAGCTCAGGCTGGGGCATCCCTCCTTGCCAGGCCTGTCACGCATATCTTCAACACCTCTCTAATCTCTGGGATCATCCCTGACATATGGAAAGTGGCCAAGGTTGTCCCTGTCTTAAAACAGGGTAACCCCAAAGATCTCCAGAACTACCGACCCATCATTATTCTGTCTGCTACCTGCAAGCTTCTGGAGAAGGTAGTTGCCTCTCAGCTCTCCCACTACATTTCAGAATCACAACCTTCTCTCCCTGCACAACACGGCTTCAGGAAAGGACAGCACATCTACTGCTCTTGCTGTGGTTACCTCTGTGATCAGGACCACTGCTGATCAAGGCAATCTGACCAGAGCTATCTTTGTGATCTCTTGAAGGCCTTTGATTGGGTTGCCCTCCCTCCTCAGCTCCACTCTTCTGTCCCTTGGTTCTCCCCCTGCCCATGCCTGGTTCTCAAACTACCTCTCTAGCAGGCAGCAATACACTAACTTTAACCATACCCTCTCCAACCCCTCTTCAGTCATCTATGGGGTCCCCAGGATCTGTCCTTGGACCCATTCTGCTCTCCCTTTTCATTAATGAACTGCCGTCTGTTACTGCCCATGGACATACCACCTTTATGCGGATGAGCTCGTCATTCTGGCCAGCTCCCAGGACATCACTACCATAAACTCGGCTAAATTCTGACTTTATGCATATTCAAACCTGGCTAGTGGACCATAAGCTACCATCAATCTAAAAGACCCAAGCCATGCTCTTTGGCTCCTTGATCAAGACTAAAACCTGCCTGCTCCCTTAAAGATCTATGGGGTTGATGGCTCTCCCCACAGACGGTGGGTGCTGGCAAGTATCTGGGCATCACCCTTGACCCGCTACTGGATCTTACCTACATATTTGGAACATATGTAAGGCAACTAATAGCAAGCTTTGTCTTGCTATAGAGCAAACAGCCTCACCCGGCTGCATGAGTGGCCCTAGCTAGGGGTCCTCCTACCAATGCTCTGCTATGGGCTTGTATCCTTTGCCCATCCCTAAATCTAGCCTCACGAAATGGGACACTCCTTATAACAATATTTGCCGCTTTGCAGTCTCGGCCCCTCCCTCACGACCACTGTGATCTTTACACGCACTGGAGTGGCTCCCTCCAGAAAAGCACCGCACTTTTGTCCTCGAAAACTTCATCGACAACATTGTCAGAACGGCTACCCCTTCTGCCCTTGCCCTTCCCTCAAACATGGCACCCCAACCTAACACTAAGATCCAGGGATTAGCTGGATCACCTGGTTCCAAAACCCGCACCCTTGCGGATGATTGAGCTTTCACCGCCCTCGCAGCCAAATGTGGAACTCCCTTCCAAGCCTTCCTGCCCTCAAGCACCCAGTGAGGCGTGGGTCTATGCTCTCGGCCAGCTGGCGGTCCGGCGCATCGCAAGGCCAACCTAGGGGACCAGGAGGTGGGAGAGACAGCCAGGAAGTCAAGCCTTCCCTGCCCTCAAGCACTCAGCGAGCGCCCGGGCTACGCTCCGCCAGCGGGCGGTCGGCGACTGCAAGGCCGACCTAGGGGACCAGGAGGCGGGGGAGACAGCCAGGAAGTCAAGCCTTCCTGCCCTCAAGCACCCAGTAGCGCCGGGACTACGCTCTGCCAGCCAGGCGGTCGGCGACCGCAAGGCCGACCTAGGGGACCAGGAGGCCAGGAGAGACAGCCAGGAAGTCAAGCCTTCCCTGCCCTCAAGCACCCAGTGTGGCGGGGCTCGCGCTCCACCAGCAGGCGGTGGCGGCCGCAAGGCCGACCCTGGGGACCAGGAGGCCGGGAGAGACAGCCAGGAAGGTATGGAAGCTGCAGCCAATCGGGAGGCTTAACCTGACTGAGCCTTGCAGCCGATTGGTCCTCCTGCTCCATAGACTTCTGTATTAACCTTACACTGCTGAAGCTGGTTGGGGATTGTGTGTTTTTGGTCTAAACTGTCTAAAAGAGCTGTTCTCCTGTTTTTGCTAAAATAACTAAGGACTCTGTTAACTGTTAAAGTGAAATTGAATTACAGCCTTTTGGTGGATTTCTAGTGGGCCAGACGCTAAGGCGCAACCTCCCAGCCTTTTGTTGTGTAAATTAAGTCACACTGCTTGCAGAATCACTTGATTTCTGCTATTTTCTTTTATATTAACTGTGCCTTCCTGTGTCTCCCTCCAGTCAAGCCTTCCCTGCCCTCAAGCACCCAGTGGCGCCAGGGCTACAGCTCTGCCAGCGGGCGGTCGGCGACACGAAGCCGACCTGGGGACCAGGAGGCGGGAGAGACAGCCAGGAAGGTGAGGGAAAGCCGCAAAATTTTTGCCCACCTGCCCTCCCCTGTGTGTACATTTATAGGCATCTTCCTACCAAATTTTATCTCCCGCCCACAGCATTACTCTCAATCAATAATCTGTCAGTGGCCCTGTGGCGCCACCTACTCTGCAGTCCTTCCCTGTTCTCATTGTAGGTAACTAATAACTGCCGCATTCAAAATGGGAGACTCCTCTTACTGTTCTCTCTCTCTCATTTGTGATGTTTAGTGAGGATGAAGACATCCCGATCCATACCATACTGAATAATGCAGCCCACCAGCCTAGCCTCTCTGTTACACCTCCAGTGGATGTTGACCGGATCCTCACATTTACCCTACCGATGTTACATCATAATCAGTGGGGTAACCCACAAAGGGGACGCAACCTGTCATGTACTTTTACGCTCAATGCTCCATTTTGGGTCCACAGTTCCCCTACACCTGTCCACCAAATTAGCACTCTGTGACAGGATACCAAGTCGCAACCCCAAGTGGATCACCTCAAAGCAGTGGCCTCGAGCAAGAAGAGAAGGCCCAAAGACAGTCCCATCTTCCTGTCTTTCAAGCCCTTACGAAACTCTTATTCCTTCTGCTGATCTGTGTTGGTAATGTTGAAATCAATCCAGGCCCTCCAGAGGGCATCACCTCCCAGCAGATCTTGCCTCCATCAAAGGACTAAGCTTCCTTCATATCAATGCATGCAGCCTCCTGAAAAAGCTTTCATTATTACAAGCCTGGGTAGCCCATACTTTGCCAGACTTTCTCGTAATATCCGAGACATGGCTCAAACCTGCAACAACAGACAGGAGGTAAATCTACCCAACTACCAAATATTCAGAGCAGATCGCCTTGACAAGGGTGGTGGAGTAGCTATTTATGTAAAGTCAAATATATCTGCATCTTGCCTTAGTGCAACATCATTGCCTAAAGAATTCGAATGTATATCCCTTAAAATAATTCTCCCCAACATGGCAGCTTTTCAACTAGTTGGTTGCTATAGGCCCCCTCTGCTGACCACAGACTCTTAACCCATCTGGGGAACCTAATCAAATTGGCCCCTGAAGATATCATAATCCTAGGTGATCTAAACCTAAACTGGCTCTCAAGACAGCTGCACCTCTAGTATCATTCTGTGATACACATGGGCTTACACAACTGATAAATGAACCAACAAGAATCAATTTAAAGAATAGAAGTAGTAGCTCCTACTTGACATTATGCTGGTAAACAAACCCCACCTATTCTCACACGCTGGAGTGCTATTCAGTGACATAAGTGACCACTGTCTCATAGCAGGAATAAGATCATCCGGCAAACCAGCTAACCAGTAAAATTCCTTCTGAGAAGATCTAAGAAAAACCTTAATATTGAGGGATATCTCCATGACTAAGCCACTCTACATGCTTGGCAGGTGTTCTACCTTACGCATTCTGTGGAAAAAGCACATCAGGTGTTAAATAGCATAATCATAGGTGCCCTTAACACTCATGCACCAATCACTAGTGTCAGAACAAAAAGCAAATCTTGCCGCTGGTTCTCAGCCGACCTTAAATCGGCACTGTTGGACAGAGATAAACTATGGAAACTGGCAAGGAAGACTAAGGAACCAAATGACTGGATGCTGTTCAGAAAAGCCAGAAATAGCTGCACCAAGAAAGTAAGGATGCTAAGGCTGCTTTCTATATGGCTGAACTTGCGCCTCTTACCACAATCCTGCTAGATTCTGGGGCACCATCAAGGGATCTTAGGACAGGACTCTAGCACCTCTCTGCCATCTCAAGTGCACCTTAATAAGGTTGCTATCTCTGATAACGGAAGTACTGGATGCATTCAATAATCATTTCACTACGGCTGGCCTTGCTTTTGACACCTCTCCAGCTAATCTATTGCGGGCACAACTAAACTCCCAGTCTACTGAGGTTCAGAGGGCTGTTTCTTCCTTCTCCTTCAAACCGGTTTTATTGAAGCAAGTAGAGGACCTAATGCTGCATTTGGACACTAAAAAAGCAGGTGCAGACTCTCTTGACCCCTATTTTCTAAAAATTGCAATTCATGTGCTTGCAGTTCCATTAACACATCTTTTTAATCTATCATTAACCTCTGGCTCTATTCCTTTGATATGGAAAACAGTCCAAGTGTTTCCCTCCTAAAATCAGGGGACCCCATGGACCTCCAACAACTACAGGCCCATATCCATTCTTCCTGTGCTTTCCAAGATGCTAGAGAAATTAGTAAGCATCCAATTAGAGACTACCTTGAAGTTAACAACCTCTTAAATCCTGCTCAATCTGGATTTAGGGCGAGCACAAGCACCATTCTGCACTGGCCAAGTCATAAATGACTGGCAAACTGAGCTTGACAAAAGAGCAGTGTCTGTGCTGTATTCCTTGATCTAAGCAAAGCATTCGACACCGTGGATCATGAGCTGCTACTCTTCACTACACTCCATAGGCTTAGACCCACCCTCTCTTAAGTGGTTCAGATGTTACCTCACTGATAGAACACAGCAGGTGAAAGCTGAAGGTGACTTATCCTCATTAAAATCGCTTCTAAGAGGGTTCCTCAAGGATCTATCCTGGGCCCCATCCTTTTGCCATTTACATTAACAACATTGACACTAATCTCACCAAAGCCAATGTTCACCTCTTTGCAGATGACACTGTTTTATATGTCAGTAACCCATCGCCTGCAGTGGCCTGTGAAATTTTACAATCAGAATTCTCCCTCTTGCAACACCAATTTGAGAAAAACTCCTCCTAAATGCAAAGAAGACAAAAGCTATGTTCTTCTCCACTAATAACCATACTAACACCTCCTCACCAAGCAATCTTTCCCATTTATCCACCATCCTTGGAGAAAGCCTGGACTATGTAGATAAATTCAAATACTTAGGGGTGTGGATTGATAGCAGGCTTGACTACACTCATCATATTGAAGAACTTCTGAAAAACTTAGCAGAGGCTCGGCCTATTCTTCAGAATTAAACATTTTCTAACCAGAGACTCAAGGCTGAGACTAATCCAGGCCTCATTTATCTCATTTATCGACTATGCAGACTTCCTTATGGTCACTGTCCTATTTCCTACTTAAGCAAATTGGATACCTTGTATCACAGAGCACTCTACGTTTATTACAGATCTTCCATTCAACACTCATCATTGCTCTCTCTATGCTGCAGTTGGTTGGACATCCCTACACCTCAGAAGGAACAGAAATGCTGCACTATGGATATACAAAGCCTTGTCTAATAAACTTCCATCCTATATTTTAGACTGCTTTACACTGGCCACAGCTAGGTCCTATGCCTAAGAAGCAACAACTTCATCACGCTTAAGTTACCAAAGCCTACACCCGGCATGGGAGGTCTGCAATCAGCTACTCTCTAGCATTGGCATGGAATTCTCTACAGAAGACCCTAAAGTTGACCAACTTTATACCTCTAGCATCCTTTAAAAGCTCTCGTAAGTCTCTTCCCAGAGAAATGCAATTGCTATCACAAGGCCTAGTCCAGTCACATTCACAACCCTCCCCTTTCAGTCAGCAATTATTATTGACAGCTCTTCCATAAATCTTCCCTTAGTTTTCCCTCCCTCACAGCCCCTTTTTGTATCTCAGCCCCTTTCATACCTTTTACAGCTTAGCTTCACCTGACTAAGACCTCCACACCAATTCCTGGCACTTACTTCTACCCCAACCACTCCTCCATACCTCCTACTACTAGTAGCCTTAGCTCTCTCTGAATCTCCCACCAGCACCTCCATGTCATTCGTCAGAGGCTGCTTATCATCATTTTGTAGTCATAAATCATTACATCTGTTTGTCTCGTTAGTTTGCCCTGGAGCCTGTAACCACCTGTTACCATGTAGTGCGTGCTTGCTTTGGCTCCTCTATTGGATCTTGGACATTCTGGTTTCTTCTAGGGTACTTCTATTGTATCCTACCTTGTCCTGTTAGGTTGAATCATCCGTATCCTTCATTTGTATATATGTTTATATTACTGTATCTGTTTAAATATGTGTTCTGTAAATGTCTGCTATTGTACCTTCAATTTGATCCTTGACCTATCAGGTCCATCTTGTAAATGAGCTTTGCTCAATGATGTCCTGAATAAATAAAGATTTGATTGAATGATTGATTGAATTCGGTCCTCCTCCTCCCATCCCTGCTTTAAAGCCTCCTTATGGGCTTCCTGAAATCAGCCTCCACCTGTCTCTGCACCTCTTAGATCACAGCTGGGCACACTCTTTCTCCCAGTCTATTGTTGGTGGGGCGTGGCCCCAGCGTTTAAAACACTTCTCCTCCAGAAACTGGTCGATAAAACAATAAGTTGGCATCTTTGCACTGAGCCCACTCCTACCCACCTGTCCCAGAAGGGTACCCTGCCTTATCCCTCTTTCCAGGTCTCTCTCCTGTAGTTTTGTACTCCTCCTGTTTACCACTACTAGTACCCCCTCACAGGTATAGCTTACCCCTATATTGTTTGCCCTGTTGGCTCTGTCTGCACTATTCTGTATTATGGTGTTAACTACCTAATCATCTAGTATGTATCTTATGCTGCTATCTAAACATTATCTGTTTGTGCCTAAAGTCTCTTTTTGCTGTTAGCTACCTATTAATCTCTGTTATGCCTGATGTTTTTCTGTGTGTTAACATTGACTCTTCCTGCTGTTCTTGAATGTATGTACCTTGTAATCCTCCCAGGTCACACCTGAAAATAGGCACTTGGCTGTCTAGTGTGCATACCCAATTAACAAAAGCAAATAAATAAATAAATAAATAAAATCCCATCATAACCCACACCATGGAGTGGTATATTGCAATTATACAATATTCCCTTTTAAAGATTTTTTGAGATTAAAGTGGTTTTACTTGAAAATAAACAGTTTTTAATAGATTTTCCTGTACTATCCTTCCTTTGTATTATTAAATAGTTCCCGTTGTTGGGTAGAATATTTTTTGTAGAGATGGCAGTCCCCCACCACCACCAAATACACAAACACCCCACCCCCACCTCTGGTTGCTAAAATCATTTTTAAGCCTTTCCCTCCATCCTCTCCAGGTCTCTCTTGGAGGACCCTTCCCTAGTTTGACTCAGGGAGAAGCACTGCCTCTCACAGTTTCTGTCCCTGCTGACAGCAAAGTGAAAACAAGGGCAAACCTTAATTTCTCTTTCTTGTCTCTCACTCCCATTAAAATGTTGTGCATAGTTTCATTGGAGCAGCCCACATGCTTTCGTTTAATTTTTGATGAAAAAAGGCAACATTCCCCCTTTCTTTCACTGGAAACTGGTGTGGCATACAGTGGCAAGCCTAATGGGCTGCTGTCCACCTGTCTGCTCACTCCTGGGTTCAGTCCTGCAGTGAGAAGAATGCGTGTGTCGGTGGATTTTTTTTCTTTTTATTGTTATAAGGCTGGATGGAGTGGGGAGGCAGTGGTCAGCACAAGAGAGCCGGAAGGAACAATTGTAGTCAGAGTCATTCTTAGAAGCGATGTTGGAGCCAGAGGTTTGTGGTACTGAGCTTATCTGAACTGGGTCAGGAGTTGTTTTATTCATACTTTTTTATGATTGTTAACTTTGCTGCATGCTAAGAGGACAATATAAATATAATGCCAAGGCCGGGGACCTACTGGCACCACAACGGAGGTGATAGGGAAGCTGCACTGATTGCCGTGATAACTTCAAGGGACCCAGCATTAAAGGAAGTGGCAGCTAAGGATCTAGCGGGAACTAGGCATGCAGTAAACTGAGAAGCCATGGTCTCGGTTTAGCCTGTAATGGCTTTTGGAGGCATACCTAGTATTGAAGTGCAGTACTTTTTTTGTTTTATTTAAGTTTTCGGTAGCTATAGTGGGTTTGGGGACTGCTGGTCAGATGATTTTTAAAATTTGCGGTTTCTGTTATGGGCTCTGTGAGAACCCACCTCTCCCTCTGGGCTGAAACAGCTTTTAGAGAGGTGTCTGTCCTCGGTATTCGCTGCCACCAGCTGGACTTTCCTTCGGCACCTCTTTCAAGTGTACAAACTTGAATAATTAAACGATGCAATTGCACAAGTTAAAGTCTGGTAGTGTGTCTCTCTTGGGTGGTGGATGCTACACAGAATTTACCTCAGCCAGTGGAAACCAAATATTACCTTAGACAAATGACATCATAGACACAACTGTTGAGCAAATAAATAGCTTTTACTTAACAGAAAGTGCAATGAGCATTTACAGGATATGTATTTACAACACAAGAGAATAACACTCATACAGGAAAGGTAAACAAATGTTTTAAATAACAGATGGCAAAAGAAGAAGGCTAATGCTGACATATGCTATCACTAAACTTACCCTTCTCTGTCCTTACAAGAGACACTGGACCCTGTTCTAACTGCCAGCTCCCACGGACATAGCTACCAGGTAGGCTCCAAGCTTAATGTTTCTCACAGCTTCCAAAGGCAAGAAACCTTCTCTGCCTTCAGAAGCTAGATATTTCATGGAGAATAGGTCATTCCTATTCTCCCTTTAAATGCACCAACCAACTAACATATATGTATTTAATTGTCCCAATCAGAGTGAACACCTATTGGTGACCAATTATATTTCCTTTTCACCTTAAGTTAATATTTGAATGATCCAGTCCATTCAAACTGCCCTGTGTCCCTGTCTGCAAGGTCTGTGTGTGTTCGGAGATGTCCACTCAGATTTATGACCCAGCTCTTATGTAGCAGCTAGAATTCCACAAGCTGGATGCTGCTGGAGGATTTCAGCCTCAGTGTATTTTTTCACACAGCTAAAAAATAAGGTACCTACAGAATCCAGACCATCAACTCTTTCCTTCCCATTTCTGTCACATCTCCCCCAGATAATGAAGGCGTGTCCTTGGGCCACCCCAAATGACACAGCCGTTCATGCAATTACTGGAAGTGCCCAAAAGTATCCAGCCAGGCCATTAGCCTTGTCTAGATAGCCCATCCGCATTTGCATTTTGTTTGCCACTGCGATGCTGGAAGGTCATGCTGTATGCCTGCAGTACCAAACTCCGCGTAGTAGTTTACCATTTTGCCCACTGGACCTATGAAGCCAAATCAGGGATTATGATCTGTGACCACAGTAAATTATCTCCCATATAAGTAGGCTGCAGCTTCTGAAGGGCCCACACTATTCCCAAGCATTTCTTCTCAACCAGGCATATGCCTCCTCTCTGGGCAAAAGCCTCTGGCTGAGGTACACAACGGTGCTCCTCCCCTGCTGGGTAACTTGGCTCAGCACAGCCCCAGCCCATGATCTGAGGCATCCACATGGACCATAAACTTTTAAACTATAATTGGGGCTAGCCAATACAGCTGAGCTGCTTAAGGCCTTTTAGTTCCTGAAAGCGACCTCACAACCTTCTGACCACTTCACTGTATCTGGCTTCCCTTTTTGGTTAAGTCTGTCAGGGCTTAGCCAGATCGCTATAGCGGGAACAAACCTCGTAGTACCCTGCTGTCCCTAGAAATGCCCTGACCTGTTTCTTTGTGGTAGAAGTAGGCCAAGCCAGGATGGCATCAACCTTGGCAGGCTCTGGATGGATGTGTCCACTACCCACCCGGTGCCCAAAGTAGGATACTTCTGCCATACCTATCTGGCACTTCTCTGCCTTGACTGTCAGACCTGCCTTCTTTATCCTAGGAACACATCCGCACATTCTTGATGTGCTCATCCCAGGTTTGGCTGTATATGGCTATATCATCCATATAAGCCAATGCAAACTCACCTACCCCAGACAGAATGCGATCTACAAGCTGTTGAAAGGTTGCAGGTGCATTTTTCATTCCAAATGGCATTACCTTAAATTTGTATAGACCAAATGGAGTAACAAAGCTGATCTTTCCCTGGCTGCAGGGGTCAGAGGCACCTGCCAATAGCGCTTTGTTAGGTCTATTGTAGTTAAATACTTGGCTCCCCAGTCGCTCCAGGGTCTCATCTGTTCTGGGCATGGGATAAGCATCAGACTCTGAACAGCTATTAAGCTTCCCGTAGTTCACTGAGAATCGTGAGGTGCCATCCCTTTTGGGGATCAGTACCACAGGGGATGCCCAGGGGCTACTAGATTCCTGGATTACCCCCAGTTCCTGCATCTCTTTGAGCTCCTCTTTCACAGTCTGCTTAACATGCTCAGGTACCCTGTAGGTGACGCTGTTTCAGGGATCCTGGGTGCCTGTATCTACATGGTGCTCTGCCATCGTGGTGTACATCAGTTTCCCGTGAACATGTCCTCAAATTCTCTCAGCACACCCCTAATTTCTTGAACCTGGGCTGGCATCAGCTGTTCAGAGAGGTAAGGTTGTCCACAGAGGATGCAACCCTGGCCTCCCAAGTAAGTCCACCAGTGGATCTACCTCAGTTTCCTCCTCTGGGAACTGCATACAGTGAGGACCATTTCCTCCCTGTCATGGTAGGGCTTCAGCATGTTAACATGATACACCTTTCATTTGCATCTCCTGTCCAGTAGCTCTATCATGTAATTGATGTCACTAACCTTTTGGACAATGGGGAATGGCCCCTCCCATGCTGCCTGTAATTTATTCTGTCAGACAGGGATGAGTGCCATCACTCGCTGTCCCACCTCATATTCTCTGACTTGGGCCCCACGGTCATGACCACACTTTCTGCCGCTGTTGTGCAGTGGCCAGGTGCTCCTGAGCAAACCCCATGAGCTCTCTAAGGCAGGTCCTGAAGTTCAGGACATACTCCACAACAGACTCCCTTGGGAGGCACGGTCACCCTCCCATTCATCCCGAATCAAATCTAGGGGCCCCCGTGACCCTATGACCAAACAGGAGCTCAAAGGTGAGAACCCTGTGGACTCCTGTGGGACTTTTCTGTATGCAAATAGCAGATGGGCAAATATTTGTCCCAGTCCCTCTTATGCCAGTCAGCAAAAGTCCTTAGCATGGTCTTAAGGGTTGAATTAAATCGCTCCACTAGACCATAAGCTTGGGGATGTTTTGAGCTGCTTCACCCCACACTTCTCCCACAAACTACTCATTAACCCTGACATAAAATTGGCACCGGTCTGACAGTATCTCCTGGGAAAGCCCACTCGCTAAATATTCCCAACAGTGCATCTGCCACTGGTTCTGCCTCAGAGGATGTTAGGACCACTGCCTCTGGGTACCTGGTGGCATAGTCTAAAACTACCAGGACATACCACTTGCCAGTGCGACTTGGGGTGCTCAATGGCCCCACTATGTCTACCGCTACCCTCTTGAAGGGTTCATTAATAATGGGCAGGGCACCAAAGCTGCCTTGGCCTTGTCCCCATTTTTCCCCACCAGCTGGCACTGTGGACAGAAGTCCTGCAATAATTTGCCACATCCTTGCCAATACCAGGCCAGAAGAAATTGTTGGTTTAGATGCTTTTTTCGTCACCTCACCCCCAAGTGCCCTGAAAAGGGATATCATGTGCAAGGGCCAAAGCTGCTGACGGTGAACCTTAGGGACTACCAGCTGCTGGAGTACCTCACCATCTAGCCCTTCCTCTGTTGTACATTCTCTGTACAACAGCCGATTATCCCAGTAAATGGACTCTTTACCCCCTGAGAATGCTCAGCCCTATGAGCTATTTCCTCAGTTTTTCCAGGGTAGGGTCCCAGTTGCTGTGCAGCACTCACCTGCCCTCGTCTGACCCTCTCAGTGCCCCTTCTGAAGGAAGTCCTGTGGCTCCTCTATTTGTGACTGGGGTTCTGGACTGCTGCTTCAGCCAGCCCCTCCCTGTGCTAGACACTTCCTCAGCTTCTGAGGGTGTGGCTGAACCACCCAGAGTCAACCCTCTTACCCTCAGAAGCTTGCCCTGTGCCTGACTATGAGTTACAACACACCGTTTTTACTGGGGTCCAAATCCTTCCCACAATCATACTTACAGGTAGGTCCTCTACAACTCCCACCTCCTTTCTACATGGCCCTTCCCAGCTCAGGAAGACTCTAGTCATTGGTAATGGAACTGGTGGCCCTGTGAATGCCTGGACCTTGGAGTATTTCCCAGGTACCATCTGCTCTGCCGAATGAGATCCTGCCTGACCAGAGAGATGTTAGCACCTGTGTCCCACAGTCCCTGTGTTACTATTCAATTAACTGTAATAGGATGCAGATTCTCATCGAGAAGAGTGGTTCTTCAGACTGACACACCCTACAAACACACCAGTGCCCTTTTGATCACCCCTGCCCCATATCTCTGCCCTTAACCAGTTTCCGAGGGCAGTTATATCTCAGCGTCCCACTTGACTGCAAATATGACATTTCTTGGGACCTATTTCTTGAATCCCTTAGAATCAGAGGGCTCTACTTTGGGCTCAGGTGCAGGCTGGTTTCCTTTGGGCTGCCCCCCATGGGATCCCTTATAACCTATGTCTTCACCCCACCATAAGACTTATGCTGTGTGTATGGCGGCTAGACAGATACTGCCACGCTTCCTGCCACCTCTGTGGAAGAGGCACATGCCCTGTCTATGAGCCATACAGCATGTCCTCAGGTACAATTTTGAGGAATTGTTCTCTCATCAATACATCTTTAATCAGTTCCACAGTAGTTGCTTTAGCCCTCCATCCACCTATCAAGGTAAGTATACAGTTTAACCTGCAGTTCTGCATAACTGTCTTCTGGGCTTTTCTTAACTCTCTAAATTTCCTTCTATAAGCCTCAGGAGTTAATTCAAAATGTTTCAACAACACTGTTTTCACTTTATCATAATCAGCATAGTCTTCATTACTCATTTTAGCAAATGCATGCAACACTCGCCCGTCAGCAAGGGTGTGAGATAAGTTGACCAGGAAGCCTTAGTTAATTTTAATTGATCATACTCTCTCAAATGACCTTAAAAATAAATCAAGGTCATCTCCCTCTTTAAACTGAGGGAATAATTTAGAATTAATTTTGGCTTCATGAGGTAAACTCACTCCACCATTACTCACGGTTTGCTGCTGGCAGTAATCATCTCCTTCTCGTGCTGTCATTCTTTTCTCTTTCTTTGTTCTTTCTCTCTGTCTGCCAGTCTCTTTTCTTCCAGTTTTCCTCGGCTTCCTGTCTTCTGGTCTCTGCTTCCCACCTTCTTGCTTCTGCTTCAGCATCCAGTCTTTTTCGCCTCAGTGCCCTTTCTTGCAGCACCAGCTGCAGTCGCGGTACCTCAAGCTGGTTTGGGGTCTGCTGCCTCAGTTCCTGACTCACCCCAGCGACTGTCTGTTTCAGATCATGTCCCAAGAGAGTAGCTATGAGGTCTGCCTTTTCGTCTGCTTTAGACCTTCAGGCAGAATCCCTTTTCCTGGCACCTTTCAACAACCTGTGGCACAGTAAGTGAGTCATACTCCGTGGAGCTCATTCTCTATTGCTACACTTTACTGTGCTAACTAGAAAAAAAATAAAACTGTTGTATAAATGTATCCTCTTATATATCCTGTTTTGCAATGCTAAAGTAACTGTTCCACTGGCAAACTCTGTATCTCAGTGTGCTACACAGTCCGCTATCATCACCTCACCACTGCCAACCAATATGTGACAACCCACCTCTCCTCTGGGCTGAAACAGCTTTTAGAGAAGTGTCTGTCCTCGGTATTCACTGCCACCAGCTGGACTTTCCTTCGGCACCTCTTTCAAGTGTACAAACTTGAATAATTAAGCGTGCAATTGCACAGTTAAAGTCTGGTAGTGTGTCTCTCTCAGGTGGCGGATGCTACACAGAATTTAATCTCAGCCAGTGGAAACCAAATATTACCTTAGACAAATGATATCATAGACACAACTATTGAGCAAATAAATAGCTTTTACTTAACAGAAAGTGCAATGAGCATTTACAGGATATGTATTTACAACACAAGAGAATAACACTCATACAGGAAAAGTAAACAAATGTTTTTAAATAACAGATGACAAAGAAGAAGGCAAATACTGACATATGCTATCACTAAACTTACCCTTCTGTCCTTACAAAGAGACACTGGACCCTATTCTAACTCCCAGCTCCCACGGACATAGCTACCAGGTAGGCTCCAAGCATGTTTCCCTCACAGCTTCCAAGGCAAGAAACCTTCTCTGCCTTTCAGAAGCTTTATGCTCTATGGAGAATAGGTCATTCCTATTCTCCCTTTAAATGCATCAACCAACTAACATATATGTATTTAATTGTCCCAATCAGAGTGAACACCTATCGGTGACCAATTATATTCCTTTTCACCCTAAGTTTATATTTGAATGATCCAGTCCATTCAAACTGCCCTGTGTCCCTGTCTGCAAGGTCTGTGTGTGTCTGGAGATGTCCACTTGAGATTTATGACCCAGCTCTTATGTAGCAGCTAGAATTCCACAAGCTGGATGCTGCTGGAGGATTTCAGCCTCAGTGTATTTTTCACACTGCAAAAAAAAACATTTGTCAATGCCGAATGTTTGCTTGCTGGCATTGGCATTGGTAGTGTAGAAGTTACAGAGCTACATAATAGAATGGCAGTGAAGTATTGAACTGAAGCTAACCCCACCACCACCCTGCAGAGTGACAGGCATTGGGTGTGCCTTTGGGTCATCAGGCATAACAGCCACACCATTTCACCACACCCTACCCTGCAGACACTGACAAGTGTCATATTGTGTCTTGGGGTCTTTGCATACCTCTCAACCTTTTGTCACTGAAATGAGGGACATGGACATTTCTGGACACTCAAAATGAGGGACAATGAGGACACAGACACTCAGAATGAGGGACACATTCTCAAACATGGAGATACAAGTTCAGAACACTGTGGAAACCATAGTGTTTACTTCTACAAGGTTTATTTTGGATTTAGTATTTCAGAATATTTAGAGTTTCTGCTTTAAAATCTGAATATACAGCACATATCTCTGTGGCAGCACCTTTCCATGAGGGACGGATGAGGACAGAGCAATCTTAAGGCAAAATGAGGATGTCCCTCGTAATGAGGGACACTTAGGAGGTATGGGTCTTTGGCCTTATATGCACCCATTCCATCAGAAAATATGGTGAGATGGGTGTGGTATAAGAGAATGGGGTGAACTTTGAGGCCGAAGAGTCCAAGGCATACCTTGATGCCTCTCACTGGCTGCAGGGTGTGGAATGGTACAAGCATTACGGGCAAGAATCCCAAGTAACATCCTGATGCCTGTCATTATCTACAGAGTAGGATATAATGGCTGGGAACCCTAATAACTCAGACATTTGTTGGTATTTTCCTCCAAATTTTCAACAAGTTTTTTGTGACCCACCTCATGAACAGTGGCAATATCAGTTTTATTGGCAGCTGCTTAGCGCACAGCGACTACGGCATTTAGCACCATAATAGGTGCAAAACACATTCAAACAGGATGGAAAAAGACAGCTGTACTGTTTATGGGGAGGTGTAAAAATGGCAAAGTTGCAAATCTGCAGTAAAAATATTAAAAACTAGTAAAGATCCATGACGTGCATAGAAACTGTGCAACGCACACCCATAATGTAATTAGTTTGGGATTTTTACAGCAGATTGTCAACACAGGCATTTTGGGACCTCCGATCATGAACAGTGTCACTGTTATTTTCTTTATCTGTCCCGAACAATGATTTCCCCACAGCGACCCATCTCTGCGCTGAAAGTGTGAAAACACATTTTGCATGTTGTGAAAAATGACAGCTGTACTGTTCATAAGGAAGAGTGGAAAAATGCCACTGGTGAAAATCTGGACTAAAAATATTACAAAGTCATGAACTTATGAGGGTGCGTGAAACGGCACAATGCTTACTTGTAACACAGTCATTTTATGGACTTTTGTCACCAAATTTTCAACATAGCCATTTTAAGACCTCTGCTCATGAACAGTGTCACTGTGATTTACTTAATCTGTCCCAAACATTGCTTTCGCACACCGAGTGTACAACTATGCGCTACATATGCGGAAACACATTTTAGGCGACGTGAAAATGGCAGCTGTGCTGTTCATAAGGAAGTGTAATAAAATGGCAATGTTGAAAATCTGGGTGAAAATATGGAAAATTCGCAAACTACTGAGCGTGCATAGGAACTGCACAGGCAAGGCACAGTAAAAACAGCAATTTTAGAATTTCCATCAAATTTCTCAACATAGGCTTTTTGAGTGCCCACTTCATGAACAGTGGCAGTGTTGTTTCATTACTTGGTCCCGAAGGTGATTTCATGCAGTGATCATGTAACCACCTTCAGGCCCGATTAATGCCATGGACAGTGACAGTATTCATGAGAAGGGGTCCCAAAACCCCATGTTGAAAATTTGTGCAAAATTCCAAAAATGCCTGAGATATGCAGCAAAAGTTGAAAAACCCATCTATCCCATTATACAGCTTACTGCATTTCCTCAGTTCGCAGTCAGCTTTGAAGAGTGCAGACGTGGTCCCGTCCACTGAACATCATCGCGCAGAGTCAGAGGTAAGTATGGGGTGGGGGAGTTTAGGGCAGCAGGGTGCACAGTGGGTGGAAAGCAGGGGGGCAGACAGCGAAGGAGAAAAAAGGCTGCATTCAAAAGTATAAGGCATCGCAGAAGGAGCACGACAGGAACTGTATCAATTAAAGCAGAAAGAAGTGGGGAAGGCAATCAGAATAGCAAAAGCCCAAACTGAGGAAAAAATAGCCAAGTCAGTTAAGAGGGGATAAAACCTTTATAGGTACATTAGGAGCATAGAAAGGTTAAGGGAGGAATAGTGAAGATTAATAAGGAGAGGGTGGGCAGAGGGAGACAGTGAAAAGGCAGAGATACTGAATGAATACTTTTGCTCAGTATTCACAAAGAAGATGAGGAGGAGTTACCAAACCAGACAATAGAAGCACTCTGGGTAGGGGTTGACACCAGTTCATTTACAGAAGAAAGAGTCCTGAAATAACTCTTAAAACTCAAGGTGGACAAAGCAATTAGGCCTGATGGGATTCACCCCAGAATCCTAAAAGAAGTAAGGGAGGACCTAGTGACACCACTGACCACACTTTTAACAAATCATGGGAGGATGGGGTGGTACCTGAGGACTGGAGGAGGGCAGATGTGATTCCCCTTCACAAAAGTGGGAGCAAAGGCAGAAGCAGGAAACTACAGACCTGTAAGTTTGATCTCAGTGGTAGGGAAATGATGGAATCACTTCTGAAGGAAAGAATTGTTGAATACCTAGAGGCCAGAGCACAGGACCCAAAGCAGCATGGATTTACAGCAGGAAGGTCATGTCAGATGAATCTAATAAATTTCTTTGACTGGGTGACCAACGTAATAGACCAGGAGGGGCTGTGGTTATGGCCTACCTAGACTTTAGCAAGGCATTTGACAGAGTCCCACACAAAGATTAATAATCAAGTTAGCCAGCCTGGGAGTGGGTCCCAGGGTGGTAGCCTGGCTGCAAAGTGGCTGCACAACAGGACACAGAAGGTAATAGTGAGTAGAACACATTCTGAAGAAAGGGGGTCACTAGTGAGTACCTCAGGGCTCAGTATTGGGTCCAGTCCTCAACATCTTATAGGTGACATTGCAGAGGTCTAGAGGAAATGTATGCCTCTTTGCAGATGATACAAAGATATGTAACAGAGTTGATACACAAGAGGGGTTAGAAAGGATGAGAAGGGACTTGGCAAGGTTGGAGCAATGGTCAGACATATGGCAACTTAGATTCAATGCAAAGAAGTGCAAAGTAATGCACCTGGGAAACAAAACCAGGAGAAGAGTACACAATAGCAGGGAAGGTACTAACAACAACAACAATAATGGAAAGGGACCTGGAGGTAGTCATATCAGATGACCTAAAGGTGGGTAAGCAATGTGAGAAGTCAGTAAGGAGAGCCAGGGGATACTGGGATGCATAGAGAGGGCATCACAGGTAGAAAAGGAAGTGGTTATCCCTCTGTACAGACAGTTGGTGAGACCCCATCTGAGTACTGCATGCAGTTTTGGAGACCTCATCTACACAAGGACATAGACAGGTTGGAAGTAGTCTAGAGGAGGGCAACTAAAATAGTGCAGGGTCTACATCAGAAACCATATGAAGAGAGAGACTGAGAGAGCTTAATATGCATACCCTTGCGAAAGGAAGGACAGGGGAGACATGACAGAAACTTTCAAGTACCTCAAGGGAATCAACAAAGTCCAGGAGGGTAGCATCTTTCAGATAAAGAGATATGTAAGAACAAGAGGGCACAATTTAAAGATGGAGGGATGGCTCAGGGGTAATGTGAGAAATTTTTTCATGGAGAGAGTGGTGGGCGCATGGAACCGCCTTCTGGAGAGGTTGTGGGGTTTAAAACTGTGGGGGAATTCAAACATGCCAGGACAGACATAAGGCAATTATGGTGGGGGTTGCAGAAAGTAGGCTGTTAGTTAACTAGAATCTGCAGCTTATCAATAGGTAGAAATGGGCAGACTCGGTGGGCCAAGTGGTCCTTATCTGCCATCAAAGTCTATGTTTCTATGTTACCCCCACTTGTATGGGATGTATTATGGCTAAGTAGTCACGGAAAGATAGGAGTTAGAAATTCAAACATAAACAGATCAGTGGAAGCTACTGTCCAAGAGAGGAATGTGGCACTGTCCTGGAAACCAAAAGACCTGTCATTGGTGCCCATATGCACAACAATTTGGAAATACTTGGCTATAGAATAGGAAGAATCTCTGTTTGGGTCAATTACTTGTCTGGAATTAGTATTAGGATTTTTGTTTTTAACAAATGGAAACAGTATAATATTACAGCTTTACAGGTTATTTGTGGTATATTAAAATACTATGATATAACCAACAAGATGCTCATAGGAACTGCAAAAACATGTCTCACATCCAGAAATATTAAAAATGTTGCAGCAGCTCTACAAAGTATATACACAAGATGGCAAAATGTTTCCTAAACCCATGGTGAGAGCATTATGAAATATACATTATTCTCTCTTACAATAAGATGAATTACAACGACATTTGATTAAGGTGGTGGAGATCACATAGTATTGCAGAAATTTATATGACAACAGGTGTTTTGATAATACTGTGCATACTATCAAATAAAAATGTTAGGAGAATTGCATGAACTATATATTATGTATTATGTTTTCTTTTATCAGTAAAGATTCCCTACTCTATAAGTGCCATGGGAAAGAGCATGAACATTCTTGATGGAATTCAGTACAGTTTCTCAGTTCTGAATTATTTTCAGAATAGCAGGTGTATGCCAGTTGGCCCTGAGAGGGGTGGTTGGACAACCATTAGTGGCATAGAGCTAAAGGAAAGACCTGCTGACAATTTTAAGTATAAAACTTGGGACGAGGTACAGTGCCCTAACACACAATTGGCAAGTTTTGGGGGCTCTATAAAGAACAGACCAGGGGACAGGGGCCTGGACCACTAAGGGAACCCAGGGACAGCCAGGTAACTGAGAGAAAACAGAAAAGGGTTAACCTCCTCAACCCCAGCTACACTTAACCTATACTACAAGTAGCCTGCATTCTGGCCATTTTTCTGTTCTCTTTCTTTCCTTCCTAAAATTTTCCCACCCTGCCTTTTGTTCTGTCCCTACCATCCACCTTCCCCTACCCCATGGCCAATGTCTAGGAGGGCCTCCAGCTGTCCCACCAGGACAGCCTAAGGCCAGATCAGCCGGGAAGCTGCCCTCAGGGCAAGGGACCCAATCCCTGACAAAAGCCAAGACCACCCCAGAAAAAGGCCCTTCCACTGACCAATGGTCTGTTGTTGCCTGGTGTGGCTGAACAGGGTCAAGAGAGCAGGGGATGGATGACTGGAGGCTTACCTGTAGCTCGGGTCCATAGCTCCTTGGCCTCTCTCTCTCTCTCTCTGTTGGCCAGTGGTGGAAGCTGTCCTCTGGGTCCTCAGTTCATCCAGTGGTCTCCAGGCCTCCTGCAGCAGCCAGGTCCATAGCATGGGCTTCCCCCTCGGTTATGCAGTCATTCTGCTCTGTTCCTACTTTACCTCCCCATTGCAGCTACTGAGTTGGCTTGCCTGAGTTCACACTAGTTACATGTTTGGTGGGGATTTTCTTTCCCCTGCTGCCCTTTTGGTTTTCTCTCTCCTCTGCCTGCCTGCAGAGTCCTGTGTTGTGGTTCCCCTTACCAACCAAGACGGAGTCCACTGGTGGCAGTCAGTGGTGTGCCCATCTTTCCCATACCTCCCTCCCTCCCTCCGCAGCAGACCTGCACAGCAGCAGCAGCAGCAGTCCCACAAAAGCCTCCCTGTCTGAGTCCCATCAGAGGAATAGATTCTAGTGATGGACCCCAGGCGGGCAGTGGTGATTTGGGTCTGGTCAGCAACAAGTACCCCAATTCTGTTGATCCACCCCTACCAGACCCAGGAGCAGAAAGAAGCTGAGTGTGAGTGCAGCTCCTTGGCCACCTTTCTGGATGCCCCAGTGAACTTCCAGCAGCAGTGGCCATCCCAAGAAGCCAAGGTGGAGGTCGGCTGCAACCCAAAGTTTTGTAAGACCTTGTGCCACAGGTGTTATAGGAACAAAAACTACAGGTGGGAGCAGAGCACCCACACAGAGGAAAGAGGGGCTCCGTGAGTTAGAAGCCTTGGGTGGATAGGTCTGGCACTGAACTGGTGCCAGGAACAGAGAACAGGGCCAGTGGGGCATAGTGTGCTGAAGACTTTGTTGGGATTAGGTGCCAGTTGTTGCTAGTGGGAGGAGGGGCATAGTGGGCTAGGAACCCCGTGGTACTGTTGTGCCTCCTACTGCCAAGGGAGCCACTCGGAGAGCAGGTCATTGGGCTGCAGCCCAGTTGTAAATTCATGCCATGAGTGCAGGGCCAGGAGACAAAGGCCCCATAGAGAACCCTGGGGGGTGCTACCTGTGGGGTCCAGGCCCTCATAATTATTCATTGGGAGTGGTGCTAACAATAAGCCCAGTGCACACCAAGGCTAGAGCCCTCATCCCTATTCATAAGAGGCAGGCTGGGTAGTAAGTCCTCCTGCAGGGCAGCAAAAGAAGCCCAGCCTTGGCTCAGGGAGTTAAGACGCTTGATATGCTAAAATGTTAAAGTAGATCAGTTAAATTAATGTTTTCAAGTAGACTATAATAGTTTTACAGAGGTCAAACATATGCTTGTGTTTTGAAATCTGAAATTGCAATGGAACCCCATACATGGGGACATATATGTTGAGGAATTTGTAGTGCCTCACAGTTTGAGGGCACCACAAAGAGTGGACCCTTCCCGAGCCAGGGATCTGAACTTTCTTTTTTTTTAGACACATCCCCAGCTTTTGTCTATATTTACACTTGTAGTGCAGTTGGGGGGCAAGGGCAGGACTCAGCCCTGCCAACAAACCCTCCCTCCCTCCAGCTCGAAGGCCCAATCCTGGGGCTACTATACAGGACCCCCTGCCCTACAAAAAGGCCTGGAGAGTGGCTTCAAAGGCAGTTGTGGCTCAGCTGGCAGGGTGGAAGACATGGGGAGCAAAGACACCTAAACATACCTGTGGTGGGCCCATGGCTCCCCTGTCATCATTCCCTACAGCTGGAGTCTGGCAGTAGTAGTAGCAGTCATTTGGGAGCAGTGGCTCCCGAAGCCAACAATTCTCCATCCTTCTTTCCAATTCCTGATCAACTGTGGAGGGTGATTTTCAGTGGTGGACCTAGGAGTGCAGCAGTGACTTTGGTATAGGTGGAACCCACACCCCTGACCTTTGTTCCACCTCCAGTCTCAGCAGTGCCAATAAGATGGCTGAGAGTACAGCTGCCCAGCCACCTTCCCAGACCCCCAGCATTTATATCAGTCTTGAGCCATGGCGGTGAGTGGGCTGTGTGCCCGATTTTTGTTTCTTGCACCACAGGCACAGGAGGAAGGATGAGGGAGAAGTGGGCCAGAGTGCTAGGGCACAGTGAACCAGTAGCAGAAGTTGAGGCGGGAGCCCGTGGTGCCTTGGTGGTGCTGATCGCACAGTTAGGAGAGAAAGAAAGAAAGTGAAGTGTGTCGGTGCAAAGTAAAAAAAACAATAACAAAGGACACTGTCTGCGCTGCCAGCGCAGGTCGAGAAAGAAGGAGCACAGGGGTGGAAGAACCTTGCTCTATTTTGCAGGGCGTTGCCACGCTGGGTGGGCTCCCAGCGTGGCAATAAGATAACTGTTGGAGGGGCATGGAGCCGGCGAAGTTAGGCACCCTGTCAGCGACAGCATCTGTTGCCACTCTGGGGTGGGCTCCCAGCGTGGCACCCTGTATTCTCTGGGGGAGACAGTAGAGCCGGCAGAGTTGGCCACCCCGTCGGCAATGCATGTGTAGCCACGCTAGGGTAGGCACCCAGCGTGGCATGTCCAACTCTGTTTGGGGGCGATCACAGCCGATGGGGATTGGCACCCCGTCGGCTATACAGTGGGGCCAGTACGCAGCGTATGCGTAAGGCAGGCATGCGGTGTAGGGCAGCTGCGATGAGCAGGCGATATCTTATCACTGCTCACTGAAGCGTAGCTCCCTTTCAACTGTACTCCACTGCATTTTGGAGCTTGTCACAGACAGCTCCAGCAGGCATTGGAGAACTGCAGTCACGCCTGCCAACACACTGACTGAATTGAAGAGGGCTGCCACACCTCCGAAACTCGGATGATGGCACTATGTTTCTTGCACATGCATGCAAGCAAACATAATAAGGCACCTACAGAATCCAAACCATTAACTCTTTCCTTCCATTTCTGTCACAGGCTCTGCGAGGCAATATAGTGTACGATTATTTCATTTTCAAGTAGGACTGATTTTCTTTCAGATTCAGCTGACTGGCACCTTTTCCCATTGGTATATCACTGGATTTACCATGGGTAAAAGATGCCAGTCAGCAAATTAGATTAAGGAATTCTCAGCCCCATTGTATAATAGGTGATGAGGTATGTAGTGTGATATGGCATATTGTGATGATATATGGTTTTAGTGTGTGTGGTATGGTTATAGTGTAACATTTTATGGGTACAATGTGGTGATATATGGTTATAGTGTAGTGTAATATGATTAGAGTGTGGTATGCTATGGGTACAGTGTTGTGCTATATCGTGGTGTAGCGTGATGTGGTATGGTTATTGTATAGTGGAATGGTTCTGCTTGACACTACTTACATGTCTCCTCCTCAAAAGCAGGTAGGTACTCTTCAACTAAGTTTTCTGACTGTGTCAGTGCCACATCCATCCCATGCATCATGACTTGTCCAACTCTGGTGTTGGTGAGGGTGGTTACTTGGGTGGTGAGCACCATCTTGGTGTCCTCCACAACCATGCTGGTCCTCACTTTAACATTATCAATCCCATCTTCACCAGATACCGGAGATCATCCAGACTCACCATGATGGTATCTCTCAGATCAGAAATGACCTGCAAACAAAATGGCAGTTGAAAGCTAGCTAAGGCAAGCATGCAAGTCATAATTTGAGACAGTTCAGTACCAAAGACCAGTCGGCCATTAGGGCTGAGCAGAACGGATTCATCACAAACAGCTACCTCCAGAACCTGGCAGGTTCTCAAATTTTCAAAGAATTATAAAACAGTGGCTGGAAATGGAGCATTCTGATTGGTTGCGGCATTCTGACAACATCCTAAAGTGTGTATGTTAATACATCTTTGAGTCCACCTTACGGTTATAAGAGAGTCATGTGCATTCTTAGGTATGAGAACAGCAAACTGAAAGTGAGTGGTTCCGATACCCTAAGAATGCAAGTGAGATCACTCTTACAACTGTAGGATGTATAAATATATTACTGATCTAGTGTGCCGAGAATTAAATGTAACAATTCTCCCCAAACCATGCCTGTTTTGAGTACACCTGTAAAACATACTCAATAGAATAAGAGTGTCTCAGGCACATTGGAAAGGAGTGCTGCAGTTGGTCAAGAGTACTCCTCATTCTACGATATGTTAACAGCTGGAATCCCTCATGTATAATAAAGCAATTAAAGTTGAAACCATAAAAACAGTAAAAAGATATGAGTTTGATAACAGTGTTAAGGCATTCTAGGGTGGGGTTACTAGGGCATAAGGCACAAGGCAAATGACCCTCCATCCCAACTCCTGGTCGTGCCTTAATGCTTAAATAGAACATCCCCATAAAAAGTTCTAGGTGTTTGAAATGCAAATGAGAAGTCAGCATAGGATTATCATTTAACTAATATGCAAATACATGCAAATTGTTTGTTTTAAAAATAAGAACCTTTTGGTGTTCCAAACTGAACTGGAAACAAGTTTGCCCATTTCTGTCGGCAGTTAGAATTGGTCTCGTATAGCACTGGGACATGTAAATTGTAAACCAGAGCTACTGACAGCTGTCTCTCTCTCTCTCTCTCTCTATATATATATATATATATATATATATAGACCTCTATGCATGCTTTGCTAGTTGCCCTCAAGAGCTCATATGTTATTCTTGGGACAGCTGTGGGAGGTTGTAGGTGTGCCAGTAGGGGCACTTCTGTGCAAAATGTCATAGGAAAGGACAGCAGAATCAACCAGACAAAATCTAAGCAACTTAACAGGCTGCAGGTAAAAAAAACTTTAAATACTTTGCAGAAATGCTAATTCGCCATGCCTCACACTCCCAGTGCAACAGGTGCAATGTTAAACCAGTAAGTTATCGCGATCGCCACAAATCTTTCAAATACCTCCATATCCTTTTCTAGATAGCCTGTTGTTCAAAAGGATATGAGGAGACCACAGTAACTTACCAGATAGTTCTATACTTTCTAGCAAAGCCTTTGGTATTATGAATTTAAATATGAGCGCATTATTTATTGCAGCTTATGTATTTTACAACCTACCTTGAAACTGATACTGTTTTTAATATTTTACCTATTGCACTGAGTTTCTAAAAGTCAACACATACTTGTTTAAAGGGGCACTACTGGCAGACTTGAAGCCCGATTGCTGTACAGATCAGGGCTTCAGTAACCAGATCCCCTGCAATCACAATATGCATCACAGTATTTATTTACCTTAAGACTCACAAAAATGGTGCCCAGCTCTCCTCTAGCCAGCCTTTTCTATGGTTGCAACACCCACCTCGAGATTGCACTGCAAAACCCGTGAGATGATGATGCAGCTTTGCTCTTCCTCTATGTTGCCCTTATGTGCGGAAATATAATATCTTCATATCTCCCATGCCCTGCTTTATTGTCACAAACGGTGCCTAAATGCCATGTATACCACTATGGCGGAGGCCTCAACTCTTAGTTTCTAATATGCCAGTTTCAATAGTGTGGTGTCAACTGCCCCAAGCAATGGAGTGCAAGCATCAAATGCTATCTCACACTGGAGGAAGTCCATGCTCAACTGATAGAGATAAAGAAAATAGTGGAGAATGAATGACCCACCAAGTGCTGCAGTTGCCTAGGACCCCGCCTGGGAGGGTGGGATAGCCTCCATGGTACTGTCCTCTGGAGCCTCTCAGCTGCAAGCACACAGAGACAATGTCTGTTGAAACCACTGCAACAGGGATGGACATATCAAAAGTCAGTGTCAGTTAGAAAGTAACTTTCAGTAGGTTGCTGACTGGCTACTCAGTGAGAAATTAGCCAAGAACCCTGCCAGGTCTTTGAATTTCAGTGGACCCCCAGTAGAGAAGCACTCTGGTGCACTGGCAACAAGTCATTTACCAGCAACCATTGCTAAAGCTACAGATTGTGTCAAAACCAATTTGTCAGATACCAAAGCCAAAATGACAAGGAAGTGTGATAAGATTGTGGGTCCTACTGCAGATGTGGGTAGCTGGTCCACCTGAGTACTCCTGGATACTGGCTCCCAAGTCACTATACTGTTCAAACAATTATCAAATGCTTAGAAAAGACAGAAATAAACATGGGGAGGCATACTGATTTATGTCAATCTTAAACTTGGTTTCTGTCGAAACCTCAGAACCAATTAACTGTAAAGGAATTAGAAAGTGTAATTGTTGAACTACAAATTCCATTCAGCAAACCAATGATTTTAGGTGGGTATATAAACTGCCTAAAAATGACTCAACTACATTCAATGCACTTCAGGACTTTCTGCAGCCCTATACTGGTTCTCATGAAATCGTGTTAATTGGATATCAGTTGAGAACATCCATTGACTGGTAGATTTACAATCTAATTTAGGCCTCAGTCAACTGATACAAGATCCAACGAAAATTAACAGTAAGGACTGCACTAAATCCACTATTCTGGACCTTATTTTTACAAATAATCCTAATCTATATACAACTAGTGGGTCTTATCTGACTCCTTTTCAGGCCACTAGATAATGTTTGCAGTATGTAATAAAGTTAACATTAAAAATAGTGTCAACACTTTGTTCTTAAGAAACTTTAAGATATTAAACTATATTAAATTCATGATTGATGTGGAATATATTGACTGGACTAGATTAACTTTAATTCCAAACACATCAGATTCCTGGAGTTACTTTTACCAAGAATTTGTTAAAGTCTATGACAAACATGTTCCTCTAATTAAAAGAACTGTTAAAGTGACAGGTATCAAACGGTATAACTCAGGATTACATAAATTAAAACAAAAGAGAGATAGACTTTGGCACAGGACAAACGTACACCTGATGAAACTCATTGGCTAGCCTATGGAAAGGCATGTAATATATATATATATATATATATATATATACTCAAGCAATTAGGGAGACAAAACAAATGCATTTTAAAACAAACATGACAGCAATAGTAAAACAACCCAGAGATTTTTGGAATATTATCTCTGGTTTGATAGGGGACATAAAACTAAGTACACTGAAACTTTCACATTAATAGCCAACAGACTCCACTAGGCCTCTAAGGAGCTGAGGCTTTTAATGAGTACTTTAAAGGGTGGGAGATTCAGGGCTTGAACCTAATCTGCAAAGTCATTACAACCTGAGATATAGTTTGCAAACACTCCCAAGAATCACCAGCTGGACTCACAGTTCAAATTTTCTGACATCTCAGTAGAGGAAGTGAGAAAGGAGCTACTAAAACTGGATGTACACAAATCATTTGGAGCTGACAGAATACCCCAAAACTACTCAAATATGCATCACCTTGTATTACTTACCCTCTGACACTTATATTGAATCTCTCCCTTTCCACAGCTGAATTTCCTACACAATGTAAAACAGTGACACAGATTCATAAATCTGGTTCAAAACTTGATATCGGTAACTATCGCCAATTTCACTTTTGCCAGAAATTTCCAAAATATTTGAACGAGTGATATTCACAACTCACAAGCTTTTAGAATCTGAAAACAAACTGAATGTTGATCAGTCAGGGTTTAGAGCCTGCAATAGTACCCAAGCCACCCTAGTCAAGGTGGTAAGTGACATTCAAGATAGATTGGACAGGGACTGATGACTGGTGTATTTTTATAGAGCTATCAAAAGCTTTTGATACGCCAGTCACCAAGTCCTCCTATCCAGGCTAGTGGATCTGGGCCTTTCCCCTAGTGGTACAGTGATTTAGGTCTTATTTGCAGGACCGGAGACAGTTTGTGTCCCTGGTGCCTATAGCTCTACCATGGCAAAAGTAAGATCAGGAGTGCCTCAGGGGCCCCTTTTGGGGCCCTCCCTTAATACAGTCACAGTCAAAGACGTGACCAGATATTTCCTGAAATTTCTGTGATATTTCTAGAGAAATCTTCTTTCTGCATTTCCACAGTAGGGCAGAGAGAGAAACTCTAGAAATTTTGTGAAATATCTAGAAATATCTGCCCATGTCTGTGGCTAACACTGTATCTATGTAAATGGACTCAAATTCTGTGACATGGATATAGAATACCACCTATATGCCAACGACATGGTTAAATACACCAAAGGGAGCTCATCAGTCCAAGTACAGGCTAGACTTCAGATTACATTCCACCACATTCAAAACTTTCTTGAAACTTATCTGATGAAACAATGTAAAGAAAACTCAGACAATTTAATTTAATAGGCTTAACAAATATTTTCTAATCAAGACCTGCATATCACAACAAAGCACGGGATGCTATCATGCAAGTCACCAGATATAGATATCTGGGTATGTGATAAGACAGTTCTCTTGAATGGGAGGAACACATCCAGTTTTCTGTAAACAATACACATAAAAAACTGGGGGCAATTTATCGTGTGAAACAGTACTTGAACAGAGATCTTAAACTAAAACTAATTAATGTCACAGTTTTACCACTTATAGATTATGTAGACATCTTGTACTCGGAGCTTCTAAAATTGGTTAGGAAAATAAAGATACTGTATAATAGATTGGCACGGTATATCTTAGATGCCCCTTACAAAACACACCACTGCAACTATGTCAGAATCTTAAATTTTGTTAGTCTACTGTACAGGAGGGAATTGCATATTACACTTTTAAGTCAAAAGTGTTAAAGAATAATGTTCCCAACTACATCACAGATCTGTTTACAATCAGACCAATAAAAGCATGTCTGAGATCTTCAGAAGGTATTGAATTTACCATCCCAAGACCTAGACTAGAAATTGGGGAACATCTACGAAATATAAGGACCCTGTGGCATGGAACTCAAACCCAAGTAACTTAAGGGACAGAAATTTGATAAATAAGAAACAATATATTAAACAACGGTTTCAGAAACTGAGTGAAATTCTTCTACCATGTTGTCGGTTTGAAACTGCTTAACATTTTTCTACTAATCATGACTAAAGGCTTGGTGTTTCTATTTATGGCAATGTTTTATCCATTGCAATCTTATTTATTGACTGTTAAAATGTATTACATTTTTGTCATTTGATTGTGTGTATGGAAACTGAATGTTTGCTTGTAGGACCTCCTTTGAAATGAGCTCTGCTCAACGGAGTGTTTCCTTTTCAAGGTTTGAATAAAATATACTACTACTACATGGTAAGTGTCTCACAAAAAGCTGGAACCATTAAGAGGCTTGGATGAGTGGGGTCTCAGTGAAGCTTCTTACCCTATCTGGGCTTGATTCATATCTGGATTTCCTTCCCAGTAAACATTGTTGGAACTCCTACTGCAGTGAAGACATATGCATTGGTGTGCCCATGGACAAACATGTACAAAAGATTCCGTCATTGTAGGAACCAATGCTAATGTGTTTCACTACCTGGGTCAGTTGTGTAAAGTGTTTGAAACCCGACAAGAAAAAGCATCTGTGCCCTCCTATAGATTTGTCAGACAAGCATGGACTTGCAAAAGCCCTGTCCCACGAGAGGGTGAATCTGTGGGAACAGTTTGGCAACAAGATCAATCTAAAGTGGTGTTACCCCAAAGTAGAATATTGCCGTCAAGGAATAATGTGCCTCAAGGATCTTGCCACAATCAGCTGCTAGTGTTGGATGGTGCAGAGGAAGCTGGTTTACCAGAGGGGCTCATATTTAAACTTAGAATACTGTCAGCTAAAACTCATGCATGTGTCAGACAAGTAACAGTTTATGTGACAATGTAACAGACGACTAGTGACCATCCATAGAGGACGGACCCTTGCCAGGGTCTATTGTGCTGATCTGGCCATGAAGTCATAAAAGAGAGAAAAACTAGCTCCAGGACAATTAGATCCTTCAATGTTTGAGTTTGAGACCCTCTTTGGCCACCAAGTAGTGGAACAGATTTCAAAAGAAGTCAGTACAGTAAACAGAAGTTTTCTCCTGAAGGAAGGGATGTTGGGTACAAAGGGTGTACAGCACCACATTCAGGTCACTGATGAGAGACCCATTTGGGAAAGTTGAGATGACTGGCCCCTGCTAACATAAATGATGTTCAGAAGCACTTATGGGAGATGCTGGCTGCAGGCATCATTCAGGAATCTAGGAACTCTTATGCCTCACCAGTTGTAGTTGTCAGAAAGAAGGGTGGGACGATTAGAATGTGTGTGGACTACCGGACTCTAAACGACAGAATTGCACCGAACAATACATTATACCATGAGTCCAAGATGCCCCAGATTGTCTGAGTAGAAGTCAATGGCTCAGTGTGATGGATTTGAGATCTGGCTACTATAAAATCCCCATGGCCGAGTAAGATCGAGGAAAGACTTCATTCATCTGCACCTGGGTTTCTAGGAGTTCCTCCAAATGCCACAAGGGATATCAGGGGTGCTAGTCACATTCCAACAGCTGATGGAGACAGCAGTGGTGACATGAACCTGTTGGAACGGCTTGTGTACTGGGATGACACTACTGTATTCGGGACAACCCTTAAAGAGCACGGAGATGGGCTGATCAGTACTCGACAGACTGGAAAAGTATGACCTTAAGCTGTCTGTCGACAAATGCCGATCTTAGTACCTCAGTCAAATGTGGGTCACATCGTGCCAAGATGGCATCCATACCAATCCCAGCTATGTCCACATCATCAACACCATGCCAAAACCCACCCAGCTGAGAGAACTGCAGAGTTTCTTGGGATTCTTTGATTATTACCGCAGGTTCATTAAAGTCTGCACCAAGATTGTCAAGCCTAACAGGATCTGACCAAAGGGCATTCTCCTGCAAACCAGAAAAACAAGCATGCACTACAGTACACTCCTGAAAAGTTTACTACAGCATGCATGAACTGTTTATCCCAAATGGACCTGAGCTTGAGATGAAGCATTTGAAGAGATAATCAGACAGTTTGAACAACACCCTGTGTTGGACTATGCAGACCCCAGAAAGTATGTGTGTTGCACACACAAGCCAGTCCAAGTGGGTTGGGAACAGTGTTACATCAAGAACACCCACAAGGACTCCAGCCAGTAGTTTATACCAGTCGCAATTTGTTGCTATCTGAAAGAAATTATCCAGTCCACAAGCAGGAGTTTGTAGCACTCAAATGAGCAACTGTCGATCAGTTCCACAAGTATCTGCATGGAGCCCACACCACAGCCTGCACTGGTAACAAACCCCTTACCTATGTGCAAATGACAGCAAAATTGGATGCTGCAGGCCATCGTTGGCTGTCAGCCCTCTCGACATACGATTACTGTGTGAGTATTGCCCTGAAAATAAACATTGACGCTTGACATGCTATCCAGAAGACTCCAACCAGGGGTGCCAAAGTCAGACTAGATCTGAATCCCAGAGACTGTTGTTCAAGCTTTGTACAAAAGATATGACCAGGAAGAGCTGACAAACTCCAGTGAACCATCTTGTTTAGTGGACAATTTGGATGCCTTGTCAGACTTCATACCTGTGGTCTATTGCAATGTTATGTCTCTCACTATGCCCACTTTGCCACATATGAGTCTGCAGCACTGGAGAAAACAGCAAATGGAGGACCCTGAAATCTGAGATATTGTTTAAACTCTCCAATGAGGGGATGTTTCCTGACACCTCCTGCTACTGAGAGAGTGGAGCAAGTTGAAAGTACATGAAGGCATGATTTACAGAGAGCCACAGTACAATGATGGGACAAGCCTAATACAGTTGTTACTGCCAGTCAGATTCAGAAAACTGGCTCCCAAAGCCCTAAATAATGAGTTGGGACACTTAGGTGTTGACAGAACAGTGGACCAAGTTAGAAAGAGGTTCTATTGGGCCCAGATGAGAACAAAGGGGAGAACTATTGTAAGCAGTGTATGAGATGCATCCTACAGAAAACATGGCCCACACAAGCAACCCCTTTGGTGAACATTACCACAAGTGATCCTCAGACTTGGTTTGCACTGACTTTTATGCCTGGAACCAGACAAAAGAACAATGCTAACACCCTGGTGGTGGCAGACCACTACTCCAGGAATGCCAAGCCTTTCCCACAAAAGACCAAAAGACCACAGCTGAGGCAGAATTCTGACTGAAAAGTACTTTGTTCATTATGGACTGCCAAAAGAATTCATTCTGACCAGGATAGGGATTTTGAATGTCAGCTGATAAAGGAGCTTTTTAGGATTAGAAAGCCAAGGACCACGCCTTGCCACCCTCAAGGTGGTCCACAACCAGAAAGATTCAATAGAGCTGTGTTAAATCTGTTGGCCAATTTGGATCCTCATAAAATCCAGCTGGCATCAACAAGTTAGCATGCTCATCCATGCATACAACTGCACTTGTAATGATGCCATGGGGCAATCCCCAATTTCCTCATGTTCGGAAGGGAGGTCAGGCTCCCAGTAGACCTTTGCATCTGGAGTGTCATCTGATGAAGACAATCTAGAGACTTACACCAAGTATGTTCAAAGACTAAAACAGCAATTGACAATGCCTACAGGCTGGCTGCAGAATTGCCTACCAAGAAAAACTTGGCAAACGAAAATAGATATGACAAATGTGTCAGAGCCCATGAGTTACTTCCTGGAGGCACAGTCTTAGTTTGGAACTTGGGGTTACCCAGAAACATAACAATGCAGATCGGTGGGGCAACATCCCTTATGTGCTGACAGAAAAACTTGTGGACTTGCCAGTATGCAGAGTTTGCCCAGAGGGGATCACCACAGAAGTAAAACTTTGCACTCAGAACCATTTGCTTCCCATTGGACAGATGAATATGCCAGATTTGGACAATGGTCTAGTACCTCCAGAGAATGGGAACCAGGGTTCTTGTAGACACCAAAGCAAAACTAACCAGTCTGCCCCAACCTAGATAGCAGTCTACTCAGGCCTCTAGAAAAGCCTTCCTTGAACTAGCATCCAATGCAACAGATACATCTGATGAAGAAGATGACCTTGTTTGCTATTATTCCACTGTGGACATTCTCCATCTGTTAAATGTATCTAATGATTGTTGAACTCAAATACTCCATACACATAGTTAAATCCAGATGCTGAGCCTTCTGAACCCCCCATTAGACCAGCTACCCCTGAATTATACCTTGTGGAAGATCATGTAGAATCTGACCAAGAGCCAGATATTATAACTGAATCAGCTCATTCCAAGACCCTCATTCATCACCCAGGGAGAAGAGATGTGCATACTACTTACCCAGGAACCAGAAGTCCCAGTGTGGTGTTCAGAAAGACCTGTAAGACCCATTTTGAAGCACAGTTATGACACCTCTGGTGCCCACACTGACCTGCTTCTTATGTAGTGCATCATGGAATCTGTATCAAACCGTGATCCATACCCTGTATTATGTTCAATAACCCTAGGTTATAGTATGAGATGCAGAGTACTGGAAATGTTGGTCAGATAAGAACCAATTGTTTATACAGAAATGTCTGTGAAATTGTTGTTAATTCTGAACTTGTTGACATTGTAATGTTGCTATGGACTCTGTAACTAGCTTAGCTAGGAAGCATTTATCAAGGTAGAAATGTTAGTTATTGTTGCCTGTTTTGTGTCTTTCAGACAAGCACTGGATGGAACTTGTGGAATTGCCAGGATGAAAGTTTGTGTCCCAGGGAGAGTGTAAGCCCCTCTTCAGAAGCGGTCTTACCTGGTCTGCTGCCACCCTCCCAATGTCTCGAGCCTGAACTGTTGCTGCTGCAGCCAGCTCTCTCACTCGACCACATGTGTGGCATGGTAGTAGACAGGCCATGCTGCAGCATGATTGTCAGTGCCTCCTGTGCACTTTGCTACTGCTGTGGCCACATTTTTCAGTCCTGGTCCCCAGTTCTGTTAGAGGGGACCAGGACCACTAAGACCACTGCTTCTGTTTGGTGCCTCAGTGTGCCATACGGATCCAGCCACCAGTTTGAGCGGGAGCTCATGTTGCAAGGGCCCTCCCCAGCTCACCCCACTCCCAACCCTGGCTAGCGATGAGCTCCTCCACTGCACCACTACTGGTGCACTGTAATGAATGGATGACAGCCCAGGAGGCCTGCTACAATGCCAGGGGCCAGCACACAAGTAAGGGGCAAAGAAAGCAAATAAAATAAAAGACTTTGGAGCAAGGGTTCTAACAAAATATGGCTGTAGCCTTGTGATGACCACTGACCCCACCAGCCATCAATCAGAGGGCCAAAACTGCTAGCAACTACAGCATTGGATTGTGGAGCATGATGCAATAAGGACCCTCCCAAATGGACTGGTGGGCATAAACAGCCAATCAGAGGGCAAAACAGAGCAGAAGGATTGATGGACAGCCCTGCTTGTCCAATGAGACACTGAATGGACGGAAAGAAGTTTCTGAACTCTTAAGGAGCTAGGCAGTCTGAGAGAGACTTGGAGGTGTTTCAGACCTGCTACTGGTGAGACCAAGCAAGAGGCCTAGCCAGGCCAACACTCTTGCAAGTCCTCACCAGGGTTCATTCAATAAACTCACTGTGAGCCTTATCATGGGCTTACGTTGTTCAGAGACTGTGTAAGATGATCACCGTAAAATGAAATTGCTTGAGAGTGTGAGGCTGTGGGCCATTGCTGCATGCCAAACCTGATGATCTGTACTAAGCGGAGGCAGAGACCTGCATCCTACCCAGGTTACTCGGGCCAGGTATGGGGCCTACTAGCCCTTATCTAGTGGGCTGGATTAGGAAAAGGGAGCCATGGGGCACGTGCCTTGAGTACAAGGGCACTCTTGATCTGGAAGGAGTTGGACCATGGGGGTTGCTCCTGGGATCTGAGCTCTTTGGGAACCAGGAAGCCACCGCGTAGCGTTACTGTGACTGAGACTCGAGTCAGAAGGACTGCATTTGGAGAGGTGTGAGTCAGAAGGGTTGGGCTTCTACAGAATGTCTGAGACAGTCTGTAGTGTTTCATTCTCAGGCCACTAGTGCCTGTTCCTAACTGCTGCCTGACCTGTTGCTAGGTGCAGTTCCTTGCCTTGACTGAACTGCTGCATCCATGGATCACATGAGTGCTCACACTGCTGGCTGGGGCCATTTTACCAGTTTTAGATTGTCACTAATGCTTCAGATTACAGTTGTGTTTCAAGCATTTTCATGTTGGTTTTCAAGTTCTTTAAATTGTGCTAGCATACTATGGCCTGTTGGGGTTTGTATTGCAAGCTTGCTAATTTTCATCAAGTGTGTCACTGAGAGAACCCAGACAATGTAGCTACCATGCCTGCACCGGACGCTAGTGTAATTCCTGGGTACCCAGAGTCATTGGTTATCTTGTCATACTTGAAACTGTAGTTTTACTGCTGGTACAGCTGAAGAGTTACCTATGTAGTATAATTCTTCTTTTGTACCCCTGATTGAGCAGATGCTTCAAAGACTGTGTGGAATCTGAGGGCTAGTAAACAGCATGGTTTTGTGGCAGGAGGTAATGCCAGACAAACTTAATAGACTTTTATAGCTATGGGTGGAGCCTACAGCCATCTTGCTTTAGCTAGAAAATGGCATACCGTGGAACACAGTTTGGGATTTTTCAGTGTATCCTTCCATAAGTGCAAATCACTATGACAGTTAAAGAAACACTCCTTCTTTCTGTTTAGAATGTTGGACACAGAACTCCAAGCTGCTTTTCTCTGAGAGCAACTGTGCACACATTCCAAACAAATCTAAATATCTTTAAAACTATTTGAGGTGCACAAAACCAGCATTAAAGTTGTTCAGGACAAAATTACCTTTCAAATGAGGTACAGTCGCCACCACTTATAGCAACCACAGGTATACCGGCAGCCGTTTGGCGGGACAAAAATAAAAATTACGTACTATCGTAATTTTGATCTTCTCTGTATCTTCACCATTCATTACAGCTGGGTGTAAGAAGGAGGCGCGGCCCCACCACAGGAGGTTTTTTTTTTTGGAGGGAGGAGTCGGTGCTGATGGTGCTGCCCATGAGAGTGACACGCAAGCATGGTGCATGAGGAGTGACCGTTAGGTGCCACAGACCTCCTCCATCCCAGTTCTGTAAGTCGGAGAGGTGAAATAAAGAATTAGAAGGATAAGAGTGAGGCAAGAGAGCCAAGGGACAGATAAAGGAATGAAAACAAACTGAAAAAGGAATAAGCTGAAAAGAGGACAGGAAAGAGGAGAACCCTACCCTAGGGCAATGAGGACCTCATTCCTTAGGCGACTCTGAGGAGGAACAGATAAAGGAAAGGAAGAATGAAGGAAGAGGATGAAGAAAAAGGGATAACATAAGGAAGGAAATGCTGCATGAACTTTGGGGAAATTGGCTTGAAGCTTATCAGCTTGTAGCTAAAAGCAAGGAGCAAGGATTCCTTCAGACAACACTGGTTTAGATGGTTTAACTGAACCTTCCGCTCAGCTTGGAATGAGAGAGGCAGATTTCCACACATCCCACTATTCTATGGCCATCACTCAAGCTGAGAGCTCACAGATTGCCAGAAACAAATAATCTGTTCTGGAGAGGAAAGAGCCCCAACTAGGTGTGATGAGAAAGGACCCCACTAGTACACAGCCATATAAAGTACTGGGGGTGGTCCTAAGATAGGGCAATGCATCTTAGAAAGATGAACAGAGACAGAGAAGGAAACTGCTTCTGACTCTCTGAGAAAGCAGGGCCAATGGTACCAGACCACCAGTTCAAAATTGGTACTTTTTGAATCAGGCTATAATTGACATTGACTAGTCCTGGCCTGGCACTCACAAGGCAAGATTCAGGGGCACCAGCTAGGTCTGAAGACAGACTGCTAGAGGACTGTCTTAGAACTAGTCCTGGTGGCTAGTGTTTGAACTAATCTGTCCTGAAGGTAAGTCCCTAAGGAAAACCTTCCAGGAGAATCAGAAAGAGTTCCCTCAGATGGAAAAGACAAACTGCACTCACTTCTTCCTTCTTCAATCTCTTGATGTTTTTAAAAAGAACAGAAGTCCCAAGGACCAGGGATGAAACCCTATGGCCTCGAGGAGGGAGGAGGTGAGGGCAGGGAAGACGCCAAGAAATGAGGTCCATGAGGGAAGGTGGATTGATTCGATGAATGGTGAAGATACAAGAGAAGATCAAGAATTATGGTAGGTATGTAATTTTCACATCTTCCCTTGTCAATCTTCACCATTCATTACTGCTGGGTGAGTACCAAGCTCCTGGAGGGGGCCTGATGTTCAGCCCTGAGGAAGCAGATCCCAGCCTCCTACTGGTGGAAAGCAGGAGGGAGACTCTAACCAATAGACTGGGGCAGTCTAAGGTTGCTGAGGGCGAGGGGTGTCCCCGTGGCTGGGGGCAGAGGATGCCCTGAAGAATCCTCCTTGCCGTGCTGGAAAACAAACGAGTCCCCAGAAAGTGGAGGAAGTCACCCTACACTGGGCAATGGGTGACAATCTGGACAGATGAAGCCATGCCATCCGTATTATGCAGATCACTGTCCCTGTCAGTCTGGCAGCCACCTCGCTGGCATCATAAGATGCCTTTGCCTGGTGCCTTGTGAGCTCCAGACCCTGTACAGAGAGGGCAATGGCTTGTCTGGACTGCTCCATATCAGACATAGATGCCAGAACCTGCACCAACATCGACCACAGATGCCTGTTGAGCAACGTGGTGTGCCTGATGAACCTATACATCAGTACACGAGTCGAAGAGAGGACTCTCCGTCCTCACTGGTCAAATTCTGTAGAATGCGGATCCGGGGGTCAATCGTGTACCAGGCGCTGAGGCCCGGAAGAAGTGTCTAGGAATGCCAAGCCCGAGGGTGGGTGAGGTAGAGAACCTAGAGACTCGTGAGGGGCACAACACTATCTCCTGCAGTCTGCCTGGGCTGGAGAAGGGCGGTTGGAGACTGCCTGGCAGATAGATGCCTCCTGGAAGAAACTGGCCAGGAAGGCTCCACGAGGTGGCTACACTGAATTCATTAAGGAATGCATGCTCTTTCACTCAGTATTGTCCCTGTGAACAAAGGGGATACGAAGCTCGGAGACTAGCCTTCAGAAGGAACCGCTGATATTCTGTGAAATCAGCATCAGAGGATAGGTAGACATAAGGTTCCTCTTCCTCAGACAAGGAGGAACTGGAGCTCGAATGGTCAAAAGACTTCTACGGCAGGGGGCAGGTGAAAGACCTGTTCGTCCATGGCCCTGACATATGAAGGGAAGGCCACCGCAGTAGCTCTGAATGACTCCTAAGTTAAGGGCCCATGGGACCCACATGGCCTGGGAGGGGGTGGTTGCAGAGGGATGGCTGAAGGGCACCTGAGAGTATGTGCCCGGCCTCTGCCAGGGCTCTGAGATCCAGGGAGTGATGCCACAATGACCGTGACCCTGAGACCATACTGGGCTGTGAAGAGGTAACTTGAGAAGGCAAACTCTGGAACAGCCAAGAAGGGGAATCTTCCGTGATGCGACTGAGGTTACATGTGTTCAGAAGGGCAACCCTCAGTACCACCACCACCAGAGGGTGCCCGGAGACTTCAAGGAAAGGTGGGGTTCAGCACTGTGACTCCTCCCCATATCCTGCAGGGCAGTTGGAATGCGCTGCTGTTCCTCACCCGAACTCAACCCTCCAACACCGAGGCAGCCTTCTTCCTCGACACCAGCATAGGAGCTCCCCTCTGCAGGCCTCTGGAGGAGGCCACAGTAGCAGGGCTCTCCACCCTTCCCGAGGAGCCCCAGCAGCACCAGAAATAGCAGCTGCCTGGGCCCTCTCAGAAGAGGGCACCTTCCTGAATCCCAGAGCTATCACCCTAGGGATCCCAGGCCACCCTAGCCGTGGGACCCGCATGGCGAACCTGCTCCGGGACTCAGTAAGAGGAACACTGGGATGCCTGACACCCCAGCCCATAGAGAGTTCTGATCCTGAAGAATCAGGCTGCCAGTCCAATTCCACCTCTGAGTCATCCTCCTCCTCCGAGAGAGGGAGCAGAGTGACCTCCAGGAAGCAACCCCTAAACATCTCCAACGATGGCACCAGGAACAGCACTGATGTAGGCCGTGACGCCGCCAATGGTGCCGCCAAGTCCCCAGCCCTGCAGATGGTGCCGGAGCCCAAAGCTGCACTGCCAATGGTGCCACCTGAGTCCCCTGTGATGCGGACAGTGCTGGAAACCAAAAGCAGCCCTCATTAGTGGCATTATGGTCTACCAGTGCCGGGCCCCAACCAGAGGCCACGACATTGGGGAGCCCCAGGTTGACTGTCTGGATGGTGCCAATGATACCACACCAGGAGGAATCGCACCGCTCCTCTAGCGCCAAAGAAGAAACCTCTTGGCAAGGCTGGAAGTGGAGGAGGTGTCCTCCTCACTGGGCCATATAGACCCCGGAGGGGACCCAGATGAAGAGTCAAGAGATCTGACCTGGGAGGCCTATGGGCAATGTTGCCCTCCAAAAGTCAGCGGAGCCCCTGCCGATCTTACACGCGGGATTTCTAATACATGGCAGTCCATGGAAAACAGAAGTCACAGTGATCCATATCATGTTTGGGTCCCAGGCACTGAAGACAAACATCATGTCGATCCAAGACGGAGAATCTGTCAGCCACAAGGGCATAGACATCGTAGGGGCATGGCCTGCCTTAGAGTTATTGGGCCATTCCCCTGAATTTGACATGATGCAAAAATATTTCACAAAACAGCAAAGATCCTGGCACTGTCAAAATAAAAATAAATGAAATGGTCTTACCGACTTCAACGGCATCGGGATGGAGAACCGGATGTAGGAGTTGACTAAAATAGCTGAAAAACAAAAGGCCTAATGGCGCACTATAAAACTTTTTCTCTCACTCATGCAGCAGGTGCAGCCTTGACAGTGGAAGAAACAGAACTGGGATGGAGGAGGAATCTGCGGTGCCTAACAGCCACCCTCATGCACCACGCTATGCTCACTCTCATGGGCGGCACCGTCAGCGCCAACTCTCCTCAAAAAAAAAAAAGGACCACCCATTGCAGGTGCATGCTCCGGCTTACACCCAGCAGTAATGAATGGTGAAGACTGACAAGGAAGATCTACAAAACCATTTGCCACTGCCATAGACCACAATGTCAAAGACTGCGGTTACAGTGGACCTTATCTGCCTGCTTATCGGGCAGATCAGAGGCACTAAATGATGAAAAGCATACTGACAGCTGTCAAAATCAGCTGTTCCAGTTAGTGAAATGACTTAGATTGATGTCAGCTAACAGTTCTTAGTGACTGTAATTGCTTAATCAGCTTGCCTCCAGTTATCGGCTACTCAGGTGATCTTACTTATGATGCATTGCACATTTACAAAAGTTGCCAACTGGCTCACTCTTCTTATTCTGTTCTTTCAGTGCTGTACAGCACAAGCTGCAACTATGTCGAAACGCAGTATGAACTTAGGGAGAAAGTGCAGCTCTTGAAAAATAGATGAGCTCCCTTGTATGAGCCAACAGGATTTGTGGCAACATCTTGGCATCCCTAAGTCTACCATTGCTGATTTATTGTGCCTTAAGGATCAAATTCTGGAGCCTGCCTGGCAGTACTAAGGGTTGAGGTGCTGGACACCACACCTCATGCCACGCTGACGAACCTAGGCTCGGAATGAGCCCCAGTCATTATGGAGGGTCAGTAGGGAAGGAAGAGATCAAGCATCCGATGGACTGCCTCTCTTTCAGGGAGGTTCAGGGAAGCACCCGCTCATGGAGCGGCCTTTTGACGGTGGCCGAGTGCTAACATGGTGGCGCGGCATATGCTGGGGTACAGCTGTGATACAGTGTTGCCTTGAAAAAGTCACACTCTGCAGGTGAGGGAGGAGGGAGTAACTAAGTAGAAAATCCCACCGATGGGGACAGGCAAAGCACCATGGACCCGACGAAGCCACACTCAAGGCTGGGCACCTCTCCTCAGGCCCCCTCCCGACCACCTGGCAAATTGGATTATAGATAGAGCACCCTGGGAGGACAGGGTGGCTCTACTCAGAGGGTGCAGAGCTGGGGTCTGCCAGGGTGGTTTGGGTGAGGAGAAGAGTGCTTCATGCAGGAGGTAGAGCTCCAGTGGTCAGTGGATGCGGAGAGAGTTTCCACCAGCAGAGCTACAAAACAGAGTTCGGGAAAAAAGGATAAAATTTGGCAAATTCTGGCAGACTGACATAGTAACTCGAATCTTGGGTGCAAATGCAAAAGAGAAGGGAAAGACAGTGAAGTGGAGGAAGGTCTGTTGCACTGGTTTGAGAATGGTAATGCAATGCCCTCATCATCACGGCTATGCACTGAGAAACAGTGAAGGATGCAGAAGTAGGAGGACGGGGAGATGGTGTCGATGAGGAGGAGAAGGCGGTTAGCTCAAGGGATGTCTGAGAAGCTCTGCTGACCTTGCACCATGCCATGGAGTAGTGTAAGAACATTGCCCCAGATTGGGATGTGCTAGCAGCTGTAGAAAAAAGTGGGGCCTACTGCAACACGTGCTACCAAACAGCGGAAGATTACAGACTTTTCAAGTGGGCTGCCACAGGCTGATTTTTACATTTATTTAATGTGTTTAAAATGCTTGTTTTGATTCTTTGGGGATTCTGTGGCCACTGTATTCATATTTTCATGCAGTCATTTTAAATATATGCACTTGGGTTTCTTGCTGTGAATTAATAAAGTGAAGCACATTTAGGTTTTTCTAACAATGCAGAGAACTTTTTTTGGCACCAACGATATTATGAACACTCTGTTTAGAGGGCATTGTGGTAGAATACGGATGCACCCGCTTATAAGAAAAATTACTCACCTTAGTAATGTTGTTTCTTCTAATGGAGTCTTGCTATATTATGACAATTGCAGTTTGTCCCACCATTAGAACTGCTCCGAGGTGAAAGAGTTAACTTCCATGCCAGGCATGGAACTTAGAGCACGAGCTCGGTTAGAAAAGCTCTGTCTGGAATATTTCAAACTGAAACTGTCAGATTCTTTACTCCGCCTCCTGAACAGTCGCCCGGAGATTCCTCCTACTGCTCGGTTCATTTCTCGGTTTAAAGAGTTTTTCTCGTTAAATTCAACCACGATTATTATTATTTTAACTGCAAACTGATCGGTTCAAGCTCTGTCTGTGGTATTGTAAGTATTAGACAGGTTTATTTCGTGTGGAACTTGTGAATGTTTATTGGTTCGGTTTGAACCCGATCAGGTTGTTTTAAAACTTTATTCTGAAGCATTTAAAGCTTTTTAGAGTGCGGTTCCGGTTCTTATCGTTCTAAAAAACGGATTTCATTACGTTTCACCTAATCGCGACACAGCTGGGAACCCATAAGGGTGTCTTGCCCGGCACTGCCGGAAAAGGGCAAGTTTTTTGGTTAGGCTGGCATTATGTCTGAGAAACCCAAAGAAAAACCGGGCCCACTGGGTTTCAGCACTGTAGTGTCTGGGGAAGCCTTGCCAAGGCTGACCCATACACCACATGTGTTTATTGTCTGGGGTTTGACCACCTCAATGCAGACTGCCAGATTTGCAAGAATTTCCTGCAGCTACCCTAGATAAGAGAGTTGGTAGGCTCAGGAACGAGAGGCCAAAAGTCCACTGACCCGGATGTCCAGCCTGGTTCGGTGCCAGCCGAATCGAGGGAGTGCCCTCTGACCAGGCAAGACTTCCTCAGGCAAACATAAAGCTGACTCAGAGGAGCCAGTTCCAGCAAAGAGAACTAGAAAATCAGCAGGTGTGGAGTCAAAATTCCTTTCCAACTGCTGCAGAGATAGCCAAAGCAATCCAAATTGTCCAGTCACTTTTCCGTTCCGAACCACCACTATCTGGCAAAAGGTTGGTCTGGCGGTTCCACCGTTCAAGAATATGATATAGAGGAGTTTTATGAACCAGAGGAGGGGAGGATGATTATGAACAGTGTGAATGTGACTTTGAAAGTCTGGATGTGCCCATTGAACCGACATCTCCCAAGACAGACCTTTAGGAGAATCTCCCCTAGGCTTTCTGAGTCCCTTCTCATTTTCTGTTTTATAAAAAGTTGTTGAAACCCTCCAGCTTCCATTGGAGGAAGCTGTGGATGAGCAAGAGGAGCCTGACTTTGTAGAGATGATGGATATCCCAGAGTCCAGGAGATTGTCTATTCCTTTACATAAATCATTTAGGAAACAAACAATACAAATTTTGAAAGCTCTAATTCTGTGCCTCCTGTGGACAAAAGATGGACAGGAGGTACACTTTGTCAGGTCCTGATACAGAATTTCTTTCACAGCAATTCAGCCATGTTGGGGTAGTTCAGGCTGCAGCCTGTGATAAGGCTAATATTCCCTGGCTTCACATCCTCCTAACAAGGACTCCAGGAAGATTGATGCCATGGCTAAAAAACAATACATGGCAGCATCCTTGGGACTCAGACAAGCAAATTATATGGCTTATGTGGCAAGATACCAGAAATCTAGATGGGATACTGTCATGGCTTTAGCCAAACAGGCCCCTCGTGCTCTAAGTTCCATGCCTGGCATGAAGTTAACTCTTTCACCTCCGGAGCAGTTCTAATGGTGGGACAAACTGCAATTGTCATAATATAGCAAGACTCCATGTTGTTTGAAGCAGCATGTACTGAAGTCACTAATCTGAATTCATTAGATTTTTACAGCCATCTGAAAGGTGAAAATTGTGAAGAAAATTAAAATTCAGGTAATCAGATGGCCATAGTTTAAAAATATAATTGGTGCAGCTCAATGAATAGGCTCATTTGAAAGGTATTTTGTCCTGAACAGTGTTTGTCCTGGTTGTTTATGTGTAACTCATATACTTTTAGAGATATTTAATTTTTGGGGCATAACTCCTATTGCATTTCTAGAGAGCCTCATTTTTGCAAACAACTCCGCCAGTTAAGTAAAATACTAGACCACCTTGTTTATCTCTTGTCATGCCTAATTTAACAGCAGATCCTGATACTGGCCAGATAGGGGAAGAAGCAAGACAGAGAAGAAAACAATGTTCACACACAGAAGGAAGACCTGGTGGACAAACAAGACTGTCTTAGAATCTTTTAGGCATCTATGCTGCAGCACTGATTTTTCTTTTATTATGTCCTCTTTGGCAACTTATGTTATTAAAACACATTAAATGTATAGTTTACTTAATCTTGACATTGGGATAACTCTTGAATGACTCCTAAATAAGTTTTGAGCCATTTCCTTTATGGGAAGTCAAGACCTGTGCAAAGGTCAAGTGTAATTTTCATATTTCTTTACAAATTTCCAAAGTAAAAGTGTGGAGAAATACAAAAGTATGCACAAATAAACCTACTGATTACCTAAGATTGAGCAAAATCACATTTTTATAAATTATGTTGTTCCCTAAGTGTTTCTGTGTCCCTTTTTTTTTTTTTTTGCTAGCAGCACAATTGCCCTTGTTTGATTGGTTCCTGAATTTACCTTCCACAGAAATAGGCTAATTGATTTCTAATTAGTACCCTTGTGTTTAGAAAGCCAAAAAGAATAATGTATTTTTTTCTTTAGAATGACTATGTAAAAGTGTTCAATCAAACTGTGCTGAGGTTCACACTATGGCCTCTTATTCACAAAGCCGGAACGGCTGACAGTGATGGAGGGTGCTGGCTCTGAAGCAAAGAACGGAAGAGTTGGGTGAGGGGATGGGCATGGGGCAGGTTTTAGGGTCTGTTTCAGGAGGGAGGGTGGGCATTTTCTATGTTTCTATGATTGAATAAGCTGCCTGCGATTCTGCCTTACCATTGGTCAAATAATGTGATGATGATGATGATGATGATGAGACATGCAGAGTGCAGCCTAGTAATTAACAGCAGATCCTGGCCATTATTCCAGTTACAGCAGCACTGTACCTACTAGCACTTTAATGGAATTCTTTAGTGCTTAACATGAATAAAATAAAACAGCTTAAAACAAATGATCTGCTTATTGGGGTCACATTAAATGTTTTTTGGATGGCATCATGTTATATCTTTTCAGGTAAAAAGCAGCAGATTAATTTTAGTAACTATTAGTCACCAATGTTATATGAGATCTAGATGTGAGCTGACGCTGACCAGATAGTTGTAAGGAGCAAGACAGAGCAGAAACCAATGCTGACACACAGAAGGAAGACCTGGTGCACAAACAAAGCTGTCCATGAAACTTTAGGCATCCATGCTGCAGCACTGATTTTTCTTTATTATGTCCTCTTGCAACTTCTATTATTAAAACACATTAAATGTATAGTTTACTTAATCTTGACCTTGGGATAACTCTTGAATAACTCGAATACGTTTTAAGCCATTCCCTTACGGAGGTCAAGTCCTGTGCAAAAAGTCAAGTGTAATTCTTTTCATATTCATTTTACAAATTTCCAGAGTAAAAGTGTGGAGAAATACAAAGTATGTACAACTTATCTCCTATGCATTTTCAACTCAGAGAGAAGTTAATATTTGTGCAAAATCAAACCCAAAGTTTATACAGTTTTGTTCTAAAGTTATTTTATTCTAAATCCTATTGGACTATTGATGAACTGAGAAAGAAATGTTTAGCTAAAACAAATTGATGACTCCAGAAATGGGAAGTCAGTAAAATTGCAAAGGTCAAATTATGAAACCTTAAATTAACTCATTAAGACAATTCTTCTTAGTGTGTAATTATAATGAAATAAAGACATGTGAAAGGATAGTGACAAAAGGTACATTTGTTATGAATATAGACCTACAATTATACAACCATTGTGATACATATTTTTAGGATCAGAGGAATGGTGCAAGGCTGCTGAAATCATAGTGATATCACTGCTTCAGCACTTCAGCATGTGTGATCAAACCAAAATAGTCATAATAAAAGCTTCATCTTCTCAAAAATAATTATATTTTATTGTATTTGATTTAACCTGAAAATACAAAATAGCAGTAAGGAAGTAAAACGATCAAGATGAGATTTCAGCATTCTCCAAACACACATTGAAGCTGAGCCATAATAAAGGCTTCTACCTTCTTCAAAGCAATTATATTTTATTTTGATATATTTAATATTCTGTATCTAAGCAGACACTAGAAAAAAGTTTATTGGGTGTTTGGAAACAGGCAAATGCAACCAGACACCAAAGGAAATCAAAAGAGAGTATTGGATGTGGAGGCTAGTAACAAGTCAAGGAGCTCGCTTGACCACTCCAACGAGGGCCACTCACCAACACTACTGACTGTTGGTGGGCACTGATAGCAGAGGAGGAGCTGGGCAAGTGCTGCAAGCAATCAGTGTAGGAGGAGGAGGCAGATGGCAGGCTGCCTGCCATAGTCCAGCTCTTGTTTTAAATACCTGGTGGTGCCTGACTGGCTGTAGCAATCATCTGTGCAGCAGCCTCCATCTGTAGGGATTAAGCCAGGGACTCAGTTTAGCTGTCCTGTTGTATTCAGGCAGACTCAAGCTCCATTGGACTTGTCCCTGACACACCTCTGAAATGTCGTTTCTACCACAAGATGTTTCTTGTGCATGCTCAAGGAAACATAAAAACTATGAAGAATTTAGATTAGTGACTACCATCATTTAAAAGGTCTTTATGTCCTGAACACAAAATTGTAAACTAATGCACTTGGGGCACAGAAACTAGGGCAGAGTACAAATGGGTGGAGTGGTATTGACAACATTAAGAAAGTACACATTCAAAAAAACCAAGGATTTACATACAGTTGATTATCTTTAACAATAGTTTGCATCTATGGCTGCCACTGTATATCTGATGCAAACCTATAATCACGTTCCTCACTTAAAGTAAAAAGGTAGAGGTGAAGACCTTCTGAACTCCTTGTTTGTGTGTTAAAGGAGTCCATTCTGCTACAGCAAAAACAAGGAAAGGAGTCATTTCTAAAACGTGCAGGCGAGGATGGGGACCACTTTTTTACAGCATACCACCACCGCAGCTACCACTTCAAGACTGCTACTACCCTGCCTAATACAATCAGAAGAAAACCAGAAGTAGACTACCAGCACTGAGATCTATATGGTTAAGGCACATTTATTAGAAATTGCTGCTTAGAAAAGAATGAGAAAGTGACTATGATGACGAGCAAGTTCCAGACCAGATCTCTAGTTTGTTAACAGACTCCTCCTGAGTCTGGTTTTACAGCTGTGTGGGCCAAGTTCCTCGGATGTTATGCCATCATCAGATTTGTATAAGAGCACTGTGGAGCATGTAATCAGACTGCTGCAGCTGATGTGTTGCCACAGTGCTCCAAAATAGTTTTCAGTGATTCTGTTTATGCAGCCCTTCCTGTTCATGGGCCACATAAACACACTCACTTCGGCCACTACTTTTCCTTTCTGTAACTGCAGTAGGTGTCACCATGTGCAAAATGGTAGCACTGACTAAACTGCACATGCGTGAAAATCGTTCATTCATAGTTATGTCAGTACCACCATGTTGCACATGGCTGACTCTAGACAAACTGCACATGTGAGTATCATGCATGTGCAGTATTGGAATCACTGAAGTATTACTTATGGCTGACTTTGTGCACGAGAGCGCTGCATATTCTTTTCATCACTCTTGCTACTCCTAAAGTTCTCCATAGCCATATTGGCTCTGACCAGATGTTGTTTGATTGGGTTACAAAGGAACTGGATAAATGCCACGTCATGCCATGGATCTGCTGTATTTTGACTTCAGCAAGGCTTTTGATTCTGTGCCCCACAGACACCTGCTGAAGAAGTTGGGAGCTCTTGGGGTGGCTAGGGATATAGTCAGATGGGTGGAAAATTGGCTAAAGGAGATGGCTGGGGTACTGGTAACGGTGTTAAACCACTGGAGTCTGTCCTGGGCCTGGTCCTTTTCAGCATGTTCATCAGTGACATTGGAAAAGGGTCTGGGGTAGGTTAGCTCTCTTCATGGATGACACAAAGCTCTGCAGAACAGTGAATAGCGCTGAAGCATTTAGAGAATTACAAGAGGACCTGTAGAGGCTAGAGAGATAGTCGAGGATCAGGCAAATGAATTTCAACACCAAAAATGCACGTAATGTACCTAGGAAAAGGAATCCCAGGACTGAATACTGGATGGGTGGAGTAAAACTCAGCATTACAGCAGAGGAATATGATCCCAGAGTCATTATTAGTGACACCATTTAGCAGGCTAGCTAATGTGACAAGGCTTGCAGTAAGGTAAACATGATACTAGGTACTATACTCAGTTGATAAGGCAGACAGAAGACTTTAAAGCCTATTATGTCTGACTCCCCATTGCATGCGGTGCTAAGGTCCATTTGCATTGAGGAGGTAGTTGTCAAGTTTTGTCTTAAATGTTGTTAGAGTAGTAGCATCCATAACCTCTTGGGCAAGAGTATTCCATATATGGATTATTCTTCGTGTGAAAAATGTCTTCTGATTCTTATTTATGTTAAAGAGCAGCTTCCTAGTAGCTGCCTGCCCCAGCCCATTTGATGACTTACCCCTCAGACATCTCCCTACGAAGGGTGGCAGAAAAACTCCTTTTGTAGTTTAAGTTATGTCCCTTGTGAAATTCAAATACAGCAGGTCAGCAAAAGGACTGACTTCCGGTCCGCAAACCACGCCCCACACTGCCCACACAGCCCTGTTTGTGATGTCACAAAACAAAGGCTGTGGAGCACCCATTAAATTCTATGGGCTGATATTTCCTTTTTTCATATATATTGCTTTATTGGCATAAAATTAACCATACCTTACATTCTCAGATTTTATAGACAGTGTTACATACATGTTGATCGATATTCAGCAAGGTTTATTTACAAAGATTAAGAAAGGAAAATATAAAGGAACAGGGTGTTATTTCACTTCCCATACATTTAAGTCAGTACTGATAAAAAAGAATTATAAGCATTTGATCAGACATCAGAAAGTCATATAGGAATTAGAACATATCCCTCCTCCTTGTACCTTATAATAATATCACGAGTAAACCTCTGAAACTAACAAAGAGAAAAGAAAAGAAAATCAAAGTAAGGAACAAAAGTAAGCATTAATTTCATTAACTTTACACTAGCATGACTATAACCTCATAGTTGTATTTTAACATAACTACTTGAAATTATCTCAGTACTTGTCTACAGCAGAAAGAGTTAGTTGGTCCTTTTATATTGTTAACTTAAAGGAAGGGATTGTTCTCACATTTCACAAAGTGTGTTAGAAGACTGGTACAGATCCCATCTCGTCCATCTGTTTACATAGGCCTCTTGCCTGTTTTGAAGATTAAAGGTCATTTGCTCAAATCCCTGTATATGAGAGATAATAGAGTTCCATTCTGATATTGTGGATGGGGACTCCTGTAACCACTTTCTAGATATTGATTTATATACTGCCGTCAGGAGGACTGACCAAAGTATCTGGCCTCCTTCCCTTTCATCAAAATGGGAGGGACACCTAAAAGTAGATTGGTAGGGGTTAAAGTTTCTGATAGACCAAAATGTCTCTTATGTGACAGGCAACCTTGCCAGTATGTTTCAACTTGGGGCACTGGAAGAAAATATGGGCCTGAGAAGCAGTCTGTGCTCCACATCTCCTCCAACAGGAGGGTGAGAGGGTGGGGTTCCTTTGGCCAAAACCTGGAGAACTAAAAAGAATCTGGCTCGAACTTTACAAGTGAATACTCGCCAGGTGGACGAGAAGGTGGTGGACCATTAATCCGCCACACTCTGGGCCAGAGACCCTGGCTCAGAGCTATTTGCAGATCTTTTCCCAACTAACTTTCAACTTTTCTGACTCATATACTCGCTGAGATATAAGGGATTTGTATAGGATATAGCATGTTCCCCACTCGTGAAGACCAAACAAGGATAAAGGGCCAGTCCTCTTCAATCAGCAGGGAACTAGATTCCAGTCTTCTTTGGCTCCAGTGAATATAGTCCTTAATTTGGTACTAGTGCATCAAGTCACCAGGGCTCCAGAGAACTGGAGTCTTGCCTCTCAAAGGGATATTTGTACCCTGTCTTAATATTTGCCAGGAGGCAAAGAAGTCTTTAGTGGCTTGTAGCTCATACCAGGGATCAAACTTGGTTGGGGAGAAAAGGGGTTAGAGATGAACCATGTATATTTCCATGGGTGCATCAGCCCAGTCCTCCGGTCCCCTAGTCCAACCCTCTAGGATAGTGGAGACCTCTCTAGGAATCAGACAGTAAACCTGCTTTAAAGGGGGATTAAATAAGATCATAGAGAGGAGGAGGCAATGATCTAGCCATGTCAATTTCTTTCCAGTGAGCCCTATAGTTCGGTTGCCCTAGGCATGCTAGTCGATTTGGGAGGCCTGCCAATAGGCCGCTAGGTTGGGTAGTGCTATTCCTCCTGTCGACTTGGGAAGTACTAGAGCTGTTGCCTAAGCTTTGGTTGTTTGTTCTGCCATATAAATGACAGGAATAGTTTCTGCCATTCCTGCAAATCCTTCTTAGGAATCGTATTGGGTATGGATTGAAAGAAATACAGTAGTCTAGGGAAAGCATTCATCTTAAGAGCCTGTGTCCTAGCAAGATTGTCAGGGAAGTAAGTTCCACCTCCTCATATCAGTTTTTAGTGTAGTTATTAAAGGCATAATTCAGTTGCGCTAATTGAGACAGATCTACTGGGATTCTGACTCCTAAGTATTTAATTAAGGGAATGTTCCATTTAAAGGGAATGAGTCCATCATCTTGGAGTGGGGAGTATAATTGAGTGCCAGGGCCTCAGTTTTGGTAGTGTTCAGGACATATCCCGATAATTCTGAAAAAGGGATAATTGCCAGTAAAGCATGGGCAAGGAAATGTCTGGTTGAGACATATATGTAAGCAATAACCACTGAGATAGGAGGGCATTTTCCAGGAATTATGCACTTGTAACATGGAAGTGCTACAGAAATTGACTGCCAACATTATTATTTAAAACGGCAAACAGAGACACGATTTTTGTTTGAGTTACTGTATGCTACAGCGCCATATGTTTTCAAACATCTAAGATCAGTTCATATTGTGGCTGCAATGAGTTCAACATTTAGATTGTTGATCTGTACTGTCATTCAGCCCATGTCTCACTGTCGGGTAAGACGCCATTTGCGCTGTTGCTCAAACCGCTAACCATCGCCACGGCTCAGTGAGTGACTGGAAAATTTCTTGTGTGCTCAGGTAGCGCTTCGGTGGGCAGTGTTTGTACTACAAAGTAAGCGGTCATTTCTAGGAATTAATGACCGCTTCATTTTGTACCACTGGGTGTGTTTCCACCTATCGTTATGCCAGATTCACGCACACAATTATTTGCCATGTTACAAATATATATAAATACGCATCCACAAAAAGGGCTAGTTTATGTTCTATTCCTGCTATAGTAATTCCTGGATTTCTTTATTTTGCTGAATTAGTTGGTCCAAGGGTTCAATATTAAGGGCAAATAATAGGGGAGATAGGGGCATCCTGCCAGCTTCTCTCTTTAGGAAAAACTGTTTTGAAATCGCCCATTTGATCAAATGTATCCTTGGGGTTTATTATAGAATTTAAAAATCAATTGTATGAACTGTTCTGGGAGACCAAATTTGATCAAGACTTTCTAAGAAAGGTCCAAGAGACTTTATCAAATGCCTTTTGGCATCTAAGCTTTAAAAAGGGAGGAATGTTATTTTTTAGATATGGCCAATAAGGTATACACTATGGCCTGGATATTCAAACTGCGCCAGGCTGTGGCGCAAGCCTGGGCGCAGCTCAACTTTGTTGCAGAGGGTGGCCTGGGCGATATTCAATGGAGCTGTGCTATGGCACAGCAGTTTTGAATATCGCATCTGGCCACCCCCCCACTGTGCATGGCGCAGGGCACTGCGCCAGCGCAGTGGCCAGAGTGGGAGATGGAGATGCGCTTAGCGCAAGTGCCATTGCACCATGCACAGCACCCGCATATTCAAAAGGGGACATGCAAATGGGGCCATAATTTATGCAAGGTGCACAGGGAGCCATTTGCATCTCATTATGGCCCCATTTGCATTCCATTAGCATGCAGGTGTATCGATCCCCGATGACTTGCGCCTGGCGCCTGCCAGGCAGCAGTCATCGGGACTGATGCCCTGGAGCCCGACGCAGGCATTCATCTAAAAGAACCCCCGTCTATCCCTGGTGGTCCAGTGGACCACTATGTGCCCGATCAAGGGCATCAGTAATAGAACCCCCAAGTCCAATATCCCTGGCGGTCCAGTGGACCGATTGCTGCCCAATCGCGGGCATCTGTAACACATAACATACTCCTACTACCCTGGTGGTCTAGTGTACCCCCCTCCCCACCCGCCCGCTCCCCGGTCAGCCAGCAGGTGGCAGCACCCCACCCGCTTGCCGCCCGCTGCCTGCCGACTGATTGCCGGTAGGGCTGCATGCTCATTGGTTCACAGCGTAGTCAATGGGCGGCAGCCCATACGGTATTATTAGTCCAGATATGTGAATGAATCTATTCACATATCTGGACTGTGTTGAGTATGGCTGTGCTGACCCATTGGCTCACGCTGAGAATCAATGGGCGTGCAGCCCTACTGAGCTGTCAGTCGCGCGGCGCAGGGTGGCAGGCGGTGGGGTGCTGCCGCCCGCCAGCTGACAGGGGAGCGGGACGGTGGGCCCAGTGGGTGGTGTGGAGGGGTACACTAGACCACCAGGGTAGTAGGAGTATGTTATGAATTACAGATGCCCGTGATTGGGCAGCAATCTGTCCACTGGACCACCGGGGATATTGGACGTGGGGGTTATATTACTGATGCCTGCGATCAGGCACATAGGAGTCCACTGGACCACCGAGGGATATAGGGCGGGGATTTCACTACATGGATGCCCGTGATGGGGCATGGGGGCACCACCAGGGGCGGCAGGAACTGGGTGGCCACCCAGAGGTGGCAGCTGCCGTGTTGCGCCTGCAATGCGGCAGCTCACCCGTGGGTGGCCATCACTTGTTCCTTTTTGGCTTAATTTTGTGCAGGCGCAGGTAGGGGTTGCGCATGATGACTCTGCACATCCCGGCTGAATATCGGGCTGTGAGAGGTTATGCATGGGCACGCCCCCTACCTGTGCCTGTATACATTACTGATGTGCTCCAAGATCGGGATTTGTGCAGCGACTTTTCTGTTTTGAATATCACACTGGGGAGCATCAGTGGTTGTGCATGGCACACCACTGTTGTGCCATGTGCAACCCTTTTAAATATCTGGGCCTATGTCTGATATTGTCAGGAGTCTGCCTTCTGGTATGAAGCCACATTGGTCACGATGAATTAGGGAAGGGAGATTTGTTTCAGACGGTTAGCAAGAATACTGCATATTATTTTATAATCTGTGTTTAAAACTGAAATTGGCTGATAGGAGGAACATAGTAAGGATCATTGCCCAGTTTAGGGATTACGGATATAAAGCATAATTCCAGGAGGGGAATAACTCCTTTTGGGAGGAGATAGATGTGAATAATTTCAAGAGTGGGGGGTTAGTTCAGGTTGGAGGGCTTTATAAAATTCCCTGGGAGTCCATCTGATCCTGGGCATTTCCTGGCCTTAAGGAGCTAATTACATTCTCAGTCTCTAAAATGGTGATGGGGCTGTCACAAATGCACTCAGCAGGTCAGGCCCTCTGCTCCCATAGTGCAAACCTCAGAGCGCAATAGTTGAACAGGTAACAGACAGGGTTTCCCTCCTGTCTGCTTTTGGGTCTGAATCACCTTTAATCTCAAGTTCTGGGGATTCAAACTGTGAACCTTATGCTACGCATCTAATGTACAGGCTCAGATACGCATCTTCTTCGGGATTGCGGCACAATCTTCACTTAGGGTACCTAGACAGGCTTCCAAATGAACCCTTTTAACTCTATAAGAGACCTTAGGTATATTCTTGCCTTTTACTCAAGCTCAGTAACACCATCAAGCTGCTGAACAGTTGTCAGACTTAACCATCCATCGTCACATGCAAAAGAACTGGCAGACACCCAGGCAGTCTTTTGAAAAAAGATACTTTATTAAAAGATGATAAAAATATGAAAATGCAAACACAGAACAATATGCCAAAGAACTCACAGTCACATAAAAGAACAAGGGAAAAGTACAAAACAAACTCCTACCACAATACAATTAGACCTTTTCTATCTAATGTATTACCTCTGTAAGTGCCTTTAAAGTTAAATCAGAGAACTATGTCTCTCTCTCGGAGTCCCAAAATAAAAATATCCCCAAACAGTTCAGACACAAGTATTAGTTTAACTCTGTCGCTCCACACCCCTTCTGTGAGTCATCTAGCTCTCCTTTTAGAATATAAAATTACAAAAATGATTTCCTATCAGGAGGTATTTTAAATAACGTGACTTCAGAAGAAAAATACATTTCTAAATTATGGCAGTCTTTAATCAAGCCTTTCCTTTGAACTGGTGGCTGGTTCCTGTTTTCCAAGGAACACCAAAGGGTTTACAACTTTTAACACCATGTTGGTATAAAATGTTCTTCCTCTTAAGACATCATAAAAGTTTATTAGACTCATCCTCTGGCAGACTCATAAAGTCACATTTTGTTACCACTTCAAGAGCCTAGGCATGTCATAAAATAGTGATAAATGCCATTCTGGAGTAAGTTAATTAATTAAATGGTTCCTGGTCAGTTTACAAGTCCTGTAGCTTCACTGAAACCTGTGGGGGAGAGGCACCCATGGAAGCCCAGGCTGTCTTATGTGAGACAATCACATACTATATTTTTATATTACAAATATCATACAATAATCATAACCAGCTGGCAAGCATCATAATCCTCCCACCTAGACTGAATTTGGGGCTGTATCCCTGCATGAGATGAGCTCCCTAAGTCAGTTCACTCCTCATATAGATGCAATAAGCCATATGTGTTCTGATTGGTCGCTCTAGCCCTATGTAAGATCGTCATGTCATACCCTTGCAAGGCAAGACTCCGTCTTAATAGTCTACCATTAGTTTTTCCCATTTGTGTCAGCCAAATTAGGGTTTGTGGTCAGTTTGTACGTCAAAATGCTGCCCATAGAAGTATGACTCTAACTCTTTAGGGCCCACACTATGGCAAGACACTCTTTTTCCACAGTAGAGAATCCTGCCCTGGGAAGTAACTTTTTACTCAGGTGCACTAAGGTGATCTTTCCTTGGTTGGATGTCTGACTCAGTCCTGCCCCAATACCCATGTCTGAGGCATCAGTCTGGACTATAAAGGCTTTGCTATAGTCAGGACTTGTCAATACAGGAGCACTGCACAGTGCCTCTTTCAGTCTGGTAAGGCTTTTCACAGGCTGGTTCCCAGGTAATTTCTTAGGCATCTTTTTCTTTACCAGGTCAGATAGGGAGCAACCAGGGCACTGTGTTGGTGTACAAATTTCCTATAGCACCTGCTGTCCTAGAAATCTCCTGATCTGCTTCTCAGTTTCTGGTCTGGGCCATGCCTTGATCACCTCTATTTTTACTTGGTTAGGACGGGCTGTCCCCAGCCTACAACATGCCGAGGTATGCCACTTCACCCATAGCAACCTGGCACTTCTCAGCTTTGACAGTGAGCCCGCCTCTGTATCCTGCCCAGCACTTCTCTAAGGTGGGACAGGTGTTCCTCCCAGCTGGCACTAAAGATGGAAATGTCATCCAGGTAGGCCACAGTGTACTCTCAGCACCATTTAACACCTGGTTCACCAATCTTTGGAAAGTGGCCGGGCATTCTTCAATCTGAAAGGCATTACTTTAAATTCAAATAAGCCTAGCGGAATGATGAAGCGCCCCTCCCTAGCTCTGTCAGTTAACTCTATCTGTCAATACCACTTTGTCAGGTCAATAGTCGTAAGGTATGTCGCCCCCCAACTTGTCCAGGAGTTCGCCCATCCAGGGAATCGGTGGGCGCCTGACTTCATGACTGCATTCAGTCCATGATAGTCCACATAGAAATGAGTAGAGCCATCTGGCCTGGGTACAAGGACTACAGGTGAGGCCCAGGGCTGTGGGATCTCTGGATTACTCCTAAATCCAGCATTTCCTCAACCTCCCTCCTAATGTCTTTTGGACAGCCTCTGACACCCAATATGCTGTCCGCCATATGGATGTCTGTGTTCCTGTCTCCACATTATGTGTTGCTAGAGGTTAGTCTAGACTTGGCTAAACAGTCGGGCAAATTCTGTTAAAACCTCCCTTACATCCTGGATCTTGTCCGAGGCCAGCTGGGGTGACAATTTAACTGCCTCCACAGAGGACTCCCACTTGCTTTCTTCCAGCAAGTCCAGAAGCTGGTCTCCTTTGTCCGTCCCCTCCCAGGACTACATACTGCAACCACGATGTCAGCCCTATTAGCATATGGCTTCATGTTGACATGGTACATTCTTACTGTATGTTTTCTGTCAGGTAACTCTATGATATAGTTCACATAATTTACCTTTCTAACTACTTTGTATGATCCTGCCCACTCAGCCTGCAGCTTGTCTTTCTGGACCGGATAAAGACCATGACTTCCTGACCCACCATGTACGAGCGAGCTCTGGCTCTGCAGTCATGCCACACTTTTGTTTCTATTGGGCAGCTACCAGGTTGCACTGGGCTGTCCCCATAAGCTCCTTCAGCCTTTCCATAAACCTAAGGACGTAATCCACTATGGGAGTTCCCTGGGTGGTGTGCTTGCCTTCCCAGTCCTCCTGGATCAAGTCTAGGGGCCCATGTACCGGTGTCCATATAAGAGCTCGAAGGGGAAAACCCTGTCGACTCTTGGGGTACCTCCTATGCGAACAACAGGTGGGGAAGGTATTTCTCCCAGTCCTCCCATGTTGTTCAGCAAACGCTTGGAGCACTGACTTCAGGGTACCATTAAATCTTTCCACAAGCCCACTGGCTTGTGGGTGATAAGGTGTTGTGCACCTCTGCACCACCCATACTTCTCCCACAAACATCTCATCAGGTCCGACATGAAGGAACCCCCCGATCAGTGATAACCTCCTGCGAAACCCAACATGGGAGAAAATCCCAAGTAAGGCATCTGCCACTTTATCTGTCCTCAGTGAGGATAGGGTGACCACCTCTGGATACTGGGTGGCATAATCCACACAGTCAGGATGAACCTCTTCTTGGAGGAGATGGGGTATTTAAAGGCCCCACAATATCCATTCCCACCCTCTGGAATGGCTCCTCCACTATGGGCAATGGAATTAGGGTGGCTTGGGTTTTCTTACCTGCCTTCCCTATTTCTTGACACCAGTGACAAGACCTGCAATACTCCTTCACCTGCTGGGTGAAATTGAGCCAACAGAAATTCTGGGCCAACCGCTACGTAATGCGATGATTCCCAGATGACCAGACAAGGGAATATTGTGTGCAATCTTGAGCAACTGCTCACGGTACCCCTGGGGAATGGCAAGCTGCCTGCCTATCACCCCTCCTCTGTCTTTACAGCCTGAGTATACATCAGTCCATTTTCCCAATTAACTTTATGTTTACCGTCACCTCCTGTGCTCTGTCAGAGTTTGCCCACGCCTCAGCTTCTCTAGACTAGGTCACTTTTCTGAGCAGCTGCAAACTCCTTACACATTACCAAGGCATGGGACAGGTCCCTTCAGTCTCTAAACTAAGGTCCCTAGCACTAGCGTCAGGGCACTCCAGGATCACTGTCATCCCTAACCCTCTGACAATGGGTTACCCTCCTTCTTCGGAGTAACTCTCCGTAGCTGTGGATTAACTGCTGCTTGGAAAATTTCTACCCCTTTCATTAGTCTCCATATCAGGAGACACAGGCTGGGGAACCAGCCTCCTAGTGGTTTTCACAATGGCTTCTATGGGATCCAGGGAACTACAATTTGCCCATCCTGGCCACATGGGTAACTGCACACACCATTCCGTTTGAGATTATTGCCAAGGATGCCATCAACTGCTAAAGTTTTGGTTACAGCCATCTGTTACACAGTTCCCCTGTTTCACCCCAGTCTAGGAGAACACTAGCCAGTGGCAATGTTGTCTCCTCTCCAGTGAACCTGTGACAGTTACAAATTTATTGGGTATAAGCTGACCATGCTCTACAGATCCCTTTTACCAGCATCAGGATACCCCTGTGTCTCTTAACCCTTGTGTCTGTACACCATTCACTTTGACTGGGTGCATGTATTCCTCATGCTCACAGGCATGCTGCCAGGGACACAAACAACCCACTTCTTTCCTAGCCCTATTTTGTATTGCTCATCCTTTGGGACACTGTCTGGCAATATGCCCAGTTTCTTACTAAACCAACATTCATTTCTTTTCTCAGAAAATCTTTCTTTGAAACCTGGGCTAATTGGTTTCGGTGGAGGCAGTGAGGGTTTTAGCTGCCCTGAAGGCATGCTTTTCCCTTTCTGCACTGCCATGCCAGCCCATTTGCTCTCAGAGCAGGTCTGTTCTTGGCATAGCGGTCTGAGAGTTCAGCAGCCTCTTGCACTGTTTTGGGATCTCGGTCCTCCAGCCAGGTTTTCAGCTCTACTGGGCATGCCCAAAATAACTGTTCTAACAAAACAGCATTTTCAATTTTATCTACAGAGTTTGCTTCAATTCCTTCCCACCAATGTTTTTTAAAACTGCGTCGTTTAGTGGCTAGCTCCTAGTAGCTCATATCAGGGCTTCTCCTGAGCTTACAGAATTTAGCTCTAATAGCTTCTGCAGTTAAATCAAACTTTTTAAAAGTGCAGCTTTAAGTTGCTATAATCATTACTGTCCTCATTGTCCATTTGACTCAATGCATCCCGAGCTTTCCGTAAGTAGCAGGGATAGCTGGAAGCTCAAGACCCTCTTGGAATTTTGCCTGAATACAAACATTTTCAAAGGAATTTAAAAGGCATCCATATCCTCCTCTTTAAATTCAGCTATCAATTTGGAATTTAATTTGTAACCCAGTCCTGTAGTTCCAGTTAAACCCAAGCCACTTACCTGCTCTGGTGCTGGTGGTTGGTCGTAGCTTCTCCAGTTCATGTCGCCTCTGGCCTCCGCACTTCACGGTCCACCTCTCACTGTTGATGTTCAGCTTCTGCTGTTCTCACTCCCTCTTCTTCTCTGCGGCTCACTTCTCTTGCTCAGCCTCTCTGTTCTCGCCCCTCTTCTCTCTGCAGCTCATTTCTCCTACCCTTCTGGCCGCTCCCACTCAGCCTCTCTCTGGAACTCCAGCTCCATTCTGTGCAACTCAGTCTGCAGCCTGATTGCTTCTGGCTCCAGAATGCTGGTGACCTTCCACTGCTGCTGTGGCCCTGGGCTTGACTGGCCCTGCTGTCCTCCCCACTGGATCTGGACACTGCACTGGCCGCTGGCCCCTCCACACCCAAGGTTTAGTCCTTTACAGTCACAGTCTGTGACTCTGATGCTCTGGGTATCTGCTGCCATCAGGGCATCCACGAGGTTCTGTTTGGTGGCTCTCCCTCATGCAGGACTCCTCTGTCCTGGCACAACTGCCTCAAGTAGTCTGCAGTGTACCGCTGTAATTTGAAGCCATCTTCTTCCCTAACTATGGCTACTCTAACTTGCACTTTGGAAAAATGAAAATAAAACAGGTAGGAACTTGACTGTAATCAAAATGATATAGTTCTGTTTCCTTTTAAAAATAAATCACTGCCTCATTTTGCTAGTGAGCTGTACAGTATTAAGCTGACACACTGAACAGTTAAAGCTTATGTTACCAAATGTTTTGCACTGCTGCCAACCAATTCTGTCACAAACGCACTCAGCAGGTCAGGCCCTCTGCTCCCACAGTGCCAGCCTCAGAGCGCAATTAGTGTGAACAGGTAGCAGACAGGGTAACCCTCCTGTCTGCTTTGGGTCCAAATCACCTTTAGTCTCAAGTTCTTGGGGATTCAAACTGTGAACCTTATGCTAGCATACCCAATGTACAGGCTCAGATACATACCTCTTCGGGATTCATGTGCAATCTTTTACCAGGGCACTCAGACAGGCTTCCAAAATGAAGCCTTTAACTCTATAAGAGACCTTAGGTATATTCTTGCCTTTTTACTCAAGCTCAGTAACACCATCAAGCTGCTGAACAGTTGTCAGACTTAACCCTCTACTCGCACATGCAAAAGAACTGGCAGACACCCAGGCAGTCTTTTGAAAAAAGATACTTTACTAAAAGATGATAAAATATGAAAAATGTAAACACAGAACAATATGCCAAAGAGCTCACAATCACATAAAAGAACAAGGACAAACTACAAAACAAACTCCTACCACAATACATTTAGACCTTTTCTATCTAATGTATTACCTCTGTAAGTGCTTTAAGTTAAAACAGAGCTGTGTCTCTCTCTTGGAGTCCCAAAATAAAAATATCCCCAAACAGTTCAGACACAAGTATTAGTTTAACTCTGTATCTCCACACCCCTTCTGTGAGTCATCTAGCTCCTCCTTTTAAAATATAAAATTAGAAAAAATGATTTCCTCTCGGGGTATTTTAAATAATGTGACTTCAGAAGGAAAAGACATTTCCTAAATTATGACAGTCTTTAATCAAGTCTTTTCTTTGAACTGGTGACTGGTTCCTGTTTTCCAAAGGAACACCAAAGGGTTTACAACTTTTAACACCATGTTGGTATAAAATGTTCTTCTTCTTAAGACATCATAAAGTTTATTAGACTCATCCTCTGGCAGACTCATAAAGTCACATTTTGTTTCCACTTCAAAGAGACTAGGCATGTCATAAAATGGTGATAAAATGCCATTCTGAAGTAAGTCAGTTAATTAAATGGTTCGTAGTCAGTTTACATATCCTGTAGCTTCACTGAAACCTGTGTAGGGGCTGTCTTATGTGAGAGAATCACATACTGTATTTTAATATTACAAATATCATACAATGATCATAACCAGCTGGCCAAGTGTCACAGAAGCCATTAAATCTTTAATATATTTTTGATTCAAATTAGTAATTCCAGCTTCTCAAGTGGGCTGATATTTCCTATGATTTTTACTTAACTATTGGTGGTATTTTAGTAAATCAAGCAATTGATCTACTAATAGGGTCCCTATTAGTCAATCAATTGCTTTGATTTACTAAATCCACCGATAAAGGGTGTAAAAGTTTATGAAATATCAGTCCCGTGAACTGAATGGGGGCGTGTTCACACAGCCTTCATTTTGTGACATCACAAAACAGGGATGCATGGGCCGATGTGGGGCGTGGTTTGTGGACTGAGAAGTCAGTCCTTTTTTGTCGATCTGCTGTATTTTAATTTTACAAGGGACATAACTTAAACTACAAAAGGAGTTTTTCTGCCGCACTTCAGATGTCTGAGGGGTAAGTCATCAAACGGGCTGGGGACAGCAGCACCAGTAACAGTATGAAGCTGCTCTTTAACTTAAGCTGTTGATCATGACTTCTGAGATTAAATTTTCGTACAGCAAAGTGGATGCCTAGGTTGTATAGGGAGGGATGTTGACAGTAGAAGGAAGGAGGTGATACTCCCCCTCTATAGATCCCTGGTGAGAACACATCTGGAGTACTGTGTCCAGTTTTGGAGCCCTCACCTTAGAAAAGACAAGGATAGGCTGGAGGTGGTACAGTGAAGGGTAATGAAGATGATTCCGGGCCAGCAAGGAAACTCCTATGAGGAACAACTTAGGACACTGAATATGTATTCGTTAGAGGCTAGAATGTAAACGGGAATATGATAGAGACATTCAGATTCCTGAAGGAATAAACAAGGTGGACTCCAGGGAACTGCTTAACAGAAACACCAGCTCAACAACACGAGGGCATGACTGTAAACTGACAGAGGGAAGGTTAAGGAGGGATGTGAGAAAGCATTACTTACAGAAAGGGTGGTGGAACCATGGAACAGCCTGCCAGCTGAGGTGCTGGCAATAGAAACTGTGGGTGGTTTCAAATGTGCTTGGGATAGAATGAAGGATAGTCATCACTGGTAGGGACAAGGATGAAGAAGGAGAGGATAACTGTTGGGGATGGCTACAACAGCCAATCATTGTCAGGTCGTAGGTTCCATAGAAATCCCTGGGCAGATGGGATGGACCACTGGTCTTTTCCTGCCATCACCATGTATGTTTCTATAGAGGGTGGTAGTGACACACAATGCAATGGCTCTTAGGGACACGCTATAGGGTGGAAGTGTTAATGGTGACTTGCAACTATCTGCCATGCTTTAAAGGAGACAGGAAACTTTTTATAAATATCTTAAAAACTGTTGTATGTGTCCCCAGGCTGCTGTGTCTTGGTTCGCTCCCTTCCTAGTGACCGTACAGGGCCCACCTGGTTGAGGGGTTGGGTTTGTTCATTCTCATGCAGAAGGTGGTTCATTCCAGAACAATAAGAAATAGTGTGGTGCCTCCACCCAGAAAGAATAAGTGGGCCAGATGTGGTATGCAGTACCACCCCTTGGGATGCAGTATCTACCTACTTCTCTGCACTGTACTGGAGCACCCTCTGGGGACTGTTAAGACAGTTGTTACCCTCACCAATAAACACTTCAGTCGGGTTATACACACTGGACGTACACACGAGTAAAAGCCAGCAAGTTAACAGTGCTTTTATTTAAAGGAAAATTGTCCAAAAGAGTGCTGGTAATTACTAGGGCTGCAAAATGCTGATTAGCATAACCTATATACTTTAACTATACTGCAGCTAACCTTTGTTGAGTTATTTACTGTCTTTCTTGACTGTATGGTGGTGTGTTGAACTTTTCTGGCTGTGCCATTTCGAAGATGCCATCACACGGAAGAACAGAACTTGACCTTGAAACGCACCCTCAGATCATCCTCTTGTGTGCAGAAGCATGCGTTCATAGCAGTGAGGCACATTTCCATGGACTAAAACTAAATAGGTGTCAGTAGAGGTCCTGAGTTGCACCTCTAGAACAATCCCATTAAAATGGGCCAGTGTAGTTAGCCAAATTATTAGTAAACTTCCAGCTCTGACTTCGGGCATGCGTAGTAACACCTAAGCTCGAGTTTGGGCATGTGTAGTAGCTACTAGACACTACTGTGCATGCCCGGTCAGAGCTGGTATGTACTTAATAATTTGACTAACTTACACTGCTCCATTTTAATGGGGATTGTTTCTAGAGGTACAACCTCAAGGACCTCTCATGACACCCTATTTAGTTTAGTCTATGGAATGTGCCTCGCCTGGCCATGAACGAGCTTCTGGCACACAAGAGGATGATCGGGGGTTCCAAGGTCATGCTCTGTCTTCTGGTGCAGCTGCACTTTCAATGGTGTAGCCAGGAAAGTTCAACACACCACCATACAGGCAAGAAACACAAATAACTCGCAAAGGTTAGCTGCAGTAAAGCTAAAATATATAAGTTATGCTAATCGGGCGCTTTTTGAAGCCCTGATAATTGCCAAGTCTGTTTTGGACAGTTTTCCTTAAGAATTAAACTAACTTACACTGCTCTGCTTTTTAACGGGATTATTTCTAGAGGTACAACTCAAGGACCTCTACATGACACCCTATTTAGTTTTAGTCTGTGGAAATGTGCATCATTCTTCATGAACGAGCGCTCCGCATACAACAGGAACATCAGGGTAATTTATATATCAGTTGCGGCTTGGTTGCTACCTTCTGTGAGATGACGCCACCCAGCCTGGAACATAAAATAAGGATTACTAATGAATGCCATGCCCTACAACAGAATGCCAATCTCTCACTGCAAGTTGGCAGGTGAGTACACACTGGGAGGAAAATGGGATTTTGAAGTTTTCCTTTAAGAACACAGGACAGGAAGCTGGAAGAAAAGGGGTTAGTTGCAAGTCACCTTTAACACTCCCACCTCTATAGCAGTGCCCCTAAGAGCCACTGCATTGTGTGTCACCCAGTCTGCCCATTATTCCTCACACAGTATCATCATAGATCCTACTTGATCTACTCTTTTCCTCTCCTGATTTCTTTTCACTAAGATGCCCCTATGCATATCCCATGCATTCTTGAACCCCATCACTATTTTTGCCCCTACAACTTTGGCTGATAGGCTATTCCACAATCCACCACCCTTTCTGTGAAGAATTATTTCATCACATCTCTTCTGAATCAACCTGCAGACCATTACAGCTACTTTTGCTGTAATGGTCTTTTTCGGTTTCAGGATTTTGGTTTCGCTGTACTATGGGCCAATGTGCTATAGATGTAGTCAAATTGTTTACTACTGGCCTGTTCCATAGAATTTGTCTGCTCATGTCTTATGATCACAGCGCCTGATCTCACTGATACCATGAAGGTCACCAGCAGGTAGATCATGAATCCCATAGGCTGTTTTCTTCTCCTGGGAAGTTGGTAAGGGGAGGTTCAATGTTAATTTTAGTTCACTCCTTGGAAGCCCAGGAGGTTCACTGCAATCAATTCATTGCTCTAGGTGTTTGTGGCATAGCACAGGAGGTAGCGTGACACCCAGGTGGCAGGTTGACACACTCTCCCAGCCAGAAGCCCACAGAGATGGAAGCAATGATGACAACAAAGGAGTGGTCTGACCAACTGGCACCCCACATCTCCATGTCCACTGTTTTATTTGTGCAGTTATTCTGCTCCTCCTTCCCCAGATACAGTGTCTCAGCAGGGAGGCAGTGACCAGCCATATCCTTCAACTGTCCCTCATTACACTGAACATCTCTCCTTTCCCCTCAAAATTGCTGTATCCAAGCTGGACAGTGGCAAAGAGGGCTGAGGCACCTTACCTTTTCCAATGCCGCAACCCGAGTTCAGGAACGGACTTAGGTCACAGGGCATTATCAGGGAGGGAGAGGACTGGGCATCCGAAGACTGCTCTCTCTCCCAGGGAGGGGTGGCTTGTCAGCCCAGCTCGGTAGCCCCAGGTGGAGGCCTGAGGTAGAACAGGTTTGGGAGGCAAATTAAGGAAGGGCTCTGCAAGGAATGTTGGATCGGTGCACCCACACACACACACACACACACACGTCCGATGCTCTGCAGTAGGGGCAGGGGAACCACACACAAGTCCGACACTCTGCATTAGGGGCAGGGGAACCAGAAAAGCAGAAAATGGTGTTGAGGGGCTTCACGAAGGGCAGTCTAGCTGTTTTCACACCCAAGTCATCACTCATGCATGACCCGGTCCACCTTGGACCTGATGTACATGGGGGGGAGGGGCAGCCCCACCCCAGGCCCTGTCATGAGAGAGGAAGTGGCGGGAAAATTTCCTGACTGGAGCGTGTGCCTAGGGAAGCAGTGCTGGCTTGGGGGAGGGTACACCCCGGACACAGGAGAGAAAAATACTTGTGGAAAAAAAAAATTGCTGTATCCAACATTTGTCCTACATGGAATGGGGCTGCCCAAAATGAAGTAAGTGCTCTAAGCTCAGACATTTAAAGTAGAAATTCAAAATACACTAATTTGCCAAATCATAATTAAACTTTGTATAAATGAAGTGTAAGCATCCCTTCAGGGAGTGCTTACTACAGTTAATCTCACCTCCTGTTTCTTTTGTTTGGTATGGTGGTCTGGTTGCCCACTGGTCGGTCGGGGCCAGCCTGCTTGGGGTACTTAATGGTCTGGCTTTGGCTTGTTGGAAAGGAGGCCAGCAGGAGATCTGGAAGTGCACCAAGTGGGCCAGGAGATCTACCTTGGCGACTCGGCAAAAACACTCCATTTGGAGGCGATTGGGTGGTTTAGGGTTTGCAGCATGCGGGATTCAGCCCATGGAGCTGCAGCCTGGGGAGTCAGAAGGAAGCCCACCTTTGTGCACCATAGCACCAGGGTGGGTGCTGGGCCTACTTCCTGGTGAGGCCTGAAGATGGTGGGAACGGTGGGGGCGGTGCAGTGGTGGCAGACTGCCTGTTCCGCACCTTGTAGCATTCCATTTCGTTGATGGGCAGCCTGCGGAGAGAGAGAGAGAAAGGGCCCAGTGCATCCCTCAGATCACCCTGCGGGTATAAGTTATGCAGAGATGCTTAAGGCCTTAAGTTGCTGGATGGGTGGAGAGAGTTTGGGGAGCCGCAGCTCTGGGAGTTTATGCCACTGTGTAGTGTCATATGGGAAGAGTGGTAGGCCATGGTTCAAGCTGTTTCGATGTAGGCATTGGTGTGTTTGTTACCAGCCTGGCTATGCTGCTGCATAAAATGTTTTCAGAGCCCCGGCTCTGCAGGACTCAACATCAAGGCCATTTCGGCCACAAGTATAGTGCCAATATCTCTGTGCCACCGTAAAGAAAAACCTGTTTGCTTCCTTTAGCCATGCCCCAGCTCCCAGGAGCTGCCTTTTTGTTATTTGGCCGCATACATTAATTTGCTGTTTTACATCTACCTCAGTCTGCCGCCTGCTGATTTATGAATTTAGATGTCTGCTGCCAATTCCAGTTTGTTCCTGTAGCCCAGGCTCCTGTTTCTGCACCCCAGTTTCAGCCGCAGCATTGTGACAGTCCTCTGAACCCTTTGAGCATCATGCAGGTATGTGCCATCTTTCTTCCTGTATTTGGATAAGTTCTGGTACTAGTGGTACCCTCTCCTATTTCTCCATCAGGCTCCTAGACAGTGGGGAAGGGGCTACAGAATTACTGGTTTCCCACAGTGTTCTCAGCTTACATCTTTATGTTTGATGATGTGTCCCACATTATGAGGGCCAGTGTCTATACTGTCCCACACAGAAACATAGAAACTGACAGCAGATAAGGACCGCAAGGCCATCCAGTCTGCCCATTTCTTTTCTACCTTATGAATGTGCCATCGGCCTTTGCTCTGTCAATGGCCTATCTATTCATACTTATCTGTATTGCTCCCTTATGCCTATCCCATGCCTGTTTGAAGCCCTGCACTGTATTCATATCCACCACTTCCTGAGGAAGGCTGTTCCATGCATCCGCCACCCTTTCTGTGAAAAAGAACTTCCTCACATTACCCCTAATCGGCCTCCCTCTAATCTCATGCTGTGTCCTCTTGTCCTGCTGTTTTTCTTATATTGAAACATGTTAGACTCTTTCAACTTGTTAATGCCCTTAAGGTGTTTGAATGTTTCAGTCATATCATCTCTCCCTCCTTTGTTCCAGGGTATACATATTAAGTTCCATTAATCTGTCCTCATATGTTTTCTGATGCAGTCCCTGCACCATTTTGGTTGCCCTTCTCTGGACTGCCTCAATTTGGTTAATGTCCTTGCCTTGAGTACTCCAGATGGGGCCTAACCTGTGTCTTGTCAAGAGGATTATTACCTCCCTCTTATGACTTGTGATACCCCCACTAATACACCCCAACATCCCCTAGCCTTATCTATTGCTTTAGTGGTCTGCTTTGATGATTTCAGGTCATTTGTGATGATGATGCCCAGTCTCTTTCTTCCCTTGTGACTGCCAGCAACTCCTCCCAACCTATAGGTGGATTCAGGGTTTCTCTTCCCTATGTGCATGATCTTGCACTTACATAGATAGATACATAGATACATAGACAGTGTCAGCAAATAGGGCCTACAGCCCACCCAGTCTGCCCATTTGAGCTTGTAAGTTTACTTTATGTTTTCCTAGAAGTCTGTTGCCCCTTAACCCTGACCTCCAGAACTCCTTTATGTCTATCCCATGCATTCTTAAATCCCGTGTTGTTCCACTTCTTTGTGTTAAACCCCAGTTGCCACTCTTCCATCCATTTTGCCAGTTTATCTAGATCTCTTCTCATTCTGCACCCCATCTGGATCATCTACTCTGTTGCAGATCTTGGTATCATCTGCAAACAGACAAACCTTACCCTCTGGTCCATCTGCAGTGTCACTGATGAAGATATTGAAAAGGACTGGCCCCAGGACTCATCCCTGAGGTACCCCACTTGTGACTTGCATCTCTTCTGACTGTATACTGTTTACCACCACTCTCTGTTTTCTGCCCGTCAACTAGTTTGTCACCCAGTTAACCAACTTCTGACCCACTCTGAGCCTACTCAGCTTATTAATCAATCTTCTATGTGGAACAGTATCGAAAGTTTTGCTGAAGTCAAGGTAGATGACATCAACTGCTCCCCTTGGTCCACCACTCTGGTTACCCAGTCAAAGAAATCTATGAGATTAGTTTGACAGGACCTTCCTGCTGTAAACCCATGCTGTCTTGGATCCTGTGCTCCTATGGATTCCAGGTGTTGCACTATCCTTTCTTTAAGGAGTGCCTCCATAATCTTACCCACTACTGAGGTAAGACTGACTGGTCTGTAGTTTCCTACCTCCTTCCTGCTACCACTCTTATGGGTGGGATCATATGAGCCCTTCTCCAGTCTTCTGGGACCTCTCCTGTGCTCAGAGACTCACTCAACAGTTCTGATAATGGCTCTGCTTGTCCACCCTTAGCTCCCTTAGTATCCTGGGGTGTATGCCATCAGGTCCCATTGCCTTGTTCACCCTGAGCTTATCGAGCTCTTGTAGGACCCTTTCTTTTGTGAAGGGACTAATGCACACCTCCCTCCCCTGTGTCCATGGTGCTTGAGCTGTGGGCCCTGCCCTACCTTCTCCTCAGTAAATACTGAGCAGAAGTATCTATTTAGGATAGATGCTTTTACATGGTCCTTCTCCTCCACCGCCCCCTTATCCCCTTTGATCTTAGCAATACCCCTCTGAACTTTCTCCTTTCACTAATGTATCTATAGAAAGTCTTGTCACCTTCTTTTTACTGTTAGGTGCTAGTGTTTCCTCGGTTTGGGCCTTTGCCTGCCTTCTGCCTTCCCTGCTTCCCTTAGGGAGTTTGGTATGCCTCCCTGTCATCATCCTGCTGTGTTCCTTTATATTTCCTGAAGGCCAGCCTTTTGGCTCTGACCTTTTCTGCTACTGTTTTTGAGAACCAAAGTGGTTTCCTTCTTCTTTTGCACTTCCTTTTCTCTCTAACACAATGGGATGTTGCTTCAAGTATTGCATCCTTAATACTTACCCACTTTGCCTGTACCCCTCACCTGTATTTTTTCTTGCCAGGGCTAGCTTAACTCTGCTAGCCATCTTATCAAAGTCAGCTCCTCTTAAGTCCCATATTTTTGCCTTGGAATGGGATGATTTAGTTCTAGTGGCCAAATTGAACTATACCATGTGATGGTCACTGGCCCCAGGTGACCTTCTACCCGAGTAGGATAGCCCTGTCTCTGGGTTGTTGTACCAGTTGTTTGAGGCCCTCCTGCAAGGAATCCACTATGTGTCTAGTTCTTGCAGATGTTCCTGCTGAGTTGACCAATCTGTATCTGGCATGTTTAAGTCTCTCATTATCAGAACCTCCCCTTAGCTGTCATGTTTGTATATCGCCTGACAGTAATGTGTCTTTGTCCTCCCCTGGTTTGGAGGCCTGTAGACAACCCCAGTACATATGGATGTCCCATTTCCTGTTTACAGGGTGACCCACAGTTCTTCTGGCTCCTTATGTGTATTCTGAATTTCTGTAGCTTTGATATTTTCATTGACATAAGGGCCACTCCACCCCACCCCTTTTTGCACCTCGGTCTCTTCTGAACAGTACATAGCTGGGTAGTGAAGTCTCCCAAGTGTGGTTACTGGCGAACCATGTCTCGCTAATGGCTATTATGTCCACTTTAGCCTCTGTCATTATTGCCTGCAGCTCTGGGATCTTGTTTCCCAGACTGCAAGCATTTGTGTACATGATTTTCCACTGGTCAGATTTTGGTGTGTTGGTTGTTGGGGAGGTCTGGTATTTCCTCTGTGCATCGTATGGGGAGCTGGTCCTTTTCCTTACCTGGTGATGCAAATGAATTACAAACATGCTAACTCCTGTTCATACCTCTCAACCTTTTGTCCCCAAATGTGGAACATTGCCTCTCAAATGTGGAACAAATGAGCAAAATGTGGAACACTTAATCAAATCTTTACCTAAAAGCTCAGAACACTGTTAAAATGTTTGCATTTATGTTCAGAAACTCTGTTATTAATTGAATGATATGTTTTTGCATCATTTACTAGAGATTTTTGCTTTAAAATGTTAACACTGAATGTGGGACAAGCCCTCACAATGTGGAACAGGGAACTTTTGTAGTAAAATGAGGAATGTTCCTCGTAATGTGGTACAGTTGAGAGGTATGCTCCTGTTTGATCACTAGCTGAGGGAGGAGGGCTGTTCTTTCCATTCAACATATCGGTGCTGCACCCCTCCTCATTTGCTAGTTTAAATATTCTGCAAAGACATCAAACGTCTGCCCCAATGCACTAACTCCTCCTTAGTCAGATGCAGTCCATCAAATTTAAAGAACTTTCGCCCAAAACTGTTGCCAGTTACCTACAAATTTGTGTCCTTTTCCTGGCTCCAGCCCTTGAGTCACATGTTTAGCTCCCCTATCTCCCCTTTTCTGACCTTCCGTCCATCTGCCCCTTCTCCCAGACTGGCAGGATCTCAGAGAAGGAGATGCCTGATGAAATGGATGATAGTTTGTCACCCAGCCTGGTTAGGTATTCCTTGGTTTCCACAACTGACCGGCTGGTGATCTCAGTTAGTCCTATGTGTACCAGGACGTCAATGTTTTCTCCTGCTTCCTGTACAATTTAGCAATGTGGTCAGTGTCTCTCCATGCTGATGTACCTGGGGAGACATCTGACCATTAACCCTGGCTCAAAATAGGTATTAACTCCCAAATCATGGAGTCTCCTCCGATCATAAGTGTTTTGGATTTCCTTTTTGCTTTTTGTTTTGGTTCCTGATTTAGGTGGGTTTTATTGTGCTAGCGCCTGTGCTGCAGTGTCCTGCTCTGCAGTGTCCACTGCCCTTGTTTGATTTCAGAGATAGCGGCAGATACCTGTTTGTAGTTTTTATATAGTTTGTGGAGGTGATATGTTGGAGAGCACTGGGATGGGGCACCCGATTTGCTCCTCTCTAACCACCTGCCAACCTCCCGGACCAACTACCCTCTGTGGTCGAGGTGCTACTGTTGGGGAAATGGCAGGCAGTTCTTATAATATGTTTCCTCTTGAATATGCGATTTGAGGCACGCAATCACTGCCCATGCTGCCTCGAGCTGAGCCCTTAGATATCCAATGGCTTAGCATGTAGGACAGTGTCCTACATCTTCTATAACTGCCCTTTTGAAAAGTGTCCCACAGTATCTGCAGTTAATAATATCCATTCCAGATAAGTTGCTGGGTTTTAACCTGGACAGAGTAATTAGAAGGAGGAAAACAAAAGCAGAAGTTTGATTTTGTGTTTTGTTTGTTTTATATAACTTGTTATAACAAGCTAAATTACTTGTGCCCCTGTAAAGAGGTCACTGTGCGGACACCCCTCTGATCTTTCCTTCCTGCTTTGCTGCAGGAACTGTCACGACTGTGCTACCCTATAAAAGGAGTAGTGTGGGGTGGTTGGGGATGGGGTGGTGGCTGGGGCCCTTCCTGTCATTTCTTCCTGTATCTGGATAAGTTCTGGTACTAGTGGTACCCCTCTCCCTATTTCTCCATCAGGCTCCTAGACAGTGGGAGTGTCAGAGACCCACATTTCAAGTGCTGGCATCCCACACTTCAAGTGTCGGCGGCACACATTTCAAGAGTCAGCATCCCACATTTCAAGTGTCAGTGTCTCACATATCAAGTATTGCCATCCCACATTTTAAGTGAAGGTGTCCCACATTTCAAGTGTCAGTGTCCTGTCCCTCTTTTCAAGTGTCCATGTTCCAAATTGTAGTGTCAGTGTCCCACATTTCAAGTATCAGTGTCCCACATTTCAAGTGTCAGCATCCACATTTCAAATGTCGGCCCACATTTCAGGTGTCAGCGACCCACATTTTCAAGTGCCGGTGGACCACATTTCATCAGTGTCCCACATTTCATGTGTCAGCTCCCACATTTAAAGTGTCGGCATCCCACATTTGAAATGTCAGCATCCCACATTTGAAGTGTCGGCATCCCAATTTCAAGCGTCGGTGTCCCACATTTCAGTGACAAAGTTATGAAGCATGTGACCAGCTGAGCCCCACTAAAGTAACACAATATTTTTTTGTGATTTAAAGTTTTATTGAGGACAAAGAAGAGTACAGTGCAGGATATTCCTCAGTCTCCATCTGTATGTAACAGCCTCTTCCTTCAAGAAGGGAGAAGGCCATGCTGGTAGGTACCATGCTATGACTGGCAAGTGTGCTTCAGTTTGGCTGGTGTAATATAAGTGGGAAGAGCTAAGGCGTAGTTTCATATGGCGCAGTAAAACAGCTGTTTTCAGAATAATCCTGTCCTGAGAGAGTGAGCTAGACAGAACAAACCTCCAGGGGCAGCACCTAAGGAAGGAGGCCCTGCTGCCAGCAGTTGGAATTTATTTATTTACTTTTTAAACTTAGATTTGTTTTCCAGTAAAACAAAAGGACATATCTCATTACAACCAAGATTATGACATTATCTCACTCAAAGTCATGTACAATACATTGCTGGTAACATGGTCCTTAACAATGGATCAGGATGATAAATTCATACATTCAGTGGTTTACGTAATTGCTTTCTTTCTAAGACTTCAAGAATGTACTGAGATCTCCACTGAATTATCAGATCATCTAAAACGGACAACAATATGACTAACAACAGCTTACATGTTTGGTGAGACTTAATTTTACTTAACATTCGTAATGGTGTGTTAATGGCCGATATATGGTGAGACCACTGGGAGGGTGTGGGGACTGTGTGTGTGTGGGGGTCCCCTTGGGAGCTCCCTGATTGCTGGCTGACCTGACTGCAGTTCCTCCTAAGCTCATAGGGAGATATTGGGGTACAGGGTTAAAAAGTCAAATTAAAACAGTGCGGTGAAAACTGCGATGTAGCAATCACAAAAGCATAGATAGCTACAGGACAAAACAGCTATGGGATATAATAGCACAAGTAGTACTTTCCTGTAGCTGTTCAGGGAGAGGGAGAAAGATTCTGCTGCAGGGTGTGCTGCTGACCAGCTGCTGTGCGCACGAGGGTAAGGCAAAGACAGCGGAAGTCAGTGGAACAACAGTGCAGCAAGGTTCTGAGACCCACAGCAGGTAATTTTATTTTTCTCATTACTGGGACTTAGTTTATTTTTCTCCCCCTTCCCAACTCAGAGCTGGGTTCCACTTCCTCCCCAAGGATTCCCTCTCCCTGTGGTTCTTTTCTATGCCGAGCTACCTCACCTTCCCGGAGGTGATTATATTTAGATAGGTGGGTTGACCCCATATGAGAGTGAGGGCTTTAGCCCCCAACATAATGTAGCAGGTTGTTTTGTGTGGAGCCTTAACAGTGCTCATTGTGTTTGGAGGCACTGTTTTGTTTTCGCTGTTTTTCTTATGCAGTTTTTGATCTGGCGCTGTTTTAATTCAACATTTTGACCCACTGAGTGCCAATACTGGGGTTGGGGGAGGTTTGGTGAGTGCCCATGTCTAGAAAGTTTGCACATACAGAAAGCATGCAGAGGAAAAACTGTCTGCTTTAAGATAGGAGATGCCAGTTTCCACCCTGAGGAGTCTGAATGAAGCTGTCACAAGGTTTGAGGGGGTATGTAGGCAAGTGGCCTGACCAGTCTGTGGACAAGATCTGTCTCCACCTATACCCCCTTTATTTTGCTAATCCACTACCTTTCTTACCCTCAGACTCCTAATATATATGTCCCCAGCCCATCTACAGTAGCACCCTCCTAGAACAGCTGCACCCCTCCATATCTGCCCCTTAATATGTCTTGACCAATGATAAGTCGTGCTGTTTAAAAATGTTTTAATACACTGGCTGTTTCAGAATATTTTAGTTCCCTTCTCATACCAATCTCCCTAACCTTGTTAACCCTATACCTGAAATACTTGTTATTGCTCTGTGTATTTTTCTATTTCTGTATAATTATGTCTATTTATTATCTGTACATGAAAGTGTTATTCTTGATCTTGTGTAACTAGGTCCACCTTGTAAATGAGTCTGCTCAATGGTGTTTGCCTGGATAAATAAAGACTTGATTGATTGATTGATTGATTGATTGAAAGAAGAGGGACAGCTCATCCAAATTACAAGATCATTAAGATCCAAGGCTTTTGATGATGGCACGTAAACAACTGCTACACCACAGGAGGGGTTATGTTTGGCCAGTTCCAAAAACATAACCTCCTGCCCCGATGGTGCTCCCATATCACACTTTTCATGACGTGTCCCTTACTGGTGAACAGAACGAGGGTCTCAAAATTTATAAAACTTCCAGCAAGAGACAACTGTAGTGAAAGAAAGGACTAAGTGTCCATCTTGTCTGTCCTGCTACACATCAGTGACTATCACCAGCACACGTCCAAACTTACCAGTTGGAGTGCTACCTACACTCGTGCTGTGTAAACCTCAGTGTTAATGTACCTCACAAATTTGTGCAGTCCAGCTTTTAGAGTCTAAACAGTGCTAGTTCCCACAACCTCATAGGCTAGCCCATGTGGTAACCACCACGTGTAAAATAATGCTTGGGATGTTTCTCCCGCCTGCCTGCAGAGGAACAGATGACAGTCAGCAGAGGTAGAGGGTGGCTCTCAGAAGTCAGGAATGGTTACCCTTGACAGGGACATTACAATAGCAGGCTGAAAGGGTGTAAGTTCCTACAAACCCTTGTAGGTGCTCTCTGTCAACAGGAACTGTTTCAGTATTCCAGGGCTCCCTGGTAATACTTTTTAGCAGTCCATGCACAAATAGAAACAGGTTACTCACCTGTAACAGTAGTTCTAGGAGTGGTATATGATGTTCATCCACACTTTCTGGCAGTGTCTTTCACTTTAACACTTCGCCGGAACGTCTTCATGCTGGCTCCTCCCGCCATCTGGGTGGTAACTCCTCTGCTCTGCCCCATGACACCAGATCTTGCCTGCTAGAAGCAGTATTGTGCGCCTAGCTTAGGGAGGTCGGGTGGGTCCATGTTGATGAATATCATATACCACTCCTAGAACTACTGTTACAGTTACTGTTAAGGAAGGCAGTATAGCGCAGTGGTTTAAGGCTCTGAGCTGTAAATTTGGTGACATCCAGCAGGCCAGACTTGGGTTTGAATCCCACAGCTTCCACTTACATACTGTGTGACCCTGAGCAAGTTACTTAACTTCCCCATGCCCCAGGTCGCACCTGTAAAAAAAACTTTCCGCCAAGTGTGCTACCCTGGTTAAACAACTAAAAAAAAAAAAAGTGAGTATCCTGTTTTCTAGGGATGTGGATAGATGTTCTAGCCACACTTTCTGGCAGACTCCTAGCAGTTCTCTGGGAGGAGGAGCAAGGCAACAACCCACTATTTAGGAACAGAGATTGGAGAACTGAGGCCCCAAAACCAGCATCCCAGCGTGACTCAAGGTCGATGTGGTAATAGGAAATGAAGGTGTGTGCTGACCTCCAGGTAGCAGCCCTGAAGATTTCCTGGATAAGGACGCCTTGGAAGCAGCCACCAGGGCAGCAGTATGACAAGTGGAATGAGCCCTAAGCCCCACAGGAGGCTCCAGACCCAAGAAGCCTATAGCAGAGATCAATGCATGCGGCAATCCACCTGCCAATTGTCCACTTGGCTGCTGGTCTGCCAGGTAAGGCTTCAGTGGAGGTGACAAATAGTCGGCGAACCTCTCCCAAACTCTGGCAGTGCACTCCTTGTAGTAGGCGAGTGCTTGCTGCAGGTTCAAAGTATGGAGCTTGTGCTTGACCTCTGAGGTGTGGTTGGTAAAATACACTGGAAGATTAATCACCTGATTAGAGAAATGACACAACCTTCAGGAGGAACTTCGGTTGGGGCGACGACAACCTTGTCCTTCTGAAAGACCAGGTATGGAGACTCCACCCAAAGTGCCTGGAGCTTACTGATCCTTCTGGATAACATGATTGCCACCAGGAAGGTGGTCTTCCATGACAGGTGTGACATGTCACACCTGTACATCGGTTCAAATGGCTTGCCCATGAGTTTTGCCAAAACCAGCAAAGATTCCAACATGGTGGTGGTTCACTCACCAGAGGGAAATGTGGTCAAGGCCTTTCAAAACGTGCCAGACTACCTCCTCCTGTGCAACTGACTGCTGACCAGCCCATGCCCGTAAGCAGAGATGGCTGCCAGATGCACCTTGAGGGTCATCAACCAAGGCCCGACTGAAACAGGAACTACAGGTAGTCAAAATGCTAGTCACTGAACAGGACAAAGGGTCCAACCCCTGCCCTGACACCAGATGGTGGAGAATCTCTTCAATTTGAAGGCATAGCATTTCCTGGTCAATCTCTTCCAAGATGTCTTCACAACAGTGAGGACATCTTCAGAAAACCCAAAGCCTGGAACTCTAGCCACTCAGGAACCAGGCTGCCAGGTACAGGGATTGATGGTCTGATGGAGTACCTTCCCTGATTGATGGACAGCAGTTCTGGGCAGAGAGGAAGACACCTCGGGAGCCTGCTTCTGATGCTGAAGAGATCTGGGTACCAAAACTGGTGCAGCCAGTCCAGAGCCACCAGTATCACTGTGCCTTGTCCCTCCCTGGCCTTGAGAAGCACCTTGTGGATCAAGGAAAGTGGGAGGAGGGCATAGAAGAGGCCTGGGGTCCAGAGCTCAAGAAGGCATCCCTGGTACCCACTGGGAGAACAGGTTGTGTACTACCTCTGAGTGGAGAGACCACTCATGAGACACCTCACCCACATAGCTGAGAGCATCTGCCAGTTGGTTGGAGGCCCCTGCCACAAGGATGGCTAGGAGATCGTCCCCCAGGCTGCCACGAGGGTCCACACATGAAGAGCATCCTTGCACAGTGGCAGGGAGTGAGTCCCGTCCCTGTTTGTTGAGGTAGTACATGGTCATGGTCTTGTCTGTCCGGACCTGGATCACATGACCCCGAACGTGAGGAGGAAAGGCAGTCAGCGCCAGCCAAACTTCCCAGAGCTCCAGCAGGTTGATGTGGTATCAGGACTCCTCGGGATCCAGAGCCCGTGGACTCTGTGTTCCCCAGGCGGCACCCCAGCCCATGAGAGGTACGGTCATCAGGATGACCATTGGCTCTGGGCAGACAAATGGGTTCCCTTCCTGCAGATGTTCTGGGACTGACCACCACTGGAGAGTGTCCCACATCCTCTGGGTCACAGTGACCAGCTAGTCAGGGACCTCTGCGCTGAGACCACTGGCTGGCCAGCTCCCACTGTAGAAAGTGCGCTCCAGTGGGCCAATGGACCACGCTGCTGCAGGCTGCCATATAGCCCAGCAGGCACAGGAAGTCCCAGTCAGGGTGCAACTGCCCAACCCGAAATGATCAGGCAAGCAGGAGTGAGCCTCTGCCCTGTCTGCCAGGAGCTGGGCCCTGGCTCTGCAAGAGTCTAGCTCCATCTCGATGAAGCTGATCATCTGCAAGGCACGAGTTCCAACTTGGCCTCTGACCAGGAGGCCAAGGGAGACACAGGTCTGAACTGCTCCACCTCCTGCCTGGAGGGACCATGCGATCAGTCAGTTGTCCAGGTAGGGAGCACCTCAGGTAAACTGCTACCACTGCAATGCACTTGGTGAAGACCCTGGGGCGACCGACAGGCCAAATGGCATAGCCTGGAACTCGTAGAGGGCTCCTCTGCTCGGAAGTGGAGGAACCTTCTGTGAGATAGACAGATCGGGACATGAAAGAATGCATCCTGAAGATCCATGGAGCAAAACCACATGTTTTGCTCTAGAGTTGGTGTGATCTGAGAGAGAGTGGCAATCCTGAAGGTGTGTGACTTGAGAAACTTGTTCAGGTCATGCAGATCTAGAATTGGGCACCAACCCCCATCCATTTTGCACCAGGAAGTACCTGGAGGCAAACCATGGTATTCTGGAGGACCCGCGACAGTAACCATGACTCCTTAGTGGAGGAGCTGGGCAATGTAATCCTGATAAGTTGACAGAATGTCTGCGGATACCAAGTCTTCCGTGGGGTGCGGGCTCGGCAAGGAGGGTACTGCTCGCTCCAGAGGTAGACCTGGCCAACCACCTCGAGAACCCACCTGTCCATGGTGACAGCGGATCAGGCAGAAAGGAAGTGGTGGAGCTGGCCCCACAGGAGGACCAGTGGAGGGATGTGCATTAGGGAGGCACCCCTCATCCCGTCACTGGTCAGGCTTGGAGGAGGAAGAGGGCCTGGCTGAGGGACCACTGGGGTCACTCCTCCAGGCTTATGGATGACCAAGGACACAGACTGTGGCCAAGGTCGCTAGGTCTGTCTGCTGTCCAGCCTGGGGCTGGACTGGTTTGACTGCAGGAGTGGAGGTGGACCAAAGGGCTTTTTTCTGCTGCTTAGAGCTCTTGGGGTCCTGCTAAGGAATGTCACTGGAGTCCAAGTTGGCATTGGACATCTCAATGCAGGTGAGGTGGCCCTTGACCCCAGGCAGGAAACAGGTTGGTGCCCAGGAAGGGGACATCCGCCAGCTTGTGCTGGGTGTCTGCCATGAAGGTTGAGATCCACAGCCAAGCTCTGTGGTGCATGGACACTGCGGCCACCACAGAGCCGGCACATGAGTCCCCAATATCCATGGCTCTCTGGAGCTGTTGTTTTACAGTCCAGCCCTGGTCCTGGACCTGTTAGACCATGGTCTGGAGGTTCATCAGTGGATAAGGAAGCACCTCATCCAGGGTGCCCAACAGGGCATGGGAGAAGTGGGCCATGAGAAGAGCTGAGCTAGCTTGGTGAAGAGCATTTACTTATTTATTTATTTAAAATTTGGTGACCGGTAGGCCCACTGAGCCCAGAAGATCCCTTTTTCAGGGGCAAACCAGGATAACAATATATATTTTCATACAGAGAAAGACTTGGGTTACAGAGTAGTTTCAGGTGTGTGAGCAGGTTACAGCCATGGTTATCATCATGCATCAGTCCTTACAAATATGCTGACAGTAGAATTAACAAAAGGTGCAGAAGAAATGTAATTTACATGGTAAGCTCATTACTACTGGCATGGTTCAGTGGAAAGTTAGCTGTGGTACTATGCCTAGAGGGAAGCACCATGGAACCTGATAAGGTGTTTGGAAGATCTGATATTAGGGGATAGAAGCAAGTGGGGTCATGAGCCATGGCAGCAATGACAAGTGCTAGTAAGCTTAGAAAACAGCGAGACTTTTTAGCCGCATGGTCTAGCTTCTGGGCTCTTTGTCAGGCAGATAGTCAATGTCCCCTGTGTTGCCAGAGCACCTGAACACAAACAAATAGAGATTCAGCACTCCAGGAGTAATCTTGATGCTATTTATTTTAATAAGGAGATAGCTCCAGCACTTCAACCATTAGATCTTCATCAGGAAGTGACACCTCCTGATGAAGACCTAATGGTCGGCCGCTTAGGGATGCGGTAGTTGGCATGTTCCCACGGCTATCTTCCTTATTAAAATAAATAGCATCAAGATTACTCCTGGAGTGCTGAATCACATTTTTGCCTCTCCACTGGTTTGCAACCTTTTGGAGCACCCTGGGCCCATTCCTGAGTGCAAATTCTACCTCTCACTTTACCCTGAACACAGAACCAGCCACCAAGCCCTCAGCCAAGGGGTGCTTTGTGAATCCCAACAGGAATCGATAGGGACCAGACATTTGGGCCATCTGGGCAGACGATGTTGGGCAGAAATGGAGCACTGCCAAAGCCCAGGGTAGGCCAAGGATGGCCTTCTGCCACTCGGGGAAGGCCTCCCAGGGGAGTCTCCCAGTCCAGGATCTCAATGAGGGGCATCGAACCCATTTCTGAACAGGCTCCATCTTCATACCTGTGGACTCTGAGATCAAGCAGAGAAGGCCCATAAAGGAGGTAAGGCCTTCTCGTCAAGAGACCCCTGCCCGTCTTTACATCGACCAGACAGGGGTGCAGGAAGGAACCCAAGATGCTGAAGAGTCATCCGAAAGGGGTCGACTGCTGGAATCCCAGCTGTCTATCAGTGGATGGTCGGGTGACAGTGACCAACAGCCGATGGGGAAGCCCTGAGGTTGGCTGAACCCCTTGGTCGGCGCCCGGTCTTCAGCTGTTTCAGAAGTGGTTCCATGGGAATTAGTGGAGACACCAGGTTGGCCGAGCCGGACTGACTTGGTTGAATCCTGAGGTGGAGATGGCATTGGCCATTAGGGTGACAGCCAGGTGATGACCGGGTAGAGGCTAGGACCAGCTTCACACCAGATAACACCAGCTGTTGCCACGTTAGATCCTCATAGTGTTGATGCAATTTGCGCTGAAGCCTCTCCTCCCCAAGGAGGACGAGGATGAAGAATAGCAGCAGCCACTTCCCAGAGCATTGAGAGTGGGAGCATCGATGTCATCGGAATCGCCGAGCCCTGAGAATACGACTCGAGACCACCAGGAGGACCAGCAGTGGGGCTCAGAAGGAAAATGCACCTCCAGGTCATGGTCGATGACTGGAGACGGCAGGTCAGTGGACTGATCCGTCCCTCCAACGGTCTCGAGTCAGGACCAGAGTCCTGGATAAAGAAGTCTCAGCCTCTTCAGTCGACAACTGGCTGACCGGCTCGAGAAACATCTCAGTCAGAAGATCAACCAATGTCTCAGCCAACTGGCCCAACGAGGTTACCATGGAGCCGTGGCCTGGCCCAAAGATTCGATCAAGTCAGATCAGGAGAAGCGTGGGAACCAAGCCCAGATAACATGATCGACGGTGAGATTGTTTATTTGTCACTTTTTTCTATTTGGATTTGTGCCCTGAAGAAGGGCCCTAAACGAAAGTTGGTAAGGCCTGGCACAATTCCTTGAATGACCTCGTGAAAGAGGCACCCAGCGAATTAGAATGAAGGCCAAAGCCAAGGAGGTGTGAGCTGTGGCCGGGCTGCTGCCTCTCAAATGCCGTTAGCTGTTCAGCAGACCCTGCAGCCACGGAGACCACCCAATGGGCAACTCTGGATTTGACCGAGGGTTCTGTTCATTCAGTCAGCCTAGGATGAGATGGAATTAACGGTCCTCAAGAACGGAAGGTTGGAAAGTCCGACAAATGTCACAGGCCTGAGGATCATGCTCATGTCCCAGGCAGCAGATGCACGGGTGTGCAGATGCATTAGGACATCTTCTGCCCGCAGCTACCAATGGAACCTAGCGCTGACTTGCTGTCATCGATCATGGTCACAATCGAAGATCGAGCCTGAAGACAAAACTTTTTAGTAGGTTTGGAAGTAAATCCATAGATTTTGTGGCAAAGGCCTACTCAGTGTAAGGAAGGAACCTGCTTCTTCCAGCAGAAAGGAAGATCTGGCATCATGGGGCAGAGCTAAGGGAGTTACCACCCAGGTGAGTGGAGGAGCCAGCTTGAAGAAGTTCTGGCAAAGTCTTAAAGTAAAGGAAATTATTTAACCAGGAAAGGGAAATTGTTTAACCAGGAAAGGCACACTAAGCCAGAGCTTGTTTCCGGTGCAACCTGGGAGCACAAGAAAGTTAAATGACTTGCTCAGAATCACACAGTATGCAAGCCGAGTCTGATGGGACTCAAACGAGGTCTCCAGGTTTTCAGTTCCATGCCCGTAATCACTACACTATACTGCCAACAGGAACAAGCAATGTCAGAAAGTGTAGACAGAACATCATATCCACGTCCCTAGAACTGAGGGGGCTCAGTAAACTTTGAGGTGCTTGAGCACCTCCAACATGTGGAGTATGTTCTGAAACAGCTTGTCTAGGTTCCTCTAAGATGGAGTTCATAGAGTTTAAAGAGCAGGAACACCTTCAGAAGAACTTTAACACAACATAATATTTAGATTCAATTCAGCGTATATTTCACATTAGCTGTATAGTTCCTCCTAATTATTTAATGCTGCTCTTATTTGCCTGAAAACAGGCTCTCTGCTTGTAGAAGAGTTCATCCATTCCTGTTGCTTATTCTCTACCTGAGGTCATAATACAGTACTTGATGATAAGCTTATTCCTACTTGAAGTTAAGAGGTGGATGAACACTAAGGACAGAAACTGTATATCCATGCAAATCTCCTTAGTAGAAATCTGTACATGTATAGCATACAAGCCAGAACGTACCTAAATATAATGTGTTTCAAAGTTTTCCTGGAGGTGTAAGTGGCTCTTAAATAAACTGCTTATAGTTCCTATGGCCCACCCAACATCTTACCTCATCTGCTGGCTGATTAAGAAATGGAATCGTCCTCCAGCTGGTCCAGCCTTCTCAACGCATAGCTGTTGGCAAGTACAACTGCAAGAAAAAGCCTCAGTCACTGCACTGGGTTACGAAATTATCTTTCTAAGCACCAACTTTGAGACTGCAAGGAACCGACCAACCATGCAGCTCGCTTTTGGGGTGTCCACAAAATCCTGGGAGGAGAGAGCAGGGAAGCAGTCAGTGAATGAAAGTAACTGATAACTGCATTCTGTTTTTCAAATATATATCTATGCTCCTTTCTTGACCCGGCCCTTCCCCAAGTCAGGCCTGCCCCCACCCACCCCGGTATCCCTGTCACTTCACCTCAGTTTAAGTTTCAACCCCACAGGCTTGGTTGGAGCAGGGATTGCTTTGCTTAAGCTCTGTTTCTGTAAGGAGGTCAGCCACTTCTCACAAAAGGTCCTGCTGCTGGGATTCATGTTGGTAGATGGCCTGGTCAGCATGGCTGCATATGACTGCCTGCCTTCAGTTAAGTGAAGAAAATGCCCATGGGGTGATGTGGATTGCCAAGAGATTCTTATTGGAAGACTGTCCATGTGGCTCCACTCTTCACCACCAGAGGCATTGGGTCCACCAGTCCAGATTTAGCTATACAGTCAGGACCACTGAAAAGAACACTCAAAGTGACTGCAACAGCTACCTGAGGCCAGTCGTGAATTCAAAACCAGAGCCCTCAATGCTGCAACCTGATTAGCCATTCAGGGAGTAATCAGAAAGTATATCTGGGCATGGGCTGTGGCTGCATGAACTTAGGACACACTCAGCAGAACAGCCTTTTGAGTCATGTACATCTACAACTAACTAGCCTAGCATGTCGGCTAACTGACTGGGGAGGTGAGCTGAGGAGGGATGTGTCTCTGGCACAGTACTGACCACTGGGTAACCATAGGTGGCAGTGCAGCAGAAACAGACTCAGGGAGGGTGAACGCTGGCATGTGTGCATGTGCATGAATGGGCATGCCACACACACCATTGATGTCACAGGGTCTGGACAGAACAAGGAAAACACCCCAGACCACAGCAGGATGACGCCCGCCTTGTGCTGCAGGCCCTGTACTGCCAACTGTGGTGCTCTCCCAACACCTCACTCTAACCTGTTGGGTTAAGTCCCCCATGGCCCCACCCTGGGAGGCAAACCAAGGAGGAACATAGGAGAGGTAAGCCCAGGAGAAGGCGGATGACGGGGCTGAGTGCAGGCTGGGCTGATGAGGGCAGGTCCAGGTGAGGGAGAAAAGTACACTAATAATAAAAGAAAACTAACCATATTTAGAACTCAGTTGTACTGTAACATTTTCTGGAATCCCAACTGTTTTATATCTGTACTGTACTACCTCACTACATGCCTGCATCTTGTAACTCTGTTTGAAAACTGCAGAACCTGTGGGAACTCCTCATTGCACTGTGAGGAAATACCTGGTGCACCACGGAGAGGGAGTAGGGATATTGATTGTTGGATGATGGTGGATTTTGAACTTGAGATTGCACTGCCTTATCATTTCCTCCCCTAGATCCTGTTCCTGTTCCCCAATAAAGCCTTTCCTCATTGTTTGTGCCATATTACTGACTCCATTGCCATTATTGCCTTGTGTTATATTTACTATGCTGGTTATTGGTCTAGGAGGTATCTATGTTATATTTTGGTTGGGTCCCCTGTCACCATGGGCGGGAGCAGTTTGATTTACTGTGAGGCAGCATTCCAGTGGCTACTGTTGATAGGATCCTATTAAGTGAGGCACCACAATGCCCTCAATCCCAACAGCACCATGAACCTAGGTGACCAGTGGCATCATGCCACTAGGCCCGAGGGGCATGTGCCCCAATATTGTTGTAGCGTATATTAAAAAATAATTCATTTAGTATTTTAGTTTATTCTCTGAGGCTGAAAAACAACACTGCTGTTTTTCAAAGTAACTTTGGTGGGGCTGGGGTTCAGAATTGATTGGTATGGGATTGGACTGGGCACCATGCAGAGCCACCGGCGATGCTAAAAAATGCACTAAAATTCTGTCTTTGTATGCGCCTGACTTACATTGCTTGCTTGTGCCCACTAGCAACTGGCTTTGGGGCTGTACCTGTAAAAGTAACTTAAAGAACAGAGACAGATGATTGGTAGTCCAACCATGCTGACAACAATCTGCACCAATCACTTCTCCCTTTGCTTGCCTTCTTGAGCCACTGCCAGCAAACCAATCATCGAAGTCATGAAGAAATATCTCACGCAGCAAACTGGTTTGTTGATTTGTTCGCTTATGCTCCATCTCGGTCGGTTGGTGACCGGTCAGTTGTTTCTTCAGAGTTGGATGGGAGAGCGAGTGATGGAAGCAGTGCCCAGCTGGTGAGGACGTGAGATGGCCTGAGCAGATGGCCAGTGAAGGAAAATCAGCTGTAGTTCAATTGCCTGAGTGTGTGAGGTGAGGATTGGGAGTGGGACTGGGATTTGGGGTCAGGGAAAAACAGTGCGGTGGCCCGGCTGGTGGCCCATGTCCGGTACAGTCCACACGGAGTTGGACTGGAGACAAGTGCATACTCAAAACAACATGTTCCCTATTTTTGAAAAAAAGTACTGTGAGGGAAAAATGTTAAAGATAATTATTTGTGGTCCTTGCACAGCTAAACAAAGTGTTTATTGATCGAAGAAGACATTTTCATTACACAAACTTTCAGTCCTTACAGTGCCTGGCAGAAGGGTACTGATTTGTGAGGCTTGGAAAGTTTGTGCACCGAAAATTTCTTGTTGATCTCATGAAGGATCACATATTTGTTCATCTTCCATGGAGGTGAAGCCAGCATGCATGTATCTATGGTGGGAGAAATCTCACAACAACTGGCCTGCTTCTTTGTTGTGGTCCATGACGAAGTTCTGATTGGTAGTTCAGCAACGCTTTATAGGCAACTAGGGTCATGCTGCAAGTTGTTAGCAGCAGTTGGTTGGGGGATAAGGGTGAAGGATCTATCTAGAGAGCTCACACCCACTATGGGCAGGATGGGGGGAGGAGGGTGAAGGTGGTTACCCTTAATGCTAGGAGCCTTGAGAGGAAAACTGCAGAGTTACAGGTGCTCATGGCAGAGGGAGAGGTGGACATTGCAACCATCACAGAAACATGGGCCACCCAATAATGATTGGGACCTGTCTGTACCAGGGTCAGGTTATTTTGCAGGACGGGTGATTGGAAAGGGGGGGTGGCACTATATGTGAAGGAAGGACTGAAGTGTATAAGGGAGGAAGGGAGGAGGGTAGTAAGGAGTCAATTTTGATGAAATCCAGGATTCCAAGAATAGGATTCTTAGAATGGAGTGGTGTACAGGCCGCCATCTCAGACAGAGGAGTTAGACAGAGAATTAGCGGGACAGATCAGGAGGACCTCGAGAAGGGTAGTGTGGTGATTGTGGGGACTTCAACATGCCAGAGTCGACTGAGTACCCTAACAACCAGGAACAGCAGGGAGCAGGTACTGCTGGATGCTTCCAGGACAGCTTCCTGCTGCAAATGGTCAGTAAACAACCAGTTTAGGGAATACCCTTGACCTTGTGCTGGCAAATGGGGACTTTGTGAGAGAACTTACAGTGGAGGAACTGCTGTCAGGAGTGACCAACACTCAGTATGGCTCACATTGGATATGGGCAAGGAAGGAGTGGAATCTGGCACAAGAGTGCTGGACTTCAGGACGGCCGACTTTGGGAGGAAGGGGAAGTGGTAAAAGGGTACTGGCCAGAATTCAATCTAGTATGGACACTAACCAAAGGTGGAGCTCATAAAGCTGGGGATAGCGGAAGCAACTAAAACCTGCTACAAGGCCCAGAGCAAGAAGGCTAGAGCTAAGAAACTGAGCTGGTTGAGTAAGGTCATGGAAAGGTAAGGAGGAAAAGAGCTGCCTTTAGGAAGTACAAGAAAGCAGGGAGAGGGAGGACAGGGAGGAATACTTGACTGAATCAAAGGAGGTGACAAGGGCAGTAAGGGGAGCCAAGGCATCTACGGAACTCAGGCTGGCACAAGGCATTAAGAAGGGAGAAGGACTTTAGGTACATCAGGAGAAAATGAGCTGTAAGGATTAGGAAGGAGGGGGTTGGGTGGAAGCAGGGTGATAAGGCAGAAGTACTAAATGAGTACTTCTGCTCAGTATTTACTAAAGAGAAGAGGGGGTGACACCCAAGGGGAGAAATGGCAGAAACAAGGAGGAGGGTGAAAGATAGGGAAATCATGGAGGGCAGAGTTCGGGAGGGTTTGAAGGCACTGAGGGTGGATAAGGCGCCAGGCCCAGATGGCATCCACACCAGGGTACTGAAGGAGCTGGCAGAGGTCCTTGCAGGACCTTTGGTAGACCTATTTAATGCCCTCACTACATTCGGGTGTGTACCTCAGGACTGGAGGATGGCTCATGTGGTGCCCCTCAACAAGAGTGGCCCCAAGGATGAACTGGGAAACTACAGACCAGTGAGCCTCACATCCATCGTGGGTAAGCTAATGGAGACTATCCTGAAGGAAAGGCTGGTGGCCCTCCCAGAGGCCAAAGGACTACAGGCCAGCAGACAGCATGGCTTCATATGGGGCAGATCCTGCCAAACCAACCTGGTGGAGTTCTATGACTGGGTAACCAGGCACTGGACAGGGGCCATGCAGTGGATGTCCTGTATCTGGACTTCAGTAAGGCATTCAACTCGGTGCCGCATGGAAGGCTGGAAGTAAGTTAGCAGGCACAGGGCAGGTGCAAAGCTGGTGAGATAGGGAGATTGGTAGGAACTGGCTTCAGGGAAGGCAACAGAGGGTGGTGGTGGGTGGGGAGCTCTTTTACAAGGGTAGTGATGAGCGGTGTTCCACAGGGCTCGGTGTTGGGACCAGTGTTGTTTGGGATATTCACTGCAGACATATCATTGGACATCAAGAGCAAGATCGGTCTGTTTGCTGATGATACCAAGGTAGGAGCAGTGGCGGATGACCTAGGGGATGGCAGGGGTTGCAGGATGATCTGGCAAAGCTTGAAACCTGATCAGACACCTGGCAACTGGGGTTTAATGCCAAAAGTGCAAGGTGCTGCATTCTGGGATGAATAACCAAGGAGGAGTTACCAGCTGGGGGAGTACAGCTAGCCCAGACAGAGGAGGAGAAGGATCTGGGGTGCTCATTACAGGGTCAATGAACAACTCTGAACACTGTAGGAAGGCAGCTGCAAGGCCAACAAAATGCTGGGTTGTATTGCAAGGGTATATCCTCGAGGAAGGAGGAGGATTCTGCCACTGTATAGGTCATTAGTTAGACCGCACCTGGAGTACTGTATGCAGTACTGGTGCCCGTGATTGAAGATGGACATTAAGTTACTGAAGGGGTGCAGCGCAGGTGACAAAGATGATCAAGGGACTGGGGAACTTATCATACGAGGGAGGCTGAGGGAGTTGAACATGTACTCACTGGAGGAGAGGAGGGACAGGGGGACATGATTGAAACCTTTAAGTACATGAAAGAAATAAACAAGACAGGTACAGAGGGGTGTTCAAAGTAAGGGAGGGGGGGACACCAGGGCCATGATATGAGACTGGAGGGAGGAAGGTTCAGGAGGGAGATGAGGAGACACTTTTACAGAGAGGGTGGTGGCTGGGTGGAATACATTACCTGCAGAAGTGGTATCCAGTAGAACAGTGGACTGCTTCAAAAGGGATGGGACAGGACAAGGGGAGGGTCAATGAAAGGGAAGGGTGGAAGGGAGGGCAGCTGCAGAATAAGGGTGCTAGCTGCATATTCGAGCAGACTTGATAGACCTCTAGGCCTTTATCTGCTGGCAAATTTTATATGTTCGCATCATACTTCTCAACTTTTCAGCAACAAAATTTGTGATAAATGGGCAAAATGTGTGACATAACAAACCTGATATTGTAAGCTCAGAACAGTGGATCTCAGAGCATTAATGTTTATAATGTTGCTTATAACTGAACATCTTTTGTATTTTTGCTCTGGCCTGTGTGGAGTATTGTGTCGTCAATGAGATGTCGAGTTCAGGAGAGGAAAATGAGTGATGTACCTTGTAATGTGTGACATTTGAGAGCTGTAACTATGTGGAACAGCATCATGTAGAAAGACGGAATGGTGAGGCTGGAATTTGTGCCTTGGGACCTCAGCCAGTGTCCCAGACTGTTGATCCACAACATGCACCAGGAATGTTCTATTTTAGGTTTACTCTCAGGAAGTCCAAGAACAACATCCATCCACTTCTTTCTTGGCATATCTCTGCACTGTTTGTAGGGTGGCATAGTTTCTGGGGAACAGAAGGACGTAGACTTTGTGAATGGATTGCTCTGTGCAGCATCCGAGGAAAGGAGGGTGTCATTTTGCAGTTGGCCAAGTGATCAGCTGAGCTTTTCTTGCTGCTCTGTACTCACTTGGTGAGGACAGGCACACACCATGAAGAGTGATGTTATTGTTGGTGCATATTAAATGTAGACTAATCCATTCCAGTGCCCTGCAGTGGTGGATCCAAGCCTGGGAAATTTGATGTTTGAAGAGTGCATCTGCTCGAATTATTTACTGATGGAAGATGAACACATTTTCTTATCTGACTGAGTACAACTAAATGTAATTGTTTGCTCATACCCATTGCTAACGTTGCAGTATGGGGATTGAGTGTTGTTGCAGATGCCATTTAATTTTCACTGTCTGCACTGGGAAGTTAGAAGTTAATGGATCAGCTAGGAGTGGACTAAGTAGTTAGCTGATTACATATGATAAAAGACTCACAAAATGCACAAGTTCTGACTAATTTTAAAAGAAAAAATTTAAAATACAAAAGTTAACACTGTAAGTAGAATGAACAAAGACACAGACAATTTATCATTGCTGTAACCTATATCAGTATTATGACATTTAGCTTGTTTGGGAACAGCTTTCTTGGATGCTAAAAGTCACCAAAATGCACCATTTGACTTCAATTTTTCAAAATTTTTTCCGCGCGTCCACGGACCCCTAGGGAGGTTGAGATTTTGTGCCCTCTACAATTTCTGACTGCATGACCCTATAGGTGACTTCCACCCAAAAGACTCGCCACTCCCAATTACCTGGCTGTGACACTCATCCCGCAGGTGGGGTTGGTGACATTTTGTGAATTTTGAGCTATTTGTTTTCTTTAATACTAAGAATCTCCGCATAAAGACATAAGCATCCTTGTCATACCCAGCTTGTGACATCACAATCTGTTGCTATGGGAACCAGTATGATGTCACAAGTGGGACATCTTGACTTTAGCTCCAGAATAAGCCCAAGCTGTAGATAAACTGTAATGGGAAAAACTCCCAATTTCCATATACAGCAAATATCCCAGGAATGAAGAATGGAAGGATATACAGTTGAAGTTTTTTTTTTCACTATCTTCTTCTCCCCTGTCCCAGTCGGCTCTACCTCACTGCCATCCTCCCAGCACCGCCCCTGAACTCCAGACCCCTCCGTGTTCTCCCATAGCTTACCCTCCATGGCAGGGTGGCGGGGAGCCTCAACTAAACCCACCAAGTCTGGATCCATTGTCGGGAGGTGCCTTCTCGGGCGGTGCCTGTGGAGGGACTGCCATTCGTGTCGCACAACTGTGACCCGATTTTCGCTTTTCCCTACTGAGGGAGCATGCAGTGCCGACAATAGCAGAGCTGTGCACGCATCCGCATGCAGCACACCGGTCAGTTGTTCTCCTCCATTCCCCATTGTACAGGACCTGGCATGCCAACACCTAGCTCCACTAGGTGTCAGGCAGGTGCCAGTCTCTGTTCCCCACCCTCCCCAGGAGAGGAGAGGAGAGGAGAGCTGTCTTCCAGACACTTGATCCTCTCTTCCTGGCCGACCCCAACAACCCGCCACACTGCAAACGTGGGGTCGCTGGTGTGGCAGGAAGATAAGGCATCAGTTCCTCAGCTCTCCACGCCACTGGGCCGATACAGTTGAAGAGGTTTTCAATTGTACTGGAAATGAGTTCTGTTGATACCAACTGTGCTTTTGTTAGTTTTTTGTTTTTGCTGGTGGCTGGACCCTTTTTTGCCATTTCATTTTACCTCCTGTCCATGGCTCTCAGTGCTCATTCATTCTGGTCCTCCTATGCACTCTGGTCCTCTGCTCGCTGGACTCACTGTTGGCACCATCACATGCCACCATACTCCCAGTTCATTCTCTGGTCCCTGGGTCCAGGTAGATTTCTACCCAGGGCTCCCTACCCCTCCATGTCACTGGAAAGGTAGAAGAAGTGCCTTTTCTGCCACGAGACCAGGGCTAGGGAGCATGTGCACCACCAAACAGGACCAGGTGGCATGGAAGCATAGGTGCATGAAGGCCATCATCTAGGGTGGCCAGCCAGCCATTTTCCTAAATTGTCTAGATCTCTTTCCACCTCCCAAAGCATGTCTGCTACAGCATCCTGAGGCAAGAACATACCGACATGTAGTCAACTACGTCATGCAGCACTTCAGAAAGCCTCTACCTGGAGCCGCTCAAAGTGGAGACAGTGCATAATCCCTCTCTGGAGGAGAGCATCTACATGCATGTGAGTAGTCTGGGCAGCAAGGTCCAACAGTGCTCTGACTTCATCCTGTTTGTGATGGGTTTTTGCACTTGTTTTTGATGCTAAAACGTACGCCTGTGTACCTCAGCAGAGCCCGCCAGTATCCTTCCTCTCAGCCCTTGTAAAATGCAGCACAGCCACTTGCAGTGACCCAGGTGGCAGTCACACAGTGGCCCAGGTGAACCTCCCTCCTTCCCTCACTGCAGGAGAGTGTACCCCAGGATGCTCAGTCCTCCTCCCTCTACTGGCCTGCCAGTGTCACAGGCTCAATCTGACTGAACCCTGGTCGCTTGCATCACGAAAGTGCCAATTATACCACTGCTCTAACAGGCCAGCCTGTTCAGGTATTTTTAAGAGAAGCAGTGTGTGGTCCCAGTCTGGTATCACTGGGGTAATGTGTTGCACTACTAAGTAAGAGATCCAGGTGTGATTCCCACACCGGACTCCCACACTGAGCTGGTGGAGTCGAGAGTTACATTGATGATGGTTTACTTGGACTCCAGGAGGAGGTAGCCCAACTCATGTCATCACATGTGTACATACTTCATGAGTTTCAGTGTGGCAGCAGCACGTGGATGACCATGAGACATCAGCCTTCTCCCACTGAAAGCAAGGTATGGAAGGTGGAAAAGATGAGGGGGAATTTATGTGGTAGCATGATAGCTTAGCAGCCCATGTCTCAGTGGCATACCCATCTCTGGAAGCCCCACACTGAATCCCCTGCTGTGGAGAAAGAGGCCATCATGCAAATGGCTCACAGGTCTATTCTCAAAACTCATGGTGGCCCTTGCAGCTGCACCCCACCTCTTAGGGCCAGATGAAAGCCTCAGACTCAGGTAGCCCAGAAGCTGGTGTTGGAGGGGGGCTACTGGACTACCAGGTAAAGGAAGATGCTGTGGTAAGGCAGCAGAGAATTACTGGACAAACTGGGCAATGAACCTCCAGAGCAGTGGGTAAGGGCATCTAAATGGACTACCAGGGAGGGAAGTGTGTCATGGAGGGAGAGCCACTGGGCACGCCACTAAATGAAAGACACACAATTATTACAGCCAGCCTTATTAGCATTAGCCTTTACTAGAGCCAACTCTTCTTTTTCCTAGATCATGGTAGGCTATTTTTAGCCTTTGCTACCCCTGGTGGCACCGTCACATATTGCAACAAAGACCTAAATACTCCTTCAAGTAGTTTTGAACTGTATGATGTAATTAATGTCCCTTTCTTCAAACAGCATACTATAAAGAACACAGTTGTGCAGGGTCAACAATTGAAGACCAAAACAAGGACATAAGCTACATCATGCAGTTCTAAAATGGTACTTACCAGCAGTTTGTAAATCCAAAGCACCTACAGTGTTTCCTAAAAGGCCAGTAAAGATGTAACAATAACAGAATGTGAACCAGTATTTGAAAAAGGCTTCTACAAAAATGTAATCATGCACTTAGATAGCAGGAGATGACACTGTCAGAGGTAAACACAAGTCCATTTACAGAGTACAGAATCCTGAAAGAACTAGTATAACTGAAAGTGGACAAAGCTATGGAGTCAGACAGGGTACACCCAAGGGTGTTAAGGAAGCTTAGAGAGTGTATTGGCTGCAACAGCCCTATTCAACAACTCACCGAAGCAGTAGTAGTTCCAGCTTAACTGGAGGAGAACAAATTTAGTCTTGTTTCATAAAAGCAGTAGCAGGGAGAAAGCTGGCAACTACTGGCTAGTCAGTTAGACATCAGTGGTAGGGAAGTTAATAGCGCCACTGATAAAGGAAAGCATTGTGGAGTACCTTGAATCCAGTGGCTTAAAAGACCTGAGGCAGCACGGATTCATGGGGAAGATCATGTCAGATGAACCTGATGGATTTCTTTGACTGGGTGACATGGCAAATAGATCAGAGAGGGCAGTGGACATGGCCTACTCAGACTTCAGCAAGGCCTTGGCACAGTGCCGCATGACGAGACTCATAAGGAAACTGGACAGTCTAGGGGTGGGTCCTAAGGTGGTAAGCTGGGTAAGAAATTGGTTGATGGCTAGAAGGCGGGGATGGTGATAAATGGAACTCAAGGGAGAGTGACCACCGGGGCCTCAAGGCTCAGTACTGGGACCAGTCCTCTCTCATTGTCTTCTTAAGAGGCATTGCAGAAGAGCTGGAAAGGAAGGTATGTCTCTTTGCAGATGACACTCCAGAGGGGTGGAAAGAGTATGCAGAGACCTGAGAAAACCTGAGGAGTGGCCAAGGGTATGACAACTGGGTTTCAATGCAAAAAAAGTGCAAAATACATAGATACATAGATACATAGACAGTGTCAGCAGATAAGGGCCTATGGCCCACCCAGTCTGCCCATTTGAGCTTGTAAGTTCAGTTTATGTTTTCTAGAAGTCTGTTCCTAGGAAATCATGTACCTAGGGCACAGAACCCCAGAGGTGAAATGTAAATGGGGCGGAGCTACTGACAATCACCAAATAGGATAGGGACCTTGGAATAATCACATCTGATGACCTCAAGGTGGTGAGGCAGTGCAAAAGGCAGTAGGCAGGGCTAGTGGAATGCTGGGGTGCATAGGGAAGGGTATCACCAGCAGAAGGAAGGAGGTGATTTGCTACTGTATAGATCACTGATGAGACCCCACCTGGTATACTGTGTCCAGGTCTGGAGATCACATCTCAGGAAGGCGTAGATAGTGTGGAGGCAGTCCAGAGGAGGGCAACTAAGATGGTGCAGGGTCTGCATCAAAAGCCCTATAAGGAGAGACTGAGGAACCTCAATATGTATACCCTGGAAGACAGAATGGAGGTGGGGACAAAATAGAGACCTATAAATACCTCATGGGATTGAACAAGGTACAGGAGGGTAGCATTTTGGAAAAAAGGTGCAAGAGAACTAGGAGCAGGCAATGAAACTGGAAGGAGGAAATTTAAGAGGGATGTGAGGAATAGTTCTTCACTGAAAGAGTGGTGGATGCCTGAACAATCTTTCAGTATAAGTAGTAGGCAAAAGTGGTGGGCTTTCAGCATGCATAGGACAGGTGCAAGGGAATCTTAGTTGGGAAGTAGGTGCGTAGCCAGATATCAGATAGGGTCTGCAGTGACAGTTTAGGTAGGGACAAATGGGCAGACTATGTGCCAAGTGATCCTTATCTACGTTAAATTCTGTTTCTTTTGTCTGTTTGACAAAGAAATGTGGTAGCATGTCCATGCAGTTGAAGATGCAAGTAGAAACAACAACAAATACGCTGCAGGTGATAGTTTTATTGGACTAATAAAATTGTTTAAATCTTCAGGCCTATACTTACTTTGTGGTTCCAGTCTCTGAACCATGGGGGCAGCTGTCTTCACTGCCACTTCTGTCACTGTTATTATGCTTTGTTCTGCTAAGCTGAAGGCAGCTGTCACCAGAGGGTGTACCAGCTTACATCATTGTACATAATCGAAAGGAGCTGTATAGTGCCGACCACAAACGGAAGGCTGGCCACTGTAACAACATTTTCCTGCCCAGACAGAAAACAAAATCTCTTTAAAAAATGGGTTACAAAAATCTGTAACCTGATTAGCTGACAGCAGCCACAAGACATAAACCCATCAGGTAACATACCTCTCAAAAAAACAAAAGAGCCAGCACTGTTAACTACATAAGGACTATTTTACATATCTGTTTTACACATAAAATGTGTTTCTTTAAAGAGCCACTGACACCTTGAGAAGAACTTTGTAAAACATAATTGGCCCTGTTTATGAAACTGCATGAAATGTGATATAATGTAGGCGCAGGCTATGCACCCCAGCCAGCTGAAAAACATGTGACATTCATAAGGTGCGTGCAGCAGGAGCTGAGGCAGAGGCATGGAAAATGGAGGTGTGCAGTGCCACATGCAGGGACAGTAGAGCATGCCAGACATACGTCTCTGCCCCTTGACCCCTGCCATATCTGAGTATGTGCACTGCCCGGTGCAGACACAAGGAAGTCAATACCAAGGATGGAGGAGCACGCAGCTGGAGGGCGTGGAGACAGGTGCAGCACTGGTGCTAAATTCACCTGCAAGAGGCCATATACCCTGGCTGGGGACAGACCGAGGAGGGTGGACATCACAGGGTACCACCAGGGCCTGGTCCAGCAATGTCATGGCGGCCAGGTGGCAGCCATGGTCTCAGACATCTAAGACAACTATGGGGTGCTGTATAGAGCAGAGTCTCTGAAGACCCTGGTGGAGGTCAAGGCAAGACATGGCTTGACATCTACAGGCTGCTGTCAATGTGGCCAGTCCGGGAGGCACAGACACTTGCAGCAATCAAGCACAAGTGGTGCTGACCCACCCCGTCAGCTGTGATGAGAAAGTTTGCTGCCATGGAGTGAGCACAGCTTGGCACAGGTGGGGACTACCCATGCAGGTGCCAATACTGTCACCCCTGGGTCATCCTACACAGAGAGATGGAGGGCACTGACACCATGCCAAGTATGAGGCACAGTGCAGGGGACAGAGGGTGAGAGGTTTATGACTGAACAGCATAACCAACAGTCCTGTCTTGCACCCTGCAGATCTGGAGACCGCAGCCTGCACCAATGCACCACTGGTAACCACCATGGAGGAGGATAAACAGGAGAACACAGATGGCACAGGTATGTGGTCCCCATTGTGGCCGGCTGAATGTATGCCAATACCTGCCATAATTAGCCAATGTTCTCTCATCCACAGGTACAGCACAGGGGACACAGGACACAGTGCAAGGAGACAGGCCCTGTGGAGGACACCAAGACCATGCTTAAGGTCACACAGGACCTGGCCCAGACACCTGAAAGGAGCCAGCAGACCCCACCCCAAATAAACCCCACAGCCACCACACAGCCAGCCGTCCAGTGCCATAGAACAGGGCCCCAAGGAGCAACCACAGCAGCTGCAGGTCCCCTTTATATGGACCATGACCCAACATACCAGTAGGGTCAGAGACTTCATTAGGTGACACCACCTGCCATGCCATTCTGCATCTCAACATGGTGGCTGCGGTACTCTACACTATGGGGTGTCTGCACCCGAGGTCAGGTGGCTGGGGGTGTCTTAACCACGATACTCAATGCATACGCAGTACAATGTATACTGAGGACCCTCTGGTAGGTAACAGAGGCCGAGGAAGTGAGGGATGTGCTCTTACCCTACTATGTGCTACTGCCTGTCCCTCCCACAGGTCCTGGACATATGGGGTACCCGTGATGTGTACACCTGTTATCTGTTGCATGCCCATCTGCAGTGTATGCCTTGTGCTGTCCACAACAGGTGTCCCTGTGTGCTATGCCCTGTGCGCGTCTCCTACTGGTGGTGTCTGTGTGTGTCCAGGGTGTTTTGTGCTGTGCTGCTAACCTTTGTTCTCCCTTCATGTCTCCGCATAGGGACTTCCAGGAGGCAGCCAGACATCATCGCCCTAAAACAGTGGGCTTAGCTGGATGGGGCTGCATTGCTAATGGTGGCACTGCAGTGGCACAGGGCACATCGCCAACCTCTCATATACCACCTGTCCTGGAGTGTTGGCAATGTCCACTACAAGGACAAGGTGAGGGTTATGGGCTATCGCTGAAACATCCAAGGTATGTTGGCCAGTGACTGTGATATATGTGTATGTCTGCTGTTGTCAGTGTCATCCCACCATGTCCCCATACCATATGGCTGTTTTCCCACCTTTCTCTTCCAGGAGTATTGTGAACCACTGTGGCACATGGTGCTGCACCTCTGGGGATACACCAACACCACTCCTCTAGCTTCCAGTGGGACTCTGAGGATGAGAAGGACTGGGGGCAATGGTCACTTTGTTTCTGTCAGCCTGTGGCCCCTGGCTATTTAATGGGCCTATGATATCATTAAAGATGTCTGTTCTGCATACGAGTGTCCTTATTATTCCTGCAGTGGTGTGTATCTGCAGTCGGGGATTGGGGTGCAGGCAGACCCTGGAAAGTCGGGTAGGTGGTAACGCTTGCAGCATTGGGAGTTCTGATTGAGTGAGAAGTTGAGGGTGAAAAGAGGCATTGGGGATAAAAAAGGAGAAACAAAAAAAAAGGATTGGGTGGTGCATTATACATCTCTGCTGGAAGCCCCTGCACCTGGCACTGCCTGTGGGGCATGGCTGGCTGCGTAAGGGGGTGCACTGGCCCCTGCATCCATCATTGTGACTCCAATTATGGTCACGCCATTGGCAGGCACTGGTGGTCTCATGGTGGGGGCACCATTCAGGCAATGGGGTAGTCTGTGTTCTTCTCAGTGCTCACCATGTGTGGTGGTGGCATGCACTGGCTCTGCCATGGGTTGTGCGTGGTCCATACCCCCTGTGTTGCTGGGCCAGGTCCTGGGGCTGCATTGATGGTTTCCATCTTCCACCCTACTCTGCATTCTAGGGCACTGTCCAAGCACATGGGCAGGGTGAGGGATGATCACCACACCCATGGGTGCTGGTACCTCTTTGTGGCCATCATACAATGTCCACAGCACCCTCTGAGGCAATCCTGATGCTTTCTGATAGATGGTATGCCATACTGTGGGTGTCATCTTGAGTGTCTGTCTGTTCCACTACAGTGGTGTGCCCGATGTCCTGCACATTCTCCAGTGCCAGTGTACGCAGTCCTCCTGCTGGGCAGCCTGCGAGGGGGTGTTGCTGTGTGTCCTGCATGCTGTGGGGTGTCTCGCAGTGGCATCTGCCTGATGCTGTGCCCATGGGGCTATGCACACTAGTCATTCCTGGTGCACCTTGTGTGCCTGTGTTATATGCCGTGGTTTACAGCTACCCTTCACCCATGTACTGCTGCATATCCTGGTCCATGTGCTCAGGATGTAGCAGGTTGTACATGTGTAACAGCACTGCGTAGCATAACACTATGTGGCCATGTCCCCAGGCGCACGATAATTTCTTTGTTTGGCACGTAGCTATGCATCTGCCATCCCTCGCACAGGGTGCACTGTCATTCATGAATGCCACCATGGCATAGCATGCGTTGTATACTGTTGTATACTGTTGCACACATCACTTACACCCGCACATCTGTGGCCAGGGCTTCATGAATAGGCCCCAATATTTGGAGACAAAGCAGCTTGCATTCTCATAAGCCCTGTATTTCTTATCTCAATTATTTACTACTGAGGTCACATGCATGAAAACAGGATAGTTGTCCCTTGAGGGTTCATCAACTTCCTATTGCTTCTTCCCAACCTGATGTCATAATACTCTGCTTGTGATATCACAGATATTTCGATGGAAAGAGATTGTGATGTCAAAACCAATCCAAGATGAGGAGAGAGACAGGGAACGATCTCGCAAATATTGGAAACTGCAGGGAAAGGAGAGATGGTAATTGTGGGGGACTTCAACCTGCCAAAGGTGGACTGGAGTATGCCATCCTCAACATGTGCTAAGAGTCAGGTGATCCTGGAAGGACTGCAGGTGGGTTCCTGACTCAGGACATCACTGAACCAACAAGAGTTGAGGCAATTCTTGATCTGGTGCTGAAAATGGAGAGCACGTGCAGGAAATAATGGTCAGGGAACCTCTGGGGAAGTGACCATTGCACAGTGTGGTTCCATTTGGATATGGGCTGGGAAAACATCCCGACTAAGACCAAAATCTTGGATTTCAGGAGGGCAGACATCAGGAAAATGGGTGAGGTTCTAAGGAGCCATCTGGTGGGCATCAGAGCAGATATGGGGTGGACTTAAGTGGTCCATCATTAAGGAAGGAATACTGGTTGCCACAGATGAGTGTGTTAGACTCAGGGGAAGAACACAAGGGCCAAAGTGCCCAGCTGGTTCAAGTTCCAGGGTTGCCAAGGCAGTAAGGGAAAAGAGGTTGGCCTATAGAAAATCTTCAGGACGACCAAGAGGGAGGTGAATAGGGAAAATTACCCAAGGTTGGCTAGTGAGGCAAGTAAGGAAGTCTGGCGAGCAAAGGCACAGAAGGAGCTTCAAACAGCTGAAGTAATTAAGAAGGGGAGAAGGCTTTCACTATATAAGTGAGAAAAGGACAAGAAGGAAGGGGTTTTAGGCTTAAGAAAGGTGTGGAGTGGGTGGAGGATAATGGAGGAAAAGCAGAGATACTAAATGAATACTTCTGTTCTGTCTTCACCAGGGAGAAGGACAGACCAGTGCCTTCAGGAGGGAAAAGAGGAGCAGGGGAGGGACCACAGACATAGTGATAGAGGAGGATAGAGGAGGAAGGGTCTGCTGGCATTGAAAGTGGACAAATCACCAGGCCCAGACAGAGTACATCCAAGGGTACTAAAGGAACTGGCTGAGGAGCTGGCAGGGCCACTAGCAGACCTATTTAATAGTTCATTAGAGTCAAGCATGGTACCACAGGACTGGAGAACAGCACATGTAGTGCCCCTTCACAAAAGCGGTCCCAAGGATGATCCAGGGAATTATAGACCAGTCAGTCTGACCTCCATTGTGGCAAGCTCATGGAGACCATACTAAAGGAAAGGTTGGTGGACTATCTAGAGGAACATGGTCTCCAGGATGAGAGGTAGCATGGGTTCATGGGGGGGAGATCATGTCAAACAAACCTGATTGACTTCTTTGACTGTGTCACTAAGACAGTAGACATGGGCCAAGCAGTAGACATCCTCTATCTTGATTTCAGCAAGGCCTTTGATTCTGTGCCCACAAAAGATTGATCAGAAAGTAGGTGGATCTTGGAGTTGGGAAAAGATGGTCAATTGGATGGAAAACTGGCTGAGGGACAGAACCCAGAGGGTGGTGGTAGGGGAGAGTTATCTGGCACCAGAGAGGTAACCATGGGGTCCACAGGCTCTGTGATGGGGCCAATGTTGTTCAATGTCTTCATCAATGACATTGGGGTTGGCATTAAAGGCAAAATGTGCCTATTCGCAGATGAAACCAAGCTCTGCGGGAGAGTGGACACAGCTGAAGGGATACGGGACCTTCAGGAAGATCTGAAAGCTGGGAGGCAGTCCAGGATCTGGCAGCTTTGCTTCAATGCCAAGAAATGCAAAGTTATGCATATTGGAGCCAAGAATCCCGAGAGAGTATTACCTGGGTGGAGTCCGGTATCTGCATCAGAGGAGGAGAAGGACCTGGGAGAGATGATCACTAGTGATCTGAAACATTCCACGCAGTGCAAGAAAACAGCAGCAAAGGCAAACAAGATGCTGGGATGCATAGCTGGGGGATCAGTAGTAGGAAAGAGGAGGTTATACCGCCTTGTACAGGTCACTGGTAAGGTCAAGATCTAGAGTATGGAGTTCAGTACTGGAGCCCACACCTCAAAAAGGACATTAACTTGCTGGAGAAGGTACAGAGGAGGGCTAAAGATGATAGCCGTCAGCAGGGCAAAGCATATGAGGAGAGGTTGAGGGCACTGAACATGTACTTCCTGGAAGACAGGAGAGAGAGGAGACATGATTGGCACATTCAAGTACTGGAAAGGGATAAATAAGGTTGATAAGTGAGAGTCTCTTTAAGCTGAGTTGCAACCATATCACAGGGGCACAGTCTTAAGCTAGAGGGTGGGAGGTTTAGGAGAAAGGTCAGGAAGCACCCTCACAGAGAGGTGGTGGACACTTGGAATGTGCTGCCAGAAGAGGTCATCTAATTGAAGACAGTGGGCAGCTTTAAGAGGGGCTGGGATAGGGATAGGGGAAGGTAAGAATCATGGTTAGGAGGATGGGAGGAGTGGGGGAGGGTAGGGACACTAGCTCAAGCTGTGGACTCTGCAATATGAGCAGACTTGATAGACTCAAATGGCCTTCTTCTGCTGGCTTTTCGTATGTTCCTATGTAAACAGAGCACTATAGTTTCAAGTAGGAATAAGCCATGGATGCAGATGAATGCCAAGGAAAAAGGTCTTGTTTTTGTGGGAATTTCTTCAGTAATAAATAATGGAGAGGAGAAGTCTATACAAGATATATGAAATAAAACTGAATTGTGTCTTAATATTATGTTTTCTAAAGTTTTTCCAAATGTGTCAGCTGTTCTTTAAATGTTTTATATACTTTTTCTAAAGAGGTTTTACTGAAAAGCCCATTTTCTAAATGCAGGAAGACCATTCAGGGTGCGGGTACTGGGGATAACCGCACTTCCAGGGACTGTAAGACCCTCCATCTGTGGCATCAGGCCTTACTATGCCTTGAATGTATGGGTATCCTCCAGCAGCCCCAAGATCCTGTCAGGTCTTATTACTTATTCAGACTAAACTGCTTTGAATGCAACAAGTGAGTTGTTAGTAAAAGCAGAAAGAAATCTCAAGTAAAGACTGCAAGGAGTGCTAACTTTAAAAGCTACTTATATCGCTGAAAAATAGTAGAAAACACAGTACTGGTGCTGCCCAATGGCCCAAAGGAATCGTGTCGGCTTCAATGCCAGCGAGCCAGGTTTTGGAAGCGACCTCTGCTGCCCGTGATCAGGCAGCCAAGCTGGCGGATAGTGCTGCTCTATGGCAGCCTTTCCCACCCTAGGAAAGGAAGCAGGCGAAGCAGCTCCTTGCTGGGGACCGCAGTTCGCCTCTTGGCAGGAGCATGCTGTACACACTAAGGCAGGACCCTCCCAACATGCTTGTGTGCTGTCTGGGGTTGTGGGGTAAATTAGAGGAAAACTACACGGCTAGACATTCAGGGTGATGGCCTGCTTCCTGCAGGCCCCACACCTCCAAACACCCAACCTCCTCCACTCAGTCTGGATGACCTAGGGGTATATTTCTGATCGCCTCATTATGAGGGGCAAGTCATGTGGAACGGAGGCTGAGGTAGGTACCTGGAAGCTGGGTGACGGGCTGGGGATGCTGGCCAGATAGGGCAGGCCCAGTGCAGTAGGAAGATAAATAATGGAAAAAAGAAAACTCAGTACTGAGGCACAGTTCTGCTTATATTTCATGTACACAACGCTAGTGTAGAGATAAAAAACACAGTTAAAAAGTGATATATTTTAGTTACAAGATAGCAAGATATCACTAGTTAATGATGACACATTTAGACAATATCAATTTCACTAAAGACGTCATACTCTCACCTACTCATTAACCATTTACACTGATCATTTTCTTATATATCTCAACACCTTGCATCCTCGGTCTCAGCGGCATCCTCCCAGTCCCATCACTCGCCCATCTTGAGGACTTACAGGTCAACCACCATGGTGGCCAACCTCATAGGGTCTTGAGGTGCCTTTTGGGGGATGTCGAGTGAGCCAGGCATTTTCCTGCACAATTTTGTCTTTGGTTTCCCCTAGGCATTGACATGCATAAGCCAGTGTACCGGGATGTCCCTGCTTCTTCTTTCTGCCACCCAGCCTTCGCCAGTGGCAGTCAAGTAGCTGGATACAGGAACCCCATCCCCAGGGAGAAGAGCTGTCATGGGATGCTCAGTCCTCCCTCCCTCCCTCTTCTAGCTGGGCCCCAAGTGACCCTGATCCATTCCTGAACTTGAGTCATGAGAGTGGCTTATGTGGGGCATGCAGCACCTCAACCCATCATGTCACTAGGCCACAGTGAACATTTTCAGCAGTATTTCCTCTGCCACTGTGGAGGTGAGATATCAAGAACAACTCATTAAGATAACATATCTGTTATTACGCCAGCATGTATCATACACACACAAATACATACATATATATATATACACATATGCACACACAATGGAAGTAGGGTAAAATGACAAGATGAAAAAGACAAACTAGTGACATCGGTAACTGCAAAATATTACTGTTATTGTTGTCACAATGAAAGTGTTTTATAAGTTACTGTCATCACAGTAGAAAGTGAACCATCTGACAGCAGCTTTCACAAAGCTGATAACATAACAATGCCTAGTGTAGCACTTAAGCCAGCTGTTAAAATCAAAGAAAAGTTGCAAACTCTTCAGACAAACTTCAGATTTAAAAGCCCCAACTTGTAAACTACTGTTGATATACAAAATATACACTAGCTTGACTCACAATAGGCAATTTATCATCACTTTTGAGTGGGCAGGACTTTCATGAGTCACTCGTGAGTCATGGTCCTGCCACTCTCACATCTGAAGATACATTGCATATTTTGAGTCAGCCCATTGCATATCCCCAATGTATTTCCTGTATTTTGTTCCCTTGATTCTTTATTACAAGGGAAATTTGTCTGAACACAGAGCCTTTATCCTTTGACTATATCTGTTCCTTTCTCTTGTCTCACACGTGATATCACATATCTTTGTTTATGCCATCACAGTATGTTGCGGTGGGAATTATTATGACCTCACAAGCTAAGGATTATGTTATCACATTCAGACATGCATCAGCTGTAGATGAAGTCTTAGGGACAAAGATGTGGTTTTCAGCTGAACTTCCATTTTAAACAAAATGAAGGAGGATGACCTGATGGCACAGCTTTACTCTATGCAACACAGTGACACAGGTCTGGGAATGAGCTAGGGTTGTCAGACGGCCATTTGTGAGAGGAGGCTTTACGCATACCAGAGACACTCTGCTTCTCTGATTGGGTGGGTGGTGCCTCCTGTTGTAGACCTGCCACCTGGGTGGCCACTAGTAGTGATACAATTGGGAGACCAGGAATGTTTGGTGAAAAGCATGCACAGACATCTGTGCATCATTTATGACTGCACCTAGGGATGCTGAGTATGTGCACTCTTAGGGAGGGTGAAAACAGTGGTGTGAAGTAGCTTCTGGGAGGCAGATGAAGCCTTTCCAGCTGCCCATGGCCATTACAGATTTTGCTCTCACCCCTGCCCTGCCAGGCTGTCTGCCTCCTGGGGAGACTCCAGAATAACTGGCCAGGTAAATGGGGAGTGCCTGCCAAGGAGCTATAAGGCATGGCCTTACCCCAGGGAGAAATCTGAAGGGAGTACCAGGGCCACTGGGTGAAGTAGGCCAGCAGTTGCAGATGGCTGGAGAGGAACTCTATGGCCAGGTCATGAGTAGTTGTGTCAATGGAAGGAGGCCCCTTTAGTGTAGCTAAAGTGGGAAAAATATGATTAAAAAGAATGAAGTGATGATAAATACAGAATGTTTATATATATATATATATATATATATATATATATATATATATATATATATATGAGTGAGAGAGAGAGATAGATAGGTAGATAGCTATATAAAATGGGTGAGAAAATTTGTTAAAATGCTATCTCCTGATTGGATGAAATACACCACATGACCGTCATTATCCCACAACAACCGCATGCCCGCACTTCATTCTATTTTTCACCCCCAAAAAAACAACAATTTTGGTATTTTATTAAGCCAGATATCTGATTACAGGGCGTGGCAGTCCAGCTATGACATATGCATGCCTTGGATGGTTGAAGACTCGCATATGGCCTTGTACTCACAATGCCCACCAAGGCATGACTATATCAGAGCATGACTGCACACCCTGTAGTGGATTTGAACTGTGCCTAAATAAAAGATTTTCCTAGAGACATCCCTAGCTCTTTAAAGAGCCCCTGATGTATATACTGTAGGTATATAGATGTGGTAAGACTGTGGGGCCCATCCTAACAGCACTAATAACTTGAAGTGTCTTTTCCCACTAGGAAAAGTCACACAAATAGCTATATTGATATATTCTGGTACACTGACAAAGTGGCTTGTGTTATTTTATATTAGAAAGAGACTGGCACAGCAGGTAAGTGGTGGCTGTGCCAATTGCAGTTTGGGGGTGGAGGTGTGGGACAAAGTGAGGGGTTCAACTAGATATCAGGGATGTTCTGTCTGACATAGCATGAGAGTGAGGGAGGGGATGCCATTGGGACACCAGGTGCTGGAATTTCAAAGGCCTTTTGCTGCGGCCCCGGTTGCATCATATATATGGCCCACTGTGTCTGCAGAAAAAATGGAATTTTCATCCTGTATGACCCCTGCTAGACCACTTTTCTTTGGTGTAGCATATACCAGTGCTGGGGCTCTGACATATGACTTGCAGCCATAATTTGTCACAACCTACCAGAAGGAGGTCTGAGTTTCATACCTGCAACTGAGATTATAAAATTAGGTGCAGTTGCATAGAAACATAGAAACATAGAATTAACAGCAGATAAGGGCTTCTTGGCCCTCCGTATGTCTCCTATTACCCTACCTATAGCGCTCAGCAGGCCCTAGTCAGTCTATGGCCCCATCCCTTAACTTTCAAGATCCTTTGTGTTTATCCCATGCTCTTAAGTCCTGTAACTGTTTCTGCCCCCACCACTTTTGCTGGCAGGTTATTTCATTTGTCCACCACCCTCTCTGTGAAGAAGCAGTTCCTCACATTACCTCTGAACCTCCCTCCCTTCAGCTTCATATTGTGCCCCTCATCCTTGAGCATCTTTTCTTTGGAAGATGGCACCCTCCTATATCCTGTTTTTCCCCACAAGGTATTTGAATGTTTCAGTCATGTCCCCCTTTCCATCCTGTCCTCCAGGGAGTACACATTTAACTCCTTCAGTCTTTCCTCATAGGGTTTATGATGCAGGCCCCACACCATTTTTGTTGCCCTCCTCTGTACCACCTCTACCCTGTTAATGTCTTTTTGAAGATGGAGTCTCCAGAACTGGACACAGTACTTGAGGTGAGGTCTCATCACTAATAATCTGTAAAGTGGGATTAGTGCCTCCTTCCTTCTGCTGGTGACCTCCTATGCATTCCAGCATCCTGCTAGCCTTCCCTGCTGCCTTGTCACACTGCTTTGATATCCTCAGGTCATCAGAGCTGACTACCCCAGGCCCCTTTCCTGTTTTGAGCCTGCTATTGCCTCCCCAGGTGGTAAATTGCTCCTGGATTTCTGTGCCCCATGTGCATTATTTACACTTTTTAGCACTGAAACCAGCTCTCAATCTTCAGCCAGTCCTCCAGCCTTTTAAGTGTCTCCTCATTCTATCCGCCTCCCTGGAGTGTCCACTCTGTTGCAATGCGTTGTGTTGTCTCAAGAACGGCATACTTTCCTTCTAGACCCTCTGCAATGTCACTGATAAGTCACTGAAGCAGACTGGGTCTGGTACTGATCCTTGTGGCACCCAACTTGTCACTCTGCCTAGTTCAGAGTGTGTGCCATTTATCACATCATCAGGGTCCTATTTTCCAGTCAACTTTCCACCCATCTCACTACTTCAGAATCTACTCCTAGGTTCTCCAGCTTGTTTATCAGCCTTCTATGTGGAATGGTGTTGAAGGCCTTGCAAAATCTAGATACTCCACATCCACTGCTCCCCATGATCCACTTCCCTGATTACCCAGTCAAAGAACTCTATGAGGTTAGTGTAACACGACCTCCCTCTGTGAAACCGTACTGTCTCAGGTCTTGCAGACCACTGATAGTCAGGTATTCCCTCTCCTTTCCTCTAATAGTTTTTCTATTACCTTGCATACCACTGAGGTCAGGCTGACTGGCCTCTAGTTACCCTCCTCCTCCTTGTTTCCACTTTTGTATAGTGGGACAACATCAGCCCTCTCCCAGTGCTCCGGCACCCCTATTTCTAATGACAGGCTAAAGATGGCTGTCAGAGGTGCACTAACACCTCTTTTAGTTCCATCCATATCCTGGGGTGCACACCATCTGGTCCCATTGCCTTATCAACTTTTATTGCTCTTAGTTCCCTAAGGACTCTTTCCTCATCAAAAAGACTTGTGTCTACCCCTCACCCCTTTATGCAGCATTGCAAGGATCTGATGCAGGACATATTAACCTTGAGAAAATCTGACCCTAGTTATCTTTCTAAAACTGGACGAGAGAGGAGGGGTACCAGTGAACACCAGGGAACATCTTGCCACAGGATGGGGAGAGAAGGGCGCCACTGGCCAGGGATCATTTTGATGCAGGATGGGAATAGGGAGGGCTGCCACAGGACACAAGGCATCATCTTGCCACAGGATGTAGTGAAGGAGGGCTGTAACTAGACACTAGGGATCTTCTAGGGACAGGATGGTGGAGGCAGCCCCAATGGTCAAAACAGTTGGTTATGATCTACCTTCAGCCCATTGCAACTGAATGATTGGGACTTGCAGTGTTCCAGGGAGTTCGGACTTGCAATCTCTATCTTCCAACAGCAGCTGAAACATAAAAGGTTTCTTCCTCAGTACTGCTGCCTGGCAGGTCCCACTCCAGACTGCCATCCCACTTTGTATACTGTTTATTTATTTATTTCAAAAGTTTTACCAGGAAAGACATACTGAGCTGAAATTAGGTAATTTCCAGATGCGCCCTGGGGAAGGGGAATAGGGAGAAGTACAGAAATAGAACAATAGATTTATTCAGTACAACAAAACATCATAGAGATTTAGAATAAACAATGCATCCATTATTCTTTACGAGTGTACAGCAGGTAAATAACAACATAACAAGTTCAGGGCAGGAAGCATGACCCTTAGGAACAGGAAGAGAACATTCTATCGGTAGGCAGTAGGAAGTAGGAGAGGGAGAGGGAGAGGAGAATAGGAAGGACAGGAGTGGCGAACTGCAAGAGTAGGAGAACCAGAAGGAGGGAAACTGGCTTTGACTAAGGGCATTTATAGGAGGGATAGGTATGGACATGGAGTAGAGACGAGAGAGAGAGAGAGAGAGAGAGAGAGAACTGTTTGGAAGATGCAGAGCGGATGTGTAACCCCTAGGTGGTGCTATCCCAAGGGCTACTACCCCTGCCTGCTTGGCTAGAAGCAGGTTAAGGGCCTGAGTTCTGAAAAGGGTGCCTTCACCCGAGGTCGGGGTTGGTAGTGGTCAAGCTAATCTGGTCACAGCCTTCTGGGACACTGTAACCCTCCTTCCTTACTAGTGGCCAGAACAATACACAATAATCACTTTCACAAACCCCTGATACACCACACAAGTACCCACACTGTTTGCACTTACCACCAGGGCTTTCCTCTGGCTCGGCCCTGGCTGGGGACCCCCTGTAAACAAGGTTATACACAGCAAATAACAGCAGTACAGTACTTTGCACAAACTGGAACCACAGTCAGGCAAATGCAAAAAGAGTTAGTTCTTATTTATTTAAGGGACTTGAACAAGGGAGGTGTAATCGGTTAATTTGCTTAAAGGCTCTATCAATCAAACAGTTATGCATGCACTTCAGTGTCCATAAACAGTCACACACTCTGGGTACCCAGATGGAGAATAGTGGACTAGCCAGGAATGCTGCAGCTGGTTGGGGCCCTGTGATGGAAGAAAACAACATGCACAACACACACTATATGTAATCCGGAGCCGGAGGCTCATCCGTGAAAAGAAAAACAAGACAATCAGATGACGCACTTTTAGATTAGGTTGTTGTTACAGGAGCTACCCTGATTATTACTCACGATACCCAAGACTGGACACAGGCTGGACGAAAATCAAGACAGCAGGTGGTTAATCAAGAGTGCCAGGAGAAGCAGTGCTCACACTACTCGTCGAGGCATCATTCCTATTCAAGCTGGAGCAGGAGGCTGATCCCCAGGCAGGTCTCTATCGGTGGCTTTCTCTGTGCAGTGGGGTAGTCTGGCAGGGCCACTGAAGCATGACCCAGGCCAAAAGGAGATGAACGCGATTCAGTCCGCTTAGGCTGGATAAAGCTTCCAGCAAGCAGAACACACCACACAGTGGGGAACCAAATCACAACCCACTTTCAATACACAGCACATTTACATGTAAGGAAATTTACTGTACCAGGCAAACCGCTCTCTTGTCACAATTGCAAAGTTTCTGCACAAACTGGGGATTCAAAAGCAGCTGGAAATCCTGACAGGCCAATCGCATTCAACAAAATCTTAGGTCTTCTTCAGGTATGAGCCTGGTAAAAATCAGTGGCTTACTTCATTCTCACAAACTTGGATTTAGTCCAAAATAATTCTCTTCTCTCCCACTGGAGCAGCAGGCAGACATGCAGGCCACAACTCAGCCCTTTCCACAGTCCTCCCGCATTAAACTACTTCAGATGGCTGCTTGACTGTCTCAAGCATGTTTCTTCTTCAGCTCCTAACTTAGCTCTGACTCAAACTGCAGCAAGCCTGGGAATTTCCCCAGAATCCAAAAGGTTTGGTTGGCTGATTTGTCTGTCAGTCACAACAAAGGTTCCTTCAGGTGCAAAAAGCACCAAAAGCCCCAAATTATAATTCCTACAGATTTTGACTCCAGACAGCTCCTGTAGTCCGGCTCCATTTTAGGTTCCACCAGAACTGATTGGTCAAATTGCAGTCTAGGACCAAGACAGTGGAGATAAACAAAACAGTCCTTGCTGCAAAGAAGGCAGGTTAGACAAACTATATTATCATTATCACTCTAAATGATTTTCAGCAAATAGTTATATGTTTCAACAGAGCTCCCGCCAGATTACTTATGACTGCAATCCAGGCAGCTCTTAAAGAGACAGCACACAGAGGCTATTCAGGCACTCTCTGGCAATCACATTTAAACTACTAAAACGCAGGACACCAGCCTGGCAGTGAGCATTTAGGCAAGCTCGAGGAAGGCATTTCGAACTCCCATTTGTATGGGGGTTACATCCTTCCCTGCCTGGAGAAAACTTGGCATCTGCATCAAGCCTGTACCATCGTGCATCAGTTAACATAAGCTTATTACTTTACTATACATACTCACTGCACTTCCCAATACTTTGTCCATTCTGACAATACATTAGGCATATTTCACACAAGTCAGTTGAACATTACTATACTAAATCAGGTAATAACTTCTTGTACATTGAACAATGCAAGAGGGGCCCTTCCTATCAGCTAACTTTGGGCTGGATGGGGCAGGGGCACCATGGTGAGAGGGCAGAACAAGTAGCCTGGAATGGGCCATCAAGCTCAATTTGGGCAGTGAGCTTGGTGAAACATAAACACCTTTGTGCACCACATTGAGAGGCAAATCCACTGGCCTCCTGGGAGAATCATAACTGAGGCATACTACTGGCTTGACAGCTCGGCCAGTCTTTCTGAGGAGGATAACTACAGTCTTCTGTACACTCAGCACCAGTCTGGGGACTCTCCGTCACTTGTGAGGGTGCTTCTGCCTGGGTGGAATGTCCAAACTTGGGGCACTGTTGGCTCCTCTTGCTCTGCAGGCTCTGTTTCTACAACACTTGACTCATTTTGTGAAGACTCAGGTACAATCAAGCTTTGAGGCACTGAAGGGGGGTGGTCAGCACTCTCATAGTGTTCTTCAAGTTCTAGTATGTCACCAAAGACTCAAACCCTCAGCCCCTTCTTCAGGCAAATCATACAGTTCTACAATATACAGAGACTCAACATCTTCAGACATGATACTTTGAACTTCACTTTCTGGGAGCATTTGCTCAAGGATGAAGCTGGGGGTAAGGCAGCCCAGAAGGCCCAGCTTCATCCCTACAATTTATCAGGGGTTACCTCAAAACAGCTGACTCAGTTAATAAGAGGGGTAATAGGCATAGTCGCAATCACTTTGGCCAGAAGTGGACTGACAGTCACTATCATTCTGGGCCTGCTGCAGAGGAAAACTTAAATCTGTAACCACTGGGGTAGGTTGACTCTGTCTCTTTCTTGCAGCAGCATGAGTCACCGGCCCAGGGGCTCAATTTCTGGGGTTCAGCCTCAATCATGACTTGGCCGATAGGTAGCAAGTGGTTACAGTGCATGGTCTTGACAGCTTTGGTGTTGTTCTCTGCGCACCTTGTATACAGGTAAATCATCCAACTTTCCAACTACTACATGGGGAAGATGGTGCCACCAATCAGCAATTTTGTGTTTACCATGCAGTCCCAAATTGCGTAACAACATATGGTCTCTAGGTGAAGCTCTTGAGCCTTTACTTTTTATCATGCCCTCTTTGTTGGCTAGATTTCTCTTGGCGGCCATTGTCTGGGCCAGTTGATAGGCATGGTTCAATGCAGCTTTCAGTTTTTACATATTGCAAGCAGTTTTCAGGTCAGACCCCATCTGGAGAGACCCCAAAACAGACATCAACTGGCAGCCGGCCTCTTCCCAAACATGAGGCAGTAGGGGATAACCCAGTAGCATAGTTTTGTGCAATTATATGTGTACCAAGGTGCTAATCTGCTGGCTTCATTTATGCTTGTCTTTTGGGTGGAGGGTGTCCAGCATGTCTAGAAGGGTGCAGTTAAAACATTCTGATTGAGGGTCTCCTGTAGGTGAAAGGATGGTTCTTGACTTTACACCCCCATAGAGAGAGCATTTCTTTGATTAGTCGACTCAAAGTCTCTGCCCTGGTCAGAGAGGATCCACTGGGAGGCACCATAGTGAACGAAGAAATTTTCCATTAGCACCTTGGCCACGGTAGATGCCATTTGATCTTTGGTGGAAAAGCTTGTGCATACCGTGTGAAATGATCCATAACCACTAACACATTGCCAATGTTCCAAGGATCAGGTTCTAAACACAAGAAGTCTATGCAGACTAGTTCCATGGGAGTGCTGGTAGTAATATCAACAAGGGGAGCAGCCCTCTGAGGCAGGGATTTTCCTTGCAGACAGCGACTACAAGTCTTTACATGGTGCTCAACATCAGCCCCATTTTGGGCCAGTAGAAGCAAGATCGTACCAGGTCAAGGGTTCTGTCAATACTGAGGTGCCCCACGTGATTGTGGAGGGACCTCAGTGCCAAATCTTTAAAGGCCATGGGCAAGACCAATTGTTGCTTGTCTACTTTGTCACTACTATCTACTGTCTCTATACAACAACTGATTGAGCAACTTCAATCTGTGGTCTTCTTTAAACAATAAAGCAGTTCGCAAGTCAGTGTAACGTAACTTAGACACATCTTTCCCTGCACGCAGGGCATCAAGTGCTGGCTGAATCATAGGATCTTGGGACTGAGCCCACTGAGTGCTGTCATTGTCAAACTGAGGTAGTGCACTAATATCTAGAGTAGAGAAGTGGCAATAAGCAGCTGGTATGCAGGTGTCAGAAGGGCCCAAGCAATCTACTAAACAGTTCACTGTGTCCGTAGACATCTGTTCATCTCTATCAAAGTTTTGGCATAGTGAATGTCAGGTTCAGACAGCCTGACCCAATCACTCTTGGAAGTGGGCCTTTGTGATAGGGCATCAGCATCAATATGGTTCAGGCCTGGTCTGTATTCGACAGTATAATCATAGGTTGATAATGCAGAAAGCCACAGGTGCCCAGTGGCATCTAACACCTGAAGTCTGTACATAGGTCAGCGGGTTATTGTCAGTCTTCACAAATATCTTTGCCACATAGAGGTATTCATGAAACTGGTCAATGATGGCCCATTTAGTACAAGGAACTCCAACCTATGCAAGGGTAGTTTTGTTCGGATGGGGTTCATTTCCTACTGGTGAAAGCTACTGGTGTCAGGCCATCCTCACGGTCTTGATACAGCACGCTCCTAGACCCTGCAGACTAGCATCCGTATTCAGCACATAGGGTTTGGTGGGGTCAGCATAGGCGAGGATGGGGGCATGGGTGAGCTGGTATATGATCTCAAGGAAGGCTGCTTCACAGTCGGGCATCCAGCGGGCCCGAAGAGTTCACCTGGGTGGAAGTATACTTTTTCGGGTTCTTTAATGGACCCTTTTTGTATTTATGATTGGTAGGAGGGTAACCCTGGGTAAGGTTCAAGAGTGGGCAAATCACCTTGGAATAGTCTTTATGAACTCTGGTAGAAGCCACAGAACCCCAGGAAATGTAGTTCTTTTTAGATTATGGGGCTGGGGTCAAGTAGTCAGTGCTTCAACCTTACTGGGATCAGTCTCTATCCCTTTGTAGATACTATGTGCCCACATACTTCACGGAAGTTTGGAAAAACTGGCACTTGTCAATGGACAGCTTGAGGCTGAAGTCTTCCAGTCGGTCTAGGACTTTAAACAGTCAGTTCTCATGCTTCTCTAAGGTGCTCCCAAACAGAGTGACATTGTCCAAGTACATCAGGCATTCCAGCAAATTATATCCTACCGCACGTTCCATCAGTCGCTGAAAGGTGGCGGGGTGCCGATATCCCCTGTGGCATCCTCAGAAATTCATAGAACCCCAATGGACAGATGAAGGCTGTTTTCTCATGGTCTTTTGGGGCCATCGGGATTTGGTAGTATCCGCTGAGAAGATCCAACACCGAGAACTATTTGCTTCCACTCAAGCAATCCAGGGCATCTTGTACACGAGGCATAGTATATTGGTCTGGGATGGTCCATCGGTTCAGGGTTCGATAATCAAAACACATCCTCACAGACTCATTCTTCTTATGCACATCCACAATGGGAGAGGTGTATGGGCTCCTGGATTCTTGTATCACACCAGCAGTGAGCATTTCCTGCAGGTGTCTTCTCACATCATCTATGTCTGCTAGGGCTAGGTGTCGTGGCCTCTTCTAAATGGCCGTTCATCTTGCAGGCGTATCTGATGCTCCACACCCTGAACACATCCCACATCCCATTCCTTCAGTGAAAACACTTGGTCTCTCTGGGCAAGTCTCTTGCTAATTCTAGCCTTTCATTCAGCTGGCAATGGGAGTCACCAAAGTCAAACAAGTCTGGGTCCTCTCTCCTTCTCACCAGAGGTGCTTGTTGCTGGGCAATACTGCAGTGTCTGTGCAGTGTACCATAGCTACTGTGCATGCTTGTTCACCGGATCTCCGATCTGACACATTGTGAATCTGGACCATCACTCATCATGCATAGGCATGGGCACAAGCAGGCAAGATGCTGGGCTTGACCAATAATCCTCTGGCAATTTTTCATCACCTGGAGGATCCAACATCAGTATTTGTTCTTAACATCTTTCCAGAGGTGGACCTCCCTTGAATGGTACACTGGGTGTTGAGGCCAGTACCACTGAATCAGGATCCTTCTTCCACACGATCCCCACCGGTTCATCCTGGTCTACTACCTCAGGTTTTCTGCTGCAAATCATAGGCCCTCTTGATCAAAGCCGGAATTCTCAGGGCCCTCCCAGTCCATCACCCTTGTTTCTTGCGACAGAGTTGCACCAGTCTCCCAAACATATGGACGTTTTCCCAATTAGCAGGAGGACCCCATCATACAGTCATAGTCAGTGTCAGTGGCTCAGTAGGTAGCACACTCGCCTCTGAGGCTGGGAGATCAGAGAGCTGTGGGTTCAGTTCCACATCTGGCACTTGGTTTAATATCCCAGTACTGACACTGCAGTGCAGCATGAGAGGGTGCTGCACTTCTGAGGTGCCATCTTTTGGATGAGCGTTAAACCAAGGTCCCATCTGCCTGGATTGGTGGTAGTTCAGATGGATGTTAAAGATCTCATGGCACTTATCGAAAAGAGGGGAATTTCCCGTGTCCTGACCAAATTTCCTCATTCACTAAAAATACCACCAACAGCTTAATCTGGTTCAAAGTCAGTTGGCATTCATCTGTATTCCCCTCCCGGGTCGTGCCTGAAAATAGGCAGGATTTGTCTAGTGCACTTACCTGGTCAACAAAAGCTAAATAAATAAATAAATACAGTCCGTGGGGGACACACTAGGGCCAATGTCTCTACTCTCCTCTACACCAGTTACAGCTGCAGGAAAAGACAACCAGAGGTGGACATACCTAGGTAGGGATAAGACTTGTCGCTCAGGCCCCACACATGTAGGCTTTCCAGGGATTGCAATGGCACATCAGAGAAGTGTTTGTCATACCAGTCCTGAAATACAGTGGTCACTTTCAACCCACTATCAGCACAGCCCAAGCATGGATACCTCTGACAGTCACAGAAGTCTCCTTCGAAGGCACCTTATTCTGGACCATTCGGAGAGGCAGTAGCAGAGGCCTGGACAGATGATTTAGCTACAAAGAAATTTGAGTTAGTATTTCTTGAACCCTCACTCCAGTCATTAGGGTACTCGACCATTGATTTGCTTTTTGAGCTCCCTTGGAGTCTGTTTGCTACATTTTCCAAGTCTTTCTGAGACCGGCACTCTCTTTTCATATGGCCATCCTTCCCACAGTTGTGACAAATGATAGACTCCTGAGTCATCCTTAGAGAGAAATTGCATGAGAGACTGAGGCAGTAACAAGGAATCGGGGTCCAATATCTGCTTGCAGCGGTTAAGAGTTGTACAACGTATCTTAACAGTTCCTTTAGGGTGGCAGTCAATTCTTGGATTTCAACATGGAAGTTACCCTTGTAAAGGATGCCTGAGGTTCACCCCACCCCATGGCAGTCACATCCAGAGAAGGACCAGAATCTTGTTCCATGGGAAACCCTTGTAGGGCACTCGTCTTCAACTCTCAGACTTTTTTAGTAGCTCTTCTTTCCAATGCTGGGCCCAGGGCAAGAAGTCCTTTGCATTCTCAGAGTGCTCGTTAAGTGCTGGCTTTTCCCTGAGACTTACTTGGTTGATCACTCTCGGTCACTTACGCAGCAGCAGCAAATATGGGTGCAGTTTCCACAGGGTCACCTTTGCTCAGCCCCTGAATTTCTTTCATTAGCTCATCATAGGAGGGTGATTCCAGTCGGGTGGCAAGGCGCAACTGAAGCAGTAACAATTCTGAAAATGGAGTAGATTTAAGGATCCGGTCCAGCCTAGATTGATCTAATTCATTTGACGGCAAACTACCCTTTCTGGGGCACTCTTGTAGCAGCTTTTCAAGCTGAGGCACATACACAGACAACGGCTCCTGGGTACTGCTGAGTGTTTCTTACTCTCCACCACAGATCCTCATCTGAATCTGGGCTCCCATACACATTCTCAATGCATCCAGACAGTCCTGTGTAGTTGCTTCAGGATTATTGGCCTGCTTGGCACAGATGGTAGCCAAGGCAGGACCTCAGAGCTCTCACTCAACCTCTTTTGTTTCTCTGTTTCTGAGCATTGCCATTCAAGTACTAGATGGGCAACATAGTCTATCCATGTCTCCCAGTCATCCTTCCTCTGGGTGGTGGGGGAGGTGCCGAGAAGATTCTCAGCCTTCGTAGGGAGTCGTGACTAATGGCAGGTACAGATATAGGGGCCATCATTGGCATGGGCACAGAAGGCAGGGCTGTAACAAGTGCTGGAGTGGGAGGGGTGTTGGGGAAGAACACCCCAGGTGGCAGGAATAGTTTCTTAAAGTCCTCTACGGTTTTCCTTCCTCCAGCAACAACTTAGCAAATTTCTCCTCAAAATTCTCAGATAATGGTGGGAGCTCATCCTCCCGGGGTTTTACTGTCTTTTGTTATCACTCTCCAGGCAGCTGGAACCCCTTCTGCGAATAGTCTGTGTCACTTTAGAGCTGTCCACGAGGTCACTACACTCTACCAAGGCTATGAAAGTTTGGGCGATCAAATCAGCCTGTCGACCCACCACCACAGGGTTTTTAAACATTCAACTTTGAAGAGTGCTCCTCTACAGTGTCTTTACTGGTAACCAGGGAATATCCAGTATAAGTAGAGCATTTTGGGGTTGATCTCCTGCTCAGTACACCACCCCACCAACTGGTGTACAGCCATTTCTACTGGGGTAGCCATTAATCTTTAACAATAATTCATAATTTTGGCCACTAGAAGGCACAAAATCCCAGTGGTGAGTCTCCAAAATGTAACCCCTAGGTGGCGCTATCCCAAGGGCTACTGCTCCTGCATGCTTAGCTAGTGGCAGGTTAAGGGCCTGAGTTCTGAAACAGGTGCCTCCACCCGCAGGTCAGGGTTGGTAGTGGTCAAGCTAACCTGGGCACAGCCCTCCAGGACACTGTAATCCCACTCTTTCCATATTGGTGGCTGGAACAATACACAATAATCACTTCACAATACCCCTGATACACCGCACAAGTACCCACAGTGTTTGCACTTACCACCAGGGCTTTCCTCTGGCTCGGCCCTGGGGATCCCTGTAAAACAAGGGTATACACAGCAAATAGCAGTACAGTACTCTTGCACAAACTGGAACTACAGTCAGGGTAAATGCAAAAAGTTAGATCTGATTTATTTAAGGGACTTGAACAAGGAAGGGCATAATCAGGTTTGCTTAAAGGCTCTATCAATCAAACAGTTATGCATGCACTTCAGTGTCCATAAACAGTCACACACTCTGGGTACCCAGATGGAGAATGGTGGGCTAGCTAGGAACATTGCAGCTGGTTGGGGCCCTGTGATGGAAGAAAACAACATGCACAACACACACTATTTGTAATTCAGAGCCGGAGGGCTCAGTTCATGAAAAAGAAACAACAAGACAATCAGATGACACACTTTTAGATTAGGCTGTTGTTGCATTGAGCTACCCTGATGATTACTCATGATACCCAAGACTGGACACAAGCTGGACGAAAATCAAGACAGCAGGTGGTTAATCTGGAATGCCAGGAGAAGCAGGGCTCACACGATTCGCCGAGGCGTCATTTCTGTTCAAGCATGGAGCAGGGGCTGATCCCAGGCAGGTCTCTCATCAGTGGCTTTCTCTGTGCAGTGGGGTAGTCTGGCAGGGCCAGCGTTGCATGGCCCAGGTCGATTGGAGATGAACACGGATTCAGTCCAATTAGGCTGGATAAAGCTTCCAGCAAGCAGAACACAGTTCACACACAGTGGGGCACTAAATCATGACCCACTTTCAATTAACAACACACTTACATGTAAAGGATTCTACGGTACCAGCAAGCAGAACACAGTTCACACAGTAGGGAACCAAATCACGACTCACTTTCAATACACAGCACATTTACTGTAAGGAAATTCTACTTTACCAAGCAACTCTCTAGTCCACGATCGCAAAGTCTCTGCACAAACCGGGATTGAAAAGCACCTGAAATCCTGACAGACCGATCGCATTCAGAAAAATCTTCGGTCTTCTTCAGGTATGAGCCTGGTAAAAATCAGTGGCTTACTTCATTCTCACAAACTTGTATTTAGTCCTAAATAATTCTCTTCTCTTCTCTCCCTCTCAGGGCAGACGTGCAGGCCACAACTCAGACCTTTCCACAGTTCTCCCACGCGGAAACTACTCAGATGGCTGCTTGACTGTCTCAAGCATGCTGCTTCTTCAGCTCCCAACTTAGATCTGACTCAAACTGCAGCAAGCCTGGGAATTTCCCAGAATCCAAAAGGTGCTAAAGCCCAAAACTACAATTCCTACAGATTTTTACTCCAGACAGCTCCTGTAGTCCGGCTCCATTTTAGGTCCCACCAGTACTGATTGGTCCAATTCGCAGTCCAGGACCAAGATAGTGGAGATAAACAAAACAGTCCTTGCTGCAAAGAAGGCAGGTTAGACAAACTGCATTATCATTATCACTCTAAATGATTTTCAGCAAATAGTTACATCTTTCAACAGAGTTCCCTCTCCGATTACTTATGACTGCAATCCAGGCAGTGCTTAAAAGACAGTACACAGAGGCTATACAGGCACTCTCTGGCAATCACATTTAAACTGCTAAAATGCAGGACACCAGCCTGGCAGTGAGCATTTAGGCAAGCTCAAGGAAGATTTTTGTGAACCCCATTTGTAGGGGGTTACAGGTGGTTAGTGGGAGACAATTTCAAAGTTTAGGAAAGTGGAAATAGAAGACAGCCTGACCAGTAAGGGATTTATGAGAGAATTACAAGGAATGGTGGCCTGAGTTACGGAGGAAGTGGGGGCGAAGGGGAGACTAGAAAGCTGAGGTAAGGGGGAAGAGAAGCCGTCCAGAATTTAGAAATGAAAATGCATAGTGAGTTAGGTGACAATCTTCCAGGGAGGGAGGTAGAGGCAGAGTACGGAAAGCACTGCTCCTGGTCAACAGACTACAGTTCCCAGCAGGGCACTAATGCAGAGTTCCAGCTCCTAGATCAGTGCACCAGAGAACTACATGATGATGTGGAATTGTTCAGTTAGTGAACATGAGAAGAAACAACTGGGTAAAACATTCGCTTCAGTCATACCCATACTTACTGTGTCCCCGAAAAGCTTACTTGACTACATCATCTGTTTGCTTTGATAAATAGTCAGTTGGCTATTTTATTTATTGTGTTTAAATGTTAGCAATTGCTTTCCACTTGAACAATAAATGTTGTTTATGCAATAAATCTAGTGGGTTTTCGCCTTTACTTTTCAAACTGCTCATAAAAATTCAATAGAATTCCACAACTGTGATGTAAGAAAATCCAACTACTTAGGAGCACAAGGTAATTCAGTGAGAAACTAAAGATTTCTTTCTATCTATCAAAGAAATAGACACTTCTGTCAGCAACATATTGTACCTTTCAAACTTCTGTAATACTGTGGTCCATCTGTATGATCTTACAATATAAAAAAAGTAAATAGTTTTTGTTTCTTCTTCCCAAGTAAAATCTGGTTAGGAAGAAATTGTCACCTACTAAATCATAAAACTCAACAGAATATCAAAAATCACATATGTTTATTAAATCTATAACATTTTAGGAGAGAAGGCATTCTTTCTCTAAACAGATTTGCAGTTTCCTATTGAAATACTGTACACTGCTTGCTTTGCCAGTAAAGATTTTCTTACTTCATACTATGAGGATTCCACTGGATTCTTTTGTACTAGTAGTTGATAACATAACAAACTCTGGGCAAAACCGGTACAGCTGCAGACGAGTTGACGGAGGAACATGGCACTCTTTGCCATGTTCTAGATGTCCACTAGAGTTTTCTGCTCATGCGCTATGAGTTGCGCATGCATACTGAACTCTAACGGCACAGCAGCACAGTCCACCATGCCCAAGATGGCCACTGGAGTTCAGTGCATATGCGGGTGTTGCACATGCACAGAACACCCCGTGGCCATCTTGGACATGATGTACCAAACTGATGGAGTTCAGTGTGCATAAGCGAGTCGTAGTATATGCGCAGAAAACTCCAGTGGCCATCTTGAACACAGCGGACAGTGCCGTGTTCTATCGACTAGTCTTTTAAATAGTGCAGTGAATGTGCAGTGATTGCTGTTCACCTCCACTATTTAAAAGTCCAGTTGGTATCTGGTAATCTCCTTCTCTGCTGTGCTCACAAGATGGCTGCAGGCTATGCCCACTGCAGTCAAAGAAAAAATTATTAAAAGGTAAGTACAGAAACAAACAAAATACACATTACTGCCAATGCATCAAAAAGCCACAAACCATTATTCTGTAAGATATGTATCCTTACTAGGCACATGCTCTTCAAAATGTGTGCTTTTCTTCTTAGATTTGTTCTGTTCTAGTGATATATCTGTATTCTTTATCTTTTGGAATTATTAGGGTGGACCAGTGACTATATTTACATGACCAATAAACCTTTCCAGAGACTGATGCTTGACTAGTAATCTTCTACCCTTAATATGCAGTACTTTGCTAACTTGAAAGTAGATTTGTAAGATATACTGCTGTCTTCTTCCTGGGTCACCCATTTAAACAGATTATTGTCCTATTTAGTTATTCCTGATAAAATATAGATAAGTAGAAGAATAAAAGAACAGGACCTATATGTACTTATCAGAGTCATGTCCTTTACTTACGTGGTTTCCTTCGGATCGTCTCTCTCTGCCATATTGACCAGCCGTCATCTGAAACAAAGAAGAAATGTTAGTAGTTTAGTTATCCACTTCATCCAAGAAGAGTAAGTCAGATTGATGTTAGCAGTATTAATTCAACTGCAAATGCCAAAAATTGCTATATTTTATTTCATGTTATGTTATTTATTTATTTCCATTTAACCAGGAAGGTAGACTGGATCAAAAGATCAATTTTCAGCCTTCAAAACATTACATAAAATACAATAAATTAAGAAATGCTTAAAACAGAGACATAAATGAGATTTATAGCTCAGTTGTGCAATTACATACTGAAGATGGCCACAACTTCTTGTTCAAGTTTTGTTTAAGTACTGAATATTTTTATAAGCAGATCGATATTCTGTTGGACTAGTTGGTTTAACATTTTAGACCATAAAATGAGAAGGATCCTTTGGTTAGCTTTGTTTTTATACATTTTCTTTAAACCTTTTAGTTATAGGAAGTGATATAAATGCCTTAAGGAAACCTTTGGAAACACTGTATTTATGCTCGGCCTGCCGGGCAGCAGAAGAGCTATCACTATGTATGCCAGAGACCCGGTTAGAATAAGCTTGGGCTGCTGAGGGCCATCCAGGGGGAGAAGGATCAGCATCCCATGGACCACTTTTCTTCTCCAGGGAGGAGGGAGGGCTGACATTTCTGCTGCTATACTGCCACAGGTGGTGGTGCAGCCAAGAATGTCTCACAGGAGGGGTGATATTGGCTGTGAGACCCTGCTTGCTGTATTGGTCTCCCAGTGTATGTGCCGACTTTATATGCCAGTGGATCATGGGCACCAAGAACAAAAGTTCAGTTCATCTTATCATGTCATCTCAGAAAAGGATTTCTATGAGCAGTTTAGGTGGGGGGACTCTCAGATCTAGGTTTCTAGGTGGGAGAACTGTGACCTCTAGATGGTGGAACTTTCCTATAGTATTCCATAAAGGAAGTTGACAGAGGTGTAGGAACTCTCATACAATTTTGTAAGAGGTGGGGAACTGAATTCTTGTGGGTTCTTTCTCAATTTAACCCCTGTTGTTGAGTCATATTTTACTTGTTTTGGTTTGTTTTTCACTATTTGGCTTTTGTTGATAATTCTGTGACTGTAAGGGGAAGATATTTAGATTTTATACCATCACACTAAGGCTTGCATTGCAGACAATGCACTCCTCTTTGTTGCACTCCTCTGCTCTTCCATAGTCTTTCAGACACCTATGAAAGGAGAAGATACCAAACAGTTGTCCTCTTTTTTAGCAGCTGACAACCTACAGCACAGAAGCTGATGATGTCATGACTATTCAGCCAGTTTGTTTGCAATAATTTTCTACACTAATGGTGCATACCATCCCACTTTTCATCACAGCCAATTAGGGCCCTGCTATTGTTGCCAAACAACTTGCGGCTCTGGTCAATGAAGTGGCACAATCAGAACAATGACTGTCATTTGGTGGATCATTAAGAGCTCCTGGTGGTGCAACAGTACAGTCAAAATGATGACCATTTGGTGGTGGATCAGGACACCCAGCAGTGCATAATTATGTGCACTACTCCCAGGACAGAAAACAGTCTCCTGAATTAATGCTGTCCTGTGGTGGAAGGTCACAAACTCTGTCTTCCCCAGGTTAGAGGCCCCCCTTATCACAAACCCACTCCTGGGGTCAGGCCCACTGAGCTCACAGAGCCCACCCTTAAATGCATCCCTGACAGAGGGAACAGGGATATCCTCCTTGTCCTTTTGAATGCTCACTGAGGTCACGACTGCACCTCTGTCACGAGGATCCAGGAGTCCCTCTAGCTCTGGATAAGGGCACAATACCAGTCTTAAGTCTTGTGGCCAAATATGAACTCTTCCTTGGCTATTACACACAGGAGGAAGACCCAGGTATCACACTCTCTTTGGGGTAGCAGCTTAAAACCTGATTTGCGTTCCCTCTACAGGACATGCAACAGATTGGTTCAAAATCTCTGTATACACTATGGTATTCTCCTATTCTTCCAGATGTTCCTTCCAGACCCCTTTCTAATTTGGTTGCTTATGGTGGTCCATTTGGCAATAACAGTTTTTATAAATTATTAATAAACCCTCTACAGTACCACATACAATATAAAGAATCTCATGCAGGCAGAATTTCTTTAGAAAACAAAGTTTTACTAAAATACTTACTGTAAATAAATACAGATACATCTACAGAGAATATAAATTTGGGTTACAGTATACAGGAAAAAAAGAAACTGTACAATGAAAACACACTAACACTGTTAGCTAGTCCACCTGAGGTATGAAGATTTCAAAATCCGAAGAATCACTGGTTTGCAAAATATTGCAGTCTTTCTTTTAGTCCTTGGCAGCCACACTGGGTCTCAGTAGTTTGGCTTCTGATGTGTGTCGAGCAGAGTGTCCAGATGAAAATGTGTATCTAAATGCCTGAGCTAGGAGTTTAAATACCCTTCTGTAACTTGCAGTGTCATCAATTCCCAGTTCAGAGCAACTACTCAGTTTTGCTAGGAGATGTCTCTTCAGGCCAGAAGATGGCACTGTTCTGCTGTTTCCAAATTTCCAAGAATATTAAAAATATGATTCTAAGACCTATAATTAGCATGGATATGACATTTCAGAGTTAAGCCCTTTGAAATCCCTGTAGACCATTGGCACCTATAAGATAAAATTCACACAGGTACTCTAGGAAGCATGTTCTCTCCTGTTACCTCATAAAATACAGCATATTATAACAGCTTCCTTAGATCAAAGCATTCTGCTCCTGAGTGCATGGTTTTATGACATACAATTGATTTTGCATATCTCTCTTAAAAAACTGGGAATGCAATTTCAGTTCCTTGCAAACAGCTGCCTTTCAGGTCAAAAGAAGGTTGAGCATTTTTTTAAATCAAGTCTTCTTCCCTATGTGCCTTTTTGCTGACATTGGCATGTACATATAATTACATAAAAACATATATACAACAGAATAACTACAAATAAGGGCTAGTAGCTGGGCAGCTCCTTCCCATTAAGAGATGGGCCCAGAGGACCACAAGAGTGAGTAGTCATTTACTTGCTATACTCACTTACTTGATCTGCTCAGTCAGATAATTCCTGAGGGGAACTTCCTGCAGATCGATCTCTCTGAGACCTGATGTTGCTCATCAAGGGAAGAGCCACTTGTCCTCTCAGAATGGGCCTTTGACTGGCAGTCTGAATAAGGCTGCAGGGACTCTAAGGAGTTCTAGTCACATCAACATCATTGAGGGTGTTCCTAATCTTACTCCCAAATGGGTGAATGACTGCCCTACTGATCCAGATTACTTGCAGGATGTGGTCCAATGTACTATTTGTATTCTGGGCAATGCAAACATAGTTCTTTTTCAGAAAGGAGAAAGACTGCACTTGAAATTTCACCCAGATTCTTCAGAACTGGGATCTAAAGATGCAGGCCCTGAGGCAGATGGCCTTCTGTTTGGTGAACACTTGTTGAAGAGCTTTAGAAATTGGGCAGGGACCAGGAAGATCCAACCTTCTTTTAGGACAATTGGATGCTCCTTTTGGATGAGCCAGAACAGACTGGGACACACTTTCAGCCAGGGTCAGACCTGTTGTCCAATCAAAACCACAACATCAAATATGCGTGGTGAAAAATGCACGATCAGAACAGCACCACGTGGTTCCAGAGTTAGTATATCTAATCTAGCACAGTTTGGGACTGTGTGGTTTTGTACTCATCACACGACACAGTTATTAAGCATGCTATTTTGACTGCACAGCCTTGCCATAGTGCGGCCAGAAACAAAGCTTTCACCAGAGACACCACTTTCAACAGCTGCTATGGCTATGGATCCAGAACCTGGAGGAGACTGAAGCTTTAGAAGTAGAGGATGCTTTTGAGGGGTAGAGGCTCTTCCACCCCCAACCACAACCCCAAATAGGTAGGTCACCTTCAGGGGAACCCCCGACCTCTCTCTCAAATAACTCCTTTTGCCCCAGGCCTGCTTGAAATGGCTGGCAGACTATGTTTTCTCTCCCACAACTGGGAGCTCATTACTCAGGATGCATGGGCTCTAAACACAGAGCAGGAATACCGAATCAAGTTTCCATCCTACCCATTCTCCTCCCACTTAAGGTAATTCTTCTATCCAAAAAGAAATGACATGATCTCCCAAGAACTGGATTCCCTTTGTTCCAGTGGAACCATAGTCTTAGACCCACTGGGGCACCAAGGATGGACCAGTTCCATCTTCTTGGTTCCCTGAAAGAGGGAGGACCTCATCCAGTCATCAACCTGCAAAATCACAATTGTCATGTAGTCTACAGACATTTCAAGATGGAGGCTATCCATCACCTCCAAGACACCCTCCTCAAAGGACACTGGCAGGTTCAAATGGACTTCAGGATGCGTACCTAACAGTTTCCAGCCATACTAAAGACCAGCAATAACTCTCGGTTCTCTTGGGAAGGAGTGACTTGGTAGTTCACTTACCTTCTTTTGGGCCACTCTTCAGCTACAAGGTGCTTCATGAAGCTTCTGCACTCATTGGTGACCTAGCTCAGGGCGGCAGGTATCAAACTTATTATCTATCTGGACGACATCTTGATCATGGATCAGTATGCTTTATTCCTAGTGAAGCACCTCCACCTAAACATCTCCCTGCTGGAATGCCTAGATTTTCCGTCAGTCAGGAGAAGTCGATCCTGTTCTCCTGCCAGACAACCACTTTCTTGGGGTTTAAGGTGACTCAGTGGAAGCCTGCTTCAAACTGCTTGGCCAAGGTCAAGGGACATAAAGAGTTGTAAGCTCATCTAGAGGGAGCAAGCCCCCATTTGAGACACAGCAAGAGTTGTTGGACTTTTTCCTTGTTAATCCAAGCCATATTGCCGCTCCCCACCATTACTGCCCTCCAGCAGTGCAAGATTGAGCCATACAGCTTTGAGATTCCTTTGTTTCTCAGTGTTTTCTTAAGAAGTCTGCCACAACATTCTCTAGTGGATTTGCCAGATGAACACTTGGAATGGAAGGGCCATTTTCCAGACTCTTCTAGAACACACAATATAGTTGGATGCCAATCTGTATGGTTGAGAGCTTGGTGCCGTGGCACCTCACAGGCTGCAGATGGTCAGAGGATGAATCCTCCTCCATACCAATGTGCTCAAACTCCTGGTAGCACTGTTCATGATCCAGAGTTTTATCGAGGGCAGGAATGACCTGGTAATTCTCTTGAAGATGGTCACTGTGTAGCAACGATACGCTACATAAATAAGTTGGGAGGGGCAAAGTCCTTCAACTCATTGTGGTGGTCAAAGTGTTCTGGAATTTCTGCCTGAATTACAGGTTACAAACCAGGTCCAGCATATCTCAGGCCTCTCCAACATGGTGGCGGACTGGAACTCCTGCTACTTGGTGGACTGTAGTGACTTCCATCTCAGGACAGATGTGTTTCTTCTGTTACATACATGGCAAGAACCACTGGAGGTGGATCTATTGGCCTTGTGCATATGCAGACAGCTCCCTATCTTTTCAGCTGGAGACTGGATCTAGAAACCGACCTTTCTCCAGGACTGGAGCAACCTTAAGGGTCACGCCTCCCCCATTCTCTATGAGCTACAGAGCAGTGGCTCAGTTGAGGAGACAAGCCACAATATTGTTGATCACACCATTCTGGCAAGTTCAACCTTGATTCCGTCCCTTTGATACTTTTGGTATAGCTTCCCTCCTGCTTCCTCAAGGGAGGACCTTCTTTGATATGGAAGGCAACCCACAACCTTTTATTCTGGAAGACAAGCTCCAGCTAGCATTTTGCCTTCTTTCAGGGGTACCTGGGCAAGAAGAGGCTGTCAACCTTCTCAGAGAGTCCTGGGCTAAAGGGACCAAAAGGCTTACTCATCAATCTGGTCTCAATGGACTAGCTGGTGTGATGGAAGGGAGCTGGATCCCTTTTCAGCACCTGTGATGAGGTGGTAAACTTTTATTCCAGCTGTATGTTTCAGGTAAGGTGTACAAGTTTATCAATCTGATCAGATTTGCCATCTTTGTGGTGCACCTCCCAGCGGATGGTTCGTTTGTAGGCCAGCACCACTGATATGCAGATTTCTTAAGGCTATAAGATAATCTAGATCTCCACAACCCAGAAACAGATGCACCTGGGATGTGGACAAGTTTCTGCAACTCTTTATGAGTTGAAGCTCCAGTGGGATCTAACTTTAAACAACTATCCATGAAATTTGCCTCTCTGCTCTGTCTGACATCAATCAAGAAGGTATAGGATGTGACAGTCCTAGATATGTCACACTGTCTGGAAGGAGTTTATTTCTCCTTTGCCAGATATACAAAACAGCAGCTCATGGGGTGTTATATTTGCACCTCAAGCGAAGTCCAAGTTGCGTGTGGTATCATGCCTCCCAGAATATCTTCATCAGACAGCCCCTCCAAGGGATTTGGATTAAGTCCTTATCTCTCCGACTAAACCACACAAACAAGTAGCATCTGCCCCATTGCAAGGTGGGTCTGATGGACCATGGTGGAGGCAGGGATAGGCATGATCATGTTCAGGCCCACCCCACCAAAAATGACGATGGCCAGCAAGGCTCAGGAGTGGTGTCTGTTTGGAGGATATCCTTCAGACTGCTAACTGATCTGAATATTCAGTCTTTAGAAGCTTTGCCATAAGTCTGTGACCAATGGGGTTGCAAATGTAGTTCTCTACAGAGCATTGAACATGCAGCAATACAAGCCTCCATGTGCTGATGTAAAATTTTAATGTTCTGAGTGTGTAGCTCAAAAGAAAGTCAAGGTTTTACTAAACACATGGAGGCACAGGATTACAGTCCCTCCTCACCCTCCCTCTTTACTCTGTTGTAGCCAGCACTTAGAAGGACCAGGAAAGGCTGATGTTGGGCTCAGTGGAGGCTTGACTACATGGTTCCACTTTCATGTTTTTGTTGTAAATGGTTCCTGTTTCAAGTTTGGTTGGAGGTTCCTGTTATCATAGCTGCACAAAAAGAGGATGACCATTTGGCTCCTTCTTCTTTTATAGGTGTTTGAAGGACTGTGGAAGGGGCAGGGGACTCTGGGAGTTGAAGTCAGATATTCTTGTTAGTAAGGGACAGATGGCTGAGACATGGTGCATGGTATCTGTATGCTGCTGGTCAGTGGGGAAGAGGAGTGCATTGCTTGTAATCTTATGCCTCCTTATATTTATTAAAACCTAACTTTCTTATAACCTATGTTCATGGAAATTTACAATTTGCCACTGTGGTGGAGTCAACAAAGACAGTATGATACAGTATCTTCTGGCAATTGAGGCATGACACCAATAGTTTCTGCTACAAAGGCACTGTCTGCCAAAGTACTATCTGTCAGTGCTCCTTGGCCATACAGTAGTTGGATCATCTTCAACATTGGCTCCACTGAGCAAGCATGATATCTAATGGAACTATGGTAATAACCCATGGCTTTTGTATGTGGCTTGGACCTGTTTTACAGATTTCGAACTCCAGTAACTGGGGTAAATGCTTCTATTAATATGATTATTTATTTTATTTATTTGTGAAATGTCCTTCATAAATGGCACAGCACTAGACAGAAATAAAATGATACAGTGCATGAAACAACATTTGTTGCAGTTACAGATAGAAGTACAGAACACATTGAAAACATTTGAATACATAAGTTTTCAAAGCTCTTTTAAAGTTATGACACATTAATAATTGTGAATATACTGGGACTGGATCCTGTAAAATGAGAGGCAAAAAAAGGTTGCCCTTTTTCTAGTAGTTTTATTTACCATTTGGAAACCATAAGATACAAGAGTTAAGCTACAACCAGTAGGTTGCTTTGTCAATGGTATTACAATAAAAACAGAAGAAATGAATTGTTTCATTCCCTTCTTGATCCCCTGCCAAGCCACTCCCCAGTCCTCATTGTTAATGGTTTGCTGTCCCTGACCTTCCATCGGTAGCTGCTCATTTCAATAAGTTTTTCCTACTTATGCTGTCTCCTCTTCCCTGCCATTTTCCTCATCTTCACTTCCTGTTCCATCATCCTCTCAATCCCCCACCCTTTAGGTTTTCATTTCCCTCCTGTTCTACTCAGGAAACCTTGCTAGCCCTTTCGTCCCTCAACTTCTCTAAATCTAGCCTTGACAGACCAGATCCTAAAGTTCTCCACCTTTCAGCCCTGCCATCGCCTACTCTTGCTCACCTCTTTAACCTCTTCTTCTCCTCTGTGCTATTCCTGTCATGGAAGACTGCAAAAGTTCTCACTCTTCATAAAAGGGAGTCCCTCCACCCTGGCAATTTCCATCAGATCTCACCTCCTCCCTCTTTTGCTAAACTGCAAGGAAAAACATGTCTTCACAAGGCATCCTGATTTCTATATTCATCCAGCTTCCTCTCCCTTTCCAGTCTGATATCCAGAATCATGACTCCACTGTCTCCTCCTGCTGAGTGTCACTGACTTCATCCTCACTGGGATGGATTAGGAGAACATCACAGCAGCCATTTTCATTGATCTGGCCAAACCTTTGATTAAGTGGCCTTCCACTCCTCCTGGACAAGCTGAGTTCTGCCAGCCTCTCAGGTCCTGCTACTGAATGGCTTCATTCTTACCTTCACGTTCTGTCAACAGTCAGTGCAGGTAGGAGGCATTCTGTCACCTCCTCTGTCTGTCCAGGCTGGAGTCCCACAGGGCTCAATCCTGCATCCCATCCGATTCTTAATTTTCTCGAATGACCTCCTCTCTGCCTGTGCCAACCCACATATCTACATATGTGCAGATGACATAGTTATCTACATCTCCAGCCCTTCAACTGTAGTAGTAGAAGGCTTGCTCAAGCAAGACATCCACAATGTCCTGCACTGGTTCCACTCCAACCAACTCTGGGTCAAAACTAAAAAACAGTGTCCATGACCTTTGGCACCAGCCAGAAATTGGCTAGGCTCTCACCCTCCCTGCCTTCTGCACTCTGGATGGCTCCACAAGGAAGAGTTTCTTCTTCAAGTATCTAGGTGAGTGGCTAGATAATAAGCATAACTTCTCAGCCCCCATTGAAGCAATCCAGTCTAAGCGCCATCCCAAACTTGATGCCTTGTATCACAACAAAGACTGCTTGCCTCCTCAAGTTAGTCATGAGCTTGTTAGCAGAATGGTGCTCTGGTTTTCAACTATGCAGATGTGGTCTATGGCACTGCTGCCTCCTCTTTCTTGCAATACTGGACACCATCTCTAATGCCTTTTGTCACTTTGCAACCAACTTGTGCTCACTCTACTCGTCCCTAACTAGCCTCTACCTACTCTCACTTCACCAGTCCTGCTGCACCTCATTCATCTTCAAATTCTGGTTTGGGACCCTATCCTCACTCTTTCTACCACTCCTTTTGCCTCATACTCCCTCCACTCCAGGGATCCTCGCACTTTCTCCCTTCCCACCCTCACTCCTCAGCTGGGCTCTAATGACCCAAGCTTGTTCCTGAACTTGGGTCACCAGAACAACCTTCTCCTGTTATCTTCCTTCCTGCTAGAACCTGCTCTCCTGCTCTCTCGCTCTCCCATCCCTGTCTCCTTTGGGCACCAGCTACAATTCCTTCAAGCCTCTAACTGCTTTTGTCATCCACTTCCTGATCCCTCCCTGTTGCAGCTCCTACCATCCCTGCTGTTGAGATTACTCCTGTGCTACATTTCAGACTGTATCAGGCTCCTTCCTTATTTTAATAATCTGTTTGTTTTAGCTTCATTTACTTTAATGTGCACTTGTATGTCTATATTTCATTTTGTGCCAGTCGTTAAGAATGTGAATGTTTTATTACTGTATTTCTTGTTCCTTTCCACAGGTCACACGGAAATTAGTCTTAGCTCAGTGTACCTCTCCTCGTTACATGTGATCGAATAAATAAATAAATAAATTAAATTAAAGATAGGGCTGCTAGTATGCTATAGCTTACAGGCCACAGTAATGATATGTGGATGAGCGTGGTGCACCAGCAGACCTGGGTTTGATTCTCACAACCTTTACTTGCATACTATGTGACCCTGGGCCAAGTCACTCAACCTTCCTAGTGCTCCAGGTTGCCCCAGAAAACAGGCCTTGTGCCTAGTGGGCCTACCTGATTACCAAAGAATAAAAAACAATATGAGGGAAAATAAAGGGAATCAAATAGTTGACAAAATGTTTAGAAGGAAAGGTAGAATCTAGCAGCCCAAACAGCTTGTCTGGTCACCTAAATCTAAAGGCATGAGTCCAGGTGGTATGCTATGTAAGATAGACAAGGGATCTCTCTTCCGTTATTTGCCTGTCCCGGCCCACATCCCTTAGGTAGCAGAGAAATGATTACTAACCTATGGGTGCATCCTCCTTACAAATTCTGAACTCTGTCAGAAAGCATGTGAACTGACCATAGAGATAGGCCCCTATCACTGATTAGATGCACGCACACACACACACACACACACACACACACACACACACACACACACACACACACACACACACACACACACACACACACACACACACACACACACACACACACACACTTTTCTTCCACCAGCATAGGACCTACGATATGCCCTGTGGAAAATGTGAGGCATTACTAGATTCTTACAGTGTATTGGTGGAAGGATAACTAGATCCTTTCAAGATGTGGTGCAACAGTTTAGGCTACCCCGTCCAGAATTCTTTCGGTTTATCTAAATTAGGCATTTTATCCAACAGAGTGACAGGGTATAGAAACTTGCAAGGGAGCCAAATCCCTGGACAACTTCTTTTTCTGGGCGGTCACACTTAAAACCAGATTTAGATATATTTCAGAACTATATAAGACGGCTGCAGAATGTCATGACAGATTCTACAGATGGCATCAGGAAAAGTGGGTGAAGGAAGTGGAGCAGTCCTCCCCACTGACACATGGTAGACATTTTTTTTTAACTTACTATGCTTTTTTCTTGTTCTCTGATGGCTTTCCTCAATCAGCCCTTCCACCCACACCACCATCCAAGTGGCCCAAAGATGTCCCAACCAAAGTGCTCCCAGGGTGGGGCCTCCAGGGCTTCCCGCTGTCCTGTTATATCTCGATTTACACGGCAGTGGGACAAGAGTATCATGAAGCTCATCAGGGATGAAGGAGCTTACAGGCTGTAGGAGGGCATGATATGCAATGACACCTGCAGCATGAATGCCAACATTGAGCATACCCTCAAAGATCAGCACAAGCTGGGGTCCCCAGTAACAGGCAAGCTCAGGTCACCCAGGATCTCGCTACAAGGACATGCCCCCAGAGGTGGAGGCGTGCAAAGGCCACTCAATCCACCTCCCCTGGCTCGCCCTCTGGTAACCTAAGTCCGCGCCTGAACCCAGGTCACCAGCGCCACGAGTAGTCCTTCCGCTGCACTGGCGTGCCGCCCATGGCAGACATTCTTTTCACAGAGTAGTAGGTTGCCTGCTCACCCACCTGGAGAGGGTTATGGAGGAAGGTCTCACTTTGCTTCTTCAATACCGCTACAATCACCAAGCATACACAAATAACCAATACTGTCCTGTGCTGGCTCTGTGGGCACTGGGATCTCTCATTATCATAGTTTCTGGGATTACCTGGGTTACAGTCCTTCTGGGGAAGATCCATGAAACAATTTAGGGATCACAAGGAAGGTGTTTCTTTCTAACCTCCAGACACTGCTTTCAGATATTCTGCCAAACCCAGTTTGAGACAGACATCCAAGAAAACTTTTCCAAATCTTAATTCTAGGGCTCTAAAGTGTATAACATTAAAATAGCTTACTAATGTAGCTCAACACCTTCCAAAGTAGATCAAGAAACTAGAAGAAAATGCAATATGGAGCAAAACATGACGAACCCACAACTCCGCAAATACTTTTTCTTTTTCTTAACCACCTGGCAACCATGGGTCTGATATATTGCTACCAGGGATGTAGCAGGTCACTGATACAGCCACAGACAATCACTGTTCTCTGCTTTCTCAAACTGCACAGACACACACTTGGTCAACCAAGTATGGACATTTCTCTAATAAATGGGACTTCACCACTCTCTTTATCTACTTTGCATCTGTATACTTGACACTGCTGTATTGTTCTTGATATGTGTTATAGGTTTGGGCCTACATCAGACTTTTGATTCAGATACTATTTATCAGTCATAGAGAGCAACTGTTATGTATATGAATCTATTCTTGAAGTGTATGTAATGGTGAACTTTCTCAATAAACTTGAGTTATAAAACAAGCATTTGTCAATGCCAAATGTTGCTTGCTTGTATGTGCTGTTTAGGTATTTGGAAGTGACAGTTTCATGCCTTCCTCCCAAGACATCCACTGTGTCTTTCTGTTCAGTATTAGTGTGGCAAAATGGCAATGTTGAAAATCTGGAGGAAAATATTGAAAATTGCTAACTTACGAGCGTGCGAGGAACTGTACAATGCACGCCAGAAAACAGTCATTTTTTGGAATTTTTTCACCAAATTTTCAACATAGCCATTTTAACATCTGAGCTCATGAACAGTGTCACTGTGATTTTCTTAATTTGTCTCAAGACATTGATCTCGCACACCGACCGCGCCATTGTGTGCCATATGGGCAGAAACACGCTTTGGTGATGTGAAAATGGCAGTTGTATTACTCATAAGAAGGTGTGATAAAATGGCAATGTTGGAAATCTGGAGTGAAAATATTGAAAATTTGCAACCTTACAAGCGCATGAGGAACTGCGCAACGCACGTCAGAAACAGTCATTTTAGGAATTTTTTCACCAAATTTTCAATATAGCCATTTTAAGACCTCTGCTCATGAACAGTGTCACTGTGATTTTCTTAATTTGTCCCGCACATTGATTTCGCACACCGATCTGCCATTCTGTTCTACAGGGTGGAAACACATTTTGGGTGAGATGTGAAAATGACAGCTGCACTACTCATAAGAAGGTGTGGTAAAATGGCAATGTTGAAAATCTGGAGTGAAAATATTGAAATTTGCAACTTACGAGCCTGTGTAGGAACTTCATAGCGCACCCACCCTCGTAAAACAGTCATTTCTTGGAATTTTGGCGCAAATTTTCAACATGTAGTTTTAGGACCCTTCTCATGAATGATGTCACTCATGTGAGTGTCGGTCTGAAGGTGATTTCGCAGTCACTGCGCCGAAATCACCCTTCGGCCCGAATAATGCCATGACAGTGACATAATTCATGAGAAGGGGTCCCAAAACCCCATGTTGAAAATTTAGTGCAGAATTCCCAAAATGCCCGAGATATGCAATAAGTTGAAATTTCTATATAACCCATTATATAGCTACCGCATTTCTCAGTTCGGGTCGGCTTTGAAGAGTGCAGACGTGTTCCCGTCCACCAAGATCGCCGTACCGGAGTCCGGTAAGTGATGGGGTGAGGGGTGTGGGGAGGCAGGGTGCGAGGGTGGGTGCGGTTGTGAGAGGGGGTTGGGAGATGCGCCACGGGACAGTTTTTATTTTACAGTTTAAAAAAAAAAAAAAGATGTCGGATCGCTTGCCATGCTGGGGTGGGCTCCAGCGTGGCACAAGGACTAGTGCTCAGCCGACGGGGATTGGGCACCCTGCCCGCCAAAGGACTAAGTGCTTGCCACGCTGGGGTGGGCTCCATGCGGCACCTGCAACTGGGGGGGAACGCAGCTCAGCAACTGGGGGACGCAGCTCAGCCGGACGGGATTGGGCACCCCGCCGGCTATACAGTACGGGGCACGACATCTGTTCAGGTGGAAGCGCAGCGTGAGCAGCCGGATATCTTATCGGTGCTCACTCAAGCATAGCTCCTTTCAATTAGAGGTTACTGCATTTTGGAGGTTACAGACAGCTCCAAAATGCATTGGCTTACAGGGCCGTGCCTGCCAGCCCACTGACTGAATTGGAGGAGGAGGTCACACCCAAATCTCCGATGAAGGCACTATGTTTTTGCACATGCGTGCAAGCAATATAAAATGAAGGAAAGGTAGAAGTGAAACTGAGCAAGCCCATTAGCACAGTGGTAAGGCAACCACTTCATGGCGACCAAAGTTCGGGAACAAGCTTGGGTCATTGGGGCTGGCTGGGGAAGAAAATTCAGTATCCCAGAGGATGTGCTCCTTCTCCAGGGAGGAAGGCAACCAGTTCCACTACAATAATGCTACCTGGATGACCAGAGGTGGCAGTGCATTCAGCAGCAGTGTGCAGTGGGAAGACATTGGCTGGTCAGATGTGGAGTATGCTTGTGTGCTGTGGGTGCTTGTATAGCTTCACCACCATTTTTCTAGGAGTAACAGGAGGATAAAGCAGGAAAAACACTGACTGACTAGGTGATGCTGGCTGCTTGCAGGTCCTGTCCCTGGCTACCAGGGCACTACCTCTGCAACCGGATCCATTCAGTTGTGGTATTGTGAGTACCCCATTGCCCCGCCAGAGGGGAAGCTCTGAAGCACATGGGAGGGAAAATAAGTCCTGGGGTATACCACAGTGATGGGGCTAGGGAAGCCGGGCACATGGGAGCCAGCAGTGAGCAAGGCAGAGACCCCATCTGGAGTACTGCATCCAGTTCTGAGACCCCATCTCCGCAAGGACATAGACAGGATGGAGGCAGTCCAGAGGAGAGCAACTAAAATGGTGCAGGGTCTGCAAGAGAAGCGATACAATGAGAGACTAAAGGAGCTTAACATGTATACCCTTGAGGAAAGGAGGGAGAGGGGACATGATAGAAACTTTAAGTACCTCAGTGGAATCAACAAAGTCCAAGAGGGTAGTATCTTAGATGTGCAAGAACAAGGGACACAATTTGAAGATATAGAGGGACAGCTCAGGTGGAATGTGAGGAAGTATTTTTCACAGAGAGGGTGGTGGACACATGGAACAGCCTTCTTGAGGAGGTTGTGGGGTCTAAAACTGTGGGGAATTCAAGAAAGCATGAGAAAGATATAAGGCAATTTTTGTGGAAGGGGTAGGGAACAAATAGGCTGTTGGTTAACTACGCTCTGCAATTTATCCAGTAGGTAGGGAAATGGACAGACTAGTGGGCCAAGTGGTCCTTATCTGCCATCAAAGTCTATGTTTCCATGTTTCTAGGGACATAAACAACACACACACACACAAAAAGAGAAGGACACACACAATAGTGTAACTATTCAACATCCTTGCACTTTGCCTTTACCTCAGGGTAACACAGTGAATGTTAGTTATGTGAATTAGGGATTAGCACATGGGTTTCCAGGTTCACAGAACCACTAGGCTAAAATAAACAACTGGATGCCACCCTACCCCAAAAATAACTTCACAGTCAGCAAGTGGCTGAAACACACACCACTACATTCAAACACACACTGACATACAGTGCTACATACCCAGACACACACAAAGGACTACATACACAGATATACATACATACTGTAGCACCATATGTGACAATTGCATACATACACAGATGCATGCACATACAACACTACACAAACACATAGTGCACACACACAACACTACTGACCTATGAGGCCCCTCACGGTCAGGGACCAGTCTACCTGCAAGATCTCCTTGTTCTACTGCCTGTTTTGGACTCTCCGCTCCACCGAGGTTCACCTCCTAGTGTTCCTAGGGTGAAACCTTAAGAATTCCAGTGATCGACCTTTACAGTGGCTGTGCCCACCTTTTTAACTCTTTCCTCAAAAACTTTGAAGGCCCCTTGGTGGAATCCTTTAAAAAGGATTAAAACCTTTTATTTCACTAGGCATTTGATGTTGTTTTTTTTGTTAATCTGTTTCTTCTCCTCCCGACCATCCCCTTCCACTGTCTGCTCCCCAGCCCTGTCACCCTGGCATCCACTGGACTCACCTCTGGATCTCTAGCAAGGTGCCAGCTAGCCGGTGCTGCACCTGTGAGGGGCTGGCATCATCTGGCCAGTTGGGATGATTTTTCTCACTTTCTCCCATTCCCCAAGTGTGGCACAGCAGCATGCAATGACACCAATGGCCGAGTCGCACGAGACGCTTCTGCATGTGGCATGCCGGGCATCTGCCCCACATCCACCCCCACATCTGGATCTGTGTGTCATCCCCAGCCACTGCTAGGGAACAGGTAAGCAGCGGACTCCATCCCCACTCTCCCTGGGAGAGGAGAGCTGTCCACCAGATGCTCAATCCTTCCTCCCTGCCACACCCCCAGCGCCTGCTTGCACCACAAACATGGGTCGCCAGCATGGCAGGAGGTAAGGCATGGATGCCTCAGCCTCCACACCACTGGGTCAGCTGGCATTTGATGTTTTTAATTATTATGTTATGTTAAATGGCTTCCTGTGTTTGCTGCTTTGCTCTGTACTGTATTTATGTATGGTTACTTGTTTTATTGTATGTTTTCAAATTGTACTGAGAAGCGCTCCGAGTCCCCGGAGGGTGCTATATAAATAAAATATCTATCTGTCTGTCTATCTATCTATCTATCTACAGTGGTGTTCCCCAGGATGAAACCCAATTCTGCAGCATTTGTAGCACTCTGCAGAATGCTACAGCAGACCTCCTCTAAATAAAGCAACGTACTTTCAATAGCAATTTGTCCCTTGGTCATTCAGGAAAATGTGACACTGCCAGGAAGAAGTGAATGCTACAGTTTCCTGCATGACTAAAGGGATTAATTGCCACTGACATTACATTGCTTTATTCAGTAGGTCTGCTGCAGCATACTGCAGAGTGCTTCCAAAAGTGGGGTTCATCCTAGGGACACCACTGTATATACAGACTCACATACAGCACAACATGCACAGACCCACATACAGCTCTACCTACACAGATGCACACGCACACACAGCACTACATACAGATACACACACACCACTATCTGAGCAGTTGTACACACATTACTACCAACACAGACACATGCATACAGCACTATGTACAAAGACAGCACACATACACAGACACAAGCACACACTACATAAAAATGCCTGCACACACACTACCTACAGATGCATATGCACAGAGCACTACATAAAAACACACACATGCATACACGTATAAAACAACATATAGTTGCATGCGCATATGGATGTCCACACTCTTTTTTTATTACCTTTCATGATATTCCATCCTGGTGATGATGATGCCTGACTTGTCCACATCCTGTTATTAGTTTTACCAAGCTGTTTGACTCCTGAACTGCCACCTGCTCCTATGGTCAAGCCTGGTGCCGGTTAACTCCCAACCCTGTCCGTCACTCCTCATCATCTGAGCTGATGGGGACAGCTTGGGGCACACTAGTTTTCTCCCTCCTTCATCCTACCACTCCATACATTGTGGGCAGATGTCTCTGGCAATTGTGCATGCACACAGCACTACAAGGGAGATAGCCTCAGTCCAACACATGGGTTGCTGTGGCAGCAAAACCCTGTGCCGTCCCTCCTCATAGCTGTGAACACTGCTGCACAGCAGTGCTACCTCAGGCACCCTCACCACCAGTGCCGCACCTGATTCCTACTGAACCAGGATTGCCAGCACGGCAAGCATAAGGCACTACCCAATGATCTGGCAGGCAGTATTCAGATCCTTTCTTTATTTGTTTACTTAGTGGTCACAAAAAATTAGGAGTCTCTACTTTGGTTCATTGTAACCTCTACTGGACCTTATCTAAGCATTTGCCCAACACTGATGGCCACTGGGTTCTAGCCCATTTTGATGCTCCAACTGGCCCCTCTCATGGTGGGGAATCTGTATGCTCCTAATTCTGATTCTGCCTTCTTTTTCCATGAGCTGGCTGACACAATGTTGTCTTTTAACAATACACAGGCCCCAGTTCTCCTGTGCAGGATTTTATTCTCACTTTGAACCCATCCTCAACTGTAGCTATGGGAAACAAATGCTCCACACTAAAGCTTTACAGGCAGTAGAACTATGGCTTCAAGATCAGGCCCTTACCAATGTTTGATGTCATCACAGTCTTCGTGTCAGAGATTACTCCGTTCATGGAACATATTGTTGCATAGATTTTGGTTGATCTCTAAACACTTTCTCACCCTAGTTACAGCAGTTTCTATTATTTGTCTGGTTATATCGGATCATGCCCTGTTCAGCTTGATTTTCTTACGGGTTGAATCCTAGCACTCAACAGCTTGAAGGATGGACCCCTCCTTCTTTGAGAGACCTCTTTTCTGCACCTGGCTCCATAAGAAATCTGAAGATTAATTTTTTGAATAATGATACAGTAGACGCCTCTACAGTTACACTTTGGGAAGCATTCAAAGCAACGCTTCAAGGTAGTATTATCAATTAAGAGAAAATGACTCTGAACTGGAGGCCTCTTTATTTAAAGTCAGACGAAGACTGCCCCTCCCTGGCTGTTAACTACCAATTACATAAAGAAATTCTGTACATTCACGTTAAGATTACAATACCCACAAATCAGCAAGCGGAGCTAGTATGTCTCTTCAACACAAATTTTGGGAAGGCGGTGAAAGTGTGGTAAATTGTTATCCTACCATCTCCGTAAACAACAAGTGAAGAGACCCATCCTAGTGCTCCATGATTCACAAGGCTCTTTTCTGTATGTGTCTGGAGGACATTAACACCTGTATGAAGACCTTCTATACTCAGCTATGCAGATGTACTCTCTCTCTCCTCATGATGCACCACCCAAGTCTTTTCTTTCCAAAGTTCCTCTCGCATGTCTTACTCTAGATCAAGTGGCTACCTTAGATGTCCCCTTGCTGTTCAAGAAATATAACAAGTGATTAAGAACCTTAAGGAAAGTTGTCATTTGTAGGGGTTCCCCACCCTTGCAAGCGTTACCCTCCAGTTCGCTTTTTGCTGAAATGCAAATTTTTATGCCCGACAAAGTAGTTTAATTTAAAGAAAGCAAAGTACACTACCGGAAGTATGACAGACTATCGGGCAGCACCATTAACTGTAGTAGTGCAGGCCCACAGCGTACACTTCAATGAATTGTATTGAGCGCAGGGTGCGTGCCGCACTGTTACAGTTAATGGTGCCGCCGATAGCCCATCATACTTCCAGATAGCAGACTTGCTTTGTTAAATTAAACTACTTTTCCAGGCATACAAAAATTTGCTTTTCAGCAAAAGTTTAATCAGATAGTAATGTTTTGCAGGGGCAGGAGCCCTGCAAACCATAGCTTTCCTTTAAGTCTGGTAAGACACCGGTGGAGACGGTTTTCCTGCAGGTTTATCACTTCCTTTCTGCTTTGGTATGTCTGGTACTGCAACAGTTTTTCAGAAGTTCTGAACCTCGGCACCTTTCCTCCAATCGTGGCCACTGCTGCTATTGTGTTACCTAAAAAGAGAAGGACCTGACCTCTCCTGCCAGTTACCAACCCATTTCACTGATCACCATTGACAGCAAAATATATGGTAGGGTCTTAGCTCACCATATTGAACCTTTTCTTCCTAGTCTTATACATCCCTCACAATTAGGGTTTGTTCATATTCATTTTAGCTCAGACCATAACTGAACTTTAGTCAACCTGATTCATTTAGCTAAGGGTGCCCCTTCGCCTCAGACTGCCATCACTACTGATTTTGAAAAGGCCTTTGATTCTGTGGAGGGGTACCTTTACAGTGTTTTGAAAAAGATGGGGTTTGCGGTGGATTTCTCCATAACATTCATACTATGTATTTTTCCCCTAGGCACAAATACTCAACAACAATTTTGTTACCTGCCTTCTTTTGGGCCATGGAACTTGGCAGGAATGTCCCCTGTCCCTTGTCTTTTGTTGGTTATGGAGCCGTTAGTGATGGTGATCCATCACGCTAGGGATATCCCTGGACTGCGGGTAGGAGACACTCAGTATAAGATCCTGTTATATGCCGATGATTTATTGGCCCTTTTAGACCATGCCCCACTAATATCTGCAGTCTTATGACTCTCTTGAAGGATTTTACAAAGGTGTCTGGATTACACAGTAATGAGAGCAAGACAGAGGTTTTACTTCTGAGCACTCTGTTCTCCCCAGATTTTCCTAGGTTTGGGTCTCCACTGGGAATCAACTCATATCACTCATTTAGGTCTGAAAATCTCTCCTAATCTTGCACAATTTTGTGATATTAATTTTGACTCCTCCTACAGGAACTGAAAACTAAATTGGAAAAATGGAAGCCGCTACATCTTTCTTTGGTGGACAAAACTGAAACTCTGAAAATGATTACAGCTCCAAAAATGTTCACCTCCTTTCTCATATTCCTTTGAGCATTCCCAACTCCTGCTTTGACCACACTGATCAGATGATAGGTCATTTCCTCTGGGAGAGTGACCAACCTCATTATAGCCATGCACAATTTAGAATTCACTGGTGCTGAGGTAGCTAGTGCCTCCCTTGGTTTAATGGCTATTTCTGGGCATTTAGAAAAGTCCAGTCTCTTAAATGGTTTAACGCTGTATCATCTGCTCCTCTTTGGCTAGAGATTGAAACAACTCCTGCAAGGCTTGGGGCCCCCACTCTTTTCTTCTTTGCACAAAGCGCTACTCTTCTTTCCATCTCCTATCATGCAAGCTTCTTCTGTTTCATGAACAGCTCACCTAATGGCTGCATACAGATCTGTTTTCCCTGACCCATTTCATAACCTGCCACAACCATTGGTGGACAACCACTCAGCTGGCCAGTCCTGGAATTCCTTGGGCATTTCCACCTTACAGGATCTACTGGCCCCAATGCCATGTCCTTGACGCCTTCCAGAACCTCCAAATTAGATATGGTATGGCAGGATTGAATTCTGGCATACCTCAAACTTTGGAGCACCCTTTCTAAATTGACTAAGTGCTTAAGTGAGACTATATCTTCCCATTTCGCATCTCATGTCCTTATGGCTAAAACAGCACAGGTGCAGGGACTGGTGAATTTATGTGGTAATTAGGGATGCAATTCTCGACCAGGCTCTCCATGCTAAAATGGCTTGGGAAACTTCTCTTAGTTTATTAATTCCTGACCAGACTTGGAGCCACTGTCAGAAAGCGGCCCACACAGTGGTATGAGACATAAATAGCAGGCTCTTACAAAACAAGGTACTCCATAGTTGGTACCGTGACCGAAGTTCTGCAGAGAGCACATCATCTTCTGAATGATAACTTGTGGAGATGTGGTAACTCAGGTGCAGATCTTTTCCATAATCTATGGTCCTGACCCAAAATTATCTAATTCTGAACGCAGGTCCAGGATGTTCTGGGATGGATCTTCATGCTGACCCTTCCACACTACTCCTGCCTTCTTTTCTACTAGACTGGCATAAAGACTTTCCTTCTGTCTCATATTGGTGATTGGAATAGTTACGACTAGCTAGCATCGAGGCAAAATGCCTCATTCTCCAGAACTGGTGTACCTTCATAGTCCCTACTGTTCATGATTTCTTGAATGGCTTGGCTATGGTGGCCGATAGAAGCATCTGACACATACCACTGTGGGTAACCTAGATTGCCATTTCTCAGCTTGGACACCTTTCCAAACATTTTGCAAAAACCTCCCAATGTCACTATTGGTAATTGGTCTCTTGCCTCTTCCTCCTACTTCTCTTAAGAAGCTTATCGAGACTATCCATATTACTTCCTTTCTTTTGTTATCCTTCTTCTCATGTTGCTCTGTTTTCCTTCTCTCTCTTCTTGCCTGTTTAATATTTTTCTCCTTATCTCTGCTTCCTTTCTGTTCTGGACATCAAAATTCTCATTCATGAGGATCCTTGCTCCATGTCAATTCAGATCTGTTTTTTCTGTAGTAATAGCTTGAACTCCTATGATGATTAGTACTGTTTATTCTCTCTGTTTACAGTTTACGATTTATTAATATTCTGACACTGATTATAAATACAAGGAAATGTTATATGCTTTTCATTGTTACGGTTTCTATGTTCATTACACTTTGTGGAGTTATTAAGTTTAATGCATGCTTTACACAGTTTCTAGTAACAATCTTCCTTCTGGTTTCGTACTTGTTATTGTTACTGCAGCATTTTACAGACTCGTTTTGTATAACTAATGGTTTTAGATGAGCCTTTGTAAACATTCATGTTTTCAGTATAATGTTTAATCGCTGCTTTTGTGTTCTGTTGTTATATATGGAAAACTTTAAATAAAACTGTTTAACAGAAAAAAAGAAGTGGAGCTGAAAATGAAGTGTGAGGGGGAAGACTGTTCACAAGGAGTAAGTGCATCATAGGGACAACTTGTGGCATGAGACCAAGGAGTCTGGAAAGCAGGCTGACCTCATCACCTACAAGGCAGCCAGAAACAACTGCACTAGGTTCATTCACCAAGTCAAAGCCAATTACTATAATGACCTTCTTAACAAAAGCTGTTCCAGAAAGGAGTTCTGGAATTCCATAAATCACTAATGGGTAAGGCACCCAGAACACCGCCCAATCTGATAACAACTGCATCAGGAACACTACAGAAACCCCTTGACATTGCAAATGCATTCAATGCTGCCTTTACGGACTTCACAAGTGTGTTACCAAGTGATTACCCCACACCTCCAGCAGATCAGCTCCTGGTCCATGCAACCCCTTCTTCCAGCAACGGAATACCACTTTTCTATTTCAAACAGATCACAATGTCTGAAACCTTCAAATACGTCAAATGGATCCTCAAGTGTAAGACCGGGATGAGGTGTGACCAAGTTGTTATGAAGCTGGTCGCAGTAACCCTAGATGAGTTAGCCACCCCAGTCACCAGAGTATTTAATGCTTCCCTAGGATCCGTGTTTTCCGACAGATGGAAGTCTGCTCTGTCACCCCTGTCTTCAAGGTGGGAGACAGAATGGACACAAGTAACTACAGACCTATGTCTATACTTCCACCCCTCTCCAAGGCTCTGAGAGGGTGGTCTCTGACCAACGACTGATTACTTGGATAAATACAACTCCTCAGTCCACAGCAACATGGATTCCATAAAAGCACTCCACCCTCATCGCTCTGGTCAACTTCACCTCCCAGCTTTATGATGCCTTGGATAATTGAGTCGGCTGTGGGGTCTATATTTATAGACCCCACCAAGGCATTCAACATCATTAATCATCACCTCCTCCTAGCAGCTTGCTGACTACTGGCCTATCCCCTGACCCTGTGGGCTGGTTTTGAGAGCTACCTCCCATTGAACACAATGCATCAGGATAGATGGAATACTCTCAGAACCCAAAGAAATGAGCCTAGGAGTCCCATAAGGATCCATCCTTGGCTCACTCCTTCAGCCTCTACATAAACACCTTTCCTCTGTCTGCCTGGCACATATCGTACTATATGCGACGATGCAGTCATTTCTGTATCTGGCAGGGATCAATCTGCCATCGCTACTGGGTTGCAGGACAGTTTCCTTAAGACTGAATCCTGGGTCACTGAAACAAACTCCTGCTCAACAATAAAAAAACTAAATGCATGTTATTTGCTGCTACTCAGAAGAAAAAGAAGTTCAGCCCTTACAAATACAGGCCAATAAGGGAGATACCATGGAGCAGGTTTTACATTAAAGTACCTTGAGGTGACCTAGATGACTCACTCAACTTCCTTCCTATTTTGACTATGTTGTCAAGAATGCCAACATGAAACTAGGTAATTTTTATTGTTACAGGCCTCAGTGACACCTGCAGTCCTAAAACTAGCCACAAGCAGCTCAGTCCATTCCTCCATTGACTCACGGTCTACCCATTTACGGTGCTGGCTCTGACACCATCCTTAACAAGGCCTGTCATCTGACTCTAGGTGCTGATCTCTCAATCCACACATGTGACCTGTACGAGCAGACTGGATGGCTTCCGCTCCACCTCAGAGCTCAATACCAGACCTGCTTGTTAGTAAAAAATTAATGTTAGGACTGATGCCTGACTCCATAAGCAGACTATTTAAGAAGGCACAACCCTCTAAACAAACTAGAAGTGTGGTTAAAGGAGGTCTCCTGGTGCAATTTAAACATACAAAACTGGACCAGAAATCCCTTCCTCTCAGGGCTCTGGGTGGAACAATGAGCTACCTACCACTGGAAAGGAGCAGGAAAATCCTAGCTCCCCAAATAAACATGGTAGTAAGCGGCAAACACCAACATAGAGGTGTCTATAGGGAGAAGGGCAGGGGTAAATGGAGAAAGTGACAAAGGCAAGAAGGACAGGATGGGCAAAAGGGAGTAAGGCCATCAGGAAATGGAGGGTAATGAGTACCAATGCCCGTAGTCTGGGCAACAAGCTCCCTGAGCTGATGGCCTTAATGGAAGAGGGATGCCTGGATATCGTAGCAGTCACAGAAACATGGTACACAGAGAACCATGACTGGGATGTTAACATACCAGCACACATAACCTACAGGAGAGACAGGCAGGGAAAAGAGGGGAGGAGTAGCTCTTTATGTAAAGGAAGGGATAAAAGCAACTGAACAAACGAGTAAACAGGGAGGAGAGGAGGCACTGTGGGTCACCTTGGAGACTGGAAAGGGCACCACAATCTGCAAAGGGTTGTGTACAGACCCCATGTCAGGGGAAGGAATGGACAAGGATATGATAGAAGGCATTCTTAGAATGGCAGAGAAAGGGAGATACTGTTGATGGGAGACCTGAATATGCCAGATGTTAACTGGAGCACATTTGCTGCAGCCACATCCAAGAGCAGGGCCATTCTTGATGCCCTACAGGTGGCAGGCATTAGACAGCTAGTTTGGAACCCACTCGTGAGGGAGCAATCTTAGACCTCGTGCTCTCAAACGGGGCAGTGAGAGGATCTCAGATCTAGAAGTGGGTTGCCATCTGGGACAAGTGACCATCAAACAGTGTGGTTCACGTTAAACTCAGCTACAGAGTCAAGCCATACAAAGTGAGGGTACTGGACTTTAGGAGGGCTGACTTGGCAAGATGGGAGAGTGCCTCAGAAAAGCACTAGCAAACAGGCTAGAAGGAGGTGCGGAGCAACAATGGGGAATTATTAAAACTGCCATCACAGAAGCAACAAGCCTTGTGTGAAGCAAATAAACAAATCAAAATGAAAGAAAAGCCACTATGGTTCTCAAAAGAGGTGGCTGTGAAAGTCAGGAAGAAAAGATAGCATTCCAGAAGTATAAGGAAACACAGAAGGAGCAGGACAGAGAGCTGTACCAGTTAAGGCAGAAGGAAGCAGGAGGGAAGTCAGAATAGCAAAGGCCCAAACTGAGGAAAGAGAGCCAACTCAGTTAAGAAGGGATAAAACCTTTTATAGGTACATCAGCGATCGAGAAAGACAAAGGGAGGGATACTGAGGCTGAATAGAATGAACGGTGGGTGGGCAGAGGGGACAGTGAAAAGCAGGAATACTGAACGAATATTTCTGCTCAGTATTCACAAAAGAAGAGGGGAAGTGCCTAATCCAATTAACAGAAGCACTCTTGATAGGGGGTCGATCCCAGTCCTTTCACAGAAGAAAGGGTTCTGCAAGAACTCCTAAAACTGAAGGTGGACAAAGCAATGGGTCCTGATGGAATTCACCCCAGAATTCTAAAAGAATTAAGGAGGAACTAGTGAAACCACTGGCTATTTAATAAATCATGGGAGGATGTGGTACCTGAGGACTGGAGGAAGGCAGATGTGATTCCCTTCACAAAAGTGGGTCCAAGACAGAGGCAGGAAACTACAGACCTGTCAGTCTGACCTCTGTGGTAGGGAAAGTGATGGAGTCACTTCTGAAGGAAAGAATAGTCGAGTACCTAGAGGCCAGTGGAGCACAGGACTCCAAGGCAGCATGGGTTCACAGCGGGAAGGTCATGTCAGACAAATCTAATAGATTTCTTTGACTGGGTGACCAAAGTAGTAGACCAGGGAGGGCTGTGGACATGGCCTACCTAGACTTTAGCAAGGCATTTGACACAGTCCCACACAAAGATTAATAGTCAAATTAACCAGCCTGGGAGTGGGACCCAGGGTGGTAGCCTGGGTAAAACATTGGCTGGACAACAGAACACAGAAGGTAATTGTAAATGGAGTCCACTCTGAAGAAAGGGGGTTACTAGGGCACATCGAGGGTTCAGTATTGGTCCAGTCCTTTTAATGTCTTCATCAGTGACATTGCAGAGGGACTGGAAGAGAAAGTATGCCTTTTTGCAGATGACACAAAGATCTGCAACCGGTTGATACACAAGGAGGCGTGAAAGGATGAAAAGGACTTGGCAAGGTTGGAGGAATGTCAGAAGTATGGCAGCTAGGATTCAATGCAAAGAAGTGCAAAATAATGCACCTGGGAAACAAGAACCCAGGGAAGAATACAAAATGGGTGGGAGGTAGTAATAACAACAAAAAGGAAAGGGACCTGGGGTAATCACATCAAATGACCTTAAGGTTAGCAAGCAATGTGAGAAGGCAGTAGGGAGGGCTGGGGGTATACTGGGATGTATAGGAGAGGCATCATCAGCAGAAAACAGGAAGTTGTTATCCCTCTGTACAGACAGTTGGTGAGACCCCATCTAGAGTACTGTGTCCAGTTCTGGAGACCCCATCTCTGCAAGGACATAGACAGGATAGAGGCAGTCCAGAGGAGGGCAACTAAATGGTGCAGGGTTTGCAAGAGAAGCCGTGTGAGGAGAGATTAAAGGAGCTTAATATGTATACCCTTGAGGAAAGAAGGAGAGGGGGACATGATAGAAACTTTAAGTACCTCAGTGGAATCAACAAAGTCCAAGAGGGTAGCATCTTTCAGAAAAAGAGACTTGCAAGAACAAGGGACACAATTTAAAGATAGAAGGAGGGCGTTCAGGGCAATGTGAGGAAGTATTATTTCACAGAGAGGGTAGTGGATGCATGGAACAGCCTTCCTGAGGAGGTTGTGGGGTCTAAAACTCTGGAGAATTCAAGAATGCATGGGACAGACATAAGGCAATTCTTGTGGGGGTAGGAAGAAATAGGCTGTTGGTTAACTAGGATCTGCGGCCATCCTGTAGGTAGGGAAATGGGCAGACTAGATGGGCCTAGTGGTCCTTATCTGCCATCAAAGTCTATGTTTCTATGTTTCCACCCTCACTGAATGCGCAAAGATCAGCCTCTTCAAACTGGGCTCCAGTCCCACTTGAACTGGATAAGGGCTGCTGCCTCTAGCTAAATCACCATGATGTGTACTGCTAGTTCCTACCCCACCCTTTCCCACCCCATCTTACCCTTCTACCCCAACCCCTCCTCCACTACGCCCCTGCTTATAGGTGCTACCTCCCCACCTCCACCACCTCTTCCCTCCATACCTCACAAACTCACCCCTACTCCTGACTACTTTCTTCCCACTACACCCCAGCAACTACATTTTATAGCATTATCTCTGCCACTAACAAGCAGCAAAGCCTGCATCTGGCAACTGACTAACGACAAAGCCTGATTCTGGCTGCTCCTCCACCCTCACCCATGACCCTATGTTGCCTCACAATGGCTATTACCATCTTCAGCTATTTTTCCTGTTTAGACATGACTCTCACCCCTAGATTGTACCTAACACCTCCAAGAACATAGACCACACAGTTGTGCTAGCAGGATTAATGTTTTATCTCACTGCATCTGTAACTCCCTCACTACGTGTTCACCTGTGATCATCAGTCACGTGATGATGTTCATCTGAATAAAGATTTGATTGATTGATTGATTGATTGATTGACTACGTGCTTATGTACACCTATGTAACTACCTGAAGTAGCTGTCTGTACTATGAGATTCACTTACTTTTATACAGTTTACTATTAAATGTATTTGTTCTACATGCACTGTATAGGGCTGATGTGGAACCTTTGAAACGAGTCCTTGACTCAAAGGTATTAATCCCAAACCGAAATAAGTGGAGGGTTGTTTAGAGTGAGGCTCACTAGGAATGGGGAATGGGAGAATGTGCATAGGGAGTGCACTGGAGGGTTATTTCAAGTGAGAGGGAACTAGGAATGGAGGGAGAATGTGCAGATGAAGTGAGCAGGTTTTTGTTTTTTGTCAGGTAGTTGTGCTCCTGGCCCCACCCAGAAGTGAAATGGCTGAGACAGCCTTGCCTGCAAAAGTGTGGGAAGAACATATGCAGATCCCTATACATAAAAGGATGGCATCACTTTGAAAGCTTCTGATAGGTGCAGTGGAGGCAAAAGGCAAGCTGGACTTGCCGATGTTCCATTTCCATGTTAAAGATAGACCTGCAATGGCCAGCCCATAAGCACAACTGATGGGTTATCACACAAGGCCAGTAACCTGGGTTTGGGAATAAGCACAGATTTCTGGGGCTAGAGGGGGAAAGAGGATAAAGCATCCCAGTGGATGCTCTCCTCCTCCTCTGGGAGGGTTGCTGCCTTCACTGCAGTGCTACCACCTGGGTGACCATGTTAGAGAGCAAAGGACGAGAGTGAGGATGTCGGATGGGTATGCAGATTTTGCATACCACTGCACTGTGCTCCTAAGGCACCACCGTCCTACGGGAGGGAAGAAACCAAGAAATGGCACTGGCCTCTTATGATGAAGGAAACCTCTTATATCCAGGCCCACACTTCCATCGCAATGCCACCTGAAGAACTGGAGTATTCAGAGGAAGTCTCTCCCAACTCCACTCGGGACATAAACTATTGCTCCATGTAGGGGTGTTTGCAGTTGTGAGAAATACAGGGGCTGATGGTGTCCTAGGATTTCTAGAGGAATCAAGTGCCGGAGATAGCATGGGGACATAAAATGTGAGTAAAAGGGTAGAGTGTAGTAGCCCAGAAGGCAACAGCTTTTTGTGTACTCTCAGTTTTAGGACAAATTTTTTTTTTTTTAAATTTAAGTTTATTGGTAACCGTCGGTACAATTAATATGAACCAGTCAGACAGATTCAGTTCCATTTACAAATGTATAGTCCATCTAGAAAGGCAGACAATAGGAAATAAAGAAAAAGGAAGTGACCTCTATCATTCTATTTCTAATCGCAAGACAACAGCAACAGGGTCATTAAGAGACATGTCTAACCAAGCTCTCCCACAACAAAGTAGGCCGTCATCTGAGCAGCTGCCCAACACTGAGATCATTTTGGGAGGTGTTTCTACTTAAATTTAACTGGTGTCGAGCTGTGAGTGGAGCCTTAGGGAGACCGGTGGGCATAACTCTCCCATCTGTCCCCCGCCAGATCTCCCATCTCGTCCATCTCCGAACATACATCGGTATCTTATGGTTTATCTTATAAGTTATTTCTTCCATTTCTGCAACCTCCTGCACCAATTCAATCCAATTACCTAAGCTGGGAGGGTCTTTTTCAACCACAGCCTGGTGATTGATTTGTGGGCCGCCGCCAGAGGAGGGACCAGAGATACAACGCGTCAGCTCCAGTCAGGTTTTGGGGTGGTCCCCAGAATAAGGTTTGTCCAGTCCGGGGCGCTCAGGGTAAACAACTCTGTAATGCCTGAGACACCTCCTCCAGAAGGGCCCAAGCCGGGACAGGACCAGAAAACATGCAGATAATTCGCCTGTGTCTCCCCACAAAGTCTCCAACAGTTTGGATCCCTATCCGAGGATCTTTACTCAATGACAGAGGAGAGAGAAGTAACGTATCCTCACCTTCCAACTGAATTCCTGCCAGAAGGGTGAGCAGGTAGTTTTGGAGGCCAGTTTAAATACTGGCTCCCAATTAATTCCCTGTGGGCCCACACATCCTTCCTCTAACCATCTCCTTTTGACTCTATCTAAAGGATCCTTTCTTAGTCCTGTCAGGGCTTTATAAAGCATAGAAATGAGACCTGATGTTTTCTGTGAAGTTAGTATTGTGTGGAGACTCTATGAAAGGGGTCACCCTATCCCCTAAAAGATCCCTCTTCGCAATAGAGGATATAATCCCTTGCCTGCAGGTATCTGAAATGGTCAGCATTGCGAGGCTGTGTTTTCTGCTCAGAGTTCTAAAGTCCGCCACCTCTCCCCTACCATAAATTGCCTAATATAAGTTAAACTCTCTTCTCCCAGGCTCTGAAAGTGTGATCTAAGAGGGACGGTGTAAAATCAATGTCCCATGACAACCTGTGCAGCTGCCATAGAGAAGTTTTAGTTTGTATTTCTGCCAAGCCCCACGTGGTGGCTTTTAAGGTGTCCCTGGCAGACATTAAAGAAGGGGATGTGCTCTAGCCATACTCAACTGTATGGCGCGAGCTCCAACAATGGGCCCGTCCTCCGCCTCCAATGTCTCCATCTCCTTCCAGTTGGCTGCATAGGTAGGAATAGACCACTGCAATGCCTCTTAATTTGTGTGGCAAGGTAATAATCTTCAAGGTCCGGTAGGGATTTACCCTTTTATCTTGGCCAATTGAGAATCTGGGCATTTATTCTAGGTTTTTGTTATTCCAGATGAACTTTGTGATCATTCTATGCCAGTCATGAAAATGGGTTCTAGATATAAAGTTGGCAGGCATTGAAACAGGTACAGAAATTTGGGCAGGATATTCATAGTAATGGAGTGAATTCTAATAAAAGGGAGGTTCAGCAGTGACCATCTGTCTAGATCTCTTTGCACCTGGTTAGAGAGGCATAATTTCCTAAAAGGTGGGAAGTATGTTTAGTAAGGTAAGCTCCTAGATATTTTATTTTGTCCGCCTGCCAGTTAAGTGGCAAAACTCCTTAACCTATAGGAGGAATAATAAAAGCACAAAACCTCAGTTTTGGCTTTATTAAGAACATACCTCAATATTTGCCAAATTCTGATAGAATTGACTATACCTGAGGGATTGTGGTCTCTGGATGCGACATGCAAAGTAAAACATCATCTGCATATAGTGATATTCTCCGTGCTGTCCTCCGACTCGATTCCCTGTACCCCAGGAGAGGTACAAATTGCTTCAGCAAGAGGCTCTGTGTATAGGGCGAATAACAAAGGGACAGAGGGCAGCCCTGTCGGGTGCCCCTGCTAAGAGCAAATCCAAGTCAGAGACATTCTACTTACTCTGACACACGCCAGGGCCAGAGTATAGGGACTCAAGCTATCAATAAAGACTCGGGAACCCCATCCGCTCCAGAACCGTGAATAAAAAAGACCAGGAAACCTTATCGAAGGCTTTTTCAGCGTCTAGACTTATTAGGCAGGCAGGAGGCGTACAGGTGAATGGCATCAATTATATTAATCGCTGATCTAACTCCCCATCTGGGGCCTGTCGGCCTGGGACGAATCCCGACTGGTCTGGGTTGATGAGCTCTTGGAGGATTGGGTTCAGTCAAGATGCGAGAATTGAGGTAAAGATCTTATAGTCAGAGTTCAAGAGTGAAATTGGTCGGTATGATTCGCAACGGAGGGGTCCTTGTTTTCTTTTTGGTATGAGTGAGATTGTGACGTATTGCCATGATGGGGAATGGTGCGCCTCCCTGCTGTTGAGAAGACATCCACCAAAATAGGAGCCGTTTCTGTGGCAAAGGCTTTATAGAATTCAGCCCCAAAACCATCTGGCCCTGGACACTTCCCACTCTTTCAGGACCTTTATAGTTTTTAGTATTTCTGCCTGTGTGATTGGTCTGGTCAAGCTGGCCCTTTTCCCTTGGGAGCTTAGGAGGGGAGGGTCCTCAGGTACCTCATAATTGCCTGGGTGGATGTCTGTTTCTGTGGGTGTATAGCTTAGTATAGTAGGAGACAAAAGCCTCTGTAATCTGCTTCGCCTATTAGTCATCTGGCCTGTAGTCGGAGATATAATTTTAGTTATTGTAGCCCTGGCTCTAAAGTGTCTCAGGAGCCACTAATAACCTAGTGCCCCTGGGGCCTCCTCATAGTATTTTTGTTTGAGGAAAAGAGATTCTCTCTATGTCCTATCTTTGCAACTTCTGATGTTCTGCCCTCAGAGACCTAAGTTCTCGATCTCTGCGATCCAATCCTTTTTGTCTAGCCTCCAGCTCCCTCAGGTCTGTCAGCAACTTTTGTTGCCTCAAGAGACACTGTTTTTTTTTCTGGGAGGCTATGCATATGAATTGTCCCCTGACTATGGCTTTCAGTGTATCCCAAATAATCTGTGGGGACATCCCGGGGTAGTGTTTTCCTGTAACGTGTCTATGATCTGTTGTTTAATTTTACTTAGGACCTCTTGTCCCTGAGTAAGGAAGTATTGAGCCTCCAATGAGTTATTTTCTGGCAGGAGAGGGCCACCTCTAGGAAGATGGGGCTATGGTCCGACAGGTGGCAGTACCCACCCACATCGAAGGAAGCCATCCACTCTGTCTTTAAAGGTGAAAAATGTGTCAATTCGGGAGAAAACCTTGTGACGAGGGAATAACAGGTGTAGTCTCTCACCTTGGGTATCTTTCTTGCCAAATGTCCACTAGCCCCACCTGGTGTAGAGCGTGTTTGACCTTCCTAACCTTATGCTGATCAGTGGCCTGAGTCATCGATGTAGTGTCTAGGTTTCTATCCCATATCAAATTCCAGTCCCCCATGATCAGCAGGCCCCAGACCTCTCTGCAACCAATCGATACATAAAATGCTTTGGGGAGCTCGGAGGGGCATAAACATTAACTAGAGTTACAGGGTATCCTGTACTCTACCCACAACCATAATGTATCTAGCTCCAGGGTCCATCACCATCTCTTCATGCTCAAATGGGAACGAAGCTAGAAGATAACGGCCACCCTCTTACGGCCCACAACAAGGGATGAAAAACAGATGGGGTGTGATTTGGTCTTCAGTTTTAAGGTTTCAGATGGTGACAGATGAGTCTCCTGTAAGAATACCACCTCACAGTTTTGTCTGGTGAGGTACTTCTGATTTGTCTTTTAACCGGACTGGAGCAGCCGTTAATGTTGTAGGAGAGCACTTTCATATTCCTATCACTCATTTGCATTTGTCTTGACTAACTTATCTAAGTAAAGGAGGACTGATACAAACATGTCTGGTGTTTAATTTGTCCCAACTGTAGATGTACCCTGCTAACTTTTCTAACAAATTAAGGTTAAAACCAGTGAACAGTAAAACCAGTAATTCCCAACCATGGGATCAAAATACATCACTGGACTTTCCTCACATGACGCCTGGGCATAAGTGATGGCAGGGTGAGTGAGTCCCTTAGCACTCTCTCATCCGTGCTTGAAGAAACTGATGATGTACTCTCCAGTGAGGGCTGGCAGTAGGTCCCCAGCCGAGGGCAATTGTAAAGGCAATATTTAGAAGGGGCTCAGACTAGTAGGATTCCACCCTTCCTTCCCGGGGAAGGACCTCTAGAAGGGACACCCTACAATCAGCGACCTGCAAGCTTCAAAGCCCCTCCTCGTTCTAGGATCCATACAGATCAACAATATAACATTTATCATCACCCTTGAAGCTCCTAATCAACCAGCCAGAGTGAAATGAGATAAAAAAAATACCCAATCCCGACCCCAGCCCAGGATACAACATCGTAAGTTTTGAGTTGATAGCTCAATGTCTCAGGGCGTTCAGTTCCACTGCAGGCATAAATCCGAGTTGTCTTCTGAATAAATCCTGGTGGGGAACCTCTTCCTACAACCATGACCAAAAAGGTATGATTAAGTCAGTGAGCAACTGATGGGGCCAAGTGGAAGCCAATATTGGATCAAGACCAGCTTAAGGCCTAGTAAGCTGATTTAAAGTACCTTATGTACTTGTTTAAATCCCCTCCCCTGTCCCCAATCAGAGCATAATGTTATCACGTTTAAGGTTTGGGAAGGAAGGAGGAAAAGAAAAAAAGGGGGAAGGCAACCTCTCACTGCTGGCAGTCCAAGTATGATTCTGAAGAGTTCGTGCCCCTGTTTAGGAGGGTTTTCAGCTAGGTCCCAAACAGAGTCCTTTGCCCTTCCAGAGAGACTTTCAGTCACATTGTCAGGAAGCAAAGTAGAGCCACCTCTGTCATGGGCAGGCAAGTTATGTAGAGCTCAGGAAACCAGGAGCCGCCAGGAGCGCCTCTGAACTGCAGGGGAAAGTCCCTGTGGGAGACCAATAGAGGAAAGAAAGAAAGAAAGGAGGGGGTTCCACCATCACAAGGGCCTCCGAGCATGGAGTTGGGGGAGGCAATTCCAAAGGAGGGTCAGACTTGGGCCAATGAGGGCCGTGTGTAGATCGAAACTTTCAGTCCTGCATTCCATGTTCAGGTCTCCGCGCAGTTTCTAGTTCACTACTTTGCAATGATCCTCACCAGCCTCGTGCAAATGCGAGGCCTTCTTATCCAATTTAGCAGGGTCTCCAAATTGTTTAACCAGCGGAGACATCTGCACGGAGGGTCGCTCTGTTGATTCCCGGACAGAACCTCTTCGGGGCCCCTTCTGAGCAACACTCCAGGCCGAGGTAAGTAGATCCTTTCCAGCTTCTCTTTCATCAGGGTGGGACAGTTATCCCTAGTGACTCAAGAAAGGCAGAGGCAGCAAGGAGATCCTGAAAGATTTTCGAGCCTTTATCTGTGACAACTTTGAGACGGACTGGGTACAAGACCTGTGCTTTAATATTGGCCCGCAATTGTTTCATTACTGGCCAAAGAGCTTTTCTGGCCTCCTGGACGCCAGGTCGGGTGGTCGCTGCCAATGTTCACTGGTGGCCCTCATAGAAGAGTGTTCCTGCTTCCAGGCCACTCAATTATCTCCTCCTTACCTGGTAGTTAGTCAGCCTTGCTATGATGGAACGAGGCCTGGCCTCCGGTTTTTGGGTCTGGGACCAGAGATCTATGTGCACGATCCATAGTAAGGTCCAACTCTTGTGACAAAGGGAGTATTTGTTTGAGAGTTGCCTGGAGGAAGTTTATGACACTTTGGTAATTGTCTTCCGATCCTTCTGGGATCCCATATATTCTTATGTTATGCCTTCTACTTCTGCCCTCCAAGTCGCCTAGTTTGTGTGTGAGTTCTGTCCCTAGCCATGAGGTACAGCAAAAGTCTGTCGTGGCGGTCCGCTTGTTCAACAGTCTGGGTCATACATAGTTCAAGTTGTTCCGTTTTATGGTCTATTTTGCTCAGATCTGATTTGAGATCGCCAGAGTTTGATCTATTTTGGCAACTGTGTCGCCTGCTTGTATGATTATTTCTTTCAGGTTTGCTGGGGTTCGTCTGAGGTGGTCTCCGAGTGTTGTAGGCCCTCCAGCACCCTTCTTCCCTTGAACGCCACATCTGATTTCATCTTGTATCATTTCTCGTAATTTCTGCATCGGAGTTGATGGGGTTTACCCACTTTGTTTCTCTTGATCTTGGCCGTGAAGACATGTTTTTGTGGGTGATGGAACTAGATTTTGTTCGAGGAGGGACGGAGCCACCGCACTATGCTGCCATTAGGTCACTGACGCCACTGGAAGTCCACCAGGACAAATTTTGTTTTAAAATGCATTTATTTGTTAACAGATCTGAACTTACCTTAGTGTATTCAATATATCAACTTATTGTCTCCGAAGATCAGTCTAGCCCCACAGCAGGAACATGGGTTAAATCCAATACTGACATTGTAGTGCATCATGAGGGGTGCTGCACTCCTGAGGTGCCATCATTAAGATGAGACATCAAACTGAGGTCCCATCTGCCATTTCTGGTGGTTGTTCATGTAGACATCAATGAACCCATGGCACTTCTCAAAAGAGGAGGGAAGTTCATACAACCCCAGTGTCCATAATCTCATTAGATTAAGCAGTTTTATCATTTATTTTAGTTTTGCAATGAACCTGTCTTATAAGTTGCAATAACCCACTCCTGCAGCCTTGTCCTCACAACGCACCTCGGGTGTTGATTAATCCCCAGTAACTCCATACCTTGGAATTTGTTATTGCTTACTTAAACACTGAGGAATAGTCCAACCCCTTCATAGGCTAATGAGAGTTCTAGAGTGCCACAAACACTGAGCAAGTAGGGAATCCTCATCCTCCACTGAAGTGGCAAAAAACTCAAGCACAATGTCAATTTGTTTGTCTACTTGGTCACTGGATAATGACAATATTTAATATCCAGAAGGTCATAAACAGACGCAATCCCCCTTGTATTGTTCTGTTTGGTAACATAGCCATGCCGTGACCAATTCCACAGTTTTTATCTCCTTGCATTTTGCAATCCACTCTTTCATTGTAGGAATCTGGGTGTAAGCCATTTAAGGGTAATGCATTCACATGCAGTGGCTATGCAGATGTTGTACAGGCATCTTTCAAATTTGCCCCACACCTCCTTCGGGGGTCCAGGCATCTTTCAAATTTGCTCCATACCTCCAGGGAGGAGGGGTGGCAAGAACAACAATTTGTATCTTGAGATAACTCATGATTGCAAAATATCTTTATACAAGTGCATATTTACTTCAATACATTGATGACTTAGGACCAGAAACAGTGTGTGTGGCTCCTCAGTTGTTGGCATAACCTCCAACACAAGCTGGTGCAAGTGAAATTAAAGTGACATGAGATTACTGGAGTACGAAAATATCTAGAGACTATTATACAGCGAATTTCCTTCCAAATTGCTGCTGTTGTGGTTTTATAAATTTCCTGATAAATCAAGGCCCAGTCCTGGTCTATGAGATAAGATGAGATTTCTTCATGCCACTCTTGCTAAATGTTTCCAACATGATAAGGAGTATATTCCTGCAAAAGATTATATAATGTGGAAATGTGCCCTATACTTAACAGGATAGAAGGCAGAAAGCAAAAATTGCAAAACCCCATGGAGATGCCAACAATCAAAACCTGCTAGGGAAACTGCAAGGAATTTATGAACTAAAATATCTATAAAAGGGGTGGAGTCTAGCAGCCCAGCAGGCCAGATGTTTTTGGTGGTGCTTCCTGTTGACTTGGACTGTTTTTATATAATTAAAGTGTAAAACAGAGATACGTGGGCTTAAAGTTGCAATGAATGCCATCAACAATAATTTTATGGGCTTTAATAAAAGACTTACTGATGCTAAGTCCAGAGTGGCAGTGATTGAACAGATAGTGGCTAAAGTAGATAGTTATTCTGATTTTTATCATAACCAGATCTCTTTACCATGGCAAAACATTGACGACCTTTGAAAACAGGGGTCTACATAATAATTTAAGGTTTGTGGGTATCCCTGAAGGCATGGAAGGAGCTAACATGATAAGTCTTTTACAGGAGTTTAGTCCTAATCTGCTGCAGCACAACTGGAGATGGTCCTTAAAGGTGAGAGGACTCACAGAACTTTGAGCCCGTAAACCCAAACAAGGAGGTCCCCTAGACCGGGGTTCTCAAATGATAAGGCCAGCCTCCCTGGGAGGCCCCAGCCTGTTCAGGGGAGGCTCAAGAAAGTCTGAAAAAGTACTGTATTTAAATTTTGTGTTTGATATATTTTGTTTGAAGAGGTGATGCAAACTGAAAGAGGATAATAGTAGGTGTATCTTATGTATTTATTTATTAATAGGTGGCAGGAAGGTGAATGAGCCAAGACTCATTTCAGGTGTACCCAGGAAGGGTAGGAGTGAATACATTTCAAAAGGTAACTGCAAAACAATCAAGAAATACACAGTGAACAATAGTACAAATATGAACAATAAACTAATAACGAGAGGTGGTAGTTGATCAATTTGTAGCCTGATGGCAGAACAGCCCAAATGCAAGGGTTGAGCATAGAAGTGCTAAGAGCAGTAGCAGGAAGGAGCAAAGTAATCCCTGAGAAGTTACTTAGAGCAGGGAAGGAGGGAGAGGCAAAGTATGTAAGAAGGTTATTTCATATAGAGAGGAAACCAAGAAAGTAGTCTGACCCATGAAAGTACTCGCAACGAGGGGTAACAATGGTTTAAGAATGAAAATAGCAGAGTATGTAGGTTGGCCTGTTTGGGGAGGGATTACAATAAGCTGAATAATAATATTTGATTATTTTATTTATTTCTTATTTAGATGGCACCTTTGAGCACAGGCACTCTTTTTAAGGTTCCATGTCAGTATAAGACAAAGAACTGAATGTGAGCCAAGTACTCAAAGGGGTTTCAGTTTATTCATGGTGTACTACACAAAGTACAGTATGTTCTTTTTCTTTGGGAGGCCCAAGATTATTTCAATTTTTGGGAGGCTCAAAATCTTTTCATGGATTTGGGGAGGCTCACTGTGACAAAGCCTGAGAACTATTGCCCTAGACCAATTGTGGCTTATTTCCTGAGGCTCTTGGTAAAGGAAGAAATATTAAGGCTGGCCAGAGAAAGACTCCTCTCTTGGAATGGAAATCAGATATCAATATTCCAGGATTACTCAGCAGTAGTGGCTCAGAGGAAGGCTTTCACTGAAATAAGAGGGCGTTACAACAACTAAAAGTGCCATACAAAACTAAATATCCAGCCACTTTGTTGATTATTGTGAAAGGGGTGCACATGCTTTCAAGGACACCAACTCTGCATGGGATTTTATCAAATAAAAACTCACAAAAGATACAAGCAACTGTAAACTGTTTGAATCCAGCAACATTCCACTACAAATCTATCACACGCTGTTCCTATGGTGACCTCCTTCAATCCTGCATTTTGAAAGACTGCAGCACTGTCAGTCACAGCCCCAAAATCAAAGCAAGCCTTTCAGATTTACCGCAGCATAAGGACTGGCAAGTCATCAGTCGAAAATGCAAGGGACTTACCAGGGACTGACACAGAGGCACAACATTTCTTCCAAAAGTCCTCAGAATAAAAAACTTTCCTCAGGAGTTTCAGCTTGTGACGCCTTTCACTGACAGACGATAACTCAGATTTCCTTTCTGAGGGGAAGTTGATGATCAGCCAGTCAGCGCTGAGGATGGTACTGGCCTGTTGGATTTCTGCTTAAATCAGCATACTTTGTAGCCCTGTCAGTGTGGTATACAGATACTGGAATCTGTCACAGATGTGCCTGCGTGAAGGTGTCTTTCTGGCTTAGAAATACAAATGAAAGCACTTACTCAAGGTGGATTGCTTTCTGATGGTGTTAGGTATGCCACAAGTTCCACAACCCATAAAATGCATGGAATTATGCCTAGGTGGTTTAGTGCTCTATCTATGTGTGACTATACTACCATGCTTACTGGATTACAACCTCTAGCAACTCCTCATCCATGGCTTATGGATGCCTGACTAGACAGTATAAATGCATATGTACATTGTTGCTCTTTTATTCTATCCAATAGTAAATAAATACATAGGCACTGGCCATTGTACCACAGTCTTTAAATCAGACCCGCTCCTTTGATATCTATTCATATATAGAAAGTTTGACTCTTTCCCTTTTACTTTCTTCCTTGGCCTTATCCACTTCCTCTATCCTCCTCTCCTCTCCATTTGATGCTGTCGCTGTTTATGGCTCTGGCTACTTATCACTCAAGGATTGCTATGGTGGTGGCTGGTCTGCAGGCGAGTATGGCATGGTGGTGAATACTACAAGGTAGTACCCACCAGAACTGAAGTTAGCACTATGTCAATTGGCCCGATTTGTTATTGCTTTTGCTTACTAATTTTAGAATGTAACAATTTGCTTGCACGACTGTTGAAATAAGGTGCAAAAGGTGGCGAAGTTCCTAATAGGCTTCGCCTCCTGAAGCTGAACAAACATCTATGAACCTATGAACCTAAAATAGAGGGAGCTCCCCACAATATAAGCTTACTGCAATACCTTATTGCACTGTCTGGAAGAGTTTCTGATTTACTCATGTTCGTGGACATACTGGAGAGTTCATATATTGATGAGCTTGCAACAGCCACTCAAGGGCAATTATCATCCCTTGGAGGTGTTTCTCTTTTTTTCCTTCCTCCTTCCCTCTCGCCTCATCTCTTATGCCTACTTCACTATGTCACTGCCTCCCTCTATATTAGCTATGTACCTACAGTCTGGTCTGATTTATTCCTGGGTGATGTTCTGTTGATACTGTTTGCTGTTTCAGCAACTCTTATCTAAGGGTTTGAATGTCTTTTATTCTGTTTCACTTTAAGCATGCTGCAGATGGTTCCCTAATAGGAGAACCTCAAAGACTGCATGCCGAGTGACAAGGATCTGCAGTCCAGTGCACTGGGGTTTCCTGCCACTAGGTTCCACATATCTCAGTTGATTGCTTATGTCAAAGTGATGTACAGTACGTAGTTCTGATTTTTGAAGTCATGCAACCTTTTTGATCATTATTTTAGTGCAGTATATCACCTTTGTTGATATTTTTGGGTAATGAATCAGTTATAAACATAACCAGGGTTTAGGTCATAGTTTCATTACACTGTTAATGTTAGTTTGAATTCAGTAGATATATGTTTGCCACTAAGGCAACTACTCGAGTAGAACTACGCCTGTTATTACAATCTTGTCATGTCTATCTAAGTGCTACAGTGGGCCTGTATATCCTTGGGTACAGATTGCAGGTTTCAAATTTTCAAGTATTCAAGTCCATGTGTTTCCCTTTGTGTGATGTAACCAAGGTTTACCAATATGATCAGAACCTGGCTAGAGCACTACAATTACTTAGTTTGATTTCTAGCAACATCAATATTCCAACAGAAATCACATGTTTTACTAGCTACAAAATGTAATAGTTGGATTGATGTAAAATGTGTTTCATGGAATGTTAAAGGAGGAGAACACCAATTAAAAGAAAGAGGTGCCTTCCTCCTTTCTCTGTAAGCTAAAACAGATATTGCCATGGTGCAAGAAACACACCTGCTATTGGATGAGGCAAACAAACTCAAAAGATCGTGGGTGGGGACGTCTATCATAACTCTGTTAGTAAGAAAAAACAGAGGTCTAGGTGACGATGGTCACTGCTCAACTAACAAGGTTTGTTAGTTGAATGGTGATCATCATTTGTCAAAATTGGCACTCAACACTATTAAAAAACTCCTGTAAAAAGTGCCCCATTGTAGTGTCTGGAGCATACCCCGTACTCTTCATTCACCAATATCACGAAGCGTGAAAGCGTGGGGCATGTCTCCGACTTAGAAGTCAGAGTGCTTTGGCAGCGGGTCTCCACTGACTAAATTAGAAGTGACATTCTGCGCCACAGGTGTGGAAAAATATTTTAGTAGGTTGAAAAATGACAGTAGTACTGTTCATGAGAATTGAAAAAAGGCAATGTTGAAAATCTGGAGTGCAACTATTAAAAATTGGCAACATTACAAGCACGCATAGAAACTGTGCAACACACGTCATAACACAATCATTTTTGGGGGTTTTTGCACTAGATTTTCAACATGGCTGTTTAGGACCTCCCTCATGAGTACTGGCACTGTCATTTTGTTGATCAGTCCCAAAGGTGATTCCATACAGCGACCATGAAATCACCTTTTGGGATTGAGTAATGAAATGACAATGCCAGTTCATATGAGGTAGGGTCCAAGAACCCCATGTTGAAAGTTTGGGGTCAAAATTGCTAAAAATGGTTGCTATATCATTATAAGTTAAATACTCCATTGACAGCTATTGCACGGCACTTAGCTTGATTCCTCAGTTCATGGTTCAGCTTTCAAGAGTGCAGACATGTCCTGGTCCAGAAGATCACAGCTGCTGACCTCCAGAGGTAAGTATGGGGTAAGGGAGGTGGGCGCACAGAGGGAGGGTGGGGGTGGGGAGGGGGGATCGGGAGACAACAAGGAACTGTTTTCCTTTTTCAGAGGAAAAAAGACGGAGGACAAGTGTTTTTTTTTCCTACAGTTTATAATTTGTTTTTGGAACACTGGGAGTGGGCTTCCCAGTGTTCCACAGTGATCGTGGGCAGGGGCTTCAAAATGCTGACACAGAGATTGGGCACCCTGCTGTCGATAAAATAGAACAGGGTTTGGGGAGGGCATCCAACATCAGGGGTGGGCATCCCAGTGTCAGAAACAATAATTTAATTATTTCGCACACTGGGGTGGACTCCCAGTGTGCCACAGTAGTGGAGTGGGGGATTAATGCCAACATGAGGATTGGGCCCCGATGTCAGCAGCAATAATAACAATTAGAAATGGCTTTGGGGGACAGTTCAATGCAGGATTCTACACTGAATATTGCTTATTTTCCGACACAGGTGGTATCCGAGTGTCAGAAAATATTTATAAATATGTACAGTGGCTGGGAGGGCAGTCAGAAGGTGGGGTCCACTAGACACTAGGAAATGAATTAAAAGGGAACTATGGGTCCCAGTTGACACCAGAAAAAATGGCACAGGGTTGGGGACCTTTAAAATCCTTCACAATCCCTTTTGCCAGCAAATCTGGCAAAAGGGATATTAAAAAAGGATTCTAAAGTTTAAAAGTGATATTTTTGAATTAAAAAAAAATTAAAGGCATGGGCGGGTAAAGGATGTCCCTCTCACTAAAATCCATGCCTTGGTTTTCACAAAACATGTCCCTGTCGTGACGTTACAACATTTTGTTTTCTACCTCGCTAAGTGAGAAAACAGAATGGCAGATGATGAACAGAGATTTTCTCACAAAAGGGATTTTCTGAGATTTTCAACTCTTTTCGCAATCCCTGTTCAAGAGCCGTTCATGACCAGAAATCCTTGGTTGAAACTGTGCATCTATCCTAAACACTGAACTGAGCATGCTCAGAACCCAAATTTCAAAATGTAATGACTTTGGAACAGAATAATATTTTTTCACCAAACCAGTGCTGGATTGTTGCTTGGGACAACCTCTTTCTACCCTGAAAATGCCAGACCAAAATTCTAAATGGTGTGGTCGCAGCGCAATGAGGAAAAACAGGAACACTGGCAAAAATTAGCAAATAATGCATTTTGGCGATTCACTGCACAATCAGCAAATCTGATTGAAACAAAACTTGGCAAATCAAGAGCTTTACCACACTACACCATCATTCCAAATTTTGTATGAATCGTTGAACAGCTGCAAAGTTATTGATGTACAAAATTTGGGGTTTAACATTAAAGTGCCTGTCGATCTAACTATAGGGTGCTACTGCACTCCTATATTTTATATATATATATATATATATATATATATATATATATATATATATATATATATATATATACACCCATGCATAAATACATAGATGTTGACAGCAGATAAGGACCTACGGCCCATTAGGTGTTCCCCATATCACATGCGTACTTAGCTTCTTCAAGCTTCTAGAACTAGGTTACATCGCTACATATTAGGTGCTATTCTGCAGTCCCCACTATCAAAATAAGGGACTGCACCTCTGAGTAATGAACATTTAAGTCAACTTTATCATTTACCCAGAATTCTTTGTTGCTGTATGTAAACATTGACAGTTGCCTTGTATGACATCATTCTGGGGTGTGCACACACAGAAAACTGAGGGCCATGCAGAAACAAAACATACAAAACAAGCATTTGTCAATGCGAATGTTGCTTGCTTCTATGTGCTGTTTAGGTATTTGAAGTCATTGGAGTGCAAATATTGAAAATTTGCGAACTTACTAGCGTGCGTAGGAACTGCGCAATGCACGCCGAAAACAGTCATTTTTAGGAATTTTTTCACCAAATTTTCAACATAGCCATTTTAAGAACTCTGCTCATGAACAGTGTCACTGTGATTTTGTTAATGTGTCCCATACATTGAGTTTGCACACTGACTGCCCATTGTGCACTACATGGCGGAAACATGTTTTGGGCAGGATGTGAAAAATGACAGCTGTACTGCTCATAAGGAGGTGTGGTAAAATGGCAATGTTGAAAATCTGTAGTGGAAATATTGAAAATCAGGAACCACGACGCCATGTGGGGAACTGTGAAACGACACTCATAAAACAGTCATTTTAGGAATTTTTTCACCAAATTTTCAACATAGCCATTTTAAGACCTCTGCTAATGAACAGTGACACTGTGATTTTCTTAATTTGTCCCATACACTGATTTTGCATACCGACTGCGCCATTGTGCGTTACATGGGTGGAAACACGTTTTGGGCAGGATGTGAAAAATGACAGCTGTACTGCTCATAAGGAGTGTGGTAAAATGGCAATGTTGAAAATCTGGAGTGAAAATATTGAAAATTCTGCGAACTTACGAGCCTGGTGGAACCGTGCAACCACACCGTGAAAACAGTCATTTTTAGGAATTTTTCACCAAATTTTCAACATAGCCATTTTAAGACCTCTGCTCATGAACAGTGTCACTGTGATTTTCTTAATTTGTCCCATACATTGATTTTAAACACCAACTGCACCATTCTGCGCTACATGGGCGGAAACACATTTTGGGTGAGATGTGAAAAATGACAGCTGTACTACTCATAAGAAGGTGTGATAAAATGGCAATGTTGAAAATCTGGAGTGAAAATATTGAAATTTCATGAACTTACGAGCCAGTGTAGGAACTGCGCAACACACTCGTAAAACAGTCATTTTTGAATTTTGGCACAAATTATCAACATGGGGTTTTGGGACCCTTCTCATGAATGATGTCACTGTCATGGTGGTATTCAGGCCAAGGGGTGATTTAGCAGTCACTCTTGGAAATCACGCCAGACCGAATAACGCATGACGATGACATCATTCATGAGAAGAGGTCCCAAAACCCCATGTTGAAAATTTGGTGTAAAATTCCCAAAAATGCCTGAGATATACAACAAAGTTGAAACCCCCATCTAGCCCATTATACAGCTTACCGGCATTTCCTCAGTTCGCGGTCGGCTTTGAAGAGTGCAGACGTGTTCCCGTCCACGAAGATCGTCGCGCCAGAGTCCGGGGTAAGTATGGGTTAGAAGTGTGGGGAGGCTGGGTGCGCAGTGGGTGGGTGCGGGTTGTGGGAGGGGTCAGGAGGCGCTGCAGGAACCGTTTCGTTCTTCAGGAAAAAAAAATAAAAAGATGTCGTGGGACCATTGCCACGCTGGGTGGGTTCCCAGCATGGCACAAGGATGTTGAGGCGTTCAGCCGACGGGATTGGGCACCCCATCAGCCAGGAGTACAGCCACGCTGGGTGGGCTCTCTGGCACAAGGATGGGGGGCATTCAGCCGACGGGCATTGGGCACCCGCCAGCAAAAGGACTGTTTGCCATGCTGGGGTGGGCTCCAGTGTGGCACCTGCTACTGGGGGGCAGGGATGCAGCTCAGCCAGCGAGTTGGGCACCCGTGCGGCTATACAGTGCGTCTTGGGGAAGCGGCAGGCGTGTTGGGGGGAGCTGCGCGGAGCAGCCGATATCTTATTGGTGCTCACTCAAGCATAGCTCCCCCTTTCAACTGTATGCCACTGCATTTTGGAGCGTGTCATAGACAGCTCCAAAATGCATTGGCTAAGGGCCGTGCCTGCCAGCACACTGACTGAATTGGAGGAGGAGACGACACACTCCAAAATCTCCGATGATGGCACTATGTTTCTTGCACATGCATGCAAGCAACATAAAAATAACTGACAAATGTTTTTACAAAACAAATCGCTGCTTCAGCATCTGAAGCATGGGTGGCAATGGCATACTATGTGAAACAGGCATTTGTGTGATGTGACTAAATCACTTTAAACTGCACAAAGTTTCCGCCTAGCAAAACCAGAACAGGGTCATGATCAGCCTAGCTGATGATTGGTCCAACACTGGTGAGCCCCTTGTAGACTGTCCTGCATTGGATCAATAGTGACACAAGTCTCAAAACCCACTCTGTTAACAGTATGTTCACCTCACACAAGCACAAGGGGAACATAAATAGAAGAAAACTACTGCTTCCACCAGTTATGTATAGCAGGGGTCAGCCACTTGGGCCAGTCCTGTTCACCTTCATGAAAATACCCACTCTAGTAGGGTTTACACCAAGCACTTAAGTTGGCACTTGAAACAGTCACCCACTGCAGGCGTCCCTCGCTCAGCCCAAGTCGAACCTTGTGATACCAAATCCAAAAGTAAGTGGTAGTAACCCATTGGTCACGAGTGGTCCATCCTCCAAATATATCTAGATAGGGCTGAAAGTTAAGCCATTAGAAGGAATACCCTTCTCCTACCACCGTGGTGAACTTACAGGTGAGGACACCCTACTTAGTGGCCCAAGAGACTGGAGTCGTAAGATAGTCTCACCAGTGTTACATCATTTTGGCATAAATATATAATGCTCCAAGTATAAAGTCCCTTGCAAAGTAATCGCTTAGCAATAAAACTCTCAATTCAGAGACCCATAACAATGAGGTGCAAAATTCTCAATAACTGAGGGTACTGTAGGCATGCAATCTGAAACGGAACCGCCAAGTAAAGTACAATACAAAGAGCCATTAAAAGTAGGAGGAAATTAACAAGCAAGCTTTTTACACTGTTTAAGTTAAAGTAGAAAACAGAGAAATAAATGTTGGCCATACAGCCTGTTCTCAAAACTACATCAGGTAAAGTCCATAATAAAAGGCAAAAAAAAAAAAAACAGCACGTCAGGAGATGTCCGTATAACTAGCACCTCCATGTACACACCGAGAGTGTCCAATATGTCCAGGAGCCCTATATTTGTTAATTAATAAGAGAGAATTTATATTGTGGTTCAAGTGTGTGTGTGTGTGTGTGTGTGTGTGTGTGTGTGTGTATATTATGTATGCGGGTGTTATAAAAATAAATGCCTTACCATATATGTAATTTATTTATTTGAACACTGGTGTTCGGTAAGTGCACTGAGCCGAGGCTTATTTGTAGGTGTGACCTGGATGTAATCAATCAAAGATAGTGCCTAGGGCTTTCCGACCCACATGATTGGTGGTACATTACTGATCTCCGAGGGTGCCGTTTAATGGGAAAAGTCAGGTCCTTAACCACCATCTCTCCATGCCAGATTCTATCTAGAAACATTGCTAGCATATCCTTTGCTGCCATCTGGTGGCTTTACATAGGAATTGACCTGTAAAGTAAGTGCCTGCATTTATGAGCCAAGCAGTACATGACGTTCCATGGCTGTAATACTTCCAAATGTTACTGTCCCCACTCCACCCCACCCCTTAAGTAAAAACATAAAAGAAAAAGAAAGGGCACTAAATGTATCATCTGCCTCCTGGGACCCAACTAGGGCATTAAAATGAATAACAGTCTGGGAACTAGCCCCATTATTAGTCGCATTTCGTGACCCTTGTAAAGATTAATATTAAATATTCGTGTAGTAACTAAAGGATCCACCCTTCTGGGAGCTAGGCATTCTAGGGAGGAAATGTAACTTATTTATTCAAACAGTGCATGTATCAAACCCTCAAATTTAAGTAAACAAAAAAAAAGAAATTATATACACAGTCACTTGGGGCAGCATTAACCTGGTACTGATGGCTACAGTTAGTCCTATGTAAAAGTCAATGCAGCCACACAGGAGGAAAGCCCTCACTGGCCATTAACCAAAACCCTGTTAGCACGGAGTCCGGACCAATGTTCCATCTAGTCTTACCATCATGACAGGAGATGCTCATGTTCTGAGTAATACAGCCCAGAAGTCCACAGCCATGCCATACTCCCAAACAAACAAATACTGAGAGGATAACATCAGTATTGAGAACATTTTAAGCCAATAACATAGAGGGTCCAGGGTGAAAACAAGGGGTAATCCACAGAAAATCATTATAATCCGTGGCATGCCTACTGAAAGAGAAATCTAAACAGCAAAGTCAAGCAGTCATGTAGATTAGAATTATTTAGGTTTATTTTCTGGAGTACTGCATGCAGTTCCTTTTGCAAAGAGTCAGGTATCAAAATTCCGACAGCTGTATTGGCCCTGCTGTCCCCCAATCAGCTTCCAGGCAGCCATTTAAACATCTCAGATAAAGTCCTTCATTTCCACTGAGGCTTGTTTAATTCCCAACTGTTGAAGTGGTTTTGCAGTGGCAATGAAAGTGCCATACAGTATATCTGGGGCTTAATTTAAGGAAAAAATGCAATCCTAGCCAGAGATCGTAACTTTGCTTTTATATTGTGTTCCCTGAGTTGTTTGATGACTAACAGGATCTGGTGCCTTTTGAACTGCATAGCAGGTGAGTAGTCCTGTTAAAACAAACATGATGGCCATCATGTTGCAGGTCCTTCTGTTGCCAGGTGAGACATACAATGTGCTGCTGTTCCTGATACTCCAAGAAACACACGATGAAAGCTCTGGGGTGGGTTTGTTCACTGGCATTAGGTGTGAGGCCAATTCTATGAGCTCTTTTATTTATTTATTTATTTATTTAACCAGGAGAGACACAATAAGTCGAAAACTTGTTTACAGGTGCAGCCTGGGAGCACAAGGAGGTTAAGTGACTTGCTCAGGGTCACACAGTATGCAAGTGGGGCTGTGAGATTCAAACCCAGGTCTCTAGGTTTACAGCTCACAACCTTAAACCACTGTGCTATACTGCCTCCTGCCTCTTCCAATATCCTGCTCCATATTGTATGGTAGTGGCAGAGGTTGCAGTAAAATGCCTTAGTGTATGTCATCACATTGCTTGGTTCAATACCCTCTGGAACCCCAAATATTCATAAATTCCATGTCCGGATTTTTGATGTCAGCCCCTGCTCTCCATGTAGCAAAATAAATGTAGCCCTGTGGTGCCTTCCCACACTTTCTGACATGTCTGTGTGAGCCATTTCTAGTTGAAGTCACTGCCAATATCTGTGACAGTTGAATTTACATTGTCCAGCATGTGAGTGTGTGATCGCAATTCTCAGAGCAGTTGTGTTTTCGGACCTCATGGCGGTCTCCATCTCCATCATTGCATGAGGTTGAAGGGAACCTGGGATGCAAAAAGCAGAGCAGCTCCTGCTGCACACCGCATTGCAACCTGGGACTCATCGATACCACTCCAGAAACAGATCCTTTGTTTTCCCATCATTATGAAGGTAATCTGCACAGCTGTTTTCACAAAATCCAACGTTTAGACTGGATTTGGAGTGTGAGAGGATTCAGTTTGAGAAGGAGCCCAGATGTAGGCAACCATTACAGCAACTTGACATCACCAGAAGAGAAATGTTTTCCTTTTAATGTGGCTCAATCCAGGTTTTCATCAGCATTCTCTATTGTTTTGAAAACCCTTTCTTGTGACTTAAATGAACCAGCGTGTCATAGACACTTCTCCCTTACTTTATGGGACAATGGCTGTATAACAACAGCTAAGAATATTGATGGAAATCTGGTATGTCTCATATTAAACGGAGCACACTGTTAATATTTCAAATGTAAAAAGTACCAGTGAAGACTCAAAATCTGGAAATAAGGGGACAATGTAAGACAGAAAGGGGCACTCTAAGACTGAATAAAATAATATAGGTCAACATTTTCACCGTAACATGCACTGCTGCTTTAAAAGGCCGAAGCATAACTGCATTTCATGAAAATGAGTAACTACTAGTCAAGCAATACAGCTCAGAGCATAAGGCAACTCCCATATGTTAATAGGGCCTCTGAGAGGTGTGTCTTGTGGTATAAGAAGCTCCAAGCATGAACTTAGGGTGAGAGGACCACAAAGCAAAGGTGAGCAGTTCTGGGGTCCTAAACCTCACAAGAGGAATCTCTCAAACCAAAAGAGATGCACTGGACAGTGGACGTGGCCAATCTGGACTGTAATGAACCAGGGAAATAGATCGGGAGGGCAGCTGTCATGGCCTACTTGGACTTTAGCAAGTCCTTTGACACTGTTCCACACAGGAGACCAATAAAGAAACTGAACAGCCTGGGGTGCGATCCTAAATGTTAAATTGGGCTAGATACTGGTTAACAGATAGGCAACAGAGGGGAGTGGTGGTTATGGCACTCACTCTAGTGATGGGCGTGTGACAGGTGGGTGCTGCAAGGCTTAGTACTGGGACTGGTCCTCTTCAATGTTTTCATAAGTTACACTGCAGATGAACTGGAAGGAAAGGATTGCCCTTTGCAGACAATACCAAAATCTATAATAGGGTGGACACTCAGAAGGGGTAAAGAGAATGTACAGGGATCTTGAGAAACTCAAGAGTGGTCAAGAGCATGGTGGTTGGAGTTCAATAACAAAAAGTGCAAAATTATACACTTAGGGTACAGGAATCTGACACCAGAGTACAGGATGAGGGAGGTACTTGACAGCCACTAAGCAGGAAAGAGAACTTGGAGTTATCATAAGTGATGACCTTAAAGTGTCTGGGCAGTTGACAAACCAGTGGGTAGGGCTAGTGGGATGCACGGATGCATTAGGAGGGGTCCTCCAGCAGGAGGAAGGCAGTGGTGATTCCACTATATCGCTCACTGGTGATGTAGAGTAGCTGGAGGGGAAGTTTAAGAGGACTGTAAGGAAATACTACTTCACTAATAGGGTGGTAGATGCCTGGAACAGACTGCCCTCAGAAGTGGTGGACATGAAAACAGTGGTAGGCTTCAAGCATTCATGGGACAAACATAAGGTAATATTAGTACATAGGTAGGGAGGGGTGAGGGTTACTGGAGACTACGGTCTGCAGAGACAGATTAAGCGAAAAACATCTGGGCAGACTGGGTGGGCAAAGCAGTCCTTTTCTGCTGACATATTCTGTGTTTCTACACAGCAGACACTTATTAATTTATTATAAATCACTCGTGTCAGCTAGAGTGATGATTTATAATAAGTTTTAAATGTTTTTATTTCAAAAGTAAAATGAAGCCACCTTCTCCCTGGCTGTGAAGTGGAACGCCCACTCTTAATGCCCCTGCTCCATAGACCACTGTAATGGAGGATTAGTGGTGGAGTGGCTCTGTGTGCCGATTGGCTTAAATCATGTAAGTGATTTGTAATCTTTCAACGTGACACAATAATGGAGGCCACCAAACAGGCATGATATGTCAGGTGGGATCCACGACAGGAGTCCAACAGAAATTCTGTCAACGCCCTGTCAGCACACCGGCAGGTCAACCGCGTTCTGCAATGGGCTGCCGGTTAGCTATGGATTTCCTTATTTTCTTTGGGGCTTGCCCTCAAACCCCCCACATAGGGGCTGTGCCCCCCCACCCATCCCACTTAAAGAGTCTCAGCTCCAGTCGGAGCTGATCGGGGTGGTTCAGGACCTACGACAAGCAGCACCAGATTCCAGTGGGTCTCCCACCACGGCTAGGTGCTGTAGTCACTGTGGGGACCTCGCTGGCGAAATATTGCTGCAAGGGGGTAACGTGTCATATGTATGAGGTGTGACTCATAGAAGGTCAAGAGTCTGGAGGCAAAGCCTTCAAAGCACATTACAGTACATCCCTGGTTTAAAATGTAATTGCCGCATAAGCATCATGTTCCCAGCCGGACCAATGATAAAGCATGCCAGGGATGCACATTTGGCACTTTGCAGCATTGCCACCTGCAGTGCTGACAACCCAGGTTCACATCCTGGATACTGAGCATCAGTGGGCCAGTCGGGGAAGAGACTCAAGCCTCACAGAGGTTGCTTGCCCTGAAAGAGGGAAGGTGACTGCTTCCTCTGCGACACTACACTTGGGTGACCACGGGTGGCAGTGTAGCAGGACTACTGAGGGAGGCAAGCACTAGCTGATCTTCACATCAGGATGCTAGAATACATGCAGCTTTGGAGCCCCTAGCATTCCGGCACCTGTAAGGAGAAAACCTAAGGAAATGCAGCGTGTCACAGGATGACACCAGACGTACTCCTGGGCTCTAGCACCCTGACTGGAGCAGATCCCGAGTATATCCCAGGGCATGTGGGCTCCACCCTGGGGGTTAAGCACTGCAAAAGGATGGAAGGTGGCCCCTGAGGATGGGGGCAGCTCTAGAGTGGGGTGGTCATAAATACATAAATACATAAACAAAGAAACAAAAGAGACCTACACTCTGGTGTCATTTGGGGCATCAAACACAGGGCTGAGCATGCTAAATTCAGCTAATATTATTCTGGTAAAAATTTGTGACAGTAAATTTGTGAGATCATCTTCAAGCTTTGTCAGAACTGTGCACCAACAAATGAAACATGATAGCTGGTGCTATATGGAGTATGACCTACACATTTCCCAACTCTGGGGGCAGATTCAGCTGAACTCCGCCAAATCTCTTCTAGGCTTTTACTTTGTATTCGAAATATGGCTGCCAAGTCATCTCTCTTCATGGGTGTTGTTCAGTGCATCCCTTGGGTGAAAGAATCATGAACATGAATCATGAAAGGTAAGCGGTTCTCTTGGAATAAATATTAATATTTTATAAACTGTCTGGTTTATTAAATAGTGATACAAGTTGCAACAAATTAAAGATAAATATTTTTTAAAACTCCCCACCCCTTGAAAAGTAGAGAAACTACTTTAAAGGACAACAATGGAAAATTACCAGCTTCACCAGGTGGTGCCCAAATGCCTGATTAGACATTCAGATATTATGTAAATTCTTTATTGTACCTGTATATGACTTCAGCCCTGGTCGGCAGGGCATATAAGCATAAAGTAAGTGAGGGACATGCACACCTACTCATGTGATGGTGGTTTCCAAAATGGAAAATGAAAGATTTAGTGCGCTGTTTTGAAGATCAAAAATATAAGTACGTAAAAATTAACGTACTGTCTAAAAGTGTTATTCGGGCATTTGGGCACCAACTGGTGAAAGCTGGTAGTTTAACATAGAAACATAGAAACATAGATTTTGGCAGATAAGGACCGCTTGGCTCATCTAGTCTGCCCACTTCCCTACCTATTGGATAAGCTGCAGATCCTAGTTAACCAACAGCCTACTTCTTCCTACCCCACAAGAATTGCCTTATGTCTGTCCCATGCATTCTTGAATTCACCCACTGTTTTGACCCCATGACTTCTCAGGAAGGCCATTCCATGCATCCACCCACCCTCTCTGTGAAAAAATACTTCTTCACATTGCCCCTGAGCCATCCCTCCTCTATCTTCAAATTGTATCCCTTGTTCTTGCACATCTCTTTTTCTGAAAGATGCCACTCTCTTGGACTTTGTTGATTCCCTAGAGGTACTTAAAATTTCTTTCATGTCCCTGCTCTCCTCCTTTCCTCAAGGGTATTCATATTAAGCTCCTTTAGTCTCTCTCTGCTTGGCTTCTGGTGCAGACCCTGCACCATTTTAGTTGCCCTCCTCTGGACTGCCTCCATCCTGTCTATGTCCTTGTGGAGATGGGGTCTCCAGAACCGCATCGTAGTGCTCCAGATGGGGTCTCGCCAACTGTCTGTACAGAGAGGTAACAACTTCTGTTTTCTACTGGTGATGCCTTTCCTATACATCCCAGTATCCCCCGCCCTCCTTACCGCCTTCCCACATTGCTTGCTAACCTTTAGGTAACAGATACATAGATACATAGACAGTGTCAGCAGATAGGGGCCTATGGCCCACCTAGTCTGCCCATTTGAGTTTGTAACTTCAGTTTATGTTTTCCTAGAACTCTGTTGCCCTTACCCTGACCTCCAGAATTCCTTTATGTCTATCCCATGCATTCTTAAATCCTGATTGCTTCAGCCCCTGCCACTTCCTCAGGCAGGGTGTTCCACTTGTCCACCACCCGCTCTGTGAAAAATTCTTCCTCACATTTCCTCTGAATCGTCCTCCTCCAACTTCATCCCATGCCCTCTAGTCCTGGAACATCTTTTTGCTTAAAAATAGTGTATTCTTGCACACTGTTCCTCCCTGTAAGATACTTGTATGTCTCTATCGTGTCCCTCTCTCCCTTCTCTCCTCCAGGGAGTACATATTCAATTCCTTCAACCTGTCCTCATAGGACTTGTGATGCAATCCATGTACCATCTTTGTTGCCCTCCTCTCAACCTTCTCTACCCTGTCTATGTCCTTATGTAGGTAAGGTCTCCAGAACTGTACACTGTATTCCAGGTGGGGCCTCACTAGTGTCTTGTATAGTGGAATTGAGACCTCCTTTTCCTGCTGGTGATGCCCTGCCTATGCATCCCAGCATCCTATTTGCTTTACCTGCTGCCTTGTCACACTGTTTCCTACCTTGAGGTCATCAGAGATGATAACCCCAAGATCCTTTTCCTGCTTGGTGCATGCTATATTCTCACCCCACAACTGATATATTGTGCCAGGGTTTTTGTGCCCCATATGCATTATCTTGCACTTCTTTGCATTGAATTTCAACTGCCAAACCCCTGACCATTCTTCAAGTTTCTGCAGGTCCCTTCTCATTCTGTCTACACCTCTGGTGTGTCTACTCTGTTACAGAGCTTTGTGTCATCAGCTAACAGTGAAATTCTGCCTCTAGGTCCTGCACAATGTCACTGATGAAGATGTTGAATAGGACCGTCCCAGCACTGATCCCTGTGGTACCCCACTGGTCACTCTTCCTCTGTGGAGTGACAGCCATTTACCACCACCCTCTGTGTTCTGCCGCCCAGCCAGTTACCTACCCACCACACTACTGTCCTGCCCACACCCATATTCCCTAGTTTGTGTAATAGTCTTCTACGTGGCACAGTGTCAAAGGCCTTGCTGAAGTCATCTGATATGACTGCCCACAGGTCCCTTCCATTTTTGTTGTTGTTATTATCCCCCAATTGTGTACTCTTCCCCTGGGTTTTTGTTTCAGGTGCTACTTTGCACTTCTTTGCATTGAATCCAAGCTGCCATACTTCTGACCATTCCTCCAACCTTGCAAAGTCCATTCTCATCCTTTTCCACCCCCGGCCCCCATATATCAACCCTGTTGCAGATCTTTGTGTTGTCTGCAAGAGGCATACTTTTCCTTACAGTCCCTCTGCAATGTCACTTATAAACATTAAAAGGACCGGACCCAATACTTGAACCCTGTGGTACCCCACTAGTAATCCCCTTTCTTCAGAGTGGACACCATTTACTATTACCCTCTGTGTTTTTGTTGTTCAGCCATTGTTTTACCCAGGCTACCACCTTGGGACCCACTCCCAGTCTGGCTAATTTGTTTATTAATCTTTGTGTGGGACTGTGTCAAATGCCTTGCTAAAGTCTAGGTAGGCCATGTCCACAGCCCCTTCCTAATCTACTACTTTGGTCACCCAGTCAAAGAAATCGATTAGATTCATCTGACATGACCCTCTCTGTAGAATCTGTGCTGCCTTGGGTCCTGTGCCCCACTGGCCTCTAGGTACTCAACAACTCTTTCCTTCAGAAGTGATTCCATCATTTTCCTACCACAGAGGTCAAACCAATAGGTCTGTAGTTTCCTGCCTCTGTCTTGCTTCCACTTTGTGAAGGGAATCACATCTGCCCTCCTCCAGTCCTCAGATACCACACCATCCTCTCATGATTTGTTAAAAGGGTAGTCAGTGGTGTCACTAGTTCTCCCCTTAGTTCTTTTAGAATTCTGGGGTGAATCCTCACAGGCCCCATTGCTTTGTTCACCTTTAGTCTTAGGAGTTCCTTCAGAACCCTTTCTTCTGTGTAAGAACTGGTATCAACCTCCCTATCAAAGTGCTTCTATTGGTTGGATTAGGTATCTCCTCCTTCTTTTGTGAATACCGAGCAGAAGTATTCTGCTCAGTATCCCTGCTTTTCACTGTCTCTCTGCCCATCCACCCTCCTCTTTATTAAGCCTCACTATCCTTCCCTTTGTCTTTCTTTTGCTCCCTTATGTACCTATAAAAGGTTTTATCCCCTTCTTAACTGAGTTAGCTATCTTTTCCTTGGTTTGGGCCTTTGCTATTCTGACTGCCTTCCCTGCTTCCTTCTGCTTTAACTGGTACAGTTCTCTGTCCTGCTTCTTCTGTGTTTCCTTATGCTTATGCTTCCTGAATGCTATCTGTTTCTCCCTAACCTTCTCTGCTACCTTTTTGAGAACTATAGTTTTTTTTTTTCTTTGTTTTGATTTATTTGCTTCACACAAAGGCTTATTGCCTCTGTGATGGCGGTTTTGATGTTTTCCCATTGTTGCTCCACCCTCTTGTTGCCTGTTTGTTGGTTCTTTTCTGAAGCACGCTCCCATTTTGACAAAGTCAGCCCTCCTAAAGTCCAGTACCCTCACTTTTGTATGGCTTGACTCAGCTGTGTTTATCGTGACTCACACTGTTTGGTGGTCACTTGTTCCCTATATGGCTACCCACTTCTTTTTATTTTTTTTTATTTATTTTATTTAGCTTTTGTTGACCGGGTAAGTGCTCTAGACAAATCCTGCCTATTTTCAGGCACGACCAGGGGGAATACAGATGAATGCCAACTGACCTTGAACCAGATTAAGCTGTTGGTGGTATTTTAGTGAATGAGGAAATTGCACAGACAATGAAATTCCCTACTCTTTCAATAAGTGCCATGGGATCTTTAACATCCACCTGAACTACCACCAGTCCAGGCAGATGGGACCTCTGTTTAACGTCTCATCCGAAGGCACCTCGAAGTGCAGCACCCCTCTCATGCTGCACTACAGTGTCAGTACTGGGATATTAACCCAAGTGCCAGATGTGGGAACTGAACCCACAGCCCTCTGATCTCCCGCCTCAGAGGCGAGTGTGCTACCTACTGAGCCACTGACACTGCCAAACTTCTAGATCTGAGATCCTCTCTCCATCCCCATTTGATAAAATCAGGTCTAAGATTGCTCCCTCCTGAGTGGGTTCCAACACTAACTGTCTGAAGCATGCCCTGTAGGGCATCAAGAATGAGCAGGGTCGATGTGGCTGCAGCAAAGGTGCTCCAGTTAACATCTGGCATATTCAGGTCCCCATAACAATATCTCCCCTTTCTCTGCCATCCTAAAATGCCTTCCATCATTTCCTTGTCCATTTCTCCCGAGATGGGGATCTGTATACAACCCTGTTCGACTGTGGTGCCATTTCCAGTCTCCAGGGTGACCCACAGTCCCTCTTCTCCTCCCTGTTTACCCTTAAGTTCTGTTGCTTTGATCACTTCACTTACATAGAGAGCTACTCCTCCTCTTCTACTTTTCCCTGTCCCTCCTGTACATTGTGTACCCTGGTATGTTGATATCCCAGTCATGATTCTCTGTGTACCATGTTTCTGTGACTGCCATGATATCCAGGCATCCCTCTTCCATCAAGGCCACCAGTTCAGGGAGCTTGTTACCTAGACTACGGACATTGGTACTTATTACCCTCAATTGTTTGGTGGCCTTACCCCTTTTGCCCCATCCCTGTCCTTACTGCCTTTGCCTTTTCTCCATTTACCCCTGCCCTTCTCCCTATCAACTTCTATCTTGTTGTTGTTTACCTCACTAACTACCATGATTTTTTTGGGGGCTAGGATTTCTGCTCCTTTTCAGCCTCCCTCCCTTGGCTAGTTTGAATGCTTGCCAATGAAGCATTTAAACCTATCACCTAGGATCCTGGTTCCCTCCTGGACAGATGCAGACCATTGCACCAATATAGGCCTGCATCCCTCCAGGTGGCCCCCAGTCCCCATGAAGCCAAAACCCTGAGCTCTGCACAGTTTTTCAACCATTGATTGAATCTCATGGTACAGAGCACCTAGACCTCGCCCATGCCTTACACAGACAGCACCTCTGAGAAGGTTACCATGCGTACACTTGTCTAAGGTCCTCCCCAACTCCACAAACTACCCCTGCACTGCTCTGATCCCTTTCCCAGCCAGATCATTTGCCCCTAGGTGGACAATGACATCCAGCTCCCTACCATGCAGCTGCTCCCCGATCCTGAGGATTCACTCCCCGTCCTCCAAGCCATGGCGCCAGGCAGGCACCTTACCTCCCTCTCCCTCCTCCCCAGTTCTACCCTCCTAACAGCAGAGTCCCCACCAACACTTGTTTCCTTCCCTGTGGGGTCCCATGCCACCCTCCTGGTGGTCTCCATTGTGGAGGTTCCCAGCATCCTCCTTGGTGTCCACTGTGGGTGCCTCCATAAAGGAACCACATTCTGCCAGAACGACATACAAACTGTTGAGAGGTACAACTGAGGGATGTGCCTCTGTTCCACCACCCTCACCCTCCCTGAGCCCACTGTGATCCAACCACTCCTCTTCTTGGCAACCTCTGAGGCAGTGGCGGTGGCCCTGGTGGTCCCTGGCCAACTCCGCCTGGAGATAAGCAACCGCCTCCCTCAGCCCAGAGAGGTACCTGCAGATGGGACAACATTGTATCCTCCAGAATGTCTCCCAGAAGACTGCTGCTCCACAGCCACTGCACCACTCCCATCATGTCTGATTTGTCACCCCTTAAATGTTGTTTTATATGCTTCCTCTTTCCTCTCTCTTGTTTATTTATTTATTCACAAAAACATTTTTCCCCTACTTTGCTACTGCCTCTGTGCCCTTAAAGCTCCTGATCTTCCTGTTCTGGGACAGAAAGTTCTTATATTCCTTAGTAGTTTACTTCTTACTTGCTCAGAGTTAGACCTCCGGTAGCTAGGGGTGGAGAGCTACTTTTTCCTTCTAGGATGGTGAGTCTTTGTACATCTGTGATCACTCCCATCCTGCTCCCAAACAGGAAGATCCTGTTATCAGTCAAATCCTATGCCTATAAAAGTAGAACTAGCTAAGGTGGGGAGGAGGGCAGGGAGGGAGGGCAGTATAGTCCAGTAGAGCAGTAAAGTTCTAACAGCACCTCCTTCCTCTTGCTGTTCTCTGCCAAAAGCTAACTAGGGCAGTTTTAAAATCCAAACACCTGGCTTCCTGTTGCCTAAGCCACTCCCCTAATTCACGGTTTCCTTCTTCACCTAGCTAACTGCACAGATAACAATTCCCTTCACCCAACTCAGACAAACACAGAAACTCTTTTTTTGTTTGTTTTTGCCCTAAATTGAAGGTCCCAGTAGTAGAGTTCTAGTTCTTTAGTCCCAGTAGAGTAGTAACGTTCTAACAGCACCTCCTTCCTCTTGCTGTTCTCTGCCAAAAGCTGACTAGGGCAGTTTTAAATCCAAACATCTGGCTTCCTGTTACCTAAGCCACCCCCAATTCACAGTTTGCTCTTCACCCTAGCTAACTGCACAGATAACAATTTCTTTACCTCAACTCAGACAAACAAACTTCTTTTTGTTTGTTTGTTTTACCCTAAATTGTAGGTCCCAGTAGTAGAGTTCTAGTTCTTCAGTCCCAGTAGAGTGGTAAAGTTCTTTCAGCACCGCTTTCCTCTTGCTGTTCTCTATTTTTCCATTGTTTCTCCTTAAAGATGTCCCTTGTAGCCAGCCCACTGGAGAAAGGTTGTGCTTCCCTCCCACGATGGCAACCTAGGTTCGAGAACAGATGAGGGCCACTGGTGGGCCTTCAGGGTGAAGGAGGATCAAGCACCTTGTGGCAGCTCTCCTTCCTCCAGAGGGAGGGGTCACCAGTTCCACTGCAGGGTCGGTGAAGGGTGGATGACAGCACTACAGGAGTGCATGCAAGCAAGGGGTAGTACTGGAGCATGATGTGCTGGCATACGTCCAATGCTCCAGTCCAGGGATAAAACATGAGGAAAAGATGTTGGGCTGTTCCTAGCTAACACCCCTGCAGGCTCTCATATGACCAACACAGCTGGCCACCCCTCAGAAGCATTCTGTGCAAGTGCTGGATAACCGATAAGTCTGTGTGAGGTTGGTGACAGGGCTAGAAGTGGCATTGGGTAGATTTGGATAGAGGACAAAATACTGATTGGAAAAGAAAATAAAAATGTCCCTCATTAATACTGCCATTTCCCACCTGATGTTAATTTTTAATTACTTACCTGTTCTGGAACCTGGTGACATAAGTTGGGAAGAAGCCTTCAATAAAACCTTCTATGTACACTTCCACAAGTCTGATGTCACCAGCAGGGCAGTACCCAGCTCATAGCCTGAAGGCCAAAGCCTTCATTTGATTCAAAAATATCGCCAAATCTGTCTTAACTCAGCTACCCATGAATACAAACCTCCCTGATACATAATGTGCCAATGCTTGGGCCTTCAGTTTTCAAAACCTTATTTATTCTCCTAACTGGGTTAACTAATTAATGAATAAAAATTAAATATCAGTGAGCAACTTGTTGGCCTAGCCACAGAGCATCATGCTGCCATGCTGGCAACCCATGTTCAGGTGCGGTTTTGGGTGCTTGTGTGGGCGGCTGGGCTGAATGACAGAATTTCTCAGCCCCGGGATAGGAGAAAGGGATAGCATAGAGTCTGGCACACAGTAACCCTGTGGGGCCCAGGGAGCTTGCTGCCTTTAGGGACATCTCTATGGTGTCTGAGAATTCCATAAAGCTGCTCAGCACCATCTGGTGGGTGGAGGGAGAGTAGGGGAAACATCCCAGCTGCCAGCGAATGATAGGGATGGTCCCACACCACACAATGCAGCCTGAAGTCTGGCCAGCTCTTCAATATATTGTAATTGTAATTTTTTCCTTGCGGTTCCATGTCCCCATTTGGGCTGGCAGTATAGCCTAGAGGTTAGAGGAATGAGGTGTGAACAAGCATGGTACATCCAACAGACCAGACTTGAGTTTGATTCTCACAACCTCCACTTGCATATTAGCGACTCTGAGCAAGTCACTTAACCACCCAGTGCTCCCAGGTCTCCCCTGAAAACAGGCACTTGTGCCTAGTGGGCCTTACCCAGTTACCAAAGACTAAAATAAAAATAAAAAGTGACAGGAAATTTGCTAGCCGTCAGTACAGCAATGGCAGAATGCTGACAACTGGCATTGTGCTGTCACTGTACAAAGTGTTTTGCAGGGTCTTTGCACCCCCAGCATTATAGATTATCAACACCAAGATGGAGTTGGTTTGGGGAGGGTGCATACTCCCAGAGACAGCAGTGTCAAGACACCAGCAGACATCACAGGAACTGCTGATTTTGTCGCTGTGATGGTCTTTACTGCCTTCTCGTCATTCAAACGTGATACCTTTCCTGGCCATGTTCATTGGGGATCTACCCTGTTCATGCCATTAACCCATGTCCTCTCCAGGTCCTTGTCCACCCTGATGTCCTCCACAGTTCTCCCTCTGTAGCAGGGGCTCCAGGAAATGTCATCCTCCTTCCTGAGGAGGTCCACTCTATGTACTAGTATCCAATGTTGGCAGGCACTAGGACCCAGGGCAGTTCTCCAGGCTCAGGCCATCATGTAGAAGGTTATGGATTGTTCGTCCCAGTTTTCCCCTCCTCTGCTGGTGTGGGTGTAGTCTATCGGAGGAACTGGCTGCAGGCAGTGATGTCCTGCAGAAGTAGCAAGCTTCCTGGGCCCAATGCAGGGGTTGCTACAGCACAGGAGTCCAATGCCAGCCCTCCCCAACCACAGCACACTGCAGAATGGAAGCTGCTGCAGTCTGGCCCGCCTCCTGCTGTGGCATCCCAACTTACTCCTGAACTCAGGTGGCATGCACGGCAGCACGTCGCATTGTCACTGGGCCATCGGGCAGCTAGTTATTTGTAATCTGTGACCAGGAAAAGCACGCTGAACTGAGATAGTTTATTTCCGGTATATCCAGTGGGTGGTTACATGGACCTGTTTTATTGACAGAGGGAATGCTGGCCATAAGAATAGAAAACTCCCTACTACTCTTTGGTAAATGCCCGGGAATCTTTACCTTCCTGCTGACAGTGATCAGAAATGAGCAGAGGGACCTCAGTTTAACATAAGGGGGGTGCCTGCCTCGATTCCATACAAGGGCATTTCAGGCAGCTGGTTTTGGAACCCACTAGGAAGGGTCAGTGCTGGGCCTGGTATTTACAACAAGAGACAGCATTGCTGACATCACAGTGGATAGTGCCCTGATGACAAATGAATACCATACCATGCGGTTTGGAAAATAGATAGGACAGGAAAGAAAAACACACTCACATGAGGGTCCTGACTTCAGAAGGCAGATTTTAAAGAAACTGGAAACTGCCTCAGGGAATGCCTTTGAAGCGGGGAGGGGTGGAGGGTCAGTGGAGAAAAGTTAAGGGTATTGCCCAGGCAATGGTATACTGTTTGAAGGAAGTGAGTAAGGGAAGGAGGAGGAAGAGCCCCTATGGTTCTCAAAGGAGGACAAAGGCTATGAAGGAAAAGAAAGCAGCATTCAGAAGTACAAGAGACCCCTGAAGGATGGAGACAGGGAGGTATATCTGGCAAAAACAAAAGGGAGGCAGGAAGGAGGGTGAGGGCAGGTAAAGCACTAACAGAGGAAAGGATAGCTAAGAAGGTAAAAATAGCATTTGTCAATGCCGAATGTTGTCTTGCTGACATCGGCAGCGCAGGAGTTAGAGAGATGCATCATCAGGAATGGCAGTGAAGTATTGAACTGATGCCAACCCACCCCCACCCTGCAGACAGTGACAGGCATTAGGTGTCCCTTGGTGTTTGGTAGTGCAGTGCTGGAAAACATGTTGGGTAGATGAAAATGACAGCTGCACAGTTCATAAGGAGGTGTAAAAATGGCAGTGTTGAAAATGTGGCATGTAAATATACCAAATTCTATGGGTTACAAGGGTATGGGAAATATGCAACGTGATGCTTGCAACAGTGCAACATTTTATGGGCGCTATAACCAGATTTTCAACACAGGCATTTTAGCACCTCTGCTCATGTACAGTGTCACCGCTATTTCCTCAAAGTGTCCCAAGAAGTGATTTTGTATAGTGACCACGCTTATTCTGGCGCCGAAGTGCGAAAACACATTTTGGGCAGGATACGTGAAATGACGGCTGTACTGTTCATCAAGAGGTGAAAAATGACAATGGTGAAAATCCAGAGTGAAAATATCACAATGCATAACAGCACGAGCGCGCGGTAATCTGCCAACGCATCGCCGTAACACAGTCATTTTAAGGAGTATCATCACCAAATTTTCAACATAGGCATTTTAGGACCTCTGCTCATGAACTGTGTCACTGTCATTTTCATAATCTGGCCCAAACACTGATTCTCTACAGCCACTGGGCGCGATTAGGCGTCGGACGTCCGAAACACATTTCGACAGGATGTGGAAAATGACAGCTGTACTGTTCACAAGGAGGTGTACAAAATGACAATACTGAAAATCCGCTTTAAAATATTGTGAATGCGCCGGGTTACGAGCCTGCATAGCAACTGCAAACAACGACGTCAGAAACAGGCATTTGTTGGATTTTTCCACCAAATTTGGAACATAGGCTTTTTGAGAGGCCACCATGAACACTGGCACTGTCATTTCACATCGGGTCTTGAAAGGTGATTTCGCAAGCAGTGACCGCGTAAATCACCTTCGAGGCTGATTAACGCCATGACAGTGATAGAATTCACGAGGAGGGCCCCAAAACCCCAGGTTGAAAATTTGCGCCAAAATTCCAAGAAATGCCCTAGATATGCATCAAAGTTGAAAACCCTATTCATTCCATTATTAACAGCTTACCTGCATTTCCTCAGTTCGGGGTCGGCTTTGAAGAGTGCAGACGTGTTCCTGGTCCACTCAAGATCATTGCAACGACTCCAGAGGTAAGTATGGGGTGAGGGAGGCAAGGTGCGCAGTGGGTGGGTGCGGTGGGGGGGGGGCATCGAGACTACGAGGGATGGTTTTCGCTTTACAGGGTGGAAAAACAGGGAAACCATTGCGGACAGTTTTCATTTCCAGGGGGCATTTGGCACACTGGGTGGGCCTCAGCGTGCCACCTAACTGTGTTAAGTGGGGGTGTCAGTAGCCGACGGGATTGCACCTCTGCCAGCACACAACACGGGGGGGAAAGTAATGCCGACGGGGATTGGGCACCCCATCTGGCAAACAAAGAAAGCGTGGCGAGCTGAGGGGATTAGGCACTTCCCTCAGCATTCAATAACTGGGGGGTGATGCCGACAGGGAGGGGCTTCCCTGCTGGCACACAAAGGCAGCGGGGGGCCGTGGAGCCGAGGGGATTGGGCACCCCGCATTCAACACTGGGGTATGCCAACGGGAGGCCCCCATTGGCACACAAAGACAGCTGGGGTTAACGACAGGGAATTGGTACCCCCAATGTCGGCAGATGTGAGGGCTACCTCCCCGCCTCCGACCATGCTCATAATGGCGCGCGCGATGGCAGGTGCGGACCGCTATGTATGATGAGCTTTGCTCAGATTGCAGCGGACCTTTGCTTAGATATGCGTTTGACCTTTCATTATGTATGCATGGTGTGGCACCAGGCATGCAGGTTGATTGGGGAATGAGGGACGACTGCTGATGCGCGTCTGCATTCACCCAACAGCGGCCGCTTCCAAATCTGCACTGGTACAAGATGTTGACTTGTGCAAAAGCGCAGCAAGCCAACATAAAAAGGACAAGACTTCTTCAGGTATGTGGGAAGAGGAAGACAAGGAGAGGGATACTGCAAATCAGAAGGGCAGGGATGACTGTGCAGAAGATGATCAACAGAAAGTGGGAATACTAACTGATTATTTCTGCTCCGGTCTCCTGGTACGAGAGTGGACCAGCATGCTGCAGTAAGCACGGGGAGGAGGGACACATGTCCACTCAGTGGAGAGGGTCCAGAAAGGATTGGAAGCCTTAAAGGAGAATAACGTGATAGGATCGGATGGGATCCATCCAAGGTCCTAAGAGAACTCAGCACGTTGCAGGCCATCCTCTGGCAGCACTTGCTAGCACCACAGTGTAGATGAGGGACATTCCAGAGGACTAGAGCAGGGTCAATGGGGTTCCTCTGCACAACAACAGCAGTAGGAAGGATGCTAGCAACTACAGACCAGTCAGTCTCATATCTGTGGTGGGAAAGTTAATGGAGCCACTACTGAAGGACAGATTCGTGCAACACACATGGAGGCAAAAGGGCTTTGGACCACTGCAGCACGCTTCTGGGGGGCATGTCAAACTAATCTCATAAATTTGTTTCACTGGGTTACCAGGAGGTGGATCAGACAGAGCAGTGAACATGGCCTGTCTGGAGTTCAGTAAGGCTTTTAACACTGTGCCACACAGGAGGATAATTAAAAACTAAGCAGCCTGTGGGTGGGAAATACAGTAATAAGCTGAGTATCAAACTGGTTAAGGGATAGGAGGCAAAGAGTGGTGGTAAACAGCAGCCACTCAGGCAACAGTAAAGTAACTAGTGGGTGCCAGAGGGTTTGGTGATGGGACCGATCCTCTTCAATGTCTTCCATTAGCAACATCATGGAGGAGCTTGAAGATAAGTGTGTCTTTTATGATGATACAACAATTTGCAAAAAGGGTTAACACTCCAAAAGGGAAGAAGAGAATGCAAAGAGATCTAAGGAAACTAGAGAAATGGTGTAGGTGGCAGCTGGGTTTCAATGCCAAGAAGTGCAAGGTTATGCAATTAAGGCTGCTAAACATGGGCTGTATAACGTGGACAGAGTGGAGCTTACATTTACCAAGCAAGAAAGAGACCTAGGGATCATCATATCTGATGACCTCAGGGTTGCTGGGCAGTGTGACAAAGCAGTGGGAAATGTTAGCAGGATGCTGGGGTGCAATGGGAGGGATTTCTAGCAGGAGGAGGGAGGTTGTACTGCTATTGTATCGGCCACTTGTGAGGCCTCCCCGGAGTACTGTGTCTGGTTCTGGAGGCCGACCTTGCAAGGACATTAAAAAGGTAGAAGTGGTACAGAGGGCAACCATAATGGTGAGGGGGTTTCACGAAAAGCCATATGAGGAAAGGTTGCAGGAACTCAGCATGTGCTCCTGGAAGAGAGGCAAGTGAGAGGGATATGATTGAAACCTACTTGCACCTCACAGGGGTGAATAAGATGCAATTGGAGAGTCTATTTCAGAGAAAGGAAGGAAAGAAGAGAACAAGGGAGCTTAAAATGAAGCTAAGAGGGGGAATGTTTAGGAGAGATGTGGAAGTAACTCTTCATGGAAAGGGTGATGGTGACTGGAACAGTCTGCCAGAGAAAGTAGTAAGGGCAAAGACTGTGGGAGCTTAGTGTCCGTGGATGGGCACAGGGCATAAGAGGTACAGGAACAGACAGAATAGGCTGGGACGGCAGGCAGACTGAAAGGGCCTAAAGGTCCTTTTCTGCCAACAAAATTTATGGTTCTATATTTCTCTAGGGACACCCACCAGGAAGGAAAACAGAGGACCAGCTGTACAGGTTAGTGGGTAATGCGGGTGATCATTTGAGACCAGAGGAGGAACATGGGGCTGGATGGGACAAAAAACAGATGGAAAGAAATGAAAATCAGGTGAGAAAATGACAGTTTTAACAAGAGCAGGCCAGCCTTGGGGTGGGGTGGGTGGCAGTGAGGGGCAGCTGCCCTGGGTCCCACACATGTGGGGCTCCACACTTCGAAAAACACCAGGGTATCAAATAATTCACTTATTAAGACCTGTATGAGCATCCCTGCAGACAGCTAAGGTAAGTCACTTGATCATGTGGTTACCATTGAGCACCAAGCAAGGTCACAAGATCAGGAGTCATGCACGCACACACTTTCCTTTCCTGTACCAGACCAAGACACCAGACCCCACTGTAGGCATGTCCAGGCCCATCGCCTTATCCCAGACTGAGCCTACATATCCCGCTGACTCGGAGTAGTCATGCCTCAGAAATCTCGCACTGAGTGACCTGTCGCCTGCAATTTGCAAGGCCACCGCATCTAGCATAAAAATATTAATTTTATTGACCCGCACCATGGGCTCCATCTCCTTCTTGGCCCTCGGCTGGGCTCTGTGACAGTGAGTCTTGAGTGTGTTGGGGGTGTCTCTTTCTCAGTGTGGGTGAGTGAGTGGGTGATGGGTGTTGGTGTTAGTGCTGGTAGTAGAGGTTGAGACTTTGAGTAGGTCTTTCAGGGAGATTCAGAACAAAGATCAGGTGCTCAGTGGTCTCAACTGCTTCCAGCCCAGATGCTGTTTCAGAACAAACAGACAAGCCAAATCCAGCTTGTGGGGTGTGGAAAGAGGCAGTGTGTAATCTCTCCAGAAGAATCACAGTGGTTATAGAGATGAGACCCACTGCAGTACAACTGTAAACTGCCATGACCTGCAAAAGTTTAGTTACTGTATATCCTGGAAGCTATTTGGATCCAGTGATTAACATGGTTACAAGTCAGCTACAAACATGGGGATTGCAATGACCTATATATCTTCACATCCCAAAAGGGATTTTTGCTTTGAGTTGCCCATTGCAGAAGGTCTCTATAGCCCCAAAGTTTTTTCTCTTAGATGCTTCTGCGGTGGCTCTCCACAGCCACAACAAGCTTTTTTATTTCAGCTGCCCACAGTAAAGGTCTCCATAGCCCTGAAGAACTTTTTCTTCAAGTTGCCCATGATGGGAGATCTCCACAGCCCTGAAGTGCTTTTTTCTCTCAGCTGCTCACTGCACTGTGGTCTTCACCCACCCTCAAATACAGGCAGCACAGGTTCTTTTAATTCCCACTCAACAGCCCACCTGAAGTCTCCCGTGGACCCTAATACTTGCACTGTGCATTCTTTTTTTTACCTCTCAGTGGCACTGAGGTCTCCTGCCTACCTCTAAAAATACAGGCAGTACCAGTTCTGCTGTGAACATGACAGTAAGTGAACACCAGACTGCCAATTGTCAGTTATAGGGGCCACATGTTTTACCTCTGCCTGGCTCCACAAAGCATAAAGGCTGGCTCTGAACATGAGGGCCTAAATGAGGAAATTAACAGGATCATTTCAAAATAAATGTGTGAAGTCATACACTGTGGATATTAAATAGACTTCAAACCTGCCCAAATTTCCAATTACATAAAAAATGTAAAACATGCTAATGTTCCCTCTAACACTCATTTTGTAGTCTGGGGCATAGTTCAGACCATCTTGTGCAAATGTGGCTCACCTTAAAGTTGTCTGATGTGGTCAGTTCAGTTTTAAGGTTAAGGACTGGATTATGGTGGGCTGCAGCACTGTAAGAACCTGTGTGGTACAGTATTTTGGTCTCACCAAAAAAACAGTTGCCGCTGTAGTCACTGCGCAAGTGCAATTATCAGCACGACAGCAAAACCTTGGTACTGCTTTTCAAACTGTCCAGTCTCAAAAAGTTGTCTGTGACCCTGCTAGCAAGGTTTGTTTTACTGCCAGTCCCAAATTATTTACTTAGTTACTTCAAACATTTTACCAGGAATGACACACTGAGCTGTAGAAGCTCAATTCCAGGTGCAGCCTGGGGTGGGGAAGAGAAATTTGACAACAACGCGGCAATAAATATAATATTGTGATATTAAATAATGTAAAATAGCAAGGTATAACATAAACAAAGAATAGCTATGGCCAGTGGACAGATGCACTGAATAGTGGATTCGCACAGAACATGTGCAGAAGTACAGGGAAAAGGTAATTAAGAAAGGGGCTCTTGGGGTGAGGCTGCGGTGTCACCATGCATTCAAGGGCAGTTACAGGAGTAAGGAGAGAAGGCATAAAGTAGGGATTTTTTTTATTTAAGATTTTATTGAATAATACTTATGTTATGACATTACATTCAAATAACATGTTTACATCTTTAAAGGACATCTAAACAACATTTTGCCAACACACTATTTCAAAATTCAACTTTATAAGGGCTAATGGAAAGGTGTCTATTTACATTAATGCCAACACTGCATTATGTGAATAACATAAATAGTTTTGCAGTATCTGAAAAAGTAAGCATTAGCCTTCCAATTTTACAAAACCTGCTCTGCCAATTCCCTAAAATGGCTGCCAAATGTGTGCAGTGCTGACATCATTGAGTAGAGGCAGAGAGCTACATAGCTCTCTATAGTGCTAACTAGTTCTGTTTTCCCCATTTGTTTAGAATTGTTTCACCAAAATGATCACAACCATGATTTAATATGTGGATTATTCTGATCAATACACATTAAGCTATGATTTTGTTCATTTTGTTTACTTTAAAGTGCCAAAATTGTGTTTTAATACAACCAACTTTCTTTTGGCAAACTGCAATACAGTACAGCTCTTCAAATACCTGGTGGTCTAATGATTATGTGATGTCCTGATGGTTGTAGTGAAGTGCTGGTCTGGTCCAATGTCGATTCATAGGTTTCATAGGTATATCAAGCTATGTAGACATTATGTCCTTAAAGCTTTCCAATATCAATTATTTTGAAAATTTTGAAATTTCATATTATCTCCAAATGTCGAATCAAAATTTGTTTTAAATGAATCCATGTTAGGACTATCAACAACTCCCAGCTGGGAGCTGATTCCATATGGGAACCACTCTGTGACTGAACCAGTGTTTTTTGTAACAGTTTCCATTTGGGTAAATATAATTGTTTGGCATGTCTCCTTGTGGTGGCTTTCTTTCCAATGGGAACAATTCCTAGTTCATGGTAAGGACGGGTCAGATACAGCTCTATATAGTAGACACATGTCTCCCTCAGTCTTCTATACTGGAGAATGTATAAATTAAGTGATTTCAGTCTAGTCTCAGACGTCATATTTGACATTCCTATAAGGACTTTAGTAAATCCATGTTGTACCTTCGATTTTTAGGATGTCCTCACTATAATATGGGGACCAGACCTGAGCACAATACTCAAGATGTGGTCTCACCAGGGCAATATATAATGGCAACAATACCTCAATCCTTTGACTAGAAATATGTCTGAGTATACAATTAAGATTTTGATTAGCTCTGCTAATTTGTGTCTTGCAATGAGATCTAAATTTTAGATCAGGGTTAACAATTATATCAAATCTCTTTCCTGGTCCATTTCTAATAGGACTACATTCCCAAGTTTATATTTTTATGTTTGTTATGCAAAACCTAGGTGCATAACCTTACATTTGTGGGATTTAGCATTAATTTGTTAATACTAGACCAAATCATGATTCTATCCAAGGCTGTCTGAGAGCTGTGCTAGTTTCTGAATTATTTATTACAGTAGCTATTCTACAATCATCTATGAATTTAAGTAACCATACATTGGAGTCGCTATTAGTTAACGAGAGACATAAATATTAAGAAGACATGATCCCAGCACAGACCCTGAGGAACACCGCTAGTGACAGAAGCCCGACTACAATACTCTTTGTTTATGATAACCCTTTGTTTCCTTCCTTTTAGCCAATTTGTTATCCAGTTGATTAAGTGTAAGTTTATGTTTAGTACTCTCAAGGTGGTAATAAGTTCATAATGTGGCAATTTGTCGAACGCTTTGGCAAAGTCCAAGAAAACAATGTCAACAGATTTACCCTGATTGATTTCTTTAGTCACCAACTCATAAAAAGTTAATAGGTTCATTTGATAGGATGTAGTTTTGGTGAACCCATGCTGGAGTGGGTCTGTTAACCCAGTTTTATTAAGATACTCCTGTATGTATTCTTTGATAATACTTTCAAGTATTTTGCCCATTAGGAAGTTAAGCTTGATAGGCCTATAATTATCTGGATTGGCTTTGGGTCCCTTTTGTGGATGGGTACTACAGTGGCTACACACCAGTCCTGAGGAACTTCTCCAGTATTAAGTGAGTGTTGCAAAATATTGGTAAGAAGGAGATAAATATTTATAGCAAGCTCCTTTAAGACCCTGGGCTGGATTTCATCAGGGCCTGGTGATTTGTTTACATCCATTTACTTAGCTTGTCCAGAACTACATTGGGTAATATAGTAAATTCCCTATAGAAGATAGATCAACTTTATTCTCTACTCTCTATTAGTTTCTTGGTTTGTAGCCAGTGTCCCACCCTATTTAGAAAAGGACCCATGGTATTAACCTTCCTTTAGTTCTGTTAATATGTGCAAAGAAAGCTTTTTATTATCTTTAACCTATCAGCCAGGTTCAATTCATACCTAGATTTTGCTGTTTTAATCATAGTTTTAATGTTTTTAATTATTAATCTGCACTTAGGGACAAGGTGAGTGAACCCTTTCTTATTTTCCTAAAGAGTCTTTTTTTTTGTTAATCATACGCTTGATTGAGGAGTTAAACCATAAAGGTTTTTTTTATGAATATTGTTATATTTTTTGTTATGGGAATATTTTTGTTAATGAGACATTTAAGTTTTCCAATCAAAAGCCCCTATTTGCCTTTGACTGAGTTGTTGGTGAATTCTTTAGCCCAGTCCCAGTGACTGAGGTTAATTTTATGGATTCAAAATCAGTTGTATTAAAATTCAAGGTTTCAGTTAACCCAGTAGCTGTTTGCTTGAGGTTCCCAGTGACCTGAAAATGAACAGTGTTGTGGTCACTATTGCCCAGGGGCTCACCTATATTAATATTAGAAATACAATGCTCAGTATTGGTCAATATGATGTCTAATATTTTATCATTTCTTGTAGGATATTGTACTTTTGACCTAAGCCCAATTCCTGAAACAATTCCAAATAACGGCCTTCAGTTTTGTTTGTTGTTGTGGCATGAGCCAATCAAAGTTAGGTAAATTAAAGTCCCCAAATATCATGAGGTTATTAGATGGATCCAAGTTCCCTACATAGTTTAATAATGCACTATCATTTTCAGGAGATATGGAAGGGGGCTCTATATACCAAACCTAAACTGAAAGGGGGACCAGTCTGGGGAAGTTTAACCCACAATGCTTCCAGGTCAGAAAAATCTACTGTGATTTCTTCACTTATTATATTGTTTTGTAGATACAGTGGTGTGAAAAAGTATTTGCCCCTTCCTGATTTTCTCTATTATTGCATATTTGTCACACTGGATGTTTTCAGGTCTTTAGACAAAATGTAATATTAGATAAAGGGAACCTGAGGGACAAATAACATTTTTTTTTACTTATTTCATTTATTTAATGAAAAAGTTAACCAACACCAACTGGCACTGTGAAAAGTAATTGCCCCTAGTTAAATCAACCCAATTAGAGGGATAATTAGAGTCAGCTGATTGAACACAGCCAGGCTTGATTACAGCCAGCCTGCTCAATATAAACCTAACTTATTTTGGCCCTTACCATCAGAGTCACATTGCCAGCACAAAGATTCAACAAGCACATTATGCCATGATCAAAGGAAGTTCCTGAAAAGATTAGAAAAACATTTTGTTGCCCTCATCAGTCTGGAAAGGGTTACAAAGCTATTTCTAAGGCTCTGGGACTCCATCGAACCACAGTGAGAGCCATAATCTCCAAATGGAGAACACTTGGAACAGTAGTGAACCTTCCCAGGAGTGGGTGGCCTGCCAAAATTACTCCAAGGGCGCAGTGTAAAATCATCCAAGAAGTCTCAAAGGATCCTAAAACAACATCCAAAGAACTGCAGGCTTCTCTTGCCTCAGCTAAGGTCAGTGTTCATGACTCCACAATCAGAAAGAGACTGGGCAAAATGGGCTTCATGTGAGAGTAGCAAGGAAACCACTGCTAACTAAGAAGAACATAAATGCTCTCTCTCATTTGCCAAGAAGCACCTGGATGATCCACAAGCCTTTTGGGAAAATGTTCTATGGACAGATGAGTCCAAAGTGGAACTTTTGGACAACATGGATCCCATAATGTCTCGTAAAGCAAACACAGCATTCCACAGTAAGAACACCATACCAACAGTCAAACATGGTGGTGGTGGTAGTGTGATGGTGTGGGGATGCTTTGCTGCCTAAGGACCTGGATGACTTGCTATAATTAAAGGAACCATGAATTCTGCTCTGTACCAGAAAATTCTTAAGGAGAATGTCCAGTCATCCTTCCGTCAGCTGAAGCTGAAGCTAGTTGGGTCATGCAGCAAGACAATGATCCAAAGCACAAAAGCAAGTCCACATCAGAATGGCTAAAAAGAAGTAAAATTAAAGTTTTGGAGTGGCCTAGTCAAAGTCCAGACTTAAACCCAATAGAGATGCTGTGGCAGGACCTGAAACGAGCAGTTCATGCTCGAAACCTACCAAATGTTACTGAATTAAAGCAGTTCTGCAAGGAAGAGTGGTTAAAATTCCTCCACAGTGATGTGAAAGACTGATATTGAATTATAGGAAGTGTTTGTTGCAGTCATTGCAGCTAAATGTGGCATAACCAGTTATTAAGTGTAAGGCATTACTTTTTCACACAGTGCCAATTGGTGTTGGTTAACTTTTTCATTAAATAAGTGAAATAAAAAAAAACAAGTGTTATTTGTTCACTCAGGTTCCCTTTATCTAATATTACATTTTATCTAAAGACCTGAAAACATCCAGTGTGACAAATATGCAATAATAGAGAAAATCAGGAAGGGCAAATACTTTTCACGCCTACTGTAGATAGTCACACCTCCACCTTTTCTATGGATCCTACTTTTAGAATATACATTATATCCGGATGGTTTTCTCCCAAGGATCATTAGCTTCCCACCATGTTTCAGTGACCAATACAATCTGTATATTGTTAGTTTCTAACAGATATTTAAGTTCTTCAAATTTATTGGTTAGACTTCTAGCATTGATTAGAACACCTTTCCAACCTATGTTGTCAAAGTTAGGTAGGTTAAATGATTGGCTTGATTTTATATGGTCACTAGGACCTTCTCCCCATGATCCAGTTTAAAATGAATTTAATAACTTTATTAATTTTTTCCCAAAATCCTGGACCCTAGGTAGTTGAGGCACATGCCATCCCCTTTAAAACAAGCTGGGTTTGGAAAGAAGTGGAATTATTCTATAAACCTACTATTTTTTGACAGACAGTATTGTCTTAGCCAGTTATTTACTTTTTGAATCATGTGATTTTTATATGATTTTTTCTGTTGGTAGGCAATAATCCAGACATAATTATTTCACCCCTCTATTTCTAATCAGATCAATTATGTTTTTAAAATTTGACTGTATTTCTGAAAATCACACTTGTACAAGTCATTCATTCCAACGTGAATAATTACTAAGGGTTTTATGGTATTTTCTAGTAGTCCTCCTAATAATCCAATAATATCCCGAGTCATTATCCCGGGAGCATGCTCACTGTAGTTGATTCCTTTTGCCCTTCACATACCGCTGCATCGACCCCCCTTAGTATAGAATCACCTAATACCACAATGTCCCTGGTATTAGGTAAACTAGTTTCCACTGGATGTAATTTTGTGGGCACTACATTAAATGGTGAGGAAAATGCTGGAGTAGGATTTTCTTTGAAGCCTCAGTAACTACTTGCAAACTTTCAAATCTATTAGGTAGTCTAATTTGCTGGGATCCTGGCTGAAAGAAAACATGGGGAACCAACATGATGTTGTTTATTAAACTGGGGGGACAAACACCCAGTTGTATTTAAAGTAGTATGATGTGTGTGATTTAAACTGGTTTCTTTTACTGTTTCATCATTAAAAGTTTCTAGCAATGTGATCTCTTTATAAGTTCATAATCTCTATGTAACTGATTTATTTCTTCTAAAAGGGCAGTATTTTGGACACACTTGTCACACACAAACTCTCATTGTGTGTAATTTCCAGGTACATGTTGCACTGGGAGCATATTTTTTCCTAGTGCTCTTCCCCTTTTTCCTTGGTCTGTGCCATTGAAGTATCTATACAGTATTCACAGTATGTTAATCCAGTTATATTTCCTCAGACAAGACGTTAGTGTTGTGTCCTCCTGATCCCCTGTATCCCAGTGGACTGCAGCCAGCAGACGCTGTCTCCACACGCCAGGCACACTTCAAGAAGGTGTGCCCCATCAGAAGGGGCCTGCTAATATAGCAGATTACCCCAGAAGTGGAGCTTGGAGTACAAGTAGACTCATGTAAAATGTTTTAAAAAGCAAAAACTGTGGATAGAAGCCTTAACTCCTATGTTAGAACACAGTTTGGTTCAACACTGCCTTTGAAAACACAAAACAATGGTTTACAGATAAGTGCTGTGGTAGACTGATATCAGCTCTCTTCCTAGTTACCAGTTAGCAACCAGGGCTCCCTCATAAACATAGGTATGTTACATTCAATTTAAAGCAGTACTGCAATAAAAGTAGCACTCCAGTAGTGCCCCACACTACAGTAGTTACTTAGTTAGACTTATGAACTTATCTGTTCATAAGTCTAACTAAGTTCATGATCATGCTTTGTTGGTAAATCAAAATATGCTTCTGTTACAGTCTTTTTCCTTATGACTACCCCCAGCCTGCAGTTAGCCCAACAGCCATCAAACACTCTGCCATTCACACTCTGCCTTTAGTAATGCCTGACCGCATATGAGCTTCAGAGTCCCACAAAGAGAATGTCACACTTCAGATCATAATCTTGTGCCTCAGACAGTAGTGCACACCTATACTGATAGGCTTCATTGACCGACACTGTTAAGTGATGCTTCCCAAATCACTTCCAGTCTTCCTTCATCAGTGTTTCACTTTGCTCCTACAGTAAACATAAGGCATATCACTACCCTTTGCATAATGAAGGCAGTATGTACAGTCCTCTGTTTGATTTTTCCCCATCTCATTAACCAACAACCAGGTTGTCTTGGGTAGCCAAGAAAGAAGTACTGGGACACATTGGGAAAACTGCTGTTCATACCCGTAAGGGTTGGACTTGCTATGGATAACAACATTATTAGGCAGGGAGGCATACTAATGCTATACGCATACCACCCAACCTCCAGCATTGGTCTACTCCTTACCTGTGATCAGCAGGTGTTGCACAGGTATTTAACTGAGCTGAGGGACTGGGTAGGGCAGGTAGGTAGAGAAGGGAGGTTAATGAACAGGGATTAGAACACAGAAATTTGCTTGGTAAGAAAAGGGTGGGAGTGTATCTCACTCCAAAGCTTATTACGAGGCTGAGGATTTGGGCACCTGTCAGTCCAGTGCTGCCCCTTCCTAGGGTACAAAATCACTGTAGTGGTCCAATCGATATAAGACCCACTTGCACCATCTGGTGTCGAAGACAGGTATATGCCTCTTTAGATTAGCTGACATCCTCTCCAAATTATATACCTCATAGTTCAGCTTCCTCCAGGCCTTTTAGAAGGGGGGGTTGTGATAGCCAGACCCTGGTTATAATCTTTTAGCTATTAGTGTTAAAAGTGTTATTTGTAGCTGGCCCAGTGGCACTGAGGGTTGAGGTGCTGATGCCACACTTGCATGCACGCTGGCAACCCGGTTCGATGCAGCCGGCTGCCAGGGGTCAGCAGGGGAGAAAATATCCTGAAAAAAGTGTTATTTGTGTCTGACCTTTATTTATCTTAAGTCCCATTGGGGACTGCAGTAAGGACGGTTGGTGTGAATGATTTAGGAGCTCAAACATGCTTATTTCTGTAAGCACCTCTGGTCAGTATTTACTGAGCAGGACCACATTATTTGTTCAGTATCTGTCCCTTCATGCCCATGCTCCTCCAGCATGATCCTAGGTCTAGCCCACAGAATTTGGCTCGTTAAATTAGGAGTCCAGAAGAACCTGACTCTGGACTTCCAGGTGTACTCACGCCAACATATGGTGGTGGAGACTTTCAAGGAGGGAAGAGCGAAGTCTGCCATAGATCCCGGTCTAGTTCCTGGCCAAGATCCCTGGACCATTTGGTTCCAATGTAATCTAGATTATCTGGGAACATGCTCTGAGGTCTGGTATAAGGTACTTATTATGTGCTCTTGGGTATTGCCCTAAGGTGGGACAGCACCAGTTGTAATAGGCTGGAGGAGACTCTACATTTTGGTCAGTGTCTCTTCATAAGGATGGAATGGTCACTGACATGAGATACTTTGAGTACTCAGTCGAGGGAGATGGTAAGTTACTTGTAAGTATGTGAATGAGTGAATACCTGTAATTCCTATTAACTGGTGCATGTATCGAAGGCAGAAGGGTTCCCAGGTGTGGAGAGAGGCTGCAAACAGGTTGGGTAGGAGACTGTATCATGTGCAAGAGCAGCAAGATATATTCTTTCAGCAGGGACAGCATTTGGCCTGATATCTGTACTCACTGCCAGAAGAACACAGCAGTATATTAGTGAATCTCTGCAAGGGTAAATGGGTTGGAGGGTTCCCCAGCTCATGCAAGTGCTCACCCTCCTGGCCTCTCCATTACTTATGCACTCTCACCACACCCCACTCCTCCTTATTAACTCCTTCCAATATCTCACGTCCAGCCAACTCAGCCTTCTCCCTTGACCCCCAGATTTCCTTCTCCTCTCTCCATTCCTCTACATCCTTTTCCTCCCTCACCTATTACTCCCTGCACCTCCTAGCTTTTTATCTTCTCTCTTTCTCCCCAGCCCTCTTTAACTCCCTTCTAGCTCTAATTCTCTCTCCTTTTCTCCTTCTTGCCCATACTAACCCTCTCTCCTTCCCCACCCATCCTGTTACCCCCACTTACATCTCCATCCTTCTCCTCCCTCCATCACCACCTACTCCTCTCTTTCACCACCTACCTTATCCCGCCATAATCCCCCACCCGTTCTTGCCTATCCCCTACTACCTTATCCTCTCACCAACTACCTCTGGCCCTCTCATGCACTTGTTAGATCACTTGACAAAGCCTTTGGCAGCTCATGCATTCGGTAATGTTTTACCTGTTACTAATTCTTTTGTCTTATCTCAACAAAGCCACTGGCAACTCATGTACTGTAACTGTATTAACTGTTATCTACCTGCCTGTTCTTGTCTATTCTTGTCCATTGTCCAAGACTGGAACCTTTGTAAAGAGCACTGTTTGCTCAAAGGTGTTATCTAGAAATTGTCATAAATAAATAAATAAATGAAGTAGGGATCTGAAGGAGAAATAGGAGAAGGCAGTGTGGATAGCATGGGGAAGGAAGAACAGAGCTTAGGAATGGAAGGAGAAAGCAGCTTGGCTTGTATTAGATTTCTTGTAAGGAAGTGTGAGGACACATTTATTTATTTATTTTATTTATTTCAGTTTGGGATTAACACCTTTGAGTCAATGGCTCATTTACAAAGGTTCCAAGTCAAACATAGTACAGAACAGAATAAACAGCAACAACAGTATATACACAGAAATACACTGGCATACAAAAGATAACTTGATTTCAAGGTTACAGGTTACATAAAAACAATTGTGTAATTGTCAAATCACACTTTGGTTACAAATTGTCTTAAAATGTACAATGAAATGTCACCGTCAGTCCTACATGTAGTCCACAGCTGGGCAGAGTGAGGTTGCGAGGGGTCCTGAAGAGCTACCCTCCCAGCGAAACACTGCAGCTGGGCGAGGAGATCACGAGGGTCCTGAAGCTGCCTTCCCATGCCAAAACACTGGAGCTGGGCCGAGTGAGGTCACGAGGGTCCTGAAGCTGCCCTCCCCATGCCAAAACACTGCAGCTGGGCCAAGTGAGGTCATGAGGGTCCTGAAGCTGCCCTCCCCATGCCGGAAACACTGCAGCTGGGCCAAGTGAGGTCACGAGGGTCGTGGAAGCTGCCTTCCCCATGCTGAAACACTGCAGCTGGGCCGAGTGAGGTCATGAGGGTCCTGAAGCTTCCTCCCCCATGCCAAAACACTGCAGCTGGGCTGAGTGAGGTCACGAGGTCCTGAAGCTGCCTCCCTATGCACAAAACACTGCAGGTATAGACCAACAACGAAAGCCTTGGATTGAGACTGGGTGCAGAACTTCTCAGCAGTCTGCTGAAAGCACGTTTTGTTAGCTGAAGCATGAGTTTGCTGTTTGGACTTACTTAAAGGGGCTTAATTTATGTCACTTACATGCTGATAGTTTTTGGCTAATAGTTTCAGTGAAGCTGCATGATCTGTATGGTAAAAACCCAGCTTGCATTGTTCACAGAGATTGCAGTTTGGCCAAAATGCAATTCAAATTATTATTATTTTTTTTCTCTCTCTCTCTCTCTCTCTCTCTGGCCAAAAGTTATACAGCTTGCTCTACTAACCACCTTTAAAATTATTTATTTGAGTTGCCCTAAGTGCTGTCTGTGTCTTGGTGCTAAGCCCCATGTTAAAAATATGACTTTAATTTAATCCAAGCCTGATAGAAATGGTGCCTTAATTCAATTTCTCTTAACACCAGTAACACAATCGGTCAGGTTTTGCCACCAACACAGGGTTAATTTAAAACTGTAGCTCACTCTGACTATAACTGTGCCTGTTTAAAACCAAATCGGGAGAAAGCAGAGTAATAGCCAGTGCTCTGCTGCAGGGTGACTCCCTTGCAATTTAAATGTTTCAGCTGGCCCTCCCCAAGCCTCCTACCTGATATAACCCTGTACTCTCTCCTCTCCTTCTCCACAGCTGGGCCGAGTGAGGTCGCAAGGGTCCTGAAGCTGCCCTCCCCACGCTGAAACACTGCAGGTACAGACCGACAACCGAAAGCCTTGGATTGAGACTGGGTGCAGAACTTCTCAGCTGCCTGCTGAAATGCAGTTTTGTTAGCCACGCCGCCCCCACCACCACCCTTGGCAAACATACTATTATATAGTGAAGCTCACGTGATTGGTAATAACAAATCAGTCCACTTTCCACTTGCAGCCTATACTCTCTCACCACTAGTGGTCACCATCCCATCCTTCTAAATCTATCCCTAAAACAACATGTATATCTACCTGCAGATGCTTGTCGCTATTATCACACTGCTCCCTTTCTCACTGCCCCTTCCACTCCCCCAGTCGAAGAGCCACAAATATGGGACCACAAAGTCTGGCTTCCTGCTTGCCCACTTATTGTGCCCCCAAGCTCTGACTACCATGATCAAGCATGCACTACTATACCTCCAAACTACACGGCACTGCCTCCCTGACCCACAGGGATCTCACCCCTCACGCCTCTGTACACCCTCACTCAGCCCCCATCCCTCACTACCCCCAGCACTACTAGCCCATCTCGTAGGCACCCTTCCTATGCCAGTGGGACCCTCCAAAAACACATTTCTCCTCACTCCCATCACCTTGTACCCAAGCTTCTACAGAAGGCTTTCTCCATCTCGCTCCTCCTCCTACTACTGTCAGGCAATGTGTATTCTAATTCGGGCCACATACTCCTGGTGCTTACAACCAGGGCAAGCAAGTCTGCCTATTACCATCCTCTATCAATATCTGCAGCCTTCTAAGTAAATTCACTCCTCCTCAGGGCTAGATCGCTCAACACGCCCCCGACATCCTGGCATTATCAGAGACCAGGCTCTCAAAAACATCCCTGATGCCTCTGTTACCCTCAGTGGCTACACCATCTTCGAGCAGATAGACTAAAACGGGAGGTGGTTGTGCCATCTACGTCAAAACCATGCTGTAAGCTCTCCTGCTCTCTGCCCCCACTGACCCATGGTGCCCAATCCACTACCATCAAGATCACACTTGGCAAACAGGGTAAAACACTATACGCTATGGCAGTGTACGCTCCCCATTAACCAAAAGCCTGCTTGTGATTCTGTACTTTCCAGCATCAACCATCTCCTTCCTCCCAATAGCGAACTAATTATAATGGGAGATTTCAATGTAAATTGGCTATCCACCATATCTGCCACTTACAAAGACACCGCTCTAGCCTATGACCTCACTCAGATGGTCCTTTCCCCACCAGACTTGACCCCAGAACAGGGTCCTCCACCCTTATTGACCTCATCTTCACCAACCACCCCAATAACCTCGCCCAGGTTAAAGTGCTTCCTGGACGGCTAAGTGACCACTCCCTGTCACCTGCTGGTGGTCAAACAAACTCCTCTAGCCTCCCTAAAGTTACAGTCCAAAGACGCCTCAAAAAGGGCCCTCCCTGCCTCAAATCATACCTTGTCTCATGTGATTGGTCACCCATCCATAATGCTCACTCTGTTGACACTGCCCTCCTCTCCTTTATCACCACCTTTAACGCTGCCTGTGACATCTTTGCCCTGATTCTCAAAGCATATATTAAAAACAAGAACACCCCTGGATCTCACAGTCCCTTCTTAATCTGATGCACCATAGAGACAACCTCTGGCATAGGCCCAGGACTCCCACCTACCCCAGGACAGGCAAATCTATAGAGAGGCCAGAAACAAATGCACCTGGGCTGTTCAAGCCAAGGCTACTTACTACAAGGATGCCCTCACCTCCACATGGGGCTCAGGAAAAGTTCTGGAGCAATTTAAAAGAGCTGAGTGGGAAAACCATTTCCCTGGCACCCTCGCAGATTCTAGTGGATGGTGCCTCACCCAGGACCCCACTGCCATATCCAGTGCCCTTAATATCACCTTCTCAGATCTCAGTCACATCCTCCCACATAACTTCTTTGACCCAATTCCTAACGGCCCCACAAACACCTCTACCACTACTGCCACCCACCCTTCCATCTAAGAATCATCTTTGCAACAGGCTAAACGCTACCTCACCAAAGCTTTGATGAACGTACGCTATAGCAGTGATTCTAATGACATCAAAATTCTCAGGCTAACTGTGGATGTAACCCTGCACATCTTACCAAAATTCTTAACAGGTCGCTATGCCCCTGCCAGTTCTCACGCCATGGAAAACAGGTATAATTACCTCCATACTGAAGAGTGGTGACCCCACCTCCACCAGCAATTACCGACCCATCTCGATCCTATCCACCCTCTCAAAGGTGCTCGAAAAAATTGTGTCGGACCAGCTCACCGACTACATAACCAAATATTCCTTGCTCTGCCATGAACAACATGGGTTCTAGAGGGGCAGCACCACCACTGCCCTCCTGGAATTTACCTCATACATTCATGAGGCCCTGGACCAGGGTCCATAGCAGGAGCAATCTACGTTGACTTGACCAAAGCCTTTGAGACTGTCAGTCACGTAGTTCTGCTCCACGCCTTCCCTCCCAACATTTCTACCCTGAAGCAACCTTCTGGTTCAAGGACTATCTTTCTGGCCAGTCGCAACAGGTTAAAATTAATATCACCCTTCCTCTGAAGGACCAGTCCAATTGGTGTCCCCAAGGTCCATTCTTAGGCCCTCTGCTCTTCCACCCTTTTCCTAAATTCCTCCCTCAATCATGCAATGGGAAGCTCTTGCTTTACATGGACGATGCAGTACTGCTCTGGAAACACCCTACCCTGACTCCTCACAATCAGCCCTACAGGGCTTTTTACTGAAATAGAATCCTGGTTCTATGAGCATTGCCTAGTACTCAACTACAACAAGAACAAATCAATGATCTTGCCCACCGCCAAAGCCCACCAGTAGTGCTCCACCACGATCTCAAACTCCCAGGGTCTCCTTCTTGAACAGGTCTCTAACTTCAAATACCTAGGTGTAACTCTGGACACCTCCCTTACCTACCACACACATCCAACACCTCTCCTCTGCTGTAAACACCAGATTGGGATCCTATACAGACATAAGCATTGCCTACCCACTCAGGCCCTACATCTCGCCAGAATCGCCTCTGTCCTATCTTTAGTCGACTATGGCATAACGATTTAAGAATCTGCCGACCAAATGGCCCTACGCAGCATCAACATAGCTCTCAATAAAGCCTGCAGACTGGTCACTGGGAGTGACAGGGCACCACACATGTGAGCTTTACAAATGTGGACTGGCTCACCTTTGAAGGCAGACTTAAGTACCACACCACAATCCAAGCCAAAAAAATACTCATGAATCTAGCACCCAAAGGCCTCCGCCCTCATCTGGACAGTCCCACTCAGAAGAGCCTCTAGATGCACCATGGGCACCTCTCTCCTAGTCCCCCAGTAGGCCTCCCTAGGACAAAGGTCCTTCTGATACCGAGCTCCCTCTGGCTAAATAGCCTACCAGCCTCTATCTCCCTAGCCCCAGTCTTGGCCAATTTAAAATGGACCTCAAGAACCTCTTCCTTGTTTCAGCTACCTGTTACTGCAACCATAACACCTCCACCATCCCCAAACACAAAGGAAGCCCAATGCTAGCAGTCAATATAGTGCCAGCGAATGTAGAAAATCCGTAATGGTAGGGATAAAAGGCTAACCTTACTCCTTGATGGCTTCCTCAGGTCCCTCAATTCCAATGTATATAAAAATTGACTCAGGGTTCAGGTTAGGACCCCCGAACCTGTAATCTACCTTGTGGTCACAGCAAGGACCACAAATCCACTTCAGGATCCTAGACACAATGTATATACTGTGCCTATGTATAATGCTAGTAAATGCTATGTTTGTGCTTTCTGTACTGACGTGGAGCCTTTGCAAGGAGTCTTTGACTCAAAGGATTGTAATTCCAATTCTTTTCAATAAATAAATAAATATACAGACAGGCAGTTCAAGTCTATTCTTAGAAGTAAGCTACTCTATGCTGAGTGCACAGGTCGGCAGAAGAATTTCAGGAACTCATACTTGGATAGGGTAGGGCCACCAGAAGGAAAGGCTTTGTTGAAGATGTGCTTGAGTGGCAGCCTGAGAGGGCTTTGTCATTGGAGGTGGAGGGTTAGTGGTAAGGGATGGGGATGGGGAGAAATAGGAAGGGAGAGGTCGAGGAGGCTGACAATGAAGGGGATGGGGTAGTACAGGTGGGGGTGGATAAGGTGAGGGCAGTAATATGTGGGGTGGGGTGGGGTGGGGTGGGGCTGGAGGAGGAAGCAGATAATGGGACCAAGGGGAGGGGCAGGGGTGGGGGGCGAGGGTGGAGGGATAAATCTATAGTAATGTTGCAGTGGGAGGTTGGAGGGATGTTTAGCGACATTCCAAGTGCTTGAATTAGAGTGTTCAGGGGACTCTCAGTTGTTAGTATAGAGGTTAGGTTGTGCTGGGGCACTCACATACACAAGTGAGGAGCTAGGAGTGCTTGGATACCAGCTTTGAATTTTGACCCTTGCTGCATTCAGTAAGGTCAGGAGGGAGATAATTTACCCACTTGGGTCCTCTATAGGAGTGAGATCTCTGGGCTATTGAGGAACACTTAAAAGGTACCACCAGCCTCCCCTTCGATGAACTTTGTACTGATAGTTGGTTGATCTAGTTTGAATAGACAAGAGGTGGATTCAGGAGCTAGCCCGACATAGCTTTCTTTGCCAGAAGGCAGGCCTAGTATTGAGCCCTGAGGTGGAGGAGTAGCCATCCAGTTGCTTTGTAGAGGTTACAAGTGTGTTTCCAGTGACCTGCTCCCAGGACCAGTCAACATGCTTTTATTAAGAAGGGTTTTTACTTTTTGAGGGCTGTGTCAGTTCCAGCGCCGAGATTATAAGGCCATAGTCTATCCTAGATAGGATTGTGCTGGTTGTGACCAGCTTTAGGGCCTCAGGGGCATGTAGTGACGGTGTCTATAGAGAAATCCTAGTTTTGCATTTGCGGTTTTACCACATGGTATACATGAGTTGTGAATGAGAGGGCATTATCCATGTGAACCCCAAGATATTTAAAGGTCTCAACCTGCTCCAGTATATCCCCTTTGCTGCTCTGTACCTGCAGTTTCCCAAATTTCTTTCAGTTCTGAGGAACTGTAAAAAGCATGCTCTTAGTTTTTTATAGTCAAGCAGCAATTTATTATTAGAGAACCACACTTCAAGCCTGTGAAAATTTGCTTCCAGTTCATACACATCATCAGCATATAACACAATGTGCGCTGGGCAAACTAAGGGCAGGGGTTTATGAAGAGGTGAAAAGGCGGCCCCAGTATTGAGCCTTGTGGGACTCCAAGACTCACCTCTCTTGGCCCAGAGAGAGTGCCTTTGATTTTGAAGCATTGAGTCCTGTCTGAGGCGGTAGCTCTTGAACCATGTAACCGTGTCTATGGACAGGCCTATTGAGAGTAGGTATTGCAGGAGGAGCTGATGGTTGACGGTATCAAATGCCTTTGTGAAGCCTATAAAAAGATTCTACTGCCAGACCATCATCACAGGCATTGTAAATTTTAGTGGTGAAGTCAACCAGGGCTGTGATTGTGGAATGGTCTTTATGGAATCCATGTTGCTGGGCACAGAGAAGGTTGTATTTCAATAAGTAATCCGTGAGCTCACTGGAGACAACTCGTTCAAGGGCTTTAGACAGGTGAGGGAGAATGGAGTGGGCCTGTAGTTAGACAGACTGGTGGTATCCCTGCTTTGAAAACGGGGTGACAAATGCCTTCTTTCACTTGTCAGGAAACACTCCTCACCTTAGTGAGGCATTGAAAACTTTAGTAAGTGGATCCACCAGCTCATTTACTGTAAGTGCCACCAGCTTCATGTCAACAAGGTTGCTTCCATCCTTGTCTTCAATAGTATGTGCTTAACATATTTGATGGTGTCATTTCTGTAAGCTGCTTGAAGTAGAAAGAGGGGATTGCCCTTGGCTGAGTGAGGTGAAGGGGTGGCAAGGTCTAGATTTATAGTTGAGGGGTCAGGTAGTTGCTAGGAAGTACCAAGCTTAGATCTGTGAAAGCCAGGTTGAAAGCGTAGCTATGTCACCTGGTTCCTGAAGTGTCCCGTGACAGTGACTATTAGCCCTGGTTGCGCTTTTAGACGGTTTCCCTGAAAGTGATTTCACAGAGTCCCAGAACTCCTTCCCATGTCCCCAGCTCCTTTTAGTAGATCATTCTAGCAGGTTGCCTTAGCCTGATGGATGAGTTTTGTACATTTGTTTCTGGCAGTCTTATAAGCAATGAGATCTGCCAATTTGCATGTTGCTTTGGCCTAATGCCAGAGATTATCCCTTTCCCTGCATGAGCTCAAGGAGGGAGCCTGTAAGCCATAAGTTAGTAGCCCCTCTAGTTTTTTAGTTTTATAGGGGGCAAAGATGTCACAGGCCTTATTAAACATTGTGACGAGGAAGTTAAGGGCTTGGTTGCCAACCTCATCTCTGTTGCGTGAGCAACCAATCCGAAAGCTTTAAATATTGCACAAAGTAATCCAGTTGCCCAGGTCTCAGGGAGCAATTTCGCAAGCCCTGGAAGCACTAATTCTGGTCTTATTTGACCATGTGCACATTACTGGAGAGTGATCACTGAGGGTGCTCTGGGCAACTTGCAAGGAGCCAATCAATTGGTTATGTGGCTGTTTTGTAATTAAATCTGGTAGCTTGTGTGACCAGTTAGGTGAGGCAGAGACTGGATACCTGATCTTGAACTGCAAGGGCATCATGGGACAGCCAACTGATGTTGAAATCACCAACAATAATATGCTCCCAGTTGTGCTTTAACTGTTCCAGGTTGCTTAGTACTAGTTGAATGCCCATTTTATGGGTGCCAGGGGTTATGTACACAGTGGATAGTAATAACACTTTGTGTTGTTGGCCCAGAGTGAGTTTTATCGCTCCTCCTTGGTGTGAAAACTACTAGGCAGTAGTTTGGCATTTTTTTTTTTACCAGGAGAGACACACCAAGCTGAAACTTGTTCTACAGGGCGCACCTGTGGAGATACAAGGAAATTAAGTGACTTGCTCAGGGTCACACAGTATGCAAGTGGGGGCTGTGGAATTCAAACCAAGTCTCCAGATTTGCAGCTCAGGGCCTTAAACCACTGCACTATACTGCCTCCTGTGGTATTTATGTCACTTTTCACGAAACTAAGCATCCTCCACCCTGCTTGGTCAATCTGTCCTGATGGAACACTGTGTAGCCGTTTAGGGCAATGGTAGCATCACTGACCTTAGGTTAGAGCCAGGTTTCGTGAAGAGCTATTACATCTGGTTGAAGTAGCTCCACCCAGACCTGGAACTGTGGGAGTTTGCTAAGGAGACTGTGAATGTTTAATGAGACTATTTTGTGTGACCCAGTCTCATGTGTGGTCTAGCAAGAGTCAGCCCTAGGTTTGGGTGGACATCTGCAGAGATTAGTAGCAGTATTAGTAGCAACTTTCTTAGTATGTGAGCCCAGTGTACCCAGCTTAGCCCTGTTTGTTTTACTCTGTGAGGCTTTAGGAGTGTTAGGTGCAGCCACGGTGGTATGGTTGTATAATAAGGCAGCTATAGGGATTCTGTGAGGTACAGAGGGTTTGTATATATTGGGGAGATTCTAAAGTCATGTTTTAGGCATAACTCAATCGGTACCTCTTGACTTAAACCCAAAGGGAAAGTGTAACCAGGACTAGAGACAGGGTTAGTCTTGGGTCCAGTACTTTTTAAGCCCACCTCCAGCACAAGATAGGAGATAAGGAGGGCCAGTAGCCCCATTCTTAGTGGTGTCATTATTTGTGTGTGTGTAATAGGTAGGGGCCTTTTCATTCAAATCATGATTGCAGCACCAATATAGGGTTACAGTAGATTTGGAAGTGTATTAGTGTGGCACGAGATGGTTGTGAGAGAAAAGAACAGCAAAAAGACAACACGAGAGAGAACCCTATATCCAACAGTAGCAGGGTAGCTGAGCTGTGGGTGGGAGATCTAACATCCAATAGTGGCAGGGTAGTCGAGAGAAGGAGGAGCTTGTCACGTGTTTGATAAGCCATGGGGCGTGGGTGGGCAGGAGGGTCGAAAATCTCCCTAGACTTAGGAGGCTTGAGGCGGGAATTTAAAGCTGCTACCTCTCGCTGAGATGCCACCTCACCGCTTCAGTACCGACTGGTAGTCACTGTGCTGAGAAGTCAGACCATAGCACTACTGAGGGAGCTGAGTGGGAGCCATAATTCCTTGGCTGCTGCACCATGCGTTTCCCTACCCTGAATCCCCCAAGAGAAAGTTCAGAGTTTCCGTGTAGGGCAGTAAGGAGCCAAAAGAAACGGCATTCTCCAGTGGTCACAGGCAGCCGGGACCTGTACCCAATCACAGGCTGACTGCCGGAAGGCTCATCCAGTAGCCATGGAGGAGATGTGAAGAGGCAGCCAATAGTATTGGCGCCTTGATTCTTTTCGTACCTGAGTTGGCAGTGTCTTCTAGGCGGGTCTGAAGTGTGAAGTTGCTGGGCGGCCAGGTAGAGCCTAAACCACAAGTCGAGGGATGGCTTGATGCCCGGTCAGGGTGACCTGGAGTATAATCTTTAAGTGAGAAAGTGACACTTAGTTATATGATCCCCATAAACTATAAGAGGCAGACTAGCCAAGGGTAGAAGATGTAGCCCTCTAGTGGCTAGAAGTTATAAGCTGCTAATGGAAAAGTCAATACTGGGAAAAACCTGTGCTTACTTAAAAGAGCCTTGTGCCTATAAATAAAAAACACCAAGCGGGTGGGTGAGTAGGCTGGCTGGCAGTCGGGTGGGTCATCGTGGAAGAGCCACCAGAGAAGGCGAGCTCCCACAGGAGAAGTTGGAGGTGGATGGCCATTCAGGGCAAGTGGCCTGTGGGTCTCTGGGCTGGCTGGCAGTCAGGCAGGTCGCCGTGGAAGCACCATCGGAAAGGCGCAGCTCCCATGGGAGAAGTTGGAGGTGGACACCCATTCAGGGACAGTGGCATCATATCATACAATATCCATGTCTACATCAGCCCTATATTAAACTGAGGTAGCAGCCATTTTACGAACCCTGAGACAGAAAAGAGCTATGATGGCTAGAAAAGGTGCGTGTTGTAGTTTTCTTAACTGTGACATCACGTTCTACTTCAAGGTTCTATCATAAGACCATGAAGTAGCACAACTGTGGTATGGCTTAGAGTCTGCGTGAGGCAGACACTGACTGATAGAAAATTATACCTTGTGAGTTTAAGACTCTTTTAAGGAGTGCTAGATATAGATTTCATTGCATTTAACTCTGTTTAGCCTTGTCTGTTTCTGCTGGAACCACTGTATTTCCTGCAACTTACTGATTTGTGATCCATTCTGGGTCTGCTAGCTAGAGGCTAAGTGTGTATATCTAGCATTCTTCTCCCAGCTTTCCAGGAATATGTTGCTGCTGGATTCACTGTGTTGTTTATTGATTCTTAGGGCAGTGTTTTACAGTTTCAGCTGGAACATATTGTTGCACGTTAACCTGCTGCTGATACTTCTTGTGCTACTTGTTTTCTCACTATCTCCTGCAGCCTGGGCCAATTTAGCAGCCTAGGCCAGGGGTCTCCCAAAAAAAAAAAATCAGGCTCAGGTTTCCTCTTCCCACCCTACACTCTGTATTTAATCCTCCTTCTCAGTGCTTTCTTCCTCAGCTCTTCCTGCAGCTCAGGCTTCTGGGAGCAGCCAGCTTTCCAGGAGCTCTTCCCCATGACCTGTTCCACTGCTTCTCCTGTCTGACATTAGGCTCTTCCCACAGGGGTGGTTGCACTTTTATACCTGAAAAAACTCCACCACATGTGTCCCAAGGTTCCTTTGTTTGAATCCAATAATTGTTGAGAAAGAAAGGGAGAAAAACAGAAATAATTACTTTCTTTGGGTTGAGTGAGAAACTGTTTGGTGACTTGGTGCACTTTTATACCTGCCAGAACATATCAGCTCACTTTTGCCCCCTCCCTTCTCCTCCTTTTGTGACTCCTCTTAAACAACTACTGCACACTTCCTCTCTGCTCAAACTCCCCACCTTTGCAATTCTCTGGCTGCATCTATTATAGGCCTGCTGATACTGAATGATTTGTCTGCATCTGTGCGCTTGCCTGATCAGTAACAACCATCCTCCTTCACCAGCAACCATAGGCCTATGGGCCTCCCCAGTCATGGTTAGATGCAAATTAACTTCCATGGGCCCTCACTTTTGCTCTCCTAACCCTGAATGTTGCCTGCTCGGCCTCTTCCTGTATTCCCTCTCCTTCTCACCCTCCCACTGGCTCCCCTTACTGCACTCTCTTCCTGTTTTTGCTTCTTGCTGGTGACATTGAAAGTAACCCTGGCCCTATTAACACACCCATTGACCATTCCAACACTACCTGGGCCAGAACTACAGGGCTAAGAGTTGCCCACTTGAACATCTGTAGCTTCCTTCCAAATTCCCAGACCTTAAAGTCTGGTTTCCCTTATAAGCCTTGTGAACGCAGGTGCACAGAAACCTGGTTGAAATCTCACATCTCTGATGCCACTAACCTATTGTCAGGCTACTTGTTACTTTGCTTAGATAGACCCAGTAAAAGAAGTGTGATGGGTGGCTTTGTATGTCAAGGAGCCCACCACAGCTATCATTGTTCGCTGCTCTGACCACCTATCCCCAACGAATGGCTCTTTGCGAACTAACCCTGGGTTCTTTAAAAAATTCTATATGGGTTGTTGCTACAACCCACCAGCTGCGGCATCACTGGCTAATCAAACCTCCTGGATGGTCTAGGTCAACTCACACCTGACAGGAAACTACATTATTTGGCGACTTCAACCTTAATTGGTTAAGTGCCCAGGAACCGGATTACTCCAACCTTCTAAAGGCACAATCTTCTACAAACCATCTCCATCCCCACCAGGCACAACACCCAAACACATAACCACTCCTTGCTTGACTGGATTGCCACTAATAGGGAGGACATGGTCCTTTAGGCAGGAACACTGTTGGATTCTATCGTGACCACTCCCCACACATCATCTAGTCCACCAAGATCAAATGCCCCCAAAACAAAAATACCTGTCCTTCAGAAACTTTAGCTGCCTTGACACCACCAGTCTCCTTGAGAAAGTCAGAGTGGTGAAGTGGCCTGCTCTCTACTCCCTCTCTGATGTATCATCTGTAGTTTGCTTTCTCGGATGCCCTCCTCCAGTACAGGACTGTCACTTCCCACTCACTACCTGTGGGGTGAGGGGCTGTACCCTCTGGATCACTAAAGAGTTGCTGGCTCTGATGAAAGAAAGGACAGCAAGTGGACAACCATAAAATGCCCCCCAACTCTGGAATGAATACAGGTGCCAATGTAACACCTGTAAACAAACTGCCAAACAACTGAAACGTAAATTCTACCTTAACTTACAAAGAGAGACAGCCTTAGTGACCACCGACACTTCTGGGCCTCTATTGGTTTCTTACTTAATCCTCAGACCCATTGCCTAGTCTCTCAACTTACAGCACTGATTACTACAGGGGTAAGTCAGTCTGAACTTCTGGATAAGCTTCAGAGGGTTTTGACAGCACTGAGGAGTGGTTCACCAGATTGGCTAGGAATAATTCTGAGCTGACCATACTTACTTTAAATAAAATAAAAGTTAGAACAAGTGACAGAGTATCATTATTTGGGAATAATATATGATGCTGAGTTAAATTTTACTCAACATATCACTAACATACTTAGTAATAATAACAGGAAGCTAGGAGCACATAGACATACTTCTAGGTGTCTAAACTTAGGAACTAGAAAGACCTTGGTTAAACAAATGGTTTTACCCGAATGGAGTAGGTAGTAATATATACAGGGTAGCGAATAAACGGATGTTATTAAGTTAGACAAGGTCCAGTATGGACTAGCTAGATTTAGTTTAGGATGTAGTTTATACGCATCACTATGATATGCTTAAGAGAGTTGGGTGCATACCCTAGACATTAGAAATAGTATGGCTTGGTTAAAAGCAACTTCACAGGTTTTTGTAAAATTTCCTTTACATTATATCTCAGTTACAGCTTTGGGTAGGAGTAAAACATCAACCTGAGTATTAAATAGAACAGTATATGAAAATAAGATGTTTATTACCCTGCACAGGACTAAGTATGGAGCCAAAATACTGAGACATCAGGCTTCTGTTCTTTGTGAATGGGTTACCCCATTCCCACGCATTACTACTTCACATGGTGTATTCAACTCTATGTTGAAATCTACTATTTCTAGGTATAGCAACTGTTAGTATATTCCACAAGTTTTGTAATCATATTTGTATAGCTTGTGATGTATGTTCATGTATTTGTGTTTTTATATGCAGTATTGGTTGTGTATTGCTGAACATCTTAACAGGACTGTCTTGTAACCAGAGTATTCTCCCTTATGAAATGTACTTACCCTGTATAAAATAAATGTTTATTATCTGTCTATCTATCTATCCATCCATCCATCCATCTAGCTATCTAACCTCCCCCTCTGGCCCTCTGACTGACCCCTCAGAGGCTGCACAGGCCTTCAACAAGAAATTTACTGACCTAATGGCATGCCTCAGTAAACTTCCCACCCATCCGCCTCCTCAGCCATGAGGGACTTGCTAAGTGCTCCCTCCTGCTGACACTCCCCCTTCTACTTTAGAGCCATCTGCCTAAGTGATGCTCTCAGCTCATGAAGACCCTCCCCAGCCCTGGCATTGATGGTGTTTTCCCCTCTTTAATAAGACCCATCTCTTTGCTATCATAGAACCCCTCACCTTCATTTTTTTTTTTGTAAATACAATCTTTATTAACTTTTACTTTTTTTTTCATCCAATAGGGTACAAGCAGTCAGCAGTGCATTGAATACAGTTAATCATGTAGACTTAGATACAGTTTGTTAGGGACTTAGGCACGAGGAACAGAAATAACAGTATACATGTTCAGCTTTTAATGGTTAAAAAGTAAAAGGGACACCACCTGCACTAGGGGACAAAATTTGGATATTTAGCCATGATGTATATAATCTATCTGTTCCATCACGGAGGACATTGCTCTAATCTATCATTGAAGAGGAATGAGATCCTCTCAGACTTATATATGATGTTGACTATGTCCCTCCCTCCATTCCTAGTGTAGGAACCTGGGCTGTGCGCCAATGTCTTGTTATTGCCTTCTTGGCATGCCAGGAGGACAACACCAAGGAGAAATCGCTTATGTGAGTCTCTGAAATCCTGGGGAGTATATGCAACATAAATAGTTCTCCAGTGAGGGGACCACCTGACCAAAGAGGGCTTCCAGCTCCAGGCTCACTGGTGTCAAAATGGTTGTAGCTTAGGGCATAACCAGAAAATATGTGAGTGGTGAGCTGAAGGGTGTCTCAGTGGTGCCAGCACTGAGCAGAGCCTGTTGGGAGGTAGTGGGAGGTAATAGTCGGTGTACAGAAGTACCTGATCTGAAACTGCCAGGTGAAAAGACACCAGTTATGGGAGAAGGTAAGTTTAGACATAGCAAGGCAGCTTGTGTTCCATAGTTGAGGTATATATTCACCCCCAGTTCCTCATTCCACTTATCAATAATTAACCTGGGTGTCACCAATTGTATCAATGAGGACCTTATAAAAGGTGGAGATTGCATGCAGTATCCCCATGGAGAGGAGGAGACCCTGGAGGAGGTTGACAAGAGGGGACATCCCTCTGGACTGAGAGCTGCAGCAGGGAGGGAGTAGTGATAGTATCTCAGCTGGGCGTATCTGAAGAAGTCCATCTGGTGAAGCTAGTGGGACCTGAGCAACTCCTGAAATGATTTAAAAGTGGAGCCACTCAAAAATTGTAGAAGGAAGAGGAGTTTCAGGTGGCCCCAATCACGAAATGTATGATCTACACAGGCGGAGGGAGTTTTCCAGCAGGACAATCGGGCAGAGTATCATTAAAAATGGTTTTAACAAGAATTGCTTGCAATCATGTTCCATGTTCTAATTTGGTGTTGGATCCAGGGGTTACAGGGGCCTCACCACATAAGTAATGTCCTGGTATAAGGTGGCCCTGATAAGATCATCGAAGAAAAAGCCTCCTCCTCTCTCTCTCTCTCTCTCTCTCTCCAGAGTGCAGGGGATGCCCTCATAGCGGATAGACAAGAAGACAAGGTGGGAGGCCCAGTTATAGAGTTTTTAGGTTAGGGAGGGCAAGCCCTTCCGTGTTTCTTGGGGAGCAAGAGAACAGAGAACTTTACCCGGCATTTACCTGACCAGATGAATTCAAGATCACTTTATTCCACATCGGAATAATTTAGTTGGGATATGTAGGGTACTTTTTTGAAAGAGATAGAGGGCCTTGGTAAGACCACCATCCGGATCACCTCCACCCTCTTTTATAGGTTCAGTGGGAGATTTTCCATCTGGTCAGGTCTTGTTGGAGCTGGGTATAAAGTGGTCATACTTATTTTGCATGGTGCTGTGTGGATTGTGTGACAAATACATGCCCAGATACTTCAGCTTGTCAAGGTCCCACTGGAACGAATAGGTCAGTTTAAGGGACGGGGGTGTAGTGAAACACAAGGGCATCGGTTTTGGAAGTATTTAGTTTGTATCCTGAGCATGCCCCAAAGGTATCAAGAAATTTAAAGACTACAGGAATAGATTGTGATGGCCTGAGAAATAATAGGACATCGTCCACATATAAAGTTATACAGTGTTTGTCCCTTCCACATGCACACCTGATACCAGGGGACAGTCTAATTGCCTGGGCCAAGGGTTCAATAAAGATAGCAAAAGTCCGGGTGATAGGGGGCAGCCTGTCGGGTCCCCTAAAGAGGGTGAAATAATTGGGTGATGGCCTGAGACCTAGACACATGCCTGGGGGAGGCATACAGGGCCTTATGGTGGAAATGAAAGAGGGGACCCCATCCTGTGCATGGTAGAGAACAGAAAGGGCCAGGAGACCTGTCAAAAGCCTTCTCAGCATCTAGGCTGAGAAGGACAGAGGTTTTGGGACTACATTGCATGAACTAGATGGAATGCTCTAGGTGTTGTCAGTTGTGGATCTGGAACTGACAAAATCTGTCTGGTCAGGGTCAGTCACAGGACATTATCAACCAATGGGCCAAGATGGACATAAGGAATTTATACTCCATATTTAAGACTGAAATCGGTCTTATGAGCCACATGATAGGGGTCTTGCCCTGTTTAGGAATAAGAAAAACTGCAGTTTATGACCAGCTGATTGGGGGTCAGAGGTCATAGAAACATAGAAACATAGACTTTGACAGCAGATAAGGACCACTTGATCCACCCGGTGTGCCCATTTCCTTCCTATTGGATAAGCTGCAGATTCTAGTTAACCAACAGCCTACTTCCTGCAACCCCCCACTACAATTGCCTTATGTCTGTCCTGTGCATGTTTGAATTTCCACTGTTTTAGACCAACAACCTCCCCAGGAAGGCGGTTCCATGCATCCACCACTCTCTCGTGAAAAAAATTTCCTCACATTCAGGTCCCTGAATGACTTCATTTAAACCAGTAACAGAAGTGGGTTAACTGTTTGCATCACACATTTATAAAATTCTGCCCCATATCCATCAGGGCCTGGGGCCTTCATGGTTTTAGCTCTGGAGATGGCCACTGCCAGTTCCTCAGGTGTGATTGGGGCTACCAGGCCTTCTTATTGGTCCCGACTTAAACCTGGGAGATGTAGGGATGACAGAAAGGTATTAACTGCCACAGGATCCTCAGGTTGCTCAGGGAGTAAAGGGTTTTATAGTAATCACAAAAAGCTTGGGAAATGCGGTTGAGCTTAGTATGAACTATCCCTGTAGAAGGGTACTTGATGGCAGCTATAGTTGATTGTTTGCGTTGCTTGTGGAGGTGGTATCGCCAACAGACGGGAGGCCCAAAGGCCTATCTCCCGTACTGCTGTCTCAAAAAGGACAGGCGTTATCTCTGTCTGCTGACTGCATAGAGCATCCAGGTCTCTTTTTACTTGGTTAAATTGGGTGCTAACTGTATGATGCCCCTGCTGATGTGCAGTCTGGAGGAAATGGAGGGTCTGGTCTAGTTGTGTGCATCTGGAGTTTTGAATTTTGCAAGGGTTGCCGTGTATTTGATTAGGTGACCTCGTGATGACCGCTTTCAAGGTATCCCATCTGATGGGGAGACACCAGAGTCAGCATTATCCTCCAGAGTCTCCTCTATCCTATCCCTCAGGAACTCTCTAAAGGTTTCACTCTTGAGGTGGATCGGATTGAACCGCCAAAGGGTGTTACGCCACTCCATCCCCAAGTCCCAGGAGGTTACCAGGAAGCATGATCGAGTGGGAAATATCTCCCACTGAGGCATCCACCACTGCCTTCAGGAATTCCAGCTCAGTGTAACAATGATTGATACAGGTATAGATATCATGTGCTGCTGAATAAAATGTATATTTTCTACCCTGGGATGGAGGATCGCCACATCGCGCAGCCAACTCCCTAACAAAGCTTTCAAAATTTATGGGTGCTGGTTGTTTTCCCTAGAGCTATTTGTGGAGTCTAGGCTAGTGCTGGGAGTTATGTTAAAGTCTCCTGCCACGATTAGTGTCCTATGGGTCAGCTCGACTATCTTGTTCAGGAGGTGACGGATTGCAGGTGTGTTAGCACCGGGGGTAAGTATATGTTTGCTAGGGTTACCTTGCAGCCCTGTAGCAACCCTGCACAATAATCAGATGGCCCTCCGGGTCCACCCATTCCTTAGCAGCCCAGAAAGGGGTGTGGCTGGCTATCAGGATGGCGACCGCCTCCTTCTCCCTCCCACGCAGAGGAAAAACCTGATTGAATCCTCTACCTATCAGTTTCTTATGTTCATCAGCTGACATGTGTGTCTCTGAATATAAGCCAGTTCAGCTTGACTCTTTTTCAGCAGTGACATTATCCTGAATGCTTTATAGGGCTCCCCAACCATTCACATTCAGGAAGTAGAGCTTAAGGTGTTTGCTAGCCATCTGTAATCTTGACAGGTATAAGGAGGTGTTATTTAGCTGAGAAAACAGGTCTTCTGGACCATTACCTATAGCAAGGCCCTGATCTGGGTCCACTGGAAAAAGGTGTGACTGCTTGTTGAAGGGTGAGGGCATGCCTCCAACGGGATCTGAAAAAGGGTAAACAACAGGAGAATAAAACCAACTTAGAACAACTTTTCCATAGGCGTTTGCCAACTGGGCATTGCCAACTAAACTAGAGGTGACTTCCATTGGGGCTTGGTGCTAAAAGCACCGAGTCCCCGGACTTTGCCTGATTCGCCTGTCCCTACCAGAGGGCACTAGACAAAACGCCTATTGGGTGAGAAAAAAGGGGAGATGGTCATGCCTTGGCTCCTCCAAGGCTATGAGTAAGAGCTGATTAGACAGAAAACTATTTTATTATGCTTATGTAGGTAGCCCGATGCACAGTGACACCCACGCTTGACTACTGTGGTCAGGCCTCAATGAGGTCCCAGCCCAACACCCATGTCCTGGGAGACCCTACCCTCCAACTCCTGAAGACAGCTCGATGGACAAGGGAATTGAGTTGTAGATGAACCGTAGGGCTGCCACCTGCATGAAGCGCCCTCAGTAACTGGGGTAGGGAGTCCGACCCCCAGTGTCCTAAAAGTAGGCCCAATGGGCCCAGAGTGTCTGACAATCAAAGTCAAAGCTGGGGAGCCAGGCACCCATCCCGGCTCACTAGTATCTTGCCATGGTCCTGGGGATTTTCTTTGCAACCGCCCGAAGCCTGAAGAGAAGTCCTTTGTGTGGCCTCTCTGGGAGCTATTACTGATACCAAAGATGCAACAAGAGGGTAGGTGCCACCGACCTGTCCGATACCTCACAGTCACAGCCTCTGAGGTCAGGCTGGGAGCCAGTCCCTGCACCCCCAGTGGAAGTCCCATGTCCCACACTTGGCCCCCCTGCACCCATCCAGCGCATGTCTGGGTGGCCACACCCGCAGAATGGAGAGGCAAACCAGCCCCAGAGCACTCCCGGAGGGGCCTGGACATCAGGGATCAGTCAGGCCTAAAGCCACAAGGTAGGTGGGTGGGGTGTACATGACCCTGACCCCGAATATTCCTACCAGGCACACCTGATACGGGCAGAATGAGCTCGAGTGGGAAAGGGGGAGTGAGACAACCACAAGTATCAGGAAGCACTGGGTGGGGTGAGAGAAGAAAACTGGCTCACCTGAAAAACAACGTAGTAGGTACTCTGAATGTCCCTTCATTTAATGGCCTGGGGTGTCGATGTGGTCGGTGAAGTGTCCATTGTCTGCTTCCTCAGGCCAGCCGAATTTGTTGTCTCGAAGCGGCCTTCTTCAATGCTTCTCTCTTGGTGGCACCTGCTTCCAGGCCTTCTGCACCAGTTTTGTTGTGAGGGACGGGTTGATTGTTGCTTTGGAGCCAGTGTAACTGTGAAGCCTCAGGAACAGGAGATCTTGGGCAGCATCTCGACATTTTCGATGTTGCTGACCCTCTGGGAACTGAACCATTAGCTTGGATGGGTACGGGGTCCTAAACTTGAGTTTAGCTTCTCGAAGTTTTTAGGATGGGGCATAGGCTCTGCAGTGTGCAGCTATCAGGGGAATTGTCATTGTCTACATATATTCAGTGATTCTGAAATGTAAGGTCCCCCTGTTGCCACGATTTGTGCAGTATTAACTCCTTCTCTTGGAACCTAAGAAATCTGAGTACCACTGAGCGGGACAGCTAGAGGGCTGGGTTGCAGGCCCAGTGCACAGTGTGCACGATCTATCTCTAGAGTACAGCTGTCAGGCAGGTCTAACTTGGACAGAAGAATTGCTGCAAAATTGTAAGGATTGGTGCCTTCACTGCCCTCCAGGAAGCCCTAAATCCTAAGGTTGTTTCTTCGGTTCTGGGCCTCGGCATCCTCTATCCTATCTTGCATGGCTTGGGTAGTGTGGTGGAGCTGCACCACGTCCCTTTCGCTACAGTCCACGCGGGCATCTGACTGAGCTGCCTGTTCCTCCAGGGAATCGAGACGCCACTCCATTTTCCCAATATCCGTCTCAGAGCGCCACAAAGGTAGAGCAGGTCTCCTTTCAGAAGTCCCAAAGCTCCTGCAGGACAGTATCCATTTGCCTGGAGAAGTCTGGCACCATTGAGAGTTCTGGCTGTGGTGGACCACCATGACTCGAGACCTGGGAGCTATCGCTGTTGGTACCCCATCCTCGCGATCCACCGATTCAGGTGAGAATTTTTCTGGTCTGGCTTCTTTTAGCATCTCTGCCCTGTTTTAAGATAGGTATGCCCCGATTTTGTTTTAAATTGCAGAGTTTAGGAGTTTGGTAGGCCTTGAGGAGATGGAGCTTTGGCTCAAGTTGCTTCTGTGGGAATGATGTCACCGAAGTCCCTCACCTTCATTTTAACCTGGCCTGACCACTTCTTCCATGCCTGATTCCTGGAAGCACACCAAAGTAGTGCCAATATTTAAGGCCAGTGACCACCTTTCTCCAGACAATGACAGGCCCATCTCCATTTCTCCCCACCTGAGCAAACTACTGGAGAAAACTGTGCACTACCAGCTCTCTGAGCAGTTCAGAAAATATAACCTGCTGTGCTCCCAACAACATGGGTTCCATAAGCACCACAGCACCACATCAGCCTTGGCCCACTTCACAAACCACATCCTCAGAAACATGGACTCAGGGAAGGCCACTGGTGCTGTATTTCTGGATCTGAAAAAGGCATCTGCCTTGTCAATCTCTCCTCCTCCAATCCACTCTCCTCCACCTTGGCAGCTTGACTGAGACCTCTTCTTGGCTCAGGAGCTATCTCATGGGCAGAGCCCAATCAGTCAATATTGGTTCAGCCTCCTCCCCTACCCTGCCTGTCACCACCAGGGTCCCTCAGAGCTCCATCCTTGGCCCACTGCTATTTTCCATTTTCATAAACTCCTCCCCATCACGAGTCTATCCTGTGAGGTACTTCTCTACATGGACGACTGTTGTCCTATTCCACAGTGACAAATCCCTCATGAACATTTCCTCCAACTAACCCTTTCTACGGTGCAGCTCACAACTGGTTATGTACTACAGGCTCTTGGTCAACAAAAAGAAAATGAAAGCTATGCTCCTCGGTCCAAACTGTTCCTTACCAACATCTCCAATTCAAATTCCTCACTCCTTGTGTGCACACCGGAAGCACCCCAAATGTTCTCAGCTTCAGATACTTAGGTGTCAACCTTGACTCCTCTCTTAAGTTCATTGAACATGTCAACAACATCATGAGCAGGGTAAACCAGAAACTTGGGGTTGCCTACTGCCAAATGCAGTTCTTGACCTTAGAGGTGCTCTTGCAATTGCCCAAGGTAACCTTCTCCCCTTATAGATCACTGCTCCCATCTATTCCCAGGTGTCCTCTGCTCTGCATTGCAGGCTAAGCTCCATATACATAGCATTTGTCACTTCATGTTACAGTCTCCTTACTCTACTCACCACTGTGACTTGTACCAGTGGCTAGGATGGCTCCCACTACAAGGACGGTTCAACTATGCCCTTGGGTGTGTATTATGACAACACCTCAGAGGAGGCCACCTGTCCCCGTGCTTCTCTCCTCAAGGGCAGAGATGCATTAAGGTGTCTACGTGAATCATCTGCCCCCCCAAGAAGTCCATAGAATATAGTCTGCAATGGGCCATAAAGCCCTTCCCTTCTCTGTCTCTACCTTATGGAATAAGCTCCTGTACTGCTCACGCTCCCTGGGACTCTCCGCGCCATCTTCAAAACCCACCTCAAGCTTGGCTGCTGTCCGTAGCCACATATGTTTGCTCATCAGGGCAATGAGTGCATCCTTCCTCTAATACCCTCCCTGTACAAGTGTCATACCCTTTCAGGAGGCACCTTCACCCTACCTGGTTCTTTTACTCTCCCTTTCCTGCCTTTACCACAGCACTTATTCTATGTAGATGGCATGTAAACCCTTCTATAATATTTTTGTTCTGAAACAGTCTCGACCTGATTACTGACTTGCTTACTGGACCTTATACTCTACTGTAATTAACTGTATGTATTGCTCTACGTACCTTGTTTCTGCAATCGAACTGTGATACCGTTAATTTGCTGTAACTTGTATTTGCTCTACTCAGTGTGCCATGCAAATGTACTGTCATTATATTACCTTGTTTCTATAACGAATTGTGACACCTGTTAATTTACTGTAACTTGTATTTGCTCTACTCAGTGTGCCATGCAAATGGCCTGGGTCGTGCCTGAAATGGTCCATTGGATCAGTGCACCCACTAGTTATCAAAGACATAAATAAATAAATGGTAGTTCCCACTGGATCAGAATTTGCATAAGCAATAAGACATGGCCAGTCAAAAAGCAGAATACTTCCAACCTAGTATTTCCCTTCCCCAGGATGCACCTGTCAGGATGCCGCTGGAGATGACAGGCTCCTTACGGTCAAAGAAATCTTAAATAAATAAATGTCAGCCTGCAGGTAAAGTACTGTTCTCTATATCACACCTAATATGATCAGGTAGAAAACCTTTCAATGAGCTAAAGGAAAAGAAAAGTACTTCAGTAATAACAACTACTGGCTACTTGTAAATATTAATGACCTTTTCTGTCTGCTCTTTTTACTTTTCCCAACTTTGGTAGTATGACCAATGCAATGGAGGCAGTACTGGAATTCCAGGGGCTCTTGCCGAACGCCTCCATAGCTCTGAAGTAAGTCCCTGTAGCTCACTAATCACCTTCCATTGGCTTATAATGGTAAAGGGGTTCTTTTTATAGAGAGGGACCCAAAGCCCCACCCTCATAGCTGCTGCTGAAACTCATTAAGTGTAATTCAAACACTGATCACAAGAGGTGCAATATAGTTCTTGATCACAAAAGGGCAGGTCTAGGGAATAATTTGGTGTGTAGTTCATTATTAGTTTTTGCCTCATCAAAGATGGCAGCCCTAAGTACAAGGATCATGCAAGGGATAAGCTCGAACTGCAAAAAATTAAACTTATCACACAGGAGGACTGTAAGGAAAGGACAGCTACCTAAGAACTTACCATAACAGTAGATCTTGGAGACTCTCTTGCAGCAGGTCACACCTTAGGAACTATAACCGTCAGGCACCAGGATCACACGGAAATATTTCTTGCTAGCAGTCTATCTGGGACTGCCCATACCGACGTAACCTCATCAGCATCTCCTATATAGCCGTGAGGTGGCCCCAAGACTTCCTTAATTCCCCACTGGAGATCATCCAGAGGAGTCCTCGAGGGAACTGAAGGAGAGCCAGAGAGATCTGCCAGAAGGAGCATGGGAAACAGAAGGTTGACCATCCTGGAGAAGGGAGAACAGAAAAGGTGACTCTGAATGAAGGGGAAGGTGGGAAGGACAGATTGACCTGCTGCAAGAGATTCTCTCAAAGATCTACTGTTACGGCAAGTTCTTACGTAACTGTTCTGTCTTTCTTTTGTAACTCAAATTTATTCAACAAACAACTGCTGCAGTGGACAGTACAATAATGATAATCCATAATAAGAATTAATATAAAAGTTATAGGAAGGGCAAATGTCATAAAAGCTAAGATACAAAGCCAATACAATACGAAACAGGTAACTGGGAATTTTTAGTTTCAAGCAAAGATAAAAAAAAAAAACTTTGATTTCGCATTGCCAGCATATGAACAAAAACATGTCCCTGCAATGTGTAACATGAACAAAACATTTGTTTTTCTTACCATCATTGTATGAAAAACATAAAACATTTATAAACCGGTTCAAAGTAAATTGTAGAGGCACCACCAAGGTAAGAAATAACCAATCTTTAACATATGTACTTATGGCCTGCTACCTCCCTCCCCACTCCCCCAACATCAGGTTCCTATCAAATTAAACTCACTAGGGAACCATTCTCCAGAGTGAGTAAAAGGAAGGGACTGGCGAAGGAGGGGAGTGCCCTCAGGCAGATGGGTCCCAAGAGGGAGAAGGAGGTCCGGGAACTGGGGAAGAGAAAGAGGAAAAGGAGAAAGGGAAAGGAGAGGCGGAGCTCTGCTCTCATTTGGTAGGAGGCAACATTTAGTGAGGCCCCATATGACCTGCCCAGCCATCCCACATCAGCCATGGGTGCCAGCAGCCCGCCAACTGTTTTTCATCCCGGAGATATAGGCGGGCTGTCAGGGTTTCCATGTCGGATATTTGATTCACTCTGCTGCACCATTCTGAGAAGGACGGTGGTTCTTTCTGAAGCCAATGTGATGTTATACATTACATCAGGATTAGGGCAATTTACGTTGGGAAGGGCGATACCCACCACTACAGAAAACCCAATCCATAAAGGTGTCTGGAATGTCTGCGTTGCAGTATTTGCCAAACTGCTTCCTTAAGTACAGTCCAGAAACTCACCAATTTAGAGCAACCCCAAAATATGTGCGGTGGGAGCCTCACGTCCCCCACAAGCACGCCAATAAGCTGCAGTGTTTGTTGCATTGAAATGCTGAGTTACTGTGATGGTACCAAAAAAAAAAATGGACCAGCACTTTCCAAAAAATTTCTCCATGTGGGTGAGGAGGTCACCTGCCAACCATATTTGAGTCTCTGCAGCCACCTCAGGGAGATGGTGCAGGATGTATCTGTTTCCAGGCCATATTAATCTTATTGAGGGGTTCCACATCTGACTTTCCAAATCTTTTATGCAAATCGAGATACAGTACGTTTCAATTTTACATTTAGAGTGACCACCTCATATATAAAATTTTTATGATGTTCTTGGCCTATCTAGTAGAGCTACATGATTGGCGCTCTTAGTAAAATGATGGACCCAGAGGTATCTGTGGAAATCTTGATTTCATAATTGATATTTAACCTTCAGGTCCTGTAACAACATACAAGACCCCTGTGCTAGACGTTGGGCAAACGCATCAGCCCCGTCCCTCCCAAATATGCATGTCCCAGGTCCAAGCTAGGGGGCAGAACTCCAAATGGTAGAGGATGAGAGAGAGGGGACCCAGTGGACTGTCTGAGGCCAATCTGTACCTGACCTGACACAACATTTGAAGGATGTGTTTGATCCAAGGGTTGTTTGTCAGACTGATATGTTTCTGTGGGTAGTCCGATAGTGCAAGTGTGAAAAGAGACTGTCCCCACAATCCCATCCTCTGTCATACCAACTGAGTCGAGTCTTTGTTTAGCACAAGTACATACCACAGTCATTTGACTTGCTAAAATGTATCATTTTAAGTCTGGTAGAGCCAAACCCGCCTCGCTCTCTGGGGTGTGTCAAGATTTTATGCAAATATGTGGTCTTGACCTCCCAAAATGAATTTATTAAGCCCCATTGTACTAAATTTCCAGTATGAAAGGGGAACTGGTAGTGGCACGTGGTAAATAGAAATAAAACCAGGGTAAAATATTCATGTTGATCAAGTCGACTCTGCCAGCCACAGTTAATTCTAATAAAGCCCATCTAGCTAGGTCTCTCTGGACCTCTCCTCAGAGTTTACAGTAGTTAATATCAAAAGTTGAGACCTATTAATGGAAATCTATGCCCCCCAAGTACCATATTTGGTTGTTTTTGCCAGGCAAAGGAAAAAGTGGATTTAAAACCAGGAGGACAAGATCCACTTAGCCTCAGAGTTTTGATTTATCAAAATTGATTTTGTACCTGAAACTCAGTCAAATCTCTCGAGGAGGGCTAGCAGATGAGGAACAGACATTTTGGATGACCCACAAAAGATGGCATCATCCGCATAGAGTGCTATTTTATGCTCAATACCTCCTGCCAATACCACATGATCTAGGCATTCTGGCAGAGCACCACTGCCAGAGGTGCCAAACACAGTGCAAACAACAGGAGACAGAGCGTATCCTGTCTGGTACCATGGGACTGTTCTATCTTCTTTGAGGATATCTCTTGCAGCAGGTCACACCTTAGGAACGAGTCCCAAGCAGTATTGTGAGGAGACCAGATTGGGTGGCTGGAAAACAGGGACCTATGAAAGGAGACCCTGCAAAACAGCTAGGGTGAAATTTTCCCACTTCTAGAGGCAAAGTCCAGACTGTAGTGCCTTGTGAAAGTGTGGACAGTACTCCAGGTGGCAGCAGCACAGATCTCAGCTGTGGAAACCCTCTGAAACAGGCAACAGAGGTGGCCACGCATCTGGTCGAGTGGCCCTTAACAGCCCCAGGAAGTTCCTTACTGTAATTCCTGTAACAGAAAATACAGTTAGCCAACCATTTGGATAGACACTGTTAGAACCTGACATGCCCTCTTTCCCAGGGGCAAATAAAACAAACAACTATGAGGTCCTCCTGAAGCCCACTGTCACGGAGAACATAATATCTAAGAATTCCATGTACATCCACAGTATGGAGCAATGCTTCCCTGGATTGGCATGCTCCAGCTAATAAACAGGCAGGTGGATGACTTGATTCAGGGTAAACTCAGACACCACCTTCAGTAAGAACTTAGGGTTGGTGCTTAAAGGCACCCTGTCTTTATGACAAATCAAATTAGGTTACTCAGACATGAGTGCCTGTAGCTCGGAAATCCTTTGAGCAGAAGTAATAGCAACTAAAAATAACACTTTCCACGACAGAAAGCATAGCTTGCAAGTCACGCTGGCTCAAAAGGAGCCAAAGTAAGCTTTTCTAAAACAAAATTCAAGTCCCACGTCAGGACAGGTTTACAGATGGGAGGCTTCAAGTGAAGAATGCCTCTCAGAAATGTACAGGCCATGTCTAACTGGGTCTCCGTTATGGTCCTAAATGGGCGCGTGAAAGGCAGATATGGTGTATAAGTGCATCTTTGAGAAAGTATTTCAGTCCTGCATCAGACAAGGCCAGTAAGTACTCTAGAATCTGGTTCACCGAACAGATGAAGGAACCAAGTGATGGAAGCTGCCCACAAAGCAAAACGCCTACACTTCATAGAATAAGTTGACCTAGTGAAGGGTTTTCTGCTGGCTACCATGGCGTTGGCCACTTTAGGGGAGACACCAAACCTGGCAATGGCTATGTCTTCAGGAGCCAGGCATGCAGTGAAGAGATGGAAGGTTTGAATGGATGAGTGTTCCCTATTTCTGTTACAGCAAGCCCGGCACAGGGGAAGGGGCACTGGAGGCTCCACTGCTGACTGCTGCAACAGTGGATATCAAATCTGATGTGACCAAAAGGGAGCCATCAGAGTCACACCTTCCATCTGGAGCTTGATTAGCACTGTTTGAATCAGAGGAAAGGTGGGGGAGGTGTACAGGAACCTCCCTTTCCAAGAGAGCAACAATGCATCTCACCAGAAAACTCCAGGCTCTGGATTGAGCAAGCAGAAAAGCAGCAGTTTTCCATTGTGTGGGGACACAAAAGGTCCAACTCTGGATGCTCCCACTTGTTGAACAGGTTTTCTATGACCGAGGTCAGCAGTTCACTCGTGCAGCCAGGACTACGACCCTATTGAGCCTGTCTGCCAAGGCATTTAGACACCGGAAAATGGACAACCAACAGCTCTAAGCCACAGTCCAGAGCCCAGTACCAAACCCTCATCACCTCTTTGCACAGGGGGGTAGGTAGGTGCCCTGTTTGTTGATGCAGTGCACTACACTGATGTTGTCCATCTGCACTAACAGATGACATTGGACAAGTGGCACTGGAAGACCTGCAGGCCATACAGGACAGCTCTCATCTTGAGGACACTGATATGAAGGGAGGTCTCGAATGGAGCCCATGTCCCTTCAGTCTGATAATGACTCAGACGCTAACTCGGCTGTCCCTGAGGCATCCGCTGTGAGGATCTGATGAGAGGAGGGAATGAGGAAAGAACTCCCTTGAGCAAATGGCTGGATTCCATCTACCACAGCAGAACCGTCTTTATCAGTGATGAGACCAGAATCTTCTGCTCCAAATCATCAGTTCCCTGGTCCCAATGTACCCACAAAGTCCACTGAGGAATGCATTTTGCAGTCGTGCCGGAGGAACCACAGCAATGGCTGCTGTCATCAGGCCCAGCAGTCGGAACTATGTCCTGACTGTGACATAGTGACTGACTGTTTTAGAATTCCGGCTCTACGATATCAGGCACTCAACCCTGTCTGAGCTGAGCTTGCGGCCGGGCTCCGCCACCTCTTGAGGATCTTCCGTGGTGGAGGAGGGGCAGGCAGGGCCAAGGCAGTTTGGCACCTGCTGGGCTGCTTGGAGTCAGACTTAAGCCACTGGGTGGCATGTCTAAAGGGCACACTCTGTCCATTCTTCTGGTGAGTGCAGTAGAGTGAATAGAATACTGGTTCTCCCGAGGCCTGAAGGCCATAGATAATGTCCTGCACTTCTCTCCCAAAGAGCTTGTACCCATAAAGGGAGCATTCAGGATGGACTTGGACATCAGAGAAGCCTGACACCACAAGCCAGGAATACTGCAGGCAAATGCCCAGCACGAGGCCCTGGCTGAGACATCTAAGGCATTGTAGGCAACCAGACTGGAGGGCCTGAAGCATCTCTTTGCTTCTCAGGAGCCTCAGGGAAGGACTGGGTGGCAGACTTGCTGTTTCCCAGATGTCATTCTGGTACTTGAACACATGGCCCACATAGTTAAGGACCTTTATAGCCAGTGTGGAAGATGCAAATACCATCTTGCCCATAATATACAGCTCCTAGACTCCTTGTCCAATGGGAGAGAGTTGAGGTGTTGAGGTCTCTTGGATCAATCATGGGCCACGATGATAACTACGGAATCCACCAGGGGGCCCCGAGAAAAAGGGCTTCCCAGAGGGGCCTGGTACACCTTTTGCTCGCCTTCCAGGTCACGGGGATCAGGTTAGGTCTGTGCCGAAGCAAAATCCATAGCATTCTCTATGCATCGATCATAGGAGGGATAAGAGGATAGGAATCTGGCAGGATTAGGTAGTCAACCAGGTTCCACCCGATAACATCTTGCTCTGCGGCATTGAACCCCATGGTGGCCTGCAATTGCTGCATCACAGCAGTGAAGGAGGGATCATCCAGGGGAGACCACAGGGTGTATTTGAAGGAGTCCTCCGCCTGCCAAGAGAGACCGTGTAGGTGCTGGAGAATCATCCTCATCCAGGAGGAGGAAGTCAGGGTGATAACTGTCATCACCCCTGGCTCAGAGAGGGAAACCAAGGACATTGACAAGCAAGAGGGAGCAGGTCTCAATGATGATGATGCGCTGGTGCCGGCACCTGAAAAGGTCCCACCAGCAATGGGGCCTTTAGTGGGACAACCTTCTGCACAAGGTCCAGGATGAAGGAGAACACAGCCTAGACGCCGATGGTCACCAGCATCAGTAGAATGCCCCATGGGTAGCAATGAGGGTACTGAGGCCCCGCATCGGGAGGGATGGCTGAAGCAGCAACGAGATGGGGCAGGTTGAGGTACCAACTGAGGGATCACATTCCCAAATGTTGCAGGGATGTTCAGAGGCATCAACTGAAGAGGCCTGATGCCCAACGACACATGACTGTCGCTGGCCACAAGCAGGCCAGCATTGCTCCAACTGTGGCCCTGAGGGAGTGAGGGCATTCAGCAAGCGTGGGTGTTCAGCAGGGCAAGGAAGAGCCAGTGACAAAGGACCAGCATCGGTGGAACCACTGGGCCGCCCTGCCAAAGTCCCCCTGTAGCAGACAGGGTGAGGGAGGAGGGAATCATCAGCGGAGTAGCTAAAGGCCTGTCAACAATGAACTACTGCCAGGCTGAGGAGCTCCAGCAGAAAGGGCTGCCAAGGTTGACCCTGTAGCGAGAGGGTCTAGGCAGCAGTGGAGATGCCACCTGTCTGGTCAACAATCCTGTAATGGTCTGCACTGGTAGCCACAACTGAGACCACTCCTGGGAGGACCAATCTTTCAACCAGTGGTGATGCTTCCCGACGACTTGTTCCCAGACCTTGACAGAATGGGAGCCTGAGGACGGGGCTGGGAAGAGGAGCTCCTAGTCTGAAGCTCTTCTCCAAGGCAGCAACCTTCTGTTCCATGAGAAAAGATTTTAGCTCTTTCTGTGCCACTGCTGGGTAGCTTGATTCAGGCCATGGCAGATCTCGCAGGCCTGGATGTCATGGTCAGTGCCAAGGCAGCAGACACAGGCCTCTTGGAAATCCTTATCATAGATCTTCCGTCTGCAGCTGCAGTGATGGAAAAGATATCAGATCCAGGCATAAACGAAAAGAAAAGGAGTCACTTTAGGAAATAAAGTGATTGAAGAACTAGGGTGAGAAATAAAAAATGGAAAGTTCGAGAAGAAAATGGCAGTCGACTTAGCGACAATGTTCCATGGAGTCTGAAGTGCAACGTTCGATGACAGGAAAAAAGAACTGAGGAGGGCATGGGGCCACTCACAGCTGTACAGGAACACCAGCGTGGTGATGTTACCATGGGAAACCCAAGATAGATCACTAGCAAAAATGTTTCTGTGTGGTCCTGGTGCCTGATGGCTATAGTTCCTCAGGTGTGACCTGCTGCAAGAGATACCCTCAAAGAAGATCTTTACAACTAAGGGAGAAATCTTAGCATTGGCCTGAGCACAAGGCTCCCATTCGAACTGTTATCAGGAATGGCTCTGACCCCAAAAACAAACAATGCTATACCACTGTTGTGTCTAGATGATGTAGACATATGCAGAGATATTTTCAGTGATTCTTGTTCCACTTTTTGTTCTACTGAAGCTCAGTCAGCTGTCATGCCCAGCCTATATCACCAGTGTAACTTTCATATTGCTAACCAGAGCTCCAGATAAGATTTTTGGGATGAGTACCTGTACCTCTCATTTTGAAAGTGAATAAGAATTTCAGGTACCAACAATGCTCCAAATAACGTTGGTTGGTAGGAATTTACTCACCAGTTTTAAAACATAGTGAGTAAAACAAAGTGGGATGCATACAAGTGCTGTAAATCTGGCAAAAACTGTTCCTTTTGAATCACCAGTTATGTTATGAAGCACTATTCTTTGGCATGTGGTGTATTTCCAAATGTTGGGTGAGTACTGGTACTCATCAAAAAATATCTGAAGAGTATTCCTAAAATGAGGTGAGTAAAACAGGCTGAGTACGCACCTTATCTGGAGCCCTGCTAACCATATGCATTTGGACTTCCAGTGCCCTCATGTGCACAAGAAAGAGAGGCTAGACCACGCCAGCCTGTATTTGAGTTTCAAATATACTTGATAGCTTTTTTCCATATAGAAAACAAACAACAGAAATAATTCCATCACATTAGGCAAACACCCCTTGGTATTTAGGCCAAATCATATATTCTATAGAGCATTACACCACCAAGGTTTAAACTGAATATGTAGACTTTTTAAACAATTCCAACTGTACCAATACTGAATTAAAACTGTTAGTGACCCAAGAGCACCATGGTTAAGTCTACAAATAATACAAGTTCAGGAAAGGTGGATTTTACTATACTGCGCGCCAGTGTCACAGCCACAATGGAAGCTAAACTGGAAGCTTGGGCAGAAGTCCCATCGTGGCTTTGGCTCTAACTGCCAACTTTGTTTTTATTTTATTTAAATGTGGAAGGGAGCATTTGGGTAGGTCAGGAAAATCTGCCTCTGCTTTCCCCGACTGCCTGACTGAAAGTGCAGGTGGCAGGAGACCCAATCCAACAGCTCCTACAGTGGTACATCAAAGGTGCTTTGTGCCTATTTGAAATCTTAGTGGCAGTTAAAGCCACTGAGGAGCTTGTGTTGGGGAGGAGCTGTGAGGGCTTAGTAGCAGCTCACAACACTGTTTGGTTGTGTAGTCAAGTCCTTGATTTGCATAGCCAATCAGCGTCGCCCCAGCCAGTAAGGAAGCCACCCAGAAACCATGCCCTCCCAGTGGCACAAAAGAAGGCTGCAGGAGGGTTCAAGGTAAATTTGCAGGAGTTTGCAGAACAGTAAAAGAGCTCCAGTAGAGGAGCGCCTAGAAGAGAAGCCCCAGGAAGAAGTCTTCAAGGGACCTGCAGAGGCAGCTAGAAAGTGCTTCCACTGGAGAGCACTGCCTGCCTGGCAGCCCATTTAAGGGCTTGACAGCTGTTTAGCAAGGCAAGGCAAGGCAACTGACTCAGACATCCAGCAGCTGGGACTGGTGATGTCAGGTGGCCTTCTCAAAGCCTTGCAGGTGTCCCTGGGATCGAAACCTTGGGGCAGCTAGCTGCAGAAGGGTGTAGTCTGTCACAAGGGACCCTCAAGCCAAACTTCGGCTAGCAGTTTGGCTAAACAGCAGTGGAAAGGGTGTGACCTGCACACCAGATCACCCCATTGAAGCCACCAGTCTCAGATGACAGGTTGGTCAGCAGCAGGGGCATAAGCCTAGCAGAGATGAGGCCTGGACAGTACCAACTGATGGACTGACTAGCAGAGAAAGGGTGACCCAACTCTAGGCACCCTTGGAGAAAGGAGACTCAGCTAGCAGTAAGTGAGTGAGTAAGTAAGTAGGAAATGTATTTGTTTAACACACAGTCCTGGAGACTCTGGGTGATGTACAGGTAGGTAGGAAAACATAATCAATAAAAGGCAATAACAAGTGACAATAATAAAACAGGTAACACAAAATCCTGGGTTGAGAACAAATAGTGCAGCAGTTTGATAGTCCTTGACTACAAATAGTCTTCAAAGCTTTCTTAAAGATGAGCCTTGGACTCCACTTAAAAACCTCTACCAATGGGGCCTCCCTCAAGAGTCATGGTAGTGAGTTCCACAACACGGACCTGCCACCTCAAGAACAATCACCCGAGGACTTCAGGCAGGCCCTGGGAACTGCTGGAGGCCCTCGGTTGAGGATCAGTATGCACATGGGATGGGCAGGAGTCAGGAGGGTCATTCAGGTAGCCAGGGCCCAATCCATGTGGGGCCTCGAGGTGAGCAAGCCCACCTTGAAGATGATTCTCCATCTAACTAGTAAGAAGTGCGCTGGCGCAGAACCAGGGTCACATGGCAGGATCTCGGAAGGCCCATCAGCAATCTGGCCACGCATTCTGCACCAGCTGCAGGCAGTGGAGAATCTTCCATTGACCTGAGGTACACAGCATTGTGGTAGCAGGCCAGGATGTCACAAATGCATGTACTAGTATGGAGGGCAGGTCATCAGGTGGAATCAAGGATTTGATCCGACAACATTCTTCAAGTGGTAAAATCACTCTTGATAATGGATGACACCTGAGCCTCAACTGTCAGCCCATCATCAAGGATGATACCGAGAATTTTCACCTTGTTGTATGCCACCAAGGGAATGGGGCCAATGAATAATCCAGTTCACAAGGTCAGCTCACTGTGAACAACAAGAAACGTGGCTAGCAGGTCAGCTAGGTGCACTACATCTACAAACACCTGTATCCTTTTACAAAACTAGCAGCAGCTAGTCCCTTGTGGGAGAGGCATGGCCCCTGGGAGGAGCCCTGCAGATGTGGTGTGTTGTAGTGGGTGCTAGTACTTAAAGTGCCCTTATGCTAGTGCCAAGATGGGCTAGCAAGGTACCCCATGACATGTACAAGACATTGGTTAGGCCCCATCTGGAGTACTGCGCAGTATTGGAGGCCACACCTTCACAAGGACATTAACCAAATTGAGGCAGTCCAGAGAAGGGCAACCAAAATGGTGCAGGGACTGCATCAGAAGACATATGAGGACAGATTAACGGAGCTCAATATGTATACCCTTGAGCAAAGGAGGGAGAGAGGTGATATGATCGAGACATTTAAACACCTTAAGGGCATAAACAAGGTGAAAGAGTCTAACATGTTTAAATATAAGAAAATAGCAGGACAAGAGGACACAGCATGAGATTAGAGAGAGGCCGATTAAGGGGGAATGAGGAAATTCTTTTTCAGAAAAGGGTAGATGCATGGAATGGCTTACCACAAGAAGTGGTGGCTATGAATACAGTGCAGGGTTTCAAACAGGCATGGGATAGGCATAAGGGAGCAATACAAATGACTATGAATAGATAGGTCACTGACAGAGCAAAGGCCGATGGCACATTTATAAGGTAGAAAAATGGGCAACTGGATGGGCCTTGGTCCATCTGTACGTCACTTCTATGTTTCTATGTTTCTATGACTAGCAATCAGCTTTTGGGGACAGAATCCAAGGGCAGGTCTGATCCTTCACAAAAGCCCTTCTTAGGGCTGGTAAATGCCTGCAGCCACTAGAGGTAGCTTTCCATTTACGAGGCTGGTAGAGGTAGGTAACTCCTGCAAATGGGGTTCCCAAAAGACTTCCAGGTTTTGCTTGAATGCTCCAAGCCTGAATGGTGTTTGGGCGTTTAAGCCATTTGTCAGTGAGTGTTTTAGAGCCTCTGGTACTGTCTCTTTAAGAGCTGTCTGCTTACAGACATAATTAGTTTGTATGGGGGACTGTGTGCTTCTCTGTTTGAGTACCACTCCAGCTGCTGCCAATTCACTCCATTTTGCAGTCACTAGGAGTGCAAAGGAACCTATCTGAAAGATGTAACTGTTTGCCAGAAATCATTTAGAGTAATAATGAAATGACAGTTTGTCTAACCTGCTTTCTTTGCAGTCAGAACTGTGTCTGCCTAGTTCCCCATTCTGGTTTTGAACTGCTGAACTGGACCAATCAGTGTGGGTAGTTAGCTCTAAAATGGTGCCTTGGGCCGAATCAGAACTTGGACTCATAATCTGAGCCAGCCACAAGAGGATTGTATGGGCAGTGACTCTGGGAGATGTAGTTTAGACTTGGGCCTTTTTGGACCAACAGCAGCAGTCTATTGTGAGTGACAGCCAATCCAGTCAAGAACTGGGAGGAACTCAAAGGAAGTGCCCAGGTTTTTCTGTTGGAGTTCAGTTTAGCTCTGGCAGTGAAGGGAAAGAAACCCTGTGCTCCTTCAGTGCACAGTTTCAGTCAAAAAGCGTGTGTAAGGCCCAGAGTTCCGTCTGCAGCCTGTGTAACTGCTTGTTAGGACTGAATCTGTCCTGTGAAAAGAATCAAAGGATCTCTGAAGAGTAGAACCAGGCTCACCCTGTAGAAGACTGGAGAAATTGTTGAATTTCACTCGGTCTGTCAGGAACTGAATCTGCTGTGTGTTCTCCCGGGTATTGTGCAGTAATTGCGATTGGGATAGAGAAGCAGCCTGCCTGGTATAGTACTTTCTTTTCACCATATAAATGTGTGAAGAGTCTCATGGAGCTCAAGAGTAGCCCTGCTGACGTTGAAGGACCCTATCTTGTTTGGAGGTCGTGAGTACTAATTCAGGTCGCTCCCTGTTGAATTGCCACATTAAATCCAAATGGAATCACTGTACTGCTGACTGTTTAAACTAATTTTCTTTTCACTGTGTGAAAGGCCCCTACCAGCTGCCACGGTTTGGACTAATCACTAGGGCTTGGGTACCCAGGGACAGTAACTGGCAGGGATAGGCCTGTGCACAGAGCCATAGGTAGATAGTAAAGTGATAAGCTAATTAACCTGATTTCCCCTGTCCTTGTTATATCCACCTAAATAAATCAGAGCTGCTTGTTTCAGCAAAGTTATACTGCCTGAGGTATTTGTCTATGTTAAAGTACTGTACTGTGATTGTTGCACTGTATCTTATTTCACAGGAGGTCCCAGTGCCGAACTAGTCCTGGGGTAAGTGTATACTGTGAAGGTAATTCTGCTATATTGTGTGGCCACTAGTGGGAAGAAAGTGGGTTGCAGTGTCCCAGAGGCTGTGACCAAGTAAGTTTAACTATTGCAAACCCTGACCTCTGGGTGGAGGCACCCGCCATTGGATCCAGGCCCTCAACCTGTTAGTGGCAAATCAGGCAGGGGTAGGCCCCTGGGATAGCCATCTAGGGATTACATAAGACCTAGCCCTTTTTACTTTTCTGTGGGCTTGGAGGGGATGGCCCAAAATTTTAGAGTGATAAGCACTTATCATAAATGTCAGAATGATAACCATTTATCATTAATATTAGAGTGATAGCCTAGGCATTTATCGTTAATATTAGAGTGATAAGTTTTATCGTAAATGTTAGAGTGATAGGCATTTATCATTAACATTAGAGTGATAGGCGTTTATCATTATACGAGAGTGATACTAAGCTTGATTTTAGAAGTTGTGTTGCCTACTTTTTATTGCCAATTGCACTGCAAGTTTTAATTGCCAGTGGCTTTGAAATTTTACTGTTTTATTGCATTGCTATTTAATTAAGATCTCCAGTCAGTCTTGCTGTGTTCAAGTCACTGTACACCAAAGCCGTCTCTGTAGTCTGCAACTGCTTCTACTGCCCTTAGTCGGTACCTACTGCCTATAGCCGACTGCCTACATACATCTACCTCCCATTTCGATCATGTCACCTACTCAAATCTTCTCCCTCCCTGGTTCACTTCTGGGCTTCCTGTGTATTGTATCTGTCCTCGCCCACACTCCCCACCTCAAGGGTAATTACATTTGCTCCATTTCCCCTCCTTCCTTCCTATCCCATTCTATAGCCATCAGCTATGTTACTGTGCATTTGTATATGTATATGGTGGCTTAAGTATATGTATTTTAGCTATGTAATCTGTTTCTATGTATGCTTGTAATTTCTCTAATTGTATCTTTTGCTTTGTTTCACCTTGTGTGATGCAGGTCCACCTTGTAAATGAGCTTGCTCAATGGTGTTTTGCCTGGATAAATAACGATTTGATTGATTGATTGATTGATTATCAGCTTCAATAAAGTTTATTTATTCTATTTAATGTTGCTTGCTGGTGGTTATTTTTGTAGATCTTGATGCTCCTTTTCCTTATTAAGGCATTTTTCTCTTACGTCAGTGGCTGGCTCCGACACCATGTTTGGGCAGCCAGCCAAACAACAACAACCTCAGCCAATTGTAGCCAGCTACCTGGGCCGAGGTGGCACCACCAAGAATGCCATCTTGGTAACACCGCTGACACGCACAGATTCATCACAATACTTTCAGATCTACAGGAGGAGATCCACAATTTGTTCTTAGAAAAACAATGCAAGAAATGAAATTGGACCTTTTTAAGAAATGAAAATCTCAGTCAGTTTGAAATGAAAAATGCTGCAAATCCTACACATAGAACTGTAAAATGTTGTTATTTTTCCATGGAATTTTTGGGTTAGTACTTCTTGGGCACTTTGAAGATCCGACTGTAGCACTTGGGACTGAAGATCTGAATGCATATTTATGAAACACATATTTTGTAAAAGATTCTAGCCACACTGGTCCTTGAAAGCAGGAGATGATGGAAGGTTTGATACCTTTTATTGAACCAACAAGTGTCTTGTACAAAGATGGAATTGTAGACAAGCTTTCAGAGCCACACAGGTCCCTTCTTCAGGTGAATAGCAAAACCGAGCAGCATGAGCAGTATTTATATCCACTGTGGAGCAATTTATAAAAAAAATAGCAGGAAGTGAAGTAAGAAAGTGATAAAAGGGTACTAGAGATAAAAGTTTATATAAGTAGCAAAGTAAAATCGTGTGAGAAGACAAGGGGGTACTAAATAGGAACGAGTCAGAAGGAGATAAAAGTAAGCTAGAAAGGATAAAAAGAACCAGACAGGAACACAGATAAGAAAAATCTGAGATGAAAACAATAGAGGGTATGCTGAAAGGGTAGAATAGACAAGAGATGCCTAAGAGATGCAAGGACCATGTGTATAATTCCATCTTTGTACAAGACACTTGTTGGTCCAATAAAGGTATCAAACCTTCCATCATCTCTTGCTGTCCAAGGACCAACACAGCTAGAATCTCTTTTAAAAATAATAGAAGATACCACAATTCACCATCTGAAATGGCAACTCTGCAACATGAAGAAAAGGCCAAACTTGACAGTGACATCTACTTCTTACTACATGCAAAAAAAGAACATGATCCCCAAAGGACTTCAGGTCTAAACCCACTGCAAACTACAAACAATTCAAGGTATGCAGAACAACTATGTCGTAGGACATCTGAGAAACTCAGGAATCACCTTATTTAGTGGATATACTCTAGAAATCTCTCCTTAAAAATAAATGTTCTGAATTTTCACACACCTTCAAGGAAACAACAACTTAATTCCCAGGATTTGGCTGTGATCTCCAAACACATTACCAAAAAGCTCTCCAGGCAGTCCTATCACAAAGAGGAAGAAACTCAGAGAACTACAAGACAGCAGCCACAACAACACCTTGACTCATCCAGGGAAGTAACCCACAGCACTAACATTGTGGAACAAGATAATACACTGCAACAACCACCAGTGATCAACCTATCTAATAAAGAAATTACACAAGCAGAAAAATCTGTATTATCCAGCGCTTAACTTTCTGCCCACACAGGAATTTGATAACATTAGAGTCTGTGTGATGGAAGAATACTTTAGATGACTTCGCCTAAAAGAGTATTTTTGATAACCACACAGACACATTACGACAGCACAAAGAAAATATCATTCTGGACCCCTTGAAGTGGCGCAACCCCAAGTTGGATGCCTACATCAACTGCTTCCATGGAAGAATTAACTCCCAGATCCTAAGCAAACAGCAGAAACTCCTGTATAATATCACACCACTGGAAAAGAGGGCAATACAAACTCTGAAAACAACCATAGCATTGTCATAAAACAAGCTGACAAGGGTGGAGCTGTGGTTGTCATGAATGCAGAGGATTACATTAAAGAGGCACACAGACAGCTGTCAGATACAGTTTATTATAGAGAACTCACAGAAGACCCTACTATACAGTATACAGAGGAACTCAAACAAATCATCATGTCTCTACCAAGCAACATTCAAAACAGTTAAAAATACTAATTCCAAACAAACCTACTCCAGGAACATTCTATATGTTACCTAAGATACACAAACCAGGGAATCCAGGACGACCCATCATCTCTGGCATTGGCACACTCACTGAGAACATTTCAGGACTCACTGAATCCATTTTAAAACCACTAGTAAGAGCTACTAGCAGTTTTATTCAGGACACTCAGATTTCCTCAGGAAACTGAAGCAAATTGGACAACTGCCACCCAACACTATCCTAGCCACAATGGATGTCACTGCCCTGTACACTAATATCCCACATGAAGATGGTATAGCAGCATGTCAGAAATTTTTAAAGGACAATATATCCACAGGAAACACCATCAGCACACTAATAAAATTCATTTTGACACACAATAACTTCACATTTAATGGCAAGCACTTTTACAGATCATGGGGACAGCCATGGGCACTAAAATGTCACCACAGTATGCCAATCTTTTCACGGCCTGTTTAGAGGAGGCTTTTTAAACACCACCCTATAAACCATCAATCTACCTCTGATATATAGATGACATATTCTTGATTTGGACAGAAGGTGAAGACTCTCTCAAAAAGTTCCACCATGATTTCAACAATTTTCATCACTCTATAAAACTCACTATTGAATACTCCACCACCAGCATACATTTTCTGGATACCACAGTCAGTATCACTAAAATGGACATATACAAACTGCTCTTTACAGAAAACCCACTGACAGACACTGCTACTTGCATAATTCCAGCTTCCACCCAAATCATATAAAAAATCTGTAATCTACAGCCAGGCAATTCGATACCATTGAATCTGCTCAGATGAGAGAACAAGAGACAGACAGCTCTCCTCACTTTGGAATTCCCTAATCCAGCAGGGCCACTCTCCAAGACAAGTTGCCAGAGAATTTGAACGAGCCATGCAAATACCACAAGACAATCTGCTGGAATACAGGCAAAACATCAAACTGACCCACACCCCTAGTGGTCACATACAGCCCCATACTAAAACCCCTTCAGCAAATTATTAAAGAACTATAACCCAAGCTGAGAGAAGGTGAAACACTGAAGAACATCTTCCTGAACCACCTGTCATTGCCTATAAGCAGCCCCACAGCCTCTCAAACATAATAATTCATAACAGACTCCCAGCAGATCATACTAACTGAGCAACAAGAGGGACAACACCATGCAACATGGGAAGATGTAAGACCTGCACCTCATATGCACACAGGTCACCATCAAGACAAGCCAGAACAACATAATCAAAATCAATGGATCCTACATTGTCTCACCCTTTGCTCTCACGCCTTGTAGTCTCCTTGTCCATCCTTGCCCTTGATGACTATGGTATCCTAGTTTATGGGGCCGCTGACACCACAGCCCTCCAAGAGACTGTGAGTTACCCTAAACAAAGCCTGCCATCTTGTTCTAGGGTGTGACCGCTCCACCCACACCTGTACACTCTACCAACAGTCCAACTGGCTTAACCTGGATAACCGGCTCCAATACCACACCTGCCTCTTATCTAAAAGATCTCTTCTGGTCTGACCTCCCCTGGGCTCTCCACCCTACTGCAGCCTACCCTCTTCGACAATACCGGAGCTCCACAAAACCACCTTTTTGTTCCCCACTTTAGAACTTCGCTGGGCAGCAAACTTTCTCCTACAGCCCCTCTGGATGAACTCCTACCTAGCATTATAACCTCTGAATGCAAACTCAGCTAATTTAAAACTTTGCTGAGGAGTCACCTCAGACTACAAATGGTTGTGACTGCTCCTAGCTTCTCTGTCCCTGGTATCTCCCCACTCCCCTTCCCTCCTCAACTAGCCCAGTTACTCCCCCACGCGGTCTCAGCAATCTGCCGAGGTTAAGAACCAGTTAGCTTAGCTGTTTGTACATATTGTGATGTAATTACACTGTATACACTGTATTTTGCCAAAGTATATGTAACCAATGTGATTTTATTTTGAAGTGTATGTACTCAATATTTACCTGTTCCCATCCTGTAATTGTCATATGACGTGGAGCTTTTGCAAATGAGTCCCTGACTCAAAGGTTATAATTCCAAAATGTTCAATAAATAAAAAATACATGTCAGTCCAGCAATGTGGTTTACCTAATTCAGTGCAAGAAATGCACACATGGATGCAATATTGGGAAACTAGGAAACCTCTGAAAACCAGGATGAATCACATGAATCACACACAATAGTAAACCAGGTTAGCAGTACACCAGTAGGAAACCATTTTTCACAAACAGATCACTGTCTCTTGGATTTATCTATCTTGATACTAAGAGGCAACTTCAAAACACAAAGGACAGAAGGACATGGGAATTGAAATATACAGAACAATTTAAATCTAACATTTGTGGACTGAATCGGCACATTGGATTTATGACACACTCTGGTAAACTGTAATTCTCTTGTTATTGTTTTTTTTTTTGGAGTTCCTGCCTGCTCTGTTTTATGTTGGCGTGCTTGCACAGCCAGCATCTTGCAATAGTGGAGATTTGGAGATGCAGTCGCTGTTGGGCGAATGCAGGCCATGCACCAGTAGGTGCGCCCTCATTCCCAATCAGCCTGCATGCCGGGCGCCACACCACCCGGCGAGCATATCTATGAAAGGTCCACTGCAATGCAAGCAAAGCTTGTCACATGCAGCAGACCTTCCTATGTGCTTTCAGCTACAAACATGATGGCACAGTGGCACTAAACTACCGACTTGAGGTGCCCAATCCCCCAGTCGACACTCTGCCCTCATGCTTATGTGCCGATGGGGAAACCCTTCTCTCGGCATAATATGTCCCACCTCCTTTTTGCTTGCTGAGGGGTGCCCAATCCCCTCAGCTCATGGCCCCCCTGCTTTCATTGTTTGCCAGCGGGGTGCCCAATCCCTGTCGGCATCTGTCCCTCCCTTTCCCACTTTAATGTGCCGACGGGAGCCCACCCCCCATCGGCATGATGTCCCTCCTGTTTTTCTGTGCTGAGAGGGTGCCCAGTCCCCTCAGCTAGTGTCTCCCACTCCTATGTGCCGACAGGAGTGCCCAACTCTGCCGCTACTGTATCCCCCAAAAAACACCTGTAAAAAGAAACCGCTCATGATGTTTTTTACACCTGTAAACAGAAACAGTCCTCGTAGTCTCTCTACCCTCCCACCACCCGCACTCCACCCACTGTGCACCCTGCCTCCCCACACCCTCACCCCATACTTACCTCCAGAGCTCAGCGCGATGATCCTCGTGACCAGAAACACGCCTGCACTCTTCAAAGCTGACCGCGAACTGAGGAAATGCCAGTAAGCTATATAATGGAATAAATAGGGTTTTTCAACTTTGATACATATCTCGGCATTTTTGGAATTTGTGCACCAAATTTTCAATGTGGGTTTTGGGAACCCTCCTCATGAATTCTAGCACTGCTATGACGTTAATTGATCCGGAAGGTGATTTCGCAGTCACCGCGCTGAATCACCTTTTGGGACCGACAACACAAGGACAGTGGCAGTGTTCTTGAGGTGGGCTCTCAAAAAAGCCTATGTTGCAGATTTGGTGGAAAAATCCAAAATGGCTGTTTACGAGCGCACAGGTAGGTTGCTACACACGCCGTAATCAAGAAATTCCCAATATTTTCATGCCAGATTGTCAACATTGTCATTTTCTGCACCTCCTTGTAGAACAGTCCAGCTTCCATTTTAACATCCTGGTTGAAATGTGTTTCAGCACTTCTGGCGCATAATAGCACGGTCGCTTTGGGAAATCAGTGTTGGGGCAAATTATGAAAATTACAGTGATGCTGTTCATGAGCAGAGGTCTTAAAATGCCTATGTTGAAAATTTGGTGACGATACTCCATAAAATGACTGTGTTACGGCGCGCGTTGCGCAGTGTTTGTATGCATGCCGTAACGCGTTGTGCATTTGTAATATTTTCACTCTGGATTTTTACCATTGGCATTTTTCCACACCTCTTGATGAACAGTATAGCTGTCATTTTACATATCCTGCCTGAAATGTGTTTTCGCACATCCGGGCGAGAATAGCGCATTTCGCTGTGTGAAATCACTTTTTGGGACAGTTTGAGGAAATGACAGTGACACTGTACATGAGCAGAGGTGCTAAAATGCCTATATTGAAAATCTGGTGCCGAAGTCCATAAAATGACTGTGTTACAAGCGCAGTTATGATTTCCCACACACCCTTGTAAATTTGCCAAATTTGCAAATATTTACATGCCACATTTTCAACACTGCCATTTTTACACCTCCTTATGAACAGTACAGCTGTCATTTTTCACATCCTGCCCAAAATGTGTTTCCGCACTGCTACATTACAAGCCAATGCCAGCGCAACAACATTCGGCATTGACAAATGCTTGTTATTACCTCTGACTTATTTCCTCCTTGCCTCCTACAAACTCTCTAGCTCAGCCCTGATTGTTTTCATACCTCACTGTTTATACAACCTCACACTCTATTTATCTAGGCCTTTGTTATTTTGTTTCTTCTAGTTTCTTAGCTTCCTTGCATCCCTTAAGCATCTCCTGTCTATTCTATCCTTTCAGCATACCTTCCATTGTTTTAATCTCAGATCTTTCTTATCTGTGTTCCTGTTTGGTCCTTTTTTTATTCTTTCTAGCTTCCTTTTATCTCCTACTGACCTGTTCCTATTTAGTACCGCCTCCATCTTCTCACACATTGCTTTGCTACTTTTATAAACTTTTATCTCTAGTCCCTTATATCACTTTCTTACTTCACTTCCTGCTATTCATTGTTCAGTTTTGGTATTCACCTGAAGAAGGGACCTGTGAGGCCCTGAAAGCTTGTGTATAATTCCATCTTTGTACAAGACACTTGTTGGTCCAATAAAAGGTATCAAACCTTCCATCACCTTATGGAACACATACAAACAGAGGAGAGAAAGAAGTGCATGCCTCAGCTGGGACTAGAACCCAGGTCGCCTGGAATACCGCTTTATGTCATTTCATGTTTAGATAGTTGTGTTGTGTGTTTGTTTGTTTGTTTGTTCTTTTGCATCCGTTTGCTCAGTTTCAATATGAATAAAGCTCTAGAATCACTTTCATGATTCAGACCAGGTCAGGATTTGGTGACTGGCAGATCCTAAACTGGTCAGCAGATTGTACTGGGTCTTTTCAGATCTGTGTCATGAATGATTTCCAGAGTTGAAGTGGGATGGTCCGGGGGTCCTCAGATCAGCCACAGAGCCAATCATCCTGCAGAGTTAGTGCTCCTCTTTATTATAACTGTGCACAATAGCATGAAAACAGGATCTCCATCCACCAGCCTTCGTCTGCAAACCACTGCTTATCTACAAGTGACAGCATAACCCTCTGGTTGTGACATGGCAGTCTGTTGCTGCTGGAATAGTTATGTCATAAGCAGAGGACTATGATGTCAGGTGTAGACAGTCAACCAGAGCAGCTGGAGTCTAGGGAAGACAGAGCTTGTTTTCATGCTATTATACATAGCTATGAAGAAACTTCACTTCTCTGTTCACAACAGTTGCATGTCTCACCCAGGTTTTTGTCAGCATAGTCATTAAGCTGATATAAAATATCTTCTCAGGATTTTCTGACTTCAGTTCCTGAGGACTGGAGGAGGGCTGATGTGGTCCCTCTGCACAGAAGTGGCAGTAGGGAGTATGCTAGCAACTACAGGTCAGTCAGTCTCACATCAGTAGTGGGGAAGTTAATGGATAAACTACTGAAGCAGAGGTTCATGGAACACCTGGAGGCAAAACAGCTGCAGGACCACTGGCAGCATGGTTTCATGGGGGACGTCATGTCACACTAATCTCAGATTTCTTTGACTGGGTTACCAGGACGGTGGATCAAGGGAGAGTAGTGGACATGGCCTCCGGACATCAGTAAGGCTTTAACACTTTGCCACTCAGGAAGCTAGTTAAGAAACTAAGCAGCCTGGGGTGGGGAGAAAATGACAAGCGGGATCTCAAACTGGTTAGCGATAGGTAAGTAAATGGTTTATTGTTCGACATTTAATCTTTACGATCTTAAAACAAATACATATATTTAACAAGTACTTTCACAGGTACAAAACATATTGCAAGTTAAGAGATAGGAGGCAAAGGGCGGTAGTAAACGTTAGCCACTCAGGTGATAGGAGAGTGACTAGTGGGTTGCCACAGGGTTTGGTGCTAGGACCAGTTCTCTTCAATGTTTTCATGTTTACATTGTGAAGGGGCTTGAGGGTAAGGTGTGTCTCTTTGCAGGTGATACAAAAATCTGCAACAGGGTTGACAGGAAGGAATGGAGAATAAGGGATCTGAGGAAACTAGAGGAATGGTCTAGAGGATGGCAGCTGGGTTTCATTGCCAAATAGTGCAAGGTATGCACTTGGGGCTGCGAAACCCATGGGCTGTGTATTAGATGGGGAGAGTGGAGCTTATAGTTACAAAGCAAGAAAGAGAACTAGGTGTCATCATATCTGATGACCTTAAGGGCTGGGCAGTGTGACAAAGCCATGGAAAGGCAAGCAAACTTTGTCTAGAAAGCACCCATTCCTGTGGACTCTGGGTGCTGTATATTATAAGACAGTATGACTTAGGTTAGGACATGAATAATTCAATAAAATACAAGAAAACTACAATATTTAAGCAAAAGTAACTTAATTAAATAAAAACAACTATCTAAAATAATTATAAATACATAAGCAATCAGTAGTTTAGAGTAAGCGCAAAGGCAGGATGCTGTGGTGCACTGGGAGAGGGATTTCTAGCAGGAGGAGGGAGGTGGTGCCGTGCTGTATCAAACACTGGTGAGTCCCCACCTGGAGCACTTTGGCCAGTTCTGGAGACCACACCTCCACAAGGACATTGAAAGGGTGAAGGCAGTACACAGGAGGACAACCAAAATCGTGAGGGGCTGCACAAGAAATCATACAAGGAAAGGTTGCAGGAACTCAACATGCACTCCCTGAAGAAGGAGAGCAAGAGGGACATGATTGAAAGCTACAAGTACCTCACAGCAGTGAACAAGGTAAGCTGAGTTTTTATTTCAGATCAAGGAAGCAGTAATATCATTTTACCAGAATCATAGGGGTTGTAAAAGCACCATTTCAGTAGAATCATAGGGGTTGTGAAGTTCCGCCACCTACCAGATTTTGTATAAAGAAATGGTAGAAAAATCTTATGTTGGGGCATACCTCTCAAACTTTCGACCCCCAAATGTGGAACATTGCCTCTCAAAATGTAGAACAAATAAGCAAAATGTGGAACAGTTCCTCAAATCTTACTTAAGAAGCTCAGAACTGGCCAGCCTGGTGGCGCTGAGGGTTGAGGCTGGATGCCACACCTCGCCACACTGGTGACCCAGGTTCAGGAGCGAGCCAGAGCCCTTGCGGGTCAGCAGGGAGAGAGAGTATTGAGCGTCCGGAGGACTGCTCTCCTACCTCTGGGGAGAGTTCTGGGACTGTCTGCGTGTCCCAGCGGCCCCTTGATGGAGATCGGAGGCAGCACAGGTATGCCTGCCAATGTAAGAGAGGGGAAGGAGTGCGCAGACGCCAGCAGGGCAGCCGTGCACGGATGTCATTGCACACTGCACTCCCATGGGGAACCAACAAGGAAAACCCTCCCAGGGTCATGGAGATGATGGGGCTCCAGGGACAGGACGCACATCCCACCACTGGCCCCTCACTGGAGGGACTCCTGGCCGCTCCAACACCCAGGTAGGCCTCTAACCTCAGACCGCCGTTAAAGGAGAATGGGCCACCCTGGGGGTGATCCGGGGCTAGGTCCACCTGAGGCATCAGGGAGTTCAGTCGAGGCAGGGGTTCAGGCAGGGAGTAGCAGTCCTCACTGCATGAGCACCCGGAAGGATGCCCAGCCTGGAAGGAGCATAAATAAAGTTAAAAAAAGAAAGCTCAGAACACTGTTAAAATGTTTGCATTTATGTTCAGAAAGTCAGTTACTAATTGAATAATATATTTTTGCATCATTTACTATAGATTTTTGCTTTAAATGTTAACACTGAATGTGGGACAAGTCCTCACAATGTGGAACAGGGAGCTTTTGTAGTAAAATGAGGAACATTCCTCATGTGTGGTATAATCAAGAGGTATGTGTTAGGGGTTGCAATGGACATCATAGGGGTTGCAAAGAAATCATAGGGGTCTCAGCTGCACACCTGGTGTCCCTAAATGACACCCTGAAAGGAAGGCAGTAGAACCAAGATCTGCAATAGGGTGGACATTCTGGGGGATGGATGAGCAGAAGTCTCAAAAACTTGAGTACTGGTCAAGGTATGGCAGCTAGTGTTTGAATGCAAAAGTGCAAAATAATTCACTTGTGGCACAGAAATCCAGGGTGGAGTACAAAATGGGTGGAGTGGTATTGACAAAACAGACAGAAAAGAGACCAAGGATAATTATACTGGATGACCTAAAGGTGGCCAGGCAGTGTGACAAGGCATCTGGAGGGCTAGTGGGTTGCTGTAGTACATAGGAAGGGGTATCACCAATATAAAGAGGAGATGGTGTTACCCTGTATAGATCACTGGTAAGGCCATGCCATGAGTACTGTGTCCAGTTCTGGAGACCACATCTCTGGAATTACATAGACGGAGTGAAGCCAGTCCAGAGGAGGGCTGCTAAAATGGTGCTGGGTCTGCATCAAAAGTCCTATGAGGAGAGACTAAAGAACCTCAACATGTACACCCTGGAGGAGGGCGGATATGACAGACAGCTTTAAATATCACAGGGGTAAATAAGTTATAGGAGGAAGCATTTAAAAAAGGTGCTGAAGAACAAGGGGACATAACATGAAGCTGGAAGAGGGTAGTTTCAGGAGAGATATGAGGAAGTACTTCTTCAGAGAATCAGTGGTGGATTCCTAGAACAGCTTTCCAGCAGAAGTGGTGAGGATGAAAACAGTGGTGCATTTCAAGAATGCATGGATAAGCACAAAGGAATCATAGAGGAAAGGAATTGGGAGAGAGAAAGAAAGAGCTGTAGTTCAAGTAGTCTGTGTTGAAATGTAGATAGGAAAAATGGGCAGACTGGGTAAGCCAAGCAGACTTTGTCTGCCTTCAAATTCTATGTTTCTATATAGAAGAAAGGGCATGCAGTGAAACTAAGAGGCAGATGTTTAGGAGAGATGTACAGAAATATTTGAAGCCAGGCTGCGAATAATGTTCCAGTTGCTAACCAGCTGTGCTGCCAAGGCAAAGGAACCTGGACTGTCCCAGAGCACATCACTCTTTCTCCAATGCACAACCTGGTGCTGCACAAATAATTACTACATTTCAATCACATGGGTGCAGTGTGTACATTTATGGAACACATACAAACAGAGGAGAGAAGAAGAAAGTGCCTCAGCTGGGCCTTGAACCCAGGCCATCGCGAATACTACTCCATTCGCACTAACCAGCTGCTCCACCAAGGCAACTGGAACCTGGGCTGTCCCAGAGCACATATACTTTCTCCAGTGCACAACCTGATTCTACACAAATAATTACTACATTTTCAATCACATGGATGTGGTGTGTACAGGGCATTTGTTAACGTGACATATTTGAAAGACATAATAGCACAAAGTGAAAAACCTAAAAAAGTTAAATACAATTGCTATGAACATATGAGCCCAGATATTCAGAGTAGTTGCGCCACACAAGTATGGAGATGCGCCGAGGAGCGATATTCAGCAGGAGCCATGGCAGCGAAAACCCATTGCACCAATGTGCATTTATAATATATGCCACTCAAATGCAGGGCAGTCCCATGAATATGCAGCAGCAGTATATTCAACAGTGAAGCCATGGAGCAAGTGTGGAGCAAACTGAAGACACATCAACCAGACGTGTTGTATAAAACAGGCGCAAAACACAGACAGCAATTGCACCAAGAGTAAGAGTGAAAGCGAGAGGAGTGATACTAAGAGAGACAGACAAACAGACAGACACAAGAACAGACAGAGAGAGAGAGAGAGAGAGAGAGGTGAGGAGAGGAGAGAAGAGAGAGACACACACACAGAAAAACAGTGTACCGTGTGGCACACAAACGGCAGCGAACTGGCCAGGGACACTGAACTGAAGGAGTAATGGAGTGCACCGCTCCTGATGGAGGCAGTAATGAGGGGTATGAGGAGGCAGGAGGAACAGCCACATGGCCGACAAAGGGCCCATCGGGCTGTGTGCGAACGACACAGGTGGTAACAGTGCCCACGCTACCTTTGGAGAACTATGGTACTAATTGTTGAGTACCTTGAGGCCAGTGGGGCACAGGACCCAAGGCAGCATGGGTTCACAGCGGAAGGTCATGTCAGATGAATCTAATAGATTTCTTTGACTGGGTGACCAAAGTAGTAGACCAGGGAGGGGCTGTGGACGTGGCCTACCTAGACTTTAGCAAGGCATTTGACACAGTCCCACACAAAGATTAATAGTCAAATTAACCAGCCTGGGAGTGGGTCCCAGGGTGGTAGCCTGGTAAAACATTGGCTGGACAACAGGACACAGAAGGTAATTGTAAATGGAGTCCACTCTGAAGAAAGAGGGGTTACTAGTGGGGTACCGCTTGGGTTCAGTACTGGTTCAGCCCTTTTTAATGTCTTTATAAGTGACATTGCAGAGGGACTGGAAGGAAAGTATGCCTCTTTGCAGATGACACAAAGATCTGCAACAGGGTTGATACACAAGCAGGTGTGGAAAGGATGAGAAGGGACTGGCAAGGTTGGAGGAATGGTCAGAAGTATGGCAGCTAGGATTCAATGCAAAGAAGTGCAAAATAATGCACCTGGGAAACAAGAACCCAGGGAAGATTACACAATGGGGGAGGGAGGTAGTAACAACAACAAAAAGGAAAGGGACCTAGGGGTAATCATATCAGATGACCTTAAGGTTAGCAAGCAATGTGAGAAGGCAGTAGGGAGGGCTGGGGCATATTGGGATGCACAGGAGAGGCATCACCAGCAGAAAACAGGAAGTTGTTATCCCTCTGTACAGACAGTTGGTGAGACCCCATCTGGAGCACTACATGCAGTTCTGGGACCCCATCTCCGCAAGGACATAGACAGGATAGAGGCAGTCCAGAGGAGGGCAACTAAAATGGTGCAGGGTCTGTGAGGAGAGACGAAAGGAGCTTAATATATATACCCTTGAGGAAAGAAGGGAGAGGGGAGACATGATAGAAACTTTTAAGTACCTCAGTGGAATCAACAAAGTCCAAGAGGGTAGCATCTTTCAGAAAAGAGACGTGGAAGAACAAGGGACACAATTTAAAGATGGTGGGGGCGGTTCCAGGAAAATGTGAGGAGGTATTTTTTCACAGAGAGGGTAGTGGATGTATGGAACAGCCTCCTGAGGAGGTTGTGGGGTCTAAAACTGTGGGAGAATTCAAGAATGCATGGGACAGACATAAGGCAATTCTAGTGGGGGTAGGAAGAAATAAGCTGTTGGTTAACTAGGATCTGTGGCCTATCATGTAGGTAGGAAATGGGCAGACTAGGTGGGCGGCAGTCTTCATTGCCGTCAAAGACTATGTTTCTATGTTACTGTGCCCACGTCATCTTTGAGAGCTATAGTGACACAAAGATTATGGGTCAGCACCACCTGAACAGGGTCATTCTGAGGCAGCCTCTGCAAGTTGTGCAGTGAGGAGATGCAGGCACCCATCAGATGGAGCCACGCCATGTCCGGTGGAGACCAAGGTGACCACCCCTCATATGCCTGCTCGCAATGGGCAACTTCCAATGACCAACAGGGAACACTACAGGCATCACCCAGTCAGCCACGTCCCACCTCCTCACCCAGTTCCTCAGTGCTCTGCTGCCACATGCTTCAGAATTCATCCATTTTCCCAGCACACAGGTGGAGCATACAGCAACCATGCAGGAGTTCCACAGGGTGGCATGCATGCCCGGCATGACTGGGGTCACTGCTCAACATGTGGGCATCCGCTGCCACCTGGCCCCAAGGGAATGGCATACATCAACAGGAAGGGAAACCCAAGCATCAACTGCCAGGTGGTGTGCGATGATGCCGGGCACATCATCAATGTCTGCACCACACACCCTGGGAGTGCACATGACCGATTATCTGCCACAGCTCTGCGCTGTGCCACAGGTTTGAACATGGAGACATCCCCAGGCCACCTAGTGGGTGAGTATGGCACGGGCAAGGTGCGACTGGGCATAGCAGACCTGGGGATGGGGTGGGCAGGGTGTGCATGTTGGTGCTGGTGCCAGGGACAGGCAAGGGTGCAACACAGAAAGCATAGTGCTAACCATGTCATTCTCCACACAGGTGACAACGTATACCCTCTAAGACCCTGGCTGCTCACCCCTACCGGCGACTGGCATCCCCAGCAGAGGAATGGTACAACGAGGCACATGCTAGCACATGCAACATCATCAAGCTCATCTTTGGCATGCTGAAGGCATGATTCTGTTGCCTAGACAGGTCAGGCGGTGCCCCACAGTACAGCCCTCGAAAGTCTGTGGCCTATTCCAGGCCTGCTGCACACTGCACAACATGGCCATTGACCATGGGATAGCTGTCAAGGCAGATGAAGGCAACAGTAGTGGGGGGTAATGATGGAGACAATGGGCCAGAGGGTGGTGGACAGCCACCCGCTGGGAGGAGGGACACCCGACTCCAGCAGCAGGCACGGCACCACTGTGATACTGTCGCACAGGAACATTTTGGTGAGCATAGGTAGATGGTGCGGTCACATGCATGGGCCACACAGACAAGTATAGCACACATGCAGGGATGTGCATGGCAAGGCATGCACATGCAGAGGCACAATGCAGGGGTAGAGAGTCAGTGGCACACAACACACACAGCAACACATACACACACCCAAGCGTTGGAATGTGGCATGGATCAGACGATGGCACCAGTGCACAGGTGCAACTGGTGCTAGACTGCCCTCATCATGCCCACACCATGATCCAGTGGCCGGGCATGCATCACACAGGCAGCATGCAGCACGACACACAGGCGCGCCCCATTGGTATGGCACACACACACGCCCTGTGCACACGGGCATCAGCTGCAGACTGTGGTCAGGGTAGCCACACAGTACCATGGCCACCATGGCCATGGGGAGGCCGTGCTGGGGTCGATCGGCAGCCAGGGGTCAACAGCTCCCCCGGGTGGAGCGTGGGACCACAATCATGTCCTTGCAGGGGTGTGCAGGCTCCCAAACAGGCCAGCCCAGGCGTGCCTGGGATGCCTACATCTGAGCCCAGCATCCACTGTGTTTGGGTCACCTGACACCGGGTCCATGGGGTGGACAGCACATTGTAGGGGTCTCCTGTGCACAGCCATGCCCTGTGGCAGCCAGCAATCGCAAAGCTATCCGCATTGCACTGGCAGTGCGATTCAAGGATGCAGTCGTGGCCTCCTGCATGTGTTGCATCCCTCCAGGATATGCGCAGTGCCCCATCCTGCTGCTCATCTAACTGGCGCACCTCCACATGCAGTGCACACACCCCAGTGGTGAGTAGCACCTGTTACTGAATGGACACCTGCAGCAGCTGGCTGTGCTCAGCCAGACGGTCTGCATCCTGGGGCTCCTGGGCGGATGCCGATCATCTGGGAGGTGACCTGCAATGCTGCACAGCCCCTTCTCCAGTGGACACTGCACAGTGGAGTCTGCAGGAGGACTGTGTACAGTAGGCACACCAGTGGTGGACCCTGTGTCTGCGCTACCCAGTGGCACCTGCAGCCTGCTGCCATCGCCCGTCCGCACTGTCACGCTACCATGTGCCTACATGGCCGCACCACCACCAATGCTGGGCACACCTGTGACAACGCACACCGCCGCACCTGCAGTGGTGGCAGGCAGCTGTGCCGCTACTGGCATTGCACTAGGCATGGTAACTGGCTGTAATACAGCGGGCAACATGCCCACAATGTCACCCATGCTGTCCAGGAGGTGTGTGAAGTCATCATCGGAGTTGGACCTCACCCCGATCTGTGTCTCTACACACAGGACACCAAGGCTGGCATCCTGCAGGATCACATCCAGGGCCTCATCAACCTATGCCAAGGACACCCACAGGTACTGTGGTGCTGATCTGTGGCCTGTTGGGCCCCTGGATGCCAGTGGTTGTTGATGATTCATCCTCTGGGGCCATGCAGTGTCCACAGGTGCTGTTGCCAGCACCCCATCCTCTGCATGGAGTCATGCTGGTGCTGCAAGAGAAGGATGGTATGTCAGTGATGCATTCGCACAAGTGCTCCCCATACACTGCTGCCGATGTGTCCTGCAGCATGGCATGCATATGGTGTGCACACGTGCACATGACATGCAAGACGGCCACATGCACGACAGCATGCCCATGTACACACCCTCCAGGCCACCAGCTGTGTGTGGCTGACATACCTGTCATGCAGTGATGGGCTACCACCCATCTGAAAGCCTCCTCCAGGCAAATCCTTCACCAAGGTGTGGCAGATGGTGGCTGCCACCAGCCCTCCGCTGGCATCAGTGGGTGCATCTGGTGGCCTCCCCGTGGCAGTATGGGATGCTCTGATGGCTGCCACCTTCTCCTTTATGCGCCACCTGTCAGTCCCGACCTTCTTGCGGCACTCCTGCACTGACTGCTGCTGGCTGCCATGCTGGTTGACATAGGTTGCCACATCCTTCCATGCAACAGACCTGTCCTGTGGTGTGCACGTGGCACTGCTCAATAGGGCCTCCCTATCGAGGTAGGCCTCGAATAGGGCATCAGAGTCTCCTTTGTGAAGTTGGGCCTGGCTCTGTGCAGGACCCCATTCCTCACCCTCCTCCTGTGCCAACATGTTGCCTCCTGTGAACATGGACAGCACAGTGCGTCCAGTGGCAGCATCTCCCTAGTCCGTCCCACCTTGCAGTGCTGTCTGCTCCCAGTGCGCTACGTCACACCCACCACTTACCTATCAGGTTGCAATTACCAGTACATGGCCTGTGCTGTTCTGTGGCACTTTGAGGAGCAACGATGCAAATGAGGTTGTGTGCAATGGTAATAACATGTTAATGCACCCCACTGAGCCACACATTGGCTGATGAGCTAATTTGCATGTGGCATCTGAATAGTGAGAAATTGCACCATGAGCAATGGAATTGCACCGGAGAACGCTGGGGTGCAATGTCAGTGCATACATGGTGCAGTGTGTTGCATGGAACACTGTCATGGTGGCTACCGACACCACGCATGGACAGCGTGATGCATTGACACTGAGAATGCTGCACATGGCCAGCTACACACATGATGGCACATGCCCTATCACGCACATGTGCATTGGCGGGTAACCTCTGGCCCCTGGGTCACTTCCGTGACCTCGCCGGGCCATGTCTCCTGTGCATTTCCAGTACTGCATGATGGGCAGGCACTGTGCATTCTCCCGCGACATCGCCAGATCTGGCACCTGTGGTGGCCATGTGCACCTGTTCCTGCCATTTTGACTGCCAAACTGTTGAGAGCCATGATACAGGGTTGGGGACGCCGTGCCCATAACTGAAGCAACATGGAGGTGAGAGGTGTGTGGTCCCACTGCCCATTGTGCACTGTGGGTGGGCATGGCTCCTTGGGCCATTGCACTGATCACCTGTCCTGTCCCTTGCAATAGGTGTCCGGTGTCCAGCATGGAGAGTGCTCGCACAATGCTGTCCCATCTGATGTGGCAGACACTACTTGTGGTCTCCATTAACCTGGAGGTGGTCGCCGCCATCTGGAGGATGTTGATTCCAGCAGAGAGAGTGATGGCTTGTTGCTGGCTGAGACAGGGCCGCCACTGATGTTGATGTTCTTGCTCCTGTTTTTCCTGTTGCACCTTCCCTACAGTCCCCCTCCCATTGTACAGTCCCTGTCCCTTCCCTCACTGTACCTACCCTTTCCCTGGCCCTGTTATATTTGTACATAGTTACCTGTTACATAAATATTGTCTAACATACCTGCCTGTGTCCATGTCTGCTTTACAGGTGGCGTGTGGAGCCATGCTGCAGTGGCCCAGTGTCTGTCCATGTGTGTGCATGAGAGGGGGTGAGTGTTATGCTCCATAGTTCCCTGCTATGTGCTGTGGTGTGTCCCACTGTGGTGGTGTCCATCCCATGGGTCAGTGGATGTGCATTGGGGTGCCCAAGGGGTGGCAGTCAGGGGTGTGTGGTGGTGTGGGGCGTGGTGGGCACACAGCCATGGTCATTGCTCAAGTACTGTCCACACACTTTGTTGGGGTCCTCTGCTTGGCATTGAGTGACCAGTTCAATGTGGTCTGCCACGCTGCCTGCATCCTGGCCCATTCAGTGTCTGCTGTGGGCTCCTGTGTGTCTGCATGGTCTTTGTGTGCTTGGCTGCATGGTCCTGGGTGTGGTTTGCTATGGTCTCATGGTGGGGGCAGTTTGCTATGGTCTCGTGGTGGGGGCATAGCGAGCAGCCTGCCTGAGGGGTGGGGAGCGCCCTTGGCAGCCTTCCATTGGCCGTTGGCACCTCCTGTCACCTGCCATCCATGCCACTGTTGTGTCTCTGGGGTCCAGTGTCTGGGTGTCTGTGTGTGCCCTGCTGGTGGAGGCCTCCTGTGGCCGCTATCACTGTGCTTCCATGGCTCTGTCCCTGGGTCTGTTCTCTGTGTCATGTCTCCTCTGTTGCTGTGCAGCTCTCCACTGCCACAGTTGTGCTGGAGCATCTCTGTGCAATGGCACAACTCTGCATATTCAGCTGCATTGCACTGGCATTGTTCAACCTGTGTAACCTCTGAATATGGCTCCAGCTATGCGTTATGGCGCATCGGATTTGTGCTTCAGCCAGACTTTGGCACATTTCTGAATATCTGGGACATGTTGAATAAACTGATTTTTTTTTTTAGCTTTTTTCCTGATTGTACCCTACCAAACAAACACACACATCAGACCTCACATGTGGTGCAGGGACCAGAAGCACTTACTGAGCAGAGAGCTCCAAAACAAACAGAAACAGTCAAATTAAGTGCACGGCCTCAACCTAGTAGATGGGCGTGTAATGAAATGGTTCACATTTATTTATTTATAATTTCTGACCAGGAAAGGAACAATAAGCTGTGATAGCTTGTTTCCAGGTGTGTCCAGTGGGTGGGTTATATAAACTCCCTTACTCCTCTTCGTAAGTTCCATGGGATCTTTAACTTCCACCTGGACAGTGACAACAGAAGTGCAGAAGGGCCTCGGTTTAATGTCTATTTATTTGTTTATTTATTTAAAAGTTTCACCAGGAAAGATACTGAACTAGCAAGAGCTTGTTTCCAGATGCATCCTAGGGGAAAGGGAAAGGGAGTGCACTTAAAAATACATAGAGTCGAAAATAACGTGTTACAACTGTAAACAGCAGAGAAATATGAAAGCAGCTATGTACAGTAAATTGTGTACATGGATTTAACCATGCAACTGAATAAATAGATAATCAAACAGTGTGAGAACTCGTAAACCATTCACCACTGCATTGAAAATGATAGCTGCAAGCTGAATGTGTGCCAGCACCAGATAGTAGTAGAACAATACGTGTTACAATGGGGGAAGCAGGCTTGAGGGGGAACATAGAAACAGAGTTATGGTCAAGGACTAAGAGAGGAGGGTTTGTGTGTGGAGGAAGAGATAGAGGAGCAGAAGGATTAGGAGTAAGGAAAGGGTTATGAGACGAGGTGGAGGAGGAAAGTAGAGGAGAAGGGAAAGCTGTCTCATCCAAAGGGTGGCACCCTCAACAGCGCATCACCTCCTCATACTGCACAACCCACAACCTTCCAATCTCCTGACCCCAGAAGTGAGCGAGCTAGCTACTGAGTCACTGACATTAAAGAGTATATAAAAACAAACTCTGACCAGAGCCGGTACAGCTGCAGCTGAGCTTATTGAGGAACATGCCCGCGATGTTCAAGATAACCACCAGAGTTTCTGCGCATGCGCACTGAACCTAGCAGCATTATGGGCACAGTCCACTGTGTCCAAGATGGCCACTAGAGTTCAGTGCGATGCCCTAGTCATCGTGCATGCACAGAAACTCCGACGTTATCTTGAACATGGCAGAGCAGTGCCATGTTCTACTGACCGGTCTGTTAAATAGTGAGGTGAACATGCGGTGAGTGCCATTCACCTCCACTATTTTAAAGTCTAGTCGGTATCCGTAAGCTCCTTCTGTACTGTGCTCATAAGAAGGCTGCAGGGCTATGCCCACTGCAGTCATATAAAGTACAGAGATTAACACAATGTCATATACAAAACTGAAAAATACAACAAAAGAACCTATCAGTCTGCCCTAATTCATTTTGATGATGCTGTGTTAACCTTTATGCTTTGTGTTACATGTACCATTATCGCACTACTGAACTTTATTGCAGTTTGATGGATCAAATATTCCTCCTTGGGACTTTATCTTGGAAGTAAAATGGACATATGACCCTCAGTACCTCAGTGATGCTCTTGGGCTGATATTTACCTTTTAAAATCTGAACTGAAATATCATGGGGAGATCCAGTTTAGCCAAACAGGCAGCAATCTTGTTCCCAAGCTCGACAGACCTCTTGCAAATTAAAGCCATTATAAATGTTTGCTCTGCTTGATACCACTTGGATTTTGGAAATGGATTCACGTAAATATATATCTCAGGTGCAGCCAATGAGTTTGTCTCCCAAAGGTCTGTTCTGCTTGAACAGCGGTATCATCCGTCTACCAGAGCCCAAAGCACGATGGTGGTGCTGAAAGCACGCTGACCTCCCCAGTGGCTACTGCTAACCAGGGTACTTCCTCCTGGCTAAACTCAACTCAGCTATGGAGTCAACAAGCTGCAGCAAAGTATTCTTGAACCAGGTGTTTTTTCCATGGCTCGGTCCTCTCAATTGGAGCCACGGGAGTATACGCTGGAGCCCTTGGCCACCAACTGATAAGGTTCTCTTAGTAACAGAATAAACTGATAGGAGATTTGAAGCCTTGTTAAAGAAAACAGAATTTCTGCAGACCAAAGTAAACCAAATCCGCTCTGCTAGTCAGGCAACAGAGAAGACACTGGCTGATCACGGCCCTGCTGACAAAGCAAGAAACTAAAATTGCAGCTCTAGAGGCAAATACACACAGTCCAATGAAAGATAACTATTACATAAATTAAAAACTTGAAAACGATGAGAATTTACTGAGGCATAAAACATTTTTGTAGGAGTCTCAGAGCACCAAGACTCAGAATTTCAGACACTCAGAAACTGGTCAAAGACATTCTGAAAAACATTTCATTTGCCACAGGAAAACCCTCCTTTACTAACTCATGCCTTTAGAGTTACCAAAACACAAGATTCTGGCAGTATCAAATCAACAATTTTGGTTACCTTTGCATTTGACCCTGGCCGTGATTTTATTTTCAAACTGGCTGAACTGTGTGGTTCACTGGAATATAAAAATCAGAGATACCTGTACTGTAGTTGCCTGATTTTGGTTTTGCAACTTAGCAGCAATGACAGACATTCTTAGCTTATCACCATGAAGTACTAGAAACTGAGCTCAGTTCTCCTGCTGCCCCTGCAACAGAGAAGGTCACTAAGGACAATAAGGTCCAAATTTCTTTTAGGTGGATCCGCTGGTCACATCTCTTTGCAGCTGTTATTCTGCCAGAAAGTCAGCGGACTCTCCCACAACCTCTGAAAGGGACATGAAGGCAAGCTTGAGCAAGATGGACTTACAAGTATAAAATAAAAACAAAATGTAACTAGAAACTATCCAATTGCTGCAGTTTTGTTGTGGTAACTAATTCCTAAAATACAGCATCTTGATTTGGCAAGTGTGTGTTGGGGGTAAGTTTCATTTTAAATTGATTAATAAAATATAAATAAAATAATATCGAACGTTAAAATTATTTATCTCTGAATGTTGTCAGATTTTGACTTATTCATCCAGGAGGCCCCTAACCTCCTTGAGCAGGCCTAGTGTATATTCCCATATGGATGTATATTTTCTTTATTTTCATTTATTGATTAACCCATTAATATTTTTGGTATAAAAAAAGCACAAGACTGGAGCAAGATATGTAAGGAAACCTGAATCTATGATTATGTGAGCATATGTTGAAAACTGCATAAAATAAAAGTTTGAAAAGTTCATTATTTGTGGCTGTTGCACAGCCATTAATAAGGTTGAGGCTGTGCATTAACTGGAAAAGTTGCCCCACACCATTTGCCTTTGTCCCTCTGGCAACCTGCCATCCTCATCCCCCACTAACCACACTGCTGCTGCTATCCCACCATCTTCCCTCCATGGCTAGGGTCTTGGAGGGCCTCCTCCTGGTGGCTATGTCAGGGTCCAGGTCAGGCAGTGGGCTGTAAGAGGTGGCACTCCCAAGCGTGTTGGCTGCGCCATCATCTAGATGGAGTCAGGCCTTTTTCTCCCTTATCTTTGCTGCCCCTTCCCATGGTGCCCAGCAGTGGTGCTGTTTACCCTGGATGCACACATATGACTTCTTGTGGGGAGCTAGCGCCCCAGCCCTACATAAGAGTCACTGTGTCACCCAGAGGCAGTCCCTCCTCAGCTGGTAGCGCCACACACAGCACACCGCCCAGCCTCTCCAGCCTGCCTGGCCAGCTCTTGAGTCCTCTCCTGAACCAAGTCTCCAACACCTCTGGGCTATCAGGCAACGTATTATTGACTTTTAGTAGTTTTCCCACTTTCAACTTCAAAGCACAGCTCATTTTCTTTACCCTGCTGTCTTCTTTTGTTTTGTTTTTCCCAAATAACTTTATTACTGTTTTTCCACATTTTATAGATGTTTTGGTGACTTTTTACTTACTGTATATTGGCTTTTATATACTATGTTGTTATGTTTATGTATACTATAGGAGGGCAAATACATTTTCAGAATAAAACATGTTATTTTACCTATCAATCAAAGTGACTAGTAAAATAATACCGACAAACTGTGTTATTTTACTAGTAGCTTTCAATGTTATTTTACTAGTAGCTGTGTTATTTGAATCCCATGGTATACACAGGATATTCTATATGATGGCTTAAAATAAGATTGTTATTTAGCGTAGTCTGTTGATGTCATAGCTTCCTTGCTTTACCCAGTCACTCATTGCAAATGAATCAAGACAGCAATTTTCTACATTGAATAATCATATTTTAAGCTATCTCAATAATATTCCCAATTTATCTGGATATGTTACATTTTCTGTTGTTTGTAACTGACAACACTGTGTATGCCTGGGACACCACTGTAAATGAGTCTATGCAGAACAGTTTTCTCCTATTCATTAACTTGAATAAACATAAGCTAACAAACACAGTGGCCTTGCAAGGATTTGGGAATGAGGGTGGGTAGTTCCATGAAGAAAAACATTATTTAGCTCAGTTGCACCCAAGCATTTTGACTGTCAGAACCCACCAAAGGGTTGAATGCTGATGCCCAGCTTGCCTAAGGGCACTTAAATACATAAGGCCATCCCTATATGAAACATATAGATTACTTAACCCCAGCTGTGACAACAAAGCTGGTTCAGACACTGCCTGCGTGATTGTGACATCGTAGCATGAGAGCAAAGCACTCTACATGGCATCACTGTACCTCGCGAGGTGTCTGAGACCGCTTGTTTTTTCACAGTTGAGGGGTTGTTATTTTTATAATCGAAGATTGTCTTGTTTCACAAACCACAGAATGAGGGGTGAAGGAGTCAGTTCTTCACAGAAACACCAGAGTGGAGTGCAAGGCAATAAGGGACAGCTTTTTATTTTCATGGTTTACTTCAGTATCCTTGTGCCGGGCACGTGGTTGCTCACCTCAACTTTCAAGGTTGTTCATCATATTCTGTAAAAGCTGTTCTCCAAGTTTTTACATGAAGAACTATTTTTAGAAAACTCCAGTGAAACAAGAAAATCTTCTATTACATAATGATTTTAATTTGTTTTATTACAGTAAAACTCTCTTTTAAAAAGATACATGTTCTGAAAACTATTCCATCTAAGCATAGCTGTCCACTTACCTCTACTTTTGCAGCTTATTTCCACCTCTTGTGGCAAGAAATAGCGAATGATGAGCCAGAGTGGATAAAGTCAGCTGTAACAAAGGCAAGTGTCAGCATCGACGCCGCTGCCTGCTGTTTGGAACCAGCTGTGCTGCAGAAAGGCAGATCACTCCAGGTTCACTGACCACATCACCAGTCTCTCAATGGGTATTATTGCTCAAGTCACAACAGTGTCTGCATGTGATGTGATTATACAAGGGACTCTTGTAAAACTCTGCCTTCTGGACCTATGAAGGGATGACATTGTCAATGAGCAGAAAAATTAAACCCATCCGAGGAAAATATCATTATACAAGTGTATCAGAGGCGTGCATGCGTATCTATCAGTTCAAATACTGACTTTGGAAAAGGAACTTGATTGTTACAGCATTACATACACAGACACGCAAACACACCACTTATATGTACTGGGAATTTCCAGTTTTAAACTGATTGCATCAAGAGTCAGTGCTCCAGACAAGTTAGAAAAACATGCCACGATGATTATATAAGACCTCACTTGCTGGGGAGCCAAGGGTATTACCAAGACAATTCTAGGTACACAAACTTTACTCTTTAATGTTTCTTTACAAATCTAGTCTTTCTATTATAATTTGTGATATCATTCTTGGTCAGTCAGGATTGTTCATTTCTAAACAACAACACTGCACTCTTTTAGCCATAAGAGGTTGTTTCATGCAAACTGTTCTAGAATTCTGAAGTTATAAGTGCTGTTGGCACAGTTTATTTCCACTGTCTGGGATTGCTCTAATTTTCTGCAAAGTGAAACATTTCAATTGCAAGTTTAAGTTCCATTTGTTTGAAACAGAAATCTTTAACATGATTTATGTTTATTTGTACACATTTTCTGTATCTCTTATTATTATGAGTGTCTTCTGAACTCCTTTGTGTGTCAGAATTGCTTAGCTGAGTTTTGCAGTTCTCTCACCCAAAGAATTAGAGGATGCACTTGTATAACCATGACAGACACAGTAACTGTACATATAAACAGCAGTTGCTAAAATCATACACAGAGCTGTTCCAGCTTCAGAGAACAATGCAGCCAAAAAGTGGAAATAAATATTGTTCTCCTCGGTGCTAAAGAAGTAAAACATAAATAAATTAAGACTGCAAAAGGTAAATGCTTTATTCTCACAGATGTGTGATTTAAAATGAGAATAAATTATTTATTCTTACAATTTCATGATCTATCCTCAATGCTCCAGTTTACTGACTGCTAATCAGGCTCCCATTGGATAATTTGAACACGCTATGGGATTTATCCTGACTCACTGGGTTTGCCTCACATGGCTTCACTGTTATGCTTTGCATCAGGTAGCAAACACTACTCATCAAGATAAACCAGTTATTTAAATCAGTCTCATTGCATATTTCCTATATACCTTTAATAACAAAACAAGACTTGTCTGAGCCAGCAGCGGTGTATTAGTTCATTTGCCCAGGACACTAACACACTGACACTATCACACACACACTCCACATACACACACAACATACAACATACAACATACAACACACACACACACACACACACACACACACACACACACACACACCCTCCTTGAATAATGCCCACTAACAGTGCTTAGGGCACAACTTTAAAGGAAAGTTCCATACTTACGTAACTAAGATTCACTAAGGTCTGTAACATGCTAGGAGGCTATGCGCCACAACTGCACCTGTTCTTTAATTGTAGTAATTAATATCAAAGCCAGCTAAAATATGTTTGTCAAGTCGATTTTTAAATTCAGATTTAGTTTTACTAATGGCCACTTCAAGGGAAGCCTGTTCCAGGATTAATCATTCTTTGAGTAAAAAACATTTACAACTGGTGTGATAAAATTTTTCCTCAATTGTAGAGGGTGCCCCCAGTGAAATAATGATTATTTTGAATTCAAGATTTAACTCAGTCAGCATATATGGATCCTGAATTATACTGAACATAAATATGAGATCACCTCTCACATGTCGGGTTTACAGGGACATAAGAGTGAGTTGTTCAGTTCAGGTTTCATATGGAGCGTTATACAGACCTGATAGACATTTGGTAAATTTTCTCTGGACTCATTCCATTTGAGATAACTGTTGATCTTTCTGTCTAACTTCTCCATAGATTACCACTAATGGGTCTGTCTTGGAGGTGCTAGGACCCGTGGAGCCAGAAACTGTCAGCAGGGCTGGCACTGTGATTGGCCCCACACATGCGCACTGCACACGCCCACTAGTATACAGTTGCACCAGCCCCAATCACCTTGCAGTACCTTTTACCATGGAAGTGAGCTGCATGAACTTAACAAGTAACCTATGCTTAACCTTAGAGCATAAGATAGCTCTGGTCACTTGTGTAAGAAGGGCCACCAGACCCAGAAACACATTGTTTTCTTAGTCCATACCAGCACAAAGAGATGAAGTCCATAACACAACAATACTGGAGTGAGACCAAGAGATAGTGGGCAGGTGTCATAATCTATGGAGAAGATATTCAAGAAGATCAACAGTTATGGTAGGCAGGTAACTTTCATATCTTCCAACAATCATTCTTCTTTATGGATTCCACTAATGGATCAGAGTACCAAGTTCAGAGAAAGTCCCCGAACAGAGAGGCTGGAATACTGGGCTCACTCAGTGTAGTAATCCATACAGAATTGTCCTGCCAAAGGTGGCATGCTTCCTTTTTTTAATTTATATTTTATCACTCCAGTATGGTTTCGCCCCACGCACCCATTCCCAGTACCCCATCACCATTGATCACTGGGGACTTTCAATCCCATGAGCCTACCCCCATGCTGGGTGCCAGACGAGGCAGTCTCCAACCCCCCAGCCCTATTTCAAGCTATACAGCATAGGTTCTGGGGTTTTCCCATAGTGGTGGCTTGAGTTGGGGTCCAAGTGTCCTGGGGTCCTGAGGACAGAGGGTTTTCCTTGGCAGTAAATTTCCCCTGAGCGATGGGACGTGCAATTACACCAGTATGTTGGTACTGCGCTCCCACGACCACTTGTCAGCGTCTGCCCACCACTCAGCCTGAAGCTGGGCAGGCCTGGGTGCTGTCCCTGAGCACCACTGGGGCCAGGCAACACAGGCACTGCGATCCCTCCCCACCCCACCCCCAGAGGAGAACAGCTGTCCACTGGTTGCTCGATCTCCCCAGCCGGCCCTCCAATGGACCAAGTCCACTACTGAATCTGGGTTGCTGGCATCATAAGCAGTATCTCTACCACTGTGGCCCAGGTGGCATGCTTCCTGGCACAGATATCCTAGGCATGGTGAAGGTGCACAATACTCCAAGTTGCAGCTCTAAAATTTCTCCAAAAGGTTTGGAGTGTATCTTTGTCAGGATGTGGCAACCACTCTGGTGGAGAGGGCATGTGTCGTGCCTTCAAGTTTAACCTTTACCATAGTATAGCAGTGGCAAAGGCAGTTTACAATCCAGGCTGAAATGCACTTGATTGTGACAGACTGTCCTTTGATTATGTATGAAAGAAACAAAGAGCTATTTTGACTGTCTGTAGTCCTTAGTCCTGTCCTGGTAAAATCTAAGGACCCTCTTAACAACCAGTGAGTACAGAATCCTTTCTCCTTCATTCTGGAAGTTGGTAAAGTAGGTAGGCAGCATTATAGCCTGCTTAAGATTGAACTCTGACACACTTGGGGTGTATATGGAGAATTACTTTACCTTCATGGAAAACAGCATATGGAGGATCTGTGACCAAAGCATGGATTTCAGATACTCTGCAGAGGTGACAGCTACCAGAAATGCTACTTTCCAAGCTAGAAATTTCAAGTCGCAAGTCGTAATAGGTTCAAAGGGCTTGTGAGTGAGCATATCCAGCACAGCATTGATATTCCAGGGGAATCAGCACAGCATGGAATGCACTCAAGGTACTCTGAGGGTATAAGGAAGTAAAATAAAACATCGGGAGTGGCTGCAGAAAATATGATGCAAGGCCTTGTGTGCAGAATACCCTGATGAACCTCCACAGTGGCAGCTGTGCCAAGAAGAGGTACCTATAGGTTTCTGGCATGCTGATATAGCACATAGGTGGACCTTAACTCACAGAATACTGCAGGCAGCATCAGAAAGGTCCAGTAAGTACTCCAAATCTTTTCCGTGGACACATGAAAGGGTCCACAGATGTTTTGGAGCACCAGACAGAAAATGTTTCCCACTTGGCTCTGTATGTGTTTCCTGGAGGAAGGTTTATGCACAGCCAGAAGTATTTCAGAGGCCCGCTGAAATACCTTGACCCTGTCCACTTCTATCTCTTCAGGACCCAGGCCTGAAGGTGAAGGGAGGCAGGTTTGGATGGACTAGCTGATCCTGGTTAATAAGTCTGTCAGGAGTTGCAGAACCCTTGTTTTCTGACTGAAAGTTGATCCAACAGAGGAACCATATCTGCTGATGCTAGTAGGGAACCACTAGGACTACCTTGCCCATGACCCTCCAGCTCAAAACATCACTCTTTCAATGAGAGGGATTGGAGGGAATGCATACAGAAACAGATTATGCCATGGTAATCTGAATACATCCTGACAAAAACGTCATGTCATATCCTGGATTTCTGGAGCAGAATCAAGACAGTTTGGCGTTGAGTGGGGACGCAAAAGGTCCACATCTGGGGTGACCCACTTGTCAAGTAGCAATCTCACACTGCCTGGTGCTGGTGAACACTCATGAGAATCTGCTTGTATTCAATTTAATTTATCTACCAGAGTGTTCTGGACCCTTAGCAGTAGATTGCTTGGAGCAAGATCCCTGCTCCAGGCACCATTTCTGCACTCACTGCCTCCCTGCAGAGAGGGTAAGAGTGTGCTATTCCTTGCTTGCTGATATAGTACATGACAGACCTGTTGTTTATCTGGAGGAGAACCATCTTTCAGCTTACCAAGTCCACTAGGACTTTCAAGCCATACAGAACTGCATGCATCTCCAGCATATTAATGTAGAGATGATTATGATGGGTCCCAAACACCTTATGTTTGTAGACCTTGGCAGTGGACTCCCACCCCATCAGGGTGGCATCCATAGTGAGAGTCACCTCTGGTTCCCGTGGGGAGAAGGCAAGCCCTGCAGGAGGCTGTTTTCACTGACCACCACAACTGGGACCTCACCAGGGGTTTGGGCATCTGAATTGGACAGTTTTGAGGATGTGATGCCTGTGACCACTGGGTATGGAGCATCCACTGAGTTGTTCTCATGCACAGCCTTGTCAGAGAAACTGTGAACATTGAGGAGGCTATTAGGCACACCATGCATTATATGGATTGGGCTGTCACAGCCTTGAGTTCATTGATGTAGCATGCCACCTGCAACATTGTCCTAGTCTGCTGTCTGTGAGGAAGACCTGAGCCCGGTCATGTGCACAACAGCTCCTATGAATGGCAGTTCTTAGAAGGGCTCCAGCTGAGACTTTGAGGGTAATCAGGACTCCCATGGATGCTAGGAACTGAGAGGCTGAGGCAGTAGTCACTGCCTACTCTGTCTCCTGTCTGGATGGGCTTGAGAATAGCCATTCATCCAGATACAGGAAGACTTGGACTCCTAATCTCTAAGGTGTACTGCAGTACTGCAAGCACTTTGTAAAACTTGTGACACCAAAGAAAGACCAAAGGGTAGGACTGAACTGGTAGTGTTGCTCTTCCACACAGATTGGGAGGTACTTGTGGTCGCCGGGTGCACCAGTATGTGCTGGTATTCATCCTGAATATTCAGTGATACTAGCAAATCCTGATGTTTCAGGTAAGGTATCAAGGATCCCAGAGAAATCATGAATTTTTCTCGATCCACATATTTGTTCAGATTTCTGAGGTCACAAATTGGGCACATGCCCTCTTATTTCTTTGGTACCAGGAAAAGTGGGAGTAGAACCCTGTGTTTTGGGCTCCCCTGCCACTACCACGAAAGGGCTGCTTGTTGTGGAAAGAGCCGCATCCTTTACCCTTTGTAGGTTATAGGAAGCTGACCTGAAAGTCTTAAAGAGTCATTCTCGTTTCATTAGACTCTTTAAGAGACTGCTCCACCTGCTGTCCAAACAAATAAATGCAATAGAAGGAACTTCATGATCTGTTCCTGGATGTCCAAGATCAAGCCAGCAGTTCGCAGCCAGAATTGCCACCTGATGCAAATGCCTTCAGCCATGGAGTGAGCTGCTTCATTAAAGGTATCCATGGAGGCTTTGAGTTGATGGCTGTTAGATTCTATAGCTTGTTTAACACCAAGAAGCATCTCTTGTTTGCCTCTGTGTCTGGCAGAGCTTTACCAGAGACTTAGGGCTTGCAATAGGGCCATACTCATACTTAGAGAAGTGACTGAGGCTAGGTTATCCTAATGCCAGGACAGTCGAGGTACAGACCGACTTAGCCATGGTGTCTGCCTTGTGTGGTTCCTCGTTAGTGGGTGCACAATGACCTCCTTGGGCACTATGGATTGTCATTCTCTAGCCAGAATAATAATGGCATCTGCAAATGGCTGAGTGAAATACATGGGTTTTTTTTTTGTTTTTTATACTGAAAAGGCCTGTGAGCAAAATATATGCCCCTTTTCACAGGCATCCAGTTCTGATAAAGCAAGACTTACAATTACAATAAACCATATTAACATAGAAAAGAAACATTGCAATACACATAATACAATTATTTAAAACAGTTGCAGCCAGACCTTTCAATCAAATATTTCTTGAGGGAGCACTGGAAAGTTGAAATACTTGTACAATTAACTATAAAACTTGGCAATGTATTGTAAAGTCTAACAGCCAAAAATGTAATGAATTTGAGCAAATGTTGCATGGAACAGAGGAATTTGAAAGAGTTTCTGCTTTGTAATCTGGTATTAATATTACTATTGTATACGGAAACTGTTTGATGATACAATCAGGTAGCAATCCAAGATGAACCTTATGTAAGAAAATGAGTGATTTGTAACTGATAGTATCCGACAAAGATAAGCAGTTGTAAGACCTGTATAACAGACAATGATGCATCAGTCTTGAGAGTCCAGCTGGAAAGTGAACAACACTGTTAAAAGTGAACCTAAGTTTTGAAAGCATTCTGTCAGACATATAGGAATAGATTATAGACCCATATTCAATAATTGAAAACAGCAGACTATGAGTTATGATTGATCTAGATCTAGAAGTGGGTAGCCATCTGGGAACAAGTGACCGCAAACTGTGGTTCACGATAAACTCAGCTACAGAGTCAAATCATACAAATGTGAGGGTACTGGACTTCAGGAGGGCTGACTTTGGCAAGATGGAGAGTGCCTAGAAAAGCACTAGCAAACTGGCTAGAAGGAGTGGTGCAGCAACAATGGGGAAACATCAAAACTGCCATCACACAGGCAACAAGCCTTTGTGTGAAGCAAATAAACAAATCAAAATGAAAGAAAAAGCCACTATGGTTCTCAAAAGAGGTGATGGGAAGGTTAGGGAGAAAAGATAGCATTTAGGAAGTATAAGGAAACACAGAAGGAGCAGGACAGAGAACTGTACCAGTTAAGGCAGAAGGAAGCAGGAGGGAAGTCAGAATAGTAAAGGCCCAAACTGAGGAAAAGATAGCTAACTCGGTTAAGAAGGGGATAAAACCTGTTATAGGTACATCAGGAGTATAGGAAGACAAAAGGAGGGATAGTGAGGCTGAATAGAATGGATGGTGGGTGAGCAGAGAGGAACAGTGAAAAGCAGGGATATTGAATGAATACTTCTGCTCAGTAGTCACAAAAGAGGAGGGGGAGGTGCCTAATCCAATTAACAAAAGTACTCTGGATGGGGGTCGATCCCAGTCCTTTCACAGAAATAAGGGTTCTGAAAGAACTCCTAAAACTTAAGGTGGACAAAGCAAGGGTGTGATGGAATTCACCCCAGAAATTCTAAAAGAATTAAGGGAGAACTAGTGACACCACCAACTACCCTTTTAACAAATCATGGGAGGATGGTGTGGTACCTGAGGACTGCAGGAAGGCGGATGTGATTCCCTTCACAAAAGTGGGACCAAGACGGAGGCAGGACACTACAGACCTGTCAGTTTGACCTCTGTGGTAGGGAAAGCAATGAAATCACTTCTGAAGGAAAGAATTGTGGAGTACCTAGAGGCCAGTGGGGCACAGGACCTAAGACAGCATGGGTTCACAGCGGAAGGTCATGTCAGATGAATCTAATAGATTTCTTTGAGTGGATGACCAAAGTAGTTGACCAGGGAGGGGCTGTGGACATGGCCTACCTAGACTTTAGCAAGGCATTTGACACAGTCCCACACAAAGATTATTAGTCAAATTAACCAGCATGGGAGTGATCCCAGGGTGGCAGCCTGGGTAAAACATTGGCTGGACAACAGGACACAGAAGGTAATTGTAAATGGAGTCCACTTGAAGAAAGAGGGGTTACTAGTTGGGTACTGCAGGGTTCAGTACTGGGTCCAGTCCTTTTAATGTCTTTATAAGTGACATTGCAGAGGGACTGGAAGGAAAAGTATGCCTCTTTGCAGATGACACAAAGATCTGCAACAGGGTTGATACACAAGGAGGCGTGGAAAGGATGAGAAGGACTTAGCAAAGTTGGAGGAATGGTCAGAAGTATGGCAGCTTGATTCAATGCAAAGAAGTGCAAATAATGCACCTGGGAAACAAAAACCCAGGGAAGACTACACAATGGGGAAGGAGGTAGTAACAACAAAATGGAAAGGGACCTGGGGGTAATCATATCAGATGACCTTAAGGTTAGCAAGCAATGTGAGAAGGCAGTGGGAGGGCTGGGGGATACTGGGATGTATAGGGAGAGGCATCACCAGCAGAAAACAGGAAGTTGTTATCCCTCTGTACAGACAGTTGGTGAGAACTCCATCTGGAGTACTGCGTCCAGTTCTGGGGACCCCATCTCCGCAAGGACATAGACAGAATGGAGGCAGTCCAGAGGAGGACAACTAAAATGGTGCAGGTTCTGCAAGAGAAGCCAACGAGGACAGACTACAGAGCTTAATATGTATACCCTTGAGGAAAGGAGGGAGGGGGACATGATAGAAACTTTAAGTACCTCAGTGGAATCAGCAAAGTCCAAGAGGGTAGCATCTTTCAGAAAAGAGATGTGCAAGAACAAGGGGACACAATTTGAAGACAGAGGGATGGCTCAGGGCAAGTGAGGAAGTATTTTCACAGAGAGAGTGGTGGACGCATGAAACAGCCTTCCTGAGGAGGTTGTGGGGTCTAAAACTGTGGGAGAATTCAAGAATGCATGGGACAGACATAAGCAATTTTGTGGGAGGTAAGAAGAAATAGGCTGTTGGTTAACTAGGATCTGCAGCTTATCCAGTAGGTAGGGAAATGGGCAGACTAGGTGGGCCAAGCGGTCCTTATCTGCCGTCAAAGTCTATGTTTCTATGATCTAGTATCTGGGTAGGGCATCTATTAATCTGTAAAGCATCCCTAGTTTTTGTGAAGTTTACTAAGAACAGACAGTATGTGTTGCTCAAAAAGTCAGGTGTGAATCAAGAAGCTAACATAAATATTTAAACTCAGTAACCTGTTCAATTTGATTTCAAAATTATCAGAAAGCTTAAAGTCGGTAATAGGAGAGTTTCTTACATTTGAAAAAACGCTAATTTCTTTTTAACGGAATTCAGAACTAACCTATAGTGTATAGTGGAATGTAATTCTGTATAGAATTCCAACTCTTTCAAAATGCTGTTGTACCACAGTTCCATGGTCATGGAATGTGATTCTACTCTACTGTGGTAGAACAGCATTCTAGAACCACTAGAGACAGCACGAGTCAGTTTCATTTTGAAAGCAAAAGAACTCACAAACACATATTTCACACGGTACTATACACTATAAAATACAGGATGAGCAACTTATGCACAACCAGTGTGTTTTGTCACCTCGTTCTGATTCCCATAGACCTCTCGAGCTTTGCTCTTGAGGTCAGAGAGAATCAGAACCTCTCTGTGGCAGAACACACTGGTTGTGCATAGTTGCCATACAGTATTCTCTATATGTGTATCAAACCAAATATGTACTGCAAAGAATTGAAGTCATTTTGTAAATTTTGTTGCAAGATAGAAATATTATTGCCAGAGCTAAACAAAATGGCCTCTTCAACATATAACATAAGTTCAGTTTGCTGACAGATATCTGGGAGGAATTAACAAAAATTATAAACAAAAGGGTCCAATAATGGACCCTGAGGGACCCACAATGTAAAACAAGACTCTTTCTAAAGTTGACCATCAATCAGAATTCTTCTGTCCTGTTACTGTATGTAAGTAGTGTTGAAACCAAGAAATTACATCATAAGATATATGAACCCCAGATAACATTTTAATAGTCCCCATGGTCAACTAAATCAAATGCCTTGCTGAGGTCCACAAAAGCCATGGCAACATATTTACCATTATCAACGGCCATATAAGCCTGGCTAGTGAACCTCACCAAAGCAGTTTCAGTATTACGCTTTGGTCAAAAGTCATGTTGTATCGGTCAAAAGATTATATTTATCTAAATGTTGTTATCTGATCGGAGACTACCTTTTCAAGTATGTTTGACTGGGGAGCCAAAAGGAATATGGGTCGATAATTATTTAAATTAGACCTGATTCTAGATTAAAAAATTGGCCTCACTACAGCATATTTACAAGTAGTTAGATATACACTATTACACAGAGAGTAATTAAACAATTTCGTTAATGGTATAGAAATTAAATTAATGACTCTTTAAGTATTTTAAAATCAATATCATCTGAGACAATATAAGGTCTAGGATTCATTTTAGTAATGTGGTGGATTACAGCATGAGGGGAGAGTACACATAGTGGAATTCTGGGATTTCAAAAACTGCAGAATTAGGACAGAAATTGACCTGTTCCAGTTTGAAGGTATCATTAGATACTACAGCAGATACATGTTGCTTAGGTCTGTACTTATCTAAATTGGTAAAATGAGAACTAAAAGTGTCTGCAATTTTAGTGAGGTCATTAACAAGGGAACCATCCAAATCAATGGAATAAGCTTCAGATTTAATTGTCCTACCCATTAACGAGTTCAAAGTGGTCCATGTTGATTTGGAGTTACCTTTAACCTCACTAAGTTTCCTTTTAAAAAAATCAGTTTTGTTTTTCTAATAGCTGATTTACATTAATTATGAATTTTTTATACTCCAATAAGTCAGAGTTTTGTCTATACTTTCTGTATTTATTCCATGTTTTATTTCTGGACTTAATTAACTTAAGTAGGCTTAGCATAATCCATTCTTTAGTGGCTTTGATTTAGGCACCGCCTTTTTCTTGTCTGCCTGTTTGATGACAGTTACCACAGTAGCAGGTTTCATCCAAGCCACCTCAGAGAATGTCTCAAGGCCGGCTGGATGGGAAGAATTAGAGAGACTGGGATATTAGACACATTTAGAAAATCCAGTTGGAGGCACCTCGCCTAGTCTATGGCTGCTGGCTCGTACTTCAGTTCAGGATACATATTTCTGAGCACAGCCTGGAAAAAAGATCCTTCTGAGGTACAGTGACTGGAACTGGTTCCATGTTTTCTGGACTGTGGTATGAGTCATCATCCTCACCATCGGAGATAACAAGGTTAGGATCTAGCTCTATCCTCTTTACTCCCTCCTCACTCAGAGAATAGTAAAGAGGAGGGAGTTGAAGGACTGACAGTACAGGCAACAGCCTCGGCATCACTGATGACATTAGCTCTAGAAAGGAGCTTCAGGAACGGCACTGGCAGTGACACCAAGGACGGCCCTGGGACCATCTATGAAGGGAACGATCCTGATACCACAGGCCCGTGTGACATCAGCAGTAGCACCAGAGTAGGCCTGAAAAGACCTGACCCCAGCACCAGACATGGCACCTCTATTGGAGTCGATGACCTCGCCCACCCTGTAGGAACCGACACTGGCACTGTCGTGCTCCCATCCCTGATGGGGACACAAGACGACTCCACAGTGGGGCAGGTATCTGCGATGCCAAAAGTCCCCAGCTTGGAGGCTGAAGTTGGAGTTAGCTGCACGCCTAAGTCAAGTTTATGCCTCCTCAAATGCCCTCTTCCCTACTATTTTTCAGCAAATAATCCTCCAAGTCTTACTCACGTGTTTTCTTTAAATTTGTAGATCTTTTTCTTGGCTCTCCTCACTTCCCTGACCCTTGCCAATGACCATAGTGGTCTCTTGAACCTGTTATTTTTGTTACTGTTCTCATGGGAACCTTAGATGCCCCAGTAATTATCCCCTGAATTGCCCCCATCTCTTCAGCCCACCCATGTAGTCCAATCTCTACTAACTTATCCCTGACTAGCTCCTAAACCTATTGATGTCTGTGCTTCTAAAATCAAGGACTTTAGCTATCAACTGTGGTTTACCAGATCCAAGGCCAGTTCAAATCAGTTGGAGTTATGGTCACTGTTCCTAAGGCTCTCTACTTCTATAACTACTACCACCTCTAAGCTGGTGAGCACCACATCAAGAATTGCAGTCTGCCTAGTGAGCTCCTTAATTAACTGTAGTAGCAAACAGTTCTGGAATACAACCAGTAAGACCTGGCCTCTGGCGCCTGGCCACTAAATCATCCCAATCGATAACCAGCAGGTTCAGATCATGCACCACCATTACTTCCCCTTAGCTATCCCTCCTTCCAGTTCTTCCCTGAGCTCTCTGTCCTCTCTCCCTTGCCATGGCGGTCTATCGATCACCCAATGGCAGTTTCTTCACTGAGGCTCCTGCAAGTTTCACTCACAGCTAGGGCTGCAGTTCAGTTCTTCTCAAGAATCAAACACCAGCTGGCCCAGTGGTGCTGAGGGTTGAGGCGCTGATGCCACACTTGTACACGCCAGCGACCCAGGTTCAGGAGGAGTGCCGGCCGCCGGGGGTCAGCGGGAATGAGAGGATTGAGCATCTGGAGGACTGCCTCCTTTCTTGGGAGGGTGGGTGGATGACGCCTCAGCGTGAGTGGCTCCAGCGGAGGCTGGGAGTGCAGTCTGGGGGCCATGGTGGTGCAAGGAAGGAGCCTGGCAGATGTCTGCGGGCTGGGTGCAGGAGCACGTCTGTCCACACTAGACATCACTGCACATCCAGACTCCTAGGGGAGCTGTCTAAGAACAGGAAAACACCTGTTGGCAGGGTAGACATTACCTGCCCCCACCTCCAGCACTGGATCCTGCCCACTGTGGACCTGGTCTCGCGCCACCTCTGCCCATGGAAGCACTGGAAGAAAGTTCCAAGGAGCAGAAGGCAGCCCCACTCTGGGGAGTGGATTCCAGAGGGACTGCTCCACAAAGCGTGTCGCGGGTGTGCCGAGGACTGGGGTACAGCTGGGAGGATTTCAGGTAGGAGGGAACAGGTAGGTCAACTGAAGGGCCCCAGCCAGTGGTGATGGGAGGGAAATAAAGTTGAAAAAGAATCGAACACCTCAAACTTCAGGTGTTCAATTCTTGCAGACCTGGCGGACTTTGGGTTTGACTGATTCACCCAGTCCAATGAAAAGCGGACCAGGCGAACCAGTAGAACCCCTCGAACTGCAGTCTGCCCCAGCAAAGTCATATTGTGCTGCAAGGCTCAGTGAGTCAGTGTGATGTCAGTCTCCAGCCTCACTATGGAGCTGCCTGACTTTCTATTTGCAACAGCAAACACATGACTGACAGGGAAGCTCACTTATGCTACATTGTAGGCTGTTAGGTGGCAGAGTCAGGGCTGTGAGATTCATTTCTGATTAGCTAGATTAGCCAGAAAAGTGTTGTAACATTTATTTATTTATTTAGTTTTAGTTAACCGGTAGGTACACTAGACAGCATAGCTGCCCATTTTCAGGTACGCACCCAGGAGATTACAACAAAGGGTATGTAGACAATAGTAGATACAAGAAAACATCATGGGAACAAGTAGAAGTCAGACATAGTACACTTATACAAAATTTTCAGCAATGACAGTACATTTGCAGGAATCTATATGTAGTAACAAAACAGAAATATAAGTGCAAATAACTAACAGTCATAAGTCATACAACTAGTGAGTAAGTGTTAGAAGAGAGGAAATAACAAGATTTCCAGGCAGGTTTGAGAGTAGTAGAGGTTGGAGCCAGTAGGCAACTAGGAGGAACCAGTACAGGAGTGTGGATAGAGGACAGGAGCAGGATTCAGAGCTTAGAAGAGCCTACAATGAAGCTCCTGTTTGAAGCTGTGTGGAGAAGAAGATTCTAGACTCGTAGAAGGGAGTTCCATAGTTTAGGGGCCCAGCCAAAGAAAGCATTCTCCCATTTTGGTTTTACATCACAGTTTGACAAGAAGGGATTTGTCAGCTGATCTCAGTGGGTAGACAGAGGTCACAGGTTTGAGCAGTAGAGCCAGTTTGTCAGATATCTGGGAGGAGATTATATTCTTTATAAAACAGTAGGAAGTAAACTGTCGGATGGCTAAGGGGTAAGCCATCCCAGACTGGAGTATAGTATGCATCGGTGAGTAAGTTTGGGCAAAGACAAAGCAAATGGCAAATGCTGTTGTAGCAGACATCCCACTTTCAGAGGAGCCTCCAGTAGTTGCCGGAAAGGCTATTAACCCATGCGCCAATTTGGTCTCAGGATCCCTGTGCAATGGCCATCCTTGCCATGGATGTTAGGGCTATGTCTCACCTTATATGCCAGTCCAAGTTGAATATTGACAGATTTAATGACTGAAGCTAGGTGCAGGTCAAAATCCAAGGTGGGATCAAGGGTCACTCCTAGGTATTTAAAAGAGGTAACTGTGTTAAGGGAGAGCCATCAAGCACTCTGATACTTAATGGTTGGGTGCAGGACCAAATTTTTGAACCTGAACCAAAGAGCATAGTCACAGTTTTATTTTTATTTAAGGCAAGTTTGTTTTGCAATAGCCAGCTCTGAAAGGTATTGGAGTTACTATTGAGATTCAGGTTGATATCTGAGAGGTTTGAGGAGGATGAGTAAAGAACAAGATTGTCTGCATACAGCAGGCCTGAGCAAGCACCAGTGAGCGGTGGGATGTTGTTTATGAAGTCTGTAAACAGAAGAGGAGCAAGAATCGAACCCTGGGGTACTCCTATCCAAGTAGGAGCAACAGGGACTTAGCATCTCTGATCTGGACAAATTGTTGCCACTTTGAAAGATAATTTTGGAACCAGGCGGTGACAGAGGGTGAGAAGCTTGGGATGACAACTTTGATAGGAGCAGCAGGTGGTCAACTAAATCAAACGCTTTTGTAAGATCAACAAAAGTAGCCCCAGTGAGAGAGCCTTTGTCCACAGCAAGTCTGACATCATTTGTAAACTGTATGAGAGTAGTGGATATACTGTGCCACGCCAGAATCCATGTTGGTCAGGGGTGAGGAGTTTGAAGGAGTACAGGTAATCCAAGACCTGGGTAGCAACAATTTTCTCCAGTATTTTAGAGAGGGTGGAGAGAATGGCAATAGGGCGTAGTTATCCAGTTTAATGGTGTCTCCCTTTTGTAGACTGGTACAACTCGAGCAATCTTCCAGAGGGAAGGGACATGTCTTGTAAGAAGAGACAGGTTGAAAAGTCTAGTCACTGGAGAGGCTATAGACGGTGCAATGTTTTTTAGGAATCTTGGTAAGAGTCCATCTGCTCTCTGCCGATCCAGCAGGAGAGATGGACTTAAGTAGCATAAGATTTCACTCTCAGAGACTGGGCTAAGGGTGAAAGATGGGTTGAAGGTTTAAGGTTATCCTGTGGAGTGACAGATAAAGGCCCAGGAGGTTCAGTATAAGAGGAGAGGTCAGTGAATCTGGAGTTAAAAGCCCGGGTGAGCAGGAGGTTATTGCAATTACAACCATCCATGACCATATCAGAGATGGTATTGCACTTGTTTTTCCCTATGATGGTGTTAACATGACTCCAAAACCACGAGAGTCACTGACAGAGGTACTAAGGAGCTGACAGTAGTAATTGCCCTTAGCAGATCTGATGGAAACTCTTACATAGGTTTCGAGTCTTCTGTACTCCGCCCTGTCCGATGGGGACTGGATTAGCTTAGCTATGTTCCAGGCTTTACCCTCTTTTGAGAGAGGACAGGAGTGAAGAATTTAATCAGCAGGAAGCAGATCCTCAGATACGCGCCTTTTACTGGAATATATTTGTCTTGAAGGTTCCAAAGCGTGCAAGGAGGTATTGAGCAGCACGCCCTGTATTACAAGTACTGTATAGAGGTGCCCAGTCCGTGTTCTGTAGCTCCAAGATTAGGGCTGTCTTATCCATTTTTGAAAAATCCTGAAAATAATTTCTCTGGGAGTGGTTTAGGGCCCTAGCCTTACACACAGCAAACTGGGAGTGGTCACTGATTGAGTCTGGTAAACTCCAACAGCACTGATCCTCCCAGGCCTGTTGGAGACGACCCAGTCTAGAAGAGACTGAGACTGCTGTTACTAGCCTGTCTGGTCGGGAGAGTGACCAGTTGAGACAGGTGTAACCTGCTGAGTTCAGCGGCAGAGAGATTAGAGTTTTTCCCAGCCAATCCAGGTTGAGGTCCCCATAATAATGAGCTCTTGTCTACCCTTTAGTGAGGAAAGATGGTCAGTTACCTTAGTCAGGCCTGCTAATCCATTTTAGGAGGGTTATAGATGCACACTACATTTAGCTTCTTAGTGAGACCTAACGTAATATAACTATATGAATAGTTTCACATAGACAGGCAGTGTTGACCGGGAGGACCATAGTGTCAAGGTCCTGTCTGGTATAAAACAAAACACCACCACCCTTTTAGCATTTGGACGCCACATCTGTGAAGTTTATATCCATTGATCCTACATGATGAATCTGGTATATGAGATTTTAACCAAGTCTCAGTTAGACCAAATCAGGGAGCTGTGAGCAATCCAGGCTTCAAGCTGTGAAAGTCTGTTTAAAATCAGCCAGGGCTGCTGAAGGGCGAAGAAAAGGAAGAACAAAAGTAAGTGGCAGGCTGAGCATCAGCAATGTGCAGGCTGGCAGCCAGCCTGTGGGACCAGGAGCTACCTGAGAGGGAGGTTGGAGAACAGTTGAATTCCTCTGGAGGAGGAGGAGGAGTGTGCTTGAACCTGAGCAGTGGGCAGATGGTGCATGAGGTGGCAGCGTGCCAGTGCCCACTTTACTTGCCAAAATAATTTAATATCAGCAGTGCAGCACCCTTGCAGAAGTTGCATTTTATCAGGCATTACAGAAAAAAGTTTTTAAGCCCCTGGCAGAAACCTGATGACAATTTCTTGGGGAGGGGCATTATTCAAGTAAAGTGTGTGCCAGCTGGCATGAGGACAGTGCCTGGCCACTGGTAGTTGGCACCTTGGTGACATCCCATAAAAAAATTATTTTGTGGCAGATGTCAAATTGAAACTCCTAGTCTTCACATTTCCTCTGTTGCAGCGGTTCCTTCCTCCTGAGTCCTGATGCAGCTTGTGTGTGTATGTCGTCATGAGCTGTGCTGTTACAGTGTAACCTGGGCAGTAGGAAACAGTGTGTGCCAACTGACAGTGTGCCAGTGCCTGGCCCCTGGTAGTTGGCACCTTGGTGGCATCCCATAAAAATGTTTTTTTTCCCTGAGTAGCAGTTGTCAAATTGAAACTTGTAGTCTTCATGTTCCCCCAAGTTGCAGTGGTTCCTTCCTCCTGAAGCAGCCTGTGTGTGTGTCTCGTCCTGAGCTGTGCTACTGGAGGGTGACCTGGGCAGTGGCAGCAGTGTGTGCTGGCTGGCATGCCAGCACCTAGGCTCTGGTAGTTGGCATCTTGGTGGCACCCCATTTAAAAGGTAAAAAAATGTAAAATAAAACAAAATTTCCCACATTCTCTCAAGATGCTGAAGTTTCTTCCTCCTCCTCCTCCGAGTCGTGTGTGTGTGTGTGTGTGTGTGTGTCTTGAGCTGTGCTATTGCAGTGTCACCTGGGCAATGGGCAGCAAGTATGTCTCAGCTGAAGTATGCCTGTCCTGACTCACAGTAGTTGGCACCTTGGTGGCATCCCTTTAAAAAATGGTTTCTTTTTTTGCAGTTTTCAAATCAGAACTGTTAGTCTTTACATTCCTCAAGCTGCAGCAGTTCCCTCCTCTGGAGTCCTGAAGCAGCCTGTGTGTGTGTGTGTCATCCGGGCTGTACTGTTGCAGTGTGACTAAGCAGTGGGCAGGCAGTTGTGCCAACTGGCAGCATGCCGTTGTCTGGCCCCTTTGGTGGCAACCTCATAAAAAATTTATTTCTGTAGCAGTTTTCAAATCAGAACTCTTAGTCCTCATATTCCGTTAAGCTGCAACAGTTCCTTCCTCCTGAGTCCTGGAGCAGGCGTGTGTGTGTGTGTGTGTGTGTGATCCTGAGCTGTGCTGTTGCAGTGTGACCTGCATGGGCAGTGGCAGCAAGAGTGTGACAGCTGGCAGTGAATTGTGTCTGGCCTCTGGTAATCCTTGGTGGCATCCCATTGATAAATGAAACAATAAAAAATACATAAAAGTAGAATAACAATAAAAATAAATTAAAGTTATAAAGTAAAATAAAAAGTATTGTAACAAAAATAACAAAAAATGTAGTCTTACTCTTGATTATACCTATGTGCATCACATTGAGAATGTTGCCAGGGCCGTCAACATTAGGATTGGGCTCTTCTATCGACACAGAAGGAGTCGAACTCCTGAAGCTCACAGATTCACAATTCACAGTTCAGGGCTATCGATCATCGATTATGTCCCAGTCATAAATGGAGCTGCTTCCCTACCGCACTAAAAGGCTAACTGTTGCCCTGAACAAGGTCTGTAGACTTATAACAGGTGCTGCTCATTTCACCCACACTTGTGAGCTCTATTCTCATTCTGGGCTGCTCTAGCTAACCGGAAGAGTAAATATCAAATGTGCCTTCTACAAAAAAATGCTTCTTGGGCTCATACCACCAGGTATGGGATGCCTACTTAACAAATCTCTCAAGACCCAACACAGGCGACCTCAACAACCAAAACTTGTCCCAAGGATCCGGACTACTCAATGCCAACGCCCTTTCTTTTCAGAGCCCTTTCTGGTTCAATGGCTGCACAGTGAACTGGCTAACCTGACTAAACTCTCGCCAGTTCAAACATCTGCTCCAACATCATCTCTTAACTGAAAGCTCCTGTGACTGCATCTCCTAACTCACAGGTACCCTAATCCTCGATTTCTCCCTCACCTCTTGACACCTGCTCTTGTTAGCTTTGACTAGCCTCTCTGCCCACCACCCTTTCCTATGCCTCGGTCCTCTCCCATCAATTCTTTCTTTTCTTCCCCTACTCCCTGCTACATTAAATGCAACTTTGACAATGCCTCTGGCTACTACCTTTTCTCCATGGACTACAAATTTTACTACCCTCCCTTCCTCACGTAAATCTTCTCTACCTCTCTACTTTAATGTTGCTGTTTATACAAGATGTATTTTAAGATGAAAATTGTTGTATATGATGTGTTTTAGTAACTCGTTCTGTTAGTTCCTTCTATGTTTGTAAAGCCTCCTCACTGACGTGGAACCTTTGTAAATGAGCTGCCTTTGCACTCAAAGGTACTTTGTAATCCTAGAATGAATAAATAGATAAATTAAATAAATTCATCACCCAAGTGGCTGAGCAGTGTTCAAGCCTTAGGAAATGGAGCAACAGAGAGGCTATGGGGATGGTGGCATGGGATCATCCAGACACAAAGAAAACAAAACATAGTGGACTTGGTAATAGACCTTCTGCATCAATGGAAACTACAAGTATAGGAGAAGGATGACAGTAGCGGTTGAACAGTCCATAAAGTATCTCCCACTGCAGGAACTACTTGCAGTGGTACTGCAAGGATAGTAACACGAGCAGTCATTGTAGATAAAAGGAATAAGAAAGGAGTGCATCAGGTAGTGACACAGGCAGAGGAGGTGGAGGGAGGAGGAGGAGCAAAGGGATTTGGCAGAGTTTGGGGACAGAGATACAGATTGTGATTATATATCTAATAAAAAGATAGCAGCAACAGTTCTGGGGAGGAGGAGGAGTAGGTAGAACAGGTGAGAGCTCAACTTGGGTAGGTGCACATAACAGGTCAAAAGATCAAAACTAGTGGTACAACCAAAGCAAGAAAGGCCATAAATAACAGGAAAAACACAAGAAGAAGAACCTGAAATGACAGCAGATAAAGAAGACACAGGCATAACTGGTGGCCCAGGACACTTGGTAGAAGAAGAACCATTCCTGACCCCGGAGAACTTGCAGAGGAAGAGGAGGAGGGTGATGACATGGACACAGTCCACAATAGCCCACCCATTAGCAGCAGTGGCTCTAGCCACAGATGGTTACCAGGGCACAGCTGGGGCACAACCAATGGCAGCCAGGGCACTGAATATTGTTACTATGGGGAAGCTCTGCACTATAAGGGCACCAACTGGGGCACAACATTTTTTTTTACATACCGTACTGGCGGCCCTGGTGTAGAGCCGCCACTGCCCATTAGGCAACAGCTGAGAGTGCCAGTAGGAAAGACCAAACCAGTGATGTCGGGTGGTGTGAGATTTCCTTAGCGTGGACAAAGAATCACAGACACATATTGTGTATAGTATATGGAGAGGGCTATCACACACTGATTTCAAGTAAAACACAGGCTTGTTGTACCATCAAGGTGATGTTAGAATACTGTTGTACAATACAAAGTACATCACCACAATGGTACAACAGCTCAGAATATCATCTTGTGCCACTGTGACTGAATCCATCAGTGATCGCTCGTCTCTTGTGTTCTATTTTGAAATAATTTACACTGTGAGCAAAAATGGGGGCGATCATGATAGCAGCTACAGTTTTTCTCAAAGCCTAATGTGGCAGACCACAAAGCATTTGTTCAGGAGCACAAAATAAGCAGACAATTTTAAAAAACAAAAAACAAAGCTGGCCTGTCGGTGCAGCGGTGGGATTTCCACTTGCGATGCGGCAACCTGGGTTCGGGGAATGAACTCAGGTCGCTGGAGGGACGCCAGGGGAGAAGGATGGAGCATCCGTGGACTGCTCTTCTTCTCTGGGGAGGTTGGGACTCCATCCAGCACTGCGGACCCCTGAGTGGAGGCCAGGGGAGTACCGCAGCTACTGGCGCGCAAGTAGAACTCCAGAGGCGGGGGCAGATGCAGGACATCGTACACGCCCGCCCCAGAAAACCCATGAAAATGGAGGAGCTGCCAGCCGCACTACAGTAGCCAGCTCTCCACGGGCTTCAATTAGCCCCCCAGCCCAGCCTCTGACCAATTCCGAGTCTGCGGTGCTAAGCTAGGTACATGGTCCCTGTTCTGGGGCAATTGGGGGGTATCAGAGGGCTGCGGTCGCTGTAGGGGGTGGAAGCCCCACAGTCCGTGACCGAGCTGAGGTAACAGGCAGCAGGCGGTTCAGGAGAGAAAAGACAAAAAAAACAGAATCAGACCTGCACTGCATCGCAACACTTCCATCTTGCATGAGAGATGACATCATCGACGCCCATACACTACCAATAGTATTTCCTGTTTTCTGTTTACTTAAATTCATTTAGTTACAGAGTAATTCATTTAGTTAACAGTTAGTTATCCATTAGTGTTAATCCATTGTGTTTGCCTCTTTCTCTAATATTTGGCTGCACAAAGAAGTTTATGGCAGACATCCTACCTTTTCCAAGTGTATTTGTGTAAGGTAAGGGAGTATGGGGAGCTTCTAATATACTGTTCAGTTTGTATTTTAACTTGCACAACCTGAGTACCATAACTGTTGCCCAAACACTATGCAAGGCGATGTATGAAGAACAGTTAACATACTGCAGTGACACTTCTTGAGGTTGCCATGACAACCATGGACGCCCCAGCCTCGAGGTCTATCTTGTTGTCAAGCCACCTCTTCAAGTGTATACAGTATTGTTGTTAACTGTTCCCCATACATTATCCTCTACATCTTTTATGTAAAGACAAGCTGAATCAGGGTAATGAGGAACAAGGCTGGGAACATCTACCATGAAAAGGCATTTGCTGAGGTTCCATAGATCTGTATGAGAAGGCACAGCAACGCAAGACTTCAGCAACAGCATCACCAGGCAGTGAAGATGATTATGATAACAATGATGATGGCTAGGGAAGGAGAACCTTAGGAGACCTGGTGAGAGAGGAGGAGAAAGCCTTTTCAAGTGATAGCCAGTGCACGACTCCAACATCTTCCATTCATCGGTTCTTTACCCCATTAACTCCTACACTCTGAGGGGCCACAATTGCCAGCTACTTTTACCCCAGGGGTGGCAAAAACAGTAGTCAACTATTTCATCCAGGGAAAAAAAGCACTCACCTCTCACTGGTGCAGTACTTGCTAAGGTATGAAGTGCCCAGCCATACCTATTTTCCACAGTGACACTTCCTGATATGTATCAGAGTGTCTACAAGACTGTGCCAAATGTCCTAAATGAAACTTTTTTTCCAGCTGTTCACATCATTACTGACATGTGGAACAGTGGTCATACTATTGATTACATGGCAGTGGCTACCCACTGGGTCAGATTCCCTCTTCATTCCCTCCTGCTGCCTCCTCCTCCTCCCTCTCTGGGTTAAGTGCCAGCAGCAGCAGCAGTAGCCACAAGTCACTGGCTCTGCAAACAGGCAGCTTTATGTATTGCTGACTTTGACAATGACCATCATGCAGAAAATTTGTTACACTTCCTTCAACAGAAGTTTGGTGAGTGGCTGACACCACACTCTTTTCACACCAGGTTTTATTGTATCAAATAATGCAAAAACATTGTAAAGGCAGTTGAGGATGCAGATTATACATGTTCCATGTTTTGCTCACTGTATAAATCTGGTAGTTTAGGGATTCCTAGATGGGAAGGCACCACTGTACAGATGTGTAGGTCTGGCCAAAAGTTTGTGTTCATTGTAGCCATTCTGTAAAGGCATGAAAGCTATTATGAAACATTCAGCTGTGGAGCAACCTTCCCCACTGCCATGTCATCAAGGCACAGGTCAGGAAGCATGGGAAAACAACATTTCATGGATGGATCTCTCCCCAAGCACAGGTATGAAGATACTGACTGGGAACTTCATTTTCGGACGCCACAGGCACCATTTTCAAAAGTAGCTAGTGTTTCAGAAAGGAAGCTCTGCTTCCAGTGTCTGTTTGCTTAAACTGTATTTAAAGCATGCTTGTTTAAAATGTCGGCACAGGAGTGCTGATTGTTTTTATCTAAAATTTCTGCCATGCTTACTCTCTTGTCGTTTTTGCAAGGTGCTTTAAGAAACTATTGTAACCCTGCATACTATAGTTGGTTATTTTACAGTCACTCCAAAGACTTTTTATGTAAAATCTTGCCATGCTTACTCTAGTCGCTTGTTGTAAGGCGCTTTAAGAAACTAAGATTACCCTTGTGTGCTATTGTTGGTTAGTTTTACAGTCAGTTCCTAAAGACAAAAGTCATCACAACTGTTGCAGGATAGCTTTCAGTTATTACAAAGGCAAAACAGGCAACACGTTGAAAGCCTAAGTAATCTTGGAGGCAGCTGGAGTGAGAAATTGAGTGCACAGAAATCACCTCCACTATGCATTAGACCTTTCCTGAAACCTGTAATAGCACTCATACAGCCAATCAGCTTTTTTTCACATTTGCACCAATTTGCAAGCGCTGTAGCTGGAATAACTTGGAAATGTATTTTCTTTAAAAGTTACTCTCAGCAGCATGTTAAACCAGGCAGCGTATCAAAACAAATTACTCTGCAGTGCCGAATCGACACGGGAGGCCAGAAACTCGCCACCCAGGTCCCAAAAGCCGCACTTGCAAACGGCTGCCAGCATAGATCTTTACCACGTCAACTTCTGGGCCACAAATCCTCTAGCCATTTTTGCACAAACGCCAAACTGGGGACAAAAGAATTATTTGGGCCAATAATAAGCTCCACATACCTTAGCTCCTCCTACAGCTCAGCATATAAAACTCCTTTTCTCTCACAGACGTGGTGTAGGGTCACGAGGGCTCTGCATTGCATCAGCCCTCCCCAAACAACATTTAATGGGACGGACCCCCAAAGCACAGATATGAAGATACTGACTGGGAACTCCATTTTCGGACGCTTACAGGCTCTTTCAAAAATAGCTAGTGCCTGTGAAAGGAAGCTCTGGTTTCAGTGTCTGTTTGCTTCTGCCCTGCCGGTGCTGCGCTACTGCTCCCCACCACCGCCTCTTGGTGAGCTCCTCCTTTTATAGGCTTTGTCACATGTCTCTCCAAAGCTCCTCCTTTATAGCTTTGTCACATGTCTCCAAACCTATCAGCCCACTTCTCCACTTGCAGCTTATCAGCCGTCACCACCAGAGGGCTCCCAACCAAAATCTTTGCCCACCCACTTATATCACAAGCAAGGATGCTGCTGTTGCTTACTATATTCATTTTCCTCCAACTGGCAGGCAAACCTGCCACCAGCTATCCTTCTGCAAAGTGCAGCCATCGCTTATGCCCACAATTCTAACCCACAGCCTTGCCTCACTGCCCACGCACATACACTTACTCAAGCCATGACAAATGACCATTACAGTATCATTAGTGCTACTATTCTACCCCTTCTTTTCACATGGGCCACTTAGTTCTACACACTTCTACCTACGGACCACCCCCAACTACCCCTACCTCTCAAACCACTACAACTTGCCTTAAACCTCCCTGGGTCAAATTTAGACATCTCATCGCCCTTCTCCTACTCATGTCTCTTGACATAGAGGCAAACCCTGATCCTAACACCCCAGTTTCAAACACCTACTCCTCTTCTCTTTCCCAAAAGGCCTCTGTATCCTTCACTTAAACACCTGCAGCCTTCTATCTAAATTCTCTCTACTGCAACCACTTGCCTTAACCCTGCGCCCGACATCCCAGTCATCTCTGAAACCTGGCTAAAACAGCATCACACTGATGCAGAAGTGTCCCTACCAGAGTATGCAACAATCAGGCATGACCGCCTAAGGGAAAAGAGAGGCAGTGGCACAGCAATGTACATCACAAATAATCACCAGTTCACTGTGGTGGGCATCCCTATATACCCTGGAAACATTGACTCACTACTCATCAAAATCTCTCTCCCTAGCTCCAACGCGCATCTATGTGGCTGGCTCATACTGCCCCCTGCACTCCCCCAGGGACATCCTTTCCCATCTGGGCAACTTACAGTCTCTAGCGGCTGGGGGTGAGCTTCATGTCACCGGTGATTTCAATATAAACTGGCTCAGCCCAGATAAAGCCCACCTAAAGACCAAAATTAAGGCCCAAAATCTCTCTCAACTCATTACTGATCCCACCAAGCTAAATCACAAAACCCAAAACCACACCTTACTGGACTGGGCTCTCACCTCCCATCCACATAGGATACTAAGCACAGGCCACCTATACGATTCCATAAGTGATCATCATATGATTTTCATGATCATTAAGGTACACAGCCCCTGCCCCACCACCAAAGACATTAGTCACCAGGTCCTATAACTCCCTCAACCTAGTCTCCCTCCTGTTGGACCTAAGACAGATAAATTGGTCTTTCATCTCAGTGGTGCCTCCATAGACATAGCTTTCGAGGCTTTCAAAACAAACTTCATTAAAATCTGGGACATACACGCACCATTACGTGCATTTAAAAGAGCCGAGGAGTGCATCTCCCTGGATCTCGCTGACATAATCAGAAAATACCATGCCAGAGACCATGCCTGGAAAGACTATAAAAGTTGGGCACTCAGGCTTCCCTCACATATAGATCCCATCGTGTGTGTACAAACAGCATTCGCCAAGCAAAAAATTACTTCCTATCGCTTTCAGCAAAAATATAAATCACCCAACTGACTTCTGAAATCTCTCAAACCCTGCTCTCCCTCCACCTAACCTGCACCCCTGACTCTACAAGTACAGGGTTCCTCATCTCCAACCCAATCTACGTTGCTGAAGCTTTTAATACACACTTCGCCAGCTGCACTGAAAAGCTCCTTTCTCCCTCTCCCATTCTCACACCACAGTTCCTACCACCACACATGTGCCTCAGACTGCCTCCACAACCACACTGATCTCCTTCAGCACAGTATCCCAAGCAGATGTCTTTCATTCCCTTTGGGCGCTAAACCAAAACAAAGGAAATGCCCTATGTCCTGGACGAAAAGATGCTTACCTTCTCCACCCCAGCCATAGCTGCCTCCTAGCTGACCTTTTCAATCTATCCTTCTCTCTCTGAGCAAGATTCTGACAGCCTGGAAGCAGGCCACCGTTATTCCTCTGCCAAAAGAAGGTGACCCTCCTTCCCAGGAAATTACTGACCCATCTCCCTACTTCCCATCCTGGCTAAACTACAGGAACGACTGGTCCTGTCCCAACTCCCTCCGTACCTAGACGCCTCCTCCTTTTTCACACCTTTCCAATCGGACTTCTGAAAATCCCACTCAACCACCACCTCCCTGCTTCGTGGTCACAGGTAACATCCTCACAAGTATGGACAAAGGACATATCACCTCTGCCATTTTCTTGACTAGCCAAGGCCTTTGACACCATCTCCCACTCCTACTCCTTTCCAAACTCACTGATACAGGGCTCTCTACTCTGGCCACTAATTGGTTCCATGACTACCTAGTAGGCAGGAGACAAGTAGTCAAATAGCTCTCACACCTCCCACCCATTGCCTGTCCCCACAGGTGTCCCCCAAGGCTCAGTCCTGGGTCCCCTACTCTTCTCCGTCTTTCTAAATGACCTCCCAGCAGCATGCTCCCACTCTTCCATTCAGATGTACTGAGATGACACTGTCCTATACACCTCTGCTCCTCAACACACAGTGTAGCAACCCACCCAGGAAGATTTCAACGCCATCCAGAACTGGTTCTAGGTCAAACCAGCTCATTTCTTAACTCCAAAAAAGTACGCTTAACTTTTGCCTCCACAAAGACTCTCTCGCCAAGCCCCTGCCCCTTTCAAACCCTGGATGGAACTCCCTGGAAAACTGTACCAGCTTCAGATACCTGGGTGTCTGGCTAGACCAACATTTAGATTTCTCAGCTCATCACCCCTCTCTCTACACAGCGACTGCTCCCCAAACTTAGGCACTACACCACAACAAAAGCTGCCTCCCCCACAGACAAGGCATGCCATTGTGCAAAAATGATCCTTCCCATACTCGACTATGGTGATATAGTTTACTCCATTGCCCCAGTCTGCCATGGCCAGCCTAGACACCCTGTTCCACTCCTTCTGCCTGTTTCATCCTTGGCTGCCCCCAATCAACACACCACTGTGACCTCTACAGCTCGGTAAACCTATCGTCCCTACATGACCGCCAGACAATCCAACTGTGCTAGATTTGCAGCCAAATATTGGTCTAACTCCCTTCCCCCCTACCCGACCTCTATCCTCTCCCGACCGTCCTCATTGCTCCTTAGGAGAACAAACCTAAACTGCTCCATGTCCCGCTTATGCAGACATCCAAAGGCCAGGCGCTTTAAATACCCATACCTCAGACCTGGAACGCCTGACCTGCCCCCATCAGACATGCACTAAACCTCTCTCACGTAACCAATTACTCAGGACACTCCACCTCCAGTTGTTCCTGTTTCAACTAAGAAAATTTTATTCAAATGTCACGCTGCTATAAACTAATACGTGTTGTACAGTACTCTACCCTCTGTGTCATTATACTGATTGTACTGTATGTATCCTACCTTGGCTGTAATTTTTCTCCTAAAATGTTATGTACAAACCTTTGCTCATTTCTGTACTGTCTAAGCATTTCCAATTTATGTATGTGGGTCTCCTCCCAGGTCGCATCTGAATTGAGCATGTTGCTCAGTATGCTTTCCTGGTAAAACTCAGAATAAATAAATAAAACCAGGAGGAGTTATAAAGTTCGCAATGAGCATATTATTATCCATAACAGCAAAATAAAAATTGTTCAGAATATGTAGAATAGTGGATGGTTGACCATCCATTAACAAGGCTGTCCCGAGGGAGTCGATGGCATCATAGAACCCTGAGTGGTCAAGAGGTTTCTATGATGCCGTCGACTCCAAGATGTAAACATGGCTTTTGTTGTGATGGTTAACTATCCACTATTTTATATAGTATATGGTTAATAAAATTTAATAAGGTTCATACCTTGTGTTCAGATTCCACAGCAGACTTCAGTATTTTGTCATTCTCTGCACACCCATACCTGAAGATTCCAGTCCTCCTCAATGCAGTCCTGCCCCAAGTTACTGGTTCTCCCGACCGCTGCAATCCCATTCTGCTTCGACTCTCCTGTTTCTCCCGACTCCTCACTGCAATCTCACTCTGCTTAGACTCAAGTAACTGTGCCAGTAGATTTAAAAAAGAAAAACACTGAAAATGGACAGTTTGGACACTAAGCTGACAATATAGTCTGTGTCCAAACTGTACTATGAGCTGCTCATAACCGCTGCTTATGACCGCTCAATAAGTGACACCACCATTTTCCCTGTGTTTTTGAACTCTGCCTGAATCAGCCAATCAGGTGGTAGGCAAGTCAGAAAAGTGTTGTATTATTGATGTGATGTCAGGAACAATAGTACAACAACTTTTTGACCATTGAACTGCCCTACAACAAGATTTTGAAAGCCATAGATTTCTATTCATAATAAGCCCTAACCATATACTATATTTGCAAAGGCAGTACAAACAGAAAAACAAAGTCCTTCATCTGAGTATTTCTTCTTAATTTCAAATCTCAGTCTTTCTCACCACTCAGGATCTCAAACAGCAGCTGCCAGAGCTCTTCAAGGAGAGGTGAGGTCAACAGTTACTGGGGTTCCGCTCTGAACAGTTAGCAATACTCCCAATGTATCGAGCTGTTATGGATCCCTGGTGTTAGACTCAATCATATTAACCTCCTGATCCCTGGCTGAACTGCTCTTTGGGGCTGTGGTTTATCATCTCCACTTTCTCCAATTCATCCCATGGCGAGGGGTCTCAGAACTATTTTCACTGTTCCCCTGGCTGTTGCTCCCTGGTGATCTCCTACTGGAGTGACCACCCTCCAACCCTGGTGCCCCAAGTCTTTCTCTCCCTTGGACTGCACTAACCTGTCTGCCCTCATCTGTCTCCTGATCTACACTCGGACCAGCTGATTTAGTTTTAGTTCTGTCAACCACCTGGCAACCCTCGGAGCATACCTCTCAACCTTCCTCATCACAAATCAGGGACAAGGCTTAAAATGATCAGGGACAAATGACCAAAATCAGGGACACATCTGAAAAGATAGTAATATTATTTCCAGAAGCTGTGTACAACATGCTTCCTAGTGTGAATAGCATTTTCTTAATGAGAACTAGACTGTAACACCAAGGGCTAGCATTATTTTGTGATTCAACCTCTACTCTTCAGTGACAGAAGCACCAAATTTAAGAGGGACAGAAGAAATTTCTGAGGCAAAATCAGGGACATCCCTGAAAATCAGGGACAGTTGAGAGGTATGCCTCGGAGTCTCCTTCTGGGTCACGTGACACTATTTACCTCACACTGAAAGTGAGCAGGGTGAGTCAAGCAAGGTGAGTGTGCATTGTTGCCCACGAGCCCGCACGCAAAGACACGTGTGTCTAGCAGGTGTCTGGCATGTTTGGCATTTTCAGTGTGTCAGCTTCTTGCAGCAAGCCATACAAGAGCCTGCCAACAGTATACGCCACAGGTAAATCTTGTGCATTTGTACCAGCTATCTAGTCAGCTAACTCAAAATTTAAACACTCTAAATCCTCCAATACAACCTAAAACACTAACTCAGATAAGCTAACCTCTATCATGAAACTCAGCTCTATCCTCTAACTGTCATCGTGATAACCCAGTCCCAATGGATACCAATGTTGCCAATGCCCCTATTTATCAACATCGTCAGGTTTATGTTTTGGGGACTCCATAACCAGACATATTGACAGAGCTATTTGTAACCCCAACAAACTAAATCGAACCTGTTCAAGTTTCAGAGGAGCAAAGGTCTCAGACATTTTAGCTATGGTCAATAACATTCTTTCAGAAACTGGTACCAACCACCCAATAATAACCCACGCAGGCACTAATGATATAAATCACAAGTCTACTGCAACTAAAGCGGGATTACATTATTACAAATTCAAAACATAAATTTACAGATATTTAAATTTTAAGTCCAATAGGTAATAGTGACCATAATTCCATCCTCTTTAGTATTAATGAGAAATCTATCCACATAATTAACAATGTAACATATGAAGACTATAGCAAAGTAGATTTTAACAAAATGAACAATGCCCTTAATCAGATTAATTGGGAGAAACAGTTTACCAATAAGATGATAAACAGTGCTTGGGAGAAATTAAAATATAATCTTACTCTGGAACAGCAATATGTTCCAACTAAATGCAAATATAATAAAAAGGCAAGATTCCTATCTGGTTTACCAAATCTATCCTCAAATTAATTAGAATAAAGGAAAAGTGCTTCAAAAACTTAAAGCCCACCCTAGCCCTACTAGTAGGCTAAATTACAAAACTGTGGTTAGATTATTAAAAAGCAATTAAACAATCCAAGATTAGGTTTGAATTTAAATTAGCACACTCTAAAATAACAAAAATCCTTATTCTCATACATAAATAGCAAAAAGGGAATATTCGATCAGTTGGACCAATACACATAAACGTATCTACTATAAATACCGATTTTGAAACAGCAAATAATTTTAACAAATATTTATGTTCTGTCTTTAGTGATAGTGATCCTTACCTACAATAAATACAAGTAATTATCCATCATTCCAGTTTTCTCACAAAGAGGTTAGTGAAGCTTTATCATTCATTAAACAATCCACAAGCCCAGGTCCAAAAGATATCCAATCCAAATTTCTTAAAGAAACCTCAACAGCATTAATTCTCCCACTAACTTTATTGTTTAACAAATCTCTATCCAAATGTGATATTTCCAATGATTGGCGTCAAGCCACTGTGACACCTATTCATAAAAGGAAGTGAAGCTGATGTTCAAAATTATCGACCCATCAGGCTTACATCTACTATAGGGAAAGTGATGGAACATTTAATTACAAAAATATTAGAGATCAGTGACCTCGCCTTCACAACAAATCACACCATGGATTTAAACCTGGTGACTCTTGTACTACTAACCTTATATCCCTTCATAATAACATTAGCTTACTGCTTGACACCAATATTCCAACTGACATTACATGCTAACATACTAACATACTATTGCAGCAGATTAGGCCCTTACAGTCTATCGAGTCTGCTCGAACCTCAGATCCCTAGTTGGGTGCGGAGGCCCTCCCCCCTTGTGTTCCAGAAACCCCTATCCTCCATCCCCACCCCTGGTCAGGCCATCATCTGATACATCCACTTTCTGTGTCTGTCCCACCCTCTCTTGAAGCCCTTCACTGTGGATCTCTGAACCAGCTCGCCAGGCAGTGCATTCCAAGGGTCCACCACCCTCTCAGTGAAAACCCTCCTCTTCCCCTCACCCTTCCACCTTCCAACTTCAAACCATGCCCCTGGTGATACCTCCTGCTTTAGTCTAAAGATCCTCCATGTTTACCCTATTTATTCCCTTGAGGTACTTGAAGACCTCAGTCATGTCCCCCTGTCTCTCCTCTCCTCCAATGAAAACAGGCAGAGCTCCTCAAGTCTGTCCTCATACATCAAATTCCCTAGCCCTCGTATCATCATATCACTACTTGACTATAGTAAGGCCTTTGAAGGTATCTCATTAAAAATTAACAAACTTTATTTGCTTGGCTTCACTCCAAAACTTGTTAATTGGATTGTCAAATGTTACAGATAGAACACAAACAGTTAGGATAAATTCCTCAAAATCAAAATTGGTCATGTCACAAGTGATGTACCCCAGGGGTCTGTCCTTGGACCTACTTTGTTCAATATTTTTATCAGCAATATGTCAATCAGCCCTATTAATTTTATTTCAAAATTCACTGATTATACAAAGCTTGGTGGGAGAGTAGAGCGACCCATCTAGTATAATATCATTAGAACACGATCTTAGAACTATTGAATTATGGGCATCTCAAAACTCCATGACTTTCAACATCAACAAATGCACAACCCTCCACTTAGGGAAAATAATCCATTAAACAAGTTCTATTTAAATAATTCCTGCTTAAGTCCTCTATAAGTGAACGTGATTGGGGATTCAAATTAATAGCAAATTATCTTCCTCTACCTACTGTAATAAAGTTGCCCATACAACTAACATAATTCTAAAACAAATTAAAAGAACATTTGTCAGTAATTCTGAATATTGTCTTATCTCCTTGTACAAAGCATATGTATCGTCCACCTTGACTTTGGTTCTCCTTACTGGAACCCCTATCTCAAATGTGATATCAACAGGCTTGAACAGGTTCAGAGGAGACTGACAAAAATGATTCCTAAACTATCACATCTTGACTATGATATCTAGGCTAAAAGCCACTGGTCTACTTCCATTACATCAAAGAAAGTACAGAGGCAACATTTTACTTATCTTTAAAATTCGAGTCTCAATTCCAATGAAACAGTGTGGATTGACTTTGGCCGCTAAACGCATAGTGGGTAGAGTCCATAACAAACAATTAGTCATCCATTGGGCAAATACTAACAAGAGAGATAATTTCTTCTGCATTAGAGCATCCAGAGCCTGGAATTTATTGCCCCAAGAATTAGTTAATTGCTTAAATGTTGACAGCTTAAGCAAAATCTTGATACCTGGCTAAACTATCACCACCCTTGCAACCAATGGCCCACATTTGTGAGAGACAATCTTGATGGGCCTTGTGCCTGCTTTTGTCCTATTAATCCAGTAAATTTTTACTGTAGTCTCGATGTTTTGTTACCGCAACATCTTTCCCTCATAGTCTTCAACGTCGGACAACATCCTCCTTGCTCTTTTCTTTACTGGTGCTGGTGCTCCCTCCTTGGCTGACTGACCGAATTGTCATCAGCACTTCCTGGCTGGTCCCAAGTTCCCTTGTCAGCATTTTTGGCACCTTGTTCTGCAATCTCCTGGAGGACACTTGTTCCAGTGGGCGATTCTGGTTTGCTGCTCGCCAATATTTTCTATCTGACTAAGCCTGGATTTGGCGACCATTAATGTCATGTCTGCAGTCCTGAATTGAACTGCCTCTGTTGAGAAGAGTAGCCTGTTTGGGACTGGTTTGGATATATTCCCTCATTGGTATGCTCTGAAGACTGCAGCGGCATCCTGCACCAGCTTGATTACAACACCAGGACTTACGAGATGAACAATACAGGAGACTGGTCTGGGTGAGTTATGTCTCTGGGCTATTGTGCAGGTGGCTCCCTCTCTGTTTTTTTACAATCGGAGGGAGGGTACTACCTGTGCACTGGGTCTGGGGTCTACTATGTTTGGATCACCTGTAATGCTGCTTTGTGGAGGATCCCTAATTTTGCTACAATCTGCAAAGGACTCGGGAAATGTAGTTCAGTTTTGTGGCCCCTTGTTTCTGGACTGCTTTTTTTTTTTTTTTCAGGGTTGCCTTGTTGTACTGATTTGCTTTCCAATAAAATTGAATTGAATTGAAAATTGAATTGATTTAGGGACAGCTCCCAGCAATGCAGCCTCCTTATTCCAGGGGTTCTAGTTAAGGTTTTTAACTGTTTGTCTCTATTGTATTTCCTTTTGCCCTGTTAGGTGGGGACATGTGGGTTGTTAGAACAGGCTGTCATATTCAACATGACTTGTTCTGTATTTTTTGAACCTATCTTTTAGTTGTCCTAGCCAATCCAAGTGTATAGAATAGACTGCATAATGCCAGTTATGTTTTCTGTCTAGTTAGGTAGTGTACATAGTTATATTCGGGTTAGTATGTGGGGAGGAGGGAGGGGGAGCTGGGTGGGTGGGCGCAGAGGCTAGCTGGTTAGAGCCTCATGCACCAGATAGACAGAGGGAACGGGTTTTACACTGCTGGCTGAGGGCGGAATTGGGGCGGATGGATGGGATTTATTTTGGTTTGGGTTACTGGTACTTTTTGTGGTGAGTGGGGACGGGCACACTTTTAAAAAATCTAGACTGCCTGTTTAGATTTCATGTTTGTGACTTAATTATATGGGGATTGTTTTGTGATGCATGGGTGCGAAGAGAGTGGCTGGGGGGAGTTCTCTGTTCTGGATGGGTTGTTCTGGTCTTCTGTATGTCATCTTTCTATATAGGGATTGTTATAGGATGTTTGGGTATCGGTGAGGTGGGGGATGGGGTGTTTCTCCGGAGACCAGCAACCATCTCATTGGGGTTTTTCGGTCTTCATAATGGGGTTCGTTCCTCTTTCCGAACTGACCTCTTGTTATAATTGACTATGGCTCACAACTTTAGGTATTGTTCGTGAAATATTAAGGCCTAGTCTCCTATGAAACATTCTAAAGTTTTGTTGCACCTCCATAAGTTACAGGTGGATGTGGTCTTTCTTCAGAAACCCACCTCCCGCAGCCCAGGTGCTGTCTTTACGACGTGCCTGGGTTGGACAGGTGCTTGGCCTGGGACAGACTCTCATAGGAGGTGTGTGTATATTAGTTTCTAGGTCCATCCCATTCCATCTCCTTCAGGAGGTGAATGACCCCAGGGACGATACATTTTTGTTAGAGCTTCTTGGGACATCTGGAAGTGATATTGAGCTCGTTTATAGGCCTAATGTGGAGGACCCTTCCTTTTTTCCCCAACTCGTCTCCATATTGTCCCCATGGGCCTCTCTCCTATGATTCTTGCTGGGGACTGGAACGTTGTCTTAAACAATGACATGGACAGGACCATGAGACATGGCTAAGCTCCTACTCTGACCCAACTGGCTCTCCGAGATTTAATGGATTATTTGGGGTTGCTAACTCTTTGAGAACCTTACACCCAGTCACAAAAGAATATTCTTTCCACTCTATTCCACATAACTCTTCTTCTCATATTGACTTTTTCTCCTGAGCATTGAAGCTCTGCCAGGGGTTGTTTGGTCCCATTACGGTGCTAAGGTGGTGTCCGATCATCACCCAGTGGTGCTACAGGCTAACCTTGCTCCTTCCATCATAAGATACAAAACATGGCACTTTAATAACCAGTTGCTAAATCTCTGAAGTGATTAAATGGATACAGCATTTTACCTCCTATTTTTTACCCTTAACTCTCCCATGATGCCAAAGCTCGATATCCTTTGGTGTGCATTTAAATGCGCCTCTGGGAGAAATTATTTACCTGGCCACCAGGCAGAAGAGAAAAATCTCCCAGGACACTTCTTCTTTTGCAGCAAATTAGGCAGCTGAGTTAAACCTCTGGTGCTTCCCCACAGCCCAAATGGGAATATCTTGAGGCCCTTTGGCCCAGTATAACACTTTATTAGGGAAAGGGCTGAGCATCTTCTCTGTGGACCAGGGTTAAATACTTTGACCAAGGAGAGTAGGACAGAAAACTACTAGCCTGCATTTATGCACTCAACAAGCTGATAGTATTGTTCCTTCTCTCCAGTCCGACTCTGGCCATCTTGTCACCGTGCCTAGAGATATAGTATCTCAATTTCAGGCCTTCTACAAATCCTTATATGCTGCAACTCAGATCTCCCTGACTCTTCCCAGTGTGATGCCTTCATTCAAGATCTGGACTTGCTCTCCTTGGGAGATATTCAGGTTGAGCTGTTAAAGGCCCTTGACCCTCCCAGAGGTCCACAGTGCGATAGACTCATTAGCCCTGGATAAGTCGCCTGGTCCGGTTGGCTTTTCTTGGCTTTATAAGGAATTCAAAGAGCTGTTAGCTCCACACCTGCTAGACATGTTCCAGTATATCTTTTCACAGGACCTCTCAGACTTTACACTTACGGCTGCCATCATAGTGGTTTTACCTAAACCAGACTGGGACCCCTTACTGGTCTCTAATTATAGGCCTATCTGTGGATCTGAAAATTCTGGCTAAAATCTTGGCCACTAGACTTAACCGGTCTGGAACGTCTCCTCAGTAGGGAGCAGATGGGATTTGTGTCGGGCAGACTGTCTGCTGATCATCTTCGAAACTCCTGCACCTTATCTCTGCATCAAGGGACTCTTCTATCCCATTGGTTTTGACCTCCTGGACACGGAGAAAGACTTTGATAGAGTCTCCTGGGACAACTTGTTCCACCTGCTTCCTAAATACGGTTTCGCTCCTGAATTAATTAGTTGGCTCCAGGTGTTTACACTCACCCTCGCCCCCATTCTTTGTAATGGAGTTCTCTCGATTCATTTCCCTGCAGCAAGGCACACATCAGGGCTGTCCTCCATCCCCTTTTCATTTAATTTACATCTCAAGCCCTTGATCAGAAAATGAATCTGTCCCTCAGGTCCACGGTATTTATTTAGGCCCACGGTGCTATAAATTGTCTGTTTATGCGGATGACATTCTTCTGCACATAACATCCCAGCTATTTCCCTACCAGCAGTTCTGGACATTATAGCCCAATCTGGTACAATTGCCAACTATAAGCTAAATCGCTCCAAAACAGAAGCTATGCCTCTGAATGTTGCTGCTACTGCATGCAGAGTGTGGAGCATCTGGGCCTTCTCTGGTCAGGGACAAGAAATATTTGGGGATATATCTTAGTACCAACCCACTCAAACTGAAACAATATAATTTGGATCAAGTTCTCACCCAAATTCAGGCTCACCTGGACAGCTGGTCTTTATTACCCTATCCCTGTGGGGCTGTATGAATATACTTAAAATGAATGTTCTCCCAAGGCTTTTATATCTCTTAATTATGCTTAACCCAGCACAGCTCAAAATGGTTTCTCCATATCACAGACTCTTTCAAATTTCTCTGGGAACTCTCCCCAGAGCTCTGACTAAACTTATGCGGTCAAGGGAGGCTGGTGGTCTGAAGGCACCTAATGTCTACCTTTACTACCTGGCTATACACTGTTTCCGATATTTTCCTGGTTTAGCCCGGTACTAGACGAACCGGAGGGGGAAACAGACTGGGGTGGAGGTTTCAGGAGGAGCAGAGGGAGGACGGAAGTATAAGGAATCTGGGTGGGGTTCACAAAGAGGATCAGGATAAGGGTGGGGTTGGTGTTAGTAAATGCCAGGAGCTTGGGAAACAAGTTGCCAGAGTTCCAGGCCATGCTGTTTGGGGGTGGATGTGGCGGTGGTCACGGAGATGTGGGCCAACAAAACCATGACTGGGACCTAAACGGTGGGGTACACTATGCTTAGGAAGGACAGAAAGGAGGGCAGAGGGTGAAGTGGCTATGTTCATTAGAAATGACATAGAAATTGCTAGGGTAGAAGAGGCAGAGGAAGCGTGGAGGCCTTATGGGTCACCTTGATCCCCAACAGGAGATAACAAGCTGGGTGTAGTATAGAGCCCCCGGGATGAGTGATGTTCTAGAGGATGGTTTGCTGGACAACATCATTGCCCAGTGTGGACCAAAAGGGAAGGAGTGGTGTTGATGGGGACCTCATGCCAGGTACAAACTGGGGAACCATGTCCTCTTACAGGCCAGGAGCAGAGGCTGCTGGACGGCTTCCAGGATGTGTTCTTAACACAGCATGTGATGGAGCCCACAAGGGAGGCATGTCCTGGATGTGGTTCTGGCAGATGGGATCTGTAAGGGACCTGATTGTACAGGACCCCTGACTGGAGAGCCACCACAATACTGTCTGGTTTCAAAATAAGTATGGGGGGTGAGATCTAGGACACTGGCAGGACTTCAGGGGGCAGACTTTGAAGCATGGGAAATATTCTCAGGATCACTTGAAGGGATTACATCAATGACAAGTGTGGAAAGGAGATGGGAGGTCATAAACGGGACTTCATGAGGCAGTCAGGATCTGAGCTAAGTTGAAACGTAGGGAGCAAGGTCACATAAACCATGCTGGTGGTCCAGTGAGGTACAGATAGCAGTCAGAGAAAAGAAGGCGGCCTACAAAAATATAAAACAACAAGAGGGGATAGGGATAAGGAAATGTACCATCTTGCATCTAGAAAAGTCACCCGGATGGTGAGGGGAGTAAAGTCCAGTAAAGAGCAGCGGCTGGCACAGGGATATATGGAGGGAAAAGGGGTTCTTCCGGCACATTAGGGAGTGGAGAAAAACTAAAGGCCATCTCAGTAGATTGAGATCAGAAGGAGGGTGGGTGGAAGAGGCGAGGGACCAGGCAGAGGTATTTAACGAGTACTTTGCCTCTGTGTTCACTAGGGAGGGATGGGATATCACAAAGCAAGGCATGAAGGGGATAGAAGGCAGGAGTGGAATCAGGGGAGCAACAGAAATGGAGCAAGAGGGAGGGAGAGGTACCCCAGGGGTGTCACATCTGATAAGGATAAAAAAGGCCAGTAAGGTGGAGGGACAGATGATGCTATCTCCACCAAAGGGTGTGGTTAGCCTCAAGGCCCTAAAGAAAGACAAATCTCCTGGGCCGGATGGCATTCATCCCAGAGTACTATGGAATTGCGGACATACAGGCTGCACTCTCATGGAGTTCTTCAACAGGTCACTTGAGACAGGGAGGGTACCTAGATTAGAGAGAGGCACATGTGGTGCCAATCCACAAGGGGGTCGAGGGAAGTACCAGATAACTATAGACCCATCAGTTTGACCTCGTGGTGGGAAAATTAATGGAGAGTATACTAAAGGAACGATTGTGGGTGTGTTGGAGGAGGTGGGAGGTCTGGATAGTTGGCAACATGGGTTTGTGCCAGGTAGATCATGTCAAACCAATCTTGTGGAGTTCCACGAATGGGTAACATCAGAACAGGACAGGGGAAAGCCTGTGGATGTATTATTCTTGGATGTCAGCAAGGCATTTGACTCTGTCCCACAATGGTCTGGTGGAGAAACTGATGGGGTTAGGAGTAGGCCCTTTGATGGTCAGATGGATTGAAAACTGGCTAGCTGGACGCACTCCAGAGAGTAGTGGTCTGTGGGGAGCTCTCAAACCCCAGAGAGGTTGGTAGTGGGGTACCGTGAGGGCTCGGGTCCTGGGTCTGATCCTGTTTAATGCATACATATCGGACATCAGGGAGGGTATAGGGTGTGAAATGAGTCTCTTCATGGATGACTCCAAGATGGGAGCAGTAGTTGAGGGAGAAGAGGGGAGGTTGGCCCTGCAAGGGGACCTGGACACCCTGGAAAGCTGGGCTCACACATGGAAATTAAATTAATATCACCAAGTGCAAGGTGTTGCATCTTGGTCGGGGAAACCCAAACACAGGTACACCCTGGGAGGGAGGCTGAGGCCTCAATAGGGAAAAGACCTAGGGGTCATGGTGGATGCATGTATGAATAACTCTGAGAAGTGCAGGAGAGCGCTAGCAAGGGAAACAGGATGTTGGGATGCATTGTAAGGGGATCACCTCTAGGAGCAAGGGAAGTCATTCTGCACTGTACAATGGACTGGTTAGACCACACCTTGAGTACTGTGTACAGTACTGGAGACCACACTTGAAGAGGGACATACAGCTCCTGGAGAGGTACAGAGGAAGGCAACTAAGATGATACAGAGGGCTAGGGATTTGATGTATGAGGACAGACTTGAGGAGCTCTGCCTGTTTTCATTGGAGGAGAGGAGAGAAGGGGACATGATTGAGTATTCCTCAAGTACCTCAAGGGAATAAATAGGGTAAACATGGAGGGATCTTTAGACTAAAGCAGGGAGGTATCACCAGAGGCATGGTTTGAAGTTGGAAGGTGGAAGGGTGAGGGGAAAAGAGGAGGAGGTTTTCACTGAGAGGGTGGTGGACCTGGAATGCACTGCCTGGCGAGCTGGTCAGTGATCCACAGTGGAGGGCTTCAAGAGAGGGTGGGACAGACACAGAAAGTGGATGTATCAGATGATGGCCTGTCCCAGTGGGGTGGGGATGGATGATAGGGGTTTCTGGAGCACAAGGGATGGGAGGACCCCGGCACCCAACTGGGATCTAAGGTTCAAGCAGACTGATAGACCATAAGGCCTAATCTGCTGGCAAATAGTATGTTAGTATAAGTTTATGTCTTTCAATGGCTGGACATTGAACACTTTCTCTGCTCCCAGCTGGGCTTGACCTCATGCCTTACTGTATGTTCCCTCCAAAAGATTCCTGGAGCTCTTAAAGACACCTCTATAGGCAACTATTTTCATGCCCATAAACAACTGTCTTTTGTTACATCTGGATCTTCACACAGACATCACCCAACCCATCCTTGGAAATCCTAATCTGAAAATTGCTGGAAAAGTGCTGACTCGGACAGCCTGGCCCTTTCTGGTGACTTTTTCTGTCGAACATTTAATGCATGCTGGTAAGCTTCTTACCTTTTCTGAGGCTCAGCAACAATTTGGTTGACCCCATCTGGTCTTAGAAGTATCTCCAACTTAGGCACTTGTTGCTGCACCATTTTGGTTATGGTGTTTGGTCCAGGCTGTATGGCGATAAATTGCGTACTTTGGTTTCAGCTGCCCTGCATCTCATGCCATAGTCTTTTATCATGTGTGGTTGTGAGAGGTTCTCAAAGAGATGGAGGCTACTTTTTATTTTACTCCTGGCATCAGGCTCTTCCTCCCAAGGAGGCCCTCGTGACTGGCCCCATATCTGGAAGGCTACTTACCAACACATTAAATGGGACCACTATCGCTTCATGCAATTCCAAATTCTACAACATGTTTCATACCCCAATTAAACTTCACAGGATGGGCAAACTGGCTTTTGGATTTATATACCAGGTGCCAGAAAGATACAGGTTCCTTACTTCATATTTTCTGGACCTATGAAAAGGTTATGCCATTTTGGGAGGACATCAGACAGCACCTGGACCCCTTGTAGGGGCTTGACCAGGCTTTTACACCTGAGATTTGCATCTGGTGGACTATAATGGGAGACTACTGGGAATCAAAACTACATCACGGCTTTTAATACTGGCCAGGGCCAAGAAAGTTGTTCTTCAGCACTGGTGTGATCAGTCCATCCCAAGCTAGAGGAATGGTATCGGGAAACGCCTGCTGCTCTACAGGCCAAATGTATCATTGCAACTATGGACGGACTTCAGGAAGAAATACACACAGGTCTGGGAGCTCTTTATACCATGTTGACTGCAGGACTGGGTGATGGTTGGCTACCTGGGATTCCGATGCCCCATCACTTCTGGAGCAGGTTGGGGCTGGTCTTTGGCCGCTGTCAGTGGCATGTTTTAATTTCACTTATGGACTTCGAGAGCTTGACTTTTCCCACTGCTCAGGAATAGGGAACCCCCACACCTTTCTTTTTCTTCTTTTTATGCCCCACCTGCCACGTTTTGGTTAGCTCAGTCTCCAGAGGAAGGGGGTGATTTATGGGGGGTTATGGGAGGGAGGGAGGAGGGTAGGCAAAATTGCTGCATTATGCATGCTGAACCATTCAAGCAACTGGCCCTTTCTCAATCTCTACAACTAATTTCACCTAAGACCCTCACTTATAGGGGACTTCCAGCACTCTCAGCTTACTTCTTCTACCCTGACCCTCCTCACCCCATCCTCTTCCACTAGCACCCTCTCCCTGCCTTCCCTCTCGGTCTACTACCATGCATTGAAGATAGTCAGGATTAATGGCTTCTCTCCTTTTCCTGTAAAATTTTTTATATATTGCATGTCTACATACCTTGGCAGGCCAGTGGTACTGGCCTTATGAGTCCTTCTGTACAATGTCTTCGCATTTTTGAGTTTACCTTATCTGTGAACATGTATTGTATTGTATTGCATTGTACAAATGTCCAGGACCACTTTGCAAATGAGCTTGCTCAATGGTGTTTTTGTTGTTAAATAAAGTGATTGATTGTAGTTTGGTGGATCTGATTCCAGGTTTTGGATTCTCCTACTGCATTGTACGCTGTCAGTAGATAATTAGCGTAGTTTCTTTTCTTACTTGATGCTGCACTGGTGTGTGCTGTATTTCTTTCTGTGTTACTTATGGTGCTGTGATTCACGCCTTGTCTCCCATGATACTGTCTGGGTTATTCTTTCTTCAGCTTGCGCCTTTGTGTTCTTACTGCTTTGCCTGCTTCCCTCTGTTTCCCCAGATACCTTTCCCGTCCTCCTCTTTCTGGGTCTCCTTATATCTTCTGAATGCCACAGTTTTTCCCTTTACCTTTTCTGCCACTTCCCTTGAGAACCATAATGGTCTCCTCCTCCTCCTCCTCCTCCTCCTGCTTTTGCCTGTTTGTCTGACAAGCAGGTTTGTTGCCTTTACTATACCCTCTTTAATCTGGCTGCTTGCCCTCCACCCCCCATGACATCTCCCCCACCAGGTCCTCTCAGAGGCATTCCCTTCACCCTTTCAGAAATCAGGACCCTCTCCCTTGTGTGGCTGGATTCAGCTGTTGTTCTTACATTAAATTTATTTATTTATTTCATAATTCAGATTTACAACCTTTGAGTCAAAGACTCATTTACAAAGGCACCTCATCGCAGGGAGGGTAGACAACAATTGGTGGTGAAGTACAACAATGGAGAACATTACAGGTAAGATACAATAAAAGACACACAAAGCAATTCCAGTAATACAAAGGTGTACAAAGGCTTCAATTAGTTGCAATTAGTCTAGTATATAAATAATAAGGTACCACTAGGGGTTCTAGAGAGGATACCTGGGGGAAGGTGGTTGCTGGGTGAGAAGGCAGTACGGAAGGAAGTTGTTGTAATTGGGCCATGGAGCTCAGGTATGGGCCAGTCAGGGGGCATTTACAGCCCGAGTGTCAATGAGGTGGTTTCGGAGGGCAATTTTGAAAGGGCAGATTTTGGGGATCTTTGGGGTGAGAGAGGTCCTGGCCTCGGGACCTGGACAGTGGCTTTGGTTGTGCTTCGGGTGGTGACCAAGTGGGAGGCCAATTTAGGGATGCAGCAACCCTGGGGAGAGCACAAGCAGTGATTTTTTTGCCAGTATACAGGTGTGGTAGCACAGGCGCCATCAAAGGTGAGTAAGTTTGAGGAGGAGTAGAGCTGGCATGTGTGCGTTCTGCTGGGGGCACCGGTCAGGAGCCTGCAAGCCTTGTTGATCGAGGTCTGGACTTTGGTGAGGGGTGAAGTCAGCAGCCGCATAGATAGGAGCCCAGAGTCAACCAGTGACAGGATGGAGGAGGTGTAGCCAGCCAGAAAGCATTCTGAGGGAGGGGCAGTCTTTGTGGCGGTAGAGGAGTCCAATCCGGTGTTTACGGCAGTGAACAGGGAATTAAGATGAGAGGGAAAGAGAGCCGAGTGAGGATGATGCCCAGATATTTCTATGCAGACACCTGTTCAAGGGGTGTAGGGTGCTGGGAGGATGAGAAGGAGGGCATTTCTGGAGTTACTCTGGTGGTGGGCAAAAGCATAGATTTTGTCTTCTTGAGATTCAGAACCATTTTCAGCTTGGCTGAAGGTGAGTTGCAGAGAGCTCCTGGAGGGTGATGGGGTTGGGGTGGGAGGTAACGAGAACTGCATCATCGGCATATAGGAGCATACTGCCCAGGCAGGAGCTAGGAAGGGTGTTTAGAAAGAGACTAAACAATGTGAGGCCCAGGATGGAACCCTGGGGGGACACCTGAGCGAACAGGTAGGGCAGCTGATAGGGTACCATTTATCTTGACCCATTGGGATCTGGCATGGAGGTAACTGGAGAACCAGGCAAGGGGCCAGATGAGAAGCCTTGCTGATGGAGGGAGTCAAGCAATAGGGGCTGACACACAGTGTCAAAGGCCTTAGATAGGTCAATGAACATTGCCCCAGCAACGTCCCCAGAGTCAAGTGCAGAGTGTATTTGCTATCAGAAAATGTTTTTATTTGGTGGCATCTGATTGGCTGGTATCCATTCCACAGGGTACATTAACTTTCAATAGATGCCCACCAAATAAACAGTCCCAGCTCAGAGCTGCCTCATGCCCACCCAAGTATCTTTGTGCCCAACCTGATTCGTCATTGGCTGAAGCAATGGGCATGCAGTTTCAAACTGCCTCCATTTTTTCTATCAGTCAGTGAGAGCGAGTGAGAGCCTCCCCACACACACACTGGATCATTAGACCACACACCACCCGATCCATCCCACTGTGAGCTACGACATGTCCGCACCCACTTCTGTTCTCGCCGCAGCTAATACATTCTCTGCCATGCTGTCAAGTGGACACGAAAGCAAACATGGAACACCAGCGAGTGTGATTTGTTTTTGGGGCGGGATCATGATCAACAAGCAATTGGGATAGTGCTGCAAAGACATTCCCTGCCATTCGCCAAAAGGGAACCATCGATAGCAACAGGGGATCACCATCAAGCAATGAGATAGGTAGGGAAAACAGCAGAAAATGTTGAAAGAATGAAAAATAAGAAAGAAACAGAATGTGTTTTTGGACCCTCAGCGACATACTTTTCAACCTTTTGTCACTGAAATAAGGGGCATAGGCATTTTGCACTGATATGCTTTCACATGCACGAAAGTCACGAGTTGTCCCATATATTTCCTCACTGGGGAGGTAGTCAGCCCACTGATGCGTAATGCGCTATTAAAAAAAAAAAAAAACGGAAAAAAGGCAGCCTATTTCAAAGAAAACAGAAATGTCTGTTATGAAGGCTGCTCTTGCAACCTCTGACCTAATGCCACCAAGGCAACATAAACATACAGATGCAGGGGCTGAGGCACAGACAGCACTGCTTTCAAAATAATAGCTACAGAGCCCTCTAGTGTCAGTACTAGCAGTATGCATACATAATTAAAGAAAACAGTTCTAATGCTGGGGAGGAACTATTTTATAACAAACTTAATTTAAAAGAATTTTCCTTAACTTTTTTTATTAAACTTATGTTGTTTTTGTACCCATTTTTCTAAGAACAATAATGCCCTCCAGGGTGGGCGGTGATGGGGGGAATGCTAGAACTTCAGGGGCTATAAGGCCCTCCGCCTGTGGTGTCGGGCCTCATTACACCCCTGAGTGGTCCTGTATTCTCAATACCGCCCACCCTGTCGGGTATTATTGCTTACAGAGAACTCTAGGAGGGCTGTAGTGGTGCTGTGTCCAGGGCTGAAGCCATGCTGCTCTGGACATAGTATGCTGTATTTGGTTAGATATTCCATGAGTTGGGTGGATACTATAAATTATTTTGGTTCAGCAAGCACTGGTGAAATTCACAACACTAGTTCAAGTCTGAGTGGTCCAGGTCAATATAGACAACACGATCACCAGGTTCTACCTGAACCAGCAAGGTGGTATGCATTTCTTCCACTGTATCTGGAAGGTGCTCCAGACACGTATCTGGCTCACTTCTGCATGCAGCCTTGCTGGCAGTCTATGTCACAGAGGCAAACAGCTAACTGGTGGGTGCTCTTAGTAGTGTGGGAGAAGCTTCCTACAAGTAGTCACTGCACTAAGAGGTCTTGCCCCAGCTGTTTGCAATATGGGGAACACAGTCAGTGGATCTGTTCACTTCCTCAGAAAATGGAACATAGAAACATAGACATTGATGGCAGATAAGGACCGCTTGGCCCACCCAGTCTGCCCATTTCCTACCTATTGGATAAGCTGCAGATCCTAGTTAACCAACAGCCTATTTCTTCCTACCACCCCACCAGAATTGCTTTATCTCTGTCCCATTCATTCTTGAATTCCCCACTATTTTTGACCCCACGACATCCTCAGGAAGGCCGTTACATAGGCCCACCACCTCTCTGCATGAAAAAATACTTCCTCATATTGCCCTTCAGCCGTCCCCTCTATCTTCAAATTGTGCCTCTTGTTCTTGCACATCCTTTTTCTGAAAGATGCTACCTCCTGACTTTGTTGATTCCTTGAGATACTTGAAAGTTTCTATCATGTCCCCCTCTTCCTCTTTCCTCGAGGGAATACATATTAAGCTCCTTTAGTCTCTCTTTTTATAGCTTCTGTGCAGACCCTGCACCACTTTAGTTGCCCTCCTCTGGACTGCCTCCATCCTGTCAATTTCCTTGTGAAGATGGGGTCTCTAGAACTGCATGCAGTACTCCAGATGGGGTCTCACCAACTGTCTGTACAGAGGGATAACAACTTCCTGTCTTCTACTGGTGATGCATCTTCCTATACATCCCAGTATCCTCTTGGCCTTACTGCCTTCTCACATTGCTTGCTTACCTTGGGTCATCTGATATGACTACCCCAGGTTCCTTTCCATTTTTGTTGTTGTTAGTACTTCCCCCAATTGTGTACTCTTCCCTGGGTTTTGCTTCCAAGGTGCATTACTTTACACTTCTTTACACTGAATCTAAGCTGCCATACTTTTGACCATTCCTCCAACCTTGCCAAGTCCCTTCTCATCCTTTCCAACACTTCCCCGTGTATCAACCCTGTTGCAGATCTTGTGTCATCTGCAAAAGGCATACTTTTCCTTCCAGTCCCTCTGCAGTGTCACTTATAAAGACATTAAAAGCACCAGACCTAATATTGAACCCTGGGAACCCCACTGGTAACCCCTTCAGAGTGGACTCTGTTTACTATTAGCCTCTATGTCCTGTTGTCCAGCCAATTTTTTACTCAGCCTACCTTCCTGGGATCCACTCCCAGGCTGGCTAATTTATTTATCTTTGTGTGGGACTGTGTCAAATGCCTTGCTAAGTCTAGGTAGGCCATATCCACAGCCCCTCCCTGTTCTACTACTTAGGTCACCCAGTCAAAGAAATCTATTAGATTCTGCCTGACATGACCTTCCCACTGTGAATCCATGCTGCCTTGGGTCCTGTGCCTGCTGGCCTCTAGGTACTCAACAGTTCTTTCTTTCAGAAGTGAATCCATCATTTTCCCTACCACTGAGGTCAAACTAGCAGATCTATGGTTTCCTGCCTCTGTCTTGCTCCCACTTTTGTGAAGGGGAACCACATCCGCCTCCTCCAGTCCTCAGGTACCACACCATCCTCTCATGATTTGTTAAAAGGGTAGCCAGTGGTGTCACTCGTTCTCCCTTAGTTCTTTTAGAATTCTGAGGTTAATCCCATCAGGGTCTATTGCTTTGTCCACCTCAGTGTTAGGAGTTCTTCAGAACCCTTTCTTCTGTGAATGGACTGGTATTGACCACCTTATCCAGAGTGCTTCTATTGACTGGATTAGGTACCTCCCTCTCCTCTTTGTGAATACTGAGCAGAAGTATTCACCAGTATCACTGCTCTTTCACTGCCACCCTCTGCCCACCTGCCCTTTCCTTTATTAAGCCTCACTATCCCTCCCTTGGTCTTTTCTTCACCCATAACGCACTCTATAAAAAGATCTTATCCCCTTCTTAACTGAGTTTGCTATCTTTTGCTCAGTTTGGTCCTTTACTATTCTGACTGCCTTCCCCTTCCTTCTGCTTTAACTAGTACAGTTCTCTGTCCTGCTCCATCTGTGTTTCCTTATACTTCCTGAATCCTTTGAGAACTATAGTGTTTTTTTCTTCGTTTTGACTTGTTTATTTGCTTCACACAAAGGCTTGTTGTCTCTGTGAAGGCAGTTTTAATGTTTCCCATTGTTCCTCCACCCCTCCTTCTTGCCTGTTTGTTAGTGCTTTTCTGAGACACTCTCCCATTTTGATAAAGTCAGCCATCCTAAAGTCCAGTACCCTCACATTTGTATGGCTTGACTCTACGGCTGTTTATCAAGACCCACACTGTTTGGTGGTCACTTGTTCTCAGATGTTTACCCACTTCTAAATTTGAGATCCTCTCTCCATCCCAGTTTGAGAGCACCAGGTCTAAGATTGCTCCTCCTGAGTGGGTTCCAGCACTAGCTGTCTGAGGCATGCCACCTGTAGGGCATCGAGAATGGTACTGCTCTTGGATATGGCTGCAGCAAAGGTGCTCCAGTTAACATCTGGTATATTCAGGACCCCCATCAACAATATCTCCCTTCTCTGCCATCCTAAGGATGCCTTCTATCATATCCTTGTCCATTTCCTCCCTGAGATGGGGGTCTGCATAAAACACCCATGCAGACTGTGGTGCCATTTCTTGTTCCAGGATGACCCACTGTACCTCTTCTCCTCCTGTTTATCCTTTAGTTCCATTGTTTAATCTCTTCCTTATGTAGAGAGCTATTCTCCTCCTCTTCTACCCTCCTGTCCCTCCTGTAGACTGTGTAACCTGATATGCTGACATCCCAGTCATTGTTCTCTGTGTACCATGTTTCTGTGACTGCCACGATATCCAGACGTCCCGGTTCCATCAAGGCCACTAGTTCAGGAGCTTATTACCCAGACTATGGGCATTGGTACTCACTGTCCTCCCATTTTTGATGGCCTTACGCTTTTAACCTCATCCCTGTCCTTACTACCTTTGCCTATTTCTCCATTTATCCCTGCCCTTCTCTCTATCGACTTCTCTATCTTGGTGTTTTCCTCACTAATTACCCTGTTTTTTGGGGGCACTGGGATTTCCTGCTCCTTTCAGTGCCTCCCCTTGGCTAGTTTAAATGCTTGCCAATGAAGTATTTAAATCTATCAATTAGGATCCTGGTTCCCTCCAGGACAGATGCAGACCATTGCACCGTGTAGGCCTGTATTCCTCCAGGTGGAACCCCAGTCCAAAATAAAGCCAAAACTCTGAGCTCTGCAACAGTTTTCAATCATTGATTAAATCCCATGGTGCAGAACACCCTAGCCTCACCCATGCCATAGACAGGCAGCACCTCCGAGAAGGTTACCGTGTGTGCTACTTGTCTAAGGCCCCTCCCCAACTCCACAAACTCCTCCTGCAGTGATCTGATCCCATTCCCAGCCAGGTCATTTGTCCCCTCCGTGCAGCTGCACCCACGATCCTGAGGATTTGCTCCCTGTCCCTCCAAGCCATGGCACCGGGCAGGCACCTTACCTCCCTCTCCCCTTCCTCCCTCAGTTTTACCCCACAGAACAGACTCAGAAAAGCTGAGACTTTTCTGTGCCTATCCCACTCAGTAGAGCACTTCACCAGGGAATGTGTTCTCTCAGTCCTGGGCTCAGAACCCTCCTGTGTGCATTCCCTCTGTTTCTTATAGTCCACAGTGGTCCCTAACACAGAGGACAGGGCATCTCTTGATCTGATTGTGCTGGACTGGCAGCATTAGTTCTAGTATCAGAATTTACTCAGTATCAGCAGCAAACCTCAGTGGTTGCTTCCATTCCTACCAGACCAGAACCACTTTAGAACTATGTAATGTAGTTTATAGCCATTTTAAGCTATTACACTGTTGGCAGTATGCATAAACATACAAAATGCCAGCAGAAAAGGCGTCATGGTCTATTGAGTGTTCTAAGTGTAGAGCAGATTCAAGGCACCATAAGGCCATCTTCTGTAGAGACATAGGAAATCATCAATGTTATTACTTTGAACTTGAAAGGTCAAATACTACCTCATACAGTTCTAAAATTGTACTTACCACCATTGTGTAAATCAGGACACACCCACTAACTTTACTAACAGAGAAACATAGAAATTGTCAGCAGATAGTATATGTCCCTTCAAGTTCAAAGTCATAACATAGATGCTTTCCTGCAGATAAGGACCGCTAGGCCCATCTAGTCTGCAACGAAGCCCTACACTAGTTTGTGGCCTCTGACCCTAACTGGTCAATGGCTTTTCACCCCACCTTTTCCACCTCTAAGGTACCCTTATACCTATCCCATGTGCTGCCTCACACCACCTCCTGTGGCAGTATGAAGGCTATTAAAAACAGAACAACAGACCCAGGACAAGTGGAGGGCTACTGACATCACAAGGAAACTTTGAAAAATACTCATCATTTTTAAACACCATCTAGATATTTCAAATATTTGTCTGTATTAAGCTCCATATGTTTTGACTGGTAAGGTTACAAAATAAAAACAGGATCACTAGCTTTCATAATTTATCTGCTCTGTGTGCATGACTAAATTTGAAATCATAATCCTCTATTTGCTGTCAATTATTTTCCATTTTCATTGGAAAAAGAAAGAATTTGTAATTTTTACGTTTGCTTGCACGCAGTGCAAGAAACATAGTGCCATCATCTGAGTTTTCGGAGGTGTCTTAGCGCCTTCCAATTCAGTCAGTGTGTTTGCAGGCGGTCGCAGTTCTCCAATCACTGCTGGAGCTGTCTATGACAGCAGTTGAAAATGCAGTGGCATACAGTTGAAAAGAGGAAGCTACGCTTCGGTGAGCAGCGATAAGATATCACCTGCTCATGCGCGTGCTCCCCTTACACACACGCCGCACACATACTGTGTGCCTGCCCCCATGCACACACTGTATAGTCGATGGGGGTGCCCAATCCCATCGGCTGTGCTTCCTCCCCAAACAGAGTTCCAGATGCCATGCTGGGTGCCCACCCCAGCGTGGCAAAATATCCGTATGGGCTATTGAGGTGCCCAATCCCCCATTGGCTCCAGATCCCCAAACAGCTTTACAGCTGCCATGCTGGGAAACCCACCCAGGCATGGCACAAGTCCATATGGCCGACGGGGTGCCCAATCTCTGTCGGCTCCAGCCCCCCAAAGAAGCCTGAACTGTCACGCTTGGGAGCCCACCCCAGCATGGCACAAGTCCGTGCATGGCCGACTGGGGTGCCTAATCCCACACCGGCTCAAGCCTCCCCAAACAGTTTTAGCTGCCATGCTGGGAGCCCACCCCAGCATGGCAAACATCCCACATCATCTTCCTGTTAAAAAACAAACCTGTAAACAAGAAAATGTTCCCCATGCTCACCCAGCCCACTCGTGCCCACCCACTGCGCACCCTGCCTCCCCACACACCCCCACCCCATACTTACCTCCGACTCTGGCGCGACAATCTTCGGTGGACCGGAACATGTCTGCACTCTTCAAAGCCGACCTCGAACTGAAGAAATGCCGGTAAGCTGTACAATGGGATAGATAGGTTTTTAAACTTTGCTGCATATCTCAGGCATTTTTGGAATTATTGCATCAAATTTTCAACATAGGGTTTTTGGGACCCCTTCTCACAGGAATGCTCTCCTGTCATGGCGTTAATTGGGCCGAAGGGCCGATTTCGCCGATCACTGCGTGATCACCCTTTCAGGAGAAGGAAATAGCGAAATGACACTGCACTGTTCATAAGGTGGGCTCTCAAAAAGTCTATGTTGAAAGTTTGCTGGAAAAATTCTAAAATGACTGTTTTATTGAGCATGTGTTGTGCAGTTCCTACGCACGCTGTAAGTTCACAAATTTTCAATATTTTCACTCCAGATTTTCAACATTGCCATTTTATCACACCTCCTTATAAGTTGTACAGCTGTCATTTTCACATCTTGCTCAAAATGTGTTTCTGTCCATGTAGCGACAATGGCGCAGTCGGTGTGCAAAATCAATGTATGGGACACATTAAGAAAATCACAGTGACACTGTTCATGAGCAGAGGTCTTAAAATGGCTATGTTGAAAATTTGGTGAAAAATTCCTTAAAATGACTGTTTTACAAGCGTCGTTCTGCGCAGTTCCTATGCACGCTTCGTAGTTTGCGAATTTTCAATATTTTCACTCCAGATTTTCAGCATTGCCATTTTATTACACTTCCTTATGAGCAGTACAGCTGTCATTTTCAATCTCACCCAAAACGTGTTTCCTCCATGTAGCGCATAATGGCACAGTCAGTGTGCGAAATCAATGTATAGGACACATTAAGAAAATCACAGTGACACTGTTCATGAGCAGAGGTCTTAAAATGGCTATGTTGAAAATTTGGTGAAAAATTCTAAAATGACTGTTTCTGGCGTCGTTGCACAGTTTCTATACGTTAAAAGTTTGCGAATTTTCAATATTTTCACTCCAGATTTTCAACATTGCCATTTTATTACACTTCCTTATGAACAGTACAGCTGCCATTTTCATATTGCTGCCCAAAAAATGTTTCCGCACATATAGCTATATTAACAGTCGGTATGTGAAGCAATGTTTGGGACAGATTAGATGAAAATCACTGTTACACTGTTCATGAGCAGAGGTCTTAAAATGGCTATGTTGAAAATTTGGTGACAAAAGTCCATAAAATGACTGTGTTATGGGTGAGCATTCGCAGTTTCCAGCGCACCCTCGTAGGTTCACTGACTTTGTAATATTTTCGGTCCAGATTTTTCACCAGTGGCATTCTTCCACACTTCCTTATAGACAGTACAGCTATTTTTCACAACATGGCCGAAATGTGTTTTCACACTTTCATCGCAGAGATGCGTGGTCGCTGTGGGAAATCATTGTTCGGTCAGATAAAGAAAATCACAGTGACACTGTTCATGATCGGAGGTCCCAAAATGCCTGTGTTGACAATCTGCTGTAAAAATCCCCAAACTAATTACATTACGGGTGTGTGTTGCACAGTTTCTATGCACGCTCGTGACTTCACCAGTTTTTTAATATTTTTACTGCAGATTTGCAACATTGCCATTTTTTACAACTCACCATGAACAGTACAGCTGTTCATTTTCACATCCTGTTCGAATGTGTTTTTGCACCTGTGGTGCTAAATGCCGTGGTCACTGTGCATAAGCAGCTTTCAGCTAACAAACTGATATTGCCACTGTTCATGAGGTGGGATCAAAAAAACATGTTGAAAATTTGGAGTGAAAATACCAACGAATGCCTGAGGTGTTAGGGTTTCCAAAATTCCAACCATAAAGCCCCACCCTGTAGAGAATGACAGGCATCAGGGGTGTAACTTAGGATTCTTGCCTGTAATGCTCATACCATTCCACACTCTGCAGCCAGTGAGAGACATCAAGGTATGCCTTGGACTCTTAGGCCCCAAAGTTCACCCTGTTCTCCTATATCGCACCATCTCACTGTATTTCCTGATGGAATGGGGTGTGCATAAGGCCAAAGACCCAAGCACACGTGACACTTGTCAGTGTCTGCAGGGTAGGGTGTGGTGAAATGGTGGGGCTGTTATGCCTGGATAACCCAGTGGGACACCCCAATGCCTGTCACTTCCCGGCAGGGTGGTGGTGGGGTTGGCTTCAGTTCAATTCTTAACTGCCATTCCTATTATGCAGCTCTCTGTAACTTCTACACTACCAGTGCCAATGCCAGCAAGCAAACATTCGGCATTGACAAATGCGTGTTAATCAAGCATTTGTAAGTCAATTTGTCATAAAAAACCTCTTCCCACCAGTTTTTGGGCAAACCTCTATATTTTAAATCAATTTTGTACAAAGCATGATGATGTGCCCTCAGTTTGGAGAAAGAAATGGAAAATGGATTTTAAGATGTCCCCAAAGAGAATTGGCCATTTTGAAAATAGGAAATCATTGGCTTTATGCTTGAGACATCCTAATAATTTCCATGGCAACAGCATGTGTTGTCACACACAGAAGATTATGCTATCAGATACAGACCAGCAGTCAGAGCAGAAGAAGTCTAGGGAACAGTGATAGAACATTCCATCCAGGTGTAAGGGGCTGATGCAGCCACTTGGAAATTGCCGCAGATGAAAGGCAGATGTAGGGCTTTGAAAATCAGGCCCCTTGTCCTTTAACCCCTAGTTGTTCAACTAGGCAGAGAAAGCAACACACCTGCATAGCATGTTGCATCTCAGCTCGCTAGGACTATCCTGAATATACTGAAAAAAAATTCCAAGCCATAACTCTCCATTTCTAAGCACATACTGTTCTGTGTAATCAATGATTCTTTACAGTTACATAAGCCTTCTTTTCTAATTGAACCTAGACTGTTAACATCTTATGCACGTCCAAATGCTATCTAAGAAAGATTTTTTAAAACTAACATCTGTGCTTTTCATTTTGAAGGCAATCAACTGTGGCCGTTACAGCTCGTTTGGATACATCTAATGTGAAAAATACTATAGTGACAGATATTGCAGAATTTGTTTCTTTTGATGATAAATCATAAAACAAAATTTGCTGGCCCACTTATCTATTGTAAACTCAAGGGTAAGATGAAAAACTTTATATTAAGTTACTTCTTACAGATGGTATATTTTATATGTGGATGGCAGCTATTGCTTACTCCTTATTTTGGCTGAAGAAGCCATTTGTTCTTTTTAGGAATTGGAGATTCTAAGCTACAATCTGTTAATAGAAGATGTAGGTAACCCTATAACATATAATTTATATTCTAGATAAGTAAATATATCTGGAATTAGCTAAAGGACAATCAACAGTTTCCATCCAATATTTTGAAGATTGACCCCCCACCACCACCAGCTTCGCCCTAACTAAAAGGTCCTGCAGCTTACTGAGCAGTCTCTCATGTAGCACAGAGTTGATGGCCTTGCTTGAAGTCCAGATACAGGACATCAACCACCTGTCCCTTGTCCACAGTCCCGTCACCCAGTCAAAAGTCTATCACACTGGTCTGGCAGAATCTCCTAATACAAACCCATGCTGCCTTTCATCTTGGAGACCATTAACCTCCACAAATTCCACTAGTGTCTCCTTTAGTATGGCCTCCATTAATTTGTCTGCAATGGAGGTAAGGCTGACTTAGTCTGTAGTTACCTGGTTTATTCCTGGGTCCACTCTTGTGGAGAGGCACCGTGTGCCATTCTCCAGTCCTGAGGCACACTTCCTGTCTCTAGTCAGATGTTAAACATGTCTGCTAGGGGGCTAGCCAGGACTTCCACCATTCCCTCAGAACCTCCAGTGCACATCATCCAGTCCAGAAGCTCTCTCCGCCCTAAGGACCTAATGCCATTCAAAATCTTATCCTCCTAAACTGTTCCATCTGTTATACTCCCCCTCCCATTCTGACACCCTATTTTTCCTTGTGGCATAGTAGGTCAATCCTTCTCCTAGTGAAAACTGAGCTGAAGTACTCATTTAGTACCTCTGCCTATTCTTCTCCCCCATGATTAATCTAAAGGTCCATCCTTGGTACTACTTTTCTCCCTTATGTACTTCAAAGCGTTGTTTTCCCTTACCTTTATCCCTGAGCTGCTTTTAGTTCCCTCATGCTTTTGCTGCCCTGACCACTCTGCTTGCCTCTCAACTTCTTAGTGAAGCGTCCCTATCTGCATCCCTCAGACTACATTTGTACTTATGAAGGCTGCTCTCTTTCCTCTCACTTTTGCTGCCACCTACTTCTGAACCAGCTTGGTTTTTGATCCTGTCTTTCTTGCTCTGGGCCTCTGTACACATATTAGTGGCCTCAATCAGACCCATATATATAATGGACCACTTCTGCTACACTTCCATCTCCGGACTGATTTTGGCACGATGCTCCTTTAGGATTGCACCCATTTTTCCAAAGCAAGATTTCTTAAAGTCTACTACCCTCATCTTAGTCCTGGCTGTTTCCTTGCCCAGATTTAGGTAGAACCACACCGTGTGGTTGTTGCTGCCTGCAAGAGGACCTTCCAGTTCAGATTTCTGAACATACTCACCATTGGACAGTACTAGGTCCAGTATGGCTGGCTCCATCCCTGGTAGGCTCTGTGATTCCCTGCACCAGGAAACTGTCCTAGAAAGCCTCCAGGAGGACCTGTTCCTGGAGCAGGTGGTAGCAGGGTCTTCCAATTCATTTCAGGTAGGCTGAAATCACCTGTTATGACTATGTTACCTCTACTACATATCATTCTAATCTGCTCCCCAGTGCTCTGTCAGACTCCTCATCCTGTGAAGGTAGTCTGTAATCCCCCATTCTAACCTTTCTCCCTTGGTACCCAAAAGGCTTCAGTCTTACCCTCAGCCTCCTGCTCCACCATGAGCATGTGATCTCTTCCCTCACAATAAAGCTACTCCTCTGCCTCTCCCCACCTCTAGGTTCTTCCACTAAATTCTATATCCAGTGATCACAAGGTCCCAGTCATGGTACTGGGTGACCCACATCTCTGTAAGGGCTGCTATGTCCACCTCTCCCTCAGCCATCAGTGCCAGAAAACCCACCTATTGTTTGCCAGGCTCCTTCCATTTAATGACACCACCTTCCACCGTGACCCGTGCACCATTACCACTGATCAGCCCTTTTCATCTCCCCTCCCAACCCTCTCCCACCCTGCTCCTCGCTCTTGCTTCCAGCTGCTGACTTAAAGGGAGGCTCATTGGACTCACACACCTGGTGACTATGGTTGCAGCACACCCTATCAACCCCCGCTCACTTCTCAATTAAGGTTTGCTGACATGTAATCCTCTTGCTTATCCTTTTACACTCTGGCGCCATCTCTACTTAAATGCAGTCTATCCAGTGCAAATAGGTCCTTATTATCCCAAATCACACACCCCCACCAGCCTGTACCCATTTGACTCCGCTACCTCCTTAACCAACTGTTGCATTCTTCAATTCTCGTATCCTTACAGTACTCACTCAAGGGACTGGGAGCACTTCAGAGAGAGGCTACTGGCTACTGACCTTCTTGCCTCGCTGCAGATTTTCCTACCTCCTAAATTTCTCCTGCACCAACTCTACCCCACGCCCATCAATATCATTTGTACTCAGGTGTACTATAATGTGAGGTTTCTCCTCGCCTGCCCTACACACTTAGTTATAAAGGCCCAACCCTCCCTCTCATTATGCTTGGCATACACTCCACCCCACATATGGCTAGACCTTGCCCCATACCTCCTCATCTCACACCTTTCACTACTGAATCTCCCAGGATAATGACCCTCCATCCTATTTCCCACCCCCACATGTTCTGCCTTCCCTGCTGCACAAGTCCCTTATTACTTCCATTTCCTCCAAGACCCCTCCTTCCCACATGTCCAGCTTCCCTGTCCCCAGCATCTCACCTATGTTGCGCCTCCCTTGGACCTCCTTCCACCACCCCTCTAGACTTCCCACCTGGACTTCCCTCTCAACTCCCATGCAGCCTCCCTTCTGCTCTCCACCCTTGTCGCCTACCCCTTACTTCCCCTGTCACCCCATGCTACGTCTTTGGCCACTGTGTTATCTCTATTCTCTATCTCGCCACCTGCCCCCACTCCTCCAAACCAGCCAGCACTGCAAACCTGTTAGAAGACAGCCCCCAATAACAGAACATGCCTTTGTTCTCCCACCCAGTCGTTTTTCCCTGCCTCCTTGCACTGTTTCCTTCACCACCTTCCCTTTCTCCTTACCGCCTGCCAAGTTCCCACCTGGTTCCCCAGGGACCTTGAGGGAAAGATGTCCCTGGACACAATGGCATCCTCCTGACTCCATCCTGTACCTACCATTTGGCACAGAGCAGTGTCACCTGCACCATCAGCCACTGTTCTTCCCTGAGCCTCTCCCCCCCAAACTCCCATCTCAGCCACCTTATCTCTTCCCAGAGTTGCCCAAGGTGTCTGCATACCAGACAATCCCCTGCCCACATTGTTCCTAGAAAGACTGCAGCCACACACCCACTGAGTTGACCACACTCCCATCCCCATGTCTGGTCTCTTCCATCTCCTCGCTTTCCATGCCTCCCAGCCTTCCTGTTCTTTGTGCCAGCTACTAAGATCCCACACCCTCCTGAATAGCTTATACCCACCTTACTATATTCCCGAGGTTGTCTCCTATAATTATTTCATCAAATAGGCTGACCCCTAGATGGGGTTTACTGCAGTCCCTTTTCTACTGACTGCCTCCTTGCTAGTTAGACTCATAGATTTATGATGACAGCATCCTGTTAGATATTTTCAATAAAGTTTTTATTGTATTTATTATGTATACTATTATTTCGAGTTATGTCTTTTTTGCAGTTCCACTTCCCTGGCAGTCCACTCCTTTGGGCCACCTGGGTCCCACGCCAACCGCCTCTGCCGGGTCACCATCCTGCTGCCACCCACAACTGCCAATTGACCCCTCAGGTGACCCGATGTAACCCTTCACCATGTGGTACCCCTCTCCATGTGAGAAGTGCCCAGAGGCACAATTTGATTAACCCTGGGGTTGGCAGTGGGCGATCAGCACTGGGCTATCCTGGGCCTTGTGGTGAGCCGGGAACCAGTGACCATCATCCAGTTGGGCCAGGGGCTTTCCACTTTTCTGTGGCCGCCAACTCAGCCTAACTGGCCTGTGGGGTGGCACCTTGCAGAGGGACAGGAGTGGAGGCATGTCAAGGCTGCACATCCCACAAGCCCATCTCCAATCCGCCTGCAGGTGCCCAGGCTCTACCCACCCCAGGAAGTAAGCTTTCAATGGACACTCTGGATCTCCTGCCTGCCAGTCTCTGCTCCTCGTTACCTGGGCTCAGGGCATGAACCCGGGTCGCCAGCATACTGAGTGAGCCCTTCGCTCAGTGGCTTTGTTATGTTTTAACTTTGATTAATGGCGAAAAGCCGAACAATGGAAACTGAATTGAACTGAACACTCATAGAAAGTCATACTGTATGTGTAGCCAAAGACAATAATGAAAATATAATTATGGCATCAGCTGTAAAGGCCTGTATCCAACTGATTTTGGTAACCATGTGTAGCTACTTTTTTGAAAGAGGGACTGGAGTTAAGATACTACAGTAGTAAATCTCTAGAGTCTTCCACATTATGGCAACTAAATCCTGGCTTGGACCAGCGAAGGTATTCTGAATCTTCCACACATTGGTCAGTCTATTTAATACCCATTTATGTAAGTGGTATAATAAAGATTATGTATTGCTTTAACGACCAACTTCAAATTAGTATTACTGAATGCAAAGAAAAAAAATATGACATAATTAATATGTTTTGGATCTGTGCATGTATAAAAAATCTGGGGATGGAGGCCCATAGTTTTGCATCAAACAATATAGAAGAGTACTTGTGGCTACAGAAATTTCACACAGCAGGAGAGCATAGCAATCTTAGCTACACCATCTGTCACCAAGACAAACCAAAGCAGTGACAGAAAATCAAGTGCTACAGATGGAAGGGCAACAAGGGTGGTACCTAGGCACATTTATACCTAGGCAAGTTACAAGTTTAATGTTAATGTCACAGTTGACAGAAAGTTCAAGTTGGTTCAAGCAACCCTCCAAAGCTTGGTAGGGGAGTTGGGGAAGATATATTAAAGTTAAAGGTTTCTTTTGATTCAAACTACAGACAACATGAATAAGAGAATGAGGGAAGGAAGGGAACAGAAAGGACTGAAGGAGTATACTAAGAGGATACCGCTTGGGAAGGAGCATGAACACACACATAAGAGACAAGGGGGCATATTTTATCAAATGTCGAACTAAAATTGGTCATGTACAATGTAAGAGGAATCATCAGTCCAATTAAGAGGACAAGACTGTTGCAAGAGTTGGGGAAGACAGGGCTAACATGGTATACCTACAGAAGACTCATTTGACTTCTACTGAACATGAGAAGCTAAAGAAGAAATGAGTAGGAGAGATATATGTGGCATCTTTGGTAGCACACCCACACAGAAGAGGTACACTATACTTATTCATAAGGATAGCCCTATCCAAATCAACAACATAGAACTAGACACGGAAGGTAGATATGTCAGACTACAGGAGTTACAGCAGTGTGCAGTGCAGCTTCCTGAATATGTATGTCACCTAATGAAGAAAACGATTGTAGGACGGTCCTTAGGAGGTATTATCAAACACAATTACAGATCCAAACAGAATGTATGTTATAGGGGAAGATTTTAATACTGTAATCTTGGGACTAAAGGATAGGAGATGGGGGACTGTTAGAAGGAACAGTAAACCAGGACATGTTTTAAAGAGGCTTTCAACAGAATTAGGTATATTAGATATCTGGAGACACCTGCATGGCCAAGACAGGGACTACACCACTATTCAAACAGGCATCATAGTTACTCTCGCATAGATATGTTGTTTTTTATTTGCAGGGAATGGGCCCCATGGCAGAATAGTGCAGCTTTCTGCCTCACACGATCTCTGACCACTCACCAGTGTACTTAAAATCACCATTTTACCATCAGTCGAAACTCTAACTGGAGATTTAATAGGGCTCTTGAACTCACCTGACTTTAAACAAGAGTTAGAGGGCATAATACAGACTTATTTATGGGAAAACCCCAGAAGGGGCGACATCTCACACAGTTTGTTGGGATGCTTTAAAATCAGTGTTGTGGGGGGTAATTATACAACATTCCTCCAGGCAAAAGAAACAGAGGAAGCTCAGCAGAAAGAATTAGAAAATGCAATAGCCAACCTACAGTTCCAGCATAAAATAACCCTGAACACACACGTTAAGGAACAGCTAAAAAATCCAGGAACTAACCAGGTTGTTAACACTAAAAATAGGAGGTAATTACAGAAGCGTAAATCAGGCATATTACGAAGGAGTTCAGAGAGCAGAGCACCTCCTGGCATGCACCTTAAGAAAGCAACGAAGCCATAGGGCCATTCTGAGACTAAAGAATCCACAGAAGGAAGGCAAATTACAGCTAACCTAAGTGAGATGGTAAACATCTTTGCAAGGTACTACCAAGAATTATACACCCAGGAAAAGGAGCACACACTAGAACAAGACATTGACAGCTTCTTCACGAACCTTCATATTCAGGAAATAAGCAAACCTGAGTTGAACACATTAGAAGGATGAGAGACTCAGCAGGAGAGACACAGTAAGATAAAACTTCTGCAAAATGGAAATCCTGGATTGGATGGGTTTCCTGCTGAGTTCTATAAGGTTTTTGCTGGGAAACTGGTCCCACTACTGTACCAGGTGTTTAGAGAGGTTCAAGAAGGCAGCCAAATTCCAGACTCCTGGCAGCAGGCACAAATATCAGTACTGCATAACCAGATAAGGATGCTACAGAGACAGGATCATACAGACCCATCTCCTGCTAAATACTGACCTTATTCACGTGTGTGTGTGTGTATGTGCCTCAGGACCTCTTTGTGAATGAGCTTGCTCAACGGAGTCTCTTCTGCAATAAACTTGAACTTGAACTCACAGGCATTTTGGCAGAGAGACTACAAAAGTGATTCACACAGTCATTCACCCTGACCAAGCAGGGTTTATATCTGGCAGACACTTACAAGACAACATTAGAGGCCACTAAACATCTTAGGTAACCAAAAACAGAGGGACTCTTTCAGGTAATGATATCTATGGATGCAGGAAAAGCATTCGACAGGGTCAGTTGGCAATTTATGTTACAAACTATGGAAAAGATGCGATTTGCCTAAATTTTTAAAACCATCCAGGCCCTGTATAGGGATCCTCGAGCTTTGGTCAGAGTGAATGGAATTAATTCCCCATATTTTGATCTAAAGAGAGGAACACGGCGAGAGATGCCATCTCTTTGCTTCTGTTCACCATAACCCTGGAACGTTAGTAGCCAAAATTCACCAGGATAAAGAGATGATGGGTATTACAGTAGGAGGGTTAGAGCAAAAAGTACCACTATCGCATATGATTCAATATTCTTTTGGGCCACCCACAGATGGCAGTTCTGAGGTTAGTGCAACACCTACACCAGTTTGGACAGATCAGCTGGGTACAAGATCAGTTTTAATAAGTCAGAAGCCAAGTGGTAAGTGGCCAGGTGGGTATCACAGGACTTTCCCTTCACATGGGTCCCAAGAGGAAAGATCAGGTATCTGGGCAACCAAATCTCCACACATTTGAATAAACTATTTTCATTAAATTATAGGAAGATCTGGGAAGAAGTGGCAGCTGACCTAGCACGTTGGCACCTCCTGCCCTGTACCTGGTGGGTAGAGTGAATACGGTAAAAATGAATTTACTCCCAAGATTTCTTCTTGCTCCAGACCCTCCCTATACCAGTTCCACAGAGGTACTGGAACAAGTTAATAAAATATACACAGAGATTTGTGTGGGAGGAAACATGCCCAGAATTGCTAAAACATATTACATCTCCCCAGGGATCAGGGAGGACTGGTACTTCCAGATTTTCAATGTTATTACCTGGCTGCCCAAATGACAGTGGTTTGCAAATAGGCTACACAAAGTACGGACTCTGGGTGGTACACAATGGAGGATGAAGCAGTGGCGGGACAGCCACTATTCACCCTGACTCTGGCTGCTCTGATACCGAGGTGATATAAACCACCAAAGATAGGTAGGTGCTACACAGCTACAAGGTGCTACAGAAGGTTAGATGTATAACAATAACACCATCTGAACTGGGCCCCATGTCCCTATTCAGATATGAGAGAATTCCTACCACCTAAGCTGGATAAAGGATGTGCTCTGTGGGAACAAGCAGGGATAACAAGATTCCGTAGTTCATAGAACAAGGATACTGCATTACATACACAAGGGCAAAGGAGAAATTTCAGTGGAACAGCTCAGGTTCCTAAGATACATGCAGGTGCAGCACTTTATAAATACCCCAGGTAACATAGAAAAATTGACTAGACCTAACACAGACTGGGAAGATTATATCTATTGGGTAGTGAAACTGGCAGGGCTCAAAGATACATAGCAAACACCTACCGTATATTACAAACACACCAAAGCAATACACTGGGAAAGATCAGGGAAATAGTGGGAGGCAGGCATAGTGAAAGAGGAAACAGAATGGCAACAACGAATGAAAAAGGAGTGGAAGGTGCCATCCTCATCTATATGGTGAGAGTTCTATTGGAAGCTGCTAATCCATTACTTTAAGACCTCAGTAATAACCAAACACTACCACCCTATCAACATAGAAAAATGCTGGAGATAATGTGGGGACACAGGACACACATTCATATCTTCTGGCTATGCCCGTTATCATCCCTTTTGGGAGATGGTCAAACACACTACACAGGAGATTACAGGGATAAACATGTCCCTAAAATGAAGACAGTGGATCCTAGACCTCCCAGAGTTAGCCAGACTACAACCAAACACTAGAAGGGTGACACAGATCTGCATGGTGACAGCCCTCAAATGCTTCACATCCCATTGGCTTACTCCATAGGTCCCCTCAGGGAGGAATGGTTACATAAAATTACTAGAATACAGGATATGAAATACCTCATGGCTATGTTACATTTACAAGAGGAGAAGCATGCAGACCACTGGAGAGGATGAAAATGGAATGTTAGCAGATTAGAAACCCAAGAATCTGAAGAGCATCCTCCTTAGCATGGATAAGAGCCTCTCTAACCAGGCCAAACCTAGCCATAACAATAACAACTGTTTATTCCCCTCATTTCTTGCCTTTTGTGTTTTTTTTTTTATAGGACCAGGCCATAAACTTAGAATGGATGTCCTACTGGACAGTTACCATGAACTCCAAAGGAGCAGACCAAAGTCCCCACAGGTGCCCTCTCTTATACCTCTCGAGTTTCCTCCTCGTGTATTCCAGAAGCAGCTGGTGAATAAAGGTAAATATTTAATGGTTTACATTCTCCTAGTTTCACAGTCTATTCAAAGGAACTTAAGAAAGTCAGAATTGAAAACAAACACAGAAACAGTCTTTCTCCTCCTTAATGTCATTCCTTGTTTATAGTTATTAGCCATTGGATTATTTTTATTTTATTTATTTATTGAAATGTTTTACCAGGAAGGCACACTGAACAATAAGTTGCTTGTCTTCGGTGTGACCCTAGAGGGTGCATATGGATGTAAAATTAAACACACAGTTAACATTTATTATACAATGATGTGTGAAAATCCTGTAACCTCATTGGTCAAACATGTCACATGACCGTTGGTAAATCCTGCATAACCCACAGTTGAAGAATGGCATTTATAAAAAAATAATTAAACACATTTTAAATTTATTTTACAATGAATCCATTGTATAATGTAATAAGGCACTCCAGGGTTTTGAGTTATTGGTGATTCACCCACTTCTTATGTGGCTAAATCACTCGGCTACACCTCGTGACACACCACACAAGGCATGGGTAAATCCCCATAACCCACAACCTGTCGTGCCTTATTGCTTAAATACTACCTGTGGAATACACATTCAGTTACATTTGTAGAATGACATACAGTTACCATTTAACATGTCTGAGGATTATACAAACATTTACATTTAGTGTACACATTCAATTACATTTGTAGAAGGACACATTCGATTTCGTTTGTAGAATAACATACAGTTAGCCTAACATGTTTGTGGATTACACAAACATTTACATTTAGTGTACCAGAGGATTGTCGTACAGGAATTGTAAACAGCACTGAAGCCGACTCTTTACTGGAGTGCATTGCCAAAAGAACAAGATGATTTAGTGCAATTTACGAAAGAGATGTAGTGGGAAGGCTAACCAAGAGGGTCAAGGGAAGGGCAAGGGGTGCCAGATGGGGAGAGAGGCTAATAAGACAGAGTTAGTAATTGCCGGAACAAAGAAGCAAAAACCAGTTCTGAGAGGCAAGTTAGTACCAGGTTAGTGCAAACTGGAAACAACAGACAGAGCAAAAAGTGGAAGTAATTAGTACAAATGTACTAATACCTAATTTAAATGTGGGGTGGTAGGGAGGATGAGCCGGAGGGAGGTGGGGTGAGGGATTGGGCAGGAAGGACGAATCAAGCCAAGAGCTAACTCCTCCAGGATGCTGAGAACCCTACAAGGGGCAAGCGAGCCAGTGGCTTAGAAAGGGGTGTGGGGAGGGGTGAGGGCGAAGGAGAAAGCCGCAGGGGAATGTTCGTTGAGGTAGCAGTGTATAGATAGGTAGGCGGGTGGTAGTGGTGGAAGAGGAAGGAAGAAGCTAGCCTAAAAACTAGGCCTCTCAGGTTGCTGAGAACCCTGCCAGAGGGCAGGATTTAGGTGAGAACAAGAATTGGTTGAAAAAGGATAGTGGGGATGGAGAAGGGAAGGAAGGCTTTCCCTGTACTAGACACCCTCGAGGATGCAGAGAACCCTGCCAGGGAGCAGAGCTAAGCACCGGCAAGTTGGTAATGTGGGTAGATGAAGGGAGAGGTAGAAGCAAAGAGGTAAGAGGTAGTAGTAGAGTGAGTGTGTGGAGTAACTGGCTAATGAGGGAGAGGAAGGATTGAGATGGGATGGAGCGTGCAGTGGCACAGCCTCATAGGGAAACTATTTAGGAGGATTAAAACAGGACCAGCTAGAAGAGAAAGTTATGTAAGGCAGAGGCTAGGGGAAGGAGGAGGAGGTGCCATATTTGGGGGGTAGGGGTTCCAGATTTTAGGGAAGCGATGGTGAAGCCTGACTTACCGATGAGAGTGGTTCAAAGGGAGACTAGAAGAGTCGAAAATCTGTGGATCAGAGGGAGTGGGAAGGAGGGAGCAGAGAGGTGGGAGGTGTGGGAGAAGTTCACCTAGCCAGAATTTAGAGGTGATTTTAGCGCAAACAGCAAGGCACCTGTTTGCAAGTGGGGGAAAGGACAAGGAATGGTACAGGTTGCAATGATGAGTGTGCGAGATTGAGCGTCAAGGGCAAAGCGACAGAAGGAGTTAAGAGACTGCATCAAGTTATCTGTATCAAGTTAGAAAACTGTAATAATATGAATGTCATGCATAGAAGCAGGAGAGGAACCTTACGTGCAGCCATGTAAGCAAATTAGCATGACCCTTCCATTTAGGGAAGGCAAGAAAGGATTTAAGAAATATTGCATGTGAGGAAAACAGAACTGTGGTGTTAATGGGCCAAATGTTGCGGCAAACAATAACATGTATCTGTACTTCCTTACCCCTGTTATTTTGAATAGACTTTCAAAACAATCTGGGGAGAAAATGCAAGATTTTCTAAAAAATACAGACATCTTAAAAGACAAATTCATTACACTGAACTTAGAAACTTGTTTATTAGGGCATTTTGATGAAAACAACACTGCAGTAAAAACAAACATACACTAAAGCCCTAGGGGTTCCACTGCAAAATTAATATCATAAAAATCTGTTTCGAGGATATAGCCCTTCCCTAGAAGAATGGAAGTTTGAACTTCATGAAGCTTTAACCAAAAAAACCTACAAAATTAGAAACATTAACTAGAAAAATTAGCCCATGCTTTGTTTGAACCCAGGGATAATTTTTTTCTGTAAATGGAGAACCCTATATAAAATACTTGCAGGACAAAACAGTTTGAATACAGGAAACTCATAGTCACCATCTTTCAACTCTTGTTTTTCCTCTTGATTACTACAGTACTCTTCTTTCCTTCCTTTTCTTATGTTCCTTCTTCTTTCCTAATCTATGTATTACTCTTGAAACATTTTACTGTATTCCTGTGTCTATTTCTAGCTTTCCTTTCTACTTCTAACCTTTCCATTAATATTATTTAGCTGGTTAAAACAATTTGTGGGTACAAAGAAAGATTAAAAGCTCTCTACTTTTGGGATTTTTGCTCAGTATTTCTCTTATATGTCACCCCTTTAAGTACCTTGGCCTCTGGCTCAATAGGAACCCTGGGCCCAGATATTCAGAAAGCCCAACTGGAATCCAAGCATGGCTTCACAATCACGATGAGGAGCAACAGGAGCAATGATTCAGAAACTGTGCATGCCGAGGCCAGCCAACCTAGCTAAATATGGCACAGTTGTGCAATTGTGCAACTGAATGTGCCATGCACAAGGAGGTGCGCCATGGTGCAAGTAGAGGAGCGCCCATGGTGTGCACACACACACACACACACACACAGTTGCGCCACAGCAGCAGAGCAAAGGGGGAACGGCACAGAGAAGTGAACCAGGGACAGAACCAGGAGGCACAGTGACAGGCCACAGGAGGCACCACTAGTAGGGCATAGCAGGGTGCGACAGGCACCCACACACCCCCGCCTCAATAGCACAACAGTGGCACTGTAGTGAGGCAACAAGAGATGTCAGTGGCCAACTGAGGGCCACCAAAGGGACCCAGAGGCTGCATGCTGTGCCCCCTCAACACAGCCAGAGCAGAGCAGGACACCCAGGACCATGCAGCCAGCACACACACACACACAACACACCCTAGACAGACCACTCCTATGGGTACCACCATGACACGCCCACTGACCAAGCGGGGACACCACCACAGTGGGACACACCACGGCACGCAGCAGGGAACCACAGCAGCACAACAGGCACCTGGCACATGCACACCACACAGACAGGCACTGGACCACTGCAGCATGGTGCCGCCGCCACCTGCAAAGCAGACACTGACACAGGCAGGTAGGTCAAAATAATGTATTAAAGAACAGAACAGACAACTATGCTCAGAACAATGGGGAGGAAGGCATAGAAATGTGAATGCAGGGGACAGGAACAGGGACTGTACAGTGGGAAGGGGCCTGGTGGGAGGTACAGTTTGGGAAGCAGGATGGTAGGGTGCGCATCAGCAGTGGCCAAGCCATGCCAGCCCATGTCATCCACGGCGTCCACCACCAAACACGCTGGCGTAGCTGGAGCACCACCTCCATCGTGATCAACATGATCAGAATTATCTGGTGCAACAGCTACAATACAGGGACATCCTCCACCTCCGGACACCTAGAGGAAGGGACAGGACAGCGATCAGTGCAGTGTCCCACAGAACTATGCTCAACCACTGCGTGCATAGGGCAGCAGAAACACACATTCCCAGAGGGCCTGAACAGGCCACCCACAGGGGATGGGCCTACGTCTGCCAGCAACGCAGCACACCACAACAGTGCACAATGGTGGTATCTGCCACACAGGAGCCACCCAACTGTGCAATGCCAGTCACATGACACAGTGCCCATGCAGCACCACAGCACCGACAGGACAGCCGGTGCACACCCACCCACCAGCTGGCACATGAGTACAATGGGCGTGCCACAGTGGCGGACACCAAGCACAGTGCAACACACACACAGCTGCCATGGCACAGGCGGGCATGCCCAGTCCCATGCCCTGCCAACCCGAGCCAAGCGTGAAGGCCCGGCGAGTCTACCTGTGCTCCGTGGCCCCACAGGTGCTGGGGCTGCTCCAGTACCACCTTTGGTCATGCTGCCACCTGCTGACCTGCTGCGGTGGCCGCGCAGCTCTCCGGTGATCTTCTGGACCTGGGAAAAGAACATAGACAGGAACATATCAGTACACAGCCACAGCAGCTGCCCCTGCACAGCATGGTCCCCTGCCTGGCACGGTTCTCTCAGTGACATGGCAACATAAGTGGTGGTGGGTGATGCATCCCTGTGATGCACATAATGACAGCACACCACCAGACGGGACACGCCAGGCAGCCCACCCAACACCACAGTACAGCACCAGGGCACATATGCATGCTGGGCCTACTCATCTGGCTGTGGCACATGCCCATGCCTGGCGCATGCCTCCAGGCATCGAGGTACCTGGGTCCTCTGCAGGAGGTCCCACACCGGTGCAGACACTGTTGGCCAGTCCTGGCCACTCCAGTATGCTGCATTAGTGCAGCAGCTATTATATCCGAAACAACCACATGGGACTGCTGTAATGGGGCCTGTCCCATACAGCTGGAGTGCGTGGGGCTGGACCCAGACCACAAGGTTGGCCAGTTGCTAACATGAGCAGCCCTCCACTGCGCCATGTCTCTGCTGACAACCATGGTACAAAATGGTGCCCATAGTTGTAAGTGGTAACAGCATCGCCAGATATGCGGGCTGAGGATATGCGCTGTGTCCGCCAATTGCGCAATGGTGGGGATGCGTGACATGGGCGTGGCTGGGTGGGGCCATGTGTGCGGGATCAGCTAGGGTCAGAGGTCACTGCAGGGGGTCAGGTATGGCCACACAGTGTGCCGACTGCGGAATAGCACCATAGGCGCAGAGAGCACTATGGATGCTATTGCATGTCGGCACACTGTGTGCAATAGGTGAGCGTGCACCACACGGAACATGTGCACAGCGCCAATGCACACCAGTACGCGCAGCATTATACATCGTGCTCCATAGCAATCAACTGACTTGCTCTGAGCACTCTTAGTGTGCATGGCACATATATCGCGATATTCAGCCGCCACATGCTAATGAGCTCATCAGCCAATCGCGGTAACAATGGGGGCATTAGCATATCATTACTGATCTCCAAACCCATTTGCATATGATGCGCCATAAAAACGCCAAGGAACGGCACAGGCCATGGACCGTGTATTGCCTCCTTGTGAGGTAAGTTGCGCATGCTGCAGGAGCAACACTGAGCACAGAGGGCACAGCAAGGGGATGGCACCGGGTGATGCAGCCACTGACACACTGTGCTGTCCATTACCACAGGAAGCTACATGTTGGAACCTGAGGAGGTTGGGGAGCTTTGACCTGCCCGCAAGCACAGGTCCAACTTCACAAAAACAGAAACAGGCGCCCTGTTAGGGAGGTCTACCTTGACAGGGGCCACTCTTGAGTGGTGTGACAGGCCAGGACTGGGGCCTGGGTGGAGGTGGCAGGCTGCGTCAACCAGCAGGGCAGTCACCAGCAGTCAGGCAGGAGTGCCAGAGAAGGTGGCCACTGACAAGAGGTGGATCAAGAGAAGGTGGCGGACATCCGTGCAGCCCAGAATGCCACGGAGGGTCCCTCGGCGGATGTGCCACAGCTCACCGGCGCAGGGCTGGTGGCAGCCACCTGCACCACAGCACCGTGGAGGTGTGCCTGGCGGTGAATTCCAGACAGGTGGCAGCCCTGCTGTGGCATGGGGGACGCGTGTGGACACTGCTTCACTGACTTACCTGCTTTGTCTTCCAGCACTGGCATGCCTGCGAGCAGAGGATGGGGTGCTGGCAGCAGCCATGGAGGCAGGTACAGCCCCGGATGACCAGCTGTCTACCTCCATGGGCATCTGGGGGTCTGGGAGGCCACAGCACTACCACTGTTCAGCCAGATGTCCTGGGCATGGGGTGAGACGAGGGCCCTGGATGTGTTCCTACAGGACGCCAGCCTTGGCGTCCTGTGCATAGAAGACACAGATCGGGGTGGGGTCCGACACCGATGATGACCTCACCATAATCCTGGACAGCATGGGCAGTGCTGGCGGGAGACACCCATACCAGGCACAGGCAGTGTGTCCAACGACCTGTCAGTGGGGATCAGCTGCCTGCCACTACTGTAGGTGCGCTGTGTCACTGCCACAGCTGTGCTGTGCAATGATATTGGTGGTGTGGCCCGCGGGCACTGGGCACAGGTCAGCAGCTGGAGGGGCAATGGCAGCAGGCTGCTGGTGCCACAGGGCAGCTGGATGCAGGGTCCGCCACTGGGGTGCCAGGTAGGGACATACCCCCAGGACCCCACTGTGCAGTGTCCACCTGAGAGGGTCTGTGCACATGACCGGTCACCACAGGAGTGTCAATGTCCCACAAGAATCTCAGGATACCAACCCAATGGCAGAGCACACCCATTTGCTCCAGGTCTCCATTGAGCAACATGTGCATATCGCGCTTGGGCTGCGTGCACTGCACTTCGGGTGTGCCAGATGGCCAAACAGCGCAAGGAGGGCATTCACAACTCCTGACGGGGATGCAGCGCATGCAGGAGGCCACGACGGCCTCATGGATTGCACTTGCTCACCACATGCAGAGGCCACAACTGCATCCATGGATCACACGCACAGGAGGTCTCGAATGGCTTTGCGCTGCTGGCTGCCACAGGGCATGGCGGCCACCATGGACCCCACGCAATGCATTGTCCACCCCACAATCCTGGTATGGGGCGACACCCACACTGTCAACACTGGGCTCTGTGTGGCATCCCAGGCATGCCTGGGGTGGGCCTGTTCGGGTGACTACACCCTCCTCCCCATGTGGACCGGTCGTGATCCAGCGGGTTGACCCGGGGGCTGTTGCAAACACCCCTGTGGCTGGTGAGCAGCTCATGGCTGCTTATCGGCACCGGCGCAGCTGCCCCCGTGGTCGTGGTGGCAAGGGATCTGTGCATTGGCCATGATGTCGCGCCCACTCTGTCTGCAGTCTGCTGTTGCATGGCGCCTGTGTGTCGCGCCGCATGCTGCCTATTCGTGCTTGCCTGGCTGCTTGACCATGTGGCGTGGGTATGATGAGGGCTGATCTGTGCCTGTTGCACCTGTGCACGGTGCTATGCATCTGATCCTCACCACATACCAACGCCTGGGCACATGTGTGTGTGTGTGTGTTGCTATACGATGCTCTGTGCAGTTGTATGGGTAGTGTGCCACCAACTCCTGTGACCCTGCACCACGCCTCTGTGTGTGTATGCCCATCACCATGCTTGCCCCTGCCTGTGTGCTGTATCTGTGTGTGTGGGTCTTGCATGGGTTTAGCATCACCTACCTTCATGCACCATAGCGCCTGCTGCGATGGTGTCGGTGGTGTTGTCGGGCCAGTCTCATCAGCCATGGATCCTCCGCCTGTGGGGGCTGTCCACCACCCTCCGCACATTGCCTCCATTATCCCCACTACTGTCACCCTCATCAGCCTCAACAGCTATCCCATGGTCAATGGCCATGTTGTGCAGTATGCAGCAGGCCAGGAATAGGCCACAGGCTTTCAAGGGGCTGTACTGTAGGGCACCATCAGACCTGTCTCACAATGGAAACATGCCTTCAGCATTCCAAATACATGCTCAATGATGTTCCATGTGCTGGCATGTGCCTCATTGTAGCATTCTTCGGTTGTGGACGATAGGCACCGGTAGAGGGTGAGCAGCCAGGGCCTCAGTGGGTAGGCACTGTCACCTGTGTGGCTAGTGACATGGTTAGCCTCTGCCTTCCCTTGCTGTGCCCTTGCCTGCCCTGGCGCCCTGCCTGCCCACCCTGCCCTCCCCATTCCACGGCCTGCCCTGCCTGTTAACCCTTGCCCATCCCATACTCACCCACTAGGTGGCCTGTCGATGTCCCCACATTCAATCTGTGGCACAGCACAGAGCTGTGCCAGATGAACGCATCACGTGCACTCCCAGGGTGTGTGGCACAGACATTGGTGATGCACCTCATGGCATTGCATACCATCTGGCAGTTGATACTTGGGCCCCTTCCTGTTGATGTATGCTGGGCCGTCGGGGCCAGGTGGCACTGCGGATGCCCAAATGGGTGCATTCAATGGCCCCAAGTCGTCATGCATATGTGCTACCCTGTGAAGTCCTGTATGGCTACTATACGCTCCACCTGTGTGTGTTGGGGAAATGGATGTATTCAGAAGCACATGGCAGCAGGGCATTCAGGAACTGTGTGAGGGCGTGGCGGGCTGACTGGGTTATGCCTATGGTGTCCCTTTTGGTCTCTGGAAGGTGGCCGTGGCAAGCAGGCACATGACCGCTGTGACTTTCATCTCCACAGACATTGCATGGCTCCATCTAGTGGGTGCCTGCATCTCTTCACTGCACAGCTCACAGAGCTGCCTCAAGTGCCCTATTCAGGCAATACCAGCCCACTATCTCCATGTCGGTGAAGTTCTCGAAGGTGGTGCAGGCACGGTACCACCTGTGTTGGAGCATACTGCTGATGAACCCTTCCTCAGCCATGTCACTGTTCCACCTGCCCCTCACACCCTTTATTATGGCCTCCATCATGTGGCACACTATCCATGGCCTCTGCTGTCTCATCACCCCCTGGGTGGTTGGCTGCTGCTGGTGTGTGGCACCTGGTGCACCTCCTGGTACTGTGCCTGCCTGTTCCTCTCCTCTCTCTGCCCCTTCTCCTTTCCAATGCCACCTCTGTCACACTCCCTCTGTGGCTGCCTCTGTCTGTATCTCTCTGTCTTTCTTTCTTTGTTTTGGGCTTTTCTCTGTCTCTCTCACTCTCTCTCGCTCCCTTCCCTCTCTCGCCTGGTGCAAGTGCTGTGTGTGTGTGCTTGCGCCTGGTTTCTCAAACTCAAGTCTGTTGGGCGCATCTTGGTTTTGCTCCCCATCGCCATGGTTTCCTGATTCAATATTGCACTGCGCTGATATTCATGGCATGCCCTGTGGTTGCACCTGCATTTATTATCATTGCGAATGGCGCAATGATATTTGCGCTGTACATTGGCTCCCCGCTGAATATGGCTCCTGGCAGTTCCGCACTTGTGCCAGCACAACTCAGCTTTGAATATCTAAGGCCTTGTTTCTTACCACATTACAAGAAAGGCTCAAGGGGAGGTGATCTGGGAGGAGACCTGAATCTAATTTTAACCCCACATTGGATTCCACCACTCAGACTCCAAAAAGATCATGGTACAGCCAAAAGAGTAAAAGGATGTTGAATGAGCTAGGCTACGTAAACATTTGGCACCACCTTGAGGGGAGAAAGAGGAATACAGCTTTTATTCAGCAGAGCACCAAGTGTATACTAGATTAGATTATTTTATGGCTCCTAAGGAATTGGTGGGTCGGACAGTTTTGATCTCAGATCATGCTCCGATTTTTTACCTTCGTTACAGCGAGGTGAGAAGGAATACCTTCTGGAGACTGAATTTATCTCTACTCCAAGATAAGGAGGTGGTGAAATCAGTTACCCAGACAGTAGAACAAACTTTGAAGAATGACCTACCAGAGACCTCACCCGCCATTCTATGGGATACCCTAAAGGCAGTCATTAGGGGAAATTTATTGAGTGGTCAAATAGGAGAAAAAAGATAAGAGAGGCCAAAAAGTTGAATTAATAACTCAGATTAAACAATATGAAGCACAACAACAAATTAAAGTGAATAGGGAAAGGACCAGGATATTACAAAAATTGAAATCCAGTCTCTCAAATATTCTTGATTATGCAGTAGAACAAAAATTATTATTTTGAGACAGAAGTATTATGAGGGTGGACCTAGGTCCTTAAGACTCCTGGCTGGGAGACTGAGGATCCAGCGGAGCAGGGCAACAATACAGGCAGTAAACCATTCCTCCACAAACAAAGTAGAAAAAGACATAGGCGGTGTAGCAGATTATTTTCAGAATTATTATTCTACACTGTATATACAGGGTAATCAACCATCTTGTGACCAGATTAAGGAATTCCTGGGGGTCTAGACCTACCTTTAATCTCACAGGAGCAGGCTGTTCATTTGAACCGCCGACTGGGGATGCAGAGGTGGATGCTGTAATTAGGAATTTAAAATCTTTGAAATGCCCTGGGACGGATGGACTCCTGGGGAATTTTATAAGATGTCTAGAGTTAAAGTTGCTCCCATCTTAGGTAGACTTTTTCATTATATACACGGTGAGAAAGGGAGATACCTCCATCCTGGTCCCGCATAATAATTTCTGTGATCCCAAACGGGCAAAGATCATATTATGCTCCTCATACAGCCCTATTTCAATTTTAAACATTGACTATAAAATCTTGGCCTCGGTCATGACTAAGATGCTCCAAATATTGATCCTGCAGATAATTAACCTGGATCAAACTGGCTTTATTCGGGACGTCAGACCCAGGACAACCTTAGAAAGACCATCCACATAATCGATCACTTAAACAACACTAAAAGTGTGCACTTCTCGTCAGTATTGATGCGAAAAAAGCATTCAATAAAGTCTCGTGGAGGTTTTGGAGGAGTCCTTGGCCTGATTTGGACTTGGGAGATCCTTTCTTTCAAACCTTGATTTCAGAATTTATAATACACCAACAGCCTATATCAGGGTGAGTGGTCACCATGCACCGAGGTTCCAGTTGGAACAGGGGACCAGACAGGGATGCCCACTGTCCCCTCCTATTCGCATTATATATTGAGCCCCTGGCACAGTATATAAGAAGGGATGAGGAGATTAGGGGGCTATGGATGACAGGTCACCAGCATAAGATTTCCTTATATGCTGATGATGTGCTTCTGTATTTGGAGAACCCGGAGAATTCCCAAGAAAGATAATGGATAGATTGGCCCATTTTCTGAACTGGCTGGTTATTCCTGAATACTTCTAAGACAGAAGTTCTAAAGTTTGGTTACAACCCTTCTCCAAAATTAAAAGAGACCTATCCTATGAGATGGGATTCAGTACAAATGAGGTACCTGGGGATAAATATAAGTAATTCTTCTTTACATTTGTATCATAGAGGATAATGTATGGTCCTCTATCATTAACCGGCCTAGTTAACAGTCTAGAGGTTAGGGAGGCGACCATGTAAACCTCGAGAGCCAAGTCGAGAGGTTTACGTCGCCATGGCAACCTCGTAGACGTTAAAATTGGACTAGTTGTTAACAGAGGGACCATACATTATTTTTATAGTGTATGGTCCCACTTAAAAAGTAAAACCGCTTACGTTTTTAAAAGTCACCGCCGCAGCCCTTCAGTCCTTCCCGACGAAAAAAGCTTGCACATGCACAGACCACTCAGTCAGACCTATCGATGTGACGTAGGATCGATAGGTTAACAACATATCTACGCTACATCGAGAAAGTTAACAACCTTAGGAAATGATGATTTCTAAGGTTAACAGCATTCTACCATACATTATAATTGAATTATGTACCTATGTACCAACAATTAAAGAGATCTTAATAGATGGAATGTACTGCCAGTCTCGCTACATAGTCAATACAAGCAGTAAAGATGAATGCCTCCCCGGTATCTATACCTTTTTCAGGGTACTCCATGTATTGTCTCTAGAAAAGATTTGGAACTTGGCAGAGAATGCTTTTGAAATTTATTTGGGCAAACAAATGGCCTAGAATTAGGCAACAAACTTTGTTTCTACCCAAAGAACAGGGTGGACTTGGGGTACCATGGCTTGAGGGTTACTGGGTGGATTCTCAGATAAGAATTGGTCTGCTCTGGGGACACTCGGTGTACAAGGCCACCTGGAAGGAAACTGAGATGGGAAGTTGCCCATCCCTTCATTGTCACAATATTGTTCAAGACAAAAGATCAATCTAGAACTTTGAAGGCTACTCTCTGCAACTCATACCACTCTAGTGGATTGGAGACAGGGGACACTGGGGAGATGAGACATGTGGGATATTGAAGATATGGGTGGTGGACTTTTGACCCTACGTTTGGCCCAGCTTCATGGGACCCATGGTTCCTGATAAGAGCTAAAAAAGGGTTACAGGCACCTTGGCAACTATTAGGAGAAGGAGGATTGCTGTCTTTGAAGCAGTCCAGAGATGTTTTGGCCTCTCCCAGTGGATAGAATGCGATACTTACAAATTTGCAGCTACATTAATAAAAAATTAAACAGGAACAACGTACAGGATTACAAGGGGTTATAGAGCAGACATTTGAACAAATATGGAATTTGGAGAATGCATCAGGTGCCATCTCCCAATTGTATAAGAGAAGTATCCCTAGATTACTTCAAATCTGCAGTATGTTAAATATGCCTGGGAACAAGAGCTGAATATGATTATCCCAGATGGGGAATGGGTAAAGGCTGGGGTAGTATCTGAAGGGTGTCCTCTTCTCCTTCTTGGAGGGAATTCTTATGGAAAATTAGGATTAGATACTTTAGAGTACCATTGGTAGTCTCAAACAACAGATAGGTGCATCCTCCAGTTGTTGGAGAAACTGTGGAGAAAGGCACTGCCACTCATGCCCATATATCTTGGACATGCTCAATTAACTCAAATTTTTGGATAGCAATAGTTGCCTCTCTGAGTCAAATATTTCAGATCCAAAATCAACTGGGACCAGAATTTCTGATTTTGGGGGATACCTGGGAGATCCGTGGGCGGAAGCTATATATTTATGGCAAATCCTGCTTGGCAGCTTTGAAAACAACAACCAGAAGATGGTTACAACCATTTACTCCAATAAAGCAGGACTGGCTAGAAGCGGTGATGCAGATTCGACAATTAGAGGAACTGACATTTAGGCTACAGCAGAGATCCCGGCCTACCTGAACCGATGGACCAGATGGACAGTCTGGTTGGGACAAGAGGGCTAGTAGTAGATCTGAAGGTGAAGTTGGGCCCCCTCCTCCTCCTTCTTCTCCTCCTCCTCCTTGTGGTCTCTTCGTCTCCCGTCCCCAAATTAAAGAGGTTGTGGGGCACCCCCGAGTTTGGCAATGCTGAGAGCTGGACTCTGGAGGGCCTTTGGTATCCCGCATAATTTAAGGAAAGAACGTGACCCAATTGCAGCCAGCGTATGGATCCTGTACTTCATAAACAAGGGAATAATTTTCCCAGTAATTGCATAACTTAAATATACCTAGATGTACCAGGATAGGAAAAGTGACAGGATACCGAGACCCTGATTCTATTTTAAGATGCTATTCTTAGTTTTATGTTTGCTTGCACACATGTGCAAGAAACATAGTGCCATCATCGAGTTTTAGGAGGTGTGTCAGCCCTCTTACAATTCAGTCAGTGTGTTTGCAGGCACGGCCGCGGTTCTCCAATGCCTGCTCAGCTGTCTATGACAGCTCCAAAATGCAGTGGCTTACAGTTGAAAGGGGAGCTCCGCTTCAGTGAGCAGTGATCATATATCGCCTATCATGCGCCCCCCCCACACACACACATATGCTGCATGCTGCCCCCAACGGACACACTGTATAGTCAGACGGGGTGCCTAATCCCCCGTCACAGTGCTGTGCCCCCGAAACACAGTTCCATATGCCATGCTTGGTGCCCACCCCAGCGTGGCTACATGTCATATAGCCGACGGTCCACTGTCCCTCACCCCGCGAGTACAGGTGCCACGCTGGGAGCCCACCCCAACATGGCAACAGATGCCATGGCCAACAGGGGTGCCCAATCCTCCGTTGGCTCACGCCCCACCCAGCCATCCTTCTACTATACTGAGGCCCACCCCAGCGTGGCAAAGCGTCGAGTCATCCTCATTAAAAAAAAAAAAAACTGAAATCAAAACGGCCTCGCTGTGTCTGCCCCCACCCACTGTGCACCCTGACTCCCCACCCCCACCCCATACTTACCTCCGGAGCTTGGCGTGATGATCTTCATGGACCGGGAACACGCCTGCACTCTTCAAAGCCGACCGAAACTGAGGGAAATGCTGGAAGCTGTATAATGGGATAGATAGGGTTTTCAACTTTATTGCATATCTCAGGCATTTTTGGAATTTTTGTACCAAATTTTCAACATGGGGTTTTGGGACCCTTCTCATAAATGCTCTTACTGTCATGGCGTTATTTCATTCGAAGGGTGATTTCTAGCCACTGCATGAAATCACCTTTCTGGAATGATTAACAAACGACACTGCCAGTGTTCATAAGGTGGGCTCTCAAAAGCCTATTTTAAAATTTGGTGGAAAAATTCTAAAAATGACTGTTTTCTGGCGTGAGTTGCGCAGTTTCTAAACACGCTCGTAAGTTTATAATTTTCAATATTTTCACTCCAGATTTTAACACTGCCATTTTACCACACCTTCTTATGAGCAGTACAGCTGTTATTTTTCCATCTCACCTAGCGTGTTTCTGCCCATGTAGCGCACAATGGCGCAGTCGGTGTGCAAAATCAATGTATGGAACACGTTAAGAAAATCACAGTGACACTGATCATGAGCAGAGGTGTTAAAATGGCTATGTTGAAAAATTTGGTGAAAAATCCCAAAATGACTGTTTAGGGCGCACATTAAGCTCCTACCTCAGCCAGCAAGTTCTTAATTTGTAATATTGCACCAGATTTTCAACAGTGCTATTTTACCACACACTTCCTTATGAGCAGTACAGCTACTATTTTCACATCTCTACCAAATGTGTTTCCGCATACGTAGCTTATAATGGTACAGTCGGTGTGCAAAACAATGTTTGGGACAGATTAAGAAAATCACAGTGACACTGGTCATGAGCAGAGGTCTTAAAATGGCTATGTTGAAAATTTGGTGACAAAACTCCATAAAATGACTGTGTTATGAGCGAGCATTGCGCAGTTTCCACGCACCCTCGTAAGTTCATGAATTTGTAATATTTTCAGTCCAGATTTTCACTAGTGGCATTTTCCACACCTCCTTATGAACAGTACAGCTGTCATTTTCCACAACATGATCGAAATGTGTTTTCACACTTTCAGCACAGAAATGTGGTCGCTGTGGGAAATCATTCTTCGACAGATAAAGAAAATCACATTGACACTGTTCATGATCGGAGGTCCCAAAATGCCTGTGTTAACAATCTGCTGTAAAAATCCCCAAACTAGTTACATTACGAATTGTGCATTGCATAGTTTCTCGCCTCTCGTGACTTCACCAGTTTTTTAAGATTTTCACAGCAGATTTTCAACATGCCATTTTATACCTCCCCATGAACAGTACCGCTGTCATTTTCACATTCTGTTCGGAAAGTGATTTTGCACCTGTGGTGCCAAATGCCATAGTCGCTGTGCAAAAGCAGTTTTCAGCTAACAAACTGATTTGCCACTGTTCATGAGGTGGGGTCATAAAAACCATGTTGAAAATTTGGAGTGAAAATACCAATGAATGCCTGAGGCGTTAGGGTTTCCGACCATAGCCCCACCTCTCGAGAGAATGACAGGCATCAGGGTGTGACTTGGGATTCTTGCCTGTCATGCTTACACATTCCACCCCACCCACACCCTGCAGCCAGTAAGAGGCATCAAGATGTGTCTCAGACTCTTTGGGCCCAAACTTCAACCCATTCTCCTATACCGCACCTATCTCACTGTATTTCCTGATGGAATGGGAGTGCGGCATAAGGGCCAAAGACCCCCAAGGCACACCGTGACACTTGTCAGTGTCTGCAGGGTAGGTGTGGTGAAATGGCATGGTCGTTCTGCCTGACGACCCAAAGGCACCCAATGCCCATCACTCTCTGCAGGGTGGTGTTGGGGTTGGCTTCAGTTCAATACTTTGCTGCCATTCCTATTATGCAGCTCTGTAACTTCTACACTATAAATGCCAATGCCAGCAAGCAAACATTCAGCATTGACAAATGCTTATTGTTTTAAGCTATAGAACTTTTGTTCTCCCATTGGGAGGTAAAGTTACTTATGGTTTATATTATTTTTATAAAAATCTGGAATAAAGAATTCAAGGAGTGTTTCGTTAGAGTGATTTTCTAGACCAACTTCAACTATATGAATAATAGAACAATGATAGAATGAGCACATTTTAAGTCTAAGCTGTCATTCCTACATTTAATGTACAACAGTTGTAACTCTGACACTTCTGTAAGATGTAACTTGTTTGATGGAAATGAACCCAATAAAGAAGTATAAAAAAAAAAAAAAGAATATCCAGGCCCTTGACTTCTGGATATGTGGATGCTATTCAAAATAAGCTTCATCCCAAACTCAGCGCTGTGTACAGACACCGTAGCTGTACCCCCTTCAGGCCCACCATGAAATTGTCCAGAAGATGATACTCCTGATTTTTCGAATTTGGTGACATAGTCTACAGTGTCACCTCTAAGACCTACCCTTGCCAGACTGGACACCCTATTCAACTCCTTCTGTTGCTTTGCCCTACATTGTCCACCATGTACGCTTTCACTGTGACCTCTACACTGCTCTCTCCTTCCCACCTCTCGAGGCCAGATGCCTTGCTCATTGTGCTTCACTAGTTGGTAAGTTCTGGTTTGGCTCCCTTCCATCCTACCTTAACACATTCCTTTCTACCCCATCTTGTATCTCCTATTTCCCTCCATAACTCCACTCATGGAACTCTTGCTCTCCTGCCCAAAGCTCCAATTCTGGTAGGCCTTCTCCTACCATTTTCCTAATCTCTGGAACTCGTTTCCTTAGAGATCCACTCTGCCCTTCCTCTAGTTCATTGTCTTGTCTTCTCAGGAAATACATCTCCCCATCCTATAACTGCTCCTGACACTACTTTATCCCTTTTCTTACTATCTATAGTGATTAAGCTACCTACCCATGCCTCCCTCCCTAATTTTCATTCCCTTACCCTCCCTCTATACTGTCTTATGTGGCTGTACATTTTATGTAGGTGTATGTTTTCTATATTACATATGTGTCTGTATATGTACTATACATTTATATGTATTTACATGATTATTTGTAGGCATAGATGTGTCTGGGTTCATTCAGGTGTATGCACTGTTATACCCTTCAGGCTCAGTTTTATTTTGTATGATTTTGTTACATATTTCTATTCATGGTATTGTGTTCTCTGCTATGTTTACTGTATCCCATTCTCCCTTACCCCAGGATGCTTCTGGAAATAAGCTCTTGGTGGCTCATGTTGTTTTTCCTGATGAAACTTTTCTAATAAATAAATTCTATAAAGTTTGGGAAAACATGATATTTTTGTTGGCTATAATTTAGTTATTCTCTTTAGTTTGATTTGATTTCATTTAAGATAAATGTTCTTTAATGTTTTGTTGAAAGTGAAGTTTATTTTATACTTGTTCAAAACTGATCTGATAATGTAATTTGTTATGCATTGTTTCAATAAAAATTTAATAGACAAAAAAAATATTTTGGCACCCAAAATATGTCAAGAGGATGTCTCAAGATTCAGCAACCATAAAAAAAAATTACATGAAATGGATTATGTGCAACTGCACGTCTCATTCAATGAAATAAATCCACAACTGTGTGGCTCCTTCACTCAGACATGTAATAATGAGGCAGCTCTGAAACAGTGAGGTCTAGTGGTTAAAGCTCAGGCTGGAGAATTTGAAGGCTGGGATGGGAACCTCAGCTGCTAACCCCGCCATACATACAGCTGAGCACCTTGCTCCACATAAATCCTATGTTGTGTGTACATGTTGAGAGGTGAACATTCAACTAGTGGAACTGTGCAGAATTTTTGAATCTCACGTATTCATCCACAGTATTCCATGAGGTGAAAGACAAAGAAAGAAATGAGGAGAGGCAAGGAACAACGATATAAACAAAATGGGGAAGGTGGAAAACATAATTAAAATGGACAGGACATCAGAGTAGGAGACAGCTGTGAGAGAGTTGCTCTTTACTTATAATACTTCTGTTTTGCTGAGTACTTTACGTCTGATGAGAGCAGAATCTGAAGGCGGTACCTTTGGGTTTATTACTTTACAGATTCATCATGATTTATGGATTGTTAATTTGAATCATAAACTATTTTATTGGACACTTGCACTATGGACTGTGCTCGGTGTTTATGACTGCACTACTTATACTGCTTGAGGGTGTGTGAGTGTAGTGTGCTTAGTTTAGGTTAGTGTGTTTGAATGCATGATTGAAAGTCAGAGTTTAATGTTATTTAATTAAGTAGGTTATGGTTGAGTGATTATATGAGTGCTTAGGGTATTAGGGTGTGTAGTATGTGTCTGCATTTGAGGGTTATTTTGGTTTAAAGGGGAAGGGTATTAGTTATTAAAGAGGGTGGTTTGTTTGCAGGGATTTTCAGGTGGGTAGATAGGGCTGTTTTCAATCACTGTCTTAAGTAGTGGACTCTAGACTCAGCTACTCCTTGGCCCTGCTTCATGATCTGCACTGTTCCAAGACCCGCTGCCAGATGCTGCATACTATCTGTGAGAGGGGTGCAGGGGTCAGTAGGAGTCATGGAGGTGGTGGTGGAGTTGGGGAGAGCTGACAGGGAGGGGCTATTAAGATAGTGAGGACCAGGATACACCCAGTGGTGAAATGGGAACTGGAGAGAGCCATATATGTTTAGTTCCCCTACCCAAGGTTCCCAATGGACCAAGTGGGCAGGTAGCTGAGGATCAGACTGGAGTATGGAGGGGACCACGAGAAAAATCAATGAGGATGGTCCAAGATGACACACTCATATCAGTATTCCACTTCAGTTCAATATACCAGCTCTGTGCTCGCATTTTACATTTACTTGCAAGGCCCCAAATACCCCACTAATTAGAAATAATAGATGATAAAACTAAAGATCCTCAGAGTTTAGAAAGTGGCCAGGTACCCAATGAAGGGGACCTACCTGAAATTTCCAGGTATCCTGGTGGACCAGTCCAGTTTTCCCACACCTGCTGCCTCTGCTGATCCTCTTCAGGCAGTGCTAAGCTTGCCAGATTGATGAAGAATAAGGCCACTGTTATAGTGGTCTTTATTTCTGATTTCTCTGTTGATCTGGCTTGCATCACGGAGACTTGATTTGGTGATGACGCTGGTCAGGTATTAGAGTCAGCCATCCCAGCTGGATTCTCTATGGTGCACTGCCCAAGGAAGGATTGCAGGGAGGGGCTGTTTAGATCTGAGTTGAACCTGTTAGTACCCACTGGGAGATACCTCATTGTCTGAATGCTTGGCTGTGCATGGGAATCCAGGTACAGGCTGCAGAATCCTTCTTGTGTACTGACCTCAAGGGGATTTTCTGCAGAAATCGCAGATTTTGTCACTAACAGGGTATTGACACTTACCTAGATGGCTTAATTTGGGTGATTTCAATGCTTGGGTTGATGATGAATTCACATTTTGGTCAAGATTTCCTCTGGGGCAAGGAATCTCTGTGCCTCAGCAAGAATTAGTTCTATGACCCATCAACATGGCAATGCCTTGGATGGCATTTTCTCTGGGTCTTGAGGTAGAGGACCTTGAGATTGATCTGCTCAGCTGGTCTGATTACTGTATCATCAAGTTCTTGTTCAGAAACCCCACCCTTTACAAGGGCTACAGTCAGATGGACACTTGGTGGTGCAGGATACCTCAGATGTGATGGTGGCATGTGCCATTGGACTGGAGGAAGCTGTGGTGGCATACAACAAGACCATCTGGGCAACTTTTGATCTTGTGGCTCCCACTTGTGTATGCCCTCATTTCACACCTTAGCTCAACATGGTACAACGGTGAGCTGAGGGAGATGAAGGCACAGGGGCAGAGGATGGAGCGTTTTGGAGGAGACCCAGGGTCCAAGCGAACAGACTGGTCCTGATTACTCACCATGGTGAATCATTTGAGGCTCAGCCATCAGCAGTAGTTTAAAGTAGCTTTTAATATTTAAGGAATATCAGCTGGATTAAATTCCTTATTCCTTGGAGATCTGGTGACTCTAGTGCACACATTTAGGACTTTGGGCTTGACTTCTACAGAGCACTGTACCTCAGGTCAGTGGAGGTGTGCTGTGGCTCCTGCAGTTAGTGCACAACACAGTTGTTAGGTTGCTGACTGGCCTTTCAAGGTCCTGTCATTGTCTCCCCAGCACTGCATCATCTGTACTGGCTGCCGTAAAGTGGAGTGTCTCCTTTAAAGTTGGCTTGCTAACCTATAAGGCCCTACATGGGTTGGGCCTGGGCTATCTAGTGAATCTCCTGCAAATTCATGTGTCCTTGCGCCCTCTCCAGTCCACTGAGAGGGGCCTTCTTGAGGCACCCAAGGCCAGGTTGAAAATTCTGAGGAACTGGGGCCTTTAAGGTAGCTGGCCCAGTCCTTTTAAATTCATTCCTGAGGGTTCTGAGGGATGCCCCTTTGATAGAGGCCTTTAAGAAGGGTCTTAAGACCTTCCTGTTTCTGCAAGCGTTTGGAGACTAATTATCCCTCCATCAAGCCAACATCCAAATATTTATTTGCTTTAAGTGCTGTTGAAGTTATGATATAGTTATTTAGTGATGTAATTCTTTTATTATTTTGTTTTCAGTTCAGTTTGTTTATTTTTATACTGGAAAGACATGTGAGCAAAATTGCCCGTTTCTCAGTTTACAATAAGGACAAACAAACAACGGTTACAGTGAATGTATACAGAAAAGTGCATCACATAAGTAATAGCAAATCAGGGAATGAAGTGCTTTCAAAGGAGCATTTATACAAACAGGGAGTTATATGAGTTAGGTGATCATAGCATGTAATGGGAGGAGCAATAAGGTTAGATAAAACAGTATTGGGACAGTCATAGCCTGGGGCATTTACATATCAGAGTGCTAGAAAGGTGACCTGTTAAGTTGTACCTGAATATGGCAGTTGAGGGACACTGGATGAGTGCAGAAACTGTTGAAAAGTTTAGCACCCTTGAAAGAGAGGTGTTTGGCATTGGGTGGCACGACAGAATGGAATGGTAAGGGAGGGAGGAGTGTCTGGTGGTCTGTGCAAGGGTAGACTTGGGAAAAGGGAGATGATGCCAGTGGGTAGGAGTCCCAGTACAAGTCTGTGGAAAAAGATAAGGATTTTGCTGTAAAGCATGTTCTCAAGGGGAGGCCAGTGGGCAGATTTGTAGAGGTCACACTGGTGGGTTAGTCTGCAAGGCCAGTGGCAAATCAGATGACACTGTGATAGGTGGCTCAGATTTTTTTGAGAAAGGGAGGGTAGTAAATCAGAGCTCCACAGTCAAATGGGGAAGAAGGAAACTGGTGGCAACAAGTGACCTGGATTCAGGAAAAAGGAAAGAGTCGGACTCGATATAGCATGCCGAGCCTTGATGGGCTTTCCTAATTAGTTGGGTGATATGGTGATCGTAGGACAGGTGCAGTCAAGAAGCAGACCAAGGTATTTAAACTCTGTGACATGCTCTATGATGTTGCCATCATTGTCATGGAGTGGGAAGTCAAAGGCTGCATGCTTTCTGGAACTGGAAGACCATGGATTTAGTTTTTCGAGTTAAGAACAAATCCTCTGGACGAGAACCAGGACTGGAGCCTGTGGAAGTCTAGCTGGACTTTGTGAAGAAGAGGAGGGGTCACTATCCTTACAGTACAGTGCAGCATTGTCCACCTAGAGTATTATGTTGGAGTGCTGGAAGATCTCTGGGAGGGAGTTTGCCATGAGGAAGAAGAGGCGGTCCAAAAATGGACAAAGAGCCTGCATGAGGATCAAGCGCTGGGGCTTGTCCTGTTCATATAGTTTTGCACTTGAATAAACCCTTGCACTCACCATTTGCATATTTGGCTTGGACTCTTCATATCTGTGCACCTTTTGTTAATTATGGTCCAAGAATGGAGCCTGGGGAACTCCATATTTGATAGAAGCGAGTTCGAGTGAATACTTTCAATCACAGTTCTGTGTGATCTTTGACTGAGGTAACTGGCAAACCAGTTAACATCTGTGGAGAAATTTAGGCTGGTGAGGGTGTGGAGAGAACTTTGTGGTCCACAAGATCAAAAGCTTTGTGAGATCCACAAGCGCTGAGCCAGTGTATACTGTAGGCCTTCATCATTGGCCTTATTGATGAAGTGGGTAAATTTGACCAGGGCTATCTCAGTGTTGTGGCCAGCTCTGAACCCATGTTGGGCATTTATTTGCAGGCTGTACTTCTCCAGGTATTCTACGGTTTGGCCAAGTACAATTTTTCCATAATTTTAGACAGCGGAGACAAGAGGAAAATGAGCCTGTAGTTAGCGACATCATTTTGGGGGCCTGATTTGTGGAGGTTTTGATGGTGGTGTATTTCCATTTAAAGGAGAAGAAACCCATGGAGAATGACTTAGGACCAATACATATTGTTTCTCATATCTGTAACTATGTTGTAATCTCTGTTGCTATGCTGTTATCTGTAGTACATAGTTGTCCAACCCACTGTAGCATGCTCGAGACACTACTGTAGCTTCCCTAGAAGGGCAGAGAGCTGGAGCACGGAGAGATAGAACAAGATCTTAGAGAACCTAAGATCTACAATTGTGGAGATTATGTACATTCTTCAGGAGTGGTGAAAACCCATCTCCTTGTGATTTTCTGTCACATGCTTGGCGTAAGTAGCATAATAAAGTTTATTAGTACTCCTTGCTTGTTTACGAATGTTTCTTGGCAGACTCCGAGACACAAGAATCTGTATTATTATTATTTTTGTTTACCCTACACACCAAGACTGTTTAGACAACATTACTTGTAAAGCTACAGGTCTCAAGCCATCTTCGTAGTCCTGATATAGCACAGCCCCAAGGCCCTGCAAACTAGCATCCATATGCAGAACATAGGGCTTGTTAGGATCCCTATAGGCAAGGACTGGGGCATGGGTGAGCTGGTATATGACTTCAAAGAATGCTGCTTCACATTGGGTGTCCACGAGTCCAAAAGGCTCACCTGTTCGAAAATACACTTTCTTTTGTTCTTTGATAGCCCTCTTTTTGCATTTGCGGTTGATAGAGGTAACCTTGGGTAGGGTTAAGGCGGTCAAATCACCTTTGAATAGTCTTTGAAGAACCTGCGGTAGTAACTTGCAGAACCCCAGGAAATGCTGTAACTCTTTTTAGGTTATTGGGCTGGGGCTAAGTGGTCAAAGATTAATCTTTACTGGGATCTGTCTGTATCCCTCGCATGAAATTATGTGTTCCACATATTTCACAGATATTTGAAAAACTAGCACTTGTCTATGGATAACTTGAGGCTGAATTCTTCCAAACAATCAAGGACTTTGAACAGTCTGGTCTCATGTTCCTCTAGTGTGTGTCCGAAAACAATGACATCATCCAAGTACACTAAACATTCCAGCAAGTTCATGTCTCCCACCATACGTTCCACCAATCTCTGGAAGGTGACAGGGCACCTGCAATCCCCTATGGCATCCTCAGAATTTGTAGAACCCCAAAGAACAGATGAAGCTGTTTTTTCATGGTGCTCCAGGGCCATCAGAATCTGATAATATCCACTCGGAGACCCAGTACTGAGAACCACTGACCCCCATTCAGGCAATCCAGGGTATCCTGTATGCATGGCATGGTGTATTGATCTGGGATAGTCCGTCAGTTGAGGGTCCAATAGTTCACACACATCCTCACGGATCCATTCTTTTTACACACCACTACGATGGGGGATGCATATGGGCTTCTTGATTCTTGAATAATGCCAGCAGCGAGCATTTCCTGTAGGTGCCTCTAACATCGTCTATGTCCAGCTGGGCCAGGCATGGGACCTCTCTCGAAATGGTTGGTCATCATGCAGGCGTATGTTATGCTTGGCACCATGGACAGACCCACATCCCACTCTTTTGAGTGAGAACACTTGGTCTCTCTGAGCAAGTTTCCTGCTAATTCAGGTCTTCCATTCAGCGGACAAGGGGATCACATAAGTCAAATAAGTCCAGGGTCACTTTCTCCTTTTGCCAGAGTACTTGTTACTGGGTAATAATACTGCAGTGTCTGCACAGTGTACTGTAGCCAGCGTACATCCCTGGTTCACACGAACTTCCTGTCCAACATACTTCTCACTTGCACCATCACTCGGCAGGCACAAGCATGGGCAATGCAGGTAGTATACTGGGCTTAACCATCAACCCCTCTGGCAACTTCCTTTCACCAGAGGCATCTATCATCAATATTTTGTTCTTTACACCTCTCCTTAGGTGGACTTCTCCAAGGATCGTACACTGGGCATTGAGGATCAACACCAAAGAGTCAGGATCCTTTTTCCACACTATCCCCACTGGCTCATCTCAGTCCACTTTATCGGGTTTCTGTTGCAAGTCATAAGCCTTTTGATTAATGCTGGAATTCTTAGGGCCTGTCCAGTCCGATGCCCTTGTTTCTCATGGCAGAGTTGTGCTAGTCTCCCAAACATGTGGGCGTTTGTTCCAATAACAGGGAACCCCATCATACAGTCTGGTAGGCGGGCACACCAGGGCTACTGTCTCTACTTGTTCATCTACACCTATTACATTTGCAGGAAAAGACAGCCAGAGCTGGGCATATCCTAAGTAGGGTAAGACTTGTCTTAGGCCCCACATGTAGGCCATCCAGAGACTGTGGGGCACATCAGATAAATGTTTGTCAAACCAGTCCTGGAATACAGTGGTTACTTGGACCCACTATAGATGCACAGCCTGAGCATGGATACCATTGACAGTCACAGTAGTTTCCATTGAGGGCCTACTATTTTGACCAGTCTGGAGAGACAGTAGCAGGGGGCCTGGATAGATGATTTAGCCACAAAGAAGTTTGAATTAGGTTTCTTGATCCTTCACTGTGGTTGTTGCCAGCGTCCCTCGGCCAAGGTCTCACTTTCTGAGCTCCCTTGAAGTCTGTACACAACTTTATCTAAGTCTTTCTGAGACCAGCATTCTCTCTTCATATGGCCATCCTTTCCACAGTTGTAACAAATGATAGACTCTGGGGCCATCCTTGGAAGGACATTGCATGAGGGACTGAAGCAGTAGCAAGGGATTGGGGTCCAATATCTGTTTGCAGCGAAGGTGACACAACATGTCTTAACAGTTCCTTAGGGGTGGCAGTCAATTCTTTGATCTTAGCCTGGGGGTCACCTTCAGTAGAAGATGCCCAAGGGTGCACTCCCACCCCATGGCAGTCACGTCCTGAGAGGGAATAGGGTCTTTTCTGCATTGGAGGCCTCCGTAAAGGCACCCGTTGGTACTTTTCTGACTTCCTTCAGCAGCTCGTCTCTCCACTGCTCAGCCCATGGCGGAATATCGTTAGTGGTCTCCATTTCAGAGAGGTCTTCCTGTGCCGTGGTCACCGGGCTGAGCCCACCTCATAATCACAATCTCTTTCTTCACCTTCAACCTCCCTGAGTTCTTTTATCAGGTTGCAGTAGTCAAGTGGGTTATCTCTCCTATCATGGAGCTTTAACTGGATAATCTGCAACTTAGAGTGCTTTGCACGCTGTAGTATGTGCCCCAGCCTCACACAGTTCAAGTCACTGGCTACTCCACCCTTTTGATAAGCTCTCTGCAGGGCCCTCTCTAGGCAAGTAGCATACATGAACAGACTTTTCCCTCTCCAATGTTTGGTACCTTTGAATTACCACATCAAAGTCTCCCCTGACTCAGTGCTTCTGAAATTGCCTTCTATGGCAGACAGGTACTTCTGAGCAGACACCTCAGGATTTGTGGAGCTCAGAAATCTAACAGCTTCAGGGCCGGATCCCTCAAACTTTCCATGATTCTTTTCACTTCCCAGTCTCTGCACACTGCCACTCGGGTACCAAGGGGCAACATAGTCGATCAGGTCTCCCAGTCATCCTCCCCTGTGGGGTGGGAGGTACCTGAGAACATCCTCAACTTGTGGTATGAGTCATGACTAACTGCAGGCACCGATGTAGGTGCAGGCACTGGAGCGGTACTGGAATGGGTGGGGTGTGGGAAAGGTACACCCCAGGTGGCAGGAATAATTGCTTAAAGTCCTCCACGATTTTCCTTCCTCCAGCAACAGCTTAGCAAATTTCCCTCAAAAGTCTCAGATAATGGTGGGGCTCATCCTCTAAGGGACCCTTACTATCTTTAATTATTACCCTCCAAGAAGTTGCAGACCCTTCGGGGTAGTAGTCGTTAGCACCTTAGTGCTGTCCACAGGGTCACTACACTCCACCAAGGCCATGAGGGTTTGGGTCGATAAATCCACCTGCCGACACACCACCACAGTATTTTTCAAACTTTCGACTTTGGAGAACCCCTTCTACTGTGTCCTTACTAATACTCAAGGGAATGACTAGTATAAGCACGGCATGATGGGGTCAACCTCCTGCCTCATACACCACCTCACCAGCTGGTGCACAACGACTTCTACTGGTGTGGCCATATTCTGGCAACCAATGATTCTAACATCTGACCACTATGGGGTGCTAATCCCAGTGGTGCCTGCAAGATGTGACCCCTAGATGGCGTATCCCAGGGGCTACTACCCCTGCCTGCTTGGCTAGTAGCAGGTTAAGGGGCCTGGGTACTGAAATGGGTGCCTCCACCCAGAGGACAGGGTTGTTAGTAGCAAGGCTAACCAGGGTACAGTCCTCTGGAACACTGTAACCCCCTCTTCCCCTCTAGTGACCTAGACAATATGCAACAAACACTTTCACAGTAGCCCTATTCAGCATACAAATCCCCACACTGTTTGCACTTACGACCAGGGTTGGTTCCACCAGTTCGACCCTGGAAACCCCTGTAAAACAAGGTTAGGCACAGCAAATAACAACAGTACAGTGTTTTGGTACAAACTGGAACCACAGTCAAATTAGATGCAAAAGAGTTAGATCTGATTTATTCAGGGACTTCAACAAGGGAGGGCGTAATCAGGTTGACTGATTCTATAACTGATCTAATCAGGAAATTATGCATGTACTTTTAGTCTCTCAGCATAGTCACACGCTGTGGGTACCCAGCTGGAAGTAGGTGGACTAGCCTAGACTGTTGCCCAGGGTAGGCTGGCGTTGCAACTAGCCCTGTGATGAAAAGAAAAAGCATGCACAACCACACACAATTTGTAATCCAGACCAGGAGGCTCGGTTTGTAATGGTTAAACAAAACAATTAAATCGGATGACACACTTTGATTGAGCTGTTGTTGCGGGAGCTACCCTGGTGTTTACTCACGCTACCCAGTACAGGACACAGGATGGATGAAATGGAGACTGCAGGTCGATGAATTTTGCCAGGAGAAGCAGGGCCCACACAATCACCAGAGGTGGTGTTCCTGTTCGAGTGTTGAGCAGGGCTGATTCCCAGGCGAATCTCTCTCGATTTCTTGCCCAAAGTAGCTGGCTGGGCCAGTGTGGCAAGGCCCAGGCCAGATCGAACAGTTTGGATTGAGTCCAGTAGTGCTGGATGCAGCTTCCAGCAAGTGTGGCCCATTTACAGTGGGGAACCAAATGGTGACCCACTAACAACAAGCAACACATTTATAGTAAAGCATTCACCATACCACAATGCGGGCAGCAGTCCGACACAATATCAGTGTCTGAGCAAAACCATGAATTCTATAGTAAATGGATGTCCTGACAGGCCAATCGCATTCAGCAAATCTTCGGTCTTTTCAGGCTTACATCTGGTCACTCTTCAGTGGCTTTAACACACCCAAATTCGGATGCAGTCCAATAAATTCACCTTCCCTCTTGGGAACCGCAGGTAGACAGGCCTAAATTCAGCTCTTTCCATTAATCTCGTGCAAACTATGCAGGAGCAGCTGCTTGAATCACTCGAGCTGTTTACTCTTCAGACTGACATACACTGCAGCAGGCAACTTGGGAATGTCCTTCGGTCCAGCTAACCCTCAACCTGCAGCTGCCCCATCCTCCTCCTCATAAGGAATGGGTCCCACTTTCCCATTTGCAGCTTATACACTCCAACCACTAGGGGTTGCTGCACTTTCCACTCTGACACCTCTATCCACTCTCTACTAGCAACTATTGCAATCCCTGTCCACTAGAGGTCTCTGCAGTCCCCTCTAATCCTTTCTGCAATCTTCTTCCTCACTCCTTCCCATCAGCCCACCACTAGGCCCCCTGCAAGCCTCAAACCTTGCACCCTTACTCCAAAGTCTGCAGCCTAACCACCAAGCTCAATGAATCAGGCCAATATCTTCCTCTACTTTCAAGCTCTTAACCCTTCATCTTCCTTCTTAGAAACAAATATTTCTGTCCTCTGTCCTCAAACCCAGTATCCTTGCTATCAGAGTCAGCAGCTCTACCGCTTTAACCATTTTATCTGGCCATCTTATTCCTACTTTCTAAGACTTCATAGTCTCTCACCTCCGCAAAATATTTAACCACTTCTCTCTTGCTGCCATTGCAGGCATTGAACGCTGCACTCTACTGTTTCAGTCAGCAGCTCCACCACCAGCTATCACATTAGACTATTGTTTGTGATAGGTTTTAGGACTCTAAAACCTCTAACCCTCGCTGCCTGCTAAAAATATTTTCTGAGTGTTACTGCAGGCTTTGAGCCCTGCTCCCAGCTTCTGCAGCCACTGTCTTCGGTCCTTTATATCACCCTGGGCAAGTCTTGAACCTGGTGCCCTGTGCATTGAGGCAGGGGCTCTGCCACTGTACCAAGGTGGCAACTACATTTAGAGGTAGATCTTTCACTACCATCTCCCCTCTATCATCCAAGTTCCCCATCTTTCTTCACTTCAGCTCTCACACCCTTACCAATCATGCATGCACCTCCTCCTGCCTGCCTGCTCTCTCCCTCCTCCTTTGCCTCGCTAACCCTAATGTCCCTGTTAACCCACAACCTCACTACTCTAGTGCTCCTACCTGCCCTCCTCCTCCTATGCCACTGCCCCCCCCTCCCTCCTCCTCCACTCACCCCATATGCTCCTCTCCACCTCACCCCCATCTAGACACTACCTTTCCTTCCCCTTTGCTCCCTCGGCATCTTCTCACTCAAGCCTTCTCAGCCTGTGCTGCCCTACCCACCCCTGTGCTATGAACCCCCTTCTTCCTATCGCTCCAGACATAAACCTCCTTCTGCCACCCTCTGTCTAGAGCAGCTCTCCTCCTTCTGCTTCTGACTGGTAACATACATCCCAATCCTGGTCCAGCTTGCAAAGACTCCTCAAAGGAATCCACGGGCTTCATATTAGATCACAGACATATGTAACCTCCTTAAAAATTGACTCTCTCAATTGCTGGTTGCGGTTCATAAACCTGGCGTTATATCAATAGTGGAAACTTGGCTGTCAGACTCTACCCCTGACTCCCTGGTCTCACTCCCAGGCTACTCCCTCTATCAGGAGGACCGTGTTGGTAGGCGAGGTGGGGCTGTGCCATTATGTCAAAGACCCTCTCGTTGGACTAGCCCTCCCAGCCCCGGGTCCTTGACTTCAGGAATCAGGCCCCAACCCTAAAACTATCTCCTGATCCTCTAGGAGTCCCATCTACCTGACTACAGCATACATACCTCCAAATAATCAAGCACAAGCACTAGGCCCACTAATCAATTATCTTACCTCCCTACCCCACTCCTCAGACCAAATCCTTGTGGGGACTTGAACATCAATTGGCTTAGCCTTCATCCACTTCCTCCCGTGATGTCTTTACAGCCATCGACCCAACCCAACTAGTCTCCCAACCAACTAGAGTGAATCCCAGAATGGCTCTAGCACACCCCTGGATGTGGTCTCACAAACCGCCCTAACCGCATCCGCAATATCCAAATCCTCCCAGACTGCCTTAGCGACCACTCCTCAGTTCTCTTCATTGGTCAACCTCCTTGCCCAAACCCACAGCACAAACTACCCTTTGGCAATGTCTTAGACCTGGTGGGCTGAAAGACCTAAGCAACTCCTAGCCCTCATAGACTGGTCCCCTATACTAAATGCCCCAGATATTGACACGTCTGCGCTCTTTTTATCCACACCTTCAACTCTGCTTGCAACATTTTTGCACCCATAACTGCACGCCGGTCCAAAGTAAGGCATGCCCCTGGATTACCCCACCCAGCGCCAACTTCTGCCATTAGGGACAATCTTGGCACACTGTCACGGAAACAGGCCGCTTAGCTGACAGGCTGGCTCTATGCTGCTGCCCGGAACAAATGTACTTGGGCCATCCGCAGTTTAAGGCTGAGCACCATCAAGCCTCCCTCACTTCCTCATGGGGAACACTAGGATCTTCTGGGACAACACTAAGCAGCTGAATGGTGGCATGCCCCCCACCTTCACTTATCAACATTAATGGTTCAGTCTCCTTAGACCCTGTCCTTATTGCCAACCACCTTAACAAATCTTTCACAGACCTTAGCCCAGTGTTTCCTGATAATTTCTTCACTCCCCTCCCTCCAGGCCTGTCCCTATTCTCCCACACCCTTATTCTACCTGCGCCGAGTCACTGCCCAGGAAGTCAGACCTTACCTACTCAAGGCCTTAAAGAGTAACACAATTGGCAATGACCTTGATCCCAGTCTTCTCCGTCAGGTTCTGGATCTGGCTGTCCACCAATCACCAGTCTCTTTAACAAATCCCTCTGCTTAGGGCAATCCCTCTGCCTGGAAGATAGCTACTGTCACCCCACACACAAGGTTGGTGATAGAACCCTCCCTAGCAATTATCGACCTATCTCAATCCTCTCTCTCTCTCTAAGGCGTAGAAAAATTGTGGCCACCCAAACTTGAATACCTCAATAAATATAGCATTCTCTGCCCAGAACAACATGGTTTCAGAGCAGGCCACAGCACCAATACTGCCCTCCTGGAGTTCTCTAACCTCTTCACACCTCACTGGACTCTGGCCCCTAGCAGTTGCAGTGTTTATTGACTTATCAAAAGCCTTGATACTGTCTCCCACCCCTTCTGCTAACTATCCTTAGTCACTTAGGCTTTGCCACTGGGCCTGTTTCCTGGTGCTCCAGCTACTTGTCGCCCGCTTCACAACGCAGAAAATCAATGGGAAACTCTCAGCACCTGCCCTATCCGCTCTGGAGTCCCTCAGGGCTCCATTCTTGACCCTTGCTCTTTTCCTTTTCTCAACTCCTGCCTAGTGTATGTACTGGTAAAATCCTTCTTTACGCAGATGATGCTGGTACTTTGCCTCCGACCGTAATCCCATCTCACTTCAGGATTCTCTGCAGGAATCCATAATGACGCAGAAGCCTGGTTTACGGAGCACAGGCTTGTAATTAATCTAAAGAAAACCAAAACCATGCTTTTGCCCACCTCCAAAATAAATCCAGTAACTATCCTCTCGCAGTCCACTCCACCTCTAAACTCCCTATTGAGCTAGTTCACTCTTATAAATACCTAGGTATAACCTTTGACCCTGCCCTCTTTTCATGCCCATATCTCTGCCCTTGCCTCAGCCTCTAACACTCAGCTGGGTATCCTCTATCATCATAAAACTGCCTCCCACAGATGCCCTCCGACTTGCAGTCACATCCTCTGTTCTATCTCTGGTTGACTATGGCCTACCTGTGTATGGTGCAGCAGACCAGACTGCCCTGCACAAGATCCGCCTCACCTTAAACAAGGCCTGCAGGCTCATAACTGGGGCTCCTAGTCTAACCCACACTTGCCGCCTGTACACCATGGCTAATCTACTCAACCTTAATGAGCGCCTCAAATACCAAACCTGCCTCCTAACAAAAAATCACTCCTTGGGTTATCCCCACCAGGTCTGTCAACCACTATCCACTATGCAAACCCTACAGTGCATACCCGCATATCCCGCAAAACTGCACTGATTATACCGAGGCGAGAACCTCGCAAGGTCAAAGGGCTTACCTCTCACAGAGCCCCCTGTTGGTATAACGCCCTCCCCGCTGGAGTCACTGATGCCGTCGTATCTTATTTTAAATCTAGTCTTAGAAATCACCTGCTCTCAACACGCAGCTGTACCTGCCTCTAAGCCTCCTCCTATCCTCCCAGACAAGGCTCACTGACGCTCTCTGACCTTCTGTCCAGCTCTACCTTTGCTACTATCTTCCCCACATTCTCTTCTTGTCTTCCACCCAGCCTTACCTTTATTCTGCCCACTGAATCAATCTCCATGTAACTACTGTATATTGGCTACTCTGTAAAGCACACTTGTAAGCCTGTTGTATACTGTTGTTTGACAAATGCCTGTATTTTTGGCTGATTCCTAAATGTACTCTGATTTTTGTCTGCCTTGATGTTTGTCTCTTGCACTGTCTTTTGTCCTCACTGTGATGAGGTACTTTTGTAAATGAGCCTCTGGCTCAAAGGTTGTTAAACTGATGTTCTAATAAATAAATAAATAAAAATAAAATAAATGTACGAGCTTGGAGGGGAAGCTATCTAGGCGGACAATTGCAATGGTCTTTGGCTAGTAGGCAGGATTTGAAGTTGCATTTAAAGGTGAGGTGAGTGTTTGAGGATCTGAGGGGTGCAGGAAGCCCATTCCATAAGGTGGAGGTCACCATTAATGGGGTTCCCAACCATTTTTGTAGAGGTTCATAAAACTTCTAGAGGAGGGACAGCAGAGGAGCGGAGGCACCTTGGTGTGGTATGGAACCCACAGAGGTGGAGAGAGGGAAACAGAGCTGCTTCTAATGATATTATCCACAAAGCAGCCAAGGGTAAATTCAAAGCAGCCTTGTAAGGAGAACCAACCAAGAGAGCGGTAAAGGTCGCAGTGATGTGTAGAGTAGGGATGGATAGGGTGAAGTGACAGGCACTATTTAAGCAGACAAGAGTCTAGCCTGAATGGCATCAGAGACTCAAGAGTAAATGGGGAACAATAGTCCAAGACAGGAGGTTTCCTCTGACTATAGCCATGCATGTCTCTTTGGACAAGTAGGGTTTGACACAATAAGCAGCACCAAGTTTCTGGTTAATCCGGATAACAAGGTTAACATGGTCAGTGAAGGAGAGAGTGGGGTTGAGTGATACCTGCAAATATTTAAAGGAGGAGACGTTATCAAGGGCAAGGTCATTGGGAGAGTGGATTAGGATAGAAGAGTTGTCAGCAGGGATCTGGCAAAGAATGGTATAGATGCAAACAGCATTGCCTTTGTTTTTGGCATTAGCCAACAGCAGGTTGGAAGTGAACAGCTATGGGCCACTGTAATTCTGGGTAAGGAAGGAGGATATGCTAGGAAGGGATTTGTCACTATGGAAGATGACAAGGTTATCTGCATATAGGAGTGTGTTGCAGTTAAGGCAGTCAGAAGGGTGGGTTTAAAGATAGCACAGAGCAGGGGCCCAGAATGGACTCTTGGGGTACTCCAGTGGTAACTGACAGGGCAGGTGATGAGGCAGTGCCAATGCAAACTGATTGGGAGTGGTTGGAGGTAGCACGAAACCATTTAGTGGCCTCCACAGAACAGCCGATCAATTGCAGTTTGGAGAGGAGGGCATGGTTAACCAGATCAAAGGCTTTAGATAGGTCTACAAAGACAGCACTAGTAGCACAGCCATGATCTATGTTAGTGAAGATGTGATCGGTGAAAGAACCAGAGACGTAGAGATGCTGTGATGCTTACAGCCATGTTGCTGGCTGCACAGGATGTTGTATTCAGTGAGATATTCAGATAGCTGGTGGTGTACAATCTTTTCAAGGAGTTTCTTAGGTGAGTAGACTTCCAGGGAGGGGCATGGAGGAGGTGGACAGGGCAAGCTTGAATATAAAGCTGATGGTTTAGAGATCACTGAGGAGACAAGTTTAAGAAAACCAGGTAGAGGTCATCAGCAACTGAGCTGCCACAATTGGGTAGACCCCATAGTAGTTTAAAGGTATCCCTGGGGAAATTGTCTTAAAATAGAATGGGGTTGGGGGTGGTAGAAGGGAGTCAGGAGGAGGGCTAGGGGAGAGCAGGTTCCAGGGTAGGAGGCTTGAGAAGTGGGGGAGGAAAGGGTGGGGAAGGAAGACAGGACCCTGGATGAGAGGGGTTACTGAAAGAGAATTAGCTGAGGAGGGCCGACAGATCAGAGAACAGAGTTAAATGGCTTGGCCAGCTCAGTAGGGTCTGTGAGAAGGCCAGAGGGGGAACTTAGTGTATGTTAGGGCTGTTGGTTCAAGGATGAAGAAGGAAGCTAATGGAGTCCCAGAACTTCCTTGATTCCTGAAGCTCTCCTCTGTAGTTTGAGGTGATAATTCTGTTTAAGGGATCTAGTCATGTGCTTGCATCGATTGGCAGAGTGGAGGTATTCATTCCACAGGACAGGGAAGGGGGTCAGCGTTAGGACAGTCAATTTATATTTATTGGGAGTGTTTTGTAGTGTTGCAGGAGGTTAGAGATTTGAGTTTCTTATATGTTTTCCATGCCTTGTCTCTCGTCCTCATTAGGTTGAGTAGATTGGAGGATACCCACTCGTTGGTACACCCTTTTATCCTAAGTTTTGTGGGGAATGAGGTTGTCACAGATGGCAAGGAAGGTCCTGCTGAAAGTTTCGAGGGCTATATTGATACATGTTGATGAAGTCTGTGAAGGACCAAATAGTATTAGGTGGCTTTTAGTGGAAATCATCTACATTGAGCTTTTTGTTGGCGGAGTAGATGTATTTATGCTCAACTTCAGAGGTTTTATCAAACCAACAGCAGAAGATGGCACAGTGGTCACTAATGAGTCAGGAGAACCCCAAATCGGTAATGTGGGAGTGGTTTCGACAAGAATCCAGTCAAGAACTGATTCAGACCCTTTCCTGCAGTTAGTGCGGTGGGGCAGAGATTAACTGGTGGAGTCCAACGTTGAAGATGGTTTCTTTGACTGTGTTGACCAGAGGATATAGCCAGTTAAGGTTAAATCTCAAGGATGATCCACTCCTTCCGACTGAAAGGGTCTTTTAAAATTGAGAAATGCTTCCAGTTCAATTGTAAAGGTGCCGGGCGGGGGAAGAGATAAGCATATACTGATTGTGACTATTTTGCTGTTGCCTAGGAGGACATTAACTGAAAGGGTTTCAGGGTGAGTGTTGCTACCACCTGGAGTTCAAATTCAGAGGCTGAGAGCCGATTAGCAATCCAGACAAAGCATCCACCACCTCTTTTCCCTTGCCTATCCCTCCTGAAGAAAGAGTACCCTCTGAGACTGGTTTCACTGAGATGGATCTTAGGGTTAGCCAGATCTCAGTAAGGGCAATAATATCAAAGTTGTTGGAGGAGAGCCAGGCTTCAAGCTTGGACTTTTAGCTGGTAGGCTCTGGATGTTGAGGTGGACCATTTTAGCTGTCCAGTATTGAAAGGTTAGGAGCAGCCTGCTGAGGTCCGGGGTTAGGGTGAATTGACCCAGAGAGGAGGAGGATCAGGACAAGTCTCCTGAGCCTATTGTTGGCAAAGACAAGGAGCTTAGAGGATTGACGCTTGGACAGGTGGTGCAGAATAAAGTGTGGGGGCGGCAACAGGGGTGTATTCAAGGAGTAAGCAGAGGAAGAGTAGACAGTGGTCCCATCCAGGGAGGAGCATGAAAGGGGTCTGCAGTGGATTGGGTGCCAGGTGGGTAGGGAAGGGAAAGTGGATAGGTGGGTGAGCGGGGGGTTGTGATTGATTAATGGTGGGAGGGCAGGTGGTTATTAGGGGAAAATGAGTGGGTTCCTGTGTGGGAGAGAGGCTGTTGCCATTTGCAACTGAAAGGGAGGTAAAGAAGCAGAAGAATGGTGGCTGAGTAATGGTCCAGATTGGCTAGCCTCATGGTGCTGGTGGAAGTGTAAAGCGGTAAGGGGAGGGAGTAGGCTGAAGCAGTGTATTGTGGGATCAGGAGGTGTTCAGGTGAGAGCTGGTGGTGGGCAGGCCTTTGGATGAAATGAGAGGTATAAAGAACCACTTGCCGGAGGGAGAGAGGTGGGAGCACGGAGCCCTGAGGTGAGTATGGCCATACCTGGAAGCCGAGCTCTGGTGCTCTGATGGGGAGGGCAGATGATCTGTGGCCCTGAATCCTGCTTCAGAAGCCGGGAAGGTCTGTCTGAGGAGAAAGCAGCCTGGCTGCAGGGGACAATAAAGAGGAGTTAGGTATCAGAAACACCCAGGGTGTCACAGGCTCTAAAAAACAATCAAAGAAGGTCTGCTGACAAAATAAGGGGTGCCCTTAAGGTTGGTCCAGCAGGGGTAGGGGTGAGTATAGGCTAGACCTTGCCCCTCTGGGTAAAGTTCAGGGAAGCCCCATCAACCACGAAGGGGGATGGTACTACAGGAAAGGAGAGGAGAGCTGCAGGGTGCAAAATTCTCAAGCAGCAATTCCATTAAGGTAAGCTGTTTCCAATATGGAGTTCTTATCCCTTCCACAGGTGGCTGAGGACAGAGACTATGGGTTTCAGGCTCCTTTCACACTTCCTGACTCAGTTCACTAACACCGTTCTCCTTGCATTTCAAACACAATTCTCCTAAAGATCCTTCTGGATTAGTCGCAAGTGCACCACAGGTGACTTCGCTCAGCAGTAAACACCACTAGGTTAACTGGCAGTTACATTCAGAGGAACAAAGCTTGGCTGCTTTCTACCATTACACATAAAAGCTGAGAACTAGCGGTTAACTGACAGTTTCATTCAGAGAGGAACAATGCTTGGCTGTTTTCAACAACTTTACTTTACAGGCTGTGCAGAGCAGTTATTTCTACAACCTGCAGTTTACCTCATATTATACCTGTTTTCTTGTACTGTACAACAGAATCTTACAATCTAGGTTGCTAGCAACCAGGTACACCTACTTTACAGGCAGAATGGCTAACAAGGGCTGCACTAATACTAGAATGACTGTCTATATTTCACCATGCTGCCATCTTGCAAGGATCTTAGTCGGCAGTAGTCGTAGGGGCAATAAACAGTGTCCAGGCATAAGTCCAATGCTATCAGCGGTATAAGGTGCTGCAATGCTGCTCAGAAGGAGAGGTGTAGGGCGTTGGAGCCCCAAGAGGTGATGGCACGACTGCACCTGGAAGCCGAGCTCTGGTGTTCCAATGGGGAGGATGGATAATCTGCAGCCCAGTGACCCTGCTTCAGAAGCTCCAGAAAATCTGTCTGAGGAGAGGAGCAGCCTGGCTGTGAAGGATAATAAAAGGTAGTTAGGTATCAGAAATGCCCAGGGCATCACAGGCTCACAAAAACAATCAAAGGAGGTCTGCTGACAAAATAAAGAGGCGTTCCAAGGTTGATTCAGCAGGGAGGGTGAACATGGGCTAGTCCTTGCCATCTGGGTAAAATTAGGGAAAACCTGGCCACCACAGGGGAGCTGGTACCACAGGGAAGGAGAGGGAGAAATGCAGGGTGTGGAATTCTCCAAACAGCAATTCCATTAAGGTAAGCTGTTTCTCAACATGGAGTTCTTATCCCTTCCACAGGTGGCTGAGAGACAGGGACTATGGGGTTCAGACTCCTTTCACACCCCCTGACCCAGTTCATTAACTTATCATTCTCTCCTAAAACATTCCAAACACAATTCTCCGCTTAGAGCCAATACAGTTCTCCTAAAGGGCCTTCTCATGATTGCAGCTGCAAATGCACCACAGGTGACTTAGCTCAGCGGTAAACACCACTACATTAACTGGTGATTTACATTCGAGGGAACAAAGCTTGGCTGTTTTCTACTAATTATCCATACAAGCTGAGCACTAGCCAAGTTAACTGGCAGTTTCATTCAGAGAGGAACAATGGTCAGCTGTTTTCAACAACTTTACTTACAGGCCATGCAGAACTATTCTGTCTACAACCAGCAGTTTACCTTATATTATACTTGTTTCTTTCATTGTACAACGCAGTCTTTACAGTTTGTGGTTCAATAGCTACCAGGTTCACCTACTGTACTTAAAAGTGGAATGGCTAACAAGGGCTGCACTAATACTAGAATGAATGTCTATGTTTCAATATGCTGTCAACTTGCAAGGATCTCAGTCAGCAATAGTCATAGGGTCAATAAACAGTGCCCAGACATCAGTCCACTGCTATCAGCGGTATATGGCGAATATTTAGTGGTGAAGCTATTTATCAACCAGATTGCTGGTCTCTTTAAATGTCATAGCAACCGGATTTTGGGTTACTATGCTTCAAAAGCCATAATAACCCAAAATCCAGTTATTATGACATTTCCCAAAGCAAGCAATGCCAGCTATACTGCTCGCATGGCACTTCTTTTTACTCCCACAGATCTCACAGAGAAGAACCAACTCCATGGAAATACTTCGAATCTCCATTCCTGATGGAAAAGACATCCTTCTAAATCTAATAGAAACTTTCAGATCGTTCGTTTAAACTGTACAGCACAACTCTTAAATACTTCTACAGTAGTTGTTTCCTGTAAAACCATGATCCACGCTGGGACTCTAAAACAGTTCTTTCTTCAAAGACCATGAGCCACACAAATGCAAGAACAGCTAGACTTTTAGCAAGAGATGCAGTATTTATAACTAATATCAAAGTTTAAACAATGTCATTTTTAAAATTGTTGACTTCTGTTGATCCTGAAGTTCTGTTCAGTGATCTTGCAAAGTTCTCTGTTTGTTTTACTTGTTGAAAAATAAACTGTTGTACAAATACCTACTTTCTCAATATTGCCTAAATAAGCATAATAAATGGCTTCACCAGCAATTATAAAAATAAAGGATATGTAAGTGTGTATTTATGGATTTTTACACACCTGTGTGTGATGACTACATAAACCTCTCGAGGTTTATGGGTCATCACACAACTTAGGTGTGTAAAAAAATCCATATACATATTTACCTATTCATTATTCTCTATGCAATCAACTGTTTAACCTGTATCTAGCTCTGTTATAACTTGTCTCCTATGTTTCAACTAATCCTATTTCTTACACCATTGTTTACACTGACTTGTATAACTGATCCTCCTCTGTTTGTACTCTATTTGACGTGAAACCTCTGTAAATGAGCCATTGGCTCAAAGGTACTTCCTAGACTGAAAAATAAATATAAGATAACTTAAAAAGGTGAATTCACAGTCACTGCACAGAATCACCTTTCAGGATCGAATGTAAAAAGACAGTGCCATTGTTCATAAGAGCGGTCACAAAAAGCCTATGTTGCAAATTTGTGAAAAAATTCCAAAAATGACTGCATTACAAATGTGCTCTTGTGCAGCTTCCATCATGCTCTTAACTTCGACAGATTTTATTTTGGTGTGATTATTTCTTCCTGGGACCCCAATTGACTCTCTCATGTCCTCGCATCCTGTCCTCCAGCGGTGTCTGACCCACACTGGCCTCCTGCTAAAGGATCACCTTTACTGCCCAATGGCTTACCCCCATGATGGGGTGGCAGGGGTGATCAACTTCCCTACCAAGTCCAGATCCACATGGTGATCCCTCAAGAGCAGGCGCAGGTGCTCACAGACAGCCATCAAGCTGCTGGGACTAGGAGAACCATTCCACTTTTCTCCCCATCTGAGAGTCACGGCGTGCAATGCCGCCAGCAACTGGATTGCACATGCTTCCATGCATGCCCATCAAGCAGCTGCCACCTCCCTGCCCCTGTTGTGTGGCCCCATGCCGTTGAGCCCCAGCCTCCACTAGGGGTCAGGGAGCACCAGCCACTAGAATCCTTCCTCCCTCCCTGGAGGTAGAGAGCAGTCTGTCAGATGCTCAATCCACCTCCTCCCTGCTGACCTCCTCGGTGACCGTGCTCATTCCCGAACACGGAGTGCACAGCATGGTGCAAGGTGTGGCATCCATTGCCTCAACCTCAGCGCCATCAGGCAGGCAACTTCGACAATTTTTATATTTTCACTCTAGATTTTCAACACAGCCATTTTTTCACATCTCCTTATAAACAGTACAGCTGTCTTTTTTCACATCCTGCCCGAAATGTGTTTTTGCACATCTGGCCACAATGGCGCAGTACCTGTGGGAAATCAACTTGGACAGATTAACAAAATCACAGTGCCACTGTTCTTGAGCAGAGGTCCCAAAATGCCTATGTTGAAAATTTGTTAAAAAGTCCCAAAATAATTGTTATTGGCATGTTGTGCAGTTTCTACACCGCTTCGTGACTTCAATTTTGCATATTTTCACTCCAGATTTTCAACATTGCCATTTTTTACATCTTCTCATGAACAGTACAGATGTCATTTTCACATCCTGACGAGATATGTGTTTTTGCACGTAGCCAAATTGGCGCGAATCACTGTGCAAAAATCACCTTTGGCTAATAAACTGATAGTGCCACTGTTCATGAGGTGGGGTCAAAAGCCCATGCTGAAAATTTGGAATGACAGTAACAACAAACACCTAGGGCACTAGAGTTTCCAACCATAATGCTCCACCCTGTGGCGACTAACAGGCATCAGGGGTGTGACTTCGGGACTGTTGGCTGTAATGTTCACCATTCCACCCACCCCACCCCACCCTGCAGCTCAGTGACAGGCATCGAAGTGTGCCTTGGACTCTTTGGCCCCAATGTTCACCCCATTCTCCTATACTGCACCCATCTCAGCGTATTTTCTTATGGAATGGGGTGAGCATAAGGCCCTGAAGACCCCAAGGCATACCATGACACTTGTCAGTGACTGCAGGTAGGTGGGTGAAATGATGTGAGCATTATGTCCAATGACCCAAAGGCACACTCCAATGCCTATCAGTTTCTGTAGGGGTGGGGTGGGATTGGCATCAGTTCAATACTTCACTGCCATTCCTATTATGCATCTCTCTAACTCCTGCACTACCAATGCCAATGCCAGCAAGACAACATGTAAGGATTAAGCTGCAGCATGGGTCTGCATGGAATTAATCCATGGTTGGGGGTTGGACCACGAGGCTGAAGGCCAAGTGGGTCCAACCAACCAACCATGGATTAATTCCACAGTAGACCCATGCTTCAGCATTTAACTGGGCTTGTAACATGGAGAAAAGATGTGCAACATTCACATGTGCTTATTACTATTAAATATTACTATATTGAGATGACAGTGTGTTAAAACATCACTTTGCTACCTCTCACTAACCTGTGTATAAGGGTCCTGTGCAGTTCATACTGTGGTGTGTACCTTCCACGATTTCCTTAGCTTTTACACTACGGATGTGTTGCTGTTTCTATTTATACGAGGTGGCTAAAATATGCACAATACCTGTCTACATCCTCCCTGTGGGTAATTTCTTTCCATGTGTCTGTCGGTCTCGCTTCCCCTTCTGCTCCCAGCTGCTGTGTTGTTTTCTCATGTTGCACTGTGGGTTTCTCTGCAGATCTGCATCATGACATTCTCACAGAGCTATGCCTTCCAGTACCACCAACATTTTCTGTAGAGGCGAGGCGCTCTTTTCGTTAGCTCGGCGGTCACACTTACATTTGTTTCAGTGGTTGCACTGCTTTCCTTGCATTAAGTAGGAGTGTACAGATCATGTCGGCTTTCCGGCTCGACTGTGTTTCTCACTGTGTTGAGGCAGCTATGCCGTTTACTACTGATGCGTGCAGTGTTCGCTGCTATTATTGCTTATAAGTAGTCCTGCAACTTAGAATGGAGGTATTGAGAGGGTTGCTCTCCTGGCCACTTTTCACGATGTCTTTTCCTCGCTGTCTGCAGACTGTTCTCTGGTGCCCCTTCACTATTGCCAAGCTCTTTCAGTCATGCGCTCCGATGCTAACTATGATCTACTATGGTATTAGACCATGGTTTCGAGTGTACCAGCTGGTATGTTTCCACCTATCTGACACCTTTATTTCATTTCTGTTTTCATGCCATGTTACAATCGGCATTGACAAATGGTTGTTCAGTCACTGGCGCTACTTTCTTTCATTCAGCACAAGAACTGCAATAGGTAGCAACATCTTCATAAATTCAAGCCAGTAAAACCTGTACAGCATCTGGCAGGTGCATTCCCTTTGAGCGACCAACCATAGGACTATCATGTGCGATCTGTAACAATTTACCTCTATACTTTTGTGGTATAACCAATTGTTCTATCTGTTCCTGTGCCTAGGTTTAACACAAACTCAGTACAGTAACTTATTACATTTTTCAAACATTGGTTCACCCTGTTTTGTTTTATCCCAGCTACTTAAAATAACCTTGAGAGAGGCATCATTTGTTTGCTCTGAATCAAAATCACATTCAGTTTAACTGCATAATTTTCATATTTTAACCCTTATGTCCGTCAGTCTTTTGTTGCCACTGTTGTTTCATGCATCTTCTTTCTGTCCAGGACTTCTAGATCTCGGAGCTGGGCTCAAACAAGTCTGCATCAAAGTCACTGAAAGTAAACGTGCTCATTACCACTGCTGCTGAAACTGCAGGGTTCAATTCCTCTGAGATTAACTCAGTAAACCCCGGACAGTCATTTCCCATAATCATGGGTACAGGTAACTTGGGTACTATCCCCACTTTCATTTGGTGTGACACCCCATTAATATTCAAGGTCAATTGTGTGGTAGGATAATATTGTGTGTCCCCATGGATGCAAATGACCCCATTCCTGGTCCTTTTACATAGTGTTTTCCTCAGCATTTCAACATGCACTAGATTCTGTCTGTTTACAAATCAGTAAGTACTTTTACAGTGTTATTCCCCACCTTGACATCTGTTAAATACTTGCCCAAATTTCTATAAGGCCAAATCTGCTTCAGTGTTACCCTCGTTTTATGGCATGTTACAGTTATAGCAAATAAAGTCTTTAGGTGCAGATTTGTTACCTCCACCAGAGTTTTTATCTGATCTGGAGTTAAATCAGGGAAAAGAGGGTTTTACCAGTGCTTGGCTGTTACCTTGCTGCTGTGTGGTCTGTCTGGTCATCTGATAGTCCTCGGTCAAAGAAACTACCTTTTCTCTCACTTTCTGGTCAGTGTTCTTCACCCAGAACTGCACATCTGTAGGCAGGATATTAATGGAATTGCTCCATTGCAAACATGTCAATGATCTTGGAACTGTTTTGCCTCTGGTTGGAGCCATTTAAGAAGGAATTCGAGTCGGACGAAGGCTTCTCGAGGATTGTCCGAATGAGTTGTAGTTCAGGGACCAGAATCTTTGCCTGTAGGTCTCTCCTGAGATGAATTTTTCAGGATTTCTCTTCCATAAGGTAATAGTTTTCTGACTGTGCAGTGTCCATACTGCTGTAGGCAAGTTGGGCTTTATCTGTCAGGCAAGGTACCAGTCTGATTGCCCATTGCTGCTCTGGCAGGCTCCAGCAACCCTTTCAAAAGTTGTCAGGTATGCTTCGATATCATCCGAGGGACACAGTTTTGCAAGTTTGATGTTGTTTAAGTTGTTTGTGTCTTGTTGCTGTGCTGGACCAGTGCCAGACCCTCCAGCTATTATAACTTGCAAGGCATCCATCCATCGCTGCATCTCTTCTCTTCTTTGCTGCTCCTGTCGCTGCATCTCTTCTCTGTTGCCCCATCTCTTTTGTTGTATAGCCCACCATTTTAAAAAGGCAGTCAGGCTTTCAGGTTCCGTCACTGCCTGTTTTTTTTTCCATCACTGGTTTTGGCTGTACAGTGTCTGCTTGGACTTCTGTCTCCGATAGTTTGGCTGCCATCTTTCTGTAATGACTTCTGGGCTTGCTGCTGCAGAATCCATACATTTCTGCTATGCTTCCCTGGTACCAGGTCCAATACCCACACACAAAACTCCTGGCTTAGAGTATGACCGACATAAGTCTCACTTCTCACACCATCTGTCATCGAGGCATATATCAGGATGCACAGGAAAACCAGGAGCAGTTGTAAAATTCCCAAATAACTTTTTATTATTGTCAATAACAGCAAAATAAAACAATTCAATATAATGATTTACAAAGGCAGTACAGAGAAAACAAAGTCATTCATCTGAGGATATCTCTAATTCCAAGTTTCAGTTTCTCAGTCTCTCTCACTCTAGCAAATGCATTGCAGCTCTTTTATAAATCTTTGCCTGAAACTCATTAAGAAAACATTCTGTTTCTCAGAAAATGTTCTTGTCAGTTTCCTTCCTTGCAGGTGCAAAACAGTACATGGTGTCCCAGAACTGACCTCTTATTGACAACTCTGAAAATGAGACTGTGCTGCATATCAAGGTTAACCCCCAGATTCCAAATATTTTTTGCAATAATTTCAACAGCATAACTACATACAGTTTCAAACTAAGCTATCCCAGTATCACTTACAGTTTCACACAAAAATTCACATATAGTTTTATATACACAAATATGCAAGGAAGAAAGAACAGAAACAGCAAGTGAAAGCAGAGATATAGCAAGAGGTGGAGAATGCGAGACCGACAAAGAGATCAGTTCTCAGGTCTCATGACAACATCTGGTTGGCCAGCCGGACAGACATGAGACAGAAAAGAAGAGGACAGAACAGATCCTCACATTTAACTCTTTCTGCATAACAAATGGGGACCGAGTCTTATTTAACCCTCTCACAGGCATGATTTACAGAGCTCTCAGATGAGCTTGTCCAGACCCTCAGTGCAGGGAAAAGGAAATCAGCATGTAGCCCCGCACATCTCACTACCTGATGAAACCTGGTCCAGGTGTTGGCACTTAGCACATCAGGCTGGCCTATATTCTAGAAGCTTGATAATGCAAAAAGTACAGTTATGTAAGAACTTAACCGTAACAGTATATCTTCGAGGAGCTCTTGCAGCAGGCCATCACCAGTGGGATTGAAGCTGCCAGGCACCAGGACCACATGGAAAACTTCTTGCTAGCAGTCTATCATGGGAGAACACCCCCACCGATGTCAGCACACTGACATCTCCATATCCGATTAAAGGAGCAGTCCCCAAACCTACCTCAGTTCTCCCGCTGGAGACCCTAAACAAGGGCGATAAGATGAACCAAGTGGTTCCTTAGAGCAAATAAGAATAAAGGCAAGCAGAAGTGCAACAGAAAAGACTACAGGAAAGAAGGAAAGGAAAGCAGGGCCTGCTGCATGAGCTTCTCTTAGCGATCTACTGTTATGGTAAGTTCTTACGTAACTATACTATCTTACTTCAAAGGGGCTCTTGCAGCAGGCCATCACCAGTGGGACTGAGCCCCAAGCAGTACTATAACTGGCCAAATGGGCAGCTGGTGGGAAGAACAAACAGCAGCCTGAAGCTTAAGAGAGAAGGCCCTGAAGGACTGTGGAGGCCAAAGCTGACTCTGTGCCTAGAGACAATGTCCAGATAGTAGTGCTTGATGAAAGTATGGACAGAACTCCATGTGGCCGCTGCACAAATGTCCACAGCCGACACATTCCTGAAGCAAGCTATCGAGGAAGCCACACCTCAGGGCAAGTGACCCTGGACCACTCCTGGCACGGGCTTGTTGTACTTGGGTAGCAATAAACAATGCAGTTAGTCAACCATTTAGACAAATACTGTTTTGAAACAGGTGCATCCTCTCTAGGGGCAAACAAAACAAGCAGCTGGTCAGACTTGCAAATACGTTTGGTGCGGTGAGTATAACACCCCAGCCCCTATGAACATCCAAAGTATAGCAAGGCCTCCCCTGATTAGAATGGTCAGGGAAATAAACACACAGGTGGAAGGATTGGTTGCGTAAACTCAGACATCACCTTAGATAAAAACTTAGGATTAATACACAAGACACCCTTAAAGCTCTTTACACATCAGAGCATGAAGCTCAGAAATCCTCCGAGGAAAAGTAATTGCAAGTAAAAGAGCACTTCCCAAGACAGAAGCACAAGTCCCAACACACGGCTGGTTCAAATGGAGGCAAAAGTGAGTTTTTCAAAATGAAAAAAGGTCCCATGGAGGGACGAGATCCCAAATGACAGGCTTCAAATGGAGGATGCCCCACAAGAAGCAGCAGGACACCTCCAGCTGGGCAGCAGCTTTGCCCTCAACAGGTGCATGGTAGTAGAAATGCTGGAAATGTGTAGGGCTTGAACCTCTTACTAAGCAGCACTGACATCCTCAAAGTCAACACCACCATCCACTATGCCAACTCAGCACACCTGCTTCCTTATGTCTAACTCCCTCTATTCTTTCCTAAATGAATCTTTTAACCCAAATTAAACTCTCAAACTAAAAATTGCCTCTTCTTGGTGAGCTCTCCCTCTTGTCCTGACAGCCTTTCTCTGCTGTAGGACTTAAAACCTTACCTGAGGCAGCACTGTCATTTTCTAAGTCTGCAACACCCTCCTTCTTGCCAGCTCTACACTCCTTCTCTCCTTGCATCAATTCCCTCTATCCTTTCCTAAATATAACCTTTTAACCCAAATTAAATTCTCTACCTAAACTTATAAACCCTAGCCAGCCTAATAGTAATCTTGCTTTTTCCTGTACTTTTACCTTGTACTTTTATATACTGTATTGTATGAAAATATAGTTTTACTGTCATGAAAAATGTTTGTACATACTGTTAGTAATCTACACTTTGTAACTCTTGTCACTTCTGTGTACATTCTGTACCGGGTCACACCTCAAAACAAGCCTCGGCTCAGTGTGCCTTTCGGTCATCAATTTTAAATAAATAAATAAATAAACTAAAACATTCCTGTATCTTGGCAAGCTCTTTGAGCAGTGGGATTTGAACCTCTGGCTGTGCAGCACCTTCCCCTAGGCTAACTCTGCTCACCTGTTTCTCTTGCATCTAATTTCACCCTATCCTCTCCTCCTTTAGTGCTTTATTGCCCAGCTTCTCATGACTCTTCACAATAGGCCACTGTTTCTACCCTTCACATGGATACAGTTTAGCTTAGCTGCCTGTTCCCAATACAAAGTTCTTTACCTCTGTCCTTTTCTTCCCTTCCTCCCCATCCTCTGAAGTCATCAGCCCCATCATGACACCCTCAATGCTGCCATCCCCAACTTTTGTCCCTTGGTCTCCATTTCTCCCTTTGCCCAGCCTCTTATCACATCTTATGTCCCTAATCTCCTCACTTCTTCTTTGGGGATATCGAAGCAACCCAGCCCCATAAGTTCCTCCTTTTCTGCCTGACCCTGCATGGAATAACACTAAAGGCCTGCACATCGCACAAATGAATATCCAAAGCCTTAGGCCCAAGCTCCTGAGCCCGAGATGTGAAGCAGCGTCACTATAGCCCTGATGTGCTTGCAACCTCCAAGACCTGGTTAAAGTCGTATATCCCTCACATTAGATAACTATTCCTGGCTACACAACTTTTCAAAACCATCACCCTCTAAACATGGTGGCAGCGCATTTATCTATGCCAAATTCTCCTTGTTCTGACTGAATTCCTACTGGCCCCTGTGATTTCTCTGTGGAATCAGTCTACATCTCTATAGAACTTGGGCAAGTGAAACAATTACTTATTGGGTGCATCTATATCCCTCCCAAGCTCCCTCGTCAACCATTAGCTCTCTCTCTCCAACTCCTGGACCTCTTTCCACTCATGGATTTGGTTTTATGTGGTGACTTTAATTACAATTGGCTAGAGCTGGGCTGGGTTCTGTTCATAATGCCCTATCTGACTTGCATCTTTCCAGGCTCATTGGCAATTCTACCAGACTTAACAATAAATCCAGTCACAATACTCTTTTTGACTGAGTTCTTACTAACAACCTCCAGCACATTAAAGCCTCTGGCATTCTGCCTGATGCCTTGGTGATCACTCTCCCACCTCTTGTGTCTGGAAGAATAATTTCCCAAATCCACCCACAAAATAGTGCTCTTTGGGATATGACCTCATTCTGTCCTCAAGACTTCCTAACCTCTCTCTCCCAAGTCAACTGATTCCTGGTCAACAGTCTACCAGATGTCAACCTGCCCTAGAATACTTTACTAACAACTTCAATTCTATAGTCAACCAGCACACACCTAGATCTAGAGCTCTCATGATTGCACGTGATGCTGCATGGAAGGTATACAAGGATTCTGGTATGTTATCTGACTTCCAGGCCTACAGACACCTTCACAACCAATGTAAGTCCTGGATCCACTTATTGGCATTACACACCTCGTGCCCTCCAAATCAATAACCTCTCTAACCCCAAAGAATTCTATGACAGATGAACTCCGTACTTAACAGCAAATCCGCCCTCACCCCATCATGTCCTTAATAGCTGAGATCACTGACCCTGTCTCAATTGCTACAAAATTTAATTTAGCCTTCATGGACCTATCTAAATATAAGACCTCCCTACTGACACATGCTCCACAGCCATCCTCCCCAACTTTTACGATAGTAGTCCATCCTTCCACCTTAAACTGGCCACCCAGAAAGAGGGCTGCATCACCTCAGCAGCATCAAGGACACCTCCTCACCTGGGTTTGACACTTCAGAACTGCATTTTCTTAAACTGGGTGCCCTACCGTTACCCCTCCCATGCACAACCTGATCTTAAGTCCTTTAGCTCAAGTACCACGTGTAAAGTTACTAAGGAGGCAGTATAGTGCAGTGTTTTAAGGCTCTGAGCTACAAACCTGGAGACCTGGGTTTGAATCTCACAGCCCCCACTTGCATACTGTGACCCTGAGCAAGTCCTTAACTTCTGCTTGTGCTGTCAGGTCGCACCTGTAAACAAGCTTCAGCTTAGTGTCCCTTTCCTGTTTTAAAAATACATGAGGAGTGGTCCAAATTCCAAGCTTGAAAATTACCACCCATCTCCATCCTTTGCCCCCTTGCTAAAATTCAAGAAAAATAATTCATGCCCAGCTTCAATCTTATCTTGAACTGAATAACTCTCTCTCCATGTTCCAGCACAGCTTCCGAAAATCACATAGTACCCACACGCCCTCATCACTGTTAAATCTGGCATCCTTAGCAGTATGGACAAAGACCCTTGTGACTGGTGCAATATTTGTTGACCTCACCAAACTTTTGACCTTGTTAATCATAATCTCCTGTTGCATACATTATTCACCTTTGGACTTGACACCTAACTCAATTGGTTTACAAAACTACCTTACTGGTTGTACTCAATGTGTCAAATGGGACGACAGACTTCCTCTTTCAATGCCATAAAGGATGGGGTCCCTCAGGGCTCTATGCTTGGTTCACTCCTAGTTCTCCTTATTTATCAATGAGCTCCCATAACATTGTGGGTGTGCATCAGTTCAATTATATGCCGACGATGCCATCCTCTCTGGGTCCTCCTCTGACCATGCAATGTTAGACCACCTTCTCCAGCAGGATTTCCTTAATCTGAGACTTGGTTTCTTAATAACCTCCTGGTGCTTAATACTAAGAAAAACTAAATCTATGATTTATCCACCGGCCCCCCAAGCCTCCCACCCCACCACCACTGTTAATCTACTCCTCCCAGGGCGACCCTCTTGAAATGGTTCAGTCCTTTAAATATCTGGGCTTGCCTTGGACTCTCACCTCACTTTTGACACCCATTTTCTTCAGTAGTCAGGACCCTACATCAGAAGCTCGGAATGCTGTACTGCCTCAAGCTCTAACTTATGCCTGCCTCCTGCCTTGTCATTGCCTCCTCCTCCCTACTTCCAGTTATCTCCTACAGTGCCCCAATTCCTCCACTGTGCTCAGGTCTCCGCCCCCAACAAGCTAAAACTCTCTTACCACAGGATAGCTTGATTTGCCCTTGGCGCCAATGCCAGAGATCACCACTGCACTGTTCTTGGCTCACTGGGTTGGTCTTCTTTCAGCCAGGCTGCAAATTCCCCACCCTCTGCCTTTCAAACGCTGTGCATACTTACACGCCTCCTTGCCTCCTGCCCATCACTCCAAGGTAAACCCGTAACTGGACCTTTATGGTCTACAGGCTACCTTTGCTCTCTATCCCTAAACCCCATCTAGCAGTGGGTCAGCGTGCCTTCGCCTTCTCAGATCCTCTCTTTGGAACTCTCTTCCCTCCACTGTCATGACCTGTACCTCTATTCACCTGTTCAGCGTTCTCTCAAATCTCACCTTGCCTCCACTGAGCTGTGTACCTGCTCCTGTTGACTGCTCCCTTATCTCTATCCTCCCTCTCTTGCCCTCCTTCTGGGTTCTTTACCTGAGCCTGCTTAGCCTCCCTTTATTTCCTACACTGTGCTCTGGTGCTATGCAAGTCAGCGCTTGACTGTCTGGTTGGTCTCAGTTGTAGATTTTTACTGTGCCTGTATACACTGTATTCAATTGTACCCTAATTGTACATATGCTTTGCTTAGTTACCATTCTCTTTTATCCCTATACCAGTTTTGAAGATGTAACTTAATTTTTGCTCTGCGTGACATTTTGCTTTATTATGTATGTTTTGTAAAACTGTCTGCATACACTTACCATGTGCTATTATTTATTGGATCACTGTTCCTCCCTTCAGAACCCTATTCCTGTGTCACCCATGAAAAATGGACATTCTGTCTCAGTGGGCCTACCTAGTTACCAAATTTCAAATAAATAAATAACTAAATAAAATAAATAAATATATTGTGGCTGCCAAGCCTTAACTCAACACTGCTTGCAAAGGTACTTAGTGAATGCTCCCAGATGCTCAAACTTGAACTCTGCCTCTCACCTGCTCTGTTTCTTTTAGGCAAACCTGCAGAAGGGCAAACATTTATGTCCACAATCTTCAATGGTTACTGGCCACAAGTATGGAAATAATGCTTGATCTTACACAGATGGTCTGGCATGGATGTGCCCTGTCTAAATGAGTGGCTTATCTCAATCCACACTGGCATCAATGGCCAAACTCTCGCTATGACAGTAACTCCTTGCTAGTATACAAGGTATGGGACCCTTTGAAAATCTATTTGACTGCTCACCTAACACTCAGATTTGGAAATGCCTACTCTACCTCTCCTGAACACTGCAAAAAAAAAAAAAGTTGGGAACCAATTTAATGCATTTGCATCAATACCCGCTTGGTTCCACCCATGTTTCCTCTCCTCCCATGGCCTGATCATGGTAAGGTCCCCTTCATAGGAGGCCACTGCCCGCCTAACAGATAATATCTGTCTTGTTTGTCCTCCTATGCCAATCCCCACCTCAGACATGGTGCATTTCATACTTTAGTAAATGCACAACTAAGTGGTATCGCTATGGATGAGGCTTACTGCTTACTACTTCCACCCCCCCCACCACATGCAGGAAACTAGAATACTGACCTTCTTGCTGTCATTATCTTATTATGTACCTGTATGATCTTATGGCTACATAGAAACATAGATATTGATGGCAGATAAGCACCGCTTGGCCCACCTAGTCTGCCCATTTTCCTACCTAGTGTAACACCACAGACCCTACTTGATCTCCAGCTTAACTCCCCTTTCTCTACCTCTAAGGTTCCCTTATGCTTATCCCATGCATTCTTGAAGCCTGTTACCATTTCTGCCCCCACCACCTCCACCAGAAGGTTGTACCAGGCATCCACTAGTCTTTCTGTGAAGAAGCACTTCCTCACATCTCTCGAGTCCCCTCCGCCCCAGCTTCACAGCATGTCCCCTTGTCTTGAGCCTCTTTTCTGAAAAATGCTTCCCTCTTGAACCTTATTCATACCCATGAGGTATCTGAATGTTTCCATCATATCCCACTCTCCCTTCCTTCCTCCAGGGTACATATTGAGGTTCTTTGGTCTCTTCCCATAGGGCTTGTGATGCAGACCCTGCACCATTTTGGTTGCCCTCCTCTGCACTGCCTCTACCCTATGTCCTTCCAGAGATGGGTCTCCAGAACTGGACACAGTACTCTAGATGAAGTCTCACCAGGGATCTATACAGGGTAACACCACTCTCTTTCTGCTGGAGATACCCCTCCTATGTACCCTAGAATCCCCTTGTTCTCCCGCTGCCTTGTCACACTGTCTAGCCACCTTTAGGACTTCAGATGTTTACCCCAGGTCCTTTCCCATTTGGTGGTGGTTAATACTACCCCCATCCATTTTTTACTCTGCCCCTGGGTTTTTGTGCCCCAAGTGCATGATTTTGCACTTTTTCACATTGAAACTTAGCTGCCCCACCCTTGACCATGCCTCTAACTTTCCTAGATCACTATTCATTTTTCCATCCCCTGGAGTGTCTACCCGCTACAGATTTTAGTGGTATCTGCAAAGAGGCACACCTTGTCTAGCCCTCTACACAGTCACTAATAAGGCATTAAAGAGAACTGGTGCCAGTACTGATCCTGTGGCACCCTGCTTATCACTCCTCCTTCATTGGAGTGAAACTTGTTTACCAGCACCCTCCATCTCCTGTCCCTAACCAACTGGGCTGGCAGTATAGCCTAGCGATTAGAGTAACAAGCTGTGTACAAGCTTGGCACATCCAACCTGGGTTTGATTCTCATAACTCCACTAGCATAACCGCCTCCGTGCTCCCAGGCGCTCTGAAAATGGGCACTTCAGCGCCTATGTGGACCTTACCCAGTTGGCCAAAGACTAAAATAAAAAAAAAATTCTCACCCAGTCTTCCCAGCTTATTTACAAGTCTCCTACATAGAACAGTGTTGAATGCCTTACTGAAATCTGGGTAGCCACATCTACCACTCCACCTTGATCAAATTCTCTGGTCACCCAGTCAAAGTAATCCATCAGATTTATTTGACATTATCTCCCCAGTAAATCCATGCTGCCTCAGATCCTGAAAGCCACTGGATTCCAGATATTCCACAATCCCCTTCAGTAGTGATTCCATTACTTTCCCCATGACCAAAGTGAGGCTAATTGGCCTGTAGATGCCTGCCTCCTCTTCTTCCACTTTTATGAAGTGGGCATCTGCCTCTTCTAGTCTTCTGGAACCACTCCCGTTTCCAGTGAGTGGTTGAACAGGGCTGTCAGAGTTGCAGCCAGCACCTCCTGAGCTCCCTCTCAGATCTTAAGATGTACCCTGTTTGGTCCCATTGCTTTCGCTTCACTTTCAGATTTGCAAGTTCCCTCATAACCCTCCTCCTCTGCAAATTAATTAGTGTCTACCTCCTCCCTTCCTTCAATGCTCCTGGCCTTATCTGTGGTCCCTCTCCTTCCATATTGAACTGTTTAAAATATATGTAACATTCTGTATCATGTGCCTCTCCTGTTTAAGTCTGTGTCATGGTAACTGACAAAAAAGAATTAACTGCAAAACAAATAAAAGAATTAACTGAAAAAATTCTTAGTGTTAAAGCTCAGCTGCCAGATCTTAGACCAGCTCTTCACCTACCAACATCCTCCAGCAGTTCCTTCTCCCTTCTTGTTTACCCTTGTGCAGATCTTTCAGTCGCTGTGAAGAGGCATATCTTACCTTTGATCCTTTACCTATGACACAGATGAATACATTAAAGATGATAGGTCCTAGTACCAACCCTTGAATGCCCCACCTGTCACTTCCTTTGCCTCTGAAAACTCCCAATTAACCATCACCATTTGTGTTCTACCCTCAATCCATTCACCTGACTCAATCAGGTCACTCAATTAATTTTTTTCCCCACCTCAAGATCCCAAATTGTTTTGACCAACCTCCGGTGGTGGCCTTGCTGAAGTCTAGGTATACTAAATCAGCTGCCTGCCCCTTGTCTACCGCCGCCCCCAAAACCTGGCAGATTCAAAAGTTTTGAACATGATAAAAAAATTTTGTATTGGTTTAAAATACAATTTAGGTTATTAACGTGCTCTTTTTAAGAATCTGGTGCTGCCAGGGTTTTCAGTGTCTTTTATTGTTTTTACTTATCACCCTCCCAGTTACCAGAATATGGACAACTTTTTGTCTTTGAAACAAAATGAAAAGTATATTTTATGTTTTGCTTGTGCATGTGCAAAGCAAACTTCTGGGTTACTCAAGCAGTGTAGGGGCTGCAGAGGTCTGTGCCATAGCAGCCAATGTAGCTGAGCCAACAGGCAGTGTACAAGTGAACACCCAATGTTGACAAGACTTCCTAATGACACTGCTTCGCTGGTTGATGGGCAGCAACTTGAACATATAAAAGGATGCAGTTACACCTACCACAGTGTGGCTTCATCCCTCTAAGTGTAAAGAAGTTTCCCTTGCACTTCTCATTCGGTGCTAATGCAGCTATTGCCTTCCAGCGTTAGTGAAGGGACTACCAACCAGCGAGAACAGTATACTTTGCTAGTTGCACTAGTTAGATTGCCTGGTATGGTTGCATTATTTTTTCTTAATTTAAGTTGGAGCTACACCGGCCTAGTGGTACGAGAGGTGAGGTGCTGGGTGCCACGCCAGCTAACCGGGTTTGGGAAATGGAGCTCTAGCACTGGGGTCAGCTGGGAGGGAGAAGATTGAGCATCCCATGGACTGCTCTCTCTCCCTGGGGAGGGATCCGAGGTATGCCTGGCGAGTAGTGGCCCCAGGTGGTAGCCGGAGGCACTATATACACCTGGGCTGACAGAGTGGGAGAAGTGCGGTGCTCATGTCACTGCACTGCTGCACTCCTGGGAGAAACACAAGAGAAACCCCTTCATGGCACCGCAGAGATGATGAGGACTCAAGGGACTCTGTGACTGACCTTCGCTCAGGCAGGCCTCTCAATTCCAGAAAGGCTGCCAGGAGAGGCGGGCCCACCCCAGGGGTCAGACCTGCCTGGGTGCTTTGGGGAAGGAAGCTGGAAGCAATGGGTTCAGGCAGGAAGTAGAGGCCTCGCTGAGAAAGTGTTCCTCGGAAGAATGCCCAGGGCGTAGAGGAGCAAAAGAAAGTCTACAAAAATGGGGAACTCAGCCCCACATTCTCATTTTTTTTATTTTAAAATTGGTGTGGGGGTAGAGCCACCCTAACTCAAATAAATTTAAAAGAAGCATTGCAGTCAAACCACTTAACCTGAAGAAGTTCAAACAGTGTAGCGAATAGCTATTTACAGTATTAATGTTGGTCTGCGGTCCTCCCAATGCCACTCTCCCTTCCCCATCATGCAGTCACACACACACACACACACACACACACACACACACCTACCTATCTGGAAGTTACAAAATCTTTATAATTACGTTATCATTGATTTTCCCTTTCCTGAATCCATTTGTATTCTAATCTCTAAATCCTATATTCCCTTCTATTTGTACCCCTCCCTTGGAAATGGAAGAAAAATTACTCACCTTAGTAATTGTTTTTCTTCTAATGGAGTCTTGCTGTATACTGACATATGCAGTTAGCCCCAGCACTTGAATTGCTCGAGAGGAAAGAGTTAACTCTATGCAGGAAGCATAGAACACTGAGCTTGAGCTTGGTTTCAAACCTCTGTCTGCAGCACTTCAAAGTGTAACCGTCAGATTCTTATGAGCTGTTACTATCTAACTATGCTTCTATGATGGAAATTGTAAGGAACATAAGCCAACAGGCAACAAATTAGGTTCCCCAAAGACTCAAGTCAAGAACCCAAAATAATAACCAGGTAGTGAACCAATATATAACTACAAAATACAACATAACAATAACCCCTCCCCTTCTAGAAAGAAGGAGTGCCAAGTACACCCTGAGGTGCAACACTGTACCTGCCAGCCCACTTCCAAAAACAGGTTCTAAGAGGGGAGGCGGGAAGTTCAGAATACAGCAAGACTCCATTAGAAGAAACACAATTACTAAGGTAATTTTTCTTCAAACATGAAGTCTTGCTGTATTCTGACTTATGTCTGACTACCAAGCAGTACTGCCATTTTGGAGGTACCGAATCTATTTAGGGAATAGGCTCTGCAGTACTGCTGATTTCAAACAAAGCATCACTCCTAGCATGGATATCCAGAGAGTAATGCTTGGTGAAAGCATGGACAGTTTTCCAGGTGGCTGCTTTGCATATCTCTAGTAAAGGTATATTCTGGCAGCCAGGGAAGCAGCTGTACCCCTAGTCGAGATGAGCCCTCAGGCCTGAGGGGTATTTTGCCTAGCTTTTCATGGCAGAATTGTATACTAGAAACAATCCACCTGGCAATAGTTCTCTTAGTAGCAGGCTTACCTTTCCCCCTTCACCATAAAGTTTTTTTTTTAACTCTCTTTCCTCCGGTTGCGGTCCTGAGAGCCATCTCTCAGGCATCCAACCTGTTCCTACCCAGCCTGAAGCCCCCATCTGAACCATCCTCTCCTGCCCTGCATTGCAGCTGGCACCCCCAGTAACCCCTCCGGTGTGGGCTACTCCTCCCTACCTTGGGTGCTCTTGAAGTTTAGACTCCAGCTGTGGGCGTGGGCCCTGGGCAGGAGATCAATGAAGGCGGCGGAGTCGGATCCAGCTGCGGGCATATGGATTGGTGCCATCGCCTACCCCAGGACCGGGTTTTCCATTTTCTGTGCCTCCCTCCCCATGCGTGTGCATACCTCAATGCAACTGGCGCCACGGCAACCCTGCCTGCGTTGGCACACTATGTGCTGGCCCAGCTTGCTGCAGTACCCTTGGTCTCCACCAGAGGTCACTGGCACGCGGCCTTCCCATCCCTTGGTCCGGGGAGGAGAGCACGCATGGGCGCCAGACCTCAACCCTTTCCCTGCCGACCCCGTGCCCGAGTCTGTTCCTCGAACCCAGGTCGCCAGCGCGTGCCACGAGGTGTGGCGTCCAGCACCTCAACTCTCAGTGCCACTGGCTGGCTCACTTCACCATAAGTGAGAAACAATTGAGGACATTCATACCTATGTGCCTCAGTAGGCTCAATGTAGTAGCTAAGTGCCCTCTTAACATCCACATTTTGTAATCTTCTTTCTCTGAAGAAGAATGATCAGTGAAAAACACAGGAAGAGACATGGACTGGTTCAGATGAAAATCTGAGACCACCTTGAGTAAGAACCTCTATTGGTTCTAAGGACCACCTTATCTCCATGGAATGAGATAAAATCTGGCTACATTGACAGAGCCTGTAATTCATTATCGCCTGTCAAGTGATAGCTACCAGGAAAGTGCAGAAAGTAAGAACTTACCGTAACAGTAGATCTTTGAGAGAGGCTCTTCAAGTAGGTAATTACATATAGGACTGATGCCGGCAGGTGTCAGGACCCCATGAAAAATTTCTAGTTAGCAGTCTCTGGCGAGGGACGCCCCATGTCAGGTAACACGGCGTCAGGTATAAAGCGTGGTCCCCCATGCCCGCCTTCCAGCTCTTTCCCACCAAAGGCCAAAAGGCAAGACGAAAAAGAAGCGGATATTTCCCATCCTGGAAAACTTAGGGAATGGAGGCGGGAAGGTATTATCTACTGCAACAGCCACTCTCAAAGATCTACTGTTACGGTAAGTTCTTCCATAACTGTACTATCTTACTTGAGAGGGCTCTTGCAATAGGTAATTATATATGAACTTTGTCCCAAGCAATCTGGAACAAGAAGAAGCAAACAGGAGGAGAAAACTACTCAAGAGTAGACCCTCTGGCTGTGAAAGGTCTTAGGAAAGGGACCTTGCAGAACAGTCAACCCGAAGCCCACTCTATGGTGAGAGGCAATGTCCAAACTGTAATGTTTAAGTAAAAGGTATGGACAGAAGTCCAAGTAGCAGTTGCACAAATGTAGGCCACTGACACATTCTTGAAACAAGCCGCAGAGGCAGCGACCCCTCTGGTGGAGTGGCCCTGACTTGACCGGCAGGGTCTTGTTGTACTTGTCATAACAGAAAGTGATACAATGAGCCAACCATTTAGACAGGCATTGCTTGGAAACAGCATTGCCTTCTCTTTTATGAGCAAAAGAGACAAAACAGTTGATCAGTCTTTCTGAGATCCTTCATCCTGGTGGTATAGTATCTCAGAATCAGGTGAAAATCCAGAGTATGCAGGAGGTACTCCCCTTGATTGGAGTGCTGCAGAAAGCAGGTAACTCTATGGATTGATTCAGCATGGATTCTCCTACCACCTTGGGGAGAAACTTAGGGTTGAGTGCATGAGACCACATGTTCCTTGTAAAAATCAAATACAGGATTTTGCATCAGGCCTGGAGTTGAAATCCTTCAAGCAGAAGTAATGGCCACGAGGAAAAGAGTCTTCCATGAGAGGGACTTCAGGTCTGCTGAGGCTGCTGGCTCGAAAGGAGGCAGAGTAAGCTTCTGAAGAATAAAATTCAGATCCCAAGCAGGGGTGGAACCCGGATGGGGTCTCAAAGGAGGACCCTCTAAGGAAGGTCTTAGAGACCTCAAGCTGAGCAAACATCCTGTCTGCAAAAGCACAAGGTAGGCTGAGATGGCCGCCATGTGAACCTTCAAAGATGAATAGCGGATCCAGATCAAAAGGTGCCACAAGTAATCCAGAAGCTGCCCAACAAAGGACAAGAAAGGCTCTAAATCTTTGAAGCGGCCCAGATCGTGAACCGTTTCCATTTCATGGCAAAGGTAGATCTAGTGGAGGTTTTCCTGGCCTCCACCAGAATCTGAGCCACTCAGGGAAACCCGAATTGGGCATGAGCTATGTCTGCAGGAGCCAGCGTGCAACTGAAGGGACTTGAGGCCTGGATGGACCAGGTTCCCTGATCCTGGGTCAGCAAAAGTTGTGACAGAGGAAGAGGAAAGGAGGTTCCTCTGAATACTGTTGCAGAAGAAAGAAAAACCTGCCTGAGCCAGAAAGAAGTGATCAGTATCATTCAGCTCCTTCTGAGCTAAGACTCTGTAAGACCCTCGGAATCAGGGGATGGGAAAGCATAGACAAAGCTGCCCTTCCAGTCTAGAGACACAGCGTTTCTCCAAAAAAAATGCCATGCCCTGGAGCGAGCAAGCAGAAGCTGTGAAATTTTGCATTGTGAGGAGATGCGAACAGGTCTACCCGTGGTGTTCCCTAACGTAGGAAGATGATATCTGCTAACCCTTGATCCAGTTCCCACTTGTAGCGTGGGCAGACGGCTGACTGAGTTGGTCTGTCAACGTGTTCTCCACCCTCCGCGTGAATTGCCATGAGGTGAAGGCTATGCTATACTGCCCAATCCCAAACTTGCATTGCCTCTCTGCAAAGAGGGTAAGAATGAGTTCCTCCATTTGTTGATGTACCAGACCACACACGTTGTCCGCTGGATAGACAGGTGCCGGGAAGCAGATGCAGAGCCTGAAGAGTGTACAGCACAGCCCAAAGCTCGAGCACATTGATGTGGGAGATTTCTCGAGCTTGGACCAGGAGCCCGGGTCCCTTGAGGCCCAAGATGGGCTCCCCAACCCTCGCCCGAGGTGTCCGTGAGTCAGCATTTGGGAGGGGAGAAAGACAGAAGGGAACTCCCAGGCAAAGGTTCTCCTGAACCATCTACCATTGCAAGTCCCGAGTCTTAGGAGTGGAGACCAGAACGAGTTGATCCAGGTCATCCACCAGCTGATCCCACTGAGACCAAAGTGTCCACTGAGAAATTCTCATGTGGAGCTGAGCATGAGGTACTGTCTGAATCGCAGCTGCCATGAGCCTGAGGAGGCGAAGGACCAACCTTGCGCTAACCCGCCTGCAGCTGGAAAACAGGCTGACCTGAGCCTGGAGTGAGACCACCCTGTCCAGTGGCAGGAATGCCATGCGGAGGTCGTGTCCAGGATCACCCCAATAAACTGGAGCCTCTGGGACGGGATCAAGTGGGACTTGGTCTGGTTGATGGTACTACCTAGGCAGGCAAAAACCTGCAGGAAAGGAAGCACAGCAGTTCCTCCCTGGATGGGGCGCCAGGAGCCAATCGTCCAGGTATGGGAAAACCTCCATCCCTGGGTATGCAGGTAGGCCGCTACACCGAAAGACATTTGGTGAACACTCGGGGAGCCGAGGAGAGACCAAATGGGAGGGCCTTGAACTGGTATTGGTCCCCTGGAATGCAAAATATAGGTATTTGCGGTGGGAAGGTTGAAAAGGTATATGCAGGTAAACATTCTGCATATCCAGAGCGCCAGCGACTGTCCTGGCTAAAGAAGGGCAGAATGCCCTGCAGAGACAGCATTCTGAACCTTTGTATTCCAAGAATAAGTTCAGGGAGCTGAGGTTAAGAATTGGCCTCACATCTCCTGACTTCTTTGGTACCAGGAAGAAATGGGAATAGTACCCTATCCTCAAGGTGGCGGAACGGGTTCTAGCTCCTTCAAGAGAAGAGCGGATATTTCTTCCTGAACCAGAAGATGATGTTCTGGGAGTAAGATGACCTGGGGAGGTTTCCAAAGAAACTCTATTGAGTGTCCTTCTGCAATCAGCTGGAGCACCCTAGTTTCTGAAGTGATCCTCTCCCAACCCGATAGGTGGAGGAAGAATCTCCCTCCTACCAGTTCCTCTGGAAATCCCAGAGGCTGTGGGGAGGAAGGAGTCAGGTGGTGTGAGACAGTGTCGCGCTGAAGCCCCGCTGATTTTTGGGTGGGAGGGCTTGCTTGGCAGGGACCCAAGTTCATTGGCCCGCTTTCCCTGAGGTTTCACTTTTTACCAATTACGTCTGTGAAAGGACGATGCTGAGTCTGAGGGGTTTGTACATGGAGTTGACGGACTTCAGTGTACTACCCTTCTCCTGCAGATCAGTGATGATGTCCTTGACATCGCCACTGAACAGCACCGAATCCTGGAAGGGCACATCCTGGATAGCGGACTGCACCTCTGCGACCAATCCTGACACACAGAGCCAGGCATGACGCTGCAGACCCACAGCGCTGAGCTCCTACTGTCAGCGTCCACTGCATCATATGGGCATGAAGCACGCCGCCGGTCGAATGTGCAGACCGACTAGATCAGCCACTTCCTGCTCTGCCTGAGACTCAGGAAGGAGTCCAACTTAGATTCCACCTCACTAAAGATCGCTTCTGGTAATCCCCCATATGAGCAACATAATTCAGGGCCCTTATACCCAGAGTAGAAGAAGCATAGACCTTCTTTCCGTACTGGTCCAGAAGGCGAGATTCCTTGTCAGGTGGTGACAAGCTCAAGTGCTTTGAATTAGCCATCCGTCCGTGGGGTGCTAATCACAACCGAATCAGCTCGAGGGTGAGAATTTAGAGAGTCAATACCCTCGGAGCCTGATAAAGCTTATCTGACTTCCTAGGAAGGGGCTAGGGCCAACGGTTGCTTCCAAATAGTGGAAACAAGGTCAGCATGAGGTTCAATCCAGGGTGGCACCAGGATCGGAGCGGTCTCGGGCAGATTCAGGTGCGCACCGAGTTTCTTACACTGTGGATACGGCTCCAAGGAATGCCACTGATGAACCTCCTGGATTTTACGCAGCAACTCCGTGAATGAAGGGTCCTCTCGAGGTGACTTCGAAGGGTCCTCAGCCTGGGCTTATCTGGAGAGCGGGCTCGCCATCCAGGTCGGAACGACCGTTGGAGTCATCTGAGGGTCTCGAGGAGACTCCTCCTCCTCCTCCCGTGGAAGGGAGGAACAGACCTGGGAGCCCCGGGGAAGTGTATCCTGCCCTGAACCGGAGGGCCCACCTCTGGTATCCAGAGGGGACGTTATTTTAAGCCGCGCGACTCCAGCCGAAGACGCGATGGCTGAGGAAGAGGAGTCCCGTGCTTCTTGGCTTTTCTTTTACGATGACCCTCGGGAAGTGGAGGCTCTAAGCTTCCTCAGCTCCTTCTCCATGGAGATCATTTTCTTTTTAGGATGCGGGCCTCCAGGGACTGCTATCTCTGTCTGCTGGTGGCAGTATTGAATTTCAGGTAATACTGGCACTTCTCCATAGGGTGATCCGGGCCCAGACAGAAGAGGCACTGGGAGTGACCGTCCTTGTCGGAGTTGGGTGCCGACGAAGTCACACTTATTCTTGTGCTCTGAGGGTGAGGGGACACCACTGAAAAAGCTGACAAAATTCGAGTAAACGAAGAAAAAGCCGACGGTAGAACTACCGATCGACAGACTGACGAGCAGCTGAACTTAACTGCAAGGCGCTATACATGAGCAAATGGCAGGAAAGAACTGGAGGCGGGCGGTGGGGACCGCCCTGTATACTGACGCCGCATGACATCGGTCACCTCACGGGGGGTCTCCACCAGAGACTGCTAGCTAGAAATTTTTCGGTGGGTCCTGATGCCTGCCGGCATCAGTCCTATATGTAACTACCTACTGCAAGAGCTCTCTCAAGTAAGATCACAGTTTTCAAGTCAAATACTTGAGTTCAGCTGAAGCCAAAGACTCAAAGTGGGTTGCATGAGCTGAGCAATGCAAACATTAAGATCCCAAGCAGGGACAGGGTCCCTAAAGGGAGGGTTAGAATGAACCAAACTCTTAAAGAACTTACAGAAGACAGGATGAGATGCCAGAGAAGAGCCTTCCCTGCTGACAGGAATGCAGATACAGCTGCTAAATGAACTTTTAAAGTGGCTGGCCTGAGGCCTAGGCCATTAAGATGAACCATGTAATCTAGAACTGTAGCCAGTTCAGCAGTATCTGGTAAAACATCCTTACTGGAACACCAAATACTGAATCTCTTCCATTTGGAATTATACGTTTTCTGGTGGCAGGTTTCTGAGAGACTTTGAGAATGTCCAGCACCCCAAGACAGGTGCAGATCTGCATACTCTAACTCTTCAAGAGCCAAGCCTTAAGGTTGAAGACTGAAGGCTGGGGTACCAGATTCTTCCCTGAGAGGAGGTTAGCAGATTGTGCCTCTTGGGAAGAGACAGGGAAGATGGACTGCTAGGGACAACAACAGAGGATACCAAGACTGTCTGGCCCAGTCTGGTGCAATCAGGATCACCCTGCACGGTTGTGACCTGATCTTGACCAGGACCTTGAATACCAGGGAAAAGGAGGAAATGCATAAAGGAATTTGCCCCAATCCAGAACCAGAGCATCTAAGGGAACTATGCCATGACTGGAGGCCTGCAAGAGAAGAAAGGATGTTGCTGATTGGGGCTGCAAAGAGATCCATCTCTGGAGTGCACCACCTGGAGAAGACTGCTTTAGTATGAAGGGGTCCAGGGCCCATTCGTGGGCCCTGAGATATTCTGTTCAGGCATCTGCTTACCACATTGTCCTTCCTGGTAGATGGACTGCTACTAGGGATGCTTGCAGGCATAAGGCAGAGACCATATTTTCACGCCTTCTGTGCACAAGGCCATAGACAGATGGCCAGCCTGCTTGTTGATGTACCACATTAAGGAAAGGATAGTGCAACACCTGGAATCCATAGGGCGCAGGATCCAAGACAGCATGGGTTTACAAAGAAGGTCCTGTCAAACTAATCTCATAGATTTCTTTGACTGGGTAACAAAGTGGTGGACCAAGGGGAGCAGTTGATGTTGCTTACCTTGACTTCAGCAAAGCTTTCAATACTGTTCCACATAGAAGATTGATTAAGCTGGGTGGGTCAGAAGTCGGTTAACTGGGTGGCAAACTGGTTGACAGGCAGAAAACAGAGAGTGATGGTAAGTGGTATACAGTCAGAAGAGATGCAGGTCACAAGTGTGGTACCTCAGGGATCAGTCCTGGGGCCAGTCCTCTTCAATATCTTCATCAGTGACATTGTAGATGGACTGGAGGCTAAGGTTTGTCTGTTTGCAGATGACACCAAGATCTGCAACAGAGCAGATGATCCAGATGGGGTGGGCAGAATGAGAAGAGATCTGGCTAAACTAGCAAAATGGTCGTAAGAGTGGCAACTGGGGTTTAATGCAAAGGACACGATCATACACATGGAAAAGAGAACCCTGAAGCCACCTATAGGCTGGGGAGGGAGTTGTTGGCAGTCACAAAGAAAGAAAGAGACTTGGGCATCATCATCACCAATAACCTGAAATCATCCAAGCAGACCACTAAAGCAGTAGGTAAGGCTAGGGGGATGTTAGGGTGTATTAGTAGGGGTATCACAAGTCAGAAAAGGGAGGTAATAATTCCCTCTTTACAAGACACTGGTTAAGCCCAATCTGGAGTACTGCGTGCAGTACTGGAACCGCACCTTCACAAGACATTAACCAAATTGAGGCAGTCTACAGAAGGGCAACCAAAATGGTGCAGGACTGCATCAGAAAACTATCTGAGGACAGATTAACAGAGCTCAATATGTATACCCTAGAGCAAAGGAGGGAGAGAGGTGATATGATCAAAACATTCAAACATCTTAAGGGCATTAACAAGGTGAGAGTCTAACACAGACAGATGCATAGATAGTGTCGGCAGATAAGGGTCTCTGCCCACCCAGTCTGCCCATTTGAGCTTGTAAATTTACTTTGTTTTCCTAGAAGTCTGTTGCCCCTAACCTGACCTCCAGAATTCCTTTATGTCTATCCCATGCATTCTTAAAGCCCGTGGAATGTTTTAGTCACCACCACTTCCTCTTGCAGGGTGTTCCACTTGTCCACCACCCATTCTGTGAAGAAATTCTTCCTCACGTTTCCTCTGAATCGTCCTCCTCCCAACTTTATCCATGCCCTCTAGTCCTGGAACATCTTTTCAGCTAAAAATAGTGCATTCCTGCACCCTGTTCCTCCCTGTAAGATACTTGTATGTTCTCTGTCATATCCCCTCTCTCCTCCAGGGAGTACATATTCAGTTCCTTCAACCTGTCCTCATAGTATTTATGATGCAATCCATGTACCATCTTTGTTGCCCTCCTCTGAACCTTCTCTACCCTGTCTATGTCCTTACCTAAGTAAGGTCTCCAGAACTGTACACTGTACTCCAGGTGGGGCCTCAATAGTGTCTTGTATAATGGAACTATGACCTCCCTTTTCCTCCTGGTAATGCCCCTGCCTATGCATCCCAACATCCTATTTGCTTTACCTGCTGCCTTGTCACACTGTTTCTCTACCTTGGGGTCATCAGAGATGATAACCCCAAGACCCCTTTCCTGCTTGGTGCATGCTATATCCTCACCCCTCCCAACTGATATATTATGCCAGGGTTTTTGTGCCCCATATGCATTATCTTGCACTTCTTTGCACTGAACTTCAACTGCCAAACTCCTGACCATTCTTCAAGTTTCTGCAGGTCCTTCTCATTCTGTCTACACCCTCTGGTGTGTCTACTCTGTTACAGAGCTTTGTGTCATCATCAAATAGGGAAATTCTACCTTCTAGGTCCTGTTTCATTATAAGAAAAATAGGACAAGAGGACACAGCATGAGATTAGAGGGAGGCCGATTAAGGGGCAATGTGAGGAAGTTATTTTTCACAGAAAGGGTGGTGGGTGCATGGAATGGCCTACTCAGGAAGTGGTGGATATGAATACAGTGCAAGGCTTCAAACAGGCATGGGATAGGCATAGGGAGCAATACAGATGAGTATGAAAAGATAGGCCATTGACAGAGCAAAGGCCAATGGCACATTTATAATGTAGAATAAGAAATGGGCACACTGGATGGGCCCTGTGTCCTTATCTGCCTACAACTTCTATGTTACATGGTGGTGGTGTTGTCTGTCCTGACCTGAACCACTTTGTTACTCACTGAGTCTGAAAAGCTTGGAGAGCCAGGAATACTGCCCTGAGTTCCAAAAGAATGATATGAAGTAGAGACTCCTGAGGAGACCAGACACCTTGTACTGTAAGGACTCCAAGGTAGGCTCCCCAGCCTGGGAGAGAGGCATCTGTGGTTAGTACCACTGAATGAGTCTGATGGATGAATGGGACTCCTTGTCAGATTGTCCTGATCCAACCACCACTGGAGAGCTTGGACCAGAGTCTGAGTCACTGGAATCAATTTGGTTAGAGGATCTTTTTCTGAGACCAAAGAACCTCAGGTGAAACTGGATGTCCCACATTTGAAATCTGGCTCCTGTACCACTGCAGTGGAAGCTGCCATGTGGCCCAGGAGCTAAGGAAAATGTCTTGCTGGTCGAGACACCAGAAGGCGGAAGCAAGATCTGTAAGGGCCTTCACCCTGCCAAGGGAGAAAAGCCTTTGCTGTACAATATTCAACTCTACCCCATGAAGGTGAGGAGTTGTACTGGTTCGAGAACTGACTTTGACAGATTGAGAAGAAAACCTAGAGAAGCAAGCAACTGTTATGTAACTTGTAGGCCTAACTTGACTTGGTCTGGAGACTGCCCCACGATGAGCCAGTCATCCAGGTATGGGAATATGGAGATCCCTTTGTCTCCTAAAAAGGCCACTACTACTGCTAGGCACTTTGTGAACACTCTTGAGTTGATGTTAGGCCAAGGGCATTGTTCTGAACTGATACTGGCCTGAAGACAATTTTGAACCTGAGGTACTCTCTGTGGGAGCACCTGATTGGGATGTGAAAGTAGGCATCCTTGAGGTCCAGGGAAGATATCCAATCCGGCCTTAGGGAAGAATTACTCCCAGTCACCATTTTGAATATTGGTTTTAAGATGTGCTTGTTTAGATATCTTAGGTCTAGAATGGTCCGCCACTCCGTCTTTTCTGGGGTAAGGAAATATCTGAAATAGAGACCCTTGCCCCTGTGCTGGTAGGAACTCTCGCTCTCTACAGCCCCGAGGGTCTGGAGAGAAACCTCTGCTTCAAAGCAGTGGTCTCTGAAAGGTTGCAGTTGGAGGACTTGGCCCTCAGTTTTGGGAATCTTGCAAAACTGAGGGCCAATCCTGACCTCGCTACCTCCAGAACCCACCTGTCTGAGGTAACAGACTTCCAGGCCTGGACGTAGTAAGACAGCCTGCCTCCCACTGAGGTTGGGGAGTCGACCCGGGCTGACACATCAGGGTGTCTGCTTAGCAGGAGCCTTGAACTGAGGAGGAGGATGCAGCCCTGCTTGTCCCCTTCTACCTCTCCCTCTGAAGAACCCTCTCTGTGGAAAGGGACAGGAGGCTCTGATTGGTAGAAAGGCCTGTGAAAAGGCCTGCCCTAGACTGTCTGCCTCTGAGGAGTTGCCTGCCTTTCCTTGGCCTGTGCACTCCTCTAGGTGGTCTGATACTCGTCCATTTTCTTCATGTAATTCTCTGTCTGCTCCCCAAACAGAGGATTACCCACCACAAGGGAAATCCATGGCCTTAGCCTGGGTGTCCTGTGAGAGGCTAATACAGCTGAGCCATGCAAACCTCCGAAGAGACACAGATGTAGCCTTGATTCGAGATGCCACATCATCCGAGTCCAGAGCAGCATGAAATTGAATTTTGGATGCCTCAATTCCATCAGCAGCCACCGCCCCCAGCTCCTTGGCTAGCTGGGGGTTTGTTTCACCAGTTCCAGAAGAGTATCCCATCTAGACTTCTGGTATCTGGCTCAAGCGCTATGTAATTCATCTGCCTGAGTCCCAAGGAGGATGCTAAATCTGTTTTTGAAATTGCATCCACCTTCCTAGAGTCTTTATCTGGAAGGTGTGAAGGCAAGGTACATTAGCCTTGTCACAGGCTGCAGCCTGCACTACTCCCAACATGGCTGCATTGGTGGAACAAGAACTCTGTGCCTGAGCCTGAAAGCACATACCTCCTGTCCATTCTTTTATCTACAGGAGGTAAAGAATTGGGGTCTGAAGAATTTTCTGTGTCAGTTTCCCAAAGGATTTATGGAGGGGAACAGACAATCTCTTGGACTCTGGGATGTCCACCATTTCCACAAATCAGGCTCCTCTTGTTCCTCGACAGCTTCAACAACCAAGGAAGCTGGAGGGTGTCAGCCACTTTCTTGTAGAACAAATAGTGGGTTGGGGACTCTGAAAGCCTGGGAGGAAACATTAGAAGGCCTGTCTGGGGAGATCTCCGGTTCAATGGGCTTATCCAGACCTTCATCACCATCCTCATCATCGTCTTGCTCTTCTCCTCCCTCCCACTCCGGTTCATAAAATTCATCTGAAACATATTTGAATTGGGGAACCCGACTGCCTACTGAGAGGTGCTGAATCAGAAAGAACCAGATGGAGCGATTCCACAATACTTATCGCCCTGGCTATTTCTTCGGTGGTTAGATTATGCAGTTCTAGATCTGAACCAGACAATTTTCTTTTAAGCTTGATGGAACTAACCCTCGAGGTCGGATCTCCTGTTGCCTGAGGGGTATTACTCAAGTCAGTGGGCACTCCCTCAGGTTCGGCAGGAACCCGAGCCAGCTGACCATCCAGATTAGCGGACTCTCAGTCTCCTTTTCCCTTGAGCCTACCCACCCTCTTTTCTAGGGTGGCCTTCAGAAAGTTTTTACAGATTTGGCAGTCTGAATCAAGGTCATCAAGCCCCAGACAATAAACACAAGTGGTGTGAGGATCTGCCTTAGCAAAGGCATCCCCACACTCACCACAGTGTTGAAACCCAGCTGGGGTTAACTGCATATGTCAGAATACAGCAAGACTTAATGTTGTTTGAAACAAGCAACTCAAAGTAAGAACCCCAGCCAAAACGTATCAACGAATCAATCATTTTCTATATACAAGGTCAACCTATTCATCCAACAATTACTCTAAACAAAACATCCTCAGCTGCTTGAAAGAAGAAATCTCACATGAACTTTTAGTATTTGTAAAATGTAGTTTGACAATATAAATCAAAAGCAAGATTTATAAACATTGCTTTAATTGTACAATATGTATGTAAATTACTAACAGGAAATCTCACTAACTCTTCAGTTATGCTTCTGGATACCTGTTAAAACCTACCTTTTCAACAGTATTCAACACCAAGTACTGCAGCTGAAAACTCAAGTCAGTGCAGTGACTGAAATTTATTTAGTTTCTGTTCACTGGAAGGGAGGCTAGGCCATTCTTTCTATGTTCAGCCTCATCTTGCTGGGGTACAGATGCAAACTGACATACTGAATCAGGTTAAACTGTTGGTAGTTTTGTTAGTAAAAGAGGAAAATTGGCCATAACACTGGAGAAATACCGCTTCTCTTTCACAAATGCCATGGAGTCTTTAACGTCCACATGAACAACCACAAGAGAAGGCAGATGCGGCCTTGGTTTAACACCTTGTCTGAAAGTTGGCACCTCAGGAGTGCAGCACCCTGTCATACTGCACTACAGTGTCAGTATTACAATTTATCCCCGTTCCTGGTCTGGGGTTGGAACTCAGAACCTGATCTTCCAGCCTCAGAGTTGAGTGTGCAACCTACAGGGAAATGGGAGTGGAAAGAATAGTTACCTACTGTAATAGTTGATCTTCAGGAGAATCTCTTCCATTGAAACACATCATGGAACTGTCAGCCGTCAGCATCAGAACCACCTAAAAGTTTTGGCAGACTGGACCACCCACTCACACATCGTCATGCCTCGTTGGCACCTATATAATGTAGGGTGTCTCCAGCAGTTTCCCTGCAGAGGCAAGCTTGGAGGATCATCACACTGGAGGGACAGAAGCCACCAAGACCAAACCAGGTGCACAGGACAGGATATGGAAACCAGGGATGGATGCCTTGGAGGATTCAGAGGAAAACAGCTTGCAAGAGCAGACAGTACAGTCACCTGTCACGGGATCTCCCTCCATTGAGCCACATCATGCAATGATTCCCAAGCAGCACCAGGCACGTGCAATGATTCCCAAGCAGCACCAGGCACGTGCAATGATTCCTCAAGCAGTACCAGGCACTGAAGGAGGATGGCAGGACCTAATGGTCCTGAGTAAGGAAGCCTCTGCAGAACAATGTGGCCAATGCCGCATGTCTGCTACAGACTATGACCAGACTGCAGTGGTTAGTGGCCATATGCAAAGTACTCCTAGTAGCAGCAAAACAGATGTCAGGAAGCAGAAACATTCTGGAAACAAACCACTGAGGTAGCCACTGCACAGGTGGAATGAGCAAGAACAAGACCAGGAGGCATAGGCGCCAGGTTATATGGGCCCTGGGGCATGGGCTCCAGCAATAATTTGAGAAGCGGACCAAGCTCCACCAATAATTTGCTCAGGCCTGTTTGCTTTTGGCATTTTTTGCTGACCTGCTGCTGTGCCACGCACACCCTCTGAGTGTCTGGCATGGCCCCATGTCCCTACTGGTGTTTTTTAAGCTTGCAGGCACCAGTACAAAATTCAATGTGCATGCGTGCAAAAACTGCGGCAATCTCATTAGGTGCTGGGTAGTAGCTCCACAGTGAGGATTTCGGTTCAGCTGAGTCAACGCAGTGAGACAGAGCGAGCGGGTTGAGCCAAGTCAGCCTAGCAGGCTGCGTGGGGTTGTCGTGGTGTCATGTGTGCCGAGGACAGGACAGCTGCTGCTGCCGAGAAGGAGGACCATCGTGGACAACCACCGCTGCTCCAAGTGACAGTATGGTTAGGTCCTGACGGACTCCTGCTGGATTACTGAGATCTGCTGCCCATCTCTAGTCTCTGCCGATAGCCTGCGATGCAGTAAATGAGTAATGCCAAGGAAAATACCTGCTCCATACCAACAATAAAAAAGTGGTAGTAGACTGTGTAGTGCCCTGATGCCTCTGGCTTCCTGTTTCTGCTGTACATCATTCACTATCTCTTGAAAATACTTTGCCTTTCTTGGAGCTGAGATAGTCTTCCATTTGAAATAGGATCCACTGGCCACAGTCCCTCTTTTCTCACAATAGCATCTGGAACCGAACAATTTAAGTGTAAAAGACACCTGTAAAGGATTTGGGTACAGACAGGGAAAGGAGAGTGTGTGGGTGCTTTAGTCTTCGAATTCGACCAAATCTTGAAGCATTTATGAAGCTGGGCATTACAATTCCTGGAAGGCTCTGGCCGTGGGGTGGTTCCTCCTGCCTGGGCACTGTACAGATGCCTCTCCACGGTGTTCTTTTTCACTGTACATTGGTTGGCAGAGGGTTTCCCATTTTGATATGTTAAATGCAGCTGCAGTTGTTGCCCAAACATTCCAGAGATGAAACAATCTGATTTAAAGTTAGGTGTACCCACTGTAGGGACTGGGACTGTGAGGCAGACTAATTATGTGGGAAACCTAGGCATACCAAGGGGAAGAGGATCATTATTCCTTTTTTCCTGGACTCTCCTCCTCCGCTCACCTCTCCCCATCCCCAGGACCACTGTTACCTCCACCAGCGTGCTCACCCCAGAAATCCCCCCTGGAGCAGGGATGCTGGCAGAGTAGCTACCAAGCACCTCTGAACGGTGCCGCTATGTAGTTCAGCAGCGATTTGGATCCTCACGCTTGCTTTGTGGGGTCGAGCTAGCAGATCAGCATCCATTTTGTCCCTTTAGTGATGGGAGGTGTGAAATACAATGATGTATGGGTGCATGTACCCACGTCTGCACACCTCCCAGAACTACTAAGCCTCGCCTGCGCTGACCCCCAGTCTCCACTAGAAGTCAGTCGCAGACTGAGTGCTTCCCCCATCCCCGCCAGAGAAGAGCACTCTGTCAAACACTCGATCCTCCTCCCTCTGGCCAGCCCTCCGACTCCCTGAGCTCACTTTTGAACTTCAGTCATTGGTGTTGCAAGCAGAAATCAGACCACTGCACGGAGGCCGCTGAGGATCATTATTTCCTGTGGAGGGTGGTAACTGTCCTGTCAGTAGGTCAGATCCTCATGCTACCCCAAATGGAGGCACTGTGCAAGTAGTAATCATAACATCCAGAAGCCCTGCAAGCTTCAAGTTCAAGAACTGAGGCCAGCCATTTAAGGCGTGCATCTGTGCTTCAAGGACCATGAATGACCTCTGCACTTTTAGATGGAGCATGTTCCAGAGCCAGAGTAATGCGGAGCTAGCAGCTGCTGCCAGCGAAAGCAACTGCTTTTGCCAGACAGGATTCTGTATGACCTTGCACAAACCCTACTGATCAACAGGCTGATTGCCCAGTGACAGAAAGACTCCAAACAAAGTGAAGAAGGAAAGACCTCTCTAGGGAGAAGAGAATTCCAGAAGGACTGAGGCATTTGCAGGCGTATGCCACCTTGCCTGCCACCAGGAGAGTTCTGCAGGGCTACCACCAATCCTGACAAACCAGAGTTGCACTAGACCATGACAGCAACAAAACAGGGCATTGGTCCTGAAACTGGTTGTTCAGTTAATTAGCTAGGATTTGGGCATCAGAAGCCCTGTATAGGACAGAGGTTTGAGGTTGAGGCATACAACCTGCATTTAGGCCATCAGGACTTTAGGATTACTATTTGCTCAACTGTTTGCTTTATTTAAATGGCACTGAAGTTACTGATACTGCACCACCTTACCAGCATCTAGTTTACACTATAATGTCACAGCAGTCTGATACCACATAGACTATAAGGAGATCCCAGGAATGTGGAGTACTGTATTATTCTGGTGCATCAGCTAGGAAGGATACGGTTTTATTTGGGGAGGGATGTTGAAGGCAATGCAGGCATTATGGGAGAACTCTTTTTATTAAAGGCAAGCCATTCTTGCCCTTCTAGATCCATGTTCCTGTTCCCTCCAATAAGCCTGTTCTATTTTTGAAAATTTTGTGTCTTGGTATCATTGCTGTTGTTTCTTGTACTGTGTCTATTGTGGGGCACTTATTAAGGTATTGCAGAGCACTAAGATGGGTTACATTATTGTTAGTTTCAGGTGGACAACACCCAGATACCCTGCATGCTAACTAGTATCCCATTGGGTAAAAGTTCCATGCTTTTGGATAAATTGTTACAAAATCCAAGACTCACCACAACCCCAGGGCCATCTATCCTATGGCATAAGTTATTTGCCAATCCCCATTGCCGCTACTAGGCTGTACCAGTGATTGGGGCCACGAGTTACATTTAATTGGCACGTATGGAAGGGACCACAAGTAATTATTTCTAGTTGTTCCAGGCCTTGCCTCTCCCAATAGGTGCCAGTGTGTTGGCAAAGTGTCCAGGAAAAATGTGATTCTGGAATACATAAGAACAGAAATACCGCATGGAAAGTAAAAGTATATAGAGCAAATTAATTCATTGGCTTATTTTAAAAGAAAATCTACCCATCTACACTTTTTTCCTTCTGGATCCTCTGACACATTTGAAGCATTACATGGACTTTGCTATAAGGAGTGTTCAGAGCATTTTTTTTATCAGATTGTCAGTGTCCACTAATGACCTCATGAGATTTTAAGTCTCCTGGGCAGACAGGGGTGGGTGGTTGTATGAACAGATGAGAACCTGGCCTTATTTTGGGGGGTTCACTAACTTGTCCATGCTGTGTTGCAAGTCTGTTAAAGCAGATGAGAGCTTGGCCTTATTGGAAGTTGGGGGAGGGGTCACTAACTTTGATATGCTCATGTGCTGCAAGAAAAATTACTCACCTTAGTAATGTTGTTTCTTCTAATGGAGTCTTGCTATATTATGACATATGCAGTGAGTCCCAACCTTGAACTGCTCCAGAGGTGAAAGAGTTAACTTTCCATGCTAGGCATGGAACGCTGAGCACGAGCTCGGTTGAAACTCTGTCTGGTTGTTCTTCAAACTCAAACCGTCAGATCTTACTGAGCTAAACTCACTGAGGTCCTGTGTGGAAGCTGTAAGTCTACACAAGCCAACTGGCTACTAAACATAAGAACACATTTTGATTCCAAAACAAAGCCTCAAGTCAGGAGACCCAAAAATTAAAAACACACCACCAACCACCCAAAAATGAGGGATGAAAACAACAAGGTGGGCACCTACTAAGTGCCAACACTGCACTGCCACCCACATCCCAAAAACAGAGGTTCTGAGAGGGACAGGCAGGGGAAGGTCATAATATAGCAAGACTCCATTAGAAGAAACAACATTACTAAGGTGAGTAATTTTTCTTCAAACAACATGAAGTCTTGCTATATTATGACATATGCTAGACTACCAAGCAGTACCTCCATGGAGGAGGGACAGAACCTACTTAGGAAATAGGCTCTGAAGCACAGCTGTGTAAAACCGAGCATCACTCCTAGCCTGGATGTCCAGGGAGTAATGCTTGGTAAAAGTGTGAACTGTTTTCCAGGTAGCTGCTTGACATATCTCTAGAATAGGGATGTCCCTGACAGCAGCCAGAGAAGCAGCTGCACCTCTGGTAGACTGAGCCCTCAGGCCCAAGGGAGGAACCTTACCCAGTTTTTCATAGCAAAATTGGATACAAGAGACAATCCACCTGGCAATGGATCTTTTAGTGGCAGATTTCCCTTTACCAACCTCACCATAAGTGAGGAACAGTTGGAGGGAGTCAAACCTGTGACCCTTAGTGCGCTCTATGTAGTAACTAAGGGCTCTCTTCACATCTAAGCTGTGCAACCTCCTCTCGCCAGAGGAGGAATGGTCAGTGAAGTACACTGGAAGAGATATGGATTGATTAAGGTGGAAATCTGAAACCACCTTAGGCAAGAACTTCCTAATAGTCCTGAGGATCACCTTATCTCTATGAAAGGAGATAAAATCAGGCTCCACTGACAAAGCTTTCAATTCACTTATGCGTCTGGCAAGGTGATGGCTACCAGAAACACAGTCTTCAAGTCAAGTACTTAAGTTCTGCTGAAGACAAAGGTTCAAAGGAGGTTGCATAAACTGAGCAATGCAAACATTAAGATCCCAAGCAGGGCAGGATCCCTGAATGGAGAGTTGGTATGAAGCAATCCCTTGAAAACTTGGAGAAGACAGGATGAGCTGAAAGAAGAGGGCTTACCTGCTGAAATAAAAGCAGACACAGCTGCCAAATGCACTTTTAGGGTAGCTGGTCTCAGCCCCAAGGTATTTAAGTGGACCATATAATCCAGGACTGTGGGTAAATCAGCAGATTCTGGAGAAATATGCTTTCCAGCGCACCATATGAAAAACCTTTTCCATTTGGAATTATAAGTAGCCCTGGTGGAAGGTTTCCTAGAAGCCTTCAGGATATCCATTACACCTTGGGAGACGTGTAGATCAGCAAACTCTAACTCTTCAAGAGCCAGGCCCTGAGATTGAGAGATTTGAGGTTCGGTACCAGACCCTCCCTGAGCACAGGTTAATAGGTTGTGCTTCCTGGGAAGACACAGGGAAGATGGACTGCTAAGGATAGTAGGAGTGGATACCAGGGTTGTCTGGCCCAATCTGGAGCAATCAGGATCATTTTGCAGAGCTGAGATCTGATCTTGACTAGCACTTTGAACAGTAGGGGAAGGGAGGAAAAGCATAGAAACTTCCCTTCCCAATTGAGGACTAAGGCATCCAGAGGACTGAGCCCAATACTGTGGGCCTGCAGCCAAAAAGAGGAAGTTGGTGATTGTCTGGGGCTGCAATAAGATCTATCTGCAGGTGCCCCATCTGGCAAAGATCACTTCCAAAACCAAGGGTCCAGTGACCATTCGCGATGGCCCTGGGAAATCCTGCTGAGAGCATCTGCCAGGACATTGTCCTTGCCTGGGAGGTGAACTGCCGTAAGGGAGGTGTTCAGGGGTAAGCCAGAGACCACAACTTCATTGCTTGTTGCACAAGGCCGTAGACAGAGTGCCCTTGCTTGCTGATGTACCACATTGTGGTGGTGTTGTCTGTTCTGACCTGAACTTTGTTCTGAACATATTTGGAAAAAGCTTGAAGTGCTAGAAAACTGCTCTGTGCTCCAACAGACTGATGTGGAGCAGAGATTCCTGAGGGGACAACAACTTCTGGATAGTGAGGTTGCCCATGTGAGCTCCCCACCCCAAGAGGGATGCATCTGTAGTAAGGATTAAAGAGTGAGACTGAGTGACAAAAGGAACCCCTTGTCTCAGATTGCCCTGATCCTGCCACCACTGTAGGGCCTGGATCAGGGTTGAGTCACTAGGATCAATTTGGTTAGAGGGTCTTTCCTTTGAGACCAAAAGGCTCTCAAATGGAACTGGATGTCCTCATCTAAAATCTTGCTCCCTGCACTACTGCTGTAAAAGCAGCCATGTGCCCCAGGAGCTGTAGAAAATGTCTTGCTGGTCCAGAGACCTGCAGGGTGAATGAGGAGGCCAGAGAGACCAGGGTCCTTGCCTGTCCAAAGGAAGGAAGGCTCTGGCTTTCTCTGTGTTCAGCTCTGCGTATGAAGGTGAGGGCTGTACAGGCTCTAGAACTGACTTTGAAAGATTCAGAAGGAAACCTAGAGAGGTGAGCAGTTGCTGAGTTATCTGTAGGTGTAACCTGACCTGGTCTGGGACTGGCCTACTATGAGCCAATCATCCAGGTAAGGGAAGATGGCAACTTTTGCCTTCTTAGGGAAGCAACTGCTACTGCCAGGCATTTTGTGAATACCCTTGGAGCAGAGGTGAGGCCAAAGGGCATTGCTCTGAACTGGTAATGGCCTGAGGGCAGCTCGAACCTGAGGTACTTTCGATGGGAGCTTCTGATGAGAATATGGAAGTAGGCATCCTTGAGGTCCAGGGGCTAGCCAGTCCCTGGCCTTAGAGAGGGTAGAATAATTCCCAGAGTCACCATTTTGAATGTTGGTTTTAAAAGGTGCTTGTTCAGGTATCTGAGATCCAGGATGGGCCACCATTCTCCTGTCTTTTGGGTAAGGAAATACCTGGAGTACAACCCTTGCCCCCAGAGTAGGGGTGGAACCTTTCCACAGCTCTGAGAGCCAGGAGGGAAGAGACCTCTGCCTCTAGGGCAAGTGCCTCTGGTGGATTTGCAGGTGGAAAGGATCTGGTTCTCATCTTTGGAAACTTTTTGAAGCCGAGAACCAGTCCCTGGCTTACTACTTCCAGGACCCACTTGTCTGATGTCAGAGACTCCCAGTCCTGGACAAAGTAACCAGCCAGCCTGCCTACTGGTAGGTGAGAATCGGCCCTAGCAGCCCCATCAGGGTGCCTGCCTTGGCAGGGCTTTGGGCTGAGGGGTGGAAGCAGGTCTGCTTGTGCCCGTCTGCCTCTCCCTCTAAAGAACCCCTCTGGGCATAAGCAGAAGAGGAGGCCTGGGCTTGGTAAAAGGCCTATGAAAAGGCCTGCCCCTGCCCCTGGAAGCTGCCTTTGAGGAGTGGCCTGCCTTTCCTTGGCCTGTGCACTCCTATAGGTGGTCCTATACTCATCCATTTCTTCATGTAATTCTCTGTCTGCTCCCCAAACAGAGAATTGCCCACAACAGGAAAATCCATGGCCTTAGTCTGGGTATCCTGTGACAGGCTAGTACATCTGAGCCAAGCCATTCTGCTAAGTGCCACAGATGTAGCCATGACTCTTGATGACACATCATTTGAGTCCACTGCAGCATGGAATTGCACCTTAGATGCCTCAATACTATCAGCAGCCACCTGCTCCAGCTCCTTGGCAAGCTGGCCAGGGACCTGTTTTGCTAGAGCCATAACAGTATCCCATCTGATTTCTGATATCTAGCAACATAAGCCATATAATTTGCCTGTCTGAGTCCCAAGGATGCTGCATGTACTGTTTCTTTGCCATGGCATCAATCCTCCTGGAGTCCATGTCCGGGGTGTGAAGTCAAGGGAATATTTGCCTTGTCACAGGCTGCAGCCTGCACTACCCAACATGGCTGCATTGTTGTGTAAGAACTCCGTGTCAGAGCCTGACAATGTGTACCTCTTGTCCATTCTCTTATCCACAGGAGGTATAGTGTGAGGAGTTTTAGAATGTTAAATGTCTGTTTCCCAAAAGATTTATGCAAGGGAATAGACAGTCTCCTAGACTCTGGAATATCCATCATTTCCACATAGTCAGGCTCCTCTTGATCAGCCACAGCTTCCTCCATAGGGAGCTGGAGGGTTTCAACCACTTTTTATAAAATATAAAATGAGAGGGGACTCAGAAAGCCTGGAGGAGACACTCTGAAGGTCTGTCTGGGGAGATGTCCGGGTCAATGGGCACATCAGACTTTGAAATCCACATTCACTCTCCTCATACTCCTCTTCCCCTCCTCCGGTTCATAATATTCCTCTAAATCATAATCTTGAACTGGTGGAACCGGCTGAACAGTTTACCTGAAGGTGCCGTTCGGTCGGAACCGGGAAATCGACTGGACAATTTAATCGCTCTGGCTATTTCTTCAGCGGTTGGAGAGGAAAGGTTTGTCTCCACACCAGCTGATTTCCTAGTCCTTTTGCTGGAACCGACTCCTCAGAGTCGGTTCTCCTTTGCCGAGGAAGTCTCGCCCTGGTCAGAGGCACTCCTCTGGTTCGGTTGGAACCGAACTGGGCTGCCATCCGTTCAGCGGACTTTGGCCTCCTTCCCTGAGCCTACCAACTCTCTTTTCCAGGGTAGCTGCAGGAACATTTTTACAAATCTGGCAGTCTGCACTGAGGTGGTCAAACCCCAGACAATAAACACAGGTGGTGTGGGGGTCAGCCTTGGCAAAGACTTCCCCACACACACTGCAGTGTTGAAACCCAGTGGGTCTGGTTTTTTTTTCTTTTGGCTTCTCAGACATAGTGCCAGTCCTAACTACAACTCACCCATTTATGGCAATCCGCCAGGTAAGACCCTCTTATCGGTTCCCAACCATGTCACGGGTCGTGGAAAAAACATAATAAAATCCATTTTTTAGAACCGATAAGAACCGGTAACCACAGATTAAGATATTTTAAACCACCTGATCGGTTCAAACCGAACCGATAAACCGCTTACAAGTTCCACACAGAATAGAAATAATGTAAACCTATCTAGTACTCACAATACCACAGACAGAGCTTGAACAGACCGATTTGGTTAAATTCGGTGAAAACTGAGAAAAACAATACTTTAACCGACAAAATGAACCGAACAGAAGGAGAAATCTCTGGAGTGACTGTTCAGTGACGGAGTAAAGAATCTGGCGGTTTGAGTTTGAAGAACAACAGACAGAGTTTCAACTGAGCTCGAGCTCAGCGTTCCATGCCTGGCATGGAAAGTTAACCTCATCTCCGGAGCAGTTAGAGGTTGGGACTCACTGCATATGTCATAATATAGCAAGACTTCATGTTGTTTGAAGCTAGGTAAACAACAGATGGAATAAGCCAGGCTTTAAAGGGATGGGGAGGGGTCACTAACCTCTATGGTCATGTACTGCAGGCCAGGTAAAAAGCAGATGGGAGCCAGGCCTTTGGGGGGCACTAACTTTATATGTTCATGGCTGCAAGCCAGGCAAAACTGATGGGAGGGAGCCTGGACTTACTGGGGAGTGTTGCATGGTAAAGGCTGGACAATGGAAATCCAGCCTTATTGTTCATAAGTTCATATCTCCTTCAAATTGCTGTTTTATTTATAATGATTTATTGGTAGGACTGTTGGCAGCAGCAGTTGTAGTTCAGTGGTGTGTGTGTTGCAGTGTTTAAGACAAAGAACATGGGCAGTGTAAATCCTAAACAGAAGAACCATGGGTGACTGCAGATGTAATGACTGCAATATGGTTAACACCAGATTTTTTTCTTGATGTATGTAGGGGCATGCATGGAACTGTGAGGCAACAGACCCTTCTATTTGTCTGGACTTGAGAAAGTGTGTTAGGGTGGGGTGGGGATTTGAACAAGAGTGTGGTGCTGAGATGTGCATGTGTGTGTGGGGGGACCTGAGGCAGGGCTTGGGAGGTTGAATCAGAGTATGGTGCTGAGGTGCATGTGAACTGTCTAGCAGGGGAGGGATGAACAGGATAGGGGTTCTGCTCTCATAGGCCCCTGCTGTAGGCTTGCCCTCTGACCCTGGGCCCGCCCCCACCACAATTTACAAACCGGGTCCTATGCCAGGAAGTGCTTACCGCACTTCTGGTAACAGAACGTAATGCAATTGACCAGCCATTTGAACAGGCCTAGTTTAAAATCGGTGAGCCCACCATTAAGGGGCAAAAGCAATAAACAGCTGAGAGGATTTTCTACAATCCTTTGTAAGATCTAGATAACAATCCAACATCCTACAGATGTCTAGCATACGTAAACAATGCTCCCCACTACTTATGGGACAGGAAAGGTAAACAGGAAGGTCTGTGGTCTGATTTAGAGTACATTCAGACACAACCTTCCGGAGAAAATAAGGATTGGTACATAAGGCAACCCTGTCCTTGTGAAAAATAATAAACAGAGGGCCTGCAACTCTGAGGCGTGGCTAGCAGATGTCATCACCACTAGAAACATTGTCTTCCAAGCAAGGAAGTGCACCTCACACATAGCCACAGGCATAAAGGGAGGAGCAGTGAGGGTCTCTAGGACCAAATCAAAGTCCCACACCTCAAATTGATCTCAGACTGGAGGGTGCAGGGACGATACCCATTAGGAATCTAGGAAACCTCCAACTGGGCCATGGTCTTGCCCTGTGTCAACGCATCAAAAAGCCAACAGAGCAGCCATGAGGATCTTTTGAGGAATACTCTAGTCCTGAATCTTTAAAGGACAAGAGGTAGCCCATTACTTTAGGAACTGAACACGTAAAGGGATTCAGTGCATACCGTGTGTGCCATACAAAAAAAGTTTGCATTTTCTGAATAAGTGTACCAGGTAGATGTCTTTCTTGCCACCAATAGAACATCAGCCACTGCCAGGGAAACTTTGAAGAGGAGAGTTCTCTGCCTCCAGGAGCCAGGCATAAAGGTGCAAGACCCAAAGATTCCGGGGCAGCAGAACACCCTGCTTCTGTATCTAAAGTCTGGCTCACAGGGGAGCAGGACAGGGGTTCCACTGCCAACTGCAGGAGAAGCGGAAGAAAAAATTACTCACCTTAGTAATGTTGTTTCTTCTAATGGAGTCTTGCTGTATTCTGACAATAACAGTGAGTCCCAACCTTGAACTGCCCCGAGATGAAAGAGTTAACTTTCCATGCCAGCCATGGGCAGCTGAGCTCGAGCTCAGTTGAGACTCTGTTGCTGTTTGAACTCAAACCGTCAGATCTTCTGAGCTAAACTCACTGAGGTTCTGTGTGGAAGCTGTAAACCTACACTAGCCAACTGGCTACTAAATATAATAAAAGATTTTTGGGTTTCAAACAAAGACTCAAGTCAGAAAACCCAAAAATTAAATAACACAACACCCAATCACCCAAAGAAAGAGGTGATAATAAAAAGTGGGGCACCTCCTGAGTGCCAACACTGCTACTGCCCACCCACATCCCAAAAAGAAAGGTTCTGAGGGGGAAGGCAGGGGAGGTCAGAATACAGCAAGACTCCATTAGAAGAAACAACATTACTAAGGTGAGTAATTTTTCTTCAAAACAAATCTTGCTGTATTCTGACAATAACAACTTACCAAGCAGTACCTCCATGGAGGAGGACAGAACCTACTTAGGAAATAGGCTCTGAAGCGCTAGCTGTGCCAAACCGAGCATCACTCCTAGCCTGGATATCCAGAGGTAATGCTTGGTAAAAATGTGAACTGTTTTCCAGGTAGCTGCTTGACATATCTCTAAGATAGAATATCCCTGGCAGCAGCCAGGAAGCAGCTGTACCTCTTGTAGAGTGAGCCTCAGGCCTGAGGGTGGAATCTTACCTAGTTTTTCATAGCAAAATTGAATGCAAGACACAATCCACCTGGCAATGGATCTTTAGTGGCAGGTTTTCCTTTACCAACCTCACCATAAGTGAGGAACAGTTGGAGGAGTCAAACCTGTGACCTAGTACGTTCTATGTAGTAGCTAAGGGCTCTTTTCACATCAAACTGTGCAACCTCCTCTCGCCAGAGGAGGAATGGTCAGTGAAGTACACAAGAAGAGATATAGATTGGTTAAGGTGGAAGTCTGAAACCCTTTAGGTAAAACTTCCTGTTAGTCCTGAGGACCACCTTATCTCTATGAAAAGAGATAAAATCAGACTCCACTGACAGGGCTTGTAAGTCACGTATCGCCTGGCAGAGTGATGGCCACCAGGAACACAGTCTTCCAAGTCAAGTACTTAAGCTCTGCTGAGGACAAAGGCTCAAAGGGGTTGCATAAGCTGAGCAATGCAAATGTTATGGTCCCAAGCAGGCAGGGTCCCTGAATGGGGATTGGTATGAAGCAATCCCTTGAAAAACTTGAAGAATACAGGGTGAGCTAAAAAGTAGAGGGCTTACCTGCTGAAATAAAAGCAGAGACAGCTGCCAGATGCACCCTTAGTGTGGCTGGTCTAAGTCCCAAGCTATTCAGATGGACCATATAGTCAAGGACTGTGATCAGGTCAGCAGACTCTGTGGACATATTCTTCCCAGAGCACCATATGGAGAATCTTTTCCATTTGGAATTATAAGTAGTTCTGGTGGAAGGCTTCCTAGAAGCCTTTAGAATATTCATAACCCTTGAGAAGGTGTAAATCAGCAAACTCTAACTCTTCAAGAGCCATGCCTTGAGGTTGAGAGATTTGAGTACCAAACCCTCCCTGAGCACAGGTTAACAGATTGTAATTCCTGGGAAGAGACAAGGGAAGGTGGACTGCAAGGACAACAGAAGAGGATACCAGGGCTGTCTGGCCCAATCTGGAGCAATCAGAGTCACTTTTCAGGGTTGAGACCTGATTTTGACTAACACTTTGAACAGGAGAGGAAGGGGAAGCACAGGAACTTCCTTCCCAATTAAGAACCAAGGCATCCAGGGGACTGGGCCCAACACTGGGGGCCTGCAGCAAAACAGGGAAGTTGGTGATTGTCTGGGGTGCAAAAAGATATATCTGTGGGGTGCCCCATCTGGAGAAGATCACCTCCAAAACCAGGGATCCAGTGACCATTCGTGATGGCCCCGAGATATCCTGCTGAGAGCATCTGCCAAGACATTGTCCTTGCCTGGGAGGTGAACTGCTGTGAGGGAGGTGTTCAGAGAATAAGTCAGAGACCACAACTTCATTGCTTCTGTGCACAAGGCGTGAGACCAAGTGCCCCATTGCTTGTTGATATACCACATTGTGGTGGTATTGTCTGTCCTGATCTGAATTACTTTGTTCTGAACAGACTTGGAAAAGTTTGAAGTCCAGAAACACTGCCATGAGTTCCAATAGATTGATGTGAAGCAGAGATTCCTGAGGGGACACAACCCTTGGGTGGTCAGGTCTCCCAAGTGTGCCCTCCACCCCAAGAGGGAGGCATCTGTAGTAAGAATTAAAGAATGAGACTGAGTGACAAAGGGAACTCCCTTAGATTGTTCTGATCCTGCCACCAGTGCAAGGCTTGGATCAGGGTTAGAGTACTGGTATCAGTTTGGTCAGAGGTCCTTTTCTGAGACCAAAAGGCTCAGATGGAACTGAATGTCCCTCATCTGAAATCTTGCTCCTGCACCACAGCTGTAGAAGCAGCCATGTGCCCCAGGAGCTGCAGAAAATGCCTTGCTGGTCGAGACACCTGAAGGGTGAATGAAGAGGCCAGTGTGATAAGGGTCCTTGCCCTGTCCAGGGAAGAAGGCTCTGGCCTTTTCTGTATCTAGCTCAGCACCTATGAAGGTGAGGAGCTGAACAGGCTCTAGAACTGACTTTGAAAGATTCAGAAGGAAATCTAGAGGTGAGCAACTGTTGGGTTATCTGTAGGTGTAACTTGACTTGGTCTGGGGACTGGCCTACTATGAGCCAGTCGTCCAGGTATGGAAAGATGGCAATCCTTTGCCTTCCTAGAGAAGCAACTACTACTGCCAGGCATTTTGTGAACACCCTTGGAGCAGAGGTTAGGCGAAGGGCATTGCTCTGAATTGGTAATGGCCTGAGGGCAGCTCGAACCTGAGGTACTTTCGATGGGAGCTTCTGATGAGAATATGGAAATAGGCATCCTTGAGGTCCAGGAGACTAGCCAGTCCCCTGGCCTTAGAGAGGGTAGAATTATTCCCAGAGTCATTATTTTGAATTTTGGCTTTAAAGGTGCTTGCTTAAGTATCTGAGATCCAGGATGGGCGCCATTCTCCTGTATTTTTGGAGTAAGGAAGTACCTGGGTACAATCCTTTGCCTTGGTGTAGGGATGGAGACCCTTTCCACAGCTCTGAGAGCCAGGAGGAGAGACCTCTGCCTCCAAGGCAAGTGCCTCCGGGGATTTGCAGGTGGAAAGGATCTGGCTCTCAGCTTTGGAAATTTTTGAAGCTGAGAACCAGTCCCTGGCTACTACTTCCAGGACCCATTTGTCTGATGTCAGAGACTTCCAGTCCTGGACAAAGTAAGCCAGTCTGCTGAGGTAGTGGAGAATCGGCCCTGGCAAACCCATCAGGGTGCCTGTTTGGCAGGGGCTTTAGGCTGAGGGTGGAAGCAAGTCTGCTTGTACCCTTCTGCCTCTCCTCTAAAGAACCCCCTCTGAGCACAGGCAGAAGAGGAGGTCTGGGCAGTAGAAAGGCCTATGAAAGGCCTGCCCCTGGGATGCTGCCTCTGAGGGTAGGCTTGCCTTTCCTTGGCCTGGGCACTCCTATAGGTGGTCCTGTATTCATCCATTTTCTTCATGTAATTCTCAGTTTGCTCCCCAAAGAGAGAATTACTCACAACAGGAAAATCCATGGCCTTAGTCTGGGTATCCTGTGACAGGCTAGTACATCTGAGCCAAGACATTCTCTGAAGTGCCACAGATGTAGCCATGACTCTAAATTAAACATCACTGGAGTCCACTGCAGCATGAAATTGCACCTTGGATGCCTCAATACCATCAGCAGCCACCTGCTCCAGCTCCTTGGCAAGCTGGCCAGGGACCTATTTTGCTAAAGCCATGACAGTATCCCATCTGCATTTCTGATACCTGGCTGTATAGGCCATATAATTGGCCTGCCTGAGTCCCAAGGATGCTGCCATGTACTGTTTCTTTGCCATGGCATCAATCTCCTGGAGTCCTTGTCTGGGGTGTGAAGCCAGGGAATATTAGCCTTATCACAGGCTGCTGCCTGCACTACCCCAACATGGCTGCATTGCTGTGTAAGGAACTCCGTATCTGAGTCTGACAGAGTATACCTCTTGTCCATTCTTTTATCCACAGGAGGTATAGTATTAGGAGTCTTTAAAATCTTAAATGTCTGTTTCCCACAAGATTTATGTAAGGGAATAGACAGCCTTTTAGACTCTGGGATATCCATCATTTCCACATAGTCAGGCTCTTCCTGGTCATCCACAACTTCTTCCATAGGAAGCTGAAGGGTTTCAACTACTTTTCATAAAACATGTAGTGGGAGGGGACTCAGAAAGCCTAGAAGGAGACACTCCTGAAGGTCTGTCTGGGGAGATGTCGAGTCAATGGGCACATCAGACTTTCAAAACCACATTCACTTTCCTCATACTCCTCTTCCTCCTCCTCCTCCGGTTCATAATACTCCTCTAAATCATAATCTTGAACCCGGTGGAACCGCGAACAGCGCCTTCCTGATGGTGCCGGTCCGGTCGGAACGGAAGCGACTGGACAATTTTATCGCTTTGGCTATTTCATCAGTGGTTGGAGAAGAAACTTTTGAATCCACCAGCTGATTTTCCTTCCTTGTTTTCTTAGCGGAACCGACTCCTCAGAATCGCTTCTCTTTTGCCCGAAGAAGTTTCGCCCTGGTCAGAGGCACTCCTTCTGGTTCAGTCTGAGCGGGCCGGGCTGGCCAGCCAGTTCAGCGGACTTTTGGCCTCCCTTTCCTGAGCCTACCAACTCTCTTCTCTAGGGTAGCTGCAGGAAAATTTCCTAAATCTGGCAGTCTGCATTGAGGTGGTCAAACCCCAGACAATAAACACAGGTGGTGTGGGGTCAGCCTTAGCAAAGACTTCCCCACACACTACAGTGTTGAAACCCAGTGGGCCGGTTTTCTTTGGGTTTCTCAGACATGGTGCCAGTCCTAACTAAACTTACCTTTTAATGGCAATCCGCCAGGCAAGACACTCTTATAGGTCCTGACCGTGTTCACGGTTGTGGAAAAAAAACGTAATAAAGTCCTGTTTTTTAGAACCGATGAGAACCAGTAACCACACTCTAAAAGTAGAATTAAGATTTTACAACAACTTGATCGGTTCAAACCGAACCGATGAACCGTTACAAGTTCCACACAGAATGAAAAACAATATAACCTATCTAGTACTCACGGATACCACAGAGAGACTGAACCGACAGGTTGCGGTTTAAATCGATTGAAAACCGAGAAACACGGTACTTTAACTGACAAAATGAACTGAGCAAAGGAGAAATCTCCGGGCGACTGTTCAATGGTGAGATAAAGAATCTGACGGTTTGAGTTCAAACAGCAACAGAGTCTCAACCAAGCTCGAGCTCAGCTCCATGCCTGGCATGGAAAGTTAACTCTTTCATCTCCGGGGCAGTTCGAAGGTTGGGACTCACTGCTATTGTCAGAATACAGCAAGAGTTCATGTTGTTTGAACTATATTTCTGTATTAGAGGAATAGGGAAAAGCATATGAAACCTCCCTTTCCAAGAGAGGAACAATACAACACCATGAAAACTCCAGGCCCTGGACAGCGACCAAACAGATTCACAACAGTTTTGCATTGTACAGAGATGCAAATAAGTCTATTCAGAAAGGTCCCATTTGTCACAGTGGTCATGAGTCCAAGGTACACTTTCATTGCACAGCACATTGGATTCACTGAAGTCATCTGCCAGTGCATTCAGGATCCCAGGAAAAACACTGCTGAGAGAAATATATTGTGTTCTGCTGTACAGTGCTAACTTTCATTACCTCTCTGCAGAGAAGCACAGATGAGCCGTATTATTAAATGATATAGTACATCACCGACAGTACTGTCCGCACAATCAACAGCCAATTCCCCAGAAGGAGGGCAGCGACGGCTTATAGGCCACACAGAACAGCCCTCATCTCCAGAATGCTGCTATGAAGCACTGTATCCAAAATGTCCCACTGGGTTCTGAGGGCCCAAATGAGCACCCCAACCCGTCCATGGCCATCACCAGCAGGAGGAATGGCTTCAGGAATGGGACCTTTCTCTAGGTTGGAACAGTCCAGCCACCAGAGCGGGAAGGAGAGAGGAGGAGGTGATCTGAATGAAATGCTCCAACTCAAGTACTGAGCCCATTGTGCCTGAGGAACTGCTGCAGGATCATGGGGATGGGCCAGCGGAACAGTCAGGATAGCAGCTGCCATCATGCCAGTCAGTCTTAACAGACATCAGGTCAACACACAATCGTTGGAGGCAAACAGCTGTTCCTGTGCCACTAGTGCCATGGCACGGTCTGAGGCAGAACGCCCAAGATCGTGTCCAGTCTGGCTTCTATGTATTGGAGCTCTGGCAGGGTGAAAGGATGGACTTGGCTCACTGACCAGCATGTCTAGTTGGTCAAAAACTGCTGGGTCTGAAACAGTGGCTACAAAATGGCTTCCGGTTCATGCAATTGTCCAGGCTATGTGTGGGTGCTGATGTGTGATATGGCTGCCACTAGACATTCAGTCACTTCATTACTAGTTTAGCATTCCTTTTAAAGCCCTTTGGGATACATTGTGTATAAAAGCGCTGTACAAATGCTGATTCTTCCTGAGATGGGGCCTTTAACAGCCAATCGTCTCTGTCAGGGTAGACATAGAGACCCTCCTGTGGCGGCTGCTGCTACCACAGCAAATACTTGGTAAAGACACATGCGTAGAATACAAACCAAGGAGCAAAACACAAATTAGTAGTGTCCTCCTGCAGCATGAACCACAGGTATTTTCTGTGTGAGCTGTGGATCTTGACATGAAAGTAAGCATTCTTCATATCCAGGAGCAACCATCCAAGCCCCTGTAAAAGTAGGGGCAGTAGGGATTACAAACAGACCAGTCGGAACTTCTTGCATTCTAAAATGAGGTTCAGACTCTGAAGGTGAGTCACGCCTTAAATCTCTGGTCCATTTGAAACCAGGGAGCAGTAGTCTTGATTTATTTCTGAAACCAGGACAAATTTTACTGCCGTCTTGTGGAGGAGGGACTGAACATCCTCAAGCAGAAGTGCAAGATGTCCTAGAGGGTAAAGTTTTGGCAACGTGGGGGTAACCAGAGGAGCTCTAAGGTGTGTACCTGTTGAACCACCTCAGTACCCAAGCATCTGTAGTAATCTCCTTCCACTTTCCATAAGAGGAGAGTCAAAATGAACTTGGGAGGGGTTCCAGTAATCGTTTGACCTTCTGTGAATCTTGCATGGGCAACTGTGGGCAAATATGCAGCCTGAAGAGGAAGGCTGAGACCACTGGGATCCAGGACCAGGGTCTCTAGAATAACCATGGCCTAGAGAGGCACAGGGCCCATGAAAAGCACCATGACCTGACCACAGGGTTTGGGGTTCAGAGTATTGAAGGATTCAAAGGCACTTTACATGGTGCCCTACCACATCGCAATGTTCTCATTGTGCTCACACATGCTGTGACTGCTCCACAGCCTTGTTATACACTGCAGCCCATACATTGCAGTCCTGGGCAGTTCTATGATTTCAGCAGCATTTTCGCCATTCACTTTACATTTTGTACCAGAGTTCAACTAAATGTATTTTCTAATACTAGAAAGAACACTGACCTTGGGAAACTAGTTTCTTTTCTGAAACGGGTGCCAGAAAGTAATTCAAAGAGCTCGAGTGGAGCCAATATACTGGGCATGCACTTATATGAGTCATACTTCAATGTGCACAACTGCATAACCAGTTTCACGGCTCCACTTTCAGAGCAGTACTTTTAGCCCCGCTTCAGAAAAGGAACTAGTTTCCCGTTTCCTTTCTTTCTAGTATCTGAAAATATATTTAACTGAACTCTGGTACAATACTGCACGTCGAGCCTCTGGACCAGTACAGGGAAGTGCTGCTGTAGAACTCTATAGGGGATGGCAGAGGGTCTCGCCAGACTCGCTCCAGGACTGATGTGGCGCTGCACTTACACAGCAGCATACAACGGGTAATCACAACAGTGAACCCGGAGAACAGAGATAGTCGGCTCAGTGGCGCTTGTTTGGGATACAGTGCTGGTTCCTTATTCATGGAAAAGAGGCAACATTCAAGTGCTCTGCATCCTCCGCCGTTGCAGAGCCCGATGTGTAATAGGGGTTTAAGAGTAATTCCTGTAGACTGCAAATCCTGTAAGCATTTTCAGCATCACTGCTGAACTGTTTACCCGAAGAGGCATTCATGACATGTTGCTACACATCAGAGGAGAAAATGGCCACTCTTAGCCTAAGCGCTGCTGCAGGCAGATCCCAGATGCAGCAGTTGATTAGCACCCTATTCTTAGCTGTGGTTTGCCGAATCACTATCTTGTCTGGGCCATCCAGCAATTTTTCAACCAGGGTGGCAATTGTATTCTAAAGGCAAGTCTGATATTTAATCATATAAACCTGATAGCAAATCTAAGGCCCAGCGAAGCAGAAGCAAAAGTTCTCTTCCCATCAAATGCAGCTTCCTCGATTCCCAGTCTGGAGAGACAAACTCATGTGTTTGAGTGTCTTTGATCTGTCATAAGCAGCAGTAATTACCACCGAGTCTGTTTTAAGCCATGAAGAATAATATAGCTTTGCAGAAGGGGCGGATATTGTTTATCTACCTTCCTTAGGACTGTAGGTAACTGAGCAGGCCTGTGCCAGGCTGCTAAAGTAGCATCCTCAAGTGCAGAATACACAGGAGATCTGATCACAGTTGAAAAGGCCACAACCTCCAAAAAGTCATGAAGAGTCTTCTTAAAAGAATCTTCCTCTTCAGCCTGGAAACCAAGTTCTGCCTGAACCTGTTTGAACAAAGCCTGAAAAGAGGCATCCTCAGGTGGCGATCTAGGTGTGTTTTCATACTCTCCTTTGAGCATCAGGACAGAGTGGAGCTTGAATCAATCGCATCTACGGTCTTCTCTTCCTTCACGAATTCTGAATTGTGTTCAATTCATGATCATCATCAACAGTCACTGGCTGAGGTCGATGGGATGGGGAGACAAGTGAGGATCCGGTGACTGGAATCCCATCGATGGCAGCTTATCTGACACCAGCGGAGAGGTAGGAACAGAAAACTTAAACACTGATGATAATGTCGACGACAGGCTAGCCAGAAGCACCACTGGTGCAGGCATTAACGATTACCTTGGCAGCAGTCACTGAAACAGCTCTGATATTGATATAATGTCTGTGCATCAACGGAGCCCAAAAGGGTTGATGGCTGAGCTGGGAATGGAGCAATGCCCGATGACTGAATTAGCGGATAGTCCCTGGTTGCGGTGAGGACGAACCGACATCAGACCCCAGCCTTGGTGTCTGTGAGACAGCCAAAGGGGACAGCAGGCCCACGACTGGAGCCTGAGACTCATCTTTATCAGTAGACTTATCCCATCTTAGAGGTGAAGAGGACTTGTCTGGAGATGTGTCCTTCTTTTTGCACTTATCCTTCTCAGAAGAGTGGTATTTTCCCACTGATTTCGATTATCTGTTTTCTTTGACCAGTCAGTGATGGCTGTAGTGAGCTGTGGAGGTCGATGGGCAGACAGAGAACCAGGAACAGAAGTGACTGACAATAGTGAAGCTGCTTTTGCACCAACCTGTTTCTCAATTTCTTGAATCAAAAGAAAACTTTCTAAAGCCTTTGTCAACATCTCCTGGCTGCCTGGTTAAAACCCTGACAGGCTTTAACAATATGGTCTCTACTGAGGCAACTGGTACAAACAAAGTAAGTCGTTGTCTATAAATCTTTACATCGTCACAACGGCAATAATGGTTTGACAGTGGCATTAAAGTTCAGTATTAAAAACTTTAAAGTAATAGTGAATACTTGCAAAACATTTGACAGTGTTCTTCAGCAGTGAAGGACCAATGAGCAGTGGATGGCAGGAGAAAGAACTGAGGCAAGCTGGGGACATCCACATTATACAGGCCCCACTGAGGCAAATCAGCATGGGGGCCCCAGCCTGCAGAAATTTTCAGGTGGTACCGACAGCTTATAGTTCCACAAGTGGTTCAATGGAGGAAATATCCTTGAAGATCACAAATTACAATCCCATCAGTCTGTGGCATTCCTGTTTTTATAGTAGACTACATATCTCCATGCACATTGGCCAGCAGGCAGTATAGCACAGTGGTTTAAGGCTCTGAGCTGCAAATCTGGAGACCTGGGTTTGAATCCCACAGCCCCCACTTGTATATACTGTGTGACCCTGAGCAAGTCACTTAACTTCCCTGTGCTCCCAAGTTGCACCTTTCAGCTTAGTGTGTCTCACCTTGTTAAACAATTGGAAACAGTTGCTCTGCAATACAGCCAATTCGGTGACTTCAGCAGGTAAGGCAAGTCTATTTATGTGAGGCCCAATCCCAGGGCTCTGGGTGCCTTACAGAAATCAAAGCAGACAGGGCTAATAAGACATTGCATTAGGCTATCTAGCTAGTCGTGCTATTAAGCGATATGCATTTTCATCATTTTAAATTTTTGGGTCAGGACTCCCTAATGGATATTGTAAAGTTTTCCCAGACCACGAGGCTAGGCCTACATCTCTGTTTCTTAATAACCCCAAAAGTTAAATGGCAGTGTCTGACCCTGGGAGAAACCGAGAAGCCATATTTGTTCAAATGAAACAACTGAGTTTTTTTGGGGGCAGAAGAATCTCAGACAAGAAGAATTAGACCTTAATAGCCGAAAGTGCCTCAACAGTGCAAGGAAATTCACCACAGGACCAAGGACCCTGGAAATGACTACAAGACTTATTTTGTGTGAAAGCATAATACAGTGTCTCACTTGTGTTTTGTGCTGGGCTATCTGTAAGATCTCAGAAGTAACACACCAGACAATGTCAGTACATAGAAGATCTGCTCACCCTCCTGGGCAGATGCAATGATATCTGTAGTTAATATTGTCATCTCAAGTCCCTACATTACTGTGCATGCAGAACTCTATGTGGAGACCATTTTAAAGGCACTGGCTAGTGAACAGTAGCATATAGCCTGTGGACATTTTCAAAAGCAAATGTTAGTGGCAGGAAATTGTTGTCAAAATTATAAAAGATTCCAAAGCCATGGCTAAAATATTTCTAGGCGTGGATATGGTTCACTTTTCCACAAGAGGGCAGATCTTCCAGAAGAGCTGATTTGTCGGAACTTCTTTAAGCAAAGCTCCTCCCATCACTCAGATGGTATATCCCTCAGCTCCACCCTGTGACATCAGGTCTTTTCCACTTGAAAGTTTTGTCTCCTCTTTCCCAACTCTCTGCATTGTAGGGCCTAAAGTGCACCATGGCAAACTTAAATCTTTTTTTTTTTTTTTCATCTTTCAGTATTCATTTCCTCGGTATTACTCCAGCCCTCGGTGCCAGAAGACGAACACAAGAAAGTGAAGCAAACTCCTGGCTTCAAACAATGCAGCTTGCTGAGTGCCTGGCTTCAGCCAAGTCAAAATTGATCATAGGGTAGGTCGCCAACTCAATGATACCCCACTGGCTTCACAACCTCGATAACTGGTCAATCAGGTGGTCAAGATCTTCCTCAATGCAGCTGACCATTTGTTGAGGGGATTAACATGGAGATGATCTCCAAGATCCTGGTCTTCCCAGTCCTCACTCCAGAGAACGTGGAATGGTCAGGGTCAGTAGCCGCTGCCACCGGATCAGCTCCACCAGAGTTCATGCCGCGAAACCGTAAACATCATCTATATGGCACCTCTGGCTACTTCTCTTCAACATCAGCCCCAGAGTTGGTAGTCAAGCTCTATCCCACTCAATCGGGAGGCATTGCAGTCCTGCTTCTCATCCTCCCTCACCCTCGGATGAGGAGAGGCTCTGCCAGTGTATGCAGTGGTGTAATTCGGAGCTCCTCTGGTAGCAATAAGCCTTGGTGAAGCAGGGTGGGCCTCATCCATGACCCCTGTGGCCGACTGGCTGGTGTCAATCAAGCTCATGCTGGTCCTTTCAAGACGACTGTCACCAACACCTGTCTCTCCACCCTTGCAAGTGGAACTGCCCCCACTGTAGTCTTTGTGGGGAGCCCTAGGACTCCTGTGCTGTGAGCAGCATGCAAGGCCAGCTATTAGTTATCACCCAGTCAGATGACTCTATGGTGGTTCACAGCTGTAAACTGCTGAGGGAAGTCTTTAGAGAGTCCTCTGACGACCCAATCAGTCTTCCATGCAGTTGTCGAGACACATGCTTTCTAATGGAATCAGTCAAGGAACTGAGTACCAAGCACAGGTCAATGTCATTTGGGGCTCTCCTCAGACTTACATCAGGGTAACAAATGTCCCTCTGGAGCCTGTCCAAAAAGACCTAAATACCCTTTAATGACATTCTGGATAAGGACAGATCCTCAGGGTCACCTTTCTAATGGCTGAGGCCATTATGGGACTGACCTGGAGCTTTGGCAGAATCCAGCATCCTGCCTGGCACCCTCAGCTCATATGGTCCACAAATATGCACTTCCTATCAGCCTCTATTTGGTTCTCTGACCACCCCTCAGCAGAGGGTCTGGTCTCAACTTAGTCTTCCCAAAATATTGGGGATGTGGACAAGCCTCCGACAAGGAGCTGAAGCTTGATCATGCAGTCAAGAAGGTTCTATGCTATTTCCTCTCTGCCTCCATTGGGCGAACTGCGCCTTGACAATGACTCACTTTGGTCACGCCTGCTGTGACCACTAGAGGATGTTCTCCTTACCTTCCTGCTGACAAGCCATTACAGATAAAAGTCATCAGCAAGCAAGGTCAAACGCTAGCTAAACACCAGCTCCAGACAGCCTTGGACATGGGTAACTCCTGTGCCATAGCAGCGCCTGTCGCGACACGTTGCAGGGTCTGGCTGAAGCTCTCCACCTTTATGGAAGACACTTGGCATAAGCTGGCCAATGTCCCTTCTTTACACTGACCTCTTTGGCCTTGGGATGTGTAGTCATCTAATTTGGACTGAGAAGAACAATGCCACCCTGGACTTCATGACTTTGTCCCAAAGGGCCAGAAGCCAAAGAGGCCTTTGAGTTTCAGTTCTTTGAGCCACAACAGCCTTGGCAGAAGTAGCCCAGCAGGGCAATTCAAAGCCTGGCCCCAAAGGCCAAGTTCTCTGGTCAGGGACCAAAAGAAGGGAAGTGATACCTCCAGCCACACTGGCCACTGCCCTCCAAAGCTGTCCCCAACAGCCTCCACGGGGGTCAAGCTTTGCCACTTGGGCTCAATGGTCCATCATTACTATGGACAAATGGGTACCAAAGGTGATAGGCAGAGGGTTGCCTCTCGACTTCAGAGGTACTCCCACCTTACCAATCTCATGCTCTGGGGAGTTCTCTGTGTTAAAGGACACATTGTCCACTCTCAAGAGAGGACACTGCTCTGCTCCTTAAAAAGGAGCCACAGCCTCTGTCCCAAATGCTCTGTTAAGTTAGGGACACGTGTCCAGTTACTTCCTGGTCCCGAATCAGATGGTGGGCTGGTGCCTCATACTGGATCTGCATGATCTAAACCAATTCATACAGACAGACAAGTTCAAGATGGTCACTCTGAACATCAGACCGTCCCTGGAGCAGGGCATGTGGTTCTGCTCCTGGACCTCAAGACACAGTCTTCCACATCAGTCTGTCCGTCCCACTGACAGTACATTGGGTTATGCACAGAAATGGTGCTGTATCAGTTCCAGGTCCTGCCTTCTGCTTCTCATCCACACCCAGGGTCTTTACCAAATGCATGGCAGTGGTGGTGGCCTTCCTGTGGTGCAAGGAATCATCAGGGTTCCTCTCTACCTGGATGACTGGCTGTTAGCTGGGCTGTCCAAACAGACTACAGAGCAGTCCAGGGATCTGGTCCTCCTGATCTGCAAAGATTTGGGTCTCACTGTCAACCCAGCAAAGTCTGAACTGATCCTCTCACAGGTGACTCAATTCATTGTGGCAGAGCTTGACTCCCTATAGGCCAGGTCCACCTCCCTGCAGACCAGGCACTGGACCCTACCTTCTCTGCCAATCATTTCAAACTGGGTGCTTACTCCTTGCAGGACTTTCTGATGCTACTGGATACATGGCATTCTGCATCAACGTGGTCCAGTGGACCTGTTGGCAGATGCAGCACCTGTAGTAGGAGTTGGGCTGTCAGTGGTCCCAGCATCTAGGATACCTGAACCACAGGTCACAGTGACCCAGCCAGTGGGATGCCATCCAGTGGTGGCTAATCCAAGAACATTTGGAGGAAGGAGTCCACTCTGTCCTCCTAGAGTCAACTGTCTCTCACAACGGAGGTATCTCTGGTGGTGTGAGAAGTGCACTGGGGCCCACAGGTTCGATTACTCAGGAATCACATCACCATATCAACCTGCTGGAGCTCGGGAATGTGCTAGCTCTGAAAGAATTTGGTCCTGTTGTCAGGGGTCAGGTTGTACAAATCCAACAGACAATACATTGACCATGTTTTACCTGAACAGGCAGGACAGCACATTCCCTTCCCTTGTGTCAGGAGGCCCAATACACCTGGACCCTCATGCGCAACCCACGTGCACATCTGACGATCCATGTCGCGTAGGGACAATCGAAACACTGGTAGGGGCTGCCTTGTGAGTCCCTGGACCAAATGCCTCTACCCTTTCCTCCCTTTCCCTGATCCACAAGGTGGTGGTCAAGGTGCAGCAGGTCAAGATGCAGATGATCCTGATAGAGTTGTCTAGCCTGCCTCTGCCTCAGCAGCACACTTCCGTGGTGGCCCTCCCTCTTCATCCGGATCTGCTGACCAGACAATGGTGACAGTGCTGCACCCAGACTTCAATCCCTGCATCACACAGCCTGCTTCCAGAGTGGCTAGTGTTACAGGATTTAGTTCTTTTGGAAAAATGTGCTCCACACTGTGGGCCTCCCGAAACCAGTCAACTCACAAGTGCTGCACATTTAAATGGACAAGATTTTCCATTCTGTGCCGGGGCAAGGAGCTTGATCACCTTGTCTGCCTTATGGCTAGCATCCTTAGTACCTCTGGTCTCTATCAAGCTGGAGCTGCAAGCGGGGACCCTAAAGGTGCACCTGGCAACCATCTCTGCATACCGGGCACGGGGTGATATGCAGGCGGTGGCACAGAAGGTGGTTGGGCACTTCATTAAAAGCTCTGATCACTTGCCCCTGCCAGTGCATTAACCGCCACTACCTTAGGACTTATTGCTAGTACCGGTAATGTCTGATCAGCCTTCTGAATCTATGCATGGGTGTAAGATGTCACATCTGTCATGAAAGATGGCCTTCTTGGTGGCTATCACATTAGCAAGAAGGATTAGTGAGCTCCAGGCACTCTCAAAGTAGCCTCCAAATCTGGTCTTCCACAGGGACAAGGTAGTCATCACCTCACCCAAAGTTTCCTCGAAGGTTGTCTCAGAGTTCCATCTTAATCAGCTGATGAACCTCTGGATATACTTTACTAACCCATATTCAGAGGCCGACCACAGGCTCCATATTTTGGACCTGAGGCTGGCAATCTCCTACTACCTGCAGTGCAGAAGTGGAGTGCAAGGTGAGGCTTCCACCTGTCTGTCGATATGCTGAAGCTGCACCTGGCAGACCGGCAACTAAGTGGACTGGCAGGTGGATTATGTCCTGCATCAACCTCTACCACACACTGGCTGGTAGGAGCTCCTGTGGGCTTAGGACACATTCTACCAGACATACCATTGCTACCAGGAACATCCCTCCAGGAGATATGCAGGGCTGCTACCTGGAAGTCAGCACACACCTTCATCTCCCATTACAGCATCGAGCTGGAGTCTTGTTGGGATGCTGCATCTGAAACCACAGCTCTTCAATCCCAGTTTGCCAAGTAGAGGTGCATGCCTTGCCCCCTCCCAGAGAACTACCGAAGTCTGCCATCATGTGGATAAGTGAATCTATCCACATCCCTAAAAAGCAGATTACTCACCTGTAACCATAATTCTAGGAATGGTATGTGGTTCACATCCACACCACCCAGCCAGCCTCTCCTGGCAAGTGGCACACAGATCCCTGCTTCCAGCGTGCAAGATCTGACTTCAAAGGGCAGAGCTGAGAGTGGTGGGAGGAGCTCTGCTTAAAGACAACCCAACAAATCAGCTGTTCTAGAAGATTTGCCATCATGTAGATGTGAACCACATACCACTCCTAGAACTTAGGTTACAGATGAGTAACCTTTTTTTTCCTGCCCTTGGCTAGTAGTATTTTTCAAGGACACTGGTACGGTCTGCACTGCCTTTATGCAACACTCACTAACAACAAGGGAAAATCTTTCCTGGTGAAACTTTTAAATAAATAAATAATATTGATAACCTACCCTAGGACAAGAACAATCAGATTGTCATAGAAATGTAAAACAGAAGGAAAAACAGAGAAAATTTGCATCTTTTATGGCAGAAACTTTGGACATTAAAAACAATTTTTTTGTTTTATTAAAAACATTTAAACCAAGATTTCAAATTAATTTTTCTTTTAGAACATACAGATTGAAATGAAATTTTACAGTCTCTACATGCAGTCTCCACTTCACGGAGAGTAAATCTCTGGGTTCCATTGTGCTTCCTGGTCCAGACCCTCCGTTAGCTCCATGTAAGGAAGGTAACTAAGAAGCAACAGGTAGCGAGAAAGATGGGAACATTTTAAATGTTCAAAAATACAAACCAGGGACTGCTCTAGTGGTGTGACAACAGCGCATCATGCTGCCCCTTGAGAGGGTAGGGATTGCTTTCCAAGTCCCAGAATTACACACTGCAGCTGGCGGGGGAGGGCTGGGAGCATCACCAAGGTGAGGAGCAAGCTATCTGGGATTCATGCATCCTCTGCCAGCAGATCATGCGGATGCCCTTGCATTAGCTGTGAAGGCAGCCCCTCATCTATCCACCCTCCCACCCGGTGGAAGGGGGCAGCGTGGGTTGCCCCCAACACTGGGGTGGAAGACAGAGGAACCAGTGGGGTGACAATAAAACCAGAAAACACTATTAAGTGACCTGAAATACTAACTTAACTGACCTTATAGGGCTGGAGCAAATACTTTGGTAGACACCAGTATATATGTTAGGTTATTATGGGATGGAAATAAGACTAAAGGTTCATGCAGTTTGTGCCTTGCTCTCTTTACAAGTATCTACTGGGATTCTGCTTTTAGATTATCAGCCAAATTAAGCTTGGCTGACATTCTGTAGATTCTACAGACTTAGGCTTTTTCTGCTGTACTAGGGGCTCTTTTTTTTTTCTTATTCAAAATTTTACCACATTTTCAACTGCTACCCCCCAATGATAACACTAAAATGCACCAAGGCATAAATTGCACTTGCAACCAGACCAGCAATTACATCTGCCCCCCCACCTGCAATTCCCCATGCCAGTGGGTCCAAACTGATGAAATGCACACTGTCTGAAGGAAGGAAATATGAAATGTTTAAATTTTTTTCTGAAAATTCTAGCCATTGGAAATTTGTAGTTTTAATTAGGGTTTGACCTAGAAGGCTCCTGTTGTAGCCCACATTATTTTTGTTCTACAACAGTGGGTCCAGTTCGACTCACTTGATCAAGTTAGTTGTTGCCTTTTCAGGCAATAAAAAAAAAAATATGGCTGCTGGCTGGGGAGGACACATTGCATCCCTGAAGCCTGTGTCTGGATAGGGACGCAGCACCTACATTTAAACTGTGTAGTGATATTTTAAAGTACATCAGGGCTTAAGCTTCAGCCAGGGATAAGCAATGGTGAGGATGGAGAGAATGGATGATGTAAGGCCACATAACCCCACAAAACCCGGGTTGGTTCTATACAGGCCCAGCTTGTCCAAAGGGATGAAGATATCGCAGATGTTCTTCAAGGTGTCCAGCAGCAGTGGTGGGTTGTTCCTTAGCACATGGCCCAGGAGCCGGAGTTGCAGCTTGATCCGCAGAGTAAGTTGCTCTGTACTTCTGCTCGCGCCATGCACCTCTCCATTTTCCTGCATCGCACTACCTTTCTGCCGCTTGCCCTGGCCCCTCACGCTCCATCAGGAGGCTGATTTCATAGACGCCTCGACTGAGACTCAAGATCAGGGCAAAGAGGTAGTACCTGAGACATGGACAGTCAAACAGAAAAGTGAGCACAACTGCACTAGTTTTCTGCCGGAGCATGCTAAATGTCTGATTTGCCCTGGGTGACTCGATACTTGGCTCACACAATTCTGAAAGGTACTGTACTTACCACCCATATGTACATCAGAAACACAATTGAATGTACTTAAGGTCCAGTAAAGATACAAAAATAACAAAGTGAGAATTAGCATTATGCAGCTGTACATCTATTTATTTTTCCATCTTTCTTCAAATTAACACCAGCTCTGTACATAGCCCTCCCCCAATCCACTACTTTACTGCACAACTACAGGTGCTCCAACCAATGACATGAAGTATAACTAATGCAAAATGTGAAGACTTATCTTACATTAATTTACTGGCCTGAGAAATGTAAACTGCCTCGGGTCAGTGAGCCCCTCCCCCCAATTCAGGTAGTGGGAAAAAAAAAAAATTCCTCTCAACACCTCCACACCCATTTCCTCAGTCAGAAAATCACCAACAAAGAAAGTCTGACGAGTGCACTGCTGATTCTATCTGAACAGTCTCACTCCTGGCCCAGATGCCAGCAATCTCCCTCATGCAATATAGCAACGCACTACTGGGAAGAGATTGCTGGCATTCTGGCCTAGCAATGAGACTGTTAAGATAGGGTCAAAGGTGTGCTGCTTCAGGGCTTTTTTCATACTAGTACTGTCATACTGTGGGTGAGATTTGGACTAAGGCGCATGGGAGGAGGGAAGAGGGATGAGATGGGTGTGGAAGGGTTTTAATTAATGTAGGGTTTTTTTGCATCACAGGTGAGCAAGTTAGATGGCAGATGGATGGAGAGGTGTCAAGGGTTTCTGCCAACTGCCATTGGAGACCAGAGTTATGAGGTTCTGATGTTCTAGGGAGGTGCCACTGGACACCATGAATAACTTATGGGGATGCAGAAATGGACCACTGGACACCAGGGAGGGCTTATGAGGACAGGGGATAGGGAGGGGTGCCACTGGGCATCAGGTAGTGCTTTATAGGAGAGACAGGGAGTGCCAACGGACACAAGGGAGAAATTATGAGGATGGGAAAAAGAAGGTGCCCTGGAAAACAGAAGGGTATGCCCTCAAAGCAGTGGTGCTGCAGTGTATAAATCAAAGACAAAAGAAACAGCACTCACCTCCTCACTACGTAAGACCCACCCAGTAGTTTAGAGCTGAAATGAACTTAAGCCACAACAGATACTGCGAAAAAAAATGATTTAACAATTCACAATACTGCCATAGGTCAGGTAATGCAGGAACAAAGCAGAACAGGAGAAATCCCTACAGCCACCAACAGCATCCCTGGAAACCAAAGACTAATTGGAAAGGAACGGGGAGAGGGAGTCTTTTCCCAATAATCTCCATCATAGCTTTGGGCCAGTGTAACTCTTTGGGGAGCCTGTAAATTAATACCACTTTTCCAGCCGGATTAGTGGAAACAAAAACAAAACAGTTAAGCATGAACCCTGCTGTGGTGAATGTTTGTCTTTATGGCAGCAGTATTTGCTACCCAGCAAAAAATTTTCATCATATAGTTTTTAGTTTTATCTGATATTTTAAAACAGCTTTTGCAGCTAATTTTGTAATTAATGACTCATAAGAAAAATTACTCACCTTAGTAATGTTGCTTCTTCTAATGGAGTCTTGCTGTATTCTGACCATTGCAGCGATATCCAACCTTTAAACTGCCCCGAGAGGAAAGAGGTAACTTTCCATGCAAGGCATGGAACGCCGAGCTCGAGCTCGGTTGAGACTCCATCTGTTGTTGCTTGAACCCAAACAATCAGATCTTCACGAACTAAACTCACTGGGCGCCCTGTGTGGAAACTGTAAACTTACACTAGCCAACTGGCAACTAAATTTAATAAAAGGTTTTTTGGTTCCAAGGCAAAGGCTCAAGTCAGGAAACCCAAAAAAGACAAAACACAACACATACCCAAAAGTAAGAGGGTGAGAAAGGGGCACCTCTAGGGTGCCACACTGTTCCTGCCCACCCACATCCCAAAACCCAGGTTCAGAGAGGGAGGCAGGGGAGGTCAGCATACAGCAAGACTCCATTAGAAGAAACATTACTAAGGTGAGTAATTTTTCTTCAAACAACATGAAGTCTTGCTGTATTCTGACTATTGCAGACTACCAAGCAGTACCTCCATGGAGGAGTGACAGAACCTACTTCAGGAACAGGTTCTGAAGCACTGCTTGTGTTAAACCCGAGCATCACTCCCAGCCTGGATATCCAGAGAGTAATGCTTGGTGAAAGTATGTACTGTTTTCCAGGTGGCTGCTTGACAAATCTCTAAGATAGGAATATCCCTGGCAGCAGCCACGAAGCAGCTGTACCTCTGGTAGAGTGAGCCCTCAGGCCTGAGGGTGGGATCCTACCTAATATTTCATAGCAAAATTGTATACAAGAGACAATCCATCTGGCAACAGATCTCTTAGTAGCAGGCTTTCCTTACCAACCTCACCATAAGCGAGGAACAGTTGGAGGGAGTCAAACCTGTGACCCTTGAGTGCGCTCTATGTCGTAGCTAAGGGCCCTTTCACATCCAGGCTGAGCAGCCTCCCTCCCCAGAGGAGGAATGGTCAGTGAAGAAAACAGGAAGAGACAGACTGGTTAAGGTGGAAATCTGAAACCACATTAGGAAAACTTCCTATTAGTCCTGAGGACCACCTTATCTCTATGGAAAGAGATAAAATCAGGCTCCACTGACAGAGCCTGTAACTCACTTATGCGCCTAGCAGAAGTAATGGCTACCAAGAATACAGTTTCCAAGTCAAGTACTTAAGCTCTGCTGAGGACAAAGGCACAAAAGGGGGTTGCATAAGTGAGCAATGCAAACATTATATCCCAAGCAGGGACAGGGTCCCTGAAGGGAGGATCGGTATGCAGCAATCCCTTGAATAATTTACAGAATACAGGATGAGCTGAAAGGGAAGAGTGCTTGCCTGTGACAAGAAGGCAGAGACAGCTGCCAGATGCACTCTAAGTGTAGCTGGTCTGAGTCCCAAGCTATTGAGGTGAACCATATAGTCAAGGACTGTAGGCAACCCAGCAGACTCTGGAGAAATATGCTCCCAGAGCACCATAAACCTTTTCCATTTGGAGTTGTAAGTCTTTTCTGGTGGAAGGCTTCGAGAAGCCTTTAGAATATCCAGAACACCTTGAGAGAGATGCAAATCAGCAAACTAACTCTTCAAGAGCCAGGCCTTGAGATTGAGAGATTTGAGATTCGGATACCAAACCCTCCCTGAGAACATGTTAACAGGTTGTAATTCCTGGGAAGAGACAGGGAAGGTGGACAGCTAAGGACAGTAAGAGAGGGTACCAGGGCTATCTGGCCTAGTCTGGAGCAATCAGAATCACTTTGCAGGGTTGAGACCAGATTTTGACTAGTACCTTGAATAGGAGAGGAGGGGAAGCATACAGGAACTTCCCTTTCCAATTGAGAGAACTAGGGCATCCAGGGGCTGAGCCCAACACTGGGGGTCTGTAGCAAAAAAGAGGAAGTTGGTAATTGTCTGGGGCTGCAAAAGATCTATCTGTGGGGTGCCCCATCTGGAGAAGATCACCTTCAAAATCAGGGATCTAGGGACCATTCGTGCTGGCCCTGAGATATCCTGCTGAGAGCATCTGCCAGGACATTGTGCTTCCTGGGAGGTGCACTGCTGTCAGAGAGGTATTCAGGAATAGGCCAGAGACCACAACTTCATTGCCTCTGTGCACAAGGCGTCAGACCGAGTGCCCCTTGCTTGTTGATGTACCACATTGTGGTGGTATTGTCTGTCCTGATCTGAACTACTTTGTTCTGAACAGACTTGGAAAAAACTTGAAGTGCTAGAAACACTGCTCTGCTCCAAGAGATTGATGTGAAGCAGAGATTCTTGAGGTGACCACAACCCTTGGGTGGTCAGATCCCAAGTGGGCTCCCAGCCCAAGAGGGAGGCATCTGTGGTAAGGATTAGAGAATGAGATTGAGTGACTGAAGGAACTCCTTGCTTTAGGTTGTCCTGATCCTGCCACCACTGCAAAGCCTGGATCAGGGTTCGAGTCACTGGGATTAGCTTGGTCAGAGAATCCTTTCTCTGGGACCAGAAGGCCTTAAGTGGAACTGAATGTCCCTCATCTGAAATCTTGCTCCTTGGACCACTGCTGTAGAGGCAGCCATGTGGCCCAGGGGCTGCAGAAAATGCCTTGCTGGCTGACACCTGGAGGGTGAATGAAGAGGCCAGTGTAACAAGGGTCCTTGCCCTGTCCAGGGAGGAAGGTCTTGCCCTTATCATATCCAGCTCTGCCCCATGAAGGTGAGGAGCTGCACTGGCTCTAGAACTGACTTTGAAAGATTCAGGAGGAATCCTAGAAGTGAGCAGTTGCTGAGTTATCTGTAGGTGTGACTTGACTTGGTCTGGAGACTGACCCACTATGAGCCAGTCATCCAGGTATGGAAAGATGGAGATCTTTTTCTCCTTAGGTAAGCAACCACTACTGCCAGGCATTTTGTGAACACCCTTGGAGCTGATGTTAGGCCAAAGGGCATTGCTCTGAACTGATAGTAGCCTGAGGGCAACTCAACCTGAGGTACTTTCTGTGGGAGCATCTGATGAGAATGTGGAAATAGGCATCCTTGAGGTCCAGGGAAACTAGCCAGTCCCCTGGCCTTAGTGAGGGTAAATTATTCCCAGAGTCACCATTTTGAACTTTGGCTTTAAAAGGTGCTTGTTTGAATATCTGAGATCCAGGATGGGCCGCCATTCTCCTGTCTTTTGGGAGTTAGGAAGTACCTGGAGTACAATCCTTTTCCTTGTGTAGGGTAGAACCCTTTCTATGGCTCTCAGAGCCAAGAGGAAGAGACATCTGCCTCTAGGGCAAGGGCCTCTGAAGGGTTTGCAGGTGGAAAGGATCTGGTTCTCATCTTGGGAAATTGTTTGAAGCTGAGTACCAGTCCCTGGCTTACTACTTCCAGGACCCATCTGTCTGATGTTAAAGACATCCAGTCCTGGACAAGGTAAGCCAGCCTGCTCCCTACGGGTAGTGGAGAACAGGCCCGGGCAAACCCATCAGGGTGCCTGTTTGGCAGGGGCTTTAGGCTGAGGGGTGGTAGCAGGCCTGCTATACACCGCCTGCCTCCTCTGAAGAACCCCTCTGGGCAAAGGCAGAAGACGAGACCTGGGCTTGGTAGAAAGGCCATGAAAAGGCCTGCCCCTGCCCCTGGAATGCTGCCTCTGGGGAGTGGCTTGCCTTTCTTTGGCCTGAGCACTCCTATAGGTGGTCCTGTACTCATCCATTTTCTTCATGTAGTTCTCTGTCTGCTCCCCAAACAGAGAATTACCAACAACAGGAAAATCCATGGCCTTAGTCTGGGTATCCTGTGACAGGCTAGTACATCTGAGCCAAGCCATCCTATGAAGGGCCACATATGTAGCCATGACTCTAGATGAAACATCACTGGAGTCCACTGCAGCATGAAACTGCACCTTGATGCCTCAATACCATCTGCAGCCACCTGCTCCAGCTCCTTGGAAGCTGGCCAGGGACCTGTTTAGCTAGAGCTATCACAGTGTCCCATCTAGATTTCAGGTATCTAGCAGTGTGGGCCATATAATTAGCCTGCCTGAGTCCCAAAGATGCTGCCATGTACTGTTTCTTTGCCATGGCATCAATCCTCCTGGAGTCCTTATCTGGGGTGTGAAGCCAAGGTATATTTGCCTTATCACAGGCAGCAGCCTGCACTACCCCAATATGGCTGCATTGCTGGGAAAGGAACCATATCTAAGCCTGAAAGAGTATACCTCTTGTCCATTCTTCTGTCCACAGGAGGTATAGAATTAGGAGTCTTTACAATTTTAAATGTCTGTTTCCCAAAAGACTTATGGAGGGGAATAGACAGCCTCCTGGAGTCTGGGATGTCCATCATCTCAACATAATCAGGCTCCTCTTGATCCTCTACTGCTTCCTCCATAGGAAGCTGAAGAGTTTCAGCCACTTTTGTAAAACATAAAGTGGGAAGGGGACTCAGAAAGCCTAGGAGGTGAAACCCTGAAGGTCTGTCTGGGGAGATGTCCGGTCAATGGGCACATCCAGACTTCTCATAATCACCATCACTATCCTCATACTCTCCTTCCTCCTCCGTTCATAAAAATCCTCTAAATTATAATCTGAACCGGGGAACCGATCAACCGAGCCTCTAATCGATGGTGCCGGTTCGGTCAGAACCGGAGCATGATTGAACAATCTTATCACTTTGGCTATTTCATCAACGGTCAGGGAAAGAACTTGTGGATCCGAACCGCTGACTTATCCTCTTTTTCTTTTAACCGAACCGACTCATCAGAGTCTGGCCTGGTCAGAGGGCACTCCTTCTGGTTCGTTGGAACTGAACCGGGCTGGCCATCCGGGTCAGTGGACTTTTGCTCTCCTTTTCCCTCAGCCTACCTACTCTCTTTTCCAGGGTAGCTGTGGGAAAACGTTTAAAATCTGGCAGTCTGAATCGAGGTGGTCAAACCCAGACAATAACACAGGTGGTGTGGGGTCAGCCTTAGCAAAGGCTTCCCACACACACTACAGCGTTGAAAACCCAGTGGGCCGGTTTTTCTTGGTTTCTCAGACATGGCCAGTCCTAACCAAACTTACCTTTTTGGCAATCCGCCAGGCAAGACACCCTTATCGGTTCCTGACGTGTTACGGTCGGGAAACCGTGAATGAAATCCATTTTTTTTTTTTTTTTAAGAACCGATAAGGACCAGTTACCACACTCTAAAAGCAGAACAAACTTTTTAATAAACCTGATCGGTTCAAACCGAACCGATCCGACGCTTACAAGTTCCACACAGAAGCTAACAATAATAAACCTATCTAGCACTCACGGTACCACAGACAGAGACTGAACAGACAGGTTAGATGGAAGAAATTCGGTGAACTGAGGGAAAAACGACACTTTAACAGACTAAATTGAACGAGCTGAAGGAGAAATCTCCGGAGCGACTGTTCAGTGAGGCGGACTAAAGAATCTAGCGGTTTGGGTTCAAACAACAACAGACAGAGTCTCAACCGAGCTCGAGCTCAGCTGCCCATGCCTTGCATATAGAAAGTTAACTCTTCTCTCCGAGGCAGTTCAAAGGTTGGATATCACTGCAATAGTCAGAATACAGCAAGACTTCATGTTGTTTGAACACTAAAGATGGCCGCCACTAACAATTTTAAAGTAAATGTGTGATTTAAAAAAAAAGAAACACATTTGGGCTTCACAGCCACTACACCTGGGGTGATGAGCCTCTCTGTCTAAAAATTATAAATTGTTACTCACTCTGTAAAGGTTTGGGAAGGGATCGTAATTCTGGAACTGTAAGACAGACGATCCTTTCCCCTTCCCAGTCCACCAGCTCCACTAGCTCCCCATTTGTGATGTGGAACCAGGGAAAGCACGGGGACGAGTCTCACAAGTCTATGGGGTTTTTCAGAATACTCTTGTAACTTTAAATATTTTTGATAAATGAAAGCCTCATCCAACTAATATGATAGGGACCCTATTAGCTGAGTGATGGCTTCATTTTTATCAAAAGTAGTTTAAAGTTTAGTAAAATCGTTTCTGAAAATGAGCCCCATAGACTTCTGTATGGGCACGCTCCGTGTCTCCTGGATCCACATCACAAAACAAGGGAGCCGCGCAGAGCATCATGGATTAGGAAGTGAAGGATCGCTGGCTCGCAGTTCATCCAGAATTATGATCCCTTCCCAAACTTTACAGAGAGTAACAATTTATAATTTTACACAAAAGGTACTATCGTCATTATTAGGGTAGTGGGCTATGAAGCCAAATGTTATCTCACGCAGCCTCTTTAAAAATCTCTTCCACTTGAGGTTTAGTTTTGAATGTACATACTAGATTCATACTACAGATGTATTGTGCATGGTGGTATCAAGCTTCTGGTGGTAAGAAGAACAACACTACATCAATGTTAATTTTCTGCATGGCAGGCAAGGCATGGGAACTTTTGAAAAAAAAAAAACAGTTGCATACTTACTGTAATAGTAAATCTTCAAGAAAATCTTTCATTAGGCCACACCTTGGAACTATATCTGCAACAGTGCTAGAACCACATGGTAACTTTTGCTAGCTGGGAGCCACCCACAAAGACGCTATGTGTCAGCATCTACTTAAATGTGGGCTCCCCCATCTCTCCTCTATTCCCTACTGGAGGTTATGCTCAGAGAACTTCTCTTGAGGAACCAGGAGATCATACCAGCACCTCTCATAGCAGGTGAGCGAAACTGGATGCCATATTCCCCTACAGATCAAAAAATGTATGTGGGGTGGGGTGGAGGGGTGGGGAAGATAGCCTAATGGAAGAGACTCTTCTGAAGATCTACTGGTACAGTAAGTACGTAACTGTTCTGTCTTCTTGAGGATATCTCTTCCATTATGCCACACCTTGGAATGAGTCCCAAGCAGTCTTGAAAGCTAACTGGGAGGCTGGTGAAATCTGGTTCAGGACAGCAGGCTCTGCAGAACAGCAAGGCTGAAACCTGCTCATCTTCGAGAAACAAAGTCCACACTGCAAATGTTCAGTAAAGATGTTGACAGTATTCTATGGGCTGCAGCGCAAAAGTCAGCCAGAGACGTTTCTGAAACATGCAACAAAAGTGCTATTCTCTGGTGGAATGATTTTGCACCATTCCAGGAAGTTCCTTATCGTGTTTCCTAAAACAGAAGGTAATATGCAGCCATTTGGACAAGCACTGCTTTGACATGGGGCACCTCTTTCCCATGGGAAAACGTAAACAAAAAGCTGAGAGGACTTTGTAGTCCTCAGTCGATTCACATAGTATCATCTTATTCTATGTACATCCAAAGTATGGAATAATGCCCACCCTGACTGTCATGCTCAGGATAATAAACAAGAAGGTGGATGGTATGATTTGGGTGTAAATTCAGAACCACCTCTGGCAAAAACTTAGGATTAGTACGCAAACTCTGTCTTTGTGGAAAATCAGATATGAAGGATCTCACATTACAGCCTGTAGCTCAGAAAGCCTTTGAGCAGAGTGACTGCAACTAAAATATATGCTTTCCATGACAGAAAGCGTAAACCACAACTTGTGGCTGACTCACAAGGAGCCAAGTAAGCTTTCAATAGCATAATTCAGGCTCCAAGGCAGGACCAGATTAATTAATGGGAGGTTAAATGTGCAGAATACCTCTCAAAAAGTAGGGAGACTTCCAGTTGGGCAATTGTATGGCCATCAACAGAGGCATGGAAAGCTGATATTGCAGCCAAATGCACCTTAAATGAGGACTACTACAGACCAGAGACTGACACGGACAGCAAGGATTCCAACACCGCATCTACTGGACAGGTGAACAGGTCCATATATCTGGACATGGCCCACAAAGTGAAACACTTCCACTTCAAAGAATATGTTATGACTGGTGGAAGGCTTTTGGCCACAACCAGCACATCAGCAAATTTAGGTGACGCACCAAACCGTGTGATGGCTACATCTTCAGGTGCTAGGCATGTGATGCATGGAATTCAGGTCCAGATGGACCAGAGACCTCTTGTCCTGTGACTACAGGCCTCTGCACAGAAGCAGATGTACTGGAAGCTCCACTGCTAGTTGCTGGAGCAGCAGATACTGCATTTGCTGAGGCCATAAATATGCAATGAAGATAAGAGTCGGCATCCTCTATCTGAACTTTCAGTAATACTCTGTATTAATGGAATGGGAGGAAGCGACAGAAACCTCTGTGAGGGAATTTTATATATCCTAAAGCTATATTTGCTATTATATGCCTTGAAGCTATGTTTGCTTTGTAAGCATGCTGTAACAAAGTCATAATGAATGTAGTAGAAATTTCTGAGTTCATGCTGTTTTCTACAGGGTTATAGAATGTTACTGAGGTTACTTGAGGTACATCCTGTAGAAACAGAAAGCAAGATAAAACTGGCAGAACTGGTTGTACCAGCCTGAATAACAGGCTCGGACAAAGTATAAGATAACAACATGCTTGGGCAAAGTATAAGATAACAGCACGTTGAGGCATTGAAGGCAAGCTGCACGTTGTTGTATGTTGTTATGTTGTGAGTGAAACTCATTGTTTCACCCAGGTCAGATTGACCCACTGGCATATGTATCAAGAAATATTGGGTAAGAAATGAAGTAGCATGGAAAAGTACACCACACATTGGTATCAACTTGTTATTCTGTTTTATGATTGGCTTATACTGAAATGTTGGTATTTTCAAGATAAGAATTGCAGAATCTAGCTTATAAAAAGCTGCTGTAAATTGTAATCAGGAGCTTCTCCCTTGCAGAACTCCGCATGCATGTGAAAGGTTCGATCAAATAAGCGACGTTAAGACAAAACCCAGTGGTGTGGTTTTGCCCGTGATGTCAGGAGCGGTTGCTCAAGTAATACTGCAGTGAGAGAATTTTGCGATCACAGTTTTGGCATAGTCGGCAGGATAGTTCTTCGTCCGTGTCACCTCGTGATCGGGTTGTTTCTGGACAAAAAGGAGGACATTTTGTGGAACCCCATCAGGACATGATGCCTAGGGGCCGGCGACACTCATCATCACTGTAAGTACAAGAATACCTTGGAGCAAGTGTGCACTATAAAGGACAGGCCTAGATAAAATGGGAAACAAGGAACAAAATAACCTAGGTCCAGAGTTAGTATTATCTGGACCAGCAAAATGTATGGTTGATAAGTTTGGCCAGGATTCGTCTCTGAGATAGGACAATGGCATAAGCTGACCAGGGGAATATTTCCTTATAGGTACTTTTAGTATAGACGCATTTAAAGGAAGCAAGGATAGCATTGGAAGAAAAAGAAAAGAGCAAAACAAAAGGGTGCAAGGTAGACTGGTCAAGGTTTAGAATATGGGAAGAGAGGCAGAAAGGCGACATGAAAATCAAGTGAGAGGGTTAATGGTAAAACAAGAAGGGAAGATACTGAACACGCAGGAGGGTGTTTCACCATCACGATACCCTCCACATATCGGCCCCTCCCCAACTGTTCCGCCGGACCACAGGAAGGGGTGGTGCCAGATGTGCCACCAGAACAGGCTGCCCCAGCTGTGCCTGCTGCCCTACCTGTTCAACAAGCACTGATAGTCCAACCGGGCCAAGCAGTACAACCGCACAGGGCATGCAACAGGCTGCCCAATTGACTAGGGACACGCCTGTTCGACATCCTCCTGTGACTCTGGTGCGGGAGGTTGCGTCACAGTCCCCACAAAAGCCTAAAATCCCCACACCTGCTCAGTCGGATGAGGAGGTAGGGAGTGAAGAGGGGAAGAGGACCTGGTTGACACTGTGGGATCTATGTCACTGGATGGGAAGGTACATGGCAAGGGAGATGGGAAGCCTTGGGTATTTAGGCAAACTGATGCAAGGACTAAGGGCCTAAACCAGGCAGGGGGAAGAAAACTAACACAGCAGTTGCCTTTGATAAGTTATCCCAACCCACACCCGAGGCAGGAAGACTGGCTGCCAACCACCAGCCTGCAGTCCCTAAATACATTGAAGTGGACTCACCATGGAATCCCTGGTGGAGTTGTGAGAGGCCCTGAAAGATGTACCAAAGCCTCAAGATAACATAGAAGAATATATAAAGGAGTTAACAAACTTAATAAAATGTATGAACGGTCTACGACTGAGGTTGAGAGTGTCTTAGACTAACATTAAAGGGCATGTCGGAGGAAGTAAAAGAGGCCTGGGACCCAGAGAAGCTAAGGATCAAATTATGCCACAATTTAACGCGTGTGCATAAAACTACGGAAGAATACAGAGATGTACGGACTGGCCTCGCATCCGGATACGTAGACAAAAAGATGAGAAATCAGTACGCCGATTACAAGGAACGATTGAGGGGTCTTTAGGCAATTGTCCGGTATTGGGACGGATAATCCCGCATACCAGCATCAGTTGGTATAGCTTTTTGCACTGGACTGAGTGAGCCAATTAGATTGGGAGTCACCACAGTGTGCATTGGATGGGAGACAAAGAAAATGGCTCACTCTAGTGTCAGATGCTGAACATGCTGAGAGACAGCAGAAGGAGATACAAAAGGAAAAGAAAGAAAAGCTGGAAAAGGCTCAGCTAATGTACTTTGAGAGAGAATAAGCAGCCCCAACCGGAGGTGGAAATGGCAACAGAAGAAGACAGAGAGGACGAAATAATGGAGGTTATCCACGGGAGGAGGGGAAAAGGCAACCATCGGAAGGATCGGCAGGACAAAGACCCGGACCGGGAGGTGGTATCATCTGCTTTGCTTGTGGAGAACAGGGACACATAGCAAGAAATTGTGTAAAGGCAATCAGTGGCAGCGTGATCAAGATTCCAATGCCCTCTTGCTTCCGCCACCACCCCTCCTGCTCCACAACAGTGGCAGACAAATCAGCAGCAAGGTTGGGGTGGAAATCTCGGATCCTCAGTTCTGGACTAATAATGCTGGCTTTGCCAATGACAGCTGAAGGTTAGAGGAACACTCCCTCCCCTTTTCACAAATGCTATGTGCTTCAACAACGCCAGAAGGTAGTCCAGTAATAGACTTAATAATCATGAACACCAAGTTGACCTTCTTGATAGACACAGGTGCCTCGATGTCAGTAATTCAAAGAAGCAAGTTAAATGCACCCTTATCCAGTCGAATGGTGACAACAATAGGGCATCAGGAGTACCACAAAGAGAGCAATTAACAATCTCATTACTGGTTCGTGTGGAAAATGGAATTACAACATACTTTCCTCAGTAGCACGACCTGTCCTGTGAATTTATTGGGAAGGGATCTCCTGTCAAAGGTAAATGCACACATTACTTGTACCCAGAGGGGTTAATATAGAAGCGCCGGGGTGGGTTTGTATCCATGTTTAGCAGAAAGAACAGGGATTGGCTGCATAGTTGGGAATTAACAGGACCAAAGGAGGTGGGTTGGCTACAAGAATGGACGGAAGTAGTAACACATGGCCAGTTGCAGTTACAGACAGATTTGCAATGTACAACACATTATGCAGTGGGAGGTCGGGACCTAACTTATGAGTGCAAAGAGTGGTGAAAACAGCCAGTAGAACAGGCCATCTGGGTGTCAGAGATATATGTGGCAAAGGATCGCATGTGCAGCCTCAGTGAGGCTGAATGCAGAGCAATTAAAAGTATTCCAAGAGCCAGGGTCATACCCGCACATTTCCCATGGCAAGAGAACCCCCTTGAGTGGAAGGAATTGGGGCCATGGTAGCAAAATGGTACAGTTGTGTGATTGGGAACGGTAGGGAAGCAAGCTAATATCAAGGGCTGGAAACTGTGAAAAATACATAATTAACAGAAAGGTTAAGGTACGAGTGGATGAAAGAGAAGTGAATGTGCGAAAAGTTTGTGAAGAAATAGGCATGCAGGAGAGTGTAAGTTGGATAAATGAGTTACCAGCAAAGCTATGGGCAGAATCAAAGTATGATGTGGGATTACTGAAGAATGCACAACCCCTTATGGTCAAGCCAAAGTCCTCTTACAGACCGCAAAGGCATCAATATCTGCTGGGTAAAGAGGCGGAGGAGGAATAGCCCCAGTGCATGCAGCATTAGTGGAAAGGGAGTAATCGTCCCTGCCCATATGCAATGGTAAATACACCAATTTACCAGTGAGAAAGCCAAATGGAAGTTACCGCTTTGTGCAGGACCTGGGAGCAGTAAATGAGGCAGTACATGTACTGCTACTCGGTAGTGCTAAACCCGACATAGTATTGTCATCCACTCCACATAACAGCTGTTATTTCACAGTCATTGATTTAGCAAATGCGCTTTTATAGTATCCTCAGAGAACCCAGTAGCCAGGAATGGTTTGCATTCACCTACAAAGGGAAAAGTGGACCTGGACTCGCATGCCCCAAGGCTATGCTAAGTCTCCAGCAGTATTCTCAGCTCAAATGAGAGAATCTATCCGCTTTTTGGCCCCATCGGGCAGTACCCTAATACAGTATGTGGATGATCTATTGCTTGCTAGCCCCAGTAAGGAAGCAAATGAACAGGATACAAAGGCTTTATTACTTTTCTTGGCTGAGAATGGGCATAAAGTGTCTCGAGAAAATTGCAATTGTGTAGAGAGCAAGTAAAATATTTGGGTCATGTGTTGTCTGGCAGTGGTAGAAAGCTAGACCCTGAGAGAATTAAGAACATAACAGCATGGCCACGCCCAGTTACCAAGCAGCAAATAATGTCTTTTTTGGGTATGTGGGCTATTGTAGAGCCTGGATTGTGGATTATGCTATGTTGGCACAACCCTCCATGAAGCCATATTTGGCAAGAAAATGCAGATGACTGAGGAGATCAGGTGGACACCTGATCTAGAGATCTGTTTTTGAAACTTAAAATGTATTGGTTACAAGTCCTTGTTTGGGACTACCAAATTATGAGAAGGGTTTTAATCTGTTTGTGAATGGTAAAGGAGGTTACATGTCAGCTGTATTGACACAGGAACATAGAGGGGACAGAGGCCCATAGCATATTACTCAAGCGCTTGACTCAGTGGTATGTGGGATGGTGTCTTGCTTGCAGTCGTGGCAGCGGCTACTGAAGCGTGTTGTACATGTGGATCTGGTAGGATTCTGTGCTTTGACGTGCATGTGCCTCATTCTGTACATTCTATTCTGCTACAAGCTCGCACAGCTCATTTAACGCCTGCACGATTGCTTCAGTATCAAAATGTGTTACTAACCATGTCTAACATAACTTTGAAAAGGTGTACCATTTTAAACCCACGACGTTGCTCCCACCCCGGAGGAGGGGAGGAGCATGACTGTGGGCAAGTAATTGACTTAGACTGTAAGCCCCGACCGGATATCACTGACGACCCATCCAAAACGCAGACTTAGAATTATTTGTTGATGGCTCGGCACAAAGAGACGAAAAGGATCCCCTTGGTAGGTATCCAGTGTACTCAAAACTATGTCGTGGAAGGAGCAAAGTTACCCCACGAACGCCAGCCCAAGCTGCTGAACTCATAGCTTTGACGAGAGCTTGTATAATAGCGAGGGCAAAACAGTTAGTATACACAGATAGTCGATATGCATTTGGGTAGCTCATGATTTTGGCACCCTATGGAAACACAGAGGGTTTTAACAGCAGCTGGAAAACCTATTACATGCTGAATTTGGTACAAAATCTTTGTTAGCAATCCAGAAGCCAGAAAAGTTAGCAATTGTAAAATGTCAGGCCCATACTTCTAACCAAGATTTTGTTTCTGCAGGAAATGCGAGGTCGACGAGCTGCAAAGGAAGCAGCTCTTTCTGGGAGTGTTCAAATTTCAAATGTCTTTGACTGTAACTAACCAACTTGATTTATTCTCAGTAAAGGATGTTGCAACTTTACAACAGTCGGCCAGTGCAAAAGAGAAACGAATTGGCAAACAAACTGTAAATTTGATGCTAGCACTAAGGTGTGGATAAACCCCGACGGCAGGCCCTGCCTGCCCTCGGCAGTATTTCCTTTTGATAAAATTGGCCCATGGGGGCGATCATGTTTCAAAAAGTGGAGTAGTCGATCTTGTAAATAAACATTGGTATGTTGTTGGCTTTACCGATATGCTGAAGATTTTGTAAAAGTGTGTAATATGTATGCAAATAATGTTGGCAGAGGACTCTAAGTAACCCCTCTGCCCATCCTTTCCTACAGGACCTTTTGAACATTTAATGATGGATTTTATTGAGCTAAACCCGTGTGAAGGGTATAAATATTGCTTAGTGATTGTAGATATGTTTTCAAAGTGGGTAGAGGCGCTCCTCAGTACGAAAAACCACGGCCTGCACAGTAGCAAAGGCCCTGATTAGAGAAAATCATACCAAGGTGGGGATTCCCACCCGCTCTCCAGCGATAATGGCTCGATTTTGCAAATGAAGTCATCAGAACCTTGTGTGAGGCACTGCAAGAGGATTTACTGAACGACTGTGCATACCACCCACAATCGGAGGGGCAGTAAAAGGCAAATCAGACATTAAAGCTGAAATTGACCAAAATTATGGCAGATACTGGCCTTAGTTGGGTAAAGGCACTACCAATAGCCCTAATGAGTATGAGGGGAAGAGCTGGCCCCATGGGTTTATCACCTCATGAAATTTTGATGGAAGACCCTCAGAATGACAAATGTCCCCTTCCCACAAAATCGAATAACATTGCACGGTTCAGATAATGAAATGATTGCCTACTGTTCATCTCTTAATGCTGTTTTAAGATCTCTCTATCCTAGGGTGAAAGCTGAGCTCCGGTCCCTTGAGGGACCCCTGCAAGGATACAGCCAGGAGACTTTGTGGTTATCGAGGACTCAAGAAAAAACTGGTGCGCCCGAGGTGGAGAGAGGACGCTCCAAGTGCTCCTGACTACCGCCACAGCCATAAAAATCGCGGGAGAGCTTAGACGTGGATTCATGCATCTCATTGTCGCTGGTGACAGCCTCTACAGTCGATACCATTGCACAGTGAACTGAGCAACCATGAAAATTATTATTGTTCTGTTTTTCGCTCGGTTATCGCTGCTATTGGTACTTTTGCTATGGGGCTCTGAATCACGAGGGGCAACTGCTCCCGCTAGCAGCCTGAAACCATTACTTTTGTCTGAACACTTGGTGGACTTTTTTTTTTTTTTTTTATTTTACTTTACCTCGAGCTACCTGCCGCCCAATTATCAGCCGGTCACGGGCCGCCGGCTTGCACCTCAAATCAGCCACAGCCCCGATACTCCGTGGCTTGCCCCCAGTGGCCTTCTGCACTCCGGCATATGCCGCAGGCACTGGGATTAGGCCGGGGCTCGCCTGGGGAGCACACTGAAGCCGCCGCGAGCTTCATTCGCGGCGGCAGGCAGCTCCTCTATTTTCCGCTTTTCTGGGAGGCGGGTGGCGTGCCATGATGTCACCATCCGCCCCGCCTCCAATGGGTTTGTCAGCGTCGGCTGCGTGGGAACTCCGGCCTCAGCCAGAAGTCTGCGCGCGAATGCCACCCACACCCTCTCCCGGAGAAGGAGAGCTGCCCAGCAGGCGCTCGATCCTACTCCCCGGCGGCCCTCGGCGACCGGATTCGCTCCCGAACCCGGTCGCCGGGCGCCGCAGCGGAAATCCCATCACGCCGGGCCGCCCCACTTGGTGGACTTTAATGAACTTACATGCTAATAATGCTAATGTCTCTGATTGCTATGTATGCACTAGCTCCTTTCTCTGCAGCCGTAGGGCTCCACCTAAACCAAGCCTGTAAATAGCACAGAAGCCAGCGAGATTCTCGTGCCATCAGGGGAAGAAACATCACTAATGCCCCAGATTATGCTACAAACAAAATAAAAACCTAACTGTGTTTTGGGGCATGATTTTACTGCATGGTACAGCCAACGAATGATACAAATGTGTCAACCCTGTTGTATCTAGACGTTAGACAGCAGAATATATCAGCCAGGCTCTGCCTGTGTAATAAGCAACTAACCGCAAGTTTAGCCACTGGGATGGTCCATGTGCCAATATTGGAGGCACTACAACAGCACCACCAAGTCCGAGTCCACCATAACCAACTGCTCTCAAGCAGATGCCCACACAGTACATCCTGATTTCACTGCCGTGGGCAGTCTGTCAGGTCTATACTGGGTATGCGGGGATAGGGCTTATCTTTTCTACCTATGGGGTGGAGCGGGCTGCTGCTATCTAGCCACACCTCACCCCGCGCCCATGTATATATGTACAATGCATCTGCTATACATCAGTGTGTGTTATATAAATCAAGTTCAAAAAGGAGGTGCCGGACGCGAATAAACGTGTCCCAGTGGGAGAAAAATTTGGGGCAGGAATCTTCCCATGGTGGGGTGTTGTTCAAAACATGCATTACATTGACCAGTTAAGCTATAAGTTGGAAACGTTAATTAATGATACCCTGCAATCAACTGCCTTGCTGACAGCTGAAATTAAAGCCTAGAATCGTAGTTTGCAGAATAGAGCTGCACTTGATTATGTATTAGCCTCTTTAAGGTGTTAATACAGGAGGAATGCTGCACCTATATACCAGATAACTCCCAGGAACTGGAGCAAGTGATTGAGGGAATAAAATGCTACAGCAGCGTTGTTCTTAGTGAGCATGCACCTATATCGCAGGGCTGGGACCCCTGGTCATGGTTCTCAAGCATATTTGGTGACTGGGGCACTACCCCCTCCACTGGGTGGCAGCAACCGTGGTGGTGATACTGGCATTATGGCTCCTGTCTGTGTTGCTCAAATTTCTCTTACGACGCCTGTGTAGCACCTTGTCGCCACATGCCATCACCCAGCTGCACCCTTTACTACACCCCAAGGACCAAGACCCTAGTGAATCAGTCGGGTGTTCTCGTCTATGATGTACCAGACGTGACTAAAATATAATAGTTATCCAGTTGATACAAAGTATCAAAAGGGGAAGAGGTGAGGGAATTTTATATATCCTAAAGCTATATTTGCTATTATATGCCTTGAAGCTATGTTTGCTTTGTAAGCCATGCTGTAACATAGTCATAATGAATGTAGCAGAAATTTCTGAGTTCATGCTGTTTTCTACAGGGTTATAGAATGTTACTGAGGTTACTTGAGGTACATTTGTAGAAACAAAAAGCAAGATAAAACTGGGCAGAACTGGTTGTACCAGCCTGAATAACAGGCTCGGACAAAGTATAAGATAACAACATGCTTGGGCAAAGTATAAGATAACAGCACGTTGAGGCATTGAAGGCAAGCTGTACGTTGTTGTATGTTGTTATGGTGTGAGTGAAACTCATTGTTTCACTCAGGTCAGATTGACCCACTGGCATATGTATCAAGAAATATTGGGTAAGAAATGAAGTAAGCAGTGGAAAAGTACACCACACATTGGTATCAACTTGTTATTCTGTTTTATGATTGGCTGAAATGTTGGTATTTTCAAGATAAGAATTGCAGAATCTAGCTTATAAAAGCTGCTATAAATTGTAATCAGGAGCTTCTCCTTGCAGAACTCCCGCATGCATGTGAAAGGTCTGATCAAATAAAGCGACGTTAAGACAAAACCCAGTGGTGTGGTTTTGCCTGCGGACGACGTAGAGCGTTGCTCTGGTAATACTTACAGTGAGAGAATTTTACATCACACCTCCGAGTCTCACTAAAACCTTCATGCCCTGGAGCAAGTGAGCAAAATGCAGCAGTTTTGAGTTGCATGGGGATGCAAAGGTCCAACTCTGAACGATCCGACCTTGCGAAGAGATAGTCTACCAGTGAGGTCGGCTCATCCCATTCATGCACCTTGGACTGTGACCTGCTTAGCTTATCTGCCAAGACATTTTGGGCATCTGGGAGATGACCAGCTGCAGCTTAAGGCCATGTTCCAGTGCCCTGTGTCACACTTGGACCACTGATTTTGATCCATGTATCACATTTTTTTGTATTACATATAATTTATGTAAGGGAAGGCAGTCAGACGCACAGTCTTGCTGAACTGACACATCCAAAAAAAAAAAAAACAGGGATAAGTTCAAAGAACAGGACATAGCTAAATCTGCAGCTATTTAAAATGCAATTCCTTTGTTAAATTTTCTTTGAAGGCAGGAACCAAAGTATCCAATTTATAATGCCTCAGGAGATCCTTTGACTTGCAATAGTTGCCAGGAAGAACCTGTGTTGGGAGGGTTTCTAGGAGCCCTTGAGTTACATCAGAAAGACCTTTAATGTGTAGATAACAAGGATCCAGATGAATTTGGAAGGTCCAATACACATTCCCAGGATGCTTTGGAAGGACATCACAAAACTGTTTGAGTGTGGCAGAACAAAAACCAGTTCTGTTCAGTTAACCTGAGGAGAGGAAATCAAGTATGTCACTTATTTTTTAAATCTTGTTGGGACATCCTGTGTTGAAAACTATAAGTTTTAAATACACCAAGGCAGAGTTTCATGACCTGAGAGAGAGGCCGGCAGCATTTCATTTTATTTCTGACTGAGAGAAGAAGGACAACATCAGCACTGTAAGAGAGAAGTGTTATGTGGATAAGAGAGTTTAGTTTGTACTTTAAAACCTGTTTTGTTTTAAGATTGTATGTGTTTGGGATATTTGTTAAGATTTATTGTTCTGTTTTGATATTTTAAAGTAAAGATATATTTTACAATGGAAACTGCCTGGAGTGCCTTGACATTTCTTTTATTTAAGTGGAGCTTTTAAAGGTTACAATTAACACTGTGTATGGGCTTATTGATATACCAAACTGGGAAATGGATAGAGTTCTCTAAAGTCTTGCATAGGGTTCTAAGAATTCATTTGAAAGACCTGGTTGGGTGCCCATAGGCAAAGATATTTGGCCTCCACGAAGACAGAATTAAGTGAGCCTGATAATTGGGACGCTAACAAGAGGTTATCAGTTTGAATCCCTCCAGAACTTGAGACTAAGGTGACTTGAACCCAAAAACAGACAAGAGGGTTACCTTGTTCTGTTCACTGTCCACAAATCATAAGCTCAGAGGTTGGCACTTTGAGAGTAAAGGGCCGGCGGGCTGGCGAATTTATGTTGGAACTGGTTGGCTAGCGGTGGCATAAAAGTTTGGTGGTATAAGCTTCATCGTTCAGTGCGTCAACTTGAGACCGTTTAGCTCACGAAATAAAAAAAAAAAAAAAGAAAGGCAAGTGTTTTATTTCAAAAGGAAACAGAACTATATCCCTTGACTTACAGTTAAGTTCCCACCCATCTATTTTTTTCTGAAGTGCCAGTCAGAATAGTATTATTAGTGAGGAAGAAGAAAATGGTTTCTGACTACAGCAGGGACACTGTAGATTTCTTAAAGCAGTTGTCCAGGGACAGGGAGTCCCGTTTGGGGTGAAAGCCAGTAGGCAGAACTCATAGAGGCCCTGATGGTAGCAGATACCCAGAGCAGCGAGTCACAGACCGTGACTGAAAGGGGCCAAACCTCAAGTCTGGAAGGGCCAGCAGCCAGTGAAGAGTCCCGAGCCGATGAGGCGGACAGCAGGGCCACGTCAGTGAAGGGCCACAGTAGCAGGGACACGTCACAAGTATCCTGAATCGGAAGTTCTCAGGTTGCAACCTGAGTTGCACAGGATGGAGCTGGAGTCCCAGGAGAGGAGAGAAAGGGAGCGAGGCAGACCGTGAGGAGGTGAGCGCCAGCGAGCTGCAGAGGAGAAGAGAGTGAGAATGCAGAGAGGCAGAGGAGAGAGGAGCGCCAGTGGCAACATGAACTGGAGAAGCTACGACTCCAACCAGCGGCACCAGGGCACATGAAGTGCTTGGGTTTAATTGGGACTGCAGGACTGGGTTACAAACTGAACTCCAAATTATTAGCAGAGTTTAAGGAAGGGAAGGACATGGACGCTTTTTAAATTCTTTGAAAAGTTTGTATTCAGGCTGAAATTCCTAGAGAGTCCTGGAGTTTCCAGCAATCCCCACTACTTACCGGAAAAGCTCGGGATGCATTGGGTCAAATGAACAACGAAGACAGTGATGATTACAGCAAGTTAAAAGCTGCACTGTTAAAAAAGTTTGAATTAACTGCTGAATCATACAGAGCTAAATTCCATAAGCTCAGGAGAAGCCCTGATATGAGCTTTGAGGAGCTAGCCACAAACAACATCTGTTTTAAAACGTTGGGGAAAGAATTGAGGCAACCTCTGTTGATAAAACTGAAAATATGATTTCATTAGAACAGTTTTATTGGGCATGCCCAGCAGAGTTCAAAACCTGGCTAGAGGACCGAGATCCAAAAACAGTGCAAGAGGCTGCTGAACTGTCAGACAGCTATGCCAAGAGCAGACCTGCTCCGACAGCAATGGGGCGAGTGTGGCAACACAGAAAGGGAAAAGCGGCCTTCAGGGCAGCTAAAACCTCACTGCCTCCACACCGAAACTAGTTAGCCCAGGTTTCAAAGAAAAGATTTCTCTGAAGTAAGAAATGTTTGCTGGTTATGTAAAGAAACTGGGCACATTGCCAGACAGTGTCCAAGAAGGGCAAGCAATAATATGCAAAGTAGTACCACAAAGGAAGTGGGTTGTTTGTGTGTCCCTGGAAGCATGCCAGTGAACGTAAGTGAACACATGCACCCAGTCATGGTAAATGGCGACAGACACAGAGGTTAAGGGACAAAGGGCATCCTGACATTGGTAAAGGGGATCTGGTACAGCCTGGTCAGCTTATACCCAATAAGTGCGAACTGTACAAGGGTTTACTGGTGAAGAGAAAACATTGCCACTCACTAGTGTTCTCCTTGACTGGAGTGAAACAGAGGAACTGTGCAACAGGTGGCTGTAGCCAACACATTAGCAGTGGATGTGATCCTGGGTAACAATCTCCAGCAGGAGGTGGTATGTGCAGTTACCCGTAGCTGCGGCCAGGAAAAACTGTAGTTCCAAGCCCCAGAAGCCACTGGGGAAGATACTGAGGCTGGTTCCCCAGCCTGTGTCTCCAGAGGGGAGATTGATAAAAGAGGTAGTACTTCCCAGTAGCAAGTAATCACATAGCTACAGAGGTTACCCGAAGAGGGAGGGGTGACCTCTTGTCAGAGGGTTGGGATTGACAGTGATCCTGAGGGCCCTGACGCTAGTGCTAGGGACCCTAGTTTAGCGACTGAAGGGACCTGTCCCATGCCTTGGGAAGGTGTGAGGGGTTCGCAGTTGCTCAGAGGAGTGACCCTAGTTTAGAGAAGCTGAGGTCTGGGCAGACTCGGATGGTGCACAGTGAGGTGACGGCAGATATAAGGTTTATTGGGAAGATGGACTTATGTATACCCAGGCAGTACAGACCGAGGGAGGGATGCTAGGCAGGCAGCTTGCGTTCCCCAGGGATATTGTGAGCAGTTGCTCAAGGTTGCCCATGATATTCCCTTGTCTGGTCATCTGGGAATCACGCACAATGCAGCGTTGGCCCAGAATTTCATTGGCCTAACTTCACCCAGCAGGTGAAGGAGTATTGCAGGTCTTGTCACCGTGCCAAGAAATAGGGAAGGCGGGCAAGAAAACCTAAGCCACCCTGATTCCATTGCCCGTAGTGGAGGAGCCATTCCAGAGGGTGGAATGGATACTGTGGGTCCTTTAAATATCCCAGCTCCTCAGGGAAAAGGTTCATCCTGACTGTGGTGGATTATGCCACCCGGTACCCTGAGGCAGTCGCCTATCCTCACTGAGGACAGACAAAGTGGCCGATGCCTTACTTGGGATTTTCTCCAGTGTTGGATTTCTGCAGGAGGTAATCACCTAATCGACGGGGTTCCTTCCATGTCGGACCTAATGAAATGTCTATGGAAGAAGTGTGGGTTGGTGCAGAGATGTACGACACTATATCACCCACAAGTCAATGGACTTGTGGAGCGATTCAATGGTACCCTGAAGTCAATGCTCGGGCGTTTGCTGAACAGCATGGGAGGGACTGGGAGAAATACCTTCCCACCTGTTGTTCTGCACAGGAGGTGCCCCAAGAGTCAACATGATTTTCCCCTTCTAGTTCTTGTATGGACGCCGGGTACCTGGGCCCTCAGACTTGATCCGGGAGGACTGGGAAGGCAAGCACACCACCCAGGGAACTCCCATTATGAAGTCGTCCCTACGGTTTAGGGAAAGGCTGAAGGAGCTTATGGGGACAGCCCAGAGCAACCTGGCAGCTGCCCAACAGAAACAAAAGTATGTACGATCGCAGAGCTGGAGCTCGCTTCGCATATGGTGGGTCAGGAAGTCATGGTCCTTATTCGTCCGAAAGACAAGCTGCAAGCTGAGTGGGCAGGACCGCATAAAGTGGTTAGGAGGGTAAATGACGAACTACATTGTGGAGTTACCTGACCGTAGACAGACAGAAAGGATGTACCATGTTAACATGATGAAGCCATATGCAAATAGGGCCGACATGGTGTTCACAGTGTGTTGTCATGGGGATGGGACGGATGAAGGAGACCCCTTCTGGACTTGCTGGAGGAAAGTAAGCGAGAGTCCTCTGTGGAGGCAGTAAAATTGTCTCTCCAGCTGAACCCAGACCAGGACCAGAACCAGAAAGTGAGGGAAGTTTTAGCAGACTTACCCCTTTTAGCGCCAAACCTGGACTAACCCCTTAGCGACACACAATGTGGAGACAGGGCACAGACGTCCATACGGAAGACAGCATATCGGGTGTCAGAGGCTGTCCAAAAGAACATTAGGAGGAAAGTGGAGGAGATGCTGGATTTAGGGTAATCCAGAGATCCCAAAGTCCCTGGGCCTCACCTGTAGTCCTTGTACCCAAGCCAGGTGGCTGCCCATTTCTGTGGAACTATCGTGACTGAATGCAGTCACGACACAGACGCCACCTCGATGCCCGGATGGACAAACTCCTGGACAAGTTGGAGGCGAACTACCTTACAAACCACTGACCTGACAAAGGGGTATTGGCAGGTAGAGTTGACAGACACAGCTAGGGAGAAGTGGGTCTTCATCACTCCGATAGGCTTATTTGAGTTCAAAGTAATGCTCAGTAATGAAGAACACCCGCCACTTTCCAAAGGTTGGTGAACCAGGTGTTAAATGGTGCTGAGGAGTATGCCGTGGTGTACCTGGATGCCACTGCCATCTTCAGTACCAGCTGGAGGAACACCTTTCACACCTTACGGAAGAGCTGGGCAGAATACAAGAGCTTGGCTCACTGTCAAAGCGAGAAGTGCCAGGTGGCCATGGGAGAAGTGGCATACCTGGCATGTGGTAGGTCAAGGACAGCTCCGTCCCTAGCCAAATAAAGATAGAGGTGATCCAGGCATGGCCCAGACCAGAAACCCAGAAGCAGGTCAGGAGCTTTCTAGGGACAGCAGGGTACTACAGAAAGTTTGTACCTAATTACAGTGCCCTGGCTGCTCCCCTTCTGACTTGACAAAGAAAAAATGACAAGGAAAATCACATGGGGCCCAGCCTGTAAGGAAGCCTTTACTAAACTGAAGGAGGCACTGTGCAGTGCTCCTGTTTTGATAAGTCCAGACTATAGCAAAACTTTATAGTTCAGACGGACTCTCAGACGTAGGTATTGGGGCAGTACTAAGCCAGACATCCAGCGAAGGGAGGGACCAACCCATTGCCTAACTGAGTAAAAAGCTGCTTCCCAGGGAGCAAGCGAATCCACTGTGAAAAGGAGTGTCTTCCACAGTGTGGGCCCTAAAGAAGTTGGAGCCAGTTAACATGCAGCCTCTGTGGTGCAGACTGACCACAACCCCTGGTTTGGCTGACGAGATCGGAAAAACAATGGCAGACTGCTCAGATGGAGTCTTGCTTTACAAGGGTATGATCTGAAAATCGTATATAGGGCCGGAGCCAAGAATCACAACTCAGATGGTTTGTCCTGTGTATGAGGAATGAACTGATTTGGGAAGCTCATCCCATGTAGGGATAGATCCCCAAATTCAGTCTAGGTGGGGAGGAATTGTCACACTTGGACTACTGATTCTGATCCATGTATCAATTTTTTTATTACATATAATTTATGTAAGGGAAGGGCAGTCAGAAGACCCACAGTCTTGTTGAACTGACGATCTTAAAAAAAAAACAAAAAAAAAACGGATAAGTTCAAAGAACAGCACATAGCTAAATCTGCAGCTATTTAAACTACAATTCCTTTGTTAAATTTTCTTTGAAGGCAGGAACCAAAGTATCCACTTTATAATGCCCTCAGGGAGATCCTTTGACTTGCAAGAGTTGCCAGGAAGAACCTGAGCTGGGAGAGGTGTCAAGGTGCCCTTAAATTACACCAGAAAGACCTCTGATGTGTAGATAACAAGGATCCAGATGAATCTGGAAGGTCCAATACACATTCCCAGGATGCTTTGGAAGGACATCTAGAGAAACTCTGTGTGTGTGTGTGTGTGTGTGTGTGTGAACAAAACCAGTTCTGACCAGTTAACCTGAGGAGAGGAAATTAAGTATGTCACTTATTTTTAAATCTTGTTGAGACATCCTGTGTTGAAAAATATAACTTTTAAATACACCAAGGCAGAGTTTAATGACCTCAGAGCGAGGCTGGCTCAGGACTGCTTTTATCCAACTGAGCACGCCTTAGAGAGACGATTTGATTTTATTTCTGACTGAGAGAAGAAGGACAACATCAGCACTGTGGGAGATAAGTATTATGTGGATAAGAGAGCTTAATTTATACTTTAAAAATCTATTTTGTTTTAAGATTGTATGTGTTTGGGATATTTGTTCTGTATTTATTATTCTGTTTTAATATTTTAAAGTAAAGATATATTTTACAACGGAAACTGCCTGGAGTGCCTTGACATTTCTTTTTATTTAAGTGGAGCTTTTAAATGTTACAGTTAACACTGTGTATGGGCTTACTGATGTACCAAACTGGGAAACGGAGAGAGTTCTCTTAAGTCTTGCATAGCATTCTAAGGTTCATTTCATAGACCTGGTTAAGCCCGTAGGCAAAGATATCTGCCCCGAAGACAAAATTAAGTGAGCCTGATAATTGGGTGTGCTAACAAGAGGTTATCGATTTGAATCCTCCAGAACTTGAGACTAAGGTGACTTGAACCCACAAAGCAGACAAGAGGGTTACCTTGTTCTGTTCACTGTCCACAAATCATACGCTCAGAGGTTGGCACTTTGGGAGTAGAGGGCTGACCGGCTGAGTGACTTTGTGACACCCTGTATCACCCTCTCATTGCTTCCCGACACAGGAGATAGAACGAGTCTCCCCCACAACCCCCTTTTAAGTAATGCATGACACAGATGCCATCCGTCTGTATTAACAAAGGACCTAGAGTCAGATGCTCCTGAAAACTCTGGAGACTGTAGAAGACAGCTCTCATCTCCAGGGCATTTATGTGCAAATTTGGTTTCTGCCTGGATCCAAGAACCTTGTTTTGATAAGGGCCCAGCTGTGCGCCCACCAGGTCTGGATGCATCCAAAGTGAAAATCTGAGTTGGAGTCTGTATTAGAAATGGAACATCTCTTAAAAGACTACTGCAGTCCATCCACAACATCTGTGTTTTGCGTAAGGGGACATGACAAGCACCTTCTGGTCCATGTCATCCGTCAACAAGTCCCTGCACTCTCAACGTCCATGGCAATATCCGCATGTTTAAGCAGACTAATGGCATAGTAACTATGGCTGCTGCCATGAGTCCCAGGAGACATCAAAATGTTCTGGCTGGGACTTGATGACTGCTGTATACTAGCTGTGCTTGGGCTCGGAGTCCTTCTGCCCTGTCCAGAGGCAGAAACGATAGTCCTGCTCTGTGTCCAATACAGCACCTATGTACTTGCAGCCTTGGCAAGAAGGCAGTACCGACTTTGGCACATTCACTGTAACTGCCAAGTCTTCAAACAACTGTCTTGTCTGGGACAGGGTGTGCAAGAGTTGGATCCTGGAGGTGACTTTTAAGAGCCAATTGTCCAGGTATGTGAAGTCATACAGGCCTTCTCCAAAGGGCTGCTGCCACCACTGCCAAGCATCTGATGAAGACATGTGACACATAAGACAAGCCAAAGAGCAACACTATGAACTGATAATGCTGCCCTTCCAGCACAAATCTCAGATATTGTCTGTGATGATGTCTGATCCTGATATGAAGGTATGCATCTTTCATATCCAGGGAGCAAATCCAACTTTGTTTGCAATAGTGGAATCATAGCCTGCAGAGAGGCCATGCAAAGCGTTCTGTATTCAATGTAGAAGTTTAAGTCTCTCAGAATTAACACAGGCCGAGACCTCCTGTCCATATGGAGACCAGGAAGTATCTGGAGTAGAACCCTGTTCTTCTGATGAGAAGTTATGTGCCTATCTGTTGTAAAGGCCCTCTCACTCAAATGTTGATGTACATATGTATATTTTCTTCTTTGTATAATATTGCATTATGTTTTACCATGTTACTGTACTATGATTTTTATATGACCAGGACCATCTTACAAATGAGCCCTGCTCAATGGTGCCTGCCTGGATGAATAAAGATTTTGACTGATTGATTGAGAAGGCATTGGTTCTATTGTACGCCTGTTTAGCAAAGCTTGCACTTCTTTCAGCAGGAACAAATGTTCCAGAAGATAAGTGGAAAGAGGTGGAGGGTGCTCTTGTGGTGGTGTGGAGGTCTATAAGAGCTCCAAAGCATAGCCCTTTGCAATCATCTCCAGTACCCCCTTCATCTGTGGCAATCTCCTGCCACTGTATCAGTTGAAGGGAGAAACAGCCCCTCCAGCCACCTCTACAGGCAACAATGGTGTGGGGTAGTGTGATTTGAGTCATGCTGAGCTGGTGGGGACACAGCCACCAGCTCCACTGGCATTTGATGCTTCGGAATGGGCTCCTGGGAGGAGAAGAGCTGGCAAGGCTCCACTGCCCTTACTCGGCCTTGCTGACGGCAGGTCTGGTGGCCACCTCTGGCAGCAAGCTGATGAAAAGATCCCTGCCATGACCTCTACCAGGTAAGGGATACAGGGATCTTACTGATTTTAAAGTCATTTTAGAGACTTGAAGGCTTCTTAATTCCTCTTCCACATGATAGCAAAACAGTTTGTTGCCACTAAAGAATGTTTGCTGCATATCAGTTGCAAAACCAGCAACCCTGAGCCAAGAATAGTCTCATGCAAATACCAGTGGCAGCTGCCCTGGCAGATGAATCGACATATCATATGCTGAGCGGTAAATGTTTGCTAACCTCAGCCCCAGAAGTAACCTTTTTAATTAACTCACTGGAAGAGCCAGAACAGCAGCTCTGGCAGCCTTCCACAGGCTAGTCTGATACTTTGTCATGCTGGCTTGGTAGTTTGCAATATGAAGGCCTAGTGGGCCAGAAGCGTATGCACACCTGACTATCACAGCTAGCCTCCCGGATTCCTTATCAGGGGCAGAGTACTCATGCATTCAGGTGCCCTGGATCAGTCATGGGCAGCCATGATAACCACAGTGTCTGTTTCAGGCTGACTGTATAATAAGGCTTGGTAGCAGAAGCAGGGTACTGCTTGGCAGCCTTTCTAGGTACAGCTGATATTGAATTTGGCCTGCTTGGTATTTGGTTTGCTGCTAATTCTTCCCATACTTTTAACTGCATCCTTTACACTTCCTTTTCTGTTCTTTCCTCCCGTCACCTCAGGCACTGTGTCCTTAGTGTCTAAGTATAGGTTTGACTTTCTACCCTCCTATCTCCTCTCTCCATTCCCTTTGCCTCTTATTCTCTTCGCCTCGTACATTCTCCATTCCACACACCGACTCTGCTACAGAGAAATCTGATTTCTCCTCCTGTCTTCCCTCCACCTGGAACAATCACCCTCCACCCTCTGCCTCCCCTTCCCTTTTTCTCCTCAAATGGCAGCTCAAATCATTTGCTGCCCCTCCTGCTCCTGCCCTGACCATAGTTAATGTTGACACGATCCTCTCATGTACTTCACCTTAGTGTCCCTATAAAAGTGCTTTTAGTTTTTATATACTAGCCCGTACACTGTTTACTGAATTGTATTTATTGTTTTCATCACTGTATTCTCTATGCATTTTGCTACCATGTACACTCAGTATATCTTGACCACAGGTTGCACATTTGGTCTCCTATCACTCTTCCCTGGCTTGCACCTGAAGATGAGCCTTGGCTCAGTTTGCCTTTCCTGGTTTCCAACTTTCAATAAATAAAACAAACAAACATCACAGGAAACACTGTTACAGAAAACCTTAACCAGTAAATAATGTGATTCCAGGGTGCACTCGAAGCATTTCAAAAGTAATAAAAAGTGTTTGTGAAACAGAAAACAGCCCAAATATGTCAGAATCTTAGCTATGAATGAATGGTGGATACAAGAAAGTGCTTGAAAATGGCTTCCAATCATCTTTAATGCGTATCATGGCTTGTACAGCTCAATCTTAGAGAGCCCGTGGCACCTCTAGACAAAGGAAACTGAAACCAATATTTTTACCCACATTTCAGCTTACAGTTGATGTATTCTCTTCTTTTTTTTTTGCTTCCTGATTTTATAATAGCTCTGCAGATTAACATGAAAAAGAGGTTTAGGCGCTGTCCACTACACTTGAAAAAGCTGTAATGGTTTCAAACTGTTACAGACTGTAAATGTTACAGTATGTCCACACTGCCAGTGAACAGTGTGGATAACGGTTTGAAAACATTACAGCCTGTCCACATTGAGCGATAGTGTGTGTGGTCTCAACCCGTAGTAGCAGTGCACATCACATGGTGCATTCGTGATGACAGCTGCATTTCAAAATGCCCTCCTACATGTCCTATGGAGTACTGTACATATGGTACAGTCAAATTACGTAAAAAATGTATTTCACTGTTATGAGACACACTTATGTTGTGGAGGTGACAGACGGAGGTTCAAGGGAGGGGAGATCCGTATGTTGGAATCGGGGCCACGCCAGTGAGAGGGATAGAAGGTGGGGGGGACATGGCATCAGTTCTGCAAGTATTAAGGCACCTGGGCACAACAGATGTTCATGTACTACTGCTGTATGGCTGAAGGCAGACCCTCTACTACTGCCTTCAGAGGAGTCATCAAGGACAGTACACAGATAACACCAGGATGTGGCCCTCGGGAAGGCAAGTGCGAACAGAGAGGTAGGTTGGGTGGGGACATGGGGGTACACCAGGGGTGGACATACAGCTGTCAGGGTACTGTGGTATGGAGGCATCCCAGTATTGCAGCCTATACCCGTGCTCCACGCCGCCGCCTGCATATGTCTTGGTAGCTCTCCAACCTCCCTGCATGCAGTGAACAGTGCTGCAATGCATGCAGGTATAGTGGGAGACTGAAGGCTATATGTTGGGGCATTTAGGCACACACTGGTAGCGTTACAGGACTGTAACCATTACAGAAACCGTTGTTGAAACCACCTCACAACAGGTTTCTGTAACAGTTACGGTAGCCTCTAAATGCTACCAGTGTAAACGCAAACCGTTACGGGTAATGGTTTGACCCTCTATAACGTTACACAGGGGTTTTTTGTGCAATGTGGACAGGGCCTTAGTGTCCCCTAAACTTCAGCTTCTACACTGAGATCTCAATCCACTGTGAAATCACAATGCCAGTGTGTGGGTGTGTGTATATAAACGCTTGTATCATAAATCAACGGTTATGATGTCAGATGTGGATAAGCATCCACAGGAGCTGATGTCTAGGGGGACAGTGATCCTGTTTTCATGTCAATGCACGTAGTTTTAAAGAAAATGGGAATTTAATAAAGCAGCAGTCCATGTTGCTGCAAACATTTTGACCTATACTTTTTATTCTGTTGTTAGATTGTTATTTTCTCCAGTCTTGTAAGATGTTCGCTTTATTTTGAATCAGTTTTAGAATTTTTTAGATCAGCAGTAATTAAAAGGAGTGCTCATTTTAATTCATTCTAATCTAAAACAAATGATAAAGCAGATTCAAAAAGGGAAGAAGGGCATCCAAGACAGGAGAAAAAGAACAATCTAAAATGGTATTAAAAGCACAGGTTAAAATGTTCACCATAACATGTACTGTGGCTTTAACAGAAAACAGATAAACAATGTATCCTTTTTTTCTTTAAGCTTCCCAAGAGATATCACAGGTTCTTCAAGGTAGGCATATTTGTTAGTCGGCATAAATTTTCATCATGTTTTTTTTTTCTTTAGTAAAACATATACAGTATCTGACATCTTTAGCTTCATCAGTGTATTTTTAGTCTCCTTAGATATTGCTAAACATGCTTTTATTACTTTTGCAGTTATTGACTCAAGTCAATAAAGATGGCCACCACTGTCAATTTCTACAACTCTTTTCCACTGAGGTTACTTTATGACTATAAAACAAGATTCAAACTGTGAATGTATTAGGGGATGCTAGCACATGTTGATGGTAAATAATACAGCACAACACCCAAGATGCTTCATTTATTCACGGTGGGCAGGCCAAGCAAGCAGAAACATTTTAAAAACTTCAAAATTACATATCTCAGTCCAGAATAACATAACATGGAAAGAAAAATAAATTTTTTGTCAAAACACGTTACTCAAAAACTATGTCATACTTTTTTTTTTGCCAACAAATGCTACTGCTTTAAACCAGCAGGACTGTTATCAGAGATGGCCAGGGTGAGTGGGGCAGAAGAGAGAAACAAATCAAAAGTTCCAAAACTGGGTCGGCCTGCTTTCCCTTACTCCACATGGCTTAGGTATACCCTCCCATCCATCAAGGTCTCAACTGCCCTCACTGGAGAATTTGCACAAAATGCAGAAACCGTTTCTTTCACCTCTCCAGCAACACTTGCTACATTTTTCCAGGCCTATTATAGGCACTGTCGGAGGTGTTGTGGACATATTTTGCAACTGATGAACACATCTTCTAGTCCTGTCCTGTACTAACCCCTTCTTAGAGCAGATTAAAGACAGCTTAGTAAACTATCCTATGACACGGGATTGACTATTTCCACAGTGGTACTCAGCTTGTCAATTTCTTCTCCAGGAATACGATTACTTTCCATTTTATGGTACTGATGTTTCAGCTGGCAGCTAAAAAATCACAAGATTGTGGGGGCAGTGCCAACTGCTACTTACTGGTATGTACCGCATGGAACGCCTTGCAGCATTAGCAAGGAAGAAAAATTACTCACCTTAGTAATGTTGTTTCTTCTAATGGAGTCTTGCTATATTATGACTATTGCAGTTTGCCCCAGCCTTAGAACTGCTCCGGAGGTGAAAGAGTTAACTTCCATGCAGAGCATGGAGTTTAGAGCCTGAGGTTCGGTTCAGAAGCTCTGTTTGGCTGGTTTCAAACCGAAACCGCCAGATCTTAACGAGCAAAAACTCACTAAGGTTCTGTGTGGAAGCTGTAACCTACACTAGCCAACTGGCTACTAACATATTAACACATTTTGCTGGTCCCAACACAAAGACTCAAGTCAGTGGACCAGAAAATTAAGATAAAATAACTAAATAAACACAACACCCAAACATGAAAGAGGGCATCGATAAATGCCAACAGAGGACTACCACCCCATACCCCAAAGTAGGAGTTCTGAGAGGGCAGGCTGAGGGGAGGTCATAATATAGCAAGACTCCATTAGAATAAACAACATTACTAAGGTGAGTAATTTTTCTTCAAACAACATGAAGTCTTGCTATATTATGACTATTCCAGACTACACAGCAGTACCTCCATGGAGGAGGGACAGAACCTACTTAGGAATAGGCTCTGAAGCACGGTTGTGCTAACCGAAAGCATCCCTCCTGGACTGAATATCCAGGGAGCAATGCTTGGTGAAAGTGTACTGTCTCTCCAAGTAGCTGCCTGACATATCTCCAAGATAGGGATGTCTCTAGCAGCAGCTAGAGATGCAGCTGTACCTCTGGTAGAGTGAGCCCTCAGGCTTGAGGGGAACCCTACCCAGCTTTGATAGCAAAATTGGATACAAGAAACTATCCACCTGGCAATGGATCTTTAGTGGCAGGTCTCCTTTTCCCAACCTCACCATAAGTGAGAAACAGCTGGAGGAGTCAAACCCAGTGACCCTTGGTACGCCTATGTAGTAACTTAGGGCCCTTAACATCTGTTGTGCAGCCCTCCTCACCAGAGGAGGAATGGTCAGTGAAGAACACTGAAGTGAAATAGATTGGTTAAGGTGGAAATCTGAAACCACCTTAGGCAAAAACTTCCTGTTAGTCCTGAGGACCACTTTATCCCTGTGAAAGGAAATAAAGTCTTCTCACTGATAAAGCCTGTAACTCACTTATACGCCTGGCAGAAGTGATGGCTACCAGAAATACAGTTTTCCAAGCTGAATACTTAAGCTCTGGCCAAGACAGAGGCTCAAAGGGGGGTTGCATTAGCTGGAGCAGTGCATACATTAAGATCCCAAGCCGGGCAGGGTCCCTGAATGGAGGATTGGTGAAGCAACTTTAAAAACTTGGAAAATACAGGATGAGCAGAAAGAGAAGAGGGCTTCCCTGCTGAAATGAAGGCAGAGACAGCAGCCAAGTGAACTTCAGGGTGGGTGGTCTCAGTCCCAAAGAATTAAGATGGACCATGTAGTCCAATACAGTGGGTAGATCAGCAGATTCTGGGAAACATGCTTCCCAGAACACCATATGGAAAACCTTTTCCACTTGGAGTTATAGGTAGCTCTGGTGGAAGGCTTCCTAGCAGCCTTCAGGATTTCAAGAAAGTTGCAAATCAGCAAACTCTAACCGCTCAAGAGCCAAGCCTTGAGGTTGAGGGATTTGAGATTCGATACCAAACTCTCCCTGAGCACAGGTTAACAGATTGTGGTTCCTGGGGAGACACAGGGAAGATGGACTGCTAAGGACAGAAGGAGAGGGTACCAGGACTGTCTGGCCCAGTCTGGAGCAATCAGGATCATTTTGCAGGGCTGAGACCTGATTTTGACTAGTACTTTGAACAGGAGAGGGAAGGGGGAAAGGCATAAAGAAACTTCCCTTACCAATCAAGGAGAAAGGCATCCAGGGAACTGAGCCCAACACTGGGGCCTGCAACAAAACAGTGGAAGTTGATAATTGTCTGGGGCTGCGAAAGATCTATCTGAGGAGTGCCCCATCTGGCAAACACTATCCCCAGTACTAGGGATCCAGTGACCATTCGTGATGGCCCTGGGAAATCCTGCTGAGGGCATCTGCCAGGACATTGTCCTTGCCTGGAAGGTGAACTGTTATGAGGGAAGTGTTCAGGGAGTGAGCCAGAGACCACAACTTATCGCCCGGTGCACAAGGTCAAGACCTAGTGCCCCCCTGTTTGTTGATGTACCACATTGTAGTGGTGTTGTCTGTTCTGACCTGTACCACCTTGTTCTGAACAGATACAGAGAAACCTGAAGTGCTAGAAAACAGCTCTGAGTTCCAACAGATTGATGTGGAGCAGAGATTCCTGGGGACCATAATCCCTGGGTGGAGAGATCGCCTATGTGAGCTCTCCATCCCAAGAGGGATGCATCTGTAGTAAGGGTCAAGGAATGGGACAGAGGGATGAAAGGCACCCCCTGTCTCAGATTGCTCTGATCCTGCCACCACTGAAGGGCCTGGATCAGGGTTCGAGTCACTGGGGTTAACTTGGATAGAGGATCTCTTCTTTGAGACCAGAAAGCTCTCAAATGGAACTGAATGTCCCTCATCTGAAATCTTGCTCCTTGCACCACAGCTGTGGAGGCAGCCATGTGCCCTAGGAGCTGCAGGAAATGCCTGCTGGTCGAGAGACCTGCAGAGTGAAGGAGGCGGCCAGGGCCACTAAGGTTCTCACCCTTTCCAAGGGAAGGAAGGCTCTGGCCTGCTTGGTATCCAGTTCTGCGCCTATAAAGGTGAGTACCTGGACAGGTTCCAAACTGACTTCGGAAGATTGAGAAGAAATCCCAGAGAGGTAAGCAGCTGCTGGGTAACTAGCAGGTGTGATTTGACCTCTGGTCTGGAGACTGACCCACAATGAGCCAGTCGTCCAGGTAGGAAAAATAGCAATCCTTTGCCTTCTTAGGTGACAACTGCTATTGCCAGACACTTTGTGAACACCCTTGGGGCAGAAGTGAGGCTGAAGGCATTGCTCTGAACTGATAATGGCCTGAGGGCAGTTCAATCTGAGGTACTTTCGATGGGAACTTCTGATAAGAACATGGAAGTAGGCATCTTTGAGGTCCAGGGAGGCTAGCCAGTCCCCTGGCCTTAGGGAGGGTAAAATCATTCCCAGTGTCACCATTTTGAACTTTGGCTTTAAAAGGTGCTTGTTTAGATATCTTAGATCCAGGATAGGCCGCCACTCTCCTGTCTTTTTGGGATAAGGAAGTACCTGGAGTACAGACCCTTGCCCTGGTGAAGGGGAGAAACCTTTCTACAGCTCTGAGAGCCAGGAGGGTTGAGACTTCTGTTTCAAAGCAAGAGTCTCTAAAGGGTTTGCAGGTGGAAAAGATCTGGCTCTCATCTTTGAAATTTCTTGAAGCTGAGAACCAGACCCTGGCTCACTACTTCCAGGACCCACCTGTCTGAAGTTAAAGACTGCCAGTCCTGGCCAGTGAGCCAACCTGCCCCTACAGGTGAGAGCCAACCTGGCATCCCATCAGGGTGCCCGCTTGGCAGGGGCTTTAGGCTGAGGGGTGGGAGCAGGTCTGCTCGAACCCCGCCTGCCTCTCCCTCTGAAGAAACCCTCTGTACATAGGCTGAAGAGGAGGGGCCTGAGTCTGGTAAAAGGCCTGTGAAAAGGCCTACCCTACCCCTGGGGCTGCCTCTGAGGAGTGGCTTGCCGCTCCTTGGCTTGTGCACTCCTGTAAGTGGTTCTATATTCATCCATTTTCTTCATATAATTCTTTGTCTGCTCCCCAAACAGAGAATTTCCCACCACAGGAAAATCCATAGCCTTAGACTGGGTATCCTGTGACAAAGTAGTACACCTGAGCCAGGCCAATCTGCGAAAAGCCACAGATGTAGCCATGACTCTAGAGGATACATCGTTAGAATCCACTGCAGCATGGAATTGCACCTTAGATGCCTCAATACCATCAAGAGTCACCTGCTCCAGCTCCTTGCTAGCTGGCCAGGGACCTGTTTGGCTAAGGCCATGACAGTATCCCATCTAGATTTCTGGTATCTTGCAACATAAGCCATATAGTTAGTTTGTCTGAGTCCCAAGGATGCTGCCATGTATTGTTTTTGGCCATGGCATCAATCTTCCTGGAATCCTTGTCAGGAGGATGTGAAGCCAGTTGAATATTAGCTTTATCACAGGCTGCAGCCTGAACTATCCCAACATGACTGCATTGCTGTGAAAGAAAGTCTGTATCAGGACTCTGACAAAGTGTACCTCCTGTCCATCTTTTATCCACAGGAGGCACAGAATTAGAGCTTTAAAATTTTTATTGTTTGTTTCTAAAAGATTTATGTAAGGATGGACAACCTCCTGACTCTGGGATATCCATCATCTCCACATAGTCAGGTCTTCTTGCTCATCCAAAGCTCTCTAAGGGAAGCTGAGGGTCTCAGCAACTTTTTATAAAACAAAAATGAGAAGAGGACTCAGAAAGCCTAGGGGAGACTCACCTGAAGGTCTGTCTGAGAGATGTCCGTTCAATGGGCACATCCAGACTTTCAAAGTCACATTCACACTGATCATAATCCTCATCCCCTCCTCTGGTTCACAGAACTCTTCTATATCATAATCCTGAACCACTGGAACCGACCGAACCGACCTTTTGCCAGACAGTGGCGGTTCGGAGGGAGACCGAGACGAGGACTGGACAATCTGTATTGCCTGGCTATCTCAGCAGCAGTTGGAGAAGGAATTTTGGACTCCAAACCTGCTGATTTTTTAGATTTCTTTGCTGGAACTGGTTCCTCAGAGCCAGCTTTTTGTTTGCCGAGAAGTCTCGCCTGGGCAGAGGGTATCCCTCCGGTTCGGTTGGCACCGAACCCGGCTGGCCATCCGGTCAGCTGGACTTTTTGCCTCGTTCCCTGAGCCTGCCCACTCTCTTGTCCAGGGTGGCTGCAGAGAAATTTTTACAAATCTGGCAGTCTGAACTGAGGTGGTCAAACCTCAGACAACAGACATAGTAGTGTGTGGGTAGCCTTGGCAAAGGCTTCCCACAGACACTACAGTGTTGAAACCCAGTGGGCCCGGTTTTTCTTTTGGGTTTCTCAGACATGATGCCAGCCTAACCAACCAACTTGCCCTTTTGATGGCAGTGCCAGGCAAGACACCTTTCAGTTCAAACCGTGTCACAGGTCGTGGAAAACCGTAATGAAATCCGGTTTTAGAACCGATAAGAACCGGAATCAAGACTCAAAAGCCTTAAAGGCTTTAAACTTATATTTAAACATTAACTCACCGGTTCAACCGAACTGATAATACTTTACAAGTTCCACACAAAAAAACTCTATCTATTACTTACGATTACCAAGACAGAGCCTGAACCGATCGGGTTTTATGTTAAAATAATGAAATCGTAGTTAAATTAAACCGAGAAATAGCGCTTTAAACCAAAGAAATGAACCGAGCAACAGGAGGAATCTCGAGCGACTGTTCAGTGAGGCGGAGAAGAATCTGACGGTTTCAGTTTGAAACCAGCCAAACAGAGCTTCTGAACCGAAATACGCTTTCTAAACCCATGCTCTGGCATGGAAGTTGTTAACTCTTTCACTCCGGAGCAGTTCTAAGGCTGGGGCAAACTGCAATAGTCATAATATAGCAAGACTTCATGTTGTTTGAATAGACTGTCCCAACCTGAACTCAAGTGAAGGGGCTGGGTAATGTATATCATCACCAAATGTAATATTTTTATACTGCAAGGGTTAGGGCGCTATGAATATTTGGGTCTACACCAGAAAGAAAGTAGAGTAGTCATTACTATTCATAAGTGGCCTGGATTGACTGTTTTGATAATGAAGTAGTAATGTAAGTTTGTATTACAGTTCATATTGTTGGTAAAGATACTGTGAGGTTTTTTTGTATGCTCGTTTTGGGCACTGACAAGTTGCTGGAATGAAACATTACCTTAAAGAGCTGGTGACTCATTCAGGAGAACTTTAATAAAACCTAATGTTTAGAGACAGTCCAGTTTGTATTTCCGTTAGTTCTGCATTCCTCCTCCCCATTACTTGCTTCTGAAGAGTTTGTCTATTCCTGCAGCTTTCTCCCTGCTGAAGTCGAGAGCACTGCTTGTGGTATCACAGTTACTCCCGTGGCAACAGATTGTGATGTCACAACAGAGAATTAGGACTTGAAGTAGGAATAAGCTATAGAGACGGATGGACTCTAAAGGAACTCTAAGGGATAAAGATCATATATTCATGCAAATTTCCTCAGTAATAAATAATGGGAGGAGAAATGTATAAAATATAAATGGAATGCAGGCAGAATTGTACCTAATTGAACCCAAGTGAAATTCTTCACCCTGTCCTCTCTCAAAAGAGGGATAAAGCCTGGAACAAAGCTAAGCTAACCCAGTCCCCATCGGAATGGGTGGAGTACAGAAGACTCCAAAACCTATGTAAGGTTTCCACTCAGATCTGCTAAGGGCAGTTACTACAGTCAGCTCCTTAGTACCTCTGTCAGTGACTCTCGTGGTTTTGGAGTCATGTTAACACCATCATAGAGAAAACAGGCAATACAAACTCTGATATGGTCGTGGATGGTTGCAATTGCAATAACCTTCTCACTATCGCCGAGGCTCTTAACTCCAGATTCACTGACCTCTCCTTCTATACTGCACACCCTGGGCCTTTATCTGTTACTCTGCAGGATAACCTTAAACCTTCCAACCCATCTTTCACCCTTCGCCCAGTCTCTGAGAGTGAAATCTTATGCTTACTTAAGTCCATCTCCTGCTGGATCTGCCAGGGCAGATGGACTCTTACTAAGATTCATTAGAACCGCTGCACCATCTATAGTCTCTCCAGTGACTAGACTTTTCAACCTGTCTCTTCTTACGACATGTCCCTTCCCTCTGGAAGACTGCTCAAGTTGTACGGTCTACAAACAGTGGGACACCACTAACCTGGTTAACTACACCCTATTGCCATCCTTTCCATCCTCTCTAAAATACTGAGAAAATTGTTGCTACCCAGGTCTCGGATTACCTGTACTCCTTCAAACTCTTCACCCCTTACCAACATGGTTTCCGGCGTGGGAACAGTACATCCACTGCTCTCATACAGTTTACAAACAATGTCAGACTCACTATGGACAAAGGCTCTCACTGGGGCTACTTTTGTTGATCTTACAAAAGCGCTTTGATTTAGTTGACCACCCCTACTCCTATCAAAGTTGTCATCCCTAGGCTTCTCACCCTCTGTCACCACCTGGTTCCAAAATTATCTTTCAAAGTGGCAACAATTTGTCCAGATCGGAGATGCTAAGTCTCCTCTGCTCCTACTTGGATCGGAGTGCCCCAGGGTTCGATTCTTAGTCCTTTCCTGTTTACAGTCTTCATAAATGACATCCCACCGCCACTGGTGCTTGCTCAGGTCTGCTATATGCAGACGATCTTGTTCTTTACTCATCCTCCTCAAACCTCTCAGAGATCAACCTGAGTCTCAATAGTAACTTCAATACCTTTCAGAGCTGGCTATTGCAAAACAAGTTTGTCTTAAAAATAAAACAGCGACTATGCTCTTTGGTTCAGGTTCAAAAATTCGGTCCTGAACCCAACCATTAAGTATCAGAGCGCTTGATGGCTCTCTCCTCAACACAGTTACCTCTTTTAAATACCTAGGAGTAACCCTTGATCCTGCTTTGGATTTTGACCTGCATCTAGCCTCAGTTATTAAATCTGTCAATATTCAACTTGGACTGGCATATAAGGTGAGACATAGCCTAACATCCACAGCGAGGAGGCCGGGCTGGGTATTAGGGATCCTGAGACCCAAATTGGCGCGATGGGTTAATAGGCTTTCCGCAACTACTGGAGGGCTCCTCCTAAAGTGGGATGTCTGCTACAACAGCATTTGCCGTTTTGTTTTGTCTTTGCCAAACTTATTCACCGATGCACACTATACTCCAGTCTGGGATGGTTTACCCCTCAGCCTTCCAACAGTTTACTTCCTACTGTTTTATAAAGAATATAATCCTCCCAGAAACCTGACAAAGTGGCTCTACTGCTCAAACCTGTGACCTCTGCCTACCCAAGGAGATCAGCTGACAACCTTCTTGTCCAACCGAGATGTAAAACCAAAATGAGGGAGAATGCTTTCTTTAGCTGGACCCCAAACTATGGAACTCCCTTCCACTGAGTCTAATAATCTCCCTTCTCCACGCAGCTTCAAACAGGAGCTTCAGATGGCTCTTCTAAGCTCTGAATCCTGCCCTGTCCTCATCCACCCACCCTGTACTGGTTCCTCCTAGTTCCTACTGGCCCAACCTCTACTACTCTCAAACCTGCCTGGAAATCTTGTAATTTCTCTCTTCTAGCACTTACTCACTAGTTGTATGACTTATGACTTAGTTATTTGCACTTATATTTCTGTTTTGTTACTACATATAGATTCCTGCAAATGTACTGTCATTGCTGAAAATGTTGTATAAGTGTACTACGTCAGACTTCTACTTGTTCCATGCTGATGCTTTGTATCTACTATTGTCTACGTGCACCTCTATTGTAATCTCCTGGGCCACCTGAAAATAGGCAGCTATGCCGCCTAGTATACCTACCCAGTTAACAAAAACTAAATAAATAAATAAATAATGTATTTTATAGTTGTTTTTAGGTGTCAGCAGCTCTTTAATGAATGTATGTACATTAAATATGATAATGTATACTGTCTGTCACTCAGCAAAGATATAAAGAAAGAATAAAAAAAAAAATAACCTGGGTCGGCCCATCAGAGCAACAGTAGATTACTGCACATGACATCAGCAACCTGGGCTAGGAAGCAAGCCCAGTCAGAAGGACACCCAGGGTGAGGTTCACGCATCCCTGAGGATGCTCACCTCCTCGGGAGGACTCCACACCTGGGTGACCACAGGTGTTGGTGCATGCGAAGCTGTGTGTGCAGGGAGGGGAGGATGGCCATGGAGCCTTGACATACCAGCACACGTCAGAGTACGTGTTTGCAAGATGTCGCCTGCTCTGGCCAGCTTGCCCGGAGGCAAGGCAAAACAAACAAAAACACCCAATGCAGGATGACACCAGCACTGCCAACTTGGCACCCACCTTTGGGCTGAGATTCACCTCCAGCAGGGGCCTAGCCCACCCCATCAACCCAGCCTGGGGGTAAGCTAGGAGGAACTTGAAGGCAGGATAGGTCCAGGATAACACAGGTGGCGGGGCTGGGACCTGGAGAAGGCCAATAGGGGCAGGGTGTGAGAAGGGGAAAGTTTCAAAACTGCCCAATGTGGCTTGTAGGTGACACCATTTAAGTAAGTGCAATAAAGGTGAAACATTCTGAAGGCCACACACTTCTTAAAACCTTGTGAGTCACACTCTTAGTAACATTGCTGCTTTTGTAACTAACTGGAGGCAACAGAAAACTCAGTTTAAATGAAGCAATGAGGACATGAGTGCTTCACAATCACCATGACCTACAATTGTGAGAATAGGAGAGCTTGAACTGATGACATCATAGAGGAAGCACCCAACTTCCAGAAAATGGCACTTGCCAGCCTGTGTATGGGGCATCCTAAACAGAACACCCAAAAATCAGATCTGGCTGTACTGATTAAATGAGAAGTCGGAAAAGGTGGAATTAAATATTGATTTTGATTTGAAGGTACGCCTTCCTTTTAAAGAGGGGGTCCGAAGCCACCCTGACAGCACAACAGCAACACTAATGCTAGGACATCCACAACCAGGATTCAGCAGTGAGCCTGGGTTGTTGGAGGCTGATCAGGGGTAGGAGGACTGAGCGCCCCATAGACACTCTCCTCATCTGGAGAAGGAAGACAGCAAGCCCCACTAAGATACCACCACCTGGATGACCACAGCTCATGGTGCAAGCAAGAGCTGCAATGGAGGGACAGATGCCCAGTGGCAGCACAAGCCACTGCTGTCCAAGCACCAAGGCATCCAGGGGAACCAGGAATGTAAAAGCAGAAATATTACCAAACCACAGCAGGATGAAGCAGAGATCCTCCCTCATGCTCCATATCACCCTACCGAACAGGCCTATAAGCAGCATGATGTTCAAGGGGCTTGGGGAAATCAGATGACCCTTCGACATGGGGAAAGCTATGGAGGTATGGAAACAAGCCCAAGAGACTGTGCATAATGGGGATGGGGGGGTCAATTGCAGATGGAGCAGTAGGGTAATGAGAGGAGGAAACACAAGAGGGTCTTGTCACCAGCAAAACAAATCCCAACTGACATCAGCAGAACACAACTACAATATATGAAAAAAAAAACAAAAAAAAAAAACTTACATTTCTGACCATTCCATTCTTTATAATACCATAAACATGAACTTTGTCTCCATCAGTTCATCTACAGCTGAGGCTTATTCTGGATCTGAAGTCAAAATGCCCTGCCAGCACAGCCATTTCCAGAGCAACAGACTGTGGTGACACAAAAGCAGGGGACCATGATGCAGGTTCCTGAATAAGCCTTAGCTGTAGATGAACTGTAGGAGAAATTCATTCATACTGCAATTTCCTTTCCTGTTAGTTCCAGCACTGTCAGTGGGAAATGTAGTCATTACACATGGCCGTAATGCTGCTCCCAGACTGGGGTAGTGGTACAGCCCAAAGCTGTGGACCTTCAGCTTAGAATCTAGGGACATGAGCATTCCAAGTGCAGCAGTTACCCTCAGTTTACTTTTGCCCATGCAGTAAGCCAAATACACAATTATCAATGTCACTTCCCAGTCGAAGTTCAAGATGACATAGGCCAAATAATTAAGTACAAATGGAACAATACTGGCCTACCTTGTTGTGAAGACCAGGATCGGTATACAAGATGTCCAATTTGGACCTCTTTACCACCATGGAGATCAGCAACAGCTGTTCCTGGACCACAGGTCACTGCTCCTTCATATGTTCTTTCCATTGTCAAATGCTTGTCCTAAACATAAAACAGATATTGCTTAGTTATAGAAAACAACTGATTTCTTAAAGTGCCAGAACCAATGTGGTTCCCCAGAAAATAGTTAATTCTAAAAGTCTTGAACTTAGGATATATTGAGAATTGTGTACAACATACAATCGTGTACCAAGATGTCCAGAAACAATGAATCTTTAATCTAAAAAATACTGCACACCTAACTATATATTGACAGTATTCTGCACAGGAGCCAATGGCTCCAGGGTGAGGCCCCACTGACAACACTGGAGCTAACAAAAAGAAAATTCTGAAAGTATGAAGGAATTTCTCCTTTCTGTATTGCTCCACATTATGTGAAAGTAGGTGTTATGGGTTCTAAGAAACAGTACCGCCAAGAAGGGAGGTGGAAAATATTGTCCCATATATGAATATTAACAAGCAGCTACTGGAGCTATCCGACAACCACCATCTGGCAAATCCTCTGGCCAACAGCCACCACAGAGGGAATCTGAATTTCAATTGTAGAGAACACCAAGAATGCATAAATGGTAGACTATATATCACTTATAGCAGTTTGCACCAACAGGTCTGTTCTGTCAAACCACTGTCCCAAAAGTACTTCAGAGAAGAGGGAATCCTACTCAGCAGACTGTCTCCTTTCTTCTGCATGCACACATGACTTGCAAAAGAAGAGGAACCTATTTTTTCTGCTCGAAACATAACTTGGAAAATGGAGCCTTATCTGCCTGGCTAAGATAATTTTACAGGTCTTCTATCCTCTTGTTGCTCCAAAAGAAAAAAAGGTCAGGCAAAAGGAAAAAGCCACAGTTTTAACTTCCTATAATCCTCTTGAATTATGCATTCCCTGTCCATATGTCTTACAGGTCAAAGTCCCTATGGAACAGTGCAGTTACATAAGAACTTACTGTTACAGCAGATCTTCGAGAGAGGCTCTTGCAGTAGGTACCAACTGGTAGGACTAACCTGCCAGGAGCTAAGACCACACGGAAAACGCTTAGCTAGCAGTAGCTGGCGGGACTGCCTCCAATAGCCAGTCACGTGACTAACGCCAGCATGCCGCTATATAGGAAGCGGTCCCTACACTGCCTCTAGTTCTCCTGCTGGAGACCTACAAGGTGCGACAGGAGAAGGAGGGGCCCTGCAGCTAAAAAGCTATGACAGGAGAAAGAGCAGAAGAAACCCAGGGGAAGGTGGAAGGAGTAGTACCACTGCAAGAGCCTCTCTGAATATCTACTGTTACGGTAAGTTCTTAGGTAACTGTACTATCTTACTCGAGAGGGCTCTTGTGCAGGTACAAACAGGTAGGACTGAGTCCTACAGTCAATCAGACAAGTCTGAGACATGGGAGGTAGGAACAAGTCAGCAGGAAACAGGGATCTTTAGACAAGAGCCCTGAGAACAGCTAGGCCGAAGCCTGCCCCCAGCTTAGAAGCACTGTCCAAACTGTAGTGCATAGGAAGGTGTGGACAGAACTCAAGTGGTAGCTGCACATGTATCTGCAGCGGAGACGCTCCTGAAACGAAGCAGTAGAAGCAGCCATGCCTCTGGTTGAATGCGCTTAACTCTCCCAGAAGGGTTTTGTTATACTTCTGATAACAAACGTGATTCAGTTGCTCAACTGTTTGAACAAACACTGTTTTGAAACCACAGCGCCTCTCTTTTGAGTGCAAAGGAAACAAACAACTGATCAGTTTCACAGACTGGCTTGGCCCTGTTGTGTAATAATGAAGAATTCTATGTACATCCAGCATGTGCAGAACTGTTTCACCTCGATTAGAACGCCGGTGGGTAATACACACTGGCAACTGAAGAGAATGAGTTAAGGTGGATTCTGAAACCACCTTAGGCAGAAACTTAGGATTTGTTCGCAAAGCCACCCAGTCTCTGTGAAAATCAAATTAGGCTCCTTACACATCAGGGCCTGAAGCTCAGAAACTTTTAGCTGAAGTAATGGTAACTAAAAAGAGCACTTTCCATGAAAGGTAGCTGATGTCACAACTCGCCACTGGTCTTAATGGGGCATCCTGAGTTTCTCCAAATGAAATCCAGATCCCAGGGAGAAGCAGGGAACCTAACTGGGGGTTTCAAATGAAGGATTCCTTCAAAAGTATTGATACTTCCAGCTGAGATAAAGTTTTGCCTCCCAGGGACGCGGTAGGCAGAAAGAAAAAGTTACTTACCATAGTGACCTTGTTTCTCCCAGGACACGTGAATATAATAACTGGTCAGCAATTTCTCCATGTGTACTGACCAGGTTGATATTTTCCATAACAACCGCTGGTTGTTATGACATTCATGAGCCATGCCAGTCAAACTATATTGCTGCCTCACTGGCCAACATTCTGTATGTGGGGGGCCAAACAGTCTTACAAACTGCTGGAGAAAAATTGCTGGTCTGTTATTATAAAATAAAAGATGGGAAGGGAAGATATGAGACTTAATGCACACTATTGTGGGATGCTTTGATAAACACCTCAGGCTTTGCCCTCGGGTTTATGTAGCATCCCACAACTCAGGTGTGCATTAAATTTCATATCAAACCCTTCTCATCCATTGTTCTCTATATTCATAACCTTCTGCAGTGTGCCCTTAAGGTAGATCTGCCCAGAGACAGAACATTATGCAAATGATGGAGTCATTGGCATGAGCCACTTTTCAAATGCTGCCACCATCAACTGCCTATATTCTAACCCTTTAGATTTCATGGACGCCTGGAAAGACAGGGCCCAATGTTTCAATATCATAAAGAATTAAATAGAAAATTTCCACACCCAACCTCCAACTGAGGAACAAATATATTAATATAATTAATGGTTTCCCTTTTTTCTAGGAAATCAGGAGGTAATCTACCGTAATGAAGGTGTTCATTACGGCAAACAAGCACACGGTTTCCCTCACTGTGCATATGTGCCCGCCCGCATTTCGGCTTCACCACCATGTCTGCTCGGTGGAACCGCTTAACGGCAGCAACTGCCACCTGACTAGGCGGTAGAGAAAAACCCCGAAAATCTGCCAAAACATTTCAAATTAACCCTCAGGGCTGCACACAAGATAAAAAAACTTTTAATTAGTAATCAAACTGCCGACTGCTGCCACACACTTCAACTTAACTGGACCGTGGCTGCACAGCAACATTATTATACACTTGCTGAGGCGAAAAAGGAAAACCCAGCAATTATATAAAATCAACATATGTTGGTGTAAACTCGAAGTTTACACACTCTGAGGGTTAGATGGAAGTCATAAACCCCTCAAGCTTCGCCTCGGGTTTATGTAACATCTAACTCCTCGGTGTGTAAACTTCTCATTACACACCCCGACCCATACTTTATTCTATTTATAATTATATATTTTAAACAAACACACAATCCCCTATGTCAGAATCACCTGAAAAGGAGAAGAAACCAAAGAACAAAGTTCAAACAAACCAGAATGTGGCACACATACCCATGGTACAGTATGGAATGCAGAGACCACTGGTTCTATAGGGAGGCAGGGTGGAGAGTTATGAATATTGGAGTATCCCTGGGAGAAACAAGGTTACTATGGTAAGCAACAACTTCTTCTCACACCAGGAATACTCCAATATTCCCAACTCTTCTGCAGACTAAGAAGCAGTACCCTTGGAGGCGGAAAGAACCTATTTTGAAACGGGCTCTGCAGGACAGCAGTACCAAACCTGGCATCAGCCCTAGCCTGCACATCCAAGCTGTAATGCTTGACAAAATGTATGCACAGTACACCAGGTAGCTGCTTTACAGATATCCACCAAGGTAATATCCTGGCAGCTGCCAGAGTGGCAGCTGTCCCTCCTGTGGAGTGGGCCCGGAGCCCTGCTGTAGCCTCTTTGCCCACCTTTGAGACAAAACTGGATACACTGAACAATCCAGCGAGAAATGGACCTTTAGATGCAGGATTTCCTTTCCCACATCCCCACAGGTGAGGAAAAACTGTGTCCTGTCTTGCCTATGGGGCTTAGTAGCTGTCATGTAATACCTTAAAGCTCTCTTGACATCCAGGCTACGTAGCCTACGCTCACTAGAATAATGCTCAGTGAAAACACTGGCAGAGGATAGACTTGTTCAAGTGAAAATCTGAAACCACCTTGGGGAAGAATTTCCTATTGGTCTGGAGAACTACTTTGTCTCTGTTAAAGGAAATGTAGTCCTTTTCAGTGCATAAAGCCTGCAGCTCACAGATCCGTCTGGCTGAAGTGATGGCCACCAAAACAGTTTTCCATGTAACATACTTCAGAGGTGTTGGAAAACATAGGCTCAGAAATAGGGCCCATGAGTTGAGCAGCACGAATGTTAAGATCCCAGGATGGAACGGTTCCTGACCGGTGGGTACATATGGATAGGCCTTTGAAAGAACCTTTTAAAAATGGGGTTCAATGCCAGAGAGACAGTCGTACTCTGCTGAGGTATAGGCAGAGACTGAAGCCAAAAGAATCTTTAATGTAGAAGGCTGCAAGCCCAAAGAATGCAGATAAAGTAAATAGTCCAACACAAGTGGCACTCCTGCCTGTGCTGGCACTATATTTCTGTTGAAACCAGGTAGAAAACCTTTTCCACTTTGCAGCACAGGTTTTCTTAGTAGAGGCATTCCTATACCCTCAAAACATCCATGACCCCTTCAGAGAGGTGCAAACCTTCATATTCTAAGTCCTCAAAAGGCAAGCTTTGAGCCTGAGAGACTTGAGGTTCAGGTATAGGAGCCTCCCTGACTGCAGGTTAGAAGATTATGCCTCCTGAGAAGGTGTATTGGTTCTGGTCCACGGACATGGATAACAGTAGGGGATACCATGACTGCCTGGCCCAGTCTGGGGCTATCAAAATCATTGTGGCTGGTTGAAGCCCGATTTTCAGCAGTACCCTGTACACCCTGGGAAATGGAGGGAATGCTACAGGAATTTCCTGACCAATCCAGAATGAGAGCATCCAGAGGGACTGATCCCACTGCTGGAGGCCTGCAACAGTACTGTGGTAGGTGATGACTTTGATGTGAGGCAAAAGATCTCTGAGTACCCCACCTCCTGAACAGTGTCTACACCACCTGTGTGTTCAGTGATCATTCGTGATGGGCCTGACTGATTCGACTTAGAGCATCTTCCAGGACATTGTCCTTGCCTGGCAGGTGAATAGCTTGCAGAGAGGATCCAGAGAGTACGCCAAGGTCCAGATTCGCATTGCTTCTGTGCAGAGAAGGCTGACCTTGTTCCCCCTTGCTTGCTTATGTAGTACATGGTGGTAGTGTTGTCTGTTCCTGACTTGCACTCACCTTCCCTGTACCAGTGGTGTGAAAGCTTGCATTGCCAGAAACACTGCCCTGAGCTCTAACAGACTGATATGTAGAAGAGTCTCTGCACTTGACCAAGTGCCCTGGGTAGTGTGCTCTGCCAGATGAGCCCCCATCCTAATAGGGATGAATCTGTTGTGAGAACCACTGATGGAAGCTCTCTTTGGAAGTGGACCCTTCTCTGAGGTTGGCTTCCTCCTTCCACCATTGGAGGGCCTGAATGACAGTTTTTGTTACAGGGACGAGTTTTGAGAAATAATCCTTTCTTTGGCACCAATGAGCTCTTAAGGAAATTGGATGTACTTCATCTGAAACCTGGAGCCCAGGATTGTGCCTGTGGCAGCTGCCATATGCCCCAGAAGTTGAAGGAATTGCTCTTGCAGGTCTTGGAACATTTAGTTTGAAAGAACGTGCTAGCTGTAGAATGCTTTTACCCTGTCCCTGGTAGAAAGGCTCTGCCCACTTTGGCATTCAATTCGCACCTATAAACTGCAGAATCTGTGAAGGAAACAGAACTGATGTCTCTTGGTTTAAAAGAAACCCCAGAGATTCCAGAAGTTGCTGAGTCAGTTGAAGATGCTCTGTTAACTGCTGTGGTGACTTTCCCACCACCAGCCAGTCGTCTAGTTAAGGGATTACTGAAACACCTTGCCATCGCAAATGTGCCACTACCACAACCAGACACTTTGTGAACACTCTTGGGGCTGAAGTGAAACCCAAGGTAGAGCTGAGAAGTGATAATGACCTGAAGGAGTCTGAACCCGAGGTACTTTCTGTGAGACTCCTTATGTGGATGTGAAAATGGGCATCTTTTTGGTCCAATGATGTCAGCCAATCTCCTTTCTGAGTGCTGGCAGAATCAGAGATAGTGTTACCATTTTAATTTTGGTTTTGTCAGAACCTGTTGAGGACCCTTAGGTCCAAGATAAGCCACAACGCTCCATTTTTCTTTGGTGTAAGGAAATGTCTTGAATATAGTCCTTTTCCCTCCACGCTGCTCAGGAGAGAGACAGTAGTTTGGACTGGGGACTGTGGAATCTGAGCAGCAGACCCTGAAATGTTTGCATGATTTTAATAGCCTGTGCAATCTCCAAAGGAAGGCACAGCTGCAGGCATTCAGAGTCCCCTTATCAGCAGGGGTTCAGTATGCTTATTTTTTTCTGCTGGTTTGCTGGAACCGGAGCTAGCGGTTCATTAGTTCTCTTCTTACCCATATCAGTGACAGTAGAAGCTTGAACTGTGGTTTCACCCACAGACCTTGAGGTTTCGGCTGGTCAGAGCCAGAGGACCCTTAAATCTTTTGTTCAGTCTTTCCAGACGCTTTTCATGCGCCTTCTCAGGGAAAGTTTGACAAATTTCATAGTTTGTTTTGAGGTGATCAAAGCCAAGACAGAAAACACAGAGTGTTTGTCTGCCTTAGCAAACACCTCACCACATTCTGTACAAGTCTTAAAACTGGGTTTCTTAGGTTTCTCTGACTTAGTGCTTGAAAACAGCAGCGTACAAAGAACCGACAGAAAAAGTATTTAAATTTCAATTTAACAGCTGTTTTGTTGGTTGTGGTCAGTTCAGAAAGCGATCGGAGAACCAATCAGAACCAGGAACCGAGTATCGGTTACAATAAAATATATAAAACTAAAATTTAACAAAAAAAAAAAACATTTGCGATAATAAGGAATATTCCCAAAAGTTGCTAAAGAAACCTCGGTTCCTCAGCGGTATCGAACCGTGAGAATCGAGTAAACTAATAAACACTAAACTTAACTAATGGTTAATAAAATTAATGAAAAGAAATGCAGCAAATGAAAATAAACAAATAATACTTAAGTATAAGTGGTTGTTTTAGTCTTCTCTGTCGAGATAAGTAGGAGCAAGGCTCTGACGTCTGGTCCCGACAGGCGGAGAGAGAAATCTGAAGGGTCAGAATGTAGGCAGTTGTTAGGTGGCAGCATTTGAAAAATGGCTCATATCAATGATTCCATCGTTTGCATAACATTCCATCTCCGGACAGATCTACCTTAAGGGCACACTGCAGAAGAGTTAGGAATATTGGAGTATTCCTGGGAAAATGGCGGACAAATGGACCATCAATGTCAAATAACTAAGTCCCAGGTCAGAGAGGTACAGGAAGTAGTCTAGGACCTGAGGAACTGGGCAGAAAAGGGTTCCAGCTCCTTAGGCGTGGCCCATATTGAAAATGTCTTCTCCATTTCATAGCATATGTGGCCCTAGTGGGTGGCTTCCTGGCCTCGACTAGGATCTGTGCCACTCTAGAGAAGACCCCAAAGCAGGCAGCAGCTATGTCAGTAGGTGCCACGATGAAGGTGAAGGGATCACAGGCCTGGATGGACCAGGGTTCACTGTTCTTGAGTCAACAGATCTTGGCAGATTGGTAGTGGAACTGGAAGGTCCACTGATGCTGCTGAAAAGCGAGAAACAATTTGCCTGGGCCAGAAGAGAGCGATCAAATTCATTTGCACCCCTTCTGCCTGAAGTTTCAGAAGAATCTCTGCATCAGTGGAAGTGGAGGAAGATGTACATGAACCTCCTTCCAACATGGAGATGGCACCGTCTTGCTAGAAAACACCACGCCTGGAGTGAGCAAGCAGAAAGTGGTAGTTTTTGGTGGAAGCTGATGCGAACAGATCTAGGTCTGGTCTTCCCCATTTTTTGAAGATGTTGTCTACCACGACCGTCTCGGTTCCCACTCGTGGACTCTGGCTTGAGTGCAACTAAATGCATCCACCAGGACATTTTAAATGCCGGAACATGAACTGCTGTCAGAAGAAAGCTGTGACCGACTATCCAGTACCATACTCTCATCGCTTACCACAGAGAGGGTATGAGCATGTTCTGCCTTGTTTGTTTGTGTACCAGACGACGCACATGTTGTCTATCTGGATCATGAGCTGCCCTAGCTGAATTAAATGCTGGAAAGCTAGTAAAGCATTCAGTACTCCACCTTTATCTCCAACACACAGATGTGAGAGGGAGTTCGGCTGTCGGACCAAGAGCCCTGAGTCCTGTGAGCTCCCAGGTGGGCTCCCATCCCAATCCAGAGGCATCTGTCATTAGAATCTGGGAGGGAGAGTCCAGACAGAATGGAACACCCTGAAGGAGCTGTCCAGGACTTGCCACCACAACAGATCGTGAGCCATTGGGTCTGAGACCAAGATCTCATGGTTCAGATCATCGGATTTCTGATCCACTGTACCCTGAGAGTCCATTGCGTGACTCTCATATAAAGTCTGGCTGGGGCCATAGGGATTGCTGTAGCCATGAGACCGAAGAAGTCGAAGAATCATCCTGGCCAATGTGCTTCTTGAGAGGCCACAAAGTGCGCTCTGTTTATGCAGGGTTTCCATCCTGTTTAGTGGCAGGAAAGCTCTGCTCCTGACTATTTCCAACACTGCCCCAATAAACTGGAGTTGTGTAGGAAAATGTGGGATTTGGGATGGTTGACAGTAATGCCCACCTTCTGGAAAAGGTCCAAGTAATGGCCGGAACTGGCCAAACTGTCCTCGACGGGCTGAAAGAAGCTAATCGTCGAGGTACAGAAAGACCTGTACCCCTAGTCTGCGCAAGGCCACTGTTACCACCGCTAGGTATTTCGTGAACATTCTGGGTGCCGAGGAAAGGCCCGGCGGAAGAGCTTTGAACTGAAAATACTCTTCCAGAAAACAGAATCTGAAGAATCTGTGGAGCGGTGGAAACACTGGGATGTGCAGGTAGGCATCCTGCATGTCCAGAGCACACAGCCAAAGGTCCTTCTGTAAGAGAGGAATCAAGCTTGGCAGAGACAACATTTGGAACCTCTTGTATTCCACGTAGAGGTTCAGGGAACTCGGGTCCAGAATGGGTCTGAGATCGTCCATCTTCTTGGGCACCAGGAAGAAGTGCGAATAGAACCCTGTCCCTTGCTGTTTTGTAGGAACCAGCTCTATTGCTGCTTTTGCTAGCAGGGAGCTTATTTCCTCTTACTAAGGGAATGTGACTTTGTGGGTAAGGCAGTGGCGTGGAGGATTTTCTGGAGGTTTCTCTGTGAACTCCATCATGTGCCTTGAGCCACTAGCTGAGAACCCATGAGTCTGTGGTTATAGCCTCCATCCTGGTAGGTGTCTTGCAAATCTTCCTCCTAGTTCCTGTGACTCACTCCAGAGGGAGGAGGGGTCCAGTGAGTCAGGAGGTGGTGGGGAGGGTGGAGGCTGCGGCTCCCATGGCCCTATGGGGTTTTGGCAGGGACTTCGTGCCTGCCGATGGGGCCAGACGCTTGTTCTGACGTCAGTTATGGGGCTGTCTTTGCTGGTGACGTTGTTGCTGCCGAAATGGCTGGTTAGGTTTCTGAGGGGTTTATACATGAACTGGATGCAGCGCAAGGCCTTGTCCTTGTCCTGCAAGTCTGTAATGATGTCTTTGACATCCCCTAACAAGACTGGACCTCGGAAAGTGCGTCTTGAATGGCTGTCTGGACCTCTGGTGCCAAACCTGAAATCCTAAGCTATGCATGCCTCTGCAGGCTTCGCAGCAGTGGCTGCCCTAGCTGATTTATCCCACGGCATTGTAGGTGACCCTCGAGGTGTCTACTAGCCAATCTAGCCGACCTGACCATGCTCGCCATTTCCTCTTTCAACTAGGAGTCTTGGAGAGAGTCGATCTTAAGACTCCAGTTGTCCCAAAATAGATTTTGGTAGACTACCATATGAGCCACGTAATTCAGGGCTCTGATAGCCAAAGTGAAGACTAATAAATCTTCTTTCCGTGCTGGTCAATGACCTTAGATTCCTTGTCCGTGGAGAGGTACTAAGGTGTTTTGTTTGGGTACGACCTATCATGGGCAGCACAAACCACTGAATCGCCTTGGAATGAATGTTCAGGTGGTCCGGCCCCGGATGTCTGACATATTCTGTCCACCTTCTGACCACAGGTGCCAGTGAGGCGGGCTGCTTCCAAACTGTGGTACCAGGTCCTCATGTGGTCTCATCTAGGGCAGGATGAGGGTAGGTGACAGATCAGATAGTTCTAGATGCTCTGCCAGCTTCTGGTGTTGGGGATCCTGGGCCTCAGTGTGCCAGTCATATGCTGTTTGGATCTTTCTGAGAAGTTCCGTAAGAAAAGTTACTTACCACAGTAATCTTGTTTCTTCCCAGTGATACTCGGTATTCATAACTTCCTGCAGTAAGCCTTCTAGGTAGGACTGCCCGGCGAGAACAGAACACATGCAAATGATGGAAATTCTTTGCATGTGGCAATTTTCAAATGCTGCCCTACACTAACTGCCAGTGTTCTAAACTCCTCAGATTTCCTATGAAAAGGCAGACCCATGGAAGTAGAATACGAGTATTAATGATTAATTTAAGGTTTGGAAAAATCCTAACCTCCTAACAAAAAACTCCAACTGGAGGAAGAACACTAAGATAAAGAAAAACACCCCAGAAATGTCAGAAACACCTGAAAAAGGAGTAAACACAATGAACCCTATTTCCTAAAAATTGTACCTGAATGTGGTACATACACACTTATAGTGATATGCCCTTTTGGTAGCACAGCATGTGTTAGCACAGAGGCTGATGTTCTGGAAGGAGGAGGGTGAGGAAGTTATGAATACCTGAGTTATCACTGGAAGAAACAAGATCACTATGGCAAGTCATTTTTTCTTCTAACCCCAGTAATACTCAGGTATTCATAACTTTCTGCAGACTACAAAGCAGTACCACTGGAGGTGGGCACAGAACACTTATTTTGGAAACAGACTTTGCAGAACTGCTGTGCAAACCTAGCTTCACTCCTGGACTGAATATCCAGGTTGAAGTGCTTTGTAAAGGTGTATACTGTTTTCCAAGAAGCTGCTTTACAGATATCAACCAATGAGACATCTCTGGCAGCTGCTAAAGTAGCAGCCGTCCCTCTGGTGGAGTGTGCCCTCAATCCTGTTGGGGCTCCCTACCAGCTTTGGTGTAGCAGAACTGGATACACTGGACAATCCAGCGAGATACAGACCTTTTGAGGTTAGATTATCTTTTCCCACATCCCCAAAGTCAGGAACAGCTGTTTTCTGTCCTGCCTGTGGTCCTTAGTGGCTGTCATGTAATAGCTGAGCAGTCTCTTGACATCCAGACTATGAAGTCTTCTTTCACCAGAAATGGAATGGTCAGTGAAAAAGACAGGTAGGGTAATGGATTGATTAAGGTGGAAATCGAAACCACCTTGCGGAGGAATTTTCTGTTTGTTCTCAGGACTACCTTATCTCTATGAAATTAGATATAGTCATGTTAGATGCAGAGAGCCTGAAGCTCACTGATTCTTCTTGCAGAAGTAATTGCCACTAGGAAGAATGTTTTCCATATGACATATTTCAGGTGAGCTGTAGACATGGGCTCAAAGGAGGACCCATGAGCTTAGCTATACACACATTGAGATCCCAAGCTGGCATCGGTTCCCTGTGAGGGGATGCAAATGGACCAACCCTTAAAGAACCTCCTAAAGATAGGTTCTGAGGCTGTTACCTTTGCTCCAGCAGAAATATAAGCAGACACTGCTGCAAGGTGAACTTTAGGGAGCTGGGCTGTAGTCCCAGAGAACGTAAGTGAGAAAGGTAGATCGAGAACAGCAGGAACCCCAGCCTGCAGTGGCACCAAGTCTTTAGCAGAACACCAGATTGAAAATCTTTTCCATTTGGAAGAGTATGTTTTCTTAGTGAAGGGTTTCCTGTAACCTCTCAGGATGTCTAGCTCTGTTTCAGAGAGGTGTAAATTAGCATATTCTAGTTCCTCAACAGCCAAACCTTGAGATTGCTGAACTTGATGTTCGGTATAGCAGGGTTCCCTAGTTGGAGGTCAACAGGTTGTGCCTCCAAGGGAGGTTTATTGGTTTGGCTACAGACATGGAGAGCAGTAGAGAGTACCATGGCTGCTGGGGCAATCCGGAGCTATCAAGATTAGAGATGCTGAGTGGCATCTGAGCTTGAGCAAGACCCTGAATACCAGGAGAAAAGGAGGGAAGGCATATAGGTGCCTCCTGACCAATCCAGAGTCAGAGCATCCAGAGGAATTGTACCCTGATCTGGTGGTCTACAGCAATACTATGGCAGGTGGTGGTTCTGGTGGGATGCCAACAAGTCTATCATCTCGGAGTGCCCCACCCTCCTGAAAATCACTTGCACCACTTGCCTGTGCAGGGTCCATTCGTGATGGGCCTGGTTGATTCGACTTAAAGCATCAGCCAAGGTGTTGTCCTTTCCTGGCAGATGGATTGCCTGCAGGGATACTCCCAAAGGAGTAAGCCAGGTCCAAATTTTCATGGCTTCTGTGCAGCGAAGGCCTGATCTGGTGGCTCCTTGCTTGTTTATGTAGTACATAGTGGTGGTGGTGGTGCTGCTGTCTGTTCTGACTTACACCACCTTCCCTTGTACCAGTGCTGAAAAAGCTTTTAGAGGCAGAAACACAGCTCTGAGTTCTAGCAAATTTATTTGTCAAGGGATTCTGCAGCTGACCAGGTGTCCTGGGTCATGCGATTCCCTAAATGGGCACCCTCAACTCAGGAGGGATGCATCTGTTGTGAGAACCACTGAGGGGGACTTCCTTGAAAAGGACCCTCTCTCTTAGGTTGGGTTCCTCCTTCCACCACTGGAGTGCTTGTAGCAAAGTCCTTGTTACTGGAATGGGCTTTGAAAGAGGGTCTTTTCTTTGGCTCCAATGAGCCCTGAAGTGGAACTGGATGTCTCTCATCTGGAACCTGTAACCCGACACTGTGGCTGCGGCTGCAGCCATATGGGCAAGTAACTGTAGAAACTGCCATGCAATTTTTGTTTGTGCAAGCTGAATGAGTTTGCGATCAGCTGGAGGTATCTGACCGTGTCCAGAGGCAAATAGGCACTGCCCTGCAGGGTACTGATCTCTGCCCCTGTGAACTGTAGGGTTTGTGCAGGAATGAGGACTGATTAGAACCCAGGGATTCCAGTGAGCCCTTGGATGATCTGTAGATACTGTCTGACCTGGTCTGGTGATTTGCCTACCACCAGCCAGTTATCTAGATACAGAATACTGTAATCCCTGCCTTCAAAGGTGTACCACTACTGCTGCCAGGCACTTAATGAACACCCTTGGGGCCGAGGAAAGGCCAAAGCGGGCTGAAAACTGGTAATGACCTGAAGGAGTGTGAACCTGAGATATTGTCTGTAGGACTCCCTTATGGGGATTGTCAGTGTCAGTGGTTCGGTAGGTAGCACACTCACCTCTGAGGCCTGGAGATCAGAGGGCTGTGGGTTCAGTTCCCACATCTGGCACTTAGGTTAATATCCCAGTACTGACATCGTGAGTGCAGCATGAGAGGGGTGCTGCACTTCTGAGGTGCTGTCTTTCAGATGAGACGTTAAACCGAGGTCCCATCTGCCTGGATTGATGGTAGTTCAGGTGGATGTTCAAGATACCATGGCACTTATCGGAAAGAGTAGGGTAATTTCCTGGTGCCCTGGCCAAATTTCCCTCATTCACTAAAAATACCACCAACAGCTTAATCTGGTTCAAGGTCAGTTGGCTTTCATCTGTATCCCTCCCCGGTCGTGCCTGAAAATAGGCAGGATTTGTCTAGTGCACTTACCCAGTCAACAAAAACTAAATAAAAAATAAAATGTGGAAATAGGCGCCTTTCAAGTCCAGAGATATCAACCAGTCTCCTTTTGGAGTGTTGGCAGAATCAATGCCAAAGTTACTATTTTGAACTTTTTTTTTAGATGCTTGTTTAAAGCTCTGAGATACAAGATAAGCCGCCACATCAGTGTCAGTGGCTCAGTAGGTAGCACACTCACTCTGAGGCTGGGAGATCAGAGGGCTGTGGGTTCAGTTCCCACATCTGGCACTTGGGTTAATATCCCAATACTGACAATGTAGTGCAGCATGAGAGGGTGCTGCACTTCTGAGGTGCCGTCTTTCAGATGAGACGTTAAACAGAGGTTCCATCTGCCTGGATTGGTGGTAGTTCAGGTGGATGTTAAAGATCCTATGGCACTTATCGAAAAGAGTAGGGAATTTTATTGAGAAAAGGTGGGCTTCATTACAAAAAACATTCACAAAATGACAAAGATAAACAGTAAACAAAAAGAAAAGGAAGGATACAAAAAATTAAGTCAAATTCCTAGACTCATAGTTAATCCAAAAATGAAGAAATTATGTCTATAACACCTAGAAAAATCAAACTTTTCAAGGTAATTACAGCATTCTAACATTCATTACAATTTCAAAATAGGGATCCATTTTTGGTGCAAAACTAGCAAACATCTAGCTTGCCATAAAAATAATGCATAAAATATAGTACAATATATATAGTTTCAGAGTGATATTTAGCACGTAAAACTGAATCGTCCCAAACATAATATCAGCATAAGACAGCTCAGTAAAAGAGGCTTTCCAGAGAACAGCAATAGTAGACCAAAATCAGAAGCAAATGCACAATCATGAAATAAATGAGCCTGAGATTCTATAATTGAAAGACAGGAATCCTAGGACAGTATCTATCACACAGCATTTTATATTTGTGATTCCCTTAACACTAAGTCTACCATAATTACCAAGCCAGACCATATCCACACATAAGGAGGGTGTCTAGGATTCAAAAGTTGCTTCAGAATCCAAGACTGACAAGCAGGCGGACAGGATGGAAAGTCAACAAGATCCAAAGCCTTCGTCTCCAAATGTGGGCATATATAGCCTTCCTATTTAGTGTACAAAAATCACCAGGCTTTAACCCCCAGACCATGGCAAGTTTCACACCTCCGCACCAAAGTTGGAAGGCCTGAAAGTTTAGCCACAGATCTCCTGTTGCCTTGTTCCCAGGGAGTGAGACAAGGCAGAAGCTAGAGCAAAGAAAGGGTGTCCAACCCTTATTACCTGGTTTTAAGGCACAACCCAAATTATAACTAAAAAATACTATAAAAAGGCTACCGGTGTACCTATCCCAATCCCACCCTCACTAGGAGGCCATAAGTGAAACTCGCTTGATGGATTCAACCTAGAACCCCAAAGACCCTGAAAGAAAACACTATATAATCTGATAAATAAAGACATGGGGACATAACAAAGGTACAAGAAAATGGGGACCATCAAGGTTTCAGTAAATAAACTCTTTTTTCTCCCAATCAGCTGCTGCGCCACCCAGCTAGAAGCCTATCAGCCCTCCCTAATGCCCCGGACCAGTTCAACAGTGATAAATCTCAGACCCAAACCAGAGACCGAGAATCTGAATGGGCTCAGAAGAGAGCCGACCCCAGCAAAGGTGCCGGACTCAGGAAGAGTAGGGAACCCAACGGGAGCCCAACACTCTTTAAAAAATTAATCCGGGATCCTGCCAGTAAGGAATACCGATGGAACACGCTAAGTACCGCCTGCTCATCTGAATGAGATGCCACAGTCAAAACCAAATCGGCCAGCGAGGCCAGTATTTTGATGGGAGGAGGCCAGAAGGCCCTTGTAACCCATGGATCCCAGGGCAATGAAGGATCGCCCTTATCAAAATATCAATACCAAAGGCATATAAGAGGGGACTCAAGGACATCCTGATGCACCCCTTTTACCAAGACAGGATGTCCCAACCAGCCATTAACATTAGGGAGGATCACAGCCTGAAAATAAAGAGCACGAATCAATCAATAAATTTGGAGGAAATCCAAATGCAGCTAAAACCGAAAACAAATATGTATGGGAAACTCTATCAAAGGCTTTCTCCTGGTCAATAGCCAACACCCAACCCTGAACACGATTCAGGTCCCAAGGGCAAATAGTTCACTTAATAAAATCAATTATCAGATTGGCACCTACCAGGGATGCCACACTGCCTGACAGGACTAAGAAGTCAGCTACTTTTAATAAGTCTAGCGAGCAAAAATTTTGCCACAAGTTTACTATCCATATTAAGTAAACTCAACGGTCTCCAATTATTGATGTCTGAAGCCTCCCTTCTTATGAATGAGGACCAAGATTGCCTCTTTCATGGACTTCAAAAGGAGGCTTCAGACAACATGTCATTAAACAAAAGAGTTAAAGCAGGAACCAAATCAGTGCAGAACGAGAATACAATCCTGCCGCGGAGGCCATCAGAGCCAGGAGCAGAATCTCGCTTTAAACCAACGATAGCCTGTAATACTTCCCCTCAGCAATAGGGAGCGGAGAGCATCTCACATTCTGCTGGAGACAGGGAGGGCAAAGATAATGAGTCAAAGAAAACTCATCAGCAGTGACGGGAGATTCAGTCCCAAACATGCTCAAACGAAATGTTCAACAACCTGGAGCAGGGCCTCCGGGAACTAACTAGATCTCCCGAGGGGATGCCAGGTTATAAATAACCTGAGGTCCACCCTATTCTGACATTCTTTAAAGGGTCGAAGCCCCCTTTAGTGAGTTTAGTCCCAAAAGCGGGCTTCTTATCCCAAGGATTTAGCCCTATCATACTGTAACGCCTTCATCTGATCCATGAAAACAGAAATCTGTGAACTATAATCATAATGATTTTCCTCAGATAGAGAAATCAAATTCTGCAATTGTTGATGTAAGGCCAGGTACTTCTTATATTGACAGGTGTGAGCCTCAGCGGCTTTCTGTTGGAAAATCTTCTTCCAACCAGCCTTAGTGTCCTCCCACCATTCTAAAATATCCTCATAAATGTCAGCAACAGACAATCGTGGCTGCCCAGTCACGCTCCACAATTTTTGAATTTTGGGATCATCCAGAATGGAGTCATTAAGTCTCCACTTGTTCTTTTTCACCGAGGAACATCAGACCAGGACAACACAACCTTTAAGGCTACATGGTCCAAGAATTCACTAACTAAAGTCCGACAGTCTCTAACAGTAAGCATATGAGAAAGAAAGACAAAATCAATCCTAGTTCGACAAGTACCCGAAAATAAGTAAATCCACCTCTGGGGTGACAAACCCTATAGGCGTCCTGGAGATTAGCTAGTCGACAAAACATTCTTCAAAGTCATAGAATCACTAAACAATTTGGTCGTCTGAAGTCCCTATCAGACTGATGGAGACCACAATTAAAATCCCAGCCCAAATGATCAGTCTAGAAGTATGTAAAATGGTTGAATAGATCGAAAAGAGCAGACCGCAAGGATTTAGTCTGAGGGCATATACCACAATTAACCAAAATCATTCAGTGTAAAAGGGAGGTCAAGCAGCAGTACCACCTGAAAAATATCCACCTATCGAGATACTTAAGGGCAGAATTAGAAAACAAAATACCAACCCCATCACACTTATCAACCCCAGAGGACCAAAAGAAGGCCCTGAGACCAACCATGAGAAGCTTGCTGAAGGTCATTATTAGTTTTAAACGGTATCCACTAAACAAGTGATGTCACAATGCATCTCTGTACAGAGACAGAACACCACCAAGTTTGTTTTTCCCTTAATGCTGTTAACATTAAAGGAGAGAATGGACAAGGAATCCATATCTAAGATTAGGAGATTTACCACGTTGACTCTGTCTCATCCGTTTAGCAATGGGATCAACTTCTCCACCCGTCCGTATCAGTATTAGACACAAGGAGAGGTATCTGATTCATCATCCCAGAATCCCTATCAGTAATATCAGGGCTAGAATCGCAAATTTATTACCAGAAGCCCAGGGTCTTACCTTTACCAGAAACAGTCAGTACCTTCATGGTCCTTTTTAGGAACAGTAAAGGAGTCCTGTTCCGGGACAAGGCAAAGCCACCGAGGGCATAACCAGAGGAGAAGCAGTGTCAGGGAAACCAAGGGAAGGCCCTCAGGCCACCAAGCAGGCTCCAGTAATACAGGTTACTCACCTGTAACAGGAGTTCTAGGAATGGTATATTTGTTCATCCACACTCATTGGCAGGTATCCTTGCCACTTTAAATCTTGCCGGAAGGTCTTCATAGCTTGCTCCTCCACCCACCGGGTGGTATAACTCTCGGCTCCGCCCCTGGCGCTAGATCTGGCCCGCTGGAAGCTCAGGTTGTGCATGAGCCGGGAGGAGGGTCAGTGTGGATGAACAACATATACCATTCCCAGAACTCCTGTTACAGGTGAGTAACCTGTATTTCTAGGGACATGGATATGTTGTTCATCCACACTCATTGGCAGACTCCAGCAGTTCTCCGGGAGGAGGGAGGCAAGACGCACACCCAATACTTACTTGGGAAAGAGAGATGGAGAACCGAGGCCCCAAACCAGCATCCCGCGTGACTCAAGGTCGATGTGGTAGTGGGTAATGAAGGTGTTTGCTGACTTCGGTAGCAGCCTGCAGATTTCCTGGATAGGGGGCGTCCCTGGAAGCAGCCACCGTTGCAACAGTATGAAGCCGGGTGAATGAGCTCTTATCCCTCTGGGAGCTCCATGCCCGCCAACTTATAACGAGATCTATGCAGGAGGTTGCACCCACCTGCTTATAAGTCCAGCTTGGCTGCAGGTCTGCAGATCTGCGGCTTCAGCGTGGGTGACAAACAGCTGGCGAACCTCTCCCGAATTTCAACCGTGCGCTCCTTATAATAAGCGGGCGCCCTTCTAGGTCAGAGTATGGAGCCTATATTCGCCTGAGGTGTGATTGGGGTAGAACACGGCAGAGTCAACACCTGGTTAAGGTGAAACTGGCACACCACCTTAGGAAGGAATTTCCGGTGGGGGCGCAGGACAACCTGTCCCTGTGGAAGACCAGGTAAGGAGACTCGATGAAAGCGCCTGTGAGCTCTCCCATCCTTCTGGCTGACGTGATAGCCACCAAGAAGGCGTGTCTTCCACGACAGGTGAGAGAGAGCACACCTGCATAGGTTCGAATGGCTTGCCCATGAGCTTTGCCAGTACCAGTAGATCCCACGGAGGTGGGGTTCCCAAGACTGAGGGGAATGTGATCACCTTTTAAGAAAGAGTTACGACTTTCTCCTTATACATCGACTGCTTCTGCCCGCCAGCCTTTCTGCAAGCAGAGATGGCTGCCAGGTGTGCACCCTTAGGGTCGCCTCCAAGCCTTGACTAGAAAGGGACCATAGATAGTCCAAGATGCTTGCCAAGGAACAGGAGAAGGTCCAAGCCCTTGTCCTGACACCAAATGGAAACCTTTTCCATTTGAAGGCATAGCATTTTCTGGTCGACTCCTCGGGATGCCTCAACTGTATTTGGAGGACCTCGCCGGAAAGATCCAAGGCCTGGAACTTTAGCCACCAGGAACCAGGGCCAGGTGGTGGGATTGAAGGTCCGGATGGAACACCTTCCCTGATTGACTGAGAGCAGGTCCGGGCGGTCTGGATGCTGCTGTGGGTCCTGGAGCTGAGACTGAGGAGATCTGGTACCAGAACTGGCAAGGCCAGTCTGGGGCTATCAGAGTCCTGGCCTTGTTCCTCCTCGCTTTAGAAGCACCTTGTGGATCAAGGGAAATGGGGAAAGGCATAAAAGAGGCCTGGGTCCACTGCCTCGAGAAGCATCCTGCTGCAGAGCCCCGCTGGAGGGGGCGGTATGGAACAGACTCCAGCTTCGTTCTCCTGAGGCAAACAGGTCCACCTGAGGTGTGCCCCAAAGGGAGGAGCCAGATGCTGTACTACCTCCCGCAGGAGAGACCACTCGGTGTGGATGCAGCCCCTCCGCCTCAGGGCATCGGCCAGGTGTTGGAGGCTCCTGCCACGTGAATGGCTAGGAGATCCGCCCAAACTGCGCGGTGACCAAATGCGGAGAGCTTCCTTGCATAGAAGCATGGGCGCGTCCGCCCTGGCGGTTTAAGATAGTATAGTCGTGGCATTGTCCGTCTGGTTTCGGACCACTTGACTCGGAGAGCGAGCAAAGGCGGTGAGAGTTAAGGGTTCACCGAGCTCCAGGTTGATGGGCATCGACTCCCGGGGACCGAGCGTGATCGTGTTCCCAGATGGGCACCCAACCCATCAGAGGCATCGGTCGATGGGGAGACCGTCAGCTCGGGCGGATTAGCGGATGCCTCCTGCAAATGATCTGAACGTCGACTACTGAGAGTGCTCCACATCCTCTTGTCGACGCTAGTTGGTCTAAAGGATCGCATATAGACCACTGGCTGGCCAGTCTCACTGAAGGGGACGTGATGTTCCAGCGGGCCCAACGGACCACGCTGGCGCAGGCCGCCATGAGACCCAGGAGGCGAGGGAAGTCCCGGTAGATGGAATTGCCCAACCAGAAATGATCGGGCAAAGGAGCAACCTCGCCCGTCCTGAGCCGCCTGGCTCCGGGAGAGTCGAGCTGGCGCTCGATGAATAGGAATCACCCTGTTGCTCGAGTTCGACTTGGCCTCGTTGATGGGGAGGCCCGGTTGAGGGCAGACCTGGAGGGCAGATCTCTGGACCCTCCGCCTCCTTCCTGGAGGGAGCTGCACAGTGATGGGTCAGGTAATTATACCTGACCCTCGGCGCCGCAGAGGGAATGCTGTCACCACGCTATGCATTTGGTGAAGACCCTGGAGTGGAGACAAGCCAAGGGCATGGCTGAACTGAAGGGGATCCTTCCTTTGGGCTAAGGTCTCTGGTGAGACGGCCGGATGGGGCGTGAAAAAAGGCTCTGCAGGTCAGAGAGCAGAACCACGCCCGCGTTGAGATGGTATTATCTGAGCCAGAGGACCATCCTGAAGGTTGAGACCTAGGAACTTGTTTAGGTCGTGTGGTCGAAATGGCGTAGCCCCGTCTGGAACCAGGAAGTACCTGGGCACAAACCCTGGGTCTGAAGGAGGTCCACCCTCTCTACTACCTCCTTCTGGAGGAGGAGAGCGCGGGTCGGCTCGACGAGCCGCCAGTGAGCTGGATCCTGCCCCGAGGGCGACGGCCTGAAGGGTGGTGCCTGCTCGATCCAGAGGCAGGCTCTTCCACTACCTCTAAGACCCACCTGTCCGTGGTCTTAGCGGACCAGGCGGAAGGAGTGCTGGGCTGTCCCCACGGACCCAGGGGTGGTAGGGGGAATGGGGCACCTCAGCCCGTCACTGGGCAGGCTTGGAGGGGCTCGGCAGGGGACCTCCTGGCCTTTCCTCCCTGCCTCCTGTTAGAGGAGGCGGCTTGGGTTTGGGATGTGAGGTCGAGCCTGCTGGCCCTGGTGCTGTTGGGCCGGGCGCCAGGGGCACAGAAGGGACTAAAGGGCTTAGGCTGTGGTTTATGGGCTCTCCTCTGGTCGGAAGAGACCAAGTCAAGGTAGATTGACTCTCGATCCTCTGCAGGACCTTCCACCTAGGGGAAGAGTTCAGTCCCAAAGGAACATCCACCAACTTGTGCTGGGTATCCGGTGAGGTGGATAATCCTCAGCCCGCCGACGCATAGCCACTGCGGCCGCCACCGATCTGGCACAGGTCCCTATATCAACGGTCTGAGCTGCTGTTTGGCCACTGCCCTGCCCTGATTCCGCACCTGTAACGTAGTCTGCGGATCGGCGGGAAGATGATGACCTCATCCAGGAGCCCAACCGGGCATAAGGAAAAATGTGCCATGAGGGGCGGCCGAACTGGCCTGGCGAAGGCCGAGGAAGAGGGCCTTTTCGGCCTTTCGACATAGTCCAATTCTCTGGACCTTGTCAGATAAGGTTTGTCCACATCCTTACAAGCAGCTGGCAAGGCTGAAACACTGTCGGTAACCAACCCTCAGCAGAGGGTGTTCAGCTCGGACAAGGAACGTGGGACCGGTGCTCCCTGGCCATCCTGGCCGAGGGCGCAGGGTGCAGAGGTGCTGCCAGCTCCAGTGCGGACCCACTGTGGCCTCGGCACGGAAGGCCTCCGTCGGAGAATCCCGGTCCAGGGTCTCCGTGAGGGGATACCTGGTCTGCTTGGAACGGTTTCAGCCCATCCCGTGGACTCAGATGAGCCACAGTCCTAGGAAGGACGACGGTTATCGCCCTTGACTGACCTCCTGAAGACTCCAAGTCCAGTTGCTGAGAAGGAGGACCATCTTCGGACTGGAAGAGTCCTCGAAGAGCTGCCTCTGGCCTGAGCCACCCTTCACCTGCAGTCGGTCGGGAGTGAGGGCACTGACAGCCGATGGGTGACCCTTAGCCGACCGAGAATCCTTGGTGGAGAGTGGTGGCTGTGGAGGCGGAGGTCGCACCGGAATCGGTGGAGCAGCTGGCTGGGCCGAACAACCGCCTGTGCTAGAGGCCTCGGATAAGTCGAGGGGTTGTGTCGGCCGCCCGGTGACAGCCACTAATGGCCGGGAAGGCGGCGGGGTCGGCTTACTCCCGGCCAGGAGAAGCTGTTGCAACATCCGCAGGTCTCGTGCGATCGCGTAATTTACGCCCGAAGCCTCCCTCATCCGAGGAGGAGGACGAGGACGCCGCAACGCCGCCATCATGATGCCGAGACCGAGACCGCTTATGACGGTGGGATCGGCTGGACACAAGAGGTCCAGACCGAGAGTCCCGGAATTTCCGAGGTCGGTGCGGGAGGTGTCGGCGGAACCGCACTCCCGCTCGGATGGTCCATCCGAGGGCTCGGAACCCGGAGGCACAGGCGAGCCACGGGATCCTCAACTCTCCCGGGGAACCGGGAGAGAGAATCTCGGCTGCTAAAGCGACAGCCCGTCCAATGGAGTCAGAGAAAATCTGACTTCATCGGTGAAGTCTCGGTCACAGCTGACCTGAGGGGGTACACGTGGGGCCAGTGGCGAAGCGAGGCGGTCGACCCAAGCAGCGGTCGGCGGCCGGGGAGAGGACCTTCCGCCCCAGGCGTCGACGGAGGGACTTACCCTGTCCCTTTTTTGGACCGAGAATAAGGCCCACGAGCGTGGGTCCTTCTCCTTCAGTGGAAGGGACAGACAAAGCTCCTTAAAAAAGCCGTGTAAGAAGAGCCCAGAAGGCCGGGATAAATGCGGCCGAGAAGGCTGACCAGCGCCGCCTCCTCTTGAGGCGACCATCGCTCGAGCTGATCCGCCCGAGCCGCGCCCGCGCGGACACCGCCAACCCGGGCCTCCTTGCCCAGGACTTCACGGAGGAAGCGCTTCTCGAGACTGACCCAGTTGCAATCAGACCTTACGGTCTTAGCCGGGCGTAAGCTTGAAAAAGATGAGCACAGTCATAAGCCTGCGGGTGATGCTCAAGGCCCTAACAGTAGACACCGCGTGGAGTGTGGATCCGTCCGAGACATCTTCTGCCACGGGCATCTCCGAAAATCCGGGAGTCGATTTGTCCATCGCAGCGAGGATAGAAGACTGAAGTCTTTTGCAAAATTTATTTTTTAAATCCATAAGCGGAGAAATAAGAACCAGTCTCAAGCGCCAGGCGTTAAGGAGGAAACCTGAGCTTCAGCGGTAAGGAAGATCTGTAGCGTCATGGAGCCGAGGTTATACCACCGGTGGGTGGGAGGAGCAAGCTTGAAGACCTTCCGGCAAGATTTAAAGCAACAAGGATACCTGCCAATGAGTGTGGATGAACAACATATCCATGTCCCTAGAAACAGAGAGTCATCCTGAGGGGCGAAGCAGGAGCCTTCCCAACTGCAGGCTCTATAACAGGATCAGCCGTGGCCAAAGAGGGAAGGGGAGGCATGAGACCAGAACAAGAACAACTCTCAGCAGACTTTTGTGCCAGCTGTTGTTGAGCAAAGTTAATGAGGCCCACATGGGAGGACAATCATCCGGTTATGTGAGGCCCAAGGACAACGACCATAAGCATGACCAGTGTTTTTCACAGAGTTACACTTAAAAGGTTCAAACAAGCACAGGAGGAATGGCCAAAATCCAAACAATGGCTGCATTTAAGTGTATCACAAGCAGAGCTAAAATGGGCCAGAGATCCACATTTAAAAACAAGACCTAGAGCTGCCCTGCATAAAAAAATCAACCCCTTATCTTTTCAAGGAAAAAAAAAAGAGCAAGTGAGCTGGACCAGAGTCTGGGAAAATAACAACTTGAACTTTCCTTCATCCCAAATCTGTTCACTATCTAAAGTTGAAGTGGGTTTATTCAAAACCTCACATCTCTGTCGGAGCCAAAATAAAATGTCCTCCACATTGACACCTTAGTTTTAAACATAATAGTAATAGTCTTAACAGTAGGTTTTGTTAAAGGAGAACATGAAAGGGGCCCAAAGGGAAACTTTAAATTTAGCATATGGACCAAAAGCGGTCAAATGAGAAACATGTTTGAAACTTAGCGTCAAAATTAAATTCCCTAAACTAATCAGGGCAAAATTTCAGATGAAAAGAAATGCATCGACCCTTTAAGCAAATTTTAGCAACATACAGCCTGCAGAAGTATCCAACCCTCATATATAAAAACCTGACTGCATTACTAGTCTAGGAGCAGGCTCACCTTTATGGGATTGGAACAAATCCGTTAGCTTAAAACCCATTGAGACACCAGGGTTTGGAACCCCTCCTGCCCAGCCTCAGGGTCCTGACCCAAACAGCCTGGTATAGCAGAAGTCGAGCCTCTCGGTTCCTCAGAAGCTGGAGAAACCAAGCTCGAGGAGGACACGAGAAGCAGAAGCATGCACCCCAACACCAGAAACAAAGCCTCAGTAACCACAACATCCCCAACACTGCAGTATCCTCCCCAACAGTTTTATCAACATACACAGAGTCCATAGTACAAGAAGCAGATAAATTACCCCGGGCAAGTTGGAGCTCAGAGGGACAGAAGACACAGCATCTACCAATGTACCAGCATTTTCAGCATCCGAATATAGGAAGGTACTTGCAGTCTGGAGACCAAGACTCACCACCTGATTGTTCCCAGCCAGCCTCCTGTAATGCACGATCAGGAGACAAAGAAGTGTCCACAGAGTAAGCTTCGCGGTTTTGAAGTGCTCAGCCCTTCAGCTCCAAAGCAGAAGGAACTCCAGGCAGTTTGCTCCATCCAGGTCTCTGGGCTCGGAGGAAAAGCGTCTGTCCAACAAAGGACACCTCGGAAGTCTGAAAAGGAGAGACATGGGCACCAGCAATAGGTTCTGAAGAAGATACAGTCAGCAAGGGCTTTAGGCACACAGCCACAGAATCCGTTGAACTGCCAGCCGAGAATCAAGAAACTGTCTGTAGGAAGTGCAAGGACGGCCGAATTCTATGAAACACACCTTTCCTCCGGTCGGCAGCCAAAGGTCGTCCGACTAGAAACAGAAGACACCAACTCAGAGGATCCGTCAGCATCCGAAAGACCAGCAAGTTTACAAGTCGAGTAAGGCCATTTGCCGTAGCAACTGAGCGTGCAGCAATCAACCCGATTTATCTGTAGGCAAAGGCGCGATAACACCAGCAAGAACAAGCCATAGCAAAGCATCATCAGAGGTAAGAATACTGAGGTTGACAACCTCAACTACATCCTAGCAGCAACAGCAGCCTCTGGATCAGACAATACAGGGAGGAGGCCAGCTCCCCTGTACTAGATGCATCCATCTCCTCCAGCATCCTAGGCAGACTGACCACAGCAACGCTAGTGGCCTAAGGGTCCCCTGCTGGCAGCAATGCAGCAGCAGAGTAGGGTGATTTTATTGCAATGAAACATAGGTACAAATCAGTCATATACAAAATTTCCATAACATTAAAAAAAACAACATAAACTATACATCCCAAATCATCAATAATAAAGAGACCCACAAAGGATCCTAAAATAACACTTTTATCCAAAAGTAAGACACATAACAGACAGAAAGGAGGAAATTAAAAGAAACACAAACATCAACCTTCTTTACATTTGATATGTAATCTTTTCCACCATTCCCTAACTTTATCCACAGTATACAATTGTGTATCTGTAATAAAAATGTTCCTCAATTCAGTTACTACATACAAATGAAACCCCTCTAAAGAAGTCCTTTTTGATATAGCACCCATTGACATCTTACTTGCCACAGGCAGTACCTTAAACATACAAGTAATACTCTCAAAGTCCCCTTCTCATACTTAGCTTAAATTAGGAGAAGTTTTCCAATCACTAATATATCATAATTTAAATAAGCCAACAATTTAAATCCCATTTTTTTGCCAAAAAGCACAATTTTAATGGAAAAGAGCACTGTAGAAAAAATGTTCCATGGTTTCCTCCTGATTTACACATTCATCATATGGACAATTCCGCTCTTCCTTAGCTTTATATTTAGCTGTTCCTCTAACATTTAACCTTCCATACATTATAAGCCATTGGACCTCCCACTTGTAGATCGGTGGCGAGGTTATTAAGCTGATCTAAAATGTTAGGAAATGATCCTGTAGAGCAATTTTTAAAGCTAGGTTTTAAGGGATATATGACTGTTACAATTTCGCTATATAATTTCAAAGACGAACTCTCTTTGATCAGGTTTTTGTAACCTGCTACTTATACAACTTGTGCATGGGTTTAAAATATTCGGTAAAGAAAAATGAGGGATAATTTAGGAGCACACTGCAGCCAAGCTGTTAAATAACGTCCCAACTGAGCTCTAAAAACTACTTTCCTGATTATCTAATGGTCCTAGACACTGCATCAAAGAAAGAAAAAAATAATGAAAACAAAACTACGGGTCCACCATACCTAAACCACCTTTATCTTTTCCAAGATAAGTAAAACACCTTTTACAGGATTTGGCCTATTACCCCATAATAATTGAAAACAAATGCTGTAAAGCCTTGTCTCAAATGGAGCAGGCAGGGGGTAAATGATAGCTAAGTACTGCAAACATGGTAAAATAAATTGTTTTAAAACCTGAATTCTCTTAAGTTTTGAAAATCGAAACTTCTTCCATCTGTTCACTTTTAGTGCCACTTTATCTAACACAGAAATCAATTACCTCCGGGAGGTTTTGGATCCAAAACCACCCTAAAATTTTAAGGAATCTGTAGAAACCTTTACAGTATTGTATTGTAAGGGGTCTGATAGTTCCTCCTATTAATAAACCTCTGGTTTTAGACAGATTAATTTTGCATTAGACAATGCGGCATATACTTGAAAGAGTTGAAAAATATTCCCATTTGTGCCACTTCAGAAAAAAAAGGCAAACATCATCTGCATATGCCTATATGGTTAAGCAAGAATTTGTTAAAGGGATATGCGCCCCTGTCCACATGGGAGTAATACTTACTACTGCTCTAATGAGGGGTCAAAGAAAAAATGTATAGGAGGGGGCCAAGGCAACCCTGTCTTACTCCACTTCCCATGACAAAACCGTTCCTAATTCTCCTCTAATTACTGGGTATACCAACGCAAACATACAGCCCTTTTATTAAATGGAGCAATCCTGGGTACCCCCAAAAATTTTAAAGTTGAAAACAAAAAGGGTGACTAACTCTATCAAAGGCCTTTTCAAGATCCAAAGATAGTAAACACCCTGACACTCCCGTGTCATTCAAATGTTCAATAACATCTCTAATAGTACACAGTACCGACTGAATTCTCCTATTGGAAGTCCACAATGCTGAGCTGGAGAAATCACTATACTAGCCAAATTTTTCAATCTATTATTAATCAAGGTTGCCAATATCTTATAATTGGAATTCAGCAAAGTGATTGGTCTCCAATTCAAAAATCCCTTTATCCCTGTCTTAAAATATATGTCTGTAAACCTGCTGAGAAAAAACCGGAATCAAGTCACCCTCTAAGAATTTATTAAAAACTAAAAGCCAAACCAGGAACTAACTCCGAACGGAAAGTTTTATAAAAAATTGGAAAGACCGTCCAACCCAGGTGAAACATCAGATTTTAAATTGTTTATTACCGTCTCAATCTCCAAAAGAAAAAAGGCCTTTGAATTCCATCCAGCACCCTTTGAATAAACCTATATCTGGGGGGCCCTAAAACTGATAGATCTGTTGCAAAGAAAGTGAATGTGTGGCTTGCAATTCCACTGAAAGTGCGATTATAACCTGACCTATGGAAACCACTGAGTCCACTCTACACCCTTGTGTACCAAAATTCTAAAGAAGAATGATCCTTGATTGATTTACATAACTCAAACGGATCACCAACTACCGATTTCCTCATGTGATTGGTTAGACAGCCTGCAAGGTTTTGCCCTGTCATATTGAAAACCCTCATTTGTAACTTAAGAGCCTCTATTTTACAGAAAAATCCTTTCTGGAAGAATCTGCCAATGTAAATAGGTTTTGTAATTTCAAATAGGCAAAAACTCCAAGTCCCTTCTCTGGGTCCATATTTTTTAAACCATAAAATGCAATCCTTTTTGTTTCTTGCCACCATGCTCCCATATCGGTTATACAAAAATGCCACCGATAATCTGGCTTTTAGAATTAATCTAATAGAAATTCAGAACCAGCTGATCTTGTAAAGTAGAAGTGTTTAGCTTCCATCTTGTCCTTGCTTCTCTAGTCCTGTAACCACTCCTATCTCTACCTGCAAAAGAACATGATCAGAAAACTCCACTGGTACTATAATTAAATGTTTTGCGGGATTGTTTTAGAAATAGAGAGATAATCTATTATGAACCCCTTTTCCCCTTAAAAAGGTGCCACCAAAACAAACAGAACCAAAGCGTTTCACAAGACACTAAATTTGCTGTTCTAACAATGTCTTTTAAACAGTTGGAATCACAATAGGTTTTTGGTTTGACCCCTCTTGTGTGCTCTAAACTGCAATTGAAATCTCACCCCAAAGTATGGGTAAGGGCGTAACTAAAAAGGCTGAATCCCTTTCAAACAAGCCACCCGAGCTGCGTTTGTTTGGGAGTTATAGATATTAATAAATCTAAAAGTGTTAGCTTCCCACTTCCCATCTATAATTAACACCTACCCAGAAATAAATCTATCAATTTATACAAAACCAAATTATATGCATTAAAGAGAATCCCAACCCGTCAGCCCTGTCCACCCAAATGACCAATATGATGGTCCCCATGGCCAATCCTTTTAAAGGAAACAATTTGATCTTTAGAAAACATCCAGGTTTCTTGTAGAAAACAAATTGCAATCTGAGAATCGTGCAGAAATTGAAACACAGCCCGTCTTTTTGTGTATTCAAAATACTATGTATATTTAAAGAGGCCCATAAAAACCCATTTAATTATTTTATAATAGACAACAACAAAAAAAAGTTTCTCTCATTTTTTCGCCTTTTTTTTTTTTTCTTTATAATCATCCTTAGGGGCGCCAATGCATCCTGTAATGACTTCTGGGAATCTGTATCCCAAGATCCATTTCAGAATCCCCAAAATAAAGCTGCATAGAAATTTTTAGTTTCCAAAGCTCCAGTTCAGGGCGGGATAGTTTTAAAATTTCTACCCGATCTTCTGGGAGGTAAAGGAAGATGGGGAGCCTTATCAGCTACTGAATCCACCTCTGGGTCCTTATAACATACTGGCTGCAAAGACCAGAAACCCCTGACCCCTCCTCGTCAATCGCAACTTTAGCTGAGGCCGGAGGCTTAGTATGGTTGTCTACCACAGTGTCTACAGTGCTCTGGGGCAAAAAGGGGCTTTAAAGTACCCCATCCCTTGCTGCCTTTCTTTAGCATCTTGGGCTTTTGAAATAATCAAATCTAGGTTACCACACCCAACCTTATTCTGTGTTGCCCATGGACAATCTCTAAAGGCATGGTTTAGTTCTTCACACAGATCACACCTGGTAGCATTATTATATAGCATTGTGACATGACCTACTTCACTAAAATTGTCACATCTTGGTTGGTGCATGTACTGGAAAGGTGAGTTCTGGAACTACATCTATAACAAGCCCTGGGCTGGCCACTATAAAACATAACCCCTGTCCTTCCCCAACAAAAAGAATTGGGATATGCTCCACACCCTGTGAGACTGCCTCAATTTCACCTTAAATTTCCAACCCCCGTCCAGAAATGCTCGGAATCCAAAATAGGGTCAGGGTCACTCTGAACCTCGCATTTCTGGGATAGCCAGTAGGTAATATCCTCAACATGCACCCCTCATTCCAAAACATCACCGTGACATGTTTAATCAATGGTTTCTTGAGAGGAATAACCACAAGGGGGTCCATAAAGTGAGAACTTTACCTGATTATACCGTTCCAAAATAATTCCGAGAGAGAAGCAAAGCTAATATCAAAATTATCCTCCCGAGATGTTAATAAAAGCAAAAACATCTCTCGGGAAAAGGACAAAGACTCTTTTATCAGGATTTTCCCACATAATACCCATCCGGTCTCTGTTAGCCCCCTTTATATCTTATCCGAACTGCATTACGTCTAGGTGCAGCTTCCTGTTTACTTTATGAAAATAATGCAGACATCAATGGTTTTACCACGAAGGATCTCCCCAGACTTAGCTCCTCAGCCCCCAGTTGTCTTTCAGTAAGTTCAGGCAATGTAGGTAAACAGTCATTAACCACGTCTTTCATTGTAGCATTCTGGTCTTCCCCTCAATATTCTTTACAGATCCTCACATACATGGTTTCCACATAGGAGAGTTTTTATTCAAGTCCAGAGAGGAATTCATACAGGATCAGGAGTCCACACCCCTGTACCTAATTTTTCCTTAGCCGCCTCAAGGCCCCCTGAGGGACCAATTTACTTCATGACTAACTAAATTAGCGGAGTAGCAGACAACCCTTCAGGAATCACCGGGCCACCTGCACTAACCTCGCTTTGTAGACTAGGGGCAATGTTACTTTTGACCCAGAATTTTATTTTTAGAGGTACTAAAACTAAACTCAGTCACCCCTGTTTGTACATTGACCGAGATTGATAAATAATAGGGTCCTCAAGATTCAAACCTCCATTCCCTCTCCTTGGGTTAAAAACAAACCAGTCTCTTTCTGCAGAGTGATTGTTGGAAAAAGCCACCTCGCTGTACAGTACTCACAACCTCTGCTCCATTTACAATACATCCGACAAATCCACTTTGGCGCCTCCTCCTTTGATCCCTTCTTAGACGATTCTTCACTCGATTTCTCCACCACTGCTTCCAGGACCGAAACCTTTAATCCAGCCACACCATCTCTGCTGAACTCATTCTCACTGGAAACCGGCTCCCTAGGCAGAGCGAAGCGTCAAGCATACCTCTGTTCAAAACCACTTCCGCATTCCCAATTACCAGCGATGCCTCAGAAGCCGGTTTTAAAGCACGAGTACCAGAGATATTTCCAAAACACCTTCGGAGCCTCCGCTGGAAAATCCAGCCTTCAGGAACTCCCGTTATTAGTTCTCGAGACTGGTAAAGCCTCAGTCAATGAAACGCATCATGAAAAAACTCTGTGTTTCCATCTCAGATCCTGTAAATTTTCCAACTCTGTGTCGCCACGCTGCACAAGCACTCGCCAGCAGCAGACACAACCTCCACCTCCAAACTCCCTGCGAAGTGGCCATCGTGCAACAAAGGCCAGCTCCCCTACTGGCCACAGGCGCTAGCAGAGTAGGGGAATTTCCCGTGTCCTGGCCAAATTTCCTCATTCATTAAAAATACCACTAGCAGCTTAATCAGGTTCAAATTCAGTTGCTTACATCTGTATCCCGGCTCGCCCCTGAAAAAGGGACTTCTAGGCCCAGTGGGCTTACCGGGTCAACAAAATGCAACAAACAAACAAACTCCCACTTTTCTTTGTGGTGAGACAGTACTTGGAATAGAAACCCCTTCCTCTCTAGGTGGGTTGGCACAGAGTTCCACTGCTCTTAGCTGTAGATTTTGAACCTTTGCCTCAGTAGTTTCTTTTCTGCTAGGGAGGATGAACTGAAAACCATAGTTCTTGACCCACCACCTCCAGGACCCACTTGTCTGTGGTGATGTTCAGCCAAGCCTGGAAGAAGATGGACAGTCTGCCTCCGACAGGGAGTGAGAAGGAAGCGCGCCTGTGCCTCAAGGGGTCTGTTTAGTTTGGCACTGAGGCTGGTCCTGTGACCCTCGCCTAGAACCACTCCTACCCTGCCCCTGAAGTACCCATTGTGGATACTGCTAGTACTGGGGTGTGGCCACTGGTTGAAAAAGGGCCTGGTGTGGAAGGACCTGCCTCGGCCTCCCTTCCAAAAGGCCTGGTGGATGATGAAGCCTTCTCTTTGGCAGAGTTGCTTTTATAAGTGACTTCATACTCATCCACCTTTTTCATATAGGCTACAGTAGATTCCCCAAATAGAAGATTCCCTTCTAAGGAAATCAAATGCCTTGGATTGAGTATCCTGGAGTGAGATTTGTGGCCCTGAACCAGTCAAATCTCCTCTGTGCTACCGTGTTGGCCATCCATCTGGCTGCAGTTTCATTAGTGTCAGCAGCCATCTTGAATTGATACTTAGCCGCTTCCAACCCAAACCCTAGCAGTTTTAGCTAGGTCATATGACAGAGGTAAGAGGGCCTTCTGAGCCATGGCCAAGACTGACTGCCACAGTGACTTTCTGGTACTGGGCAGCATAGGCCTGAAAATTTGTTTGATGTATGGCCAGAGAAGTTGACAGGTACCCCTTCTTGGCCATACAGTCAGTTTTCTAGAACTCGTCCGGAGAGGATGGGAGGACAGAGGACCCTAGGTTTTCATAGGCAGCTTGCTGCACAACCCCGATGGTCAGGATGGGGAAAAAAAAGGATGACCCTTCCCTGTCCATTTGGTACTTTTATCCATCCTTTTGTCAAGAGAGGGATGGAATTGGGAGTCTAAAGGTTTTAAAGCATCCTCCTTAAAAAACGTATTCACAGGGAGGAGGAGAGCTTTGGTGGGGTTAACCCCATCATCTTCATATACTCCACCTCCTCCTCCTCATCCTCAATCTGTTTTGCAGTGGTGATGTCCAGAGCATCAGTCATCTTATGAATAAAAAGAAATGAGAAGAGTAGTCCACAGACACCCTGGGGAGAACAAACTCCTGCTCAGGGACACCTCTGGTTCAATGGGTTCCCCTCATCCACCTCCATTCACCATAATCCTCTTCCTCTTGGAAGAAGATTTTCCTGCAGTGCCAGCCTGGGTACCCAGGGTCAGGGCAGGTGGCTGCTGAGGTGGAATAATTACTCTTGTAAGGCCTGAATAATTTTAAATGCCTGGGCAATTTCCTCAGGTGAAGGCATTGTAAGGCCAGACTCAGAAGTCCCCTGTTTAGAAGGCGGGGGTTCAGTGTGCTTGAGTTTCTTGGGTTTTTAGGGGAACCAGGAGTCAGCGTTCACTAGCCCTCTTTTGCCCTTGTCACCCGTCTCGGAGTAGAGGCCTTCGTCCAGGTCCAGCAATGCCTCAGGCACAGGTAGCTCCGTGTTGGGTCGGAATGGACCTGGACAGGGCTTTCTCCCTTCTCAGTGTCCCTGGGATCGGGGAGACTGGAGGAACCACCTCTACTGGTGGAGGTGGAGAAACCAGAAGACTCTCCAGTGTCAGCTGTGGTTCAGACATCAGCTAATCTAGCTCCTCAGCTGACAGGCCTGTTGCCGGGGCCTGGGCGGAGGAGGCCAGCACTGAGCAGCCATCGGAGGAGCCAACGGGCGCCTTACCAGCCTGGTCCTGCGCAGTGTCAGAGGGCCAGCGCCGACTTACCGGTCCCACTGTTGCCACTAGGCCTCTTGATCTTGACAGACTTAGTGGAAGTGGGTGCCTCATTTCCCTGGAGGCTCCCGTCAGGCCATAGTCTGAGCCTGATGGGAGGAGAGGCCGACAGCTGCTCTGTGGCCACAGAGGCAGCCCACGGATGAAGAGCTTCTTCCCCGGAGGATTATCTCCTGAGTGCGGCCATGCTACGGGCCCACGGCTGAAGGGGACTTCCTTCAGTCCCGATGCCCCTCCTTGTCCTTCTTCTTCTTCTTACAGTGGCCTTCTGGGAAGAAGAACTCCTGAGTTTCTTCAGCTCTTTCTCCATGGTAGCCTTTTTTGTTTTAGAAGGTGGGCTTCCAAAGACTGCTGACGGCGTTTTCGTGTGGCCTGGTTAAACCCCTGACAAATCTCACACTCCTCAGTCGTGTGGTCTGGGCTCAGACAGAAAAGGCAGAAGGAATGGCAGTCCTTGTGGGGAGCAGAGTCCCGCAGGAGTCACACTTATTTTTATGCAATTCGATGACGCTGGAGATGACATGCACAAACTATATACAAACACTCTTTCGAGAAAAAAGGAAAATATTTACGGTTAAATTCAAGAAATTTAAGCGAGAGATACTCATCCAAGATGGCATCGACAGAAGCAACATTCTCTCACGAGGTCAGGCGTGCACAGGTCGACAGCAGGAAAGAACTGGAGGGCGGGCATGGGGACTGCTCCTATACAGCGGCACGCTGGTCACGTGGACATCGGGGCAAACTGCTAGCTAAAGTTTTTCATGTGGTCCTAGCGCCTGGTGGCTTAGTCCTACTCTGTTTGTGCCCTACTGCAAGAGCCCTCTTGAAGTAAGACCTGGCAACCGCCAACTCTCTTGGCTAAGCAAATCACAATCAGCAAAACATGCTTTATGAGAAAGAATCCGATGGAAGTGACAGAAAAACAAGGTTCAAGAAAACTTCATACAGGGTGAGCAAAAGCATTACCATGAAGAAGCCATGATGGTCCTCACAGGAGCCCCAAAATGGCTGAACTATGCACTGAGAGCAGACACCCTAATCTTGCAGGGATTTCAACACAAGCTCTGTGTCCACGCCTGCCTGCAAGGAAAAAAGGGTGTCCTAATATTTAAGTAAATGTAGACCTGATGGTCCTAACACCCTGAATTCCAGCCCAATATACGCTGCAAAGAGGAACAAACACCTCCTAGACACTATCAGTGCCTTCATGGAGAACCCAGGACTGGAGTATACAACAGTCAAAGTCAGGTTGCCAGCTGTATTGCTTCTGGAATGGACAGCAGGACTGCAGCCCACCTGAGCAAGCTAGGTGAAGCAGGAGGTTGAATGGTACCTCGTGAGTCAAACTAGAATTGAGAGCCGTGACCTTCTTGACCACTTCAAGAAACAAACAAAAAAAAAAATTGTCCCGATCAGTTTGCAGTACCCAAGAAAATGACTGAAACGGCAGAAAAATCTACACTCTGTTGAAGTCCCACTGCTGGAACCGGGCATCCACCACCTCTGCCTACAGGCACTAACTCGGTTGAGGACTCTCAACTCCTGGAGAGTTCTCCATGCAGTGAACAGATCAATCCAGTACTCACCACACCTTCTGCAGACATACACCACCTCTAGTTCGAAAAACATTAATTTGTACTTACTTTCCAAGAGCTACATGTCAACCTGGCAATTTAGTTCCCCGGCTAGGTGAACTGCAGTCAGAGACAGTAGCTTGCTTCACACACACACACACACACACACACACACACACACACACACAAGAACTGAGATTGCTTCTGAGGCCACCTGGCACCTCTAGTGCCTCCTGGATTAGCTTATGATTCAATGGATAAGTGCTGTCCAGCCTCACCTTCGCTTCCCAGAACCAAGCTTGGTCTTGAAGAAACACCAAGGTAAGACACCTTGCCCTTATTCCCAAATATTGATTAGGATACTGTACTAAAAACTCTATACTCCCCCAATAGAATATCGTGTACAATCATCCGCCAGTCCAAAGGTTGGTCTCGATTGTCTAAATCCGGTGCCAATGGGCTTGGATGAGCAATCCCAAAGATTTTAGTCTCTGTAACCTCAAAAGAGATTGCAAAATGGCCAAGATAACTGCACTGGAAGCAACTGCAAGGATGTCCTGACAACAGCACTGCTGCCCAACTTGGGGGCCTCTCACCACTATCAGCATAAGGCCCTGCAGCAGTCTGAGAGCAGAAATGACTGAGATCTCAACCACTGAATCTCCCAGAGCCAGTTACCAGTCTGGAGCACCACTGCCCAAAGCTCCAAACTCTGCAACAGTGTCAAGGAGTTCTCCTTCCTGTTGGTTATCCAGCTGGGTGACTCCAGGACATCCATAGCTCTTGACACGATCCTTCTACAGCAACTATTCCAAAGCTCAGATGAGAAGATCATCCAGATAGGACATACACGATGCCCCTCCTGTCTCAGCTGTGCCAACAGCACAATCTGGACATTCATGAACACTCTTGGCGCAATTGCCAGACCAAAGGAAGAGCTTGGTACAGAAAGTGTCAACCCTGAATTGCAAATCTCAGGAATTTTGATGCAGACAGACAGATTGGGAAAAGGACATAGGTGTCCTTTAGACTGAAATCCTAAGCTGTACTGCCCGAAGGACAGACTTGAAGGTCTCCATTTGAACCTCATGTGTCTAAGAAACTTGTTTAACCAATTCAAGTCTAGAACCAGCTGGTACCCTTCCCCAGCTTCTTAGGGACTATGAAGTACATCGAGAACAATCCCAATCCTTCTTTGTTGATGGGAATTGGTGAGATTGCCTCTATCTGGATCAGGAAATCAAGAGTTTGACTTCCTACCTGATGCTTCACCTGGATCAGTGGGACTGAGAACTAAAGAAACAATCTCTCCGGGCTCAAAAAGAATTCTATGGCTAACTTAGAGCCAAAATTTCCAGAATCAGGCGCCGACATTAGCTGGGCCCATCGCTGGTAGAAATTCTGTGATTTCCTAGCAGGGGAAGGGAGGGAGGAGATGGCCCCGCATACCTTCATTGTGAAGGCCGCCTCTCCTTCCCAGCAGCGCCATTGCATCTATGAGCTGAGGCACCCGTTACTGTCGCCCTTAAACCCAGAGTATGTTCTTCTGTCTTCGATTGCAAAAGATGAAATCCACCCCTTGACTGGCAAACCCCCAACCTCTTCAGGACAGGCCGAGTTTCTGTTGCCGCTAGATACTGGCAAATTACATACTGACCTTAGTAAACTTCAGAACACAGTCCAGCTATGGGGCAAAGAGCAACTGGCAGAATAAACATACTGAACAGCTTTGATTTATGTGCCTGGTCTGTGACCCAGTGGCAAAGCCATACACTCCACATAGCCCACAATCTGGTATGTTGAATGATCTGGCATCTGCAGACCGCTCCATAGCCGCGCCTAAAAAAGCATTAGCCACTGATATGACCTGCAAAATATCCACCCCTCTGACTCCGTGGACAAACCTACCTGAGGCATTATCCCGGAGTTTAATATCCTCGAGGTAAACCTACGTCATGCATAAGTAAATGCCATTCATGTGCACACCATCTGCACAATGAGACTACTTTCTTGTTGTGAGTGGCTGACAGAATCATCTAACCTTCTAAAGGTATGGCGATGCACTTTGTGGCATTCATTACACATGGTCTTTGTCACTTTTTCTTGTTCTCATCTTTCTCCTAAATAGACAGCATCAGACCCTAGGCCAGGGTAGCTGCTTGCACATAGGTGCCCCAGCCCATTTTGTTGAATACTCTGATCACAATGACAGAAAAGTAGTTACATAAGAACTTACCCTAACAGCGGATCTTCAAGAAAGGCTCTTGCAGCAGGTAATAACCATTAGGACTAGAGCCGTGAGGGCACTTCGACCACACAGAAAATTTAGCGAGCAGTAGTGCCTGAGTGGGGACCACCCACCTGGTGTCATATGATGGACGCCAGAGTGACACTAGAGGTGGGTGGTCCCTATGTCCTAGTTCTCCTACCGTAGACCTAAGAAGGTGCGACAGGAGAAAGGTGGGCTCCTGGAATCAAAGAAAGGCTAGAAAGAAGTAGCTGCAGAAGCAGGGGAAGGTGGGAGAAAAGCGTATCTACTGCAAGAGTCTCTCTAGAGATCTACTGTTACAGGAAGTTCTTACATAACTGTACTATCTTACTTCAAGAGGGCTCTTGCAGTAGGTAATAACCATTAGGCTGAGTCCCAAGCAGTGTAATTCAGACATAGGCTGAAGCACTGTAGGCAGGAAAGATCTGCAGTAGGTACCAGATTAAGACAGGAGGCCCTGAAGGACAGCTAGTCCAAAGCTGCCCTGTGCCTAGAGGCAATGTCCAGACTGTAATGTTTAGTAAAGGTGTAGACAGAGCTCCAAGTGGCTGACGACAAACGCCCACGGCAGAAACATTCCTGAAACAAGCAGTAGATGCAGCCATGCCTCTGGTTGAATGCCCTTGACTTCCAGGAAGGGATTGTTATACTTGATTACAAAACAAATGTAGTTTACAACCACTTGGATAAGCACTGTTTGGAAACTGCCTTGCCCTCTCTTTTGGGCACAAAAACCAAAAGCTGATCCGTTTTATGGACCGACTTCATCTAGTTTGTATATAACGCATAATATCGCAAGGTTCTGTGCAAACTGAGGGTAGAATGGCCTCCGCTGATTAGAATGCTCAGGGTAATACACTGGTAAGTGTATAGTCTGATTCAAAGTAAATTCAGACACCACCTTAGGTAGAAACTTAGGATTTGTCGGCAGAGCCACCCAATCTCTGTGGAAGATCAAATAATTTCCTTATACATCAGAGCCTGAAGCTCGAAATCCTTCAAGCTGAAGTAATGGCAACTAAAAGACAGCACTTTCCAGGAAAGGTAGCAGGTTGCAACTCTCAGCTGGTTCAAAAGGAGGCAAAGTGAGTTTCAAGGATGAAGTTCCAATCCCACAGAGGAACGTGGTTCCTGACCAGGGGTTCAGATGGAGAATTCTTCAAAAGGTTTTGAAACCTTCAACTGCACCAAAGTTTTGCCATCCACTGGAGTCTGGTACACAGAAATGACAGACAAGTGGACCTTCAGTGAAGAATAGCTAAGGCCAAAGTCCGAGATGCAGCAGGTATTTCATGACCTGTTTGACAGGGAAAGAGCAGTCCCATCCATTGTTGGTTGCCCAAATGGAGAAACTCTTCCATTTCATAGCATATGTGGTTCTTGTGGATGGCTTTGGGCCTCCACAAGGACTTGAGCACTCTGGAAGAGACCCCAAAGCATGCACCAGCTACATCAGCAGGTGCCACACGTGAAGGGACTTGAGGCCCACGTGGACAAGCTTGCCCTGGTCCTGAGTCAGCAGATTCTGGCAGTGGGCCAGGGAACCAGAGGTTCTACTCCAACTGCTGAAGCAGAGGAAACCACACTTGGCAAGGTCAATAAGGGGCTAAGAGGATCATGCAGGCTAATTTCTGCTGTAGTTTCAGAAGCACCCTCTGCAACAGTGGAAAGGAGGGATGGTGTACAAGAACCTCCCTGTCCAGCAGAGAGACAGCATGTCTTGCCAAAAACACCACGCCTCGGAATGAACAAGCAAAAACTGGGTAGTTTTGGGTTGGATGGGGAAGGCGAACAGATTGCGATCTGGGCAACCCATCGATCGAAAATGTTTTCGACTACTGACTGCCTCAGTTACCACTCTGTGCCCTTGCCTGAGTGTGACAGAGGGTGTCCATCAGACATTTGAACACCTGGGACATGCACTGCATGAGTTGCAGGTTGTGCTATATCGTCCAATGCCACACGCGCATCGCTTCCCTGCAAAGTGGATATGACCACGTGCCTCCCTGTTTGCTCAGGTACCAGACCGCGCATGTTGTCCGTCTGTACCAGTAGGGGCCCAGGGAGGGAGAGTAGGTGCTGAAAAGCCTGAAGGCGAGTATTACAGCCCACATCTCTTGCACATTGATGTGCAGAGATGGCGCCTGCTGAGACCAGGATCTCTGTGTCCTGTGGTCACCCAGATGGTGCCCCAGCCCTGACCAGAAGCATCCCTTGTCAGGGTCTGAGTCAGTGGGAGGTACCAGATCACACACATGTTGTCCGTCTGCACCAGCAGGGCCCGGGAGGAGTAGATGCTGAAAAGCCTGAAGGGCATATAGTACAGCCCACATCTCTTGCACATTGATGTGCAGAGATAGCACCTGCTGAGACCAGGATCTCTGTGTCCTGTGGTCGCAGATGGGCACCCCAGCCCTGACCGGAAGCATCCGTTGTCAGGGTCTGAGTCGGTGGGAGCATCTGAAAAGGAACTCCTCTGGACAGATCCTGCCACTGCAGGAGATCCCAACACATGGGGCTGGACACCAGAATCCTGTGATCCAGGTCATCTGGTTCCTGATCCCACTGGATCCAAAGGGTCCAATGCGTAATCCACATATGGAGCCTGGCTAGGGAACAGTGGAATAGCCACTGCCATCGGGCCCAGAAGGCCAAGACCAAATGGGCCATGGTCCACTGACTGGTTGCCACTTGGATAGCCTGCTGACACAAGGTTTCTGCCTGGTCCAAAGGGAGAAAAGCTTGTCCCTGAGCAGTAGCCAACATCACCCCAATAAACTAGTGGCATTGTGAGAAGGAACATGGTGGGATTTGAGTAATTCACGTGATCCTCATTGTCTGAACAGATTCAGGGTAGTAGTCAGGAAGGCCACCAGGCTGTCCCTTGATGGTGCTGACAGGAGCCAGTCATCGAGGCACGGAACACATATTATCTGGTGGCGACAGCGCTGCCACCACCGCTATGCACTTGGTAAACACTCTGGGTGCCGAGAAGAGGCCAAAGGGGGTGATTTGAACTGGAAATGCCCCTGGAAGATAAAGCACAGGAAGCACGGCGTCAGAGGGAAAAACTGGATATGCAGGTATGCATCCTGCATATCCAGAGCACAAAGTCAATAACTTGGTGCACAAGAGGCAGCAGACCCGGCAGAGTCAGCATGGGAAACCTCTTATACTCTACGACAAGTTTAGCATGCCGAGGTCCAGGATCAGACAGAGGTCCCCTGTCCTTCTGGGGCCAGGAAGAATTGGGAGTATATACCTTTCCTTCCTGGATCCAAGGAACTGTCTCTACAGCTGATTTTGTCAGAAGAGCCTGGATCGCTTCACTTATGAGAGGGACTGTGGCCTACTGGTAGTGAGAGAGACCTGGAGGATTTCTTGGGAGGTCTTTCAGTGAATTCGATGGTGTGGCCTTCAGCGATGAGTTGAAGGACCCACATGTCTGAGGTGATGCGCCTCCCACCCAGCAAGGTGGTTGGCGAATCTGCTCCCTACTGGTTCCTCTGGAACTGATGGCGGAGGCTGGGGCCCTACTACAAGTCAGGAGGTGGGGGGTAGGGAGCCGCCTGCAGCCCTTTGAACTTGGCTGGAGGGTGGCTTCCACCAACAGGGCCTGATGTTTGTTCTGACGCCGGGCTGGCTGTTGTCTATTCTGGCACTGTTGCTGGAGACAAAATGGCTGTTTTGGCTTGGCATTAGAGCGATACATAGACTGGACAGAGCACAGTACCTTGCCACTATCTTAGAGCGCAGTAATTATGTCCTTGACTTTGCCTCCAAAAGGGCTGGTCCTCTGAAAGGAGCATCCGGGATGGCCGACTGGGCGTCTTGGGCCAATCCAGATACCCGCAGCCAGGAGTACTGGCGCATGCTAACAGCCATGGTGGTACTGCAGGCAGAGGCATGTATCGCATCATATGTTGCTCTAAGGAATGGTGACAGGAGATTTCCACTGTTCCGACAGTCTGGGAAATTTTGGTTTTGGCCTCGAATCGGCAAAGCCTCAAATTCTGACTTCAACTGTCCCAGGATAGATTTCTGGTATATAGACATGTGTACCAGGTAGTTCAAAACTCTTGAGGTCAAGAGGAGAGGAGGAGGAGGAGTAAACCTTGCATCCAAACTGATCTATCTGCCGTGACTCCTTGTCTGGAGGAGAGTTGCTCTTGTGTTTAGATTTATTGTATGGACATGGGCCACATTAATGACCACTGAGTCAGCTTCAGGGTGAGAACTAAGGTGGTCCTTACCTCGGGGCTCGATAATCAATCGGCCTTCTTGGCGACTCATGCCACCGGCAAAGGGTGTTGCCAGACTGTGGAGGCCAGGTCCTCATGTAGTCCAATCCACAGAGGAACGAGCAGAGGGACAGTTCTGTATATCCAGGTGTTCCGCCAACTTCATGCTGGGGATTCTGATCCTTCATTTTCCATCCGTTTGCCTCCTGTATCTGATGGAGAATCTCTGTAAAAGAGGGGTCTTCTGTAGGGGATTTGGGAGAGTCTTTGGATTTGGATCTTCTGGAGAGGGGGATGAAATCCCAAGGCAGAGGAGTCAGTGGAGTCTGAGTCGTGGAAGTGGGAGCTCCTGCAGAGAAACTGCAAGGCCCCTGCCGATACTGCCACTGTGGTAGGACGCAAGGTCTGTCCCGAGGTAGGGGGCGACTTTACTGGGGAAAAGGATTTCGAGTAGGGTCTGGGCGCCCAGCATGGAAGCCAGTCCAGTTCGAGACCAACTCATGCCTTCATTACTGACCACCAAGACTATAATGCTTCCCTGATGCTGAGATGGTGGAGGTGTTTGATGAATAGGAGGAGGGCCGATGGGTGGGTGTGGAAGATGGCTTGGTCAGGTAATGGTAGCCCGGTGTCAGATAACCTGTGTGATACCTCTGGCAGATACCCTGAAGAGTAGTGAGACACAGGAGCCTGGCATCAAAATGCCCTGTGAAAGACCAGACAGTGGAGCCGAGAGACCTGTTAGAGGCCCTAATGGATAACCCAGCGTAGTTCCGATAGAGGGCGAGGTCCTTCGGGGCCCTGACAGCGGTAGCCAGGAGTAGGCCCTGCAATCGACGGAAGATTAGAAGGGCCTGGTAATGTCAGGTCTGGCACTCAGAACGTCCGAAATAGGTTCTGGTATTGGCCAAGAGGGGCTGAAGGTCCCACCAGAGTCTGGGGCAGGAAGGCTGCCCACACGGGGTGGGGGCGCCTGTGGTGCAGTGGACACCGGCTCCCGAGGGAGGTCCGGCATTGGGCTGCCCTGCTCCCCCACCAGGGCGTGTCGGGCGGATGCTCCTCCACTCCAGCTCCGGAATGTACAGGAGAGTAAGAAGTCACCACCAGGGAGGTGGCAATGAGGATCCCAAGAGGAGAACCCTCTGGGGAGGGCTGCGCCAGAGCAGCAGAGTACATTGATCCAGAGGATCGGTGTCAGGCCAGTTATCAGGGCTCGACAGAAGTGCAATGGCTGGGTGGGCGCCAGAGAAGCTGGAGTGCGACTTATCAGTCGAGGCCAGGCGTCGTCAGAGGGGCTGACGACCGACTTATCAGCAGCGATACCAGACTTAGGCCCCAGGGTTTTGAGGGGCCTAAAGGTGGTGGAGCCTCCAATGGATGAGACATGACCACCTGTACTGTGACCAGCTCTGGTGGGGAACCAAGGGCTGCTCCCTGCAAGAAGGGGCAAGCCTGGTCAGAGGAGTGGTACCCACACCAGCGGGGCCACCGTCGCCTGATCACGGTCCCGTGATTCTCCTTGTCCTTCCTCTTATGGGAGTCCAAAGACACCCTCAGAGAAGAGTAATCCCCACAGCTCTGCAGCTTCTTCTCCATGGAAGCCACCCTTAGTTTAAGAACGTAAGCTTCAGGGCCTGTTGGTGGAGTTTCTGTGTGGCCTGGTTGAAATTCCTCCAGGCCTCACAGTCCTCAGTCTTGTGCTCTGGTCCCAGGCAGAAGAGGCAAAGGGAATGGCCACCCTTGTGTGGAGAGCTGAGTGACACAGGAATCAAGAGACTCGAAGGCTTCAGAGAAGACATGCTCAAAAAAGTAATACTTTTCAAAGATTTATAGAAAGAAATAAAAGCGATGAAATACTCATTCAAAATGGCAGCGTTTTCCACAAGGTCCGTGTGCTAGGTCGACGCGGGAAAGAACTGGAGGTCAGGTGAGAGGACGCCCACTATATAGTGTCACGCTAATATCTGTGACGTGACGCTGGTAAGGCGCACTGACATGCCTGGACAGCTCTAGTACTAATGGTTATTACCTAATGCAAGAGCCCTCTCAAAGTAAGATCTGGGAAAACACTTCAGGCTGAGGTCGATGCTAACAAGATGGGGTTCATGTCTAAACCGTCTATATACTAAACCTCTTTCAACTGCAGTATCCTACAAGCCTCCATTATGAAACAGGACAATGACTTGCATAAAAGGGGGATTAGAATCTTTTCTTTGGGTTCCGGTCCGTCCCTCAAAGGGATGCTCTTCCTCATCCGACAGATCCAGTTCCACTGGGTCAGGATTCTCCCTAGACTCCTGCATCCTCCTCTTGACAGTCTCTGATGTCAAGTTTGGGGATGGCCTGTAAATCTGGGTGAGCAGCGTTACTGTACTGTGGCACACCTGTACCTGCCTGTATGCCACCCCACCCCCAACCTGACAGACCCACTTCAGGTTCAGGTGTTTATGCAGGGACTACCTGTGGGTCATCAACATGAAGCATCTCCTTCAAGATCAGCAATATGAGTTTGTGTAACTCAGCCTTTCCACTGCCAGGCAGCACCACAGGTGCACCCCAGTGATTCAGTTAAGGGACCTGCAACAGACATGTTAGATTACATCACACAGTAAGGACAATTGTACCCCATGGGAGAGGGCCTATTAGTCTTATGGCAGGTCTTACACCTCTAAAAAAAAAAAAAAGACTGGTCTATAAGCCACGGTGCCACTTGCTAAAGCTTTTAAATCATGCACAGTACCTTAAAACTCCCATGCACTGCAATGTACTCTCATCTTAATAATTCTAACTCTTCTTAGACAGTAGTCCTGGACCTCTGGTGTCAAGCCTGGAAGACTTTAACTGAGTAGCAGGTCTGCTGAGTCTCCAGGTTCACAACTGGGTACTTCAATCCTCTAGGCTACACTACCCCTCATGTTCTGGGAAGTCCCTCCCAACTGAAGGAACCACTACATGAACAGCCATCTATAGCTGAGCAAAAAGTGTCTACAAGCGCCAGACCTAGAAGGACCAAAAACATATCCTCCCAAGGCCCGCAGCCTGCACTACTAGTAAGAGCAGGTGGCCACTGGAGAAGAGACACCTTCTCCTGAAGGTTAAGCACCCTACGCCACAGCTAAGGGGTCAGTCACTTATGCATGCACGCTGACATCATAAAATGTGAGTAACAGCACTGCTAAGTGTGAACTCAGCACTCGCATGAAGCCCCTGCTCCAAATGGAGATCCAATACATGAAGCACTGTATGAGGTGGGAACCCCAGCAATAAAAGGCACTATAACAGGCGGAGGCTGGTTGGATGCCAACAGCTGCTACTGGAGTACGACAAATCATGCTACCACCTGGTCAGCATAACAAGGCGGCATTGTGGGGGGGTATCCAGGATACAAAAGACATAAAATAACAGAAATGTGTCCTCAACATAAATGCCCACAGTCAGAAATCTGACTGTATCACTATACAGGATGTAGCACACTTAGAACAAATTAAAAAATGGAAACAGAAAATCATAGAAGCTGGATAGCAGAAAAGAAAAAATTACTCACCTTAGTAATTGTGTTTCTTATAATGGAGTCTTGCTGTATTCTGACTATCTGCAGTTAGCTCCAGCCTTTAAACTGCCCTGGAGAACAAAGGTTAACTTTCTATGCAGTGCATAGAATGCTGAGCTTCGATTGAGGTCTCTGTCTGCAGCCCTTTGAAACCCAACCATCAGATTCCTACAAGCAACACTACTAACTACCCTATGTGGAAATTGTAACATTTTTACTAGCAATGGCAACAAGAGTTTTGGATTCCAAGGAAGACTCACGCCAGGAAACTCAAAACCAAAACCAATCCAAAAAGGATAGCAATATAACAAAAACACCAAACGGACAGGGGAAGTGCAAGAAGCACCTCTGGGGTGCGACACTGCATCTGCCCACCCACTTCCCAAAACCAGGTTCTGAGAGGGAGGAGCGAGGTCAGAATACAGCAAGATTCCATTAGAAGAAACACAATTACTGAGGTGAGTAATTTTTTTCAAACAACATGAAGTCTTGCTGTATTCTGACTATCTGAACTACCAAGCAGTACCTCCATGGAGAAGGAAAACCACTTTGGGAATAGGCTCTGAAGTACTGCTGTGTTAAACCGAGCATCACTCCTAGCCTGGATATCCAGAGAGTAATGCTTGTAAAGGTATGGACTTTTTCAGGTGGCTGCTTGACAAATTTCTAAGAGAGGATATCCCGGCAGCAGCCAGGAAGCAGCTGTACCTCCTGTGGAGTGAGTCCTCAGGCCTGAGGGTGGAATCTTTCCCAGTTTCTCATAGCAGAATTGTATACAAGACACAATCCACCTGGCAATAGTTCTCTTGGTGGCAGGTTTGCCCTTCCCACTTCTCCATAAGTGAGGAACAGCTGGAGGGACTCAAACCTGTGACCCTTGGTACGCTCTATGTAGTAGCTAAGAGCTCTTTTAACATCTAAACTGTGTAGCCTCTCTCCTGAGGAAGAATGATCAGTGAAGAAGACAGGAAGAGACACAGACTGATTCAAGTGGAAGTCTGAAACCACTTTGGGCAAGAACCTTCTATTGGTTCTAAGGACTACTTTATCCTATGAAAGGATATAAAATCCGGTTCCACTGACAGGGCTTGCAATTCACTGATACGTCTGGCAGAGGTAATGGCTACCAAAAACACAGTTTTCCAAGTCAAATACTTTAGGTCTGCTGAGGACATAGGCTCAAAAGGAGGTTGCATAAGTTGAGCAATGCAAACATTTAAGTCCCAGGTTGGGGCAGGATCCTCTAAAGGGGGATTGGTATGAAGCAATCCCTTGAAAATTTACAAAACACAGGATGAGACGATAGTGAGGAAGACTTTCCCACTGACAGAAAAGCAGAAAGAGCTGACAAGTGTACCTTGAGAGTAGCTGGTCTGAGGCTCAGGCCATTCAGATGGACCATATAACCCAGAACAGTAGACAATTCAACAGTGTCTGGAGGATATGCTTCTTGGAACACCAAATGCTGAATCTCTTCCATTTGGAGTTATAGGTCTTTCTGGTGGCGGGCTTTCAGAGGCTTTGAGAATATCCAGGACCCCGAGACAGATGCAAATCTGCATACTCTAACTCTTCAAGAGCCATGCCTTGAGGTTGAGAGACCAAGATTGCGGTACCAGATCTTCCACTGAGAGGAGGTTAACAGGTTGTAATTTCTGGGAAGGGACAGGGAAGATGGACTGCCAGACAGCAACAGGCTGTCTGGCCCAGTCTGGAGCAATCAGAATCACTTTGCAAGGTTGTGACCTTATCTTGACTAGAACTCTGAACAGCAGAGGAAAAGGAGGGAAGGCATACAGAAATTTCTCTTCCCAGTTCAGAATCAGAGTATCCAGAGGGACTGAGCCCAAGACTGGGGTCTGCAACAAAAGAGAGGAAGTTGGTGATTGTCTGGGGCTGCAAAGAGATCTATCTCTAGAGTGCCCCATCTTGAAAAAATCACTTCAACACCAGAGGGTCCAGGGACCATTCGTGATGCCCTGGGAGATCCTGCTCAGTGCATCTACTAGCACATTGTCCTTCCTTGGGAGGTGGACTGCTATCAGAGAGGTATGCAGGGAATAAGCCAGGGACCACAATTTCATGGCTTCCGTGCACAAGGCACGTGGACCGAGTGCCTCCTGCTTGTTGATGTACCACATGGTGGTGGTATTGTCTGTTCTGACCTGAACCACCTTGTTCTGCACTGACTGAGAGAAAGCTTGCAGGGCCAGAAAAAACACCCGAGTTCCAGGAGATTGATATGGAGAAGGGGTTCCTGAGGGGACCACAGTCCCTGGGCAGCAAGGGCCCCCAGAAGGGCTCCCCAGCCCAGAAGGGAAGCATCTGTGGTAAGGACCACCAATGAGACTGAGTGACAAATGGGACTCTTGCCTTAAATTGCCCTGATCCTGCCACCATTGAAGAGCTTGGATCAGAGTCCAAGTCACTGGAATCAGTTTGGTAAGGGATCTTTCCTTTGGAACCAAAAGGCCCTCAGATGGAACTGAATGTCCTCATCTGGAACCTTGCCCCTGGACCACTGCTGTAGAAGCTGCCACTCGGCCCAAGAGCTGAAGGAAATACCTTGCTGGTCGGGATACCTGAAGGCTGAAGGAAGAAGCCAGTTCTATGAGAATTCTCCTCTTCCAGGGGCAGAAAGGCTCTTGCTTTGACAGTATCCAGCTCTGCCCCTATGAAGGTAAGAAGCTGCACTGGTTCGAGTACTGACTTGGGAGGTTAAGAAATCATCCTAGAGAAGTGACCACTTTCTGGGTCACTTGCAAATCTGACTTGACTTGGTCTGAAGACTGACCTACTATGAGCCAGTCGTCCAGATATGGAAAATGGAAATCTTTGCCTTCTTGAAAAGGCAACAACTACTGCCAGGCACTTTGTGAAAACCCTTGGGGCTGATGTTAGACCAAAGGGCATTGCTTTGAACTGATAATGGCCTGAGGGCAACTTGAACCTGAGGTACTTTCTGTGGGATCACCTGATGGGAATGTGAAAGTAGGCATCTTTGAGGTCCAGGGAGGCTAGCCAGTCCCTGGCCTTAGAGAGGGAAGAATTATTCCCAGAGTCACCATCTTGAACTTTGGTCTTAAAAGATGTTTGTTCAGGTATCTTAGATCTAGGAAGGGTCGCCACTCCCTGTCTTTTGGGGGTAAGGAAGTACCTGGAGTACAGACCTTTGCCCCAGTGTAGGGTAGGAACTCTCTCTATGGCCCTTAAGGCCAGAAGAGGAAACCTCTGCCTCTAGGGCAAGGGTTTCGGAGAGACCTGCAGGTGGAAAAGATCTGGGTCTCATCTTCGGAAATATTTTGAAGCTGAGAACAGTTCCTGGCTTTACTTCCAGGACCACCTGTCTGAGGTAACAGACATCCAGTCCTGGACATTCAAATATGACCACCCCTACAGGAATAGGAGAGTCGACCCAGGTAGACCCATCAGGGTGTCTGCATGGCAGGAGCCTTAGGCTGAGGAGTGATGCAGCCCTGCTCATCCTCTTCTGCCTCTCCCTCTGAAGAACCCCTGTGAAAGGGAGAAGAGGCCTGTGCTTGGTAAAAAGGCCTATGAAAAGGCCTGCCCCTGCCCCAGATTGCTGCCTTTGAGGAGTTGCCTGCCTCCTCCTTGGCCTGAGCACTCCTATAAGTGGTCCTGTACTCATCCATTTCTTCATGTAATTCTCTGTCTGCTCCCAAACAGAGAATTACCCACCACAGGAAAATCCATGGCCTTAGCCTGGGTGTCCTGTGAGAGGCTAGTACATCTGAGTCGAGCGATCCTCCGAAGAGACACAGATGTAGCCATGATGCTTGATGACACATCATTGGAGTCCACAGCAGCATGAAATTGTACCTTTGATGCCTCTATCTCCATCAGCAGCCACCTCTCCAGCTCTGGCCACTGGGAGGCCTGTTTAGCCAGTGCCAGTATAGTGTCCTACCTGGATTTCTGGTACCTGGCTGTATAGGCCTATATAGTTTGCCGGGCCCGAGTCCAAGGAAGATGCCACGCTGCTTTTTGCCATGGCATCAATCTTCCTGGAGTCTTTGTCTGGGGGTGAAACCAAGGGAATATTTGCCTTGTCACAGGCAGCAGCCTGCACTACCCAACATGGCTGCACTGTTGGTATAAAACTCTGCATCTGAGCCTGATAGTGTGTACCTCTTGTCCATCCTTCCGTCAACAGGAGGTACAGAATTGGGAGACTTTAGGATTTTTGTGTCTGCTTCCAAAGGATTTGTGAAGGGAAAAGACAGTCTCCTGGACTCTGGGATGTCCAACATTTCCACTAATCAGGCTCCTCTTGATCTTCCACTGCCTCCTCCATAGGAAGCTGGGAGGTTTCAGCCACCTTTCTGTAAAACACAGAGTGGGGAGGGACACACCAGAAGGTCTGTCTGGGAAGATGTCCGTCCCACAGGCACATTCAGACTTTCACCATCATCTTGAACTCCCCTCCTCCTCAAACTCTGGTTCATAAAAATCTTCAGGGGTATAATCTTGAACTGGGGAACTAGCCGAACCCCTGCCAAATGGTGTCAGATCGGTCCAGAACGGGAGAAGCAATTCCACAATTCAATGCTCTGGCTCTTTTCCTCGGCTGTCGGAACATGAATCTCTGGATCGAACGGTCGATTTCTCTATCGCTTCCTTTTTGAGGAACCGACCCTCAGGATCGGCTCTCCTCTTGCCGAAGAGTATCGCCCTGGTCAGAGGGCACCTTCTGGTTCGGTCAGAACCGAACCGGCTAGCCATCCCCTCCAGCGGACTTCTCGGCCTCGTTTTCCCCAAGTCTACCTAATCTCTTCTCAAGGGTAGATTTAGGAAAATTTTTATAAATTTGGCAGTCTGTATCGAGGTATTCAAACCCAGACAATAAACACAGGTGGTGTGGGATCGACCTTGCAAAGACCTCCCACACTGCTGCAGTGTTGAAACCCAGTGGGCCTGGTTTTCTTCTTGGGTTTCTCAGACATGGCCAACCTAACCAAACTACCCCTTTTATGGCAACATAGCACTCCACTTATCGGTTCCTAACTGTCACAGGTATTGTAAAAACGTTCAAAACACGTTTTTTTAGAACCAATAAGGACCAGTAAATACAGGTTACTCACCTGTAACAGGAGTTCAAGGAATGGTATCGTTGTTCATCCACACTTACTGGCAGGTTCCTTGCCGCTTTAAATCTTGCGGAAGGTCTTCAAGCTGGCTCCTCCACCCACCGGTGGTAAAACTCGGCTCCGCCCATGGCCAGATCTAGCCCGCTGGAAGCCAGGTTGCACGTCGATGCGGGGAGGTCGGGTGGGTTGTGTGCATGAACAACATATACCACTCCTAAAACTCCTGTTACAGGTGAGTAACCTGTATTTCTAGGGACGTGGATATGTTGTTCAATCCACACTTACTGGCAGACTCTAGCAGTTCTCCGGGAGGAGGGAGACAAGCGCACACCCCTACTTGGGAAATGAGGACGGAAAACCGAGGTCCCAAAACCAGCATCCCGGCAAACTCAAGGTCAATGTGGTAGTGGGTAATGAAGGTGTGTGCTGACTTCCAGGTAGCAGCCCTGCAGATTTCCTGGATAGGGACGTCCCCTGAAGCAGACACCGAAGCAGCAGTATGGTGGGTAGAATGAGCTCTTATCCCTTTGGGAGGCTCCATGCCCGCCAACCTATAGCAGAGATCTTTGCAGGAGGTGACCCACCTGCCTATCGTCCGCTTGGCTGCAGGTCTGCCAGGCGGGTTTCAGCGTGGTGACAAACAGCTGGCTAACCTCTCCCGAACTTCAGCCATCTGCTCCTTATAATAAGAGCTCTTTTAGGGTCCAAGTATGGAGCCTATATTGAAGCCTCCGAGGTGTGACTGGGTAAAGCACGGCAGATTCAACACTTGGTTAAGGTGAAACTCCGACACCACCTTCGGAAGGAATTTGGTGGGGCTCAGGACAACCTTGTCCCTATGGAAGACCAAATAAGGAGACTCGATGGAAAGCGCCTGGAGCTCTCCCATCCATCTGGCTGATGTGATATCCACCAAGGCGGTCTTCCACGACAGGTGAGAGATGTCACACCTGTGCATCGGGTTGAATAGGCTTGCCCATAGAGCTTAGCCAATACCAGCAGTAGATCCCACGGAGGTGGAGGTTCTCTTGCCTGGAGGGGATGTGGATCAAGGCCTTTCAAAAGCGCCTGACCACCTTCTCCCTGCGCCACCGACTGCTTCCCGCCCGCACCTGACGGGTCATCGACCGGAGCCTCTAGCTGAGAAAGGGACCACAGGTAGTCCAGAATGCTAGCCAAAGAACAGGAGGAACGGTCCAACCCCTTATCCTGACACCAAACGGAGAATCTCTTCCCTTTGAAGGCACAGCATTTTCTGGTAGACTCCTACGGGATGCCTCAACAACGTTGAGGACCTTGTCGGAAAGACCCAAGGCCTGGAACTCTAGCAGCTCAGGAACCAGGCCGTCAAGTGCAGAGGATTGAAGGTCTAGGTGGAAAACCTTCCCTTGTTGACTGAGATCAGGTCCAGGAGGGCTGGAAGCCATCTCAGGAGCCTGAAGCTGAGGCTGAGGATATCTGGATACCAGAACTGGCAGGACCAGTCTGGGGCTACACGAATCTCCCTGCATGTGTCCCTCTTAGCCTTGAGAAGCACCTTGTGGATCAAGGGAAGCGGAAGGAGAAGGTGTAGAAGGGCCCAGGGTCCACGGCCGTCGAAGGCATCCCCTGCAGCGGGCATGAAAGCCTCAGCTCGACATTCTCCCTGGAGGCAAACAGGTCCACCTGAGGAGTGCCCCAGTGGGAGAACAGATCTTGTACCTTCCCGACAGGAGAGACCACTCATGAGATGCAGCACCTATCCGGCTGAGGGCATCGGCCAGAGTGTTGGAGGCTCCTGCCACATGGATGGCTAGGAGATCCGCCTCCAGTCTGCTCGTGAGGGACCAAGTCTGGAATGTCTCCTTGCACAGAGGCAAGGAGTGTGTCCCGCCCTGACGGATTAGGTAGTACATGGTTGTGGTGTTGTCCGTCTGGACCTGGATCACTTGACCCTGTATAAACGGAGCAAAGGCGGTGAGGGCTAGTCGGACCGCTCAAAGCTCCAGCAGGTTGATGTGGCATCGAGACTCCTGAGGGGACCAGAGGCCGTGTGCTCTGAGTTCCCCAGATGGGCACCCCAACCCATCAGAGAGCGTCGGTCATCCAGTGACCGCCGGGCTCTGGGCGGACAAACAGGATACCCTCCTGCAGATGAGTTGGTATGAACCACCACTGGAGGCCGTTCACATCTCTGGGTCACTGTCACTGGCTGGTCCAGTGGACGGGCCGCTGTGACCATTGGCGGGCCAGCCTCCATTGCAGGGACGATAGTGCCAGCGGGCCCAATGGACCACGCTGGTTCAGGCTGCCATGAGGCCCAGGAAGTCCCGGGCAGGACGCAATGCCCAACCAGAAATGATTGGGCAAAGGAGGAAAGGACCTTGGCCCTGTCCGCGAAGCGTGCTCTGGCTCAAGAGAGTCGAGCTCTGCCCCAATGAACTGAATCACCTGCGATGGCATGAGTTCCAATTTGGCCTTGTTGATGGGAGGCCAATCTAAGAGCAGACCTGGAGGCCAGATCCCTGGACTGCTCCACCTCCAAACTGGAGGGGCTGCAATCAGCCAGTCGTCCAGGTAAGGGTACATCCGACCCTTGGCACCACAGGAATGCTGTCACCACTGCCATGCATTTGGTGAAGACCCTGGGAGCTGGATAGAGGCCGAAGGGCATGGCCTGGAACTGGTAAAGGGATCCCTCTGCCCTGAAGCGGAGGAATCAATGGTGAGATGGATGGACTGGGACATGAAAGAAACGCGTCCTGGAGGTCCAGAGAACAGAACCACATTCCTCGTTCCAAAGATGGGATGATCTGAGCCAGAGTGACCATCTTGAAGGTCGAGACCTTAGGAACTTGTTCAGGTCGTGTAGGTCTAGAATGGGCGCCAGCACCCCGTCCGTTTGGGACCAGGAAGAGGATCCACCACCTCCCAGATCACCTCCTTCTGGAGGAGCAGGGCAATGTCGGCTCGATGAGCAGACAGAGGCTGCAGAACCGTAGCCCCCATGGGGCAGCGGCCTCGATAAGGTGGGGACTGCTCGAATTCCAGAGGCAGACCCTGCCTACCACTTCCAACACCCAGCAGTCTGTGGTGATATGGACCAGGCAGAAAGGAAGTGGCGGAGCCCATCCCCACAGGGAACCCGGGGAGGAGTGATGAGGTTGGGGGCGGCACCCTCAACCAGTCACTGGGCAGGCTTGGAGGAAGGGCCGGCCGAGGCCGCCTGGACCTTTCCTCCCGGCATCCTGCTGGAGGCAGCAGGCTTGGGTTTGGGATGCCAAGTGCAGCCTGCTGGCCCTGATGCTGATGTTGCTGGGCCGGACGTGCCACAGGGGCTGAAGGGCGAAAGGGCTTACGCTGCTGCTGGCGGCCTTTGTCCTTCTGGGCAGATGTGACCGAGTCAAGGTGGCGTTGGACTTCTCGATCTGTTGAAGATGACCCACCACCCGGGACCGAACAAGTTGGTACCCAGGAAGAACGTCTGCCAGCTTGTGCTGGGTGTCTGCGTAAAGGTGGAGATCCGCAGCCAAGCTCTGCAGCGCATGGCCACTCACGGCCACTACTGACCGGGCACACGAGTCAGCGATGTCCAAGGAAGTTTGGAGCTGCTGTTTGGCCCGCCTTCCCTGATCCGCACCTGCTTGACCGTCGTCTGAAGGTCAGCTGGGAGATGAGAATCGCCTCATCCAGGAAGCCCAAAGGCGTGTGAAAAGTGTGCCATCAGGACAGTCGAGCTAGCCTGGCGAAGGCCTAGGGAGGGCGCAGCATAGACTTTCCACAGAGTGGTCCAATTTCTTGGACTCCTTATCAGTGGCTTGTCCCACATCCCGAGTGTTCCAGGAGCGTCAAGCGCTGTTGGTCACTAACCCCTCTGCAGAGAGCTGCTCTGAGAAACTGGAGAGTGAACTGGTAGGGACAGCATACTTCCGAGCCATCCTGGCTGAAGGTGCTAGCAATAAGCTAGCCGCTGCTACAGCTCCAAGGCGGGCCAACAATGGCTCGCCACCGGAAGGCCTCGAAGAGTCCCTCGGTCCAGTATCTCCGTGAGGGGATACCTGGCCCGTTGAAACGGGTTCGAGCTTCATCCCAGTGGACTCTGAGATGAGTCGAAGAATTCCAAGGACGAGGATGGGCTCTCGATCACCGACTGACCCCAGTGGACTCCAAGTCAAGCGGCCTAGAGAAATGAAAGTCAGTACCCTACCGTAATTCTTGATCTTCTCTTGTATCTTCACCATTCATTACTGACTGGGTATAGTGCCGGAGGCGCGCACCCGCTTCACCGGGAGTTTTTTTTTGAGTGGCTCAATGGCGCCACCTCGAAGCACAGCGCTGCGTCATGCGAGGCGCCATTAGGTGCCGCAGACTCCTCCTCTATCTCAGTTCTGGTGGCGAGGCGAAAATAAAGGGTAAGAAAAAGGGAGGCGAGACAAGAGAGCCGAAGGACAGAAAAGGAAAGGATATAAACTGAAAAGGTACAAGCCGGTGAGAGAATAGACAAAGGAGAGAATTCTACCTAAGGGACATGAGGGCCTCCTTCCGAGGCGGCTCTAGGGAGGACACAGAGAGGAAAGAAAGAAGGAGAAGAAGAAGAAGAGGCATGCTGAGTGGGAGAACAGTGCCCATCGAGCATTGGTTGAGAAGCTTATAGGCTCGAGACTAACAAGAGAGCAAGAATCCCAGTTGCTAGGACTGAGGGAGGTCTGACGAACCACCTGAACAGATTCGAATGAGGGCAACATTTCTGAACTCTCAACATGCCAAGTCCCTACATCCTAGCCGAGGGCTCCTAGACTGCCGGGCAGAACCTGTTCGGGAAGGCGCCCACCAGGAAGGGACTAAGTCACTAGCACCTTGTTAAGTGCTAACACAGCAGTGTATGGGAAGACTATGCCTTCCGAAGGCAGCTTTGTCTGAAAGATAGAGTGGAACTCAATCAGACTCCTAAGGCAAGGCAAGCAGGCGCTCAGAGCTGACAAGTTCAATCAGCAGCTAGAAGAGCTCAAAATAATACCTGCCAGGAGGATTCTAAATTTTGCGAGGCAGAGTCAGAGCATGGCCTCTAAAGCTGTGAACACCGCATAACCTGAAGAAGGTATTTGGGAATCGCACCCTAAGAGGATCAGAAAGAGTTCCCTCAGAATGAGAGAAAGTACAACCGTGCTCGTTCCTCTTTACCGTGAGGAAAAGGAACCATTCATAAAGAATGGGAACAGAAAATTATTATTTTTTCTTTTTTCATAAAGGCCAAAGGAAGGAAGAGGAGCGAGACGGAGGAGACACCACAGAAGGAGGCCACTGAGGGAAAGGTGGAGGTGTCAGTAATGAATGGTGAAGATACAAGAAGATCAAAATTACGGTAGTGCGTGTTTTCATATCTTCCTTGTCAATCTTCACCATTCATTACTATGATGATACCAAGCCCCTTAGAAAAAGTGGGGTAGAATCCTGGGGAACAAGACCCCCAGCCTCCTGCTGGTGAGAAACAGGCAGGGAAGACCCTGGGCTAATCGAGAGAGAAGCCTATGGGGAGAACAGCTAGAGAGGTGCCCCTGAGGGCGGGAGGCGGTGGAAGCCCCTGCAGTAATCTCCTAGCTCTGGAGGAAAGAGACAAGTCCCCGGAAAGTGGAGCGAATCACCTATGCCAGGCCAGGGGTGACAACCTTGATAGGCAAGCCATGCCGTCCGCCTAATGCAGATCGCTGTCCCATCAAGCCTGGAAGCCACCTCATTGGCGTCATAAGATGCCCTTGCTTGGTGTCTTGCCAGCTCCAGGCCTATAGCAGACAGGGCAATAGCTTGTCTGATTTGTCTCGTATCAGGCATTGATGCTAAGATCTGAGAGGCATTGACCACAAATGCCTACTGTAGGCAGCGTGATGAGCCTGATGAGATGCAATGCAAGCCACCATACGGAGGAAGAGAACACTCTTCGCTCCACGGTCAGTGTAGGAATCGAATCCGTGGGCGGCCGTCACGCCAGGCGGCGGCACCTGGAGGGTCTCCAGGTATACCAAACCCGAGCGGGTTGGGGAGTACCAGAGGATTCTGAAGGCGGCCATGCGTGGAAGCAGTCTGCGGGCTGGAGAAGGCGGCTGGCGACTGCCAGGAGCGGATAGGCGCCTCCTGGGAGGACAGGCCAGAAAGGTACCACCAGGTGCTGGGCACTGAATTCTCCAAGGAGTGTCTCGTCTCCCGTTCGGTATTGTCTGCGCCTAACGTAGGAAGTCCGAAGATCCCTCACCATCCTGAAAGAGAATGGCTGATATTCAGTGAAATCAGCATCGGAGGAGTTATGAGCAGAGGGTTCCTCTCCCTCAGAGGAGGGAGGCGAGGATGATGGAGAGCTCGGAGTGTCCAGAAGATTCTTGCGGCGGTGGGGATAGGCGAAAGACCCGCTCATTCATACACCCTGACATATGAGGGAAGGCTGCCGCAGGACCTCTGAACTGCTCCAGGATAGCGGGCCGTGGGACCGACATGGCCTGGAAGAGCAGCGGGTGGCTGCAGAGGAGCGGAGATGGGCACCTCGAAGAGGCAACTGTCCTCTGCTAGGGCTCTGAAATCCGGAGAGCGGAGCCCAAGCTGGCTGGATTCCGTACAACAGACCAGGTCGCAAAGCGGAACCCTGGGGAAGCGAAACCTGAGAAGAGCCGGAAGGAGTCCTCCCCTGTGATGAACCTGGGACTGCATGGATCCAGAGGGCAGCCCGCAGCAACGCTACGGAGGGACCCCGGGGTCCAAGAGGAAAGGCGGGGCCCAGCGCTGGCTGCCACCCCTGAGTAGTGGCGGCAGAGACCGTGACGACTGCACCCGCCCCTCGACCTCGGACTCCAGAGCCCCTCCTCCTCGACCCCAGCGTTCTCCACCCCGGTGGCTGCAACAGCACCAGGAGGGTAGCTGTCACAAGCCCCCAAGAGGAGAGCCCTCCCTCCGCCCCCACTCCATAGCCCCCAGAGACCCAGGACCACCCCTAGCCCGGGGCCTCAGGGAGGACAGCAGCGGACAGCGGAAGAGGCCGCTGGGCCGCCTAGCACCACGTGCCACGGGACCCCGACTCCAAGAGTCAGGTTGCCAGGGCGGGTCCACGTCTGAGTCATCGACCTCCGAAGAGGACCAGCTGGACCACAATACTAGCAACCCCGGGTCCCGGTGAAATGGCACCGTGAACGGGCCGCGGACGACCTCGGCCCACCCACCCCACTGGCCCGGTCCCGGCTCCCCATCGGCGCTGGCTAGGCCGCGGCGCCGCCCTCACGCCAGAACCCAACCCGACACCACCAGGTCAGCGGGCCGGCCTGCGCAGCCGCCAATGGCGCCGTCTCGATCACTGGACGCTGCTAGCGGCGCCGGGATCCAAACGCGCGGGAGCGCGACGTCATCACGGTGCGGGCCCAGCAGGCGTGGGCCTTGACACTGGGAGCCTGCACCTCCGAGGAGGTGACTGCCCGGCGGTGTCCCCGCCCAGCGGCCCGGGAAGGACCCGACATTTCTCCGACCGCAAAAGCAGCTTCCTCTTCGCAAGAGAAGTGAGGAAGCCTCCTCCTCCATGGACCGTGATAGGCCCGGCAGGCGGAACCCGGAGGAAGGGCCTTAGAGACCTTACCTGGGAATCCCTGAGCGACACCGTCCCCTGAAGGTCAGTGGGCCTTGCCGCCTTGAACCGCGCGGACTTCGGAGGACATGACGGTCCATGGAGAAACAGGCGCCGACACGTCCATATCATGGTTGGGTCCCAGGCAACGGAGACAGACATCATGCCGATCCGCGGACGGAGAAATGCCGCCACAGGAGCACCGATGCATAGGGGCATGGCCCGCCTTCGATTCGTTTTGCCCCGAACCTGACATGTCATGCGAACTAAATAAGACAAAAAACAGCAACAAAGCACTCAACAGCTCGACAGAAATAAAGGAATGGTCTTACGGGAGACGGCGTTGGAGCAAGTACCACTGGAGAAAACGAGAGTCTTGTGGCCAGAAAAGCTTCAACTACCACGCAGCAGGTGCAGCCTCAAGCGGGAGAAACAGAACTGAGATAGAGGAGGGAGTTCCTTTGGCGGCATTTAACGTGTCGCTTCTCATGATGACGAAAAGGCCACGCTTCGAGGGCAGCGCCTATTGGAGCCGACTAAAAAAAAAAAACTCCCATAGCGGGTGCGCGCTCCGCACCAACCCAAGCAGTAATGAATGGTGAAGATTGACAAGGGAAGATCAAGGAGCCGTCGTCGTCAGACTCTGAGGAGTCTGCGAACAGCTGTCAGCGCTGAGCCACCCTCCACCTGCCAAGGTCGATCGGGAGTGAGGGTGACCGACAACCTATGGGGCAAACCCTGAACCGACCGAGAATCCTTGGTCGGGCCCCAGTTGTTGGTTGTGGAGGGGAGGTTCCACCACAATGGGTGGCGTGAGCCGGTTTTGGCGAACAACCAGCACCGCTGCGCCTCGACTACTATGAGGGTTGTTTCGGCCACTCCGGTGACAGCCACTTAATGGCTGGAGAAGGCGACGGAGTTGGCTTATTCCCAGACAATAAGAGCTGTTGCCACATTAAATTCTCGTAGCGCCGACACAATCATGCTGGAGGACAACGAGGATGAGTGGCCGCCGCTTCCATGGTGCAGAGACCGAGACCGCCAATGTCGGCGGGACCAGCTGGACCTGAAGAGGTCCGAGACCCGAGACCTCGGGATTCCGAGAGTGGATCTGAGAGGGGCGGGAAACCTGCCTCCTCAAGGTTCAGGGACCTTAACCGGGAGGCACAGGCAAGTCTCTAGGCTTCACCGTGGAACCGTGAAGAAGGGTTGTCGGCTTCTCCAGTCGACAAACCGTCTGACAGGTCGAGAAAATCTCGACTGTGTCGACGTGCTGTCTCGGCCAGCTGACCTGACAGGGACACCATGAAGCCAGCGCCTTACGCAACCTCGACCGAAGTAGAGTGTCGATATCCGGGAAGGGGACCTCTCCTGCCCACACTAACGCCGACAGTGGGACTCTACTCTTTGAGTCCTTCTTTTTGGACCGAGAGGAATGTCCAGAAGGCCCTCCCTTGGTGGAGAGGGACTGGCAAAGCTCCTTAAAAGAAGCTGTGTAGGAGGAGCCCAAGGAGGCGGATAAATGCAGCGACCGAGGATGATGATGATGCGGCCTGGGCCGCCTCCTCCTCAAGGGCAATCATCTGCTCCAGCTGTTCAGCCGAGCCCGCAGCCATGGACACCGTCAATGGGCCTTCTTCAACTTGACCGGAGGAACGTTTCTTGGGTCGCTCTAACAGCAATCGGGCAGTGTGGCCCTTCAAGACCGAAGCCAAACGACGGTATAACTCACAAGCCTGTGAGTCATGGGCCGAGTCCAAGTCAATAAACGCACGTGGAGTGCAGATCGGTCCGGAACATCTTCTGCCCACAGGGGCACCGCGAAATCTGGGAGTCGATTTGTCCATCGCAGCCATGAAGGAAAAGGAAGACCAATGTCTCAAACTTAAGAATGAGTTTTGGTTTGACTGAAGAGTGTGGATCAGGCCTACAACACAGAGCGCTAAGGAGGGAACCTGAGCTTCCAAGCGGTAAGGAAGATCTGGCGTCATGGGGCGGAGACAAGAGTTTTCCACCCAGGTGGATGGGAGAAGCCAGCTTGAAGACCTTCCAGCAAGATTTAAAGCGGCAAGGAACCTGCCAGTAAGTGTGGATTGAACAACATATCCACGTCCCTAGAACCACACTCTAAAGTAAAATATCAAAATTCACTCAAAGTGATCGTTTCAGTCGAACCAGTCAAACAAGTTTACAATTTCCACACAGAATTCAGACAAAACCTATCTAGTACTCTCAGTACACGCAGACAGAGAGTGAACCGACAATGCGGAACAAATTCGCTAAAACTGCCAACTTTAACCGACACTTTACCGACTTTCAAACCGAGCTGAAGGAGAAATCTCCAGAGCGACTGTTCAGTAGGCGGAGTAAAGAATCTGATGGTTGGGTTTCAAAGGCTGCAGACAGAGACCTCAACCGAGCTTGAGCTCAGCATTCTATGCACTGCATAGAAAGTTAACACTTTGTTCTCTGGGGCAGCTTAAAGGCTGGAGCTAATTGCAGATAGTCAGAATACAGCAAGACTTCATGTTGTTTGAAAGACCATACGAGACCATCTAGTCTGCCCTTTTTTCCCTACATCCCCTCCCTGCCAGCCCGCCCCCCACCGATACTCAGCCCCATATGCTCATCCCATGCCCTTTTAAAATTCTTCCACCGATTTAGCCTACACCATTCTGTCTGGTAGTCTGTTCAAGGGCTCCACCACCCTCTCTGTGAAGAAATGCCCTGTCACATTGCCCTTGTATCTTTTCCTTGCAGTCTGAGGCCGTGCCCTCTAGTTTTGACCCCTCCTTCCTCTTAAGTAAACACTCTTCTCCCACTTTATTGAGCCCTTTACATATTTCAAAGTTTCAATCGTCTCCCCTTTTCCTCCTTTTCTCCAGTGTACAGATCCTGCTCCTTACACATCTGCTCAATATGATTTTCCCTGCACCATCTTGGTTGACCTTCTCTGAACCCCATCCAACATATCTATATCCTTCGGAGATAAGGCCTCCAGAACGAACCCCATACTCCAGGTGCGGCCTCACCATGGCTTTGTAAAGAGCATTATTATCTCCTCTTTCTGCTAGTAATGCCCTGCCTATGTATGCCAACATTCCATTGGCCTTTCCCACCACCGGCTACATTGGATTCCTACCTTAAGGTTCGAGGAGACTATGATCCCAGATCCCTCTCCTGTTCTGTTACTTTAATTTCCTCCCCTCTAGGGTGTACCCTGCTCTTCTGTTCTTACTCCTCAAGTGCATCACAGGCGCACTTCTTCGCAGTGCATTTAGGCTGCCACGTCCCAGACCATTTTCAAGCGTCTTTAAGTCCTCCCTCATGTCCTCCACCCCTCCCGGGTGTCCACCCTATTGCATATTTTAGATCATCAGCAGACAGGCACACACTCCCCTCAAACCCTCAGCAATATCACTGATGTAGATACTGAAGAGAAGTAGACACAAACTGACCCTGTGGCACTCCACCTTCACCCTGCTGGCCCCAGAGTGTACCTGCTGAGCACCACCCTCAGAGTTCTTCCTGACATCCAGGCCTCCACCCAGCTTGTTATTTTCCCCACCCAACCCCAGGCTTTCCATCTTGCTCACCAGCCAACTATGGGGACGGTGCCAAAGGCCTTCCTGAAGTCCATATAGGCCACATTCACATTCACCCCCACCCCAGTCAATCACCTGAGTCACCCAATCAAAGAACTGATTTAGGTTTGTCTGGCAGACTTCCTTATGACCATGCTGTCTACTGTCTTGCAAGCCACTCTCCTCCAGGTAATCCACCACCATCTGCTTGATTAATGCCTCCAGTGTCTTCCCCACCACTGACGTGAGGCTGACAGGTCAGTAGTTCCCTTCACCTCCTTATTACCCCTTGTGTAAAGGCACTACGTCCTCCCTCTTCCAGTTCTCCGCACTCTCCACGTATCCAGGATAAGTTGAAGAGCCTTGTCAAGGGTGCGGCCAACTCCTCCTTTGATTCCCTGATCACCCTGGGATGAATCGTAATAAACAGAATGCATAAGCTTTCCTGTTCAGACAGACTGACCCGCTATCTCTATGCCTAATAACTCAATAAGGAAACAAATCAATCATGTATAATTAGGAAGTCCACCACGTCACTAGCAACAAATACTAGAAGGAGGAAAGAGACAATTAACAGTCCACCCTCACCTAACTAAGTCCCCAGTGAATAAAAAGAAATACTTAACTTAGCCGAGGCATGAGGATAAGCCACAAAAATTATTTTTAAACCTACAGACAAAAAATACCATGTGCTGGCCAGTGGTCCTCATTCAGGCACTGATTGAGTGCTAGCTAGCAGGTTATTCAATCTGAAAGTATCAGCTTAACAGGCACAATTTCTAAATTTAGAGGTGCTCCCTGTCACCAGGTAGCCCCAATCTGCTTTAAAGTCACAAAGACTCTTTGGAACAACAAACAGTTGAAAGCAGAAATCTTCCAGAGAAGCGAGAACTATTCTGTCAACACTCCTTGGTACAGCTGTAAGTGCGGTAAGTGAGGTAACTGCTGCACTCAGAATGTTCATATCCCTACCATTCTATGCTGAAGGTCACAGCTTTGGAGCTGTACCACTGCCCAGTGAAGGAACACACTACCCATATGTAACAACCACCTTCCCCATTGACAAGCGTGGAGTGATACAGAAAGGGACAAAGCCCCAGTTTTCCCGTATATTTCCTTGATAAAGGACAGAAAGGTTTTTATTCCCATTTTGGAATCAAGCTATCAATAATTATTTACATACCTCCCCATCCTTACGGCTCAGGGCACCATACAAAATTGCAAAACACAGATAAAACTTGCAGTGAATGACATAAAGCATAAAACACATCAGAAGGGCACAAATATTACCCAGGTTAATAAGCGGAAAGGGAAAACAAATATGTTTTTAAAGTCTTTTAAAGGCCTCCGACAATATCCGGAAAATGGAAAGGCAGGGAGTTCCACAGCCAGGCCGCTGCCACTGCAAATGCTTCGTCTCTGGGTGATTTAGAATGCGCCATAGAAACCTCCATATAAGTCTTTGCAGAGGAGCAATACAGGAGAGTAGGAGGTCTTAAATGTGGCCGGGACCCAAATTGTGCATGGCCTTGAAATCCAACAAGCAAATCTTGAAGGTTGTATGCCATATAACAGACGCCAGTGTAGAAACCACTGCACAGGTGTGATATCATGGGAAGTGTTTGTACAGAGATCAGCCTAGCTGCAGCATTCTGCACTAGCTGGTGATGCGCTACCGAACTTCCAGAAAGTCAAGTCCCAAATGTAGAGTGTTGCTGCAGTCAAGGCAGTATATCAAAAGGCATACACAGTCAGTAAGCCACCATATTAAAGCAGCAGTGCAAAAAACTGAAAAAAAATGTACCCTATCTTTTTTCACTATGAAACATCCAGGCACCTTTCACTTTTATTTAGTGGTAAAATTGTCAAGTTCTGCCCAAATTTGAGCATTTTATAAATGTTCTAATTTAGTTTTCTCAAGAAAAAAATATGGCTGCTACATTTGGTCTAGAAAAACATAGTAAACCTGGTGAGGGTTAGGATCAAGAAAACTAAAAAGAAAAAAAAATTGGCACAGCATAGGAGATACCTAAAAAAAAGATTTGACAGAAATGGTAACATTTTTATTAAAGAGCACCATTTGTGCTCTTGTAGAAAATACCCCTGAAGGCCACGAAGGACCCTTACCTGGCTCCAGATCGGGGTATGAAAAAACATTTTCATGTTGCGCATTTTCTGGAGGAAGGGACTACATTTTGCTTGGAGAAGCCGAGCTGCCAATCCTTCAATTCCCAGTTTAGAGACATGCCCCTTACTGTTCCATGTTCTGCCATCAGAATGTGCTTGCGTGGGGCGCTCCAAGCATGCCTATGGAGCATGCCCCAGCTAAGCACATTCTGATGTCAGAAAATATGGAACAGCGTGGGAGTGTGTCTCTAAACCAGGAAGTGGAAGGGATTGGCAGCTCTGCCTCAAGCAAAATGTAGTCCTTCCTCTCGAAAACGTAGCAACATGAAAATGTTTTTCATACCCCGAACTCGAGCAAGTAAGGGTCCTTCTGGATGGAAGCACTAATACCAGGAAAGGTGCTCTAGCTGTAGTTGAAACTAGCTTTTTGGAAAAAACATTTTCTGTGCACCACTGCTTTAAAGATGGGGCTTGAGCCTGGAGATGTTGTTGTGGAAAAATCCACAGGGACAATGGCTGCCACCAGGACCTTAAGTGAATACTGTGTAACTGAGTTTCACTGATACCAACTTTTGTTAGTCACTAGAATCCCTTTAAGTAGGCATGGGCAGTGGCTGCCCTGCTTGGATGCAGAGTCTTGGGCTGGAATCACATACTAGATTTTCAAGGTACATATGCCCTTTAAAAACTACAATTCCAGCGATTCCACATTTACTTTTACGCTGCCTGTCAACATGATTTAAGCTGCAGAGAGAACTGACAAGCAATAATACTGTACCTGAATGACGCTGGCTCCACTTCTCCTGGTCCATTTTGGGGACGAGGCCGACTTTCCCTGCCACAGGATGTTTATGCATGAAGTACAAGGCTTTGTTCAGGTGGCCTACTGTGATGCAGAAGCAGAACCATGTCCGAGAGGTGAATGGGCCGCTTAGCAGCCTCAAAGCATCAGTCGAGTTACCCAACCTGAACACTGTATTAAAAAGAGAATTGGTGGAGGAATCATTTATCATCAGAACGTTAAACAGGTAGGCAGTTTTGCCAGGTGGTTAGAGCACAGCTGTGAACTAGAAGACCTGTGTTTGAACAGCACAGATGCCACACACTGTGTGACCCTGAGCATGTCACTCTTTCTAATCTATCCCCTGTACTATTTTTTTTTTTTAAACTTACTCCTTTATGCTTCTGTTCTCCAGACCGCCTCTCCTCAGGATCTCCAGGCACCTCCCAATTGTTTACCTGCCACAGCCACCTACCTCCATGAAGCCTTGGTTTACACCCCAGGTGGGGTCAGGGTGGGGGGGGGCATCCCAAGACATCAAGCCTTGTCTGGTGGTGCCATGCTGGGGAGGCAGGAGCCTGGATTTACCTGGGCTGTCATCGGCGGAGGTGCTGGGATCGTGCCTTTTTCTTTGTTTTTCCAGCCAGAGATGTCACATGCAACAACATCAAGGTGTGCCCGTGCAAGCTGTGCGTGTCCACAAGCTGACATCCTCACCCATCTATCTCCAACCACACTACCAGCTGTGGTCAGTCAAGTGGCAGTACTGTGGCAGAAGCGGAACCCTTCCTCTCTGGATGAGCAGAGTATCCTCCCCAGCTAGCCCCCAATCCCTTGCAATTACAAACTCCTCCCAGTGCTTTTTTTTTTATTAAACCCTAGTTTTTCCCCTCCCTGAAAAACCCGCTGTCAGCCCACTGCATAAAAATGTGTCTCTAAATTCTGGTTTGATATGCCCCTTTACCTTGCCTCCTCACTGTCCTCCCGCCCCACTGCCCTCTCTCCTCAGATCCAGTGACTCCCGCACCTAGCTATACCACACGCACCATCTCTTTAGGGACAACTGTCATTCTCCTGAAGGTTTCCTTAGCTCTGGAACTCAATGTCTCATCAAATCAGGCACTCCTTCTCCTCCCCGTGGTCCATCTCGTCCTCCTCCTCAACTTCCTCTCTCCATCCTGCAGCTGCTCTCAATTTCCCCTCTGGCTCCTCACTCCTCCTAATTTCCCTCTGGCTTCCCCATCTCTTTTCCCAGCCTAGCATTTAACGTGAGGAGACACCAATGTACTTTATTACACTTCCTTGTCCATATTGTATGCATTAGTCTGCAGTGCTGTTAATTTGCTCCTCTTACATCAAATCCCAATGTTTATCTAATGCTATTGATGTATTTTTCATTCTGTTGCTTCACTGTTTCATATTACCTTTGGAAATGTGTTGTTGAGTACTGTATATGTATTTTTCTATAATACTGCATGGAAATGTGCTTTTGATTACTATACTCCCATGTTCCCTTCCCACAGGACGCTTCATGAGACAAGCAATTTTATATTGTTCAGTGTGCCTTTCCTGATGAAATTTTTCAATAAATAAATTTACCAGGATAGCCAGCTGAGATGCAACATCTCATTTCTAGTGAAATTCTTCTAGCTATTATTGCTGCTGGTAGACCAGAGCACTGAGAGATTAAGGACTTGCACAAGGCCACAGAGTGAGTTTTGGCACTAACGTGGTTTGAACCTGTGATCTTTTTGGTTTCCAAGCTGGTGCTCTAACCCCTAGACCACACTGCTTCCTGCAAGTGACATTTCTTTAATTTATTTCTAATCTGTCCCAGTGCATCTACTGGCAGCAACATTCTCTCCCCAACTGCTACTGAACTGTAAAAACATTGGGATTAGGAATGTCAAGAAAACCATAATCAATTATTTTCTTTAGTGATCACGGACATAGTTTCTGCACTCCTATAACTCAATAGCAGTTTTTGATGCTTTCATATCATGAAAAATGGTTAAAAGTTTAGTACCTGGCGGCCCAGTGGGTGGAGGGCTGAGGCATCATGTATTACCTCCTGCACACGTTGGTGACCCGTGTTTGCGGTGCGAGCAGGTCAGCGGGGTCAGCTGGGGAGGAGAGGATTGAGCATCTGGAGGACAGCTTTCCTCTCCTGGGGAGGGATGGTTGGTAGTCCCAGATGACAGGCCCCAGGCGGAGGTCTGGGGCAGTCGTAGTCGGGAACTCCAACAGAAGGGAGGTTGCTGCGGGATCATGTAACATGCGTGCGCCTCCACGCATGCACGATACAACTTCTAAGCCCCAGCAGCGGTGAGGAAAAGCGCCTACTTAGCGGCAGGATGAAGATCAACTCCCTGCAGGCTCGACACGGTGGCTGGGAGCCAATCCATAAGCTACGGGATGGCACAAGGTAAGACCCACGGGAGGAGCAGGTGATGGGACTGGGGCGGGGGTCCCGATCAGATGGGGAGCTGCTACGAGGGAGTGGAGCATAAAGTATTAAAAAAAAAAAAGTTCAGTGCCACACTTTTCCTCAGATTTAGGGTGCTGGGGGGAGATCTCTTTCACCGAGACATACTAGACTCTATAGTAATAACAGATGATGACCGCAATAACTTTTCAATTTTTTTTATTTATAGCGTTTTGTACAAGGTTACTGTAAAATGAACATTTTCTTATTGTGACATCTGTATTTGAGATACAGTTTGTAGAAAGGCCCTCTATAATACTAATTCATACCCTTCCTTAGATTCCAGCTACCGATGCCGACTTGGATCTCTGGGAATTGACTTTCAAAATCTGAGGCAATCTGAGTCAACTGACGATGGATGAGGGCCCACATCTGAATCAGAGCCTGGGCTACAAGGTAGGATACAGGCAACCCCATTTAGATCCAGAGTGGCTCGGATCTCCAGGATTTTGATTCAGATAATTTGAGGCAGTTCAAGGAACTCTGCATCGGGGTGGGCTGGGAAGAAGATGTGTCCACCAAAATGCCCTCATCATCAGGGTGGATAGGTACATGAGGGACCTCTGTCAGTGCAATGCTGCTCTATGCTGATGGGAAGGTGGGTGGCCTCTGACAGTGCATAGGCTGCCTCCTGTGGGCTGGGGAGGGATGCTGTGTGGGCAGGGATTCATCGCCCACTAAGGAAACAGCGTCAACAAAGCAGGAGGGGGCGCTCTGATCAAAGGCAGCCCCAAATCCAGCTCTGTGCCAACATACCCTTTCCAGAAGTTTCAGCAGGAGTGAATGGCTCAATCAGGAAGGTCAGATGGGATGAGTGGCAGCTTACTCCCCTAGGGCTGGAGTTTTGAGGAACATAAGAGGGAATAAAATGCACTAATTTGTCACAGCAACCACTATGGCCAGGGTGTTTTCATCAACAGCAGCCTCTGTCTGGAGGAACATGGTAAGAATGAGTCACTATCTCAGGGATGCAGTGTTCCCCAGGTACCTCACCCCAGAGTGCTAAAAGCAGTACAATGATGTTTTACCAAGGGAATGAAGTAAGGCAACACAGGAACTGGAAATAAAGAGTAACTAAACTTAAAAATGAATCAAATATCTCAAAGAACAAACCATGTATTCTTCCTGGCCTTGTAACCTCACCCCACCCCAAAACAGACAATTCATTTTCCTCCATTTTCTACTCCAGGGACTGGAACTAGAACTAGATACCTTTTATAGTTGTCTCAAAGCACATGGCACCCATCAAGGAAGAAAACATCTGTCTAGGTGCCTACTGCCACTCCATTCCCAATGCCTAAATGCTCTGATGCCCGTGCTTCAAGCAGCACGCTCCTCAATTGGATGATCACTAACTGTAATGACAGAGTTGCCCAAGCTGGCCGCTATCAGACACCATTAGTGACCACTCCCCACCTACATCATTTGGTCCTCAAAGCCTCCCGTCACCCCACCCCAAGTACCTCTCCTTCTGCAATTTCAACTGCCCTGATACCTCCCGCCTCTTCGAGGACATTAGGGTCATAAACTGGCAAGACCTCTATACTTGCACTGGTCGTCTATAGCCGCCATGCACTTCACCAATGCTCTCCTGGACATCCACGATCACCACTTCCCCACCAGTACTCGGTGAGTCAGAGGCTGCATAATGGTGGCTAACCAAAGACCTCACGGACTCTCATGAAGCTGAGGGACAGCAAGTGGGCTGCCCACAAACTAACCCCCTCCCTGCCTTGTGGAACGAAGTACAGACACCTCGAAATAGATGTAAATACATGGCCAGGTCATTAAAATGGGATTACTATAAACAGCTCCAGAGAGAGAACATAGGCAATCCCAAAAATTCTGGGACTCCTAATTCCTTATTAAACCCCTGCCCACATAGCCCCTCTAATCACCAGAGTTCTCCTTCTGGCCTTCTTTTTTTTTTTTTTTTAACCTTGTATTTATGCTCCCAACTACCTACTCTCTCCACTCTCTCAGACATCCTCTTACTGTACTCTCTCTGGTCTCATCAGTGGTCTTGCCCTAGAGTACCTATGGTTCCACTGGCCTAGGTACCGGATAACCTCCTAGGCGAGTGAGGAGGAACCCCGTTCTTACCTCCCCAGAACCAGCATGCTGTATCGTGGATCCTGTACAAGCGGGTCTGCCCCGCTCTGAGCCCAGACACACAGGAGGTGTCGTCGCCTAGGAGAGACCGAGGGTTTTCGTTGTTCCCCAGATGTCTGCATGCAATGAGGGCCAATGAGCTAGGAGGCGCCGCTGAAACATGCCTCCTGCTCCATCCCCCTGCCTACATCTGCTCAAATGCCCTTGCTGCTATCCACAACTATCGCACCTTCCACCCGGGCTCCCCAGATGGTGGTACTGCAGTGGGGCGTGCAGAGACCCCTCTCCCAGAAGGAGAGCAGCCATTGGGCGCTCCATCCTTCTCCTCCTAGCCGACCACCAGTGCCCGGGCTCGTTTCGAACCCGGTGCCGGCGTGTCCTGCAGTGGAGTGTCCAGTGCCTCAACCCTCGTGCCACAGGCCAGCTTCCTTCTGACCGACCCCTTGGCAGTCGCTGAAGCGCTAAACACCAAGTTCTCTGACCTGTCATCCCTCCTCCACAATCTTCTTTCCCGGGTCCCTGTACTTCCTCCAGTGCTCTGATTCACCCCCTAGTGGCGCTCCCCTCCCTGTCTACTTTGCTTCCACCTTCATGAAGGCCACTTCCACACTGCTAATAAAATTGCCAAACAGAGGTAGTCCTGCCTCTGGCGATCTCTATTCTGGCTTTCTGAAACTCTGTCTAGTTTATGATTTGCCAGCCTCGTCTCTTATTTGCAGCCTCTCACCTTTATTTTTAATCTTGCACTATCTACCTCCACTGTGCCAGACTCCTAGAAGTCTGCTAGAGTAGTCCCCATCTTCAAATCTGGTGACCATACTCTCCCAACAACTACGACCTATATCCATCCTCCCCACCTTAGCAAACTCCTTGAGAGGATTGCCCACAAACAACTATCTGAGTACATTGCTAAATACAACCTTTATGTAGCCAACAGCATGGCTTCCGTAAGCATCACAGTACTTCTACTGCTCTGGTCCTTTTCACTGACCACATCCTCTCCAATATGGACAGAGGATGTGCCACAGGCCATCTTTGTTGACCTATTAAAAGCTTTTGATATGGTCAACCACTCCCTACTCCTATCAAATTATCCTCGCTCGTTGCTCTCCGGGACCACTGACTAGTTCGGAGTTATCTCATTGACGCTCCCAGTCCGTGTGCATTAGTTCTGTAACTTCTCCGTCTTTGCCAATCTCACTGGAGTCCCTAGGACTCCATTCTGGAGCTCCCTGCTCTTCTCTCTCTTGTTAACTCCTCCCCACCGACTGCATTACCTGCTAACTCCCTTCTCTATGAAATGACCTTGTCTCTCCATAGTGACAAGTCCCTCTCGTGTATCTCCTCTGTCCTTACCCAGAACTACCGTGCTGCTTATAACTGGTTCTCCTCTAATCTGTTGTTGGTCAACTCTAAGAAAACAAAGGCTATGCTGTTCGGCTTAAAACCATTCCTCAATAAAACCCTCAAAAGAAAACTCTTCCCTCCTTATCTGCACCACTGATAGCCCGCCACTGAAAATGTGTCAGTCTTCAAATACCTGGGGTAATGCTAGACCCTTCTCTCTCTTTCAAACAGCACATTAATAACATAGTCCATACGGTTAACATGAAGCATGCGTCGCAGCCACCATCTCAAGCCCTATCTAACTAAAAGTGGCTCACCTGGCCATCGTCATGGGAAATCTCCTCCCTATTTTTGACTATTGCTTCTCTATCTTCTCCCGAGTTGCAATCACCCTTCTGACTAGACTCTCGGTAGCCTATAACAGCGACTGTTGCTTCGCCCTGTCAGCACCACACTCCACACACCACTCGGCCTCTATCGATCCCTTTGTTGGCTCCTCTTACAGAGTTGCTTTGACTATACACTTGGCTGTTTCTTGGACGCTACCCTTAGGCATGGCAGCATGTCCCTCTCTCTCCACCCTTTTCAACACTAGAACCCCACCTAGACACCTACATCCTCCACCTCCCCCACTCTCAAGGTACATAGGACCACAACCAATATGGGCAGGAAAGCTCTCTCGGTGACTGCCCCTCTCTGTGGAATAGGCTACCCCCGAGAATCTTAAACACTCATCATAATTTCAAACTCTACCTAAAATCCTAGCTGTTGGACAAGGATCGATGCAGTTGCCCTGCTCGCTAACACCCATCCATCTCTCCTATCTCCTCCGCTTCCTTCTCCTAACCATTTCTACTCTCTCTGGTTTCTGTCGGCACCTCTGTGAAATGTCTTATCTTGCAAATACTGTATATATCTTGACTTCCCAGTGCAACTAGCTCTCTAGAAAGACTGTCTGTAAACCAGTACTCTCGATTTCATTACCTGTATCCAGTTATGTGTAATCATTTGTTATGTACTACTTTCAATATAAACCTTGCATATTGTTCTTGCTATTATACTGTTACTACGGGCCTTGTGGCCGGTCATACCTGTAAACGGTCCACTGGACCAGTGCACCTACCTGTTATCAAAGTCATAAATAAATACATTTGCATCCTTTTGTACCAACTTGCTTTTCCTACTGGCCTTTCACAGAAACACAGATGGTGACAGCAGAAGGAGACCATATGGTCCATCTAGTCTGCCATAGGCCTACCCCCTTAAATGCTTAAATTCAGAGGGGTCTGGACTAGCTCCTTAACATCAGTACATGACAAGGAACATACTGACCCTCAAGCATGAGGCAGGCTCTGATTCATCAAGGTAAATTCCTCTGGGCTAGGAAGCAGGGTTCGGTGGCCAGCATCTCTCATAGTCCAAAAGCCCATGAAATGCTTTTCCAAACAAGGTACTGAATTGACCTGTGAATCATGTCTTAGTCCAGAGTATCCATGTCTAAGCCAGCCCTATATTAAAACAAGGTTGCAACCACTTTGACGTGCTAGAATGGTATACGGAATATGCTCACTGCTAGGAAGTTAAATGTCTTTGCATTCTGTTGCACTGTTACTTGCACAGTATGAATCCCTGTATCTATATTAATTGAGTGAATTATCGAATTTAATGTACTGTAATACTCCTTGTGCTCTGGTAATGTCTTCACACCGACTACTGTATAATCCTGCCTTTGTAACCTCCTGGTTGTGCCTGAAAATAGGCAAATGTATGCCTAGTGCACCCTACTCAGTCAACAAGAACTAAATAAATAAAATGGAATCTTGAGACAGAAAGTGATGTCACTGTTAGGGATCTGTGCACAGCTGTACAGCTTCCTAATCTGACATAATTATCTCTCTCAGTGTTGCAGGAAGAAAAAATTACTCACGTAGTAATTGTGTTTAGTCTAATGGAGTCTTGCTGTATTCTGACTATATGCAGTTAGCCCCAGCACTTGAACTGCTCGGAGGAGGAAGAGTTAACTCTATCGAAGACACAGAATGTTGAGCTCAAGCTCGGTTTTCAAACCTCTGTCCCAGGTACTCTTCAGTGTAACCGTCCTGATTCTTCTGAGCTCTATACTAAGCACTAACAACCCAGAAATTGTTTTAAAACGCTTGAGCCAAAGGGCTAAAGACATCAATCGTAGGGTCCAAAGACTCAAGTCGAGACCCCCAAAAGAATTCAAGTAGGTAATAAAACAAAGGAATAAGAAACAATCTTCAATTAAGAAGAGGCACCTAGGTATATCCCTGGGTGCAACACTGCACCTACCCACCCACATCCCAGAACAACTAGGTTCCAAGAGGGAGGCAGGAGGAGGTCAAAATATAAAAGACTCCATTAGAAGAAACACAGTTACTAAGGTGAGTAATTGTTTCTTCAAACAACATGAAGTCTTGCCGTGTTCTGACTATATGCAGACTACCAAGCAGTAACCCCAAGGAGGAGGAACTACAGAACCTATTTTGGGAACAGGCTCTGCAGTACCAAACCTAGCATCACTTCTAGCCTGAATGTCCAGGGGTAATGCTTGGTGAATGTGTGAACAGTCTTCCAGGTGGCTGCTTTACAGATTTCCACTAAGGTATGTCTCAGCTGCTGCGACGAAGCAGCTGCACCTCTGGTGGAGTGAGCCCTCAGGCCTGAGGGTGGCTCTTTCCCCAATTTTGAGTAGCAAAACTGTATGCAGGAGACAATCCACCTAGAAATAGTTCTCTTGGTGGCAGGCTTACCTTTACCCACCTCCCATAAGTGAGAAACAGCTGGGAGCAGTCGTTTCTATAGGGTTTAGTGGATTCTAAGTAGTAACTTAGAACCCTCTTGACATCGAGACTGTGTATTCTCCTCTCTCCAGAGGAGGTGATCAGTGAAAATACAGGCAATGTCATAAGATTGGTTCAGATGGAAGTCTAATACCACTTTAGGGAGGACTTTCCTATTTGTATCGAAGGACCACCTTATCCCTATGGATAGAGATGAAATCAGGTTCCACTGATAGAGCCTGTAACTCATTGATTCTCCAGGCAGAGGTAATAGCAACTAGGAATACAGTTTTCCAAGTCAGATACTTGAGCTCAGCTGAGCAAAGGGGTTCGAAGGGAGGCTGCATCAGCTGTGCAATACAGATATTCAGGTCCCACAAGGGAGTTGGATCCCTGAAGGGAGGACTGATGTGAACCAAACCTTAAAGAATTTCTTGAAAACTAGGTGGGAAGCTAGAGAACAGCCTTCCCAGCCAAAAGAAAAGCAGAAATAGCTGCCAAATGCACCTTGAGAGTGGTAGGCTAAGGCCTAAACTGTTAAGATATACCACATAATCTAGGCAGTGGCAACATCAGCTGAATGTGGTTGGACGTGCCTCTGGGAACACCAGAACCCAAACCTCTTCCATTTAGAATCGTAAGTTTTCCCAGTAGAAGGTTTCCTACTGGCCTTAAGGATATCCAGAGCTGACTGTGAGAGATGCAGGTCTGCATATTCTAGTTCCTCAAGAACCAAGCCTTGAGCCTGAGATTGTGAAGGCTGGGGTACAATATCCTCTCCTGAGCTGAGGTGAGGAGGTTGAACTGTCTGGAAAGACAAAGGGGGATTGTCACTGATAGTGACAATAGCAGAGGATACCAAGACTGTCTGGCCCAATCCGGGGCTATCAGAATTACACTGCAGGGTTGGGACCTGATCTTGACTAGAACCCTGAATATCAGAGGAAAACATAGAGAAACCTGTTGGTCCAATCCAGCAGGAGGGCATCTAGAGGAAGAGACCCCGCAGATGGGGCCTGCAGCAGAATAGAGGGGCTGATGGTTGTCCAGGGCTGCAAAGAGATCTATCTCTGGAGTGCCCAATCTCTTGAAAATGGTTTGAAGGATGAGAGGATTCAGGGACCATTCGCAGTGACCTTGAGAAATCCTGCTGGCGCATCTGCAAGTACACTGTCCTTCCCTGGATGATGCACAGTAATCAGGAAGCCTGCAGGGAATAAGCTAGTGACCATATTTTCATGGCCTCGGTGCACAATGCCGAGGGACCGAGTGCCACCCTGCTTGCTGATGTACCACATGGTTGTAGTGTTGTCTGTCCTGATCTGCGCCCACTTTCCCTGAATTAAAGTCGAAATGTCTAAGGGCCAGAAAGACAGCCCTGAGTTTGAGAAGATTTATGTGAAGGAGAGACTCCTGATGGGACCAAGTCCCCTGAGCAGTATGTTGATCCATGGGCTCCCATCCCAGCAGAGAAGCATCTGTGGTGAGAGTCACTGTGGGAGCCTGACTGAGGAAAGGAACCCTTGCCTCAAATTGTCCTCTTCCAGCCACCAATGGAGGGCCTGAACCAAAGTTAGAGACACTGGAACCAACTTGGAGAGAGGAATCTTTTCTGAGACCAAAAGCTCTTAGGTGAAATTGGATGTCCCTCATTTGAAACCTTGTCCCTTGCACTACTGCAGTGTAGGCTGCCATGTGGCATAGTAACTGCAAGAAATGTCTGGCTGGCCAATACACCAGTGGACGAAAAGGAAGCCAGAGAAATGAGGATTGGACCCTTGATAGAGGAAGGAAGGCCCTGGCCTGAACAGTGTCCAGCTCCACTCCTATAAATGTGAGAAGCTGAACTGGCTCCAGAACAGACTTTTCTAGATTTAGGAGGAATCCTAGGAGAGTAGAAGATTTTGAGTGACCCTAGAGCTAATCTAACTTGGTCTAGGGACTGACCTACTAAGAGCCAGTCGTCCAGGTAAGGGAATAATAGGATGCCTCGTCTTCTGAGGAAGGCTACCACTACTGCTAGGCATTTGGTGAATACTCTTGGGGCAGATCTGCGAGGCCGGAAGGCATTGCTCTGAACTGGCAATGACCTGAGGCAGTTCGAACCGGAGGTACTTTCTGTGGGACTGTCTGATAGGTATGCGGAAATAGGCATCCTTGAGATCCAGAGACACTAGACAGTCTCCTGGTCTCAGAGAGGGAAGAATAATTCCCAGAGTCACCATCTTGAACTTTGGCTTTAGTATGTGTTTGTTTAGGTACTGTAGATCCAGGATGGTCGCCACTCCCCTGTCTTTTTAGGGTAAGAAAGTACCTGGAGTACAACCCTTTCCCCTGTGAATGAGAGGTATGATCTCCACTGCCTGCAGAAGCTGTAGAGAAGAAACCTCTGTTTCTAAGGCCTGTGTTTTCTCTACCGAGGAAGGACAGAAAGCCTTTGCTCTCATCTTTGGGAACCTGCTGAAGCTGAGAGCAAGAACCTGCTCACTACTTCCAGGACCCACTTGTCTGAAGTAGCAGACTTCCAGGCCTGGAAAAGTGAGCCAGTCTGCCCCCTACAGGAACTGGGGAGGTGACCCTGGCTGACACATCAGGGTGTCTGTTTGGCAGGGGCTTAGACTGAGAGGAGAATGCAGCCCTTGTCATCCCCTTCTGCCTCTTCCCTAAAGAACCCCTCTGCTGAAAGAGGAGGAGGCTGGGCCTGGCAGAAAGGCCTGCGAAAGACCTGCCCCTGCCAGCCCTGGATTGCTGCCTCTGAGGAGTGGTCTGCTTTTCTTTGGCTGCAGCACTCCTGTATGGTCCTGTATTCATCCATCTTTTTCATGTACATCTCTGTTTGTTCCCAAACAGAGAGTTACCAGTGACAGGAAAATCCATGGCCTTGGTCTGGGTATCTGAGATAAACTGGTAAACCTGAGCCAGGCAAATCTCATGGAAACAGATGTAGCCATGACCCTAGAATGAACAAAATTCGAGTCCACAGCAGCATGAAATTGACCTTAGAAGCTTGATGCCATCCACAGCCACCTGCTCCAGCTCCTTGGCCAGCTGGGAGGGGCATTCTTAGCGACTCCAGAACCATATACCACCTGGACTTCGGTATCTGGCTGTATATGCCACATAATTGGATTGCCTGAGTCCCAGAGGATGCAAGTACTGCTTCTTTGCCATGGCATCCACTTTCCTGAATCCTTATCTGGGGGTGAGATGCTGTTTAATATTAGCCTTGTCACAGGCTGCAGCTTGCATTACCCCAACATGGCTGCAATGGTTAATAAGGAAATCCATACCCGGCCTGACAGAGCATACCTCCTGTCCATCTTCTTATCCACAGGCGGTATGGATGTTGGAAACTGTAATATTTTTGGGGTCTGTTTCCCAGGGACTTGTGCAGAGGGACAGACACCCTTTTGACTCTGGGACATCCATCATTTCAACATAGTCAGGCTCCTCCTGATCCTGTTCAGCTTCTTTCACTGGAAGATGAAGAGTCTCAGACACCATCTCGTAAAACAAGAAGTGGGAGGGGACTCAGAAAGCCTGGGAGGAGACACATTAGAAGGCCTGTCTGGGGAGATATAAGGCTCAATAGACTCATCTAGGTCTTCATAATCATCATCTTTGTCTCCTTCCCACTCGCCTCACTAAAATGCTTCAGGGTCATATTCAGAAGCAGACAAGTCCGACCGAACAGGCTGTCTCTGTGCCGGTTCGCTCGGACCAGACAGCGACTGCACAATAGTAATCACTTTGGCTATCTTGTCAGCGGTCGGATCATGAGAACCGGATCCGAGCCGGCTGACTTGCGCTTTCTTTTGCAGGGACCAATTCTATGGAATCGGCCTCCTTTGCCCGAGGAGGTATCACCCAGGTCAGTGGGCACTCTCAGGTTCGGTAGGAACCGAACCGGGCTGGCCATCTGGTCAGCGATTGGCCTCCTTTCCTTCCAGCCTACTTAAACGCTTTTCAACAGTGGCCTTAGGAAAGTTCCTGCAGATTTGGCAGTCTTTCTGAGGTGGTCAAATCCCAGACAGTACACACAGATGAGGCGGGATCAGCCTTGGCAAAAGCCTCCCACACTCAGTGCAGTGTTGAAACCCAGTGGGTCCAGTTTTCTTTTGGGTTTCTCAGACATGCCTTTAAACACAAAGTCACCCTTACCAGCGTTCAAGCCAGGCGACTACCAAATCTATCGGTTCCAACTGTGTCACGGGTTGGATGAAAGAACCGAGAAATCAACATTTTTTCAGGAACCGATACATACAGTGGAGGGCTTCAAGAAAGGGTGGGACAGACACAGAAAGCGGATGTATCAGATGATGGGGTTTCTGGAACACAAGGTGGGGGGCCTCGGTACCCAACTAGGATCTGAGGTTCGAGCAGACTCGATAGACCATAAGGCTTAATCTGCTGGCAATTAGTATGTTAGATAAAGAAAACCACACTAAAACACCTGTGAAAAACAGACAACAAATCGTTTCGGTTCCCAACTGGACCGACAGGCAAGAAACCGAAAAACAAAAACAATTTCTTTACAAAATTACACTACTACCTACTAATACACTTACTGTACGGGACAGAGATGTAAAGACCAAAAAATAAAGAAGCAGTTTATTAAACTGAGCGATTTTACCACAACCGAACTGAAGTGAAGTGAAGGAGAGAATCTCTAGAGTGACTTCACAGTAAGGCGGAGTAAAGAATCTGGCGGTTACACTGAAAAGTACCTGGGACAGAGGTTTGAAAACCGAGCTCGAGCTCAATGTTCTATGCCTTGGCATAGAATTAACTCTCCTCTGCGGAGCAGTTCAAGTGCTAGGGCTAACTGCATATAGTCAGAATACAGCAAGACTTCATGTTGTTTGAAATGGCTTCTCCCTTGAAGAAATAGAATATCTCCAGGCTGCTGACACCTACAGGTCTCCCAATACCTCACTTGAAGGAGTTTGTCATGCACTTTCAGACACTGAAGAACCCTACATCTGCCTTTCTCATCACTTCTACCCTCGGTTCTCCCAGCCCTACCCAATGTCAAGATTACTCCTAAAGATGTCCCGATATCACTCCCAACACCCAAAGTGAGGAGGCACTTTTTCACTGAGAGGGTAGTGTCAGGGTAGAACAAGTTGCAAGAGGAGGCAGTTGCAGCAAATACAGTGGATAGTTTCGGTGAGGGTGGGATAGGCTGATGAAAATTAGGATGGGAGGAGTCATTACTGAAAGGGGAGGGTACTAGGGTGGGATAGCTGACTTCAAGAGGGTGGGGCGCAGCTCAAGGAACTAAACTGAGCTGCTCACTCGAGCAGACTAGACAGACCATTACGGCCTGTTTCTACTGGCACATTGGTATGTTTTGTATGTTCATAAAGTGTGAGCACGGTGGGGTACAAGTCTCCTAGTTCAGAGGGAGAAAGCATCCCTGGGGATGCTAGATCTCCTTTGCTACTGCAGCACCAACAATGATCTGGGCTCAACATGGAAACCAGGGTCCCTGTGTGGCGAGCAGAACCATCTCCCATAGCACTACAGACCAGGCACAGGGGTTCAGTTCATTTTTGAAATGGAAGGCAAACTTCCGTGGCTCCAAATCTTGAAGTCAGTCCAGTTTTGCTGAAGGTAAAATACTTTCCAGGTTTCAAATTTTGGAAGTCCAAAATACACAACTGAATAAACACTTTTTGGAAGTTAATATTAAATGTTACTGGTAAATATCTTTTCTTTCAAACAAGTTAATCACTGTTACTTCCATGCACACACAAGGGTGAGGAAATGTGTCAGGATAAATTTTAAGGAAAATGTTGCCAAGTTACTTAACAGACAGATCAGCTGGTAGGCTTCCTATAGAGTACTACTCCCGTCTCTGAACAATCCACAGGAAGCAGTGCTACGTTAGAGAGCTTGCTTCTCTGCTATGTAACTTAAAAAATGTACATTACATTTTATCTTGAGCAATTTCCATGATCTTGTTATACACTGATCTTTTATAGCCAGTTTCCTGATGTTCACACAATATGAACTCAGGGAATGTAGTTCAGGATTGAAATTATAATCAGACTTTATTCCAGGAGCAAAATGGGAGGGAACGCTCCTGTGTAAAATGCACTCCTCTAAAGGTATGAAACTGACTAAAGTATAAAATGAAACTTATAATGAAGGACTGAGTACCCAAAACCTGGTCAAATAGGTTTGATCCTACATATGAGGTGGTGGATTTCCCCAGGAATATTTTCCACTTCCACCTCCGATCAGTGGCACCACGACCTAGTGTACATACACCTTTTTCTTTTCACATTTTGTCTTCCATGCCGACAAAATGTAAAATTCTGCTTTCCTTTTCCCTTTGGGGTCAAATACTTCCCTTTATGTTTGGATATCTTCACATAGATTTTGAAATCAAATACTTCATAAAGGAGTCCACTGAAGCCCTGCCAGTCCACTGTAATCTTTTGAACTACATAAATCCCGACCTGCTTCACAAACTACAGACATACACAGCCACAACTGCCATTGGAAATGCACACAGTATTTACATCTCTTAAGACTTACATTGCGGCCCAGGCTCATGTGAGCCTCCAGCTGTTTGATCATAGCGACTGCATTGGCACTGGCACCATTCTTCTGTAGTGTGTACCCAAGCAAGGTGCAGGCATACTGGGCAGCTCTGGAAGAGGAGGAGTTTCACACAGTTACTTCCACGCAGGGCATGAGGTCATGTAGCACAACAAACTGAGCTTTGCATCAATTACCAAACTGAACAGCCTGGTTACAAAGAAAATGCGATTCTTCCACAGGCCACCTCATTTTAAACAAATGCAGAACATCTAACAGAGTATGGGTAACCAGGCAACAGATTATATACAGAACTCCTGTTGGCTTCTGCTATCATTTCTTCAGGGGTACATAAATACAAAACACAACATGCTACAGGCAGAGATTGTATGTAACTTTGTTTTATGGTGACTTTTTTTAAATCAAACTCTTTATCCAATCATCATTGGTGCAGCCTTTAGATCCCCAGGTAACTTCTCTGGTCTTACACTGGCTGATGCTCAAGCTGTAAAGGGCCCAAGAGTGCAGGCGAGGGGTTTGTCCTGCTGCAGATGTTTTCTCTCTGCTCCCCTTCATCTGGAGTTGTGGACACACACACACACACACACACACACACACACACACACACACATATGGTCCATAGCGCTGCTGTGGAGAAGACAGAGCTCCTTATCCTACCACAAAGGTCACTGAAGAAGCAAAATATGGTGTCTCTTTTCCCAAGAAAAGAAGTGCTGCCATCAACAGCACCCTCAACCGCTAACCACAAGACAAGGCAGAGACCGGCCTCTCTTCCAAGCACAAGTCATCCACAAAACTGCATGATGTGAATGTTCTGGACTATCAGAGCAACGTGACTGCACTAAAAAATTTCTTTTTGTTTCCAACCACAGTATTTACAAATGGAAGTGTTTTGCTGCCAACATTACGAAAAGCACACTTCCACAAACCAATCAATTATAAAAACACAGCAGCTTGCCAGCTCTGCCAATAGTGTTTTTGTGCTTTCACTCATAGATACATAGATACAGAGACAGTGTCGGCAGATAAGGGCCTATGGCCCACCCAGTCTGCCCATTTGAGCTTGTAAGTTCAGTTTGTTTTCCTAGAAGTCTGTTGCCCTTACCCTGACCTCCAGAATTCCTTTATGTCTATCCCATGCATTCTTAAATCCGTGATTGTTTCAGCCCCACCACTTCCTCTGGCAGGGTGTTCCACTTGTCCACCACCGTTCTGTGAAGAAATTCTCTCTCATGTTTCCTCTGAATCGTCCTCCCTCCAACTTCATCCCATGCCCTCTAGTCCTGGAACATCTTTTACGCTAAAATAGTGTTTTCCTACACCCTGTTCCTCCCTGTAAGATACTTGTATGTCTCTATCATATCCCTCTCTCCTCCTCTCCTCCAGGAGTACATGTTCAGTTCCTTCAACCTGTCTTCATAGGACTTGTGATGCAATCCATGCACCATCTTTGTTGCCCTCCTCTGAACCTTCTCTACCCTGTCTATGTCCTTACGTAGGTATGGTCTCCAGAACTGTACACTGTACTCAGGTGGGGCCTCACTAGTGTCTTGTATAGCGGAATTATGACCTCCCTTTTCCTGCTGGTGATGCCCCTGCCTATACATCCCAGCATCCTATTTGCTTTACCTGCTGCCTTGTCACACTGTTTCCCTACCTTTAGGTCATCAGAGATGACAACCCCAAGATCCCTTTCCTGCTTGGTGCATGCTATATCCTCACCCCAACTGATATATTGTGTCGGGGTTTTGTGCCCATATGCATTATCTTGCACTTCTTTGCATTGAATTTCAACTGCCAATCCCTGACCATTCTTCAAGTTTCTGCAGGTCGCTTCTCATTCTGTCTACACCCTCTGGTGTGTCTACTCTGTTACAGAGCTTTGTGTCATCAGCGAACAGTGAAATTCTGCCTTCTAGGTCCTGCCAATGTCACTGATGAAGATGTTGAATAGGACCGGTCCACTGGATCCCTGTGGTACCCCACTGGTCACTCTTCCTCTGTGAGTGACAGCCATTTACCACCATCCTCTGTGTCCTGCCACTTAGCCAGTTACCCACCCACCACACTACTGTCCTGCCCACACCCATATTCCCCAGTTTGTGTAATAGTCTTCTATGGCACAGTGTCAAAGGCCTTGCTGAAGTCCAGATAGGCCATGTCCACTGCCCTCCCCTGATCCACCTCCCTAGTCACCCAGTCAAAAATTCAATGAGGTTGGTCTGATATGGCCTCCCCTGGTGAAACCATGCTGCCTTGAGTCCTGTAGTCCACTGACAACTAGATGTTCCACCAACCTCTCCTTCAGTAGTGCTTCCATGATCTTCCCCACTACCGAGGTGAGGCTGACTGGTCTGTAGTTCCCTGCTTCCTCTTTGTTCCCACTTTTGTATAAGGGGACTACATCTGCTGTCCTCCAGTCTTTGGGTACCTCCCTGTTTCCAGTGATCGGCTAAACAGGATAGCCAGAGGTTCAGCCATCACCTCTCTTAGTTCTTTAAGGACCCTGGGGTGCACCCATCTGGCCCCACTGCTTTATCCTCATGTGGTGAAACAGAAAATTACTCACCTTAGTAATGTTGTTTCTTCTAATGGAGTCTTGCTATATTATGACACATGCAGTTAGACCCAACCTTAAAACTGCTCCGGAGGTGAGCAGGTTAACTTCCATGCCAGGCATGGAATCTTGAGCATGAGCTCGGTTAGAAACTCTGTCTGTTGTTCTTCAAACTCAAACTGTCAGATCTTCTGAGCAAAACTCACCAAGGTTCTGTGTGGAAGCTGTAAACCTCACTACTAGCCAAATGGCTACTAAAATATTAACACATCTTTTGGTCCCAAAACCAAGACTCAAGTCAGGATCCAAAAATGACAACAGAACAGTAAACACCCCAGAAATGGGTGGAGAAAAACAAAGTGGGCAACTAAAAGTGCCAACAGTGCACTGCCACCCACATCCCAAAACAGAGGTTCTGAGAGGGGCAGGCGGGGGAGGTCATAATATAGAAGACTCCATTAGAAGAAACAACATTACTAAGGTGAGTAATTTTTCTTCAAACAACATGAAGTCTTGCTATATTATGACATATGCAGACTACACAGCAGTACCTCCATGGAGGAGGGCCAGAACCTACTTAGGAAATAGGCTCTGAAGCACAGCTGTGTTAAAACCGAGCATCACCCCAGCCTGGATGTCCAGGGAGTAATGCTTGGTGAAAGTGTGAACTGTTTTCCAGGTAGCTGCTTGGCATATCTCTGTAGATAGGGTTGTCCCTGGCTGCAGCCAGGGGGCTAGCTCTACCTCTGGTAGAGTGAGCCCTCAGGCCTGAAGGAGACCTTACCCAGTTTTGGTAACAAAACTGGATACAAGAGACAATCCACCTGGCAATGGATCTTTTAGTGGCAAGTTTCCATTTGCCCACCTCACCATAAATGAGGACAGTTGGAGGAGTCAAACCTGTGACCCTTAGTACGCTCTATGTAGTAACTAAGGGCTCTTTTGACATCTAGACTGTGTAATCTCCTCTCACCAGAGGAGGAATGGTCAGTGAAGTACACAGGAGAGAAATTGATTGATTAAAGTGAAAGTCCGAGACCACTTTAGGCAAGAACTTTCTGTTAGTTCTGAGGACCACTTTATCCCTATGAAAGGAGATAAAATCAGGCTCCACTGACAATGCTTGTAGTTCACTTATGCACCTGGCAGAAGTGATGGCTACCAAAACACAGTTTTCCAAGTCAAGTACTTAAGCTCTGCTGAAGACAATGGTTCGAAGGGGTTGCATTAGCTGAGCAATGCAAACATTAAGATCCCAGGCAGGGGCAGGGTCCCTGAAGGGAGGGTTGGTGTGAAGCAGCCCTTAAAAACTTGGAGAACACCGGATGAGCTGAAAGAAAAATTACTCACCTTAGTAATGTTGTTCTTCTAATGGAGTCTTGCTATATGTGTGACTATTGCAGTTTGTCCCAGCCTTAGAAGCAGTTCTAGGCTGGGACAAGCTGCAATAATCATATTAACAAGACTTCATGTTATTTGAAGGAAGAGGGTTTACCTGCTGATAAGAAAGCAGATCATGGCTGCCAGGTGCACTTTAGGGTAGCTGGTCTCAGCCCCAAGATATCAAATGTACCATATAATTCAGAACTGTGGGCAAACCAGCAGACTCTGGGGAAATATTCTTGCCAGAGCACCATATGGAAAATCTCTTCCATTTGGAATTATAAGTAGCCCTGGTGGAAGGCTTCCTAGAAGCCTTCAAGATATCGAGTACACCTTTGGAAAGATATAGGTCAGCAAACTCTAACTCTTCAAGAGCCAGGCCTTGAGATTGAGAGATTTGAGATTCGGTACCAAACCCTCCCTGGGCACAGGTTAACAGATTGTGATTCCTGGGGAGACACAGGAAAAGTGGACTGCTAAGGACAAAGGAGTGGATACCAGGGCTGTCTGGCCCAATCTGGAGCAATCAGAATCATCTTGCAAGGTTGAGATCTGATTTTGACTAGCACCTTGAACAGGAGAGGGAAGGGGAAAAGCATAGATAAACTTCCCTTCCCAGTTGAGAAGGAAGGCATCCAGAGGGACTGAGCCCAACACTGGGGCCTGCAGCAAAAAGAGGAAGTTGGTGATTGTCTGGGGCTGCAAAAGATCTATCTGAGGTGCCCCACCTGGCAAATACCACCTCCAGAATTAGGGGTCAGTGACCATACGTGATGGCCCTGGGAAATCCTGCTGAGAGCATCTGCCAGGACATTGTCCTTGCCTGGGAGGTGAACTGCAATAAGGAGGTGTTAGAATAAGCCAAAGACCACAACTTCATTGCTTGGTGCACAAGGCCGTGAACCGAGCGCCCCTTGCTGGTTGATGTACCACATTGTGGTAGTGTTGTCCATCCTGACCTGAACCACTCTGTTCTGGACAGATGTGGAAAAAGCTTGAGTGCTAGAAAAACTGCTCTGAGTTCCAACAGGTTGATGTGGAGCAGAGATTCCTGAGGGACCACAATCCCTGGGTGGTGAGGTCACCCATGTGAGCTCCCCACCCCAAGAGGAATGCATCTGTAGTAAGGGTCAAAGAGTGAGACTGAGGAATGAAAGGAACCCCTTGTCTCAGATTGCTCTGATCCTGCCACCACTGAGGGCCTGGATCAGGGTTGAGAGTTACTGGGATCAATTTGGTTAGAGGATCTCTCTTTTGAGACCAGAAGGCTCTCAAATGGAACTGAATGTCCCTCATCTGAAATCTTGCTCCCTGCACTACTGCTGTGGAAGCAGCCATGTGCCTAGAGCTGCAGAAAATGCCTTGCTGGTCGAGAGACCTGCAGAGCGAAAGAGGAGGCCAGAGAACCAGGGTCCTTGCTCTTTCCAGAGGAAGGAAGGCTCTGGCCTGTTGAGTGTTCAGTTCTGCACCTATGAAGGTGAGTAGCTGAACAGACTCTAGAACTGACTTTGGAAGATTGAGAAGGAAACCTAGACAAGTAAGCAGCTGCTGAGTAACCTGAAGGTGTAATTTGACTTGTGCTGGAGACTGGCCCACTATGAGCCAGTCATCCAAGTAAGGAAAGATGGCGATCTTTTGCCTTCTTAAATAAGCAACTGCTACTGTGAGGCATTTAGTGAATACCCTTGGGGCAGAGGTGAGACAGAGGGCATTGCTCTGAACTGGTAATGGCCTGAAGGCAGTTCGAATCTGAGGTACTTTCGGTGGGAGCTTCTTATGAGAACATGGAAGTAGGCATCCTTGAGGTCAGGGACACTAGCCAGTCCCCTGGCCTTAGAGAGGTAAAATAATTCCCAGAGTCACCATTTTGAATCTTGGTTTTAAAAGGTGCTTGTTTAGGTATCTGAGATCCAGGATGGACCGCCATTCTCCTGTCTTTTTGGGGTAAGGAAGTACCTGAGTACAGTCCTTGCCCTGGTGTAGGGAGGAACCCTTTCTACAGCTCTGAGAGCCAGGAGGGTTGAAACTTCTGTTTCTAGAGCAAGAGCCTCTGATGGATTTGCAGGTGGAAAGGATCTGGCTCTCATCTTTGGAAATTTTTGAAGCTGAGAACCAGTCCTGGCTTACTACCTCCAGGACCCACTTGTCTGATGTTAAAGACTTCCAGTCCTGGACAAAGTAAAGCCAGCCTGCCCCCTACAGGCAATGGAGAATCGGCCCTGGTCGTCCCATCAGGAGCTTGTTTGGCAGGGGCTTTAGGCTGGGGGTGGGAGCAGGCCTGCTCTTACCCCATCTGCCTCTCCTCTGAAGAACCCCTCTGAGCATAGGCTGAAGAGGAGGCCTGGGCTTGGTAGAAAGGCCTGTGAAGAGGCCTGCCTCTGCCCTGGAAGGCTGCCTTTGAGGAGTGGCCTGCCTTTCCTTGGCCTGTGCACTCCTATAGGTAGTTCTATACTCATCCATTTTCTTCATGTAATTCTCTGTCTGCTCCCCAAACAGAGAATTTCCCTCAACAGGAAAATCCATGGTCTTAGCCTGGGTATCCTGTGACAGGCTAGTACACCTGAGCCAAGCCATTCTGAGAAAAGCCACAGATGTAGCCATGACTCTTGAAGATACATCATTAGAGTCCACTGCAGCATGGAATTGCACCTTGGATGCCTCAATACCATCAGCAGCTACCTGCTCCTGCTCCTTGGCAAGCTGGGCAGGGACCTGTTTCGCAGAGCCATAACAGTATCCCATCTGGATTTCTGATATCTTGCAACATAGGCCATATAATTTGCCTGCCTGAGTCCCAAGGATGCTGCCATGTACTGTTTCTTTGCCATGGCATCAATCCTCCTGGAGTCCTTGTCAGGGGGTTGTGAAGCCAAGGGATATTTGCCTTATCACAGGCTGCAGCCTGCACTACTAACATGGCTGCACTGTTGTGAAAGGAACTCCGTATCAGGGCCTGACAATGTGTACCTCTTGTCCATTTTTTTGTCCACAGGAGGTATAGTGTGAGGAGCTTTTAAAATCTTTATTGTCTGTTTCCTAAAAGATTTATGTAAGGAATAGACAATCTCCTGGACTCTGGGATATCCATCATTTCCACATAGTCAGGCTCCTCCTGTTCATCCACAGCTTCTTCCAAAGGAAGCTGGAGGGTTTCAGCCACCTTTTATAAAACATAAAATGAGAAGGGACTCAGAAAGCCTGGGGAGACACTCTAAAAGGTCTGTCTGGGGAGGTGTCCGTTCAATGGGCACATCCAGACTTTCAAAATCACATTCACACTCTTCATAATCTTCCTCCCCTCCTCCGGTTCATAAAATTCTCTATCATATTCTTGAACGTGGCACCGACCGAACCGACCTTCTTACATTTGATGGTGCCGGTTCGCCGGAACCGGGAAAGCGATTGGACACAATTCTGATCGCTTTGGCTATCTCTGCAGCAGTTGGAGAAGGAATTTTGGCTCCACACCTGCTGACTTTCTAGTCCTTTTGCTGGGACTGACTCCTCCGAGTCAGCTCTCCGTTGCCCAAGGAAGTCGCCCTGGTCAGAGGGCACTCCCTCCGTTCGGTTGGCACCGAACCGGGCTGCTCATCTGGGTCAGCGGACTTCTTGGCCTCTCGTTCCCTGAGCCTACCAACTCTCTTATCCAGGGTAGCTGCAGGAAATTCTTGCAAATCTGGCAGTCTGCATTGAGGTGGTCAAACCCCAGACAATAAACACATGTGGTGTGTGGGTCAGCCTTGGCAAAGGCTTCCCACAGACACTACAAAGCTGAAACCCAATGGGCCGGTTTTCTTTTGGGTTTCTCAGACATAGTGCCAGCCTAACCAACAACTTGCCGTTAACAGCAATAAGCCAAGCCAAGACACCCTTATCGGTTCCTAACTGTGTCACGGGTCGTGGAAAAACGTAATGAAATCTGGCTTTTTAGAACCGTAAGAACGGGACCGCACTCTAAATAGTAATTTAATAAGTTTAACAAGAACCTGATCGGTTCAAACCGAACCGATAATGATCGTTGCAAGTTCCACACAGAATAATGTAAAACCTATCTATACTTACGATACCACAGACAGAGCTTGAACCGACCAGTTGCGGTTTAAATATAGACAAACTGCGGTTTAAAAACGAGAATTTACACTTTTAACCGACAAAATGAACCGAGCAGCAGGAGAAATCTCCGGGCGACCGTTCAGTGAGTGGAGTAAAGAATCTGACAGTTTGAGTTTGAAGAACAACAGACAAGAGTTTCTAACCGAGCTCACGCTCAAGATTCCATGCCTGGCATGGAAGTTAACTCTTCACCTCCGGAGCAGTTCTAAGGTTGGGTCTAACTGCATAGTCATAATATAGCAAGGCTTCATGTTGTTTGAAAGAGTCCAAATTGATTTCCACAGCACTTCTATTAAACTGCAAGGGTGTCAGCTGGTGCAGGACTTTTATGACGTCTTTGTACATTTGCAAATAGAACTGTACTGTGTGTTACAAGTTGATAAACCATGACAGGCAGGAAATGGCGTGATAGACCAACTCAGGACACAAGCCTTTGGGTCAACAAAACATGGACCTGGTGGCGTGGAGGGCTGAGGTGCTGGAAGCCTTACCTCCTGCCATGCGAAGACACAGGTACAGGAGCGATCTAGATCGCTTATGGGCTGGCCAGGAAAGGGAGGAAGGGCTGAGTGTCAAAGGACAGCTCTCCTCCCTCAAGAATGAGGTTCACCAACTCCTGTATGTTGTCATGCAGCATTCCAGGCAGTGCTGCAGAGTCAAGATATACAGCAGTCCACCGTCTCCAGAGCTAGGAACATTTTCATGTTCCTCTAATCCGAGACACTGTGTGCACCAACGTCACAGGCATGCACACATGGAGCATGCCTGTGTGCTGAAGTGCACAACATCCCAGCCTTCCCTTGGCCCTCTGACTGCACTACCAACTGTGGTCACCCAGGTGGCAGTATTGCAGTGGAAGATGTTATCGTCCTTCCCCAGAGGACAGCATCCTCTGGGACTCTCAATCCTCCTCCCCATGGCTGGCCCTGATGACCATGGCTTGTTTCGAACCAGAGTCACTGGAGTTGTGAGCATTGGCCGTATTGCTGCACCAAAGGCGTTGGCTGGGAAATTATTTTATTTTATTTTTTTTTAAAGAAAGAAAACAGAAAGTCCGTCAAAATGATCAGAACAAGCTGTTAGAGCAGTCAGGGTCATGAGTGATTTTTTTTTTTTTTTCTTTATGTGCTGCTGTGCCTTTCATTTGTGGTTTTTTTTGTTTGTTTACTTTTAAAATGAGTAGATAAGATAGAGAGTAATGACTGAATTAGGCCACTCACAAGATTATTATGTGGCAATAATGCTTATAAAATGGTTAGAAAGTTTTCTGTGTCCTGACTATCTAACAGCTGTTTCCTTATAGGACAACAACCCTGTAGCTAGCACTTTTAATGACAAGCAAGACTCAGTGCAGTCCACAATCCATGTCTGCCAGAAACGTTTGCGTTGTAAAAAGTTCTGGCAACCACGTTAGTGCCAACAAAAAAAAAAAAACACCACTACTGCTCTAACATACAAAAACATATTTATACACTTCTGAACCACTCTCCACTCCCACACCACAACTAACCAAAAACACAGAATAGTATCAATCATTTAAAAGCATTTACTCACCTTTTTTGTTGTTGTTTCTTATTTTGTTTATATCCTACAGGCCTTAATCACCAGTTATCCACTGCATGATCTCCACTGTTCATTCCTTCTGCAACCATGAACTGCACCATGCGCCTTTCAACTACAGTGGGCTGGCTGCTTGCTCACTTAATACCTCCTCCCCCACCTGTGCTGTAAACAGTGCCAACACCTCACCTATGCCACTTCCCTTCCCCACTGACATTTAAAATTAAACTGGTATTTTTTCTTAACCCACATGGGATCAGATGTCATGGTAACAGCTGATGCACTCTCAGTCCGTCACCTCCCCCCATGACCTCGCCTCCCAAACCTCTGGCAGCAAGCAACACTTTTACGCATATGTGTGATTTTATTTTTTTTTTAAATAAGCAAAAAGTACGACTGAGTACAGTACTCACATGAGCACACAGCAATTACTACTGGAGGCACGATGTAAATTCTCCTCTACCGCGGCATTCACCTCTACAAGCAGCATGCTTCTCACGCTGCTCTCAGCTCTGCAAGCAGCACGCTTCTCCGATGCATAAAAGCTCTGCAAGCTGTACACTTCTCCCAAAAAGTAAATAATAAAATTAAAATGACATGGTGGGAGTACTCACGATTCGGAGGCATAAGTGGTAAAAAAAAAAAAGGGCAACATTAAATACAGCGCCTCTAGCAGCACTCACATCAACACTACATTTCTATTAGAGCTCACTATATACAGGTACTGCTTTAATCTCAAATTTCAATAAAATGTTTTTAAAGCCTATTTTAACTTTTTACTTTATCCCTTTTGAACTTTTACTTCTTGAACCCATTTTATAAGTGCAATAAGACACTTCAGGGATGTAGGCTGTTGCGGATAAGAGCACTTCCCAAGTGCTGAATGCACTTTGTAAGCATGTCATGCCTCACTACGCACAAACTCATACCCTGTCGTGTGTTACTGGTTACTTAAAGGGACACTGTCAACCTTTTTTGCATCCTAATATTTCTAGTTCCAAAACCCACATTTTATGATGGCACACCTTCTCTAAAATTCACTGAGGTTGCTGGTTGTTTCATCTGCTTCCTTTCTTAGTAGAACTGAAATACATACCAACAGACAATTTCCTATTTAACCTACAGTCAATGGAGGGCCAAGATTCTCGGTGACATCATTTTCTGTCATTAGCCTAAAACATATGGCTGCCCCAGCCCTAATTACAGGTTGATTTACATATGAATAACTCTGGACTGCAAAGACTCACAGATAAACACAATTGCTCACTCAAATTAGCGTTGTATGGTCTTTCAGACATTAAGAAACCCTGCTGATGACAGTTCCCTTTAAGGGAACACTGTCAACCCCTTAGGCCTCAAAGTGTCCCTAGTGTAAAAACATATGTTATGATTTGGGTACATTCTGCACAGACTGCTGATGTAGTTGGTAGTTTGCGTCTGGTTCCTTTTTTTTTTAAAAAGTAAAAACACTGCTCTTGATACTGGTGTTACGTCAAAACATGGTTGTTTACATTCCTTGATCAAGTCCTATTGCATCTTTCCAGGACTTAGAAACATCCCCAACACAGTCTAACCACTCATGATGCAGGGAGCAGAGAACAGACTATTACATCATGAATGACTGCAGTTTGAGGGTGTTCCTAATGTTCTGGAAGTATGGAGTAAGTGTAGAGCAAAGATCTGAAATGAAACAAGGTTGGGTATAATTACACTTTATTAAGTGTGTTTTAAGGTGTTATTACAACACTTTCTACATTCATAATTGTTTTGTATGTGCACTGAAAATAGTGAGTTATCACCCTTACATTTCAAGCTATTAGTAAAATAATCCATCTTTAGGATTGCTTTAACCTCTAGGCTATACTGCCAGCTCATCATAAAAACTACACATCTTAAGGCTGGCTCTGTGGTGCCAACAGATATTGGGGCCCCATACTGCATCAGGATCTCTAAACCTAGCTGTGTTCATGTCAGTGCAGATTTCTGGGGCTGAGAAACACTAACTTCTGTCTTGTTCTGTTCCTCTCTTACAGCCTTTTGTCATACAATTTCGGTGTGAACTTAGGTTTACAAGATGCAAATGTGGCTACGTAACCTACTGGCCTGGCATCATGGGGCCAGCCTTGAAATGTGTAGTTTTTGATTAACAGCTGGCAGTAGTACAACCTAGAGGTTAAAGCAAGAGCAGTGAACAAGCTTCATTCATCCTGCAGAATGGGGGTTTGATTCCAACATGCTCCGGGGCTTGTATACTGTGTGACCAGAGTAGTCACTTAACCTCCCTTTGCTCCCAAAACACACCCAGAAACAAGCTGTAGCTGTGTGCCTTTCTGGACAAAGACAGCAAAAACAATCTGAGCACGTGTTGTGATTCTGAAATTATTATACTCTTTCTATCCCAATTTGACTAAAAAGAAAAACATTTGACACCATTAATTGTTTATTAATTGCAAAACACATGGATGGACAACATTGTTTAAAAAGCATAATCTAAACTACATTACTAAAATACAGAATAATATATTGGTGTGTATAACCAAAATTTTACACACACCGTTGTATGGGATGCTACATTAACCCTGATGGCAAAGTCCAGTGGTTTATAAAAGCATCCACGAAGTGTCTAAAATCTGTTTTTACACCCACCCATGTATTATTTTTTTTCCCTTTCTCTTTATGCTCCTGCACTTCGCCCCCATTCTGTCCTCTCCCCCAGCCCTGTCTCCTTGGTGTTTACTGGTCTTACTTCTTACACTAGCAAAGTGCCAGCTAGCCGGATGAAGAGCCTGCGAGGAACCGGCTTCATCCTGCCGTCGATGTTATTTTTTCCTCCTTTTTGCCGTCCCGAGTGCAGCAGCGTGCAATGATGCCAATGGCCAAGCGCGTCCACATTTCAGACATGGCACGCCGTGCATGCCTGCCCCACAACTGCCCCCTATGTGTGAGCTTCCACTGTGCCAGCCCCCAGCCACCGCTAGGGGTCAGGCAGGCAGCAGACTCCACACCCACCCTGTCTCTCCTTTATTTTTTCTTTATTTTTTACATTACAGTGAAATGGCATTCTGGAACACTGCGGTCCATTGGCATAGCTGCAGAGTTTAAGACACGCTTGAAGGGTATGGGTGACAGGATAGACCAGATTGATTTTTTCCTTTACAGTAGCAAATATCATTCCATCCAAAGTATTTCAGTAAGAAACTGTTATACTTTTAACTTCATCAAAAAGTAAAATACTCTAAATAATGCATTTCAGGTTATGCTTATTTTAACTGTGCTGTCCAGCTATGTTTTGCAATTAATAAACAAGTAATGGTGTCCCATTTTTTCTTTTCAAGTCAAATCTGGATAGAAAGAGCATAATACTTTCAGAATTATAACACATGCTCATATTGTTTTACTTCTTTTTGTCCAGGAAAGGCACACAGCTATAGCTTGCTCCTGGCGTGTTTGGGAGCACAGGAGATTAAGTGACTTGCTCTGGTCAAACAATATACAAGTAGAGCATGATGGAATCAAAACCCATTCTGCTGGATGAACGAAGCTTGTTTGTAGCTCTTTGCTTTAATCTCTTGGCTGTACTGCCAGCTGATAATCAAAAGAAAAAAAACTCACCGCAGTAATTTTGTTTCTTCTAATGGAGTCTTGTTGTATTCTGACCATATGCAGTTAGCCCAAGCACTTGAACTGCCCAGTAGAGGAAAGGGTTCACTCTATGCAGGAGCATAGGCGTCGAGCTCGAGCTCAGTTTTCAAACCTCTGTCCCAGGTACATTCTCTTGTAACCATTAGATTCTTATGAGCACTGATACTAACTAGCCTAGCTCTGTAAAAATGAAAAAACAGGCCACAGGCCAACAAGCACTTGGGTCAAAAGACTCAAGTTGAGAACCCAAGAACAAAACCCTAAACAGATAGTGATATAATGGTAATAATAATAATAATAATAATGATATCAACAAATTAATCCCACCCAGGATGAGACAGACAACTACACCTCTGGGTGCTACTGCCAACTCCAACACTCAAAAGTAAGGTTCTGAGAGGGGAGACAGGTCAGAATACAGCAAGACTCCATTAGAAGAAACAAGATTACTATTGTATTTTTTTCTTCAAACAACACAGAGTCTTGCTGTATTTTGACTATATGCAGACTACCAAGCAGTACCCCCTGGAGGAGGGATATACAGAACTTACTTTGGAAAAAGGCTCTGCAGTACTGCTGTGCAAACCTAGCATCACTTCTGGTTTAGTACCTAGACAGTAATGCTTGGTAAATATGTGAACAGTTTTCCAGGTGGCTTCTTTACAGATTTCTAATAAGGCAATTCTCTAGCTGCTGCCACAGAGGCAGCTGTATCCCTAGGTCGAGTGAGTCCTCAGGCCTGAGGGAGGCTCCTTGCCCAATTTTGTGTAACAGAACCGAATACAAGAGACAATCCACCTGGCTACTGTCCTTTTGGTGGCAGGTTTACCTTGTCCACTTCCCCATAAGTGAGAAACTGCTGAGAACAATCATTTCTATGGGCCTTAGTATGGTCCCTATAATAACTTAAAGTCCTTTTACATCCAGACTGTGTAGCTTCTCTCATCTGAGGAAGAATGATCAGTGAAAACACTGACAGTGACAGACAGGTTAAGGTAAAAATCTGAAACCACCTTGGGAAGAAATTTTCTATTTGTCCTAAGCACAACCTTGTCTCTGTGAAAGGCAATACAGTCAGGCTCTATGGAAAGGGTCTGTAATTCACTGGTCCTCCTGGCAGAGATAGTGGCCACCAGGAAAACAGTTTTCCAAGTCAAGTACTTTAGCTCAGCTGAAGACATAGGTATAAAGGGGCTGCATAAGCTGTGCAATGCAGATATTAAGAACCCATGCTGGAGAAGGTTCCTTAAAAGGAGGGTTAAGATGTACTAAACCTTTGAAGAATTTACTAAAAACAGGGTGAGATGCTAGGGAAGATCCTTCCCTGCAGACAGAAAAGCAGGCACAGCTGCTGGGTGAACCTTAAGAGTGGCAGGCCTAAGGCTCAGACCATGTAAATGGAACAAACAGTCATAGACAGACCAGCTGAATCTGGCTGCACATTCCACTGAGAGCACCAAATGTTGAATCTCTTCCATTTGGAATTGTAAGTCTTTCTGGTGGAAGGCCTCCTAGAAACCTTCAGAACATCCAGGACCCCTTGTGAAAGATGCAGGCCTGCATACTCTTAACTCTTCAAGAGCCAGGCCTTGAGCCGGAGAGAACTGAGACTGGATACCAAATCCTCCCCAAGAGGAGGTTAAGAGGTCATGCCTCCTGGGAAGATAAAGGGGAATTGTGACTGACAGTGACATTAACAGAGGGTATCAGGGTTGCCTGGCCCAATCCGGTGCCACCAATATCACTGTACAGGGCTGAGACATGATTTTTATCAGTATTCTGAAAAAAGGAGGAAAGGCATACAGGAACCTGTTCATCCAATCCAGCACTAGAGCATCCAGAGGCACGGACCCTAGAAGTGGAGGTCTGCAGCAGACCAGGGGGCTGATGGTTGTCTGGGGCTGCAAAGAGATCCATCTCTGGAGTGCCTCACCTCCTGAAAATAATGTGTAGGACTTGATAGTTCAGGGACCACTCATGGTCACCCTGAGAGATCCTGCTGAGGGCATCTGCCAGCACACTGTCCTTCCCCGGGAGATGCATGGCTATGAGGGAGGTTTGGAGAGAGCTCCGAGTCCAAACCTTCATGGCTTCCGTGCACAAGGCTGTGAACAGAGTGCCCTTTACTGGTTTATATAGTACATAATGGTGGTGTTGCCTGTCCTGACCTGCACCACCTTCCCCTGCACCATTTTTAAGAACGCCTGAAGGGCCAAGAACACAGCCCTGTGTTCTAGTAGGTTAATGTGAAGGACAGACTCCTGCTGTGACCATGTGCCTTAAGCAGTGAAGCTTCCCAAGTGAGCTCCCCAACCTAGAAGGGAGGCATCTGTTGTGAGAATCACTGACGGTGACTGCTGAAGAAAATGAACCCCTTGCCTGAGATTATCCTCCTTCAACCACCACTGGAGAGCCTGGACAAGAGTTTGGGTTACTGGAATCACCTTGGTGAGAGGATCCTTTTTCTGTGACCAAAAGGATCTGAGGTGAAACTGAATATCTCATTTGGAACCTGGCTCCTGGACTACTGCAGTGGATGCTGCTATGTGGCCTAGAAGCTGGACAACGTGCCTGGCTGGATGAGACATTTGAGGTCTGAAGGAGGCTGCCAGGTTTGATAGGGCTCTTACTCTTTGAGAAGAGGCTACCCTGAATAGAATCCAACTCTGCCCTATAAAGCTGAGAAGCTGGACCGGCTCCAGCACTGATTTGGAAAGACGGAGAAGAATCCTAGGGAACCCAGAAGCCTCTGGGTAACAGCCAGAGCTGACCTTAACTGAGCTGGAGACTGTTCCACAATGAGCCAGTCATCTAGGTAGGGACCACAAAGATGCCCTGCCTCCTGAGGGAAGGCTACCACTACTACAAGGCATTCTGTAAAAATTCTGGTGCAGAGGTGAGGGCCGAGGGCATGGCCCTAAACTAATAATGACCTGAGGGCAACTGGAACCTGAGGTACTTTCTGTGGGAGTATCTGATTACTATGTGAAAACAGGCATCCTTGAGGTCCAGAGAGGCTAGACAGTCTCCTGGTCTCAGAGAGGGAAGAATGATTCCCAGAGTCACCATTTTGAATTTTGGTTTTGTAAGATGTCTGCTCAGATATCTGAGGTCTAGGATGGGTCACCACTCCCTGTCTTTCTTGAGGCAAGGAAGTACGTCGAGTATAACCCTTTTCCCCTGTGCACAAGAGGAACTTGTTTCACAGCTTTTTGAACAATAACCAAGAGACCTCTGCCTCAAAGGTAGCCGCTTTCCTGTGGGGTGGCAGGCTTGAAAGACCTTGCTCTGATTTTGGGAAATCTTTTGAAATTTAGAGCTAGTCCCTGACTCAGCACTTCCAGGACTCATTTTGCCCGAGGTAACAGACTTCCAGGCCTGGGAGAAATGAGCCGGTCTGCTCCCTACTGGGATAGGGAGGTGACCCAGACTGACAAATCAGGGTGTCTGCTTGGCAGGGGTTCTAGGCTGGGAGGTGGATGCAGCCCTGCTCATCCCTCTTCTGCCTCTCCCGCTGAAGAAAACTCTCTGCTGGAACATAGAGGAGGCCTGAGCTTGGTAAAAGGCTCACCCCTGCCAGCCCTAGACTGCTGCTTTTGAGGAGTAGTAGACCTTTCCTTGGCCACTGCACTCCTATAGGTGGTCCTGTACTCGCTATCTTCTTCATGTACATCTCTGTCTGCACCCCAAACAGAGAGTTCTGAACCACAGGAAAATCCATGGCCTTAGCCTGGGTATCCTGAGAAAGACTGGTACATCTCAGCCAAGCAAATCTCCTCTATTATGTCCCTCATGCATCTGACTTTCTATCATATCTCTGCCCTTCCTCCTGTCATCTAGTAAGCAAATGTTTAGGCTGTCTAGTCTCTCCTGGTAGGTCCTACCTTGCTGCCTGAGTAATTTTTGTTGCCCTACAATGACTAGTTCTAGACTCTTATGCTTTTCAATGTGCAGTTGTGCAGCAATGAATATAGCACTGACAGCAGAGCACCAAAACACAGGGCGAGGTGTGGGTGTGAGAAGGAACCAATAAAAGACACACAACACAGCAACACTGGTATGGAAGAAAAAATCACTCACCTTAGTAATGTTGTTTCTTCTAATGGAATCTTGCTATATTATGACATATGCAGTGAGTCCCAACCTTCGAACTGCTCTGGAGGTGAAAGAGTTAACTTCCATGCCAGGCATGGAATTTGAGCGAGCTCGGCTGAAAACTCTGTCTGTTGTTCTTCAAACTCAAACTGTCAGATCTTTACGAGCAAAACTCACTAAAGTTCTGTGTGAAGCTGTAAACCTAGACTAGCCAACTGGCTACTAAAATATTAACACATTTTTGGTCCCAAAACCAAGACTCAAGTCAGGGATCCAGAAATTGAAAAACACAACAGCAAGCACCCCAGAAAAGAGGTGAGAAAACAAAGTGGGCAACTACAAGTGCCAAGTGCACTGCCCACCCACATCCCAAAACAGAGGTTCTGAGAGGGGCAGGCGGTTTATATTATAGCAAGACTCCATTAGAAGAAACAACTTTACTAAGGTGAGTAATTTTTTCTTCAAACAACATGAAGCCTTGCTATATTATGACATTAAGCAGACTACACAGCAGTACCTCCATGGAGGAGGGCCAGAACCTACTTAGAAATAGGCTCTGAAGCACAGCTGTGTTAAACAGAGCATCACTCCTAGCCTGGATGTCCAGGGAGTAATGCTTGGTGAAAGTGTGAACTGTTTTCCAGGTAGCTGCTTGACATATCTCTATGATAGGATGTCCCTGGCTGCAGCCAGGGACACAGCTGTACCTCTGGTAGAGTGAGCCCTCAGGCCTGAAGGGGAACCTCCCAGTTTTTGGTAACAAAATTGATACAAGAGACGCATCCACCTGGCAATGGATCTTTAGTGGCAGGTTTCCTTTGCCCACCTCACCATAAGTGAGGAATAGTTGAGGAGTCGAACCTGTGACCCTTTGGTACGCTATGTAGTAACTAAGGGCTCTTTTGACATCTAAACTGTGCAATCTCCTCTCACCAGAGGAGGAATGGTCAGTGAAGTACACAGGAGAGATATGGATTGATTAAGGTGAAAGTCCAAGACCACTTTAGGCAAGAACTTTCTGTTAGTCCTGAGGACCACTTTATCCCTATGAAAGGAGATAAAAATCAGGCTCCACCTGACAATGCTTGTAATTCACTTATGCGCCTGGCAGAAGTGATGGCTACCAAAAACACAGTTTTCCAAGTTAAGTACTTAAGCTCTGCTGAAGACAATGGTTCGAAGGGGTTGCATTAGCTGGGCAAAGCAAACATTAAGATCCCAGGCAGGGGCAGGGTCCCTGAATGGAGGGTTGGTGTGAAGCCACCCCTGAAAACTTGGAGAATACCGCATGAGCTGAAAGGGAAGAGGGTTTACCTGCTGATAAGAAAGCAGATACGGCTGCCAGGTGCACTTTCAGGGTAGCTGGTCTCAGCCCCAAGAAATTCAAATGTACCATATAATCCAGAACTGTGGGCAAACCAGCAGACTCTGGGGAAATATTCTTGCCAGAGCACCATATGGAAAATCTCTTCCATTTGGAATTATAAGTAGTTCTGGTGGAAGGCTTCCTGAAGCCTTCAAGATATCGAGTACACCCTTGGAAAGATGTAGGTCAGCAAACTCTAACTCTTCAAGAGCCAGGCCTTGAGATAGAGAGATTTGAGACTGTACCAAACTCTCCCCTGGGCACAGGTTAACAGATTGTGATTCCTGGGAGACACAGGAGAAGGTGGACTGCTAAGGACAAATGAGTGGATACCAGGGCTGTCTGGCCCAATCTGGAGCAATCAGAATCATCTTGCAAGGTTGAGATCTGATTTTGACTAGCACCTTGAACAGGAGAGGGAAGGGGGAAAGCATAGAGAAACTTCCTTCCCAGTTGAGAAGGAAGGCATCCAGAGGGACTGAGCCCAACACTGGGGCCTGCAGCAAAAAGAGGAAGTTGGTGATTGTCTGGGGCTGCAAAAAGATCTATCTGAGAGTGCCCCACCTGGCAAATACCACCTCCAGAATTAGGGGTCCAGTGACCATTCGTGATGGCCCTGGGAAATCTCTGTTGAGAGCATCTGCCAGGACATTGTCCTTGCCTGGGAGGTGAACTGCAATAAGGGAGGTGTTCAGGGAATAAGCCAGAGACCACAACTTCATTGCTTCTCGGCACAAGGCCGAGACCAGTGCCTCCTTGCTTGCTGATGTACCACATTGTGGTGGTGTTGTCCGTCCTGACCTGTACCACTCTGTTCTGAACAGATGTGGAAAAGCTTGAAGTGCTAGAAAACTGCTCTGAGTTCCAACAGATTGATGTGGAGCAGAGATTCCTGAGGGGACCACAATCCCTGGGTGGTGAGGTTGCCCATGTGAGCTCCCCACCCCAAGAGGGATGCATCTGTAGTAAGGGTCAAGGAGGAGACTGAGGGATGAAGGGAACCCCTTGCTCAGATTGCTCTGATCCTGCCACCACTGTAGGGCCTGGATCAGGGTTCGAGTTACTGGGATCAATTTGGTTAGAGGATCTCTCCTTTGAGACCAGAAGGCTCTCAAATGGAACTGAATGTCCCTCATCTGAAATCTTGCTCCTGCACTACTGCTGTGGAAGCAGCCATGTGCCCTAGGAGCTGCAGAAAATGCCTTGCTGGTCGAGAGACCTGCAGAGTGAAGGAGGAGGCCAGAGAAACCAGGGTCCTTGCTCTTTCTAGAGGAAGGAAGGCTCTGGCCTGTTGTGTGTTCAGTTCTGCACCTATGAAGGTGAGTAGCTGAACAGGCTCTAGAACTGACTTTGGGAGATTGAGAAGGAAACCTAGAGATGCAAGCAGCTGCTGGGTATTGAGAAGGAAACCTAGAGATGTAAGCAGCTGCTGGGTAGCCTGAAGGTGTAATTTGACTTGTGCTGGAGAATGGCCCACTATGAGCCAGTCGTCCAGGTAAGGAAAGATGGCGATCTTTTGCTTCTTAAAGGAGCAACTGCTCCTGTGAGGCATTTTGTGAATACCCTTGGGGCAGAGGTGAGGCCGAAGGGCATTGCTCTGAACTGGTAATGGCCTGAGGGCAGTTCGAATCTGAGGTACTTTCGTGGGAGCTTCTGATGAGAACATGGAAGTAGGCATCCTTGAGGTCTAGGGACACTAGCCAGTCCCCTGGCCTTAGAGAGGGTAAAATAATTCCCAGAGTCACCATTTTGAATCTTGATTTTAAAAGGTGCTTGTTTAGGTATCTGAGATCCAGGATGGGCCGCCATTCTCCTGTCTTTTGGGGTAAGGAAGTACCTGGAGTACAGTCCCTGCCCTGGTGTAGGGAGGAACCCTTTCTACAGCTCTGAGAGCCAGGAGGGTTGAAACTTCTTTTCTAGGGCGAGAGCTCTGATAGATTTGCAGGTGGAAAGGATCTGGTTCTCATCTTTGGAAATTTTTGAAGCTGAGAACAATCCCTGGCTTACTACTTCCAGGACCCACTTGTCTGATGTTAAAGACTTCCAGTCCTGGACGAGTAAGCCAGCCTGCCCCTACAGGCAATGGAGAATCGGCCCTGGCCATCCCATCAGGGAGCTTGTTTGGCAGGGGTTTAGGCTGGGGAGGGAGCAGGCCTGCACGCATTCCCATCTGCCTCTCCCTCTGAAGAACCCCCTCTGGGCATAGGCTGAAGAGGAGGCCTGGGCTTGGTGAAGAGGCCTGCCCCTGCCCCTGGAAGGCTGCCTCTGAGGAGTGGCCTGCCTTTCCTTGGCCTGTGCACTCCTATAGGTAGTTCTATACTCATCCATTTTCTTCATGTAATCTCTGTCTGCTCCCCAAACAGAGAGTTACCCACAACAGGAAAATCCATGGCCTTAGCCTGGGTATCCTGTGACAGGCTAGTACACCTGAGCCAAGCCATTCTGAGAAAAGCCACAGATGTAGCCATGACTCTTGAAGATACATCATTAGAGTCCAATGCAGCATGGAATTGCACCTTGGATGCCTCATACCATCAGCAGCCACCTGCTCCAGCTCCTTGGCAGCTGGGCAGGGACCTGTTTCGCTAGAGCCATAACAGTATCCCATCTGGATTTCTGGTATCTTGCAACATAGGCCATATAATTTGCCTGTCTGAGTCCCAAGGATGCTGCCATGTACTGTTTCTTTGCCATGGCATCAATCCTCCTGGAGTCCTTGTCAGGGGTGTGAAGCCAAGGAATATTTGCCTTATCACAGGCTGCAGTCTGCACTACCACAACATGGCTGCATTGTTGTGAAAGGAACTTGTGATCAGAGCCTGACAATGTGTACCTCTTGTCCATTTTTTATCCACAGGAGGTATAGTGTGAGGAGCTTTTAAAATCTTTATTGTCTGTTTCCCTAAAAGATTTATGTAAGGGAATAGACAATCTCCTGGACTCTGGGATATCCATCATTTCCACATAGTCAGGCTCCTCCTGTTCATCCACAGCTTCTTCCAAAGGAAGCTGGAGGGTTTCAGCCACTTTTTCATAAAATGAGAAGGGACTCAGACCTTTAGGAGTGTCTCCCCTAGGCTTTCTGTCAGGAGATGTCCGTTCAATGGGACATCCAGACTTTCAAAATCACATTCACTCTCTTCCTCCCTCCTCCGTTCATAAAATTCTCTATATCATATTCTTGAACCGTGGCACCGACCGAACTGACTGCTTACCTGATGGTGCCGGTTTGATCGAACCGAGAAAGCGACTGGACAATTTTGATCGCTTTGGCTATCTCTGCAGCGGTTGGAGAAGGAAATTTGGCTCACACCTGCTGATTTTCTAGTCCTTTTGCTGGGAGTGACTCCTCCGAGTCAGCTCTCCTTGCCCGAGGAAGTCTCGCCTGGTCAGAGGGCACTCCCTCCGTTCGATTGGCACCAAACCGGGCTGGCCATCCGGGTCAGCGGACTTTGGCCTCGCTCCCCTGAGCCTACCAACTCTTATCCAGGGTAGCTGCAGGAAATTCTTGCAAATCTGGCAGTCTGCATTGAGGTGGTCAAACCTCAGACAAGAAACACATGTGGTGTGTGGGTCAGCCTTGGCAAAGGCTTCCCCAGACACACTACAGTGCTGAAACCCAGGCCCGGTTTTTTTTGTTTCTCAGACATAGTGCCAACTCTAACCAAAAACTTGCCCGCTTACGGCAATCCGCCAAGCAAGACACCCTTTATCGTTCCCAACCGTGTCACTGGTCGTGGAAAACCGTAATGAAATCCGGGTTTTTAGAACCAATAAGAACCGGAACCGCACTCTAAATGCAATTTAAATGAAGTTTAACAATAACCTGATCGGTTCAAACCGAACCGATAATACCGCTTGCAAGTTCCACACAGAATAATGTAAAACCTATCTATTACTTACGATACCACAGACAGAGCTTGAACCACCAGCTGCAGTTTAAATACAGACAAAATGTGGTTTAAAAATCGAGAAAATACACTTTAAGCTTACAAAATGAACCGAGCAGCAGGAGAAATCTCCGAGCGACTGTTCGGTGAGGCGGAGTAAAGAATCTGACAGTTTGAGTTTGAAGAACAACAGACAGAGTTTTCAACCGAAGTCAGGTCAAGATTCCATGCTTGGCATGGAAAGTTAACTCTTTCACCCGGAGCAGTTCAAGGTTGGGACTCACTGCATATGTCATAATATAGCAAGACTTCATGTTGTTTGAAAATAAGCTTTTACTATAACACAAGGGCAACAGGCTGTATAATTAAAAACAAATGGGAGTACAGACATGGAAGCAAAACAAAGGGCAAACTACACATTTCAAAGTGAGGAAGAAAACAAAACAGGGTACATCACCTGAACAAAAAGGGGCGGATAAAACAACAGGGCAACTGCCCATGACAGTCATACAAGGGCCCATGCCCAATCCAGCAAGTCCTTAGGTGCCCTCAACAGGTTGCAGGTGGTGGCAGCAGCAGCTGGTGGAGCTCCCATGTCAATGCTGCTGGCAGTCCCTCTATGGCCCGTGATGGCTGTACCAACTGAGGGTGTTATCCTCCACCCGCTGCAGTACTAGCTGGAGGAGATGAACCTGGCATCAGAGAAGATACTGGCCCTCCTTCAGTGCTGCGTCCTGTCAACCCCTTGGGGCTCCTGCATCCTCTGGGCACCTATGGAAAGAAAGACACAGAAATCAGCCAGCTGTGGGCACAGGCCAAGGGACATAAGAGTGGCATAATATGCATAACAGATGTACAACTAGCCAACACATGAGCCACCATGCTACACAGGTGGGGTGCAACCAGCCACAAATGACTGTGCTTAACGGAAAAGAGATGGTATTGTGGTCACAAACAAGGACAGCACAATATAATGACTGTGCCATGCTGCAACAAAGCATGACCAAGAATGCAAGGAACACATGGCACTAGTTGGCATGCCAGATGTGGAAACACAGTACAAGTAACAACATCGCCAAGCCCAAGCATGATAGGCCATATATGGACTAAGTGGCCTGAAGCCACACCCACACAGCCAGTGACCTGCACACAGGCCAACACAGGTGTGCAGAACAACAGACATCCATGAGCCACCCTGGTTGGCCACAGGGCAGGCCCAGGCATACATGTGTTACCCACAGCATTATCTGTATATGGATGGCATCACATGCAGCAGTGCTTGCAGCAGCTGGTGTCACACACAAGTGCAGCAGCGCCATATGCATGTGGGCATCCCACACACCATACCACATCAGCAAAACACTGGTGCAAGATACACGGCTTCCAGGAGGCATGCCCCATCCAAGCAGATGCCAGCCCCACCCTAGGGCACAGGGCTGCCACCCATACAGAGCTGGCAGCAGGCGTGGCCAACAATAACACAGAAGTGCTGAAAAGTATGCATGGCCCTGCAGTGTACTGTGGAATGATCATACCCTGGTCATCACGTGCTGGTTAGACTCCACTGACTCTGCATCACACTGTTGAATCACATATGGTACAGTACTTGCAACATCGAGCAATGCCACCCCTGATGAGGACCTCATGACACATAAGCCCGGTTCTGCTGAGACGCAATGGCGTGTTGCTATTTGTATATGGCATAGGACATGGCACTGTTGCAGGCAGATTGTCATGTCTGCTGTAAGGACGATGCGTATGACAAAGTGCTGTACTGGTACAGCAAGGCCTAAAATAAGCAGGTTCATGTCGTAATTTGCAAACCCAAGATCGGGTAAAAAGCAGTCAATCTGGCAATGATTAGCAGTCATTGCTAATCATTGCCAACTGGTCCTGGATCCTATAAAAGTGCCTTATTGGGCATTGTCACTTAAATTTTTTTTTCTGGTCCTGGTATCCATTTTTTGCCCTCCTCCTCCGAGCCCCACCGAATGAACCCCAAGCTGTTCCCTGATTGGTCCAGGGATGCTCCTGCTCCCCTCCACCCAGTCTCCACGCTGGAGAAACGTGATGAAGTCCTTTTGCAGTGCACCCAGAAGAGGAAGCAGGCCTCAGGAGGTTGAGATCCCAAGAGGGCACGGAAGAGACCTGGACGGAGCGCAGGTGGCTAGCATCAAGGGCAAGGCACGGCCAGACGGGCAGATCTGGTGACCACAGAGACAGCAGGAGCGAGCAGAATTGGGAGCAGCAAAATAAGTAAAACATTTTCATTTGGTTGGGAGCCTGGAGAAGGGAAGAGGGGCACATGGACTTCAGGGCACAGATGGGGAGGACAGTGTAATGGCAACGAATGGGCAAGGCCTAGAGCTGGACTGTGGGTGGTGGGAGAACAAGGGCATGAAAGGGTGCCCTGCCTTGAACTTTAAGTTTGTGCCCTGCTTGCAGTGAATTTGAGAACAAACAGTGAACGCAACTGCAGTGAACACTTGGGAACAGAATAAAGACTATGGGCTCTGCTTTGTAGGGATTATTAATGTGCCCTGCTCTTGACTTTGTAGTGAATTTGGCAACAGAAAGAGAGAGCAAGTAAAAATGTGCCCTGCTTTATGGAGATTGGGGAACCAGAACTTATTTAATTTGCCCTCATGTGCCCCTTCGCCTGCAGTGAATGGGAACAGAATAAGACTAAATTAATATGCCCTACTTTGCAGAGATCTGTGACCTGCAGCTGGTTTGTATGCCCACATGCAGGGAAACAATTTAAGAAAAAGAGATTATAATGCTCTGCTTTGCAGAGACTGGGGAAACCAGAACTTTTTATTTTTTTCTATTTTATCTTTTGTCCCTCGCTGTCTGCCGCTGATTATCTGCCTGGTCATGGTGTTTCTGACTTCCACTGCTGCTCTCCTGAAACCCCCAACTTACCCTCGGAGGGTGGGGCCGTGGGCACTGGCCAGGTGCTCGCGATCAATGGACTATCTGGGGAGCCAGTTGAAGGCTAATTGAAGCCAAAGCAGGCTTCACGGAGGTGGCAGACTATGGAATTTTTCCCCATTATTTTTACCGAGGGCGGAGATGTGCAATGACATCCTGCATCTGTCCTGCCACTTTGGTGCTGTTGCGTAGTAGCTGCGGTGCCCCGGTCTCCGCTAGTGGTCAGTCAAGCACCGGATGGGATCCCCACCTCCCAAGAGAAGGAAAGCAGTCCATTAGATGCTCCATCCTTCTCTCCCGCTGGCCCTCCAGCAACCAGAGTCCGCTCTCAACCCGGTCACCGTGTTGGCAAGCGGAAATCCAACTGCACATGCTTGATGGGCTGGCTACCAGAACTTATTTAATGTGCCCTGCTTGTGTGCCTTTCATCTGCAGTGAACATTTGGGAACAGAATAGGACTAAGTTAAAGTGCCCTGCTTTACAGAGATCTGTACTGTGCCCAATATTTAATGTGCCCTGCTTATGCTGTGTGCCTTGCAACTGCAGTAAACATTTGGGAAAAGACTATAATGTGCCCTGCTTTGCAGAGATGAGGGGAACCAGGCACTAAGAATTATGTGCCAGCTTATTTTGTCAATGACGTAGGCTCTGCTCTTGCAGTGAACAATTTGGGAACAGAAAGACTAAGTTGTGCCCTGCTGCTTTGCAGAGAATCCAAGGGACCAGAAAATGTGCCCTGCTAAGTGTTGTGCCTGCTCTTTGCAGTGAACTTGGGAACACACAGAATAGACTATGTACCCTGCTTTGCAGAGATCCATGAGGGAACTAAAAGACTTGTGCCCTGTTTTGGCAGAGTTGGAAAAAAATACTACACTTTACTTACTGTCTGCCCTTTTCTGGGAAGAAAATGAAAACTTAGGTGTTGTCACATGCCCTGCAACTGCAGAGATTTAACTTGAACTCACTGTGTTGCCCTGCTTTTTAGAGGAAGGAATAAACTGTGCCCTTGCACTCTTGATTTGGACACACTACTTGTCTTATTGTGGCAGCAACCCCACAAAACTTAAGTAATGTGCCTCTGTTATGCAGTGACTCTGCTGCCTGCAGCACAGCTCAATGTGGGAGGGACTGCCCCAATTTAGGAACAGGGTTTGGTCTAAGAAGTGCCAGCGACTGGGCCGGGGTTGGGGGTCACATATCTGCTGCCATTTTTCTTTTTTCAGAAAAGCCCATGTGTTAATTTAAGTAGCTGCACACCCTGACACCTTGTTTTGCTAACTTCAAACTTTGTAATAATTACAGTCAGACATGACTGGAGTTAAATTAGCAACTGCAGAGGGATGGCTCAAAATATCATTCAGAAAAACTGTCTACAGATTAGCAGTGAGGGAGACTGTGTGCAAATTGTGCTGTGAGTACAGAGATTAGCTACATGGGTTGAGAAACTTCAGTGAGGCATTAATTGCAGGGATTACAGGCCCCCAGCTAAAGTTGACACCATTCAGAAACATCTTCTGACAGAGCTGCATAAGAAAGCTGTTAACATTTTAAAATTTGGTAGAACAAGGTCACCACTTGATATATATCGCCATACCACAATTGGTAAGTTTAAAATTGGGGTGTAGGGGTTTGGACCGAGACCAAACTTTTAATTTATTTGCAGGAGAGCTTTCAGTAATGCAGAGGAACAGCATAGAACGATTCCTAGACAGGCTGATGGAGATCCTGTTTATCATGGCCAAAGAGGACATCCCTACTAAAAAGTATGAAGAAATAACAGAACAAGAGAAGCCCCATGGAGTTAATGTGGACAATTAATACATTAACGCTGTTAGTGGAAAGAACTCACAATGTGTACTGGCAAGAACCTAGAAGAAAACCTGCTGGCAACTGTCAAAAATGCTAATTATTTTTCAGTGCTTATGGACGGTAGTACTGACAGTGGTGGAACTGAAAAGGAATTGGTTTATGTAATTTATGTAAATCCCATCAATGGTCACGTGAAGATGAAGTTTTACTAATGAAAGCTGTATCAGGTGGCACAAGTCGGGATTGAAAAATCTCCTTTAGACATTTTACAGAGTCTGGCCTTAATATAAAAAATATGGTTGAGTTTGGGGCTGATGGGGCATCTGTCAACATTTCTTGCTGCTCTTTTAAGGAAGACATACAGTGGTTAGTTGGCTGCTCATTGTTTCTCACACAGATTAGAACTGGCCATAAAAACGCTTTGGATAACACCTATTTCAATGATGTTTCAAACTTTCTGACCCAACTGTTTTATCTCTATCAGAAAAGTCCTATGAGACTCAAAGAGTTACGGTCCCTGCGTGGCCATTGAGATGTCAGCTGAAAAAGCCCAAGAAGGCCCATGGCACACACTGGGTGCAGTATAAACTTCTTGCCACCCACATGACGTTACCAAATCATTCCCTGTAATTTGTACCCATTTAGAATCTATGACCGTAGACCCAACTTATGACCAGGCCAAAGCCAAGGGAGTTGCAAATTATGACTAAATTCCAAATGGTAGCACACCTTATGTATTTTAAACAGCTGCTTCCGCTCACTTGTCAGGTTCTCACTAGCACTTCAAATAGAAGTAGTTGAAATGCCAGAGCTACTTAACTCTGTTGAAACTTTGAGAAATACTCTGACCATGCTAAGCAGAGTGGTCCCATAGGTGGCAGTGAACTTGACATTCTCTTAAACAAGCATGTGTCAATGCCGAATGTTTGCTTGCTGGTATTAGCATTAGAAGTGCAGGAGTTAGACAAGTGCAGAACAGGAATGGCAGTGAAGTACTGAACTTCACGCCAACCCCACCTCCACCTTGCAGAGACAGACAGGCATTAGGGTATGCCTGGGTCGTCGCCATAACGCCTCATGCTATTTTTATTCTCACCCCATCCTGCAGACACAGACAAGTGTTGAGGTGTGCCTTTGGGTGTTCGCTTTACAGTCACCCCATTCCATAAGGACATATGCTGAAAGGGGTGCAGTATAAGAGAATGAGGTGAACTCTGGGGTCAAGAGTCCAAGGCACACCTCGATGCCAGTCACTGGTTGCAAGATGGGGTAGAATGGCATGAGCATTACAGCCAGCAATCCAAAGGCACATCCCTGCTGCCTGTCAGTCTGTACAGGTGGGACATTATGGTTAGAAATCCCAAACACCCGGCGCTTGTTGGTATTTGCACTACAAATTTTTAACATGGCCTTTTGTGACCCACACCTGATGAAAGATTTGGGACCACTGTTCATGAACAGTGGCACTGTGATTTTGTTAATCTGTCCTGAAAGCTAATTTCCCACAGCAACCACGCCATTCTGTGCGCCAGATGTGCAAACCACAGTTCGGGCAGGATGTGAAAATTACAGTGACATCACTCTTAAGGAAGTGTGAAGAGATGGCAATGTTGGAAATCTAGAGTGAAAATATTAAAATTTCTTAAAGTTACAACGTGCGTGAAAACTGTGCAATGCACGCTCGTAACAGTCATTTATTTGAATTCTTTCACCAAATTTTCAATACTCGCATTTTGGGACCTCTGCTCATGAACAGTGTCACTGTGATTTTCTTGATCTGTTCCGAACGCTTATTTCCACAGCAACCCGCCATTGTGCTCGGATGTTCAAAACCACATTTTGGGCAGGATGTGAAAAATGACAGCTGTACTGTTCATAAGGAGGTGTGCAAAATGGCAATGTTGAAAATCTGGAGTGAAAATATAAAAATTCTCTAAGTTACGAGCGCAGTATGAAACCTCGCATGGCATGCTTGTAACATAGTTATTTTGTGGAATTTTTCACCAAATTTTCAACATAGGCATTTCGGGACATCCACTCGTGAACAGTGTCACTGTGATTTTCTTAATCTGTCCTGAACATTGATTTCCAAGCCACCGCCATTATGTGGGTGTGCAAAAACACATTTCGGCAGGATGTGAACAATGACAGCTGGACTGTTCACAAGGAGGTATGTAAAAATAGCAATGTGGAAAAATCTGGAGTAAAAATCTCAAAATTCTCAAAGTTACGATCGCTATATTACCGTTCGGGACCAATAATGCCATGACAGTGACTGAATTATGAGGAGGGGTCCCAAGAACCCCATGTTGAAAATTTAATGCCAAAAGTCAAAAATGTCCGCAATAGCCACATAAGTTGGAAAGAATCCATTTATGCCATTATACAGCTTACTGGCATTTCTTGAGTTTGTGGTCGGCTTTGAAGAGTGCAGACACGCCCGGTCCACGAAGATCATCGTGCCAGCTCCGGAGGCGAGTATGGGGTGTGTGTGTGGGGACGTGAGGTGCACAGAGGGTGGGCGCAGGTTGGGGAGGGCACGGACATGTTGAGGGACCGCTTTGTTTCAGGGGAAAAAAAAAAAAAAGGCGTTGGAAGTTTTTCTTTTGCAGATTTGCTTTTGCATATTTTTTGAGGAGGGGACTTAGTAGACAGGGACTGAGCCCCCGTCGGCAAAAAAAGCCTGTTTGGTGGGGCATGATGCCGTGGGATTGGGCACCCCTCTGCACAAAACAAATTGGGGAGAAAGTATGCTGGACGGTATTGGGTTCCACCGTCGGCAAATGAACTGGAGGGGGCATGCCGACAGGGGTTGGGCACCCTGTCGGCTTTCTCAGGACTGTGAGCAGATGGCGACAGCGCCCATGTTGTTTTCGAAATGTTACACCAGGCAAGGCACACCCTGCAATGACGGGTTGCTCCCTCTGCAGCGGCCAATTTGTTTCAAGTTAGTGGCACGCTGGTTGAACTAGTATCAGCAGCAGCTGCCACTGCATTGGAAGCGCAAGGCCAAGCCCAAGAATGCAGTGGTGGCGCTGGCTGCCACAGTGCTGCACCTCCAAAACCCACTTTCCTAAGCTACCACATAATGTTTCTTGCACATGCGCACAAGCAAACATAAAATGGGTCTGATGTTCTTTCAGGAGCATGTGCTGAAATCACTGACAAGGGTGTGAAATTAACACATTTTAGTGGCCAAGTTGTTAAAACTTTTAAACAGCAAACTAAGAAATATATTACAAACATTCAGAACTGTTGTGAACAAAGCTTTGGTTTGACTGACAAAGTAATATCTATAACCGTGAAAAGTGTTAGATACCAGACTTTGGCCAGCTGCTGACAGAAAGGAACTGGAGCTGTATGGTAACAGTGACATTACTGCAGTAGCTGACCACTTTTCAGCACTTTTGCAGCCTGAGTGTGACAGTACTCTGCTGCTTGCAGAATGGCAAGAGTTTAAGATTTCTGCTCAAACCAATTTCATCAAACTTTCTGCCTCTGCTATCTGGTCAAAGCTGGCATGTGAGTTCCAAAATTTTGTCCAAATCTGTTGAAGCTTGTCAATGTGTTGAGAGTATTTCCTGTGTCTAATGCAATTATAGAAAGGTGTTTTCAACTATGAACAAGGTATAAACTGACTGGTGAGCAAGTCTGGCAAAGAATACTGTAGAAACACTGATTCAGATTAAAAAGCAGGGCCACCTCCCCAAACTAAATTCAACCCAGACAGGGCTGTAGACATATTTTTGGTGCTAAACCAAGACGTCCTGGTGACTTGGCAGCTGTGGATGGTGGACCACCCCAGGTCATCCCCCAAAAAAAAATAGGCTAGAATTACTGGCTACATACAGTAGCAAACAGATCGCACCCAGTCCTTGTTGGTTACTGTGTGGTCAATCACGGTCCCAGGTGGAGTTTTATGCTGGGGCAGGGGTTCATTTTAAATTTATGTTTAATTTGTCACGACCCACGATCAAAATCACTTACAAATTCACGGTCTGCTTTGACAGACATCCTCTTGGCTCTTAAAATGTATGTGCTGCTGCACAATTGCTGTATTTTCAGGAAATGGCTAAATAAAATAGTCTCAGAAACTTGTGTAAATGTGGCCTTTATCAATATAGAGCAAGATAAGTAAATTTTATGAGGTTTGAGCAAGAATATCAATTTTGGTAATTGTTAATCAACTTCGACCAATTGCTAATCATTTTACTACTTGATTAGCAAAGGCTGCTAATCAAGTCTCCAACACTAATTTATGCTTTGTACAACACTTGCCTGAGCCTACTGCCACCAGACTATATCAATACAAAAGTGCTCAAGGCTGGTGGTGTCACGATATTTAAAGACATAGCAGACTCACAATCGGGAACTCACCACCTCAGTAAATGGACACCACGCTGCTCCAAGTGGTTTCTTAAATAAAGTCAATTTTATTAACAAACAGAGACACAGGAGTATGGGCAAACACCTCCTGTAATATGCCCACCCAATGCTTTTGGATTATCCATCCTTTATCAAAGGCTGGGGAATAATAAACTGATATCAATAAATAGTACAAAACAACATGACGCCACTATGACACATACACAGAAAGTTTAAAATCACTGGATAAGAAACATTGTTAATTAAAAAATTAACTGCACATTCATGTATTGCACCATATCATTCGATTAAAGATACTGTTTTAAACACTAATAATGGGTGTTTAGAAACAACAAGGAGCGAGGGTGAAAGAAACAAAAGGATGGGGAGAGGGGGACGCTAAACTGGGAAACAAATGAGCTGATCATTTTACACACACAGATCCATATTATATTAAAAGGACAATTCATCAAATTAGATTTAGTAGACACAATTTAAAACAAAAATAAAATAAAATTCACCCATTTTCAAAGTATGGTTTCAGATCAAATCCTATATTCAGCCCAGGCATTTTGTATGCTCCAAGTTGCAAAATCCAGAATGTCTCCTTTTTAAACTAAATTGTCAAAGTTCCCTCCTCTCGATTCTGACTAACTGTCGATCGCCATAAAAGTAAACTCATGTGACACCCCACCCCCACTAGGTGTGCAGCAGTCACATGTCTGATCTTTTCTCTGTATTGCTCTGACATGCTCCCCAATTCGTGTTTTAAACTTCTAGTTGTCTTCCTATATAGAATGCATTACAGGAGCACTTTTGCTAATAAATGATACCTGTGGTGTTGCAAGTCAGGCAATGGTGTACCTCACAGTTACATCCCGCATTAACAGTACTGTATTCTTCCCCCTTGCATATAATTACAATAAATGCTGTTTTACACTGGAAACAGCCTACTGTACTTTTAAGCCATGACGTAGGTTTTTAATCAATGAAGTGGCTGTGAACCAATATATCTTTCAAAGTTGGTGCTTTTATAACACATACGCGGTAGTAAATATGCAATATCTTTGAGTCTTGAATCTGCTGAAAGGACTTGCCACTGTTTATTTGCTCAAAGTATCCAGAATATGAAGAAAATCTTGTTACTCAATTAAATCCGCTTCCAGCATCATTAACACTAGCATTTGTCCCCAGCAGATCGGAATGTTCTTTTGTTTTAGCATTCTGGCTTCAAAAACATTTCTTGCACTACAGCCCTCTACAAAAGTCGGTTGGTTAATTTATCAGCTCCGCTTTCAAAACTGGCTTCAGAGCTACAATTTCTCCTTACCCTTGAAGACTGCCCCTTGGGTATATTCTTTTGTCACATGATGTGGTGGCGCTGGATGCCAACAACAAAGTGCTGCCATCCACGTCCTTCCTGAAAATCTCTGTGCCGACAGTTCTGTCACAACCTCTATTTAGTGACAAGTCTAGGTAAGAGGTAGTATCTTTCCGACATGTGTATGTGAATTTTAAATGCGTGTCTAAGTCACAGAAGTGCATGATAAAATCTTGTAAAGTGCTCCCCCATCTCCATACAGAAAATTAATCGTCAGTGAACCTTTTCCAAGTAGTTACATCATAAAAAAATGGGTTATTGTTTTCATTCAGCACCACATCATTTTTCCCAATTTGCCAACACAGATGTTAGCTACTGAGGGGCAATACAATGACCCTATCTTTTATATATATATATATATATATATATATATATATATACACATAAATAAAAACAAAAGGCTTTAAATGTGTTCCAGAAGTTTCACTAAAACTTCAGTAGGGGATTTGTGTCAGCATTCCTCAAATTCAAATAATATGCATCGCATCAAGGGTACCTTTGTGAGATATATTTGTATATAATGATATGATGTCAAGGCTCTTACTGTGACCAAACTCTTTGTGTAGTTGCAAAGCCTAACAGAATGCGCATGAGCCCATTCGGTGGCACAATACTGGCATAAAATTGAGTATTTTTGAGAAACGTACACCGCCTGTGTAACATAGGGCTAAGACACAGGGAAGGAGGAAGTAACTGAAGGTCTTGTAGTCTTCTGATTGATAGCTGGACTACAAGGCACTGGAAAGCTACATAAAACTTGTACTGGGGCATAACAGTGGTTGAAATAGGCAGGATATACATGTGTTTATCCCCCAAAAGTAAATTAAATGGCTGAAATCTACTCTTTGTGAGTGCAGATAGCATGAGGCGGGAGTGACATCACTCTGGTCCTCGGGGATAAATTCAACACTCAGAGATGCGCACAGAGACACACACATCTTAGCGCATGTGTCAGGTGTGTCTGACGGGATAAGGGGAGAAGGGCCTACTTACTATAGGTGATACAAGACGCAAGAGCAGTAAGTAGAAAGTTTCATAACAGGAACCATTATAATCAAATAAGTGCTGAAGAGGAGGGGAAATATAAACAATACCAAAACAATGCAGAACACATTTGTCACGGAAGGACTGTTAGGGTGTTGCATAGAAATGGAGCTATTAACAAATGTAGAAACTGCCACATGTACACACTTGAGGCCGGAATGCCCTGGAGGCAGAACAATATACATGTAGTAAATGTCTGGAGCTGAAAACAGTAAATGAGGAGCTAACAACCCCTCAAAGACAGACTAGCACATGTAGAGGAGGGACTTCATGGAACCCAAAGTGCACAACAACAGGACACAGAGGTCTTGGGCAGTAACCAGGCGATAACAGGGTCCAGGGAAACTGAGGAAGGAGACAGGGAGGACACTAGCTGGGCCAATGATAGTGAAATACCCCAAAAGCAAAAGAAGGCAGGCCCTCATGAGCAAAAGAAATTGCAGTGAAAAATAATATGCCCACCTGAGCATAGAGACAGAAGAAGAGCAGGTAGAAATGGACCAATAGGAGGTTGTCCCAGTGAACATGTTACCTGCTATAGTTGAAAGTGAAGGAAAAAGGTCTTGGTAATTGGGGACCCATACTGACGAAAACCGACACAATCATCTGTAAACAAAATACAACTAGCACAGTCCTAAGATGTTGTTTACCAGGAGCCAGGATTAAGATATAAAGACAGGCTGCCTCAAGCATGGAAGCCATGCAAGGTAGTCAACTCATCGTTCTGCATGTGGGATAAATAATGTAGGAGAGACCATGAGAAAGACGCTGCTAGGAAATAATGGAATGTGTAGACATCATCAACCAGCTAGTCAAACCCCATAATCCCTGGGTTACTCCCAAAATTAGGGTCCAATGTGGAAGTAAACTACACCATTCAAAGAATAAATACTGCTTAATAAATGGATGAAACCACCAATATAAGATTCTTACACACTTGGGATACTTTCTTTCAAAATGAAAAGCTATATGCCAAAGATGGTTACACCTGAGTCCCTTTGAACAGCAACTCTTGCTACTCAAATAGCAAATGAAATACAGTTTTTTAAACCAGATGGGGAGGGATAGCTGCTCATGATAATGTCACCCCAAGTAGGTCAGCTAAACCGAAAAATGGACAGAAAAGGGCAATAAATGGCAATGCAACCCACACATACAAAGTACAGATACATAACAAGACAATTTAAGAAAAATAAGTAATTTTTCCACGTTAAATATAAAAATTAAAACACACACACCCTGAAGGAGACAAGTACTAGTACAAGTATTTGAAAAAAAACATAAGCTGACAAATTCCTAATTATAACAGAATACACTATTCCATATTCTAAAAATCAGTCAAACACATACAATCTGGAGAAAGACGTCAAATGCTGGTACAAAGTATTTGAAAATGACCCATAAAGTTGCCAAATTCCAGATAATTACAGGTACACTGTTCCATATTCTAGGGCCAGTAAAAGAAAAGGCCCTCTGCCCACATTTAGTTCTTCTTTAAGGAAGCTTCATAGTGGCCTGATCGCCCTATATCTTGAGGATGTACTTGGTCAAAACGCTGTAAATGTCCCAAAAGGCTAGCTGGAATGCCAGTTTGAGACTCTATACACAAATTTTGCTAGGCCAAAACAAAATATAAATTAGGTGCTAACCAACCCATTTTTCAAAGATTACACAATGATGGGTATGACTGGGAGAAGACGGCAAATTTACCTAATTTTTGTAAAAAAGATGACTTTTTAGATAAAAAATTTATGGAAACATTATCTGTAACCAGGGAAGCATATGTTAGAACAGGAAATAAACACGGATTGACTATTACTATTCTAGTCTCATCTGTCAGAAATAATCTCATTATATATGACATTCCCAGTTTGCCATGAATTGTAGATGTTACATGATTCAAGTTAGCCTCAAAATTTAATGCAGGATCCAATACAAGGCCCAAATATCTAAATGCTGCCCATATTTTCAAAAGTGGTACCATCTAATGTCTTAACCTGAAGGCTGGAACCAAGAGATTTTAATTTGGAAGATGTTCCAAATACCATCATTTTTGTTTTTGTTCTGTTTAACACCAGCTTATTACGAGTCAGCCAGTGCTAAAAATTTCCCATCGCCACTGTCAAAGTTGCATTCTAGTTCACTAACAGTTTTGCCATAAGCATACACTACTGCATCATCTGCATACAAAGTCAAAGAAATATTATCCAAAGCAGCAGAAACCCGTCCAAAATATAATGAAAATAAAATAGGGCTCAGTATGGAGCCCTGGGGACTCCATACTAACAGGAACCTAATTAGGAAACGTAAGCAAAATATTGAAAAAACCTAGCCAGTAAAGGAGGAAAGGACAATATGCAGCAGTTCCACAGTTGTGTAAATTCACCACGTAAAACAAACATAGGGTTGTGCACTCTCTCAAGATGAACAACAAAGTAGTTGATGATCCTGTAGAAATGGCAAACATCTTCAATACACACTTTGGCATGGTCTTCTCTCACAAACAAAGGTAGTTATCAGGCTATAAAACAAGCCTCATCTAGTATACAAATAACAGAATGCTTTATAAATGAGATAATAAATAAGCTAAGGAACACATATTCTACTGGACCAGATAATATATCAAATGTTATGTTAAAATCACTATCCCCAGAGGTTGCAAAGCCACTAAGACAGATATTCTTAAAATCGCTCCAGGAAATGGAGGTCCCGTGAGGACTGGCTAGGGGCAAGGGTGGTTCCTATACATAAAACGGTGAGATGGAATTATGCAGATTACAGACCAATTATCTTAACGCCTGTTCCAGGGAAGGTACTGGAGACTATAATTAAAAATGAAACAAACTCTCACCTACTAGCTGAAGGGTCAGTCTGACCATGAACAGCATGGTTTTCAGGAAGGAAGATCATGTGTAACAAATCTGTTGTGTTTTATGAAAAATATCTGTTGCATTGGACGGGGAAACCAGTGGACTGCATCTACCTGGACTTCTGAAGGCCTTTGATAAAGTACCCATTGTGAAATCATTAACAAGTTTGTTGGACCTTGGTTTGAACAAAGGGCTGGTGGTGGTGGGTGGCAGCATGGTTGACCGACAGAACCCAGAGGGTGTATATTAATGGATATCTCTCCCCCGTGGTTGTGATGAGCGCGTCGCAGGGGTCGGTGTTGGACTGGTGCTGTTTAAGGTTTTCATATCTGATATGGAAAGGGTGCAAGTAACTGGCTGAGCAAATACACAGATGATACAAAGCTTGCAGGAGTTGTGCAGGATGACGATGGCATTGCTGCTCTACAGAAAGATTTGGACAATATATATAAGTGGGCCTCCGGAAAGCGGATGAGCTTTAATACTGATAAGTGCTGTGTTATACACTTGGGCAAACCTAATAAAATGATAAATTATTCCCTGACTGGACAAGCTTTAAGACACTCAGTAGAAGAGAAGGATCTGGGTATAATTATAGATAAACTAACATTTAAAGCTCAGTGTACTAATCAAATAGCTAAAGCAAAGAAAATACTATGGGCAATAAAAATAAACTTTAAAAGTAGAGCACGCGAGGTGATTATGTCACTTTATAGAGCATGTGTGAGACCATCACTGGACTGCTGTAGCCTGGTGTGGGGTCCTGGGTCAAGCGGGAAGGGTGGATGGGTTGAGAGGGTACAGACAGGAGCTACTAAAATAATATATGAATTAAGGGATAAATCATATGAGGACAGACTCTTAAAATTAAACCTCATGACCATAGAGAATAGGAGAATTGTGGAGATCTCCTGATGTACTATGACATCATGCAGGACGATATAAATTAAATCAGCTGCAGTTGAAATTTAAACATAATCCACTATGTACCAGGGGACACCCGCTTCAGCTCCAACTGAAGAAATTTAACACAACTAGGGAGGAAGGCTATCTTTACGCAGAGAGTGGTGTCCTCTTGGAATGGCTTGCCCCTAGAAATTATTATAATGTAATAGCATCAGTTCAAGCAGTGACTAGATAGATACGCTTTTGGAGAAATATTGTGCAGTATTATGGGTAAGCTGATAAGAAGCCTTTAAATGGGCAACCACCTACTTGGCTCCTAGATACCTTAGCATGAACCTTAGTACGTGGAACAAGTAACATGTCATCCTCTAAAACATCTTGAACCAAATTCAGTAATTCTTTAGTATCTTTAAGATGCAAGAATAGGCCCTCGACAAGGGGTCTCAAAAAGCAATCCAAATATTGAGCTAAAGGTTCAGTTAGAGAACTGATCCCACTTACAATGGGATGCCCTGGGGAATATTCTAATGTTTTGTGTACTTTAGGTTAAGTGTAGAATGTGGCTCTAACTGGATGCTTTGTTATCAACATTTTTTGTTTTATTATCATCAAACCCCTCACGAAAGCTGCCTCCATTGCTTCATCAACACTGAACTTAAAGTCACAAGTCAGGTCGTCACATAGTGTAATATAAAAATCAGTACTGCTTAATTGTTCTTTCACTTAAGCTATATAGTCCCGCTTATCCTACAGAACAGCAGCACCCCTTGTCTGCTTGCTTAATGAGCAAATCACAGTCATTCTGAAGCTTCTTAATACCTTTCTCTCAGCAGCTGTCACATTTGAATAAGTAGGTCTGGGAAGATCATTTAAAAAGTTTTCAAGTTCTTTCTCAACCAATTCTTTAAAGTTGACAACTGCAGCACAAGGGAGGACAAACAAACAGTGGAATTCAGGTGAAAAGCACATCATTGTTGGTTAATATTCACCTTTCATTGTCCGTATTTCTTTTCTGGAAAAAGGCTTAGACTCAGCTCTGCAAGTCAGGTTCAGATCTACTAAAGTCTGTACTTCATCAGTCAGTGTAGATGGAGCAAAATCAAAGCCTTTTATAATAAACTACTTTCTGCTTCAGTAAGCTGCTGTGAAGATAAATTAATAACCTGTATTGAGTCACTGTTAACACCACTCACCTCCACCAACCTCTGTATGGTCTCCTGTTGCAGTTCGTTCTACAATTCCCACTGTATCCTTCAAAACTGTGCACATCTTTCGCTTCTCCTCCTTGTCCTCTTCCTCCATTGGTAACAAACCTCGTGTTAATGTGATTCAATCTCGGCTCTTCCGTAATTGTTGGGGAGGTAGTCTGAATCGAGAGGAAGGGAACTTTTAACAATTTAGTTCTTAAAAGGGAGACATTCTGGATTTTGCAACTTGGAGCATACAAAATGCCTAGGCTGAATACAGGATTTGATCTGAAACCATACTTGGAAAATATGCCATTTTTTTTAAATGCATCTACCGAATCTAATTTGATGAACTGTCCTTTTTAATACAATGTATTTTAATGTTTCAGATATGGATCTGTATGTGGTAAAATGATCAAGTCGTTTGTTTCCAGCTTGGTGCCCCCCAAACACACATCCTTTTGTTTTTTCACCCTTGTTCCTTGTTGTTGTTTCTAAACTAATTGATATGGTGGAATACATGAATGTGCAACTAATTATTTTAATTAACACTATTTTAATTAAGTTTTGCTTTTATCTAATGATTTTAAACTTTGTGTGTGTGTCATAGTGACATCATGTTGTTTTGTACTATTTATTGGCATCAGTTTTATTATGCCCCAGCCTTTGATAAAGAAGCACAGTTATGAAAGAACTTACCATAACAGTAGATCTTCGAGAACAGCTTATAGCAGGTTACACTATAAGGACTAAAGCCGCAGGCTGCAGGACCCCATGGAAAACTTCTAGCTAGCTATACCCAGCAGGGGACCACCCCTGATGCCGGCCCCCGCCTCGCCAGACACATCATAAAGGGCGGTCCCCAGCATCCCTCAGTTCTCCCACCGAGACTCTGGGCTACAGCGATGTGATACAGAAGGGGAGACTGGAGGATCCGCCCAGAGGAAGGCTAAGGACAGAAATTTATCTGAAATTGTAAGAAGAAAGATAACCTCCTGAGGGGAAGGTGGGAGAACTACTGTAAGAGCTGTTCTCGAAGATCTACTGTTACGATAAGTTCTTATGTAACTGTATTATCTTACCGAGAAACAGCTCTTGCAGCAGGTTATACCACAACCACTGAGTACCAAGCAGTACCAGATAAACTGAAGTTGGAGGGGGATATAAGGGCACGAGAGAAAGGGAGAGATAATCTCACTAAAAGCAACCCTTGGAGGACTGCAAGCCCAAACCCGCTTATGCCCTGGAAGCAATGTCCATACTATAGCACCAGATGAAAGTATGCACTGTACTCCATGTAGCTGCCGTACAAATGGAAGCAGCCCACGATTTCGAGGGAAGTGAAGGAAGTGGCCACTACCCTGGTGGAGTGACCCTTTACCTGGCCAGGTCAGGGTTTGTTTTTGTGCTGGTAGTAAAGGTGATGCAATTCACCAATCACTTAGTGTGTGTCTGCTTGGACACTGGAGCCCAAAGCATTCTGTGAACAAATGAGATGAAACGTTGGTCAGTCCTTCGGAAGGGCTTAGTCCTGTCCAGATAGTATCTGAGTATGGTGAACATCCAGGGTGTGAAGGAGGGCCTCTCCTTTGTTGGTGTAGTTAGGAAGTACACCGGCAAGTCAATGTCTTGGTTGAGGTGAGTTCCAACACCACCTTGGGAGGAACTTACGATTAGTTCTCAAGGACACCCTGTCCTTGTGAAAAATTAAATAGGGTTCCTTGCATGAGTGCGTGGATCTCCATAATAACCTTCAGACAGAGGTAACCGCCACTAAAAGCAGGGCCTTCCAAGAGAGGGGAGGGAAGCTCGCAACTTGCAGCTGGTTCAAAAGGCGGTTGATAGTTGCTCTAGTACAAATAGGAGGTCCCAAGGGGAGGAAGCTCTCTGATGGGTGATTTCAGGTGAAAATGCCACGCAGAAAAGCTTTGACATCTCTAGCTGCGCTACAGCTTTTTGACCAATTGGTGCAGGTAGGCTGAAATGGCGCAAGGTGCACCTTTAGAGAGGAGTATGCTAAACTGTCCTGAACAAGGAAAGGAGGTAGTCCAGGACTGACTTCTGAACAGTGGAGTGGATCAAGATTCCATGTGGTGACCTCAAGGCAAAACCTGCACTCTTCATGGCGTAGGTAGCATGAGTGGGAAGAGTTTCCTGTTGCCACCAGTATGTCGTCAACTTCATGAAATACTCCATGTCTAAGGACAGCTATGTCCTTAGGAGCCAAGCGCAGGTTCAGGGACTTGAGGTTCGGGTGAACCAGAGACCCTCCTTCTTGGGACAGCAAGTGTGAGCTGACTGGTAGGAAAACGGAAGCTCCTGTGCCAATTGGTGGAGCAGTGGAAGCCAGTTCTGTCTGGGCCAGAATGGTGCTACCATGATCACTGCGCTCCTTCTGCTTGCAATTTGAGGAGAACCTCTGGATCAAAGGGAAGGGAGGGACGGGCAAAGGAACCTGTCCATCCAACACAGGGACAACGAGTCTCACCAGAAAACAACAGGCCCTGGATCTAGCAAGCAGAAACTGAGGAGTTTTGCATTGTATGGGGATGCGAACAGATCTAAGTCAGGTGTCCCCATCTGTCAAACAGCCTTACGTGACTGGTTGAAGGAATTCCACTCATGAGTGCTTGATCGTGACCTGCTCAAAGTTCTGCTACCGTGTTGCAAACTCTGGGAACATCACTGCAATAATAGTGATGCGTGCTGCAGGGCCCAATTCTAACCTCACTCGCCTCCCGGCAAAGCTGGTAGGAGTGAGTATCCCTTGCTTGATATAATACACCACTGAGGTGTTGTCTGTCTGGACCAGTAAGTGGTCTGGGGGAATTTCAGAATGTAGGCCTGCAGTGCAGATAGGACTGCCCTCATCTCTAGGACACTGATATGGAGATGAGTCTCCAGTGGGGACCAGGTGCCCTGTATCCTTGTGCCGCTTAGGTGAGCCCCAACCGGACCCTGATGCAGCCATGGTGAGAGTTAGAGACGAGCAGGAGTAGAAAGGGACCCCCACCTGCAAGGTGTTCGGAATGAGCCACCATTGTGGGGCTTGTATGATGGAGTTTAGAACCCTGATAGGGTGATAGAGATGATCTTGTTGTTGATCCCACTGCATTCTGAGTGTCCACTGGGTGACCCTCAAGTGGAGACTGGCGAGTGGAACTGTGGCAATGGCTGCCACCATGTGCCCCAGGAGGCATAGCATGGTCCTTGCCAGAAACTGCTTCCTCATGCTGATGGACCGAACTGGGACCCATATCCGCTCCGCTCTGTCCTCTGGCAGAAAGGCTTGGCCTAGCGGGTGTCTAGTACCACACCTATGAACTGCAGTCTTTGGATGGGAACCAACGGCAACTTTTCCTGACTGATGGTGATACCCAGTGACTCGAATAGGGAGCGAAGTGTCCTATTCGCTCTGTTCAGTTCCTCGTGAGACGAAGCCATGAGGAGCCAGTCATCCAGGTAGGGAAAAATGTAGTGGCCTTGCCTCCTGCCACTACCGCTAGGCATTTGGTGAAACCCGTGCCGGCGAGAGACCGAACGGAGAGGCCCCAACTGGTAGTGGCATCCCAGAAACTCAAACTGCAGGAACCTTCAATGCGGTTGAGCAATGGGAGGTGGAGATATGCGTCCTGCATGTCCAATGACGCTAGCCAAGCGCTTTGTCTGAGCATGGGGACGAGACCTGGAAGAGTGACCATGGAACCGCTTGTACGCTACCAAGGTGTTGAGGTCACTGAGATCCAGTATTGGGCATAGATTCCCCATCTTCTTTGGGACCAGAAAGAAGTGGGAATAGTATCCCTTCCTCTCTGGTTCCATGGGACTACCTCTATGGCCTCTTTCTAGGAGGGCAGAGATTTCTGTTGAATGAGCAGGGCATGCAGTCCCAAGTAACGGAAGCGCAGAGGAGGCCTTGACGGGGCAGTCGAGGAACTTTATAGAGTGCTCTCATCTGATGAGTTGGAGGACCCACTGGTCGGAGGTTATCCTCTGCCACCCGGGAGGTGCTGCGTGAAGCGATCCCTGACCCTTTCTTCCCTTTTATTCAGAGGTGGGGCAGGGGTCTGAAAGGAGTCATGCTGTGGTGGGGTTTTGTCCAGAGGATGGTTGGGCTTTGTATTTCGCTGTCCCTGACCTCTGGAAAATTTTGGCTGACCTCTGCGGCGAAATTGCCCCTGGGCTGCTGGCCAGAACAGGGTTGTAACTGACCCTGTCTGCCAATGGTTCTGGCCCTTCCGAAAGGGCCTCTGTCTTGTCTGTGCATGGCTTGTACGGACCTTATAGCTTTGCCAGTGTCTTGCAGCTTAGTAATGACCCTTCTGATTCTTCTCCAAAAGGACAAAACCATTGTATAGCACATCCAGAATGCCCTTCTGGACATCCGTATAAAGCCAGAGATCCTCAGCCAGGAGTGTCTCCTTAAGCAGATACCAGTTGCCACTTCTAGCCGCAGAGAGTCTGATGAATCATCGCAGCCCCAAGGACCTGCACCCCAACATTAGAGCCAGTCTTAAAAAGGTTTAAAAGCTCTTCTTTTTGTTTACTTCTGAGAGATCCTTCAGAAGGTCTTGGCCTTATTCCTATAGTGCATTCTGAGATGGCTGTAGGAGTCAGGTAGGTTAAAGATCTTATGGAACAGAATGGCCTGCATACCTGCATCTCCCATAGAGTCCAGTTGTTTGGATTCCTGATCAGGGGCTGTGTACTCAAGTGTTGGGGCCTCAAGATCTGTCATGGGTGGCAGTAATAACCATGAATCTGCACAGGTTGCTAGCAAATCACGGGTCCTCTGCGGAGCCCTATATAGGGTCCGCCTTCTTAGGGGCTGCGGGCAAGGATTATAGGCGCTCAGATGACTTTAGTGGTGCATTGAATGTATCCACCAAGGTGGAACCACCACAGGCTTTGGATCTTTTGCCAAGGCATCTGGCCAGGTGTTACCTCTCGGGGTCCAGTTCTTCAGTGTCCCAGCCCATATTTTCTTGGATGCGCCTCATTATGTCCATGAATGAGGGGTCATCCGGGGGCCTAGGCTGATCCTGGGGTCGGGCGAAGGGACACTGAAAGGAGAAGGTGATCTGAAAGTATCGGAAGTGTCCGGGTGGGAGCCTTCTGATGAAGAAGGACGAGACCTTCCGCAAGGCTTCTTATGCCTGTGTGAGCTAGGGTGATCGTGAAGGGGTTCTGGAATGGTACCTCTTCCATTTCTGTTCGCTCCCCCACGAGACCTGCCCCTAGGCTGAGGAGTGTCTTCCTTGGGGGTCGGTCGGTGACTTGGGAGGTGGGGTCTCCTCTACAGGTTTTGTGGGGACTACATCTTTCGGAAGGTGTCCCACCAACAGCAGAACAATTCCTTGACCTCAATGTTTAAGCCCGACGACAGTCCCAGTGTCAGTGCTTTCTGCCGGGGACCAGGCTCCGCCCTTGAGGGGTGGACTTTTCCATCGTTGGATCCTGAGGCATCCCTGAGTCCTCTGTGTCACCTGCGCCTGGTCATCGGTAGCTTGCTGGGCTCCAACGTCCATAGTGTAGTCTTCGACTAACCCCGGCATCCACTGCCTGGTATGAAAAAAGAATCATGGGGGGAGGAATGAAGTCCAATTCTTTTTTATATGAGGGATCCTTTTCGTATGAATGAAAAGCATCCCTTCATATGAAAAAGAATTCAGATTTTTTTCCAGATTCTTTTTTCATATGAAAGGATCCTTTTCACATGGCTGAATTCTTTTTTCTAGATGGCCATGTGAAAAAACGGAAGCAAGTCACGAAAAGGATTTAAAATGTAAAATGCACACATTTTGGGGTAATTTTTCAAACAATTAAATGCAGAATCCACCTAACAGGTTCCCAATGACCAGGATGTAAGTGTTGGATTCTCTGCAAGATGTCATTTTCGTGGTTCAAATTTATTTATTTTATTTTTAAACAGAAACAAGATGACAGCCATTTGAAAAAGGATTTTTCCTCAGGAAAAAGACTGGCACCATAAGAAAAGGATCCTTTTGGTATGGAACAACTTATTTTTTCATTCCAAGCAGCTATGCAAAGACTGTACTGAGCATGGTCAGAACTGACATTTTAAAATTTAATAACTCCAAAATGGATTAATATTTTTTCACCAAACCAGAAAAAGGCACATCTGTAAGGAAAGCCCTTTCTACTCAGAAAATTTCAGACCAAAATTCCAAACCATCCGGCGCAGGCGATAACAAAAACAAAATTAAAAAACAGCCATTTTTAAGATTTTTGCTATCCACATCTCGAAATTACACATCCAACAGGAACAAAATTTGGCACATCAAGAGATCTAATCTCAGAGACTGCACGTCAAATTTCGTGGCAAATCCATTGAACGGTTACAAAGATATTAAAGTGTAAAATTTGAAGTTTAACATAGGAACTCCTGTTCAACTCCTAACTGTAGTGGCGCTACCACGACACTATAATTCTATCTTCCTGCACCTTCACATGATTTAAACACGCACTACAGCTATCCCAAGCAGAAGAGTCAGCAGTATTCTGAATCATGTAAACAGTAGCAGTACACAGAATACATATTCCAGATGCATGTAAATAGGTAAACCGAATATGTATTCTGAATTCTGAGTATTTAGGTTACTCATATTCTGAATACTGACTCTCATATAAATGTGGTGCATGTCAAATGCTATACATGCTAACCTACAGTGGTATTGGTTAAAGCTGACCAGCAGCACAGTATGACGATGGTATGGCACAGTGCTAGCCAGTGAACAATAAGTATTGTGCTGCCGCAGATACCGAGCTACCAGTCAACTTTGGGCAACTACCACTGTATTCCCATTAAAAAGTTATGTAAAAAATGACTAAATTGGATGTTGCAGGCAATATTTAATGGATGATCTCCACTGCTGTACCACATATTTAAATTTCTAAGTGTACTGTAAAGTATACATGTATTTGAAGGAGTTTAAATAATTGTAATGACTTCTGGCCGAACAATAAACTGTACTACAACTTCATGAGGAATTTTCAGTGAAGTAAGCATGAGGATTTTATGCTGTTGACACAAGTAGCACTAATACCCAACAGGTGGGCAGTACTGGGTTATACCGGACCACCCAGGGGCATAATGAGTTCCAACGCCACAGATGTGGAGGACCATACAGCCCCGAAGGCCCAGTATAGCCTAATATCACCCCACCCTGGGAGTGTATTATTGCACTTAGAAAATGGGATTTGGGGTTGTATTTTAGAACAAACCAGTTAAAAAGAAAATACTGTAAATATTTTTTTTTTTTTTAATGAATAAATCCATTTTGTGGACGTAGTCCCTTTAATGCTGTCATGGTCACTAGATGGCACTGTACTGTTTTGCGTGGAGCTATTGTGGTCTGTGTCCTGCCCTCCCACCCAGCAGCAGTATCTACCCCCACCACTCCCCAAGCACTGAACTAAGCTTCCCATAGAAATCAAAAGCTTATCCTCCAGTTGCCGTTTCCTATCTAGAGCAGCTATGATGCATTTTTTTTTTTTTTTTTTTTTTTAACATGAAGTTGCCAGAAACTGACTGCATGACTCAAGAAGTTTTGGGGGTGCAGAGCAGTGTAATTACTACCAGCAGCCTGTTGACTCCTCCCCCTCTCAGAGTTGCGCACAGTATTTATTTATTTTCATTTTCATGGCAGCACGGTTGGGAGATGGTGTACCGTAATGTGGTCAGCAGATGTACCGCGAGCAGGATCCGGGATCAGAGAAATAATAGGGATGACCTGCTTTAATGGAGTCGGCAGTCTGACAGCTGCACTAAGAGGTAAACATACTCTGTGCTACAAATACGTAATGATAGGAAAAAAAACAGTTTTCTCTGGAGCAGTGAAAGAACAGGAAAAATGGGGATGTGGCACAGGTTGTGGCAGTACTTTGCTCCTTAGAGGACAAAAAAAAAATAGCTGCTGTTGGGGTGGTGGGTTATATCTCCACTAAGCAGAGAAAAATGGCAGCTATTTAAAACTGAAAATTCCATGGGCACAGTGATACTCCAAAGTAATTTGGTAGCCAGAGACTGGGACTCGTTATTTCCCAGTTTCTGTTGACTGATACCGGACCGCTACTTGATGGCATTAGCCAACTGAAAATGACAAATCTCCTACCCATTTTCTAAGTAAGCAATAATACCTGACAGGGTGGTATTGGGCAATTCTGGACCGCCCAGGGGGCATAATGAGGTCTGATGCCGCAGGTGGAGGGCCTTGTAGCCTCTGGAAGGTCCAGTATTTCCAACACTGCCCACCCTGGAGGGTATCACTGCACTTACAAAATGGCCCACTGTATTTTGTGTGTTTGAAAAATATATATACATGTCATGTTTACATTTGAAAACTCAGTTTTTTTGTATTTTTTAAATAAAATAGTTCCTCAGCCCGATTTTTAATGCTTTTTAACCTAAGACATCTGTCTTAATGGAGCCCTTGTAGATTTGTTTATGAAGTGTTGTCATGGTTTCCTGCACACACCCCCACTCCACTGCTTTATTTGAAACCGTCTTGTTGGACATTTTATTATTGGTTTTCTTTTAACATGCTTTCTTTGATTTAGTGTTTTTTTTCCAGGTACTGAACTTTCCATTTTGTGATTGTCTGGGGAATCTGTCCAACAAAGGGAGGTGGCAATCGGGCAAGCTGAAGGGAAAGACAGGTTTAATGCACATTTTTGTAAATGACAGGGCTATAGTTTAAAGCCTCGTGAATGGATCGGAATCGAGAGCAGAGTGGTGGTGGCAGACGGGCGAGAATCACACTGCAGGCAGGCTAGTGACAGTTGTTTGAGGGCGGGAATCGGAGGTCGGGAGTTGTGGCGGCATCTTCAGAGTTGGGTTAGTTTTGAAAAGAAATAGGGTGAAAAAAAAAAAGGCTAATACTTGGGCACTGACCCACACAGATACAGATGGGCTGTGTGGGTTTTTCCTCCATTACTAATAAAGTGTGTTTCTGTAACTGAGAGTGTATGAGTGTGGCGTCAGGGAATAGCGGCGGACTGTAGTCTCCGCAGGCGAGGTGCTGGCTTGCTCATGTGTTGTGGCTGACACCGTTTCATTTTTTTTTTTATTATATAAATATTTTTACTGCCTTTACTTTTTATTAGGCGACTGAGGTGACTATCCTTGTGTGTGGTGGTGGGGGTGCGGTTCTTACTACACTGGGCTAAAATAAATGGCAGCCATTTTGAATGCTGTGCCCAGGCCAGTGGGGTGTTTTTGCCAACGAGGAAGGTAGATGGGCACAAGGGTACCTGAGTGGTGAAGGGCACTTGGACTGGTACTTATTATTTACTGGGCATCTACTGAAAACAGACACCCAGGTTGGGACTGCTTTAAGCCAATCAGAATGGAGAATCCATTCTTGCCATTTTCTAACAGCATTTTGACATCACCACTGTGGTACACTGGCATTCTGACATCACTTACTGTGGTACAGCAGCATCTGGAAGTGTATGGATTTCCATACACAACACTGAACTATATACTATACACACATTCACATCAACTTTATTCCATGTACAGTGAAATATGGGATATTTGTGGGCACACAGTGGGTGCGGTTCACTCCCAAGAATGTCTTGGGCAAGCTGGAAAGGAACACTGCTTCAGGGGCAATCCAAGGTGTGTGGTATGCTGCTAGGTAGTGACTGCCGGACTAGAAGGGTTCACAAAACAAGTAGCAGAATCTCTGGGTGGGCAGCTGGCAAGCATCGGAGACCAGATGAGAACACAAAAATTCCTATCCCTTTAAAATCTGTGTTGGAAGAACACTATTACTTTGTATGCATGATACAATATTGATATTTATAGCCAGAACAAAGTAATGACATGCCCCAGTTTCATAAGCCCTGTAATCACTGTTTTCCACATCTGCAGATGCAGTCCATGTGACTTTTCCAGTTAAAGCGGTTAACTGGAACAGAACTCTGATCTAATACAGTCTTGAAAACTAACAGCTTAGTATGACTTGTAAGGAAGCTTCACCCGATTAAATAAGCTCATCAAATTGGAACTACTGCCCCATACAAAAGACAACGTGATTCTTGCTAAATGCGGTGTTAACTCTTTCTGTTCTACAGCAGTTTTTTTTTTTTTTTAAATATGGGTTTATTCCATTTTTACAACACAGAACAAACAAGCACAAGGCTAAAAAGTGTAATGGTAGCTTGTACATATTTGATACATTCTGCTGTAGGGCAGAGTCAGCTCAATGAATGAGGACAATATTACATTAAAAAGAGTCAGTAGGCACGGGTGACAATTTAAAATACAAAATGCTGTCTTTTCGACATTATGTATATTATCCATCACACCATAAGATTTTGAATGTTTCAAGGGATTGGTTAAGCTTACCTGTTAGTTTTTCCACGTCACAGATCTCTTTCATAACGTCTTGCCATAGGGCAACCGTTGGCATTATGGTTTGAAAAGCCAATTTTTACGTGACAGTTTTCTTTAGTAATAATTATACAGATTCCCAGTAACTTCCTGGTATTCTTATCCCTGTACCCTCGGAAAGTCCAAGCATGGGTCAGTGTTCTCCATTCATTGTTTTAGGGTGGTGGGCCACCACCCTATATTTTTACCACCGCTTCTATATTTTTACCACCACCCTATATTTTATCCATTTATTTTTATAAAATCCTCCAAAATTGTCTTTTATTGACATCCTTTATTGCAATACTACCCATTTAATACCAGCACACTATATGTTACTTAAAAGCTACTTATGCACATGTACATTGCATATAGGAGGTCTCAAAATAACGCACCATTTGACCCGTCACCATTGCCACCGCCTCTATTTTCAGAGAGTGGGGAACCCTGTGGGTATACAGTAGGCTGTAAGGAGAAGGAGGGTTGAAACTCTCTTTCAGTTCATCTTGTATTTGTGCCCAGTATTCCTGCAACGAGGACAGAGCAAAACAATATGGGCATGAGTTGCTTGTAGGGTCACAGCAGCCTCTCCAACAACGTGCACCATGATGGGGTGTATATTTGACCTGCTGGGTGGAGTGCAGAAGTACTGTACTTATAACAGACTTCAGAAAATTTCTTCCAGAGGTGTAAGGAAGTGGAATATGTGTAAAAGCTGCTATTGTACTATGCCTTTGAGATGGGAAAACAGATCTGTTGGCCAATTTAATCAAATGTAATCCATGGAGTGTGAGGTTAAGTCAGACAAGGCCTGATGTAACTTGGAGATTAAGGAGTCTGGCAGTAGATCCTTCAGGAGCTGCAGAAAAGGCATTATCAGCATTCGTATAGGGGTATCTGGTGGGCAGGCCCATCTACAGTCATGATCTGCAGATACCACAGCATTCATATTTGTTGTGAAGGGTTTCAAACTCTAGAAGTCTCCTCTGCTTAGGACATGTCCTGCTAGATATAGGCTCTGACTTTCCCAAACTGTAAAAGTATGGTCTGGTTTTGCTGGAAGGAATATGGGGTTAGTAGTAAAGGAATGTAGACAGAAGCTATACAGCCTCACCTTTCAGTTTGGCAGTGTTTAAGCCAGTCAGGGTCATTTTGATATAAGGGTTATCTGTATTTGGTTTTTGCAAAGGTGCAAGTGACTCCAATACTGATTTAAGAGTGTGGATGAGATTTCTTCAGAGTTCAACATTTGCATATGCAGCCCATGATGCTTTGCATTGTGTGGGCATGTGTGATTTTGTATCCTTCCAATGTACTATATAACTGGGGACAGCCAGTGTGTGTGTGTGTGTGTGTGTAGGGGTGGGTGGAGGAGGACTCTAGGTCTGATCCCAGACCCTAAAACTCTTGATATCATCTTATTCCATTTGCAGAATTCTGTTTTCAGAAGGATAAAACATTTAAACTATGGAATAAAAAAAAATAACTGCATTTGTGTAGGTAGGACAGCGTCCCAGAATTAAGCTCACTGCCCTTTCCTCTGAAAAGATAAGGAGGTCTGGCCCTACCAAACCTGGGATTCTATTACATTTATTTATCTATTAAATTTGGTAACCGGTAAGCCCACTGAGCCCCAGAGGTTCCTTTTCAGGGGCGACCAGGATTACACAGCATTGATAAATAAACAGACAGTCAGCACTAGTTATGCGTAATGCAAGCAACTACAGTCGTGGTAACATAACAGGAATGTAGCAGAACATTAGGAGTAACAAAGAAAAAAAGGGGGGCGAGCCACACTGCTGATAAACATTGCTTGACCTAGTAGATACACACTAGAGGTAGTATACGACTGGGACAATCATTTGTCCACGGGTGGTCCCGGAGCCCCTGCAATGGCAAGCAGTAGCTACCACCATGTGGGACTTGAAGCTTATGCGGAAACTTTTGATAGAAGGTGCTTCTTGCACCCTGGGAGGGAGTATGTTCAACAGGGTGGAGCAGTGTAGGCGAATTACTTGCCCTGGCTGCCTTGTTTCTTACTCTGGGGACAACTAGGAGAGTCGGTCTGTTGTGCGGAGGAGCCGGGATTGGTCTTTAGCGTAATGAGTCCAGAGAGAGAGAGACTGGGTGGAGAAGTTGGGCTGATTAACTTGTAGGCTTGGCATAGTAGAGGATACTGGAGGCAAGCGTCCAGTGAGAGCCAATTTAGTAGGGAGAGGTGTCACAGTGGTGGTTCCTGGGGTTTGCCTGGACGATGAAACGAGCCACCTTATTGTATAGTACTTGGAGCCTATTCTTCTCAAGCCTTGCCAGTCCATGAATGACTGGGGCAGCGTGAATGAGTGTCGGGAGGAGAACGCTGGTGGTGATAGAGACCCTGGCTTCAGGTACCAGCTGGCCTTTCAGTCAGTAGAGGGTGCCTAGCTCCCATGTATGGCTTTTGGTGACTTGGTCCACATGGTTCTTGAGGGTGAAACCCTGGTCCAGGGTGAGGCTGAGGTATTTTAGCGATGGCACTACTTCTAAGCTGCTGCCAGACCTGTGGGTAAGGTGTAGGTGTCGTTTTCTATCATGTCCAAGGGATCTTGGACCCAACAACATGGTCTTTGGTTTTGTCCGTATTAAGAACCATTCTGTTCTCGATGAGCCAGTTCTCGAGGGATAGCAGGTCACTTTGGAGTAAGGGACTGAGGCTTCCCAGGTTAGCGGAGGATCAGTAGATGATGGCATCGTCCGCATACTAGACAGATCTCCGCCACAGTGGTCACTTAGTTCATTAGTGAACAGGAGAACATGAACATGGTCTCCCACCTGTTATTTTAAATCCACTGACAAGACGGACTTACCAGAACACAGTGGAAAGAAATTGAAGACACCATCCTACCAATTAGAGAATTTCTAGCAACTCTGTACTCTTTAGACCCCTTAGTCAGGCTGCCTCAGAATATAAACCCATGGACTAAGCAGCAGGCCATGACCTGGATGTCGCTATGAAAATGACCCATCTAACTCCATTTCTAAGCCACTTATCTTTGCTGGAAAACTTTCAACCAACACACACAGATTTAGCATTCCTGAGGTGGGAACATCTTTCCTACAATATCTTTTTCAATTCACCTCAGGAACTCTCTTGAAATCCTTCTCTCAGATTCAACAAGAATTTAGTGGTGTACGACAAAATGATTTTTACAGATATTTACAGCTACATCACTACTATTTATTTTTATTGAAATGTTTCACCAGGAAGGGCACACTGAGCAGAAAGACGCTCATCTCATGGTGCGCACGACCGGGGGTGGGGTGGGGGTTTACAGGAGAGCAACTGTATACATCTGCACATGGAAATGAATTACACAAATGAATTAAACATCGGAACAGAAGTATAACACCTCGGAAACATGAAGTAGGAGTAACACAGGAAACATTGTAACAAGGAATTATACACATTGTTACATGGAGTGAGAGAAAAATGTACAAGGAATTATAATGACAAAGGGTGTAAAATATAACTACATACATGTCAGCTACTAATCTACTGTAACACGGTAGACAGAAAATCGAGGCTAGAAGTGCAGTAGGGAGTAAGCAGAAGTTGGAGGGATATATACTAGCATTTATAGCCACAGCTAAAGCAGCTGGTAAGGCCGCATGGGATCTAGGATAGGGCAGTGGGGGAGGAGAAGATGTTGGGGAGAGTGTAAGACAAGAGGAGGGGAGGGGAGGATAGCAACACTGGCAGTTTACCTGAGTAGTTTGTCAGGGCAGAGGAGGTGGAATGCCTAGAGGAGGAGTGATGGATTTGTGCCTGCAGGTCATTCCAGAGCTTCGGAGGTGGTAGGAGAAGGTTGATTGGCCAGCAGTAGTCCGGCAGTGAGGGATTACCAACAGCCAGGAGGCAGTAGATCTAAGGGGTGATACAGGGTTGGGGTGGGAGATAGGGAGGAGGTGAGATAGGGTGGAAGGGACCCGAGACAGAGGTAGGAAGCAAATTTAGCACAATGGGTAAGCCGGCTGTCAAGGGAGGAAGGCCAGTGCATGGTAAAGCTCACAGTGGTGGGTGCAAGGGGGTCAGTGAGGCAAAGCAGCAGAAGACATTCAAGAGGGGGTCTAGTCTGATAGAGTAGACTTAGGAGCAGCATTATAGACTACAACACAGTAGTCAAACGTAGGTAGTAATATTTTCTGCAAAATTTCAGATCTCACCAGTAGGGGGAGACAACTATGGTTTTCTGTAGAGTGCCGCTTAGGGCGAGTTTTTTCAGGATAGCATCCTCATGAGCAGAGAAGGATAGATGTCGGTCAAGCTAGACACCAAGGTACCTAAAAGTTGCCACATCCTTAAGGACAGTCCTGGCTAAGGGTGTGGAAGTTCAGGGGTGTAGTAAGCCTGAATAGTTCTGCCTAGTGCCGAAGGTCATGGAGACTGTCTTCTTGGCATTAAGGGTTAGTTGGTGGGAGCTAAACCAGTGCTGAACTTTGTTGAAATCAGCCTGAAGGGTGGTAGTAACCTCCTCAGGGGTACGGCCAGAGGAAGAAATGACGGTGACATCTGTGCTATGTGAATTGAGGTAGATGAGCAGGTTTGAGGCAGGTAATTTATGAAGATGGAAAGAGGATATGGCTGAGTAGTGAGCCTTGGGGGACACCAGTAGCTACTGGGAGTGGAGGACAGGTGGAATCAGCAATTTTACAGATTGAGTTCTCCTTCCAGTTATGCTCTGAACCAGCTGGTGGCAAGCATGGATAGGCTGGCTTCAGAGAAAGGATAGCAGCAGGGGAGGGAGACAGCCAAAAGCTTTGGCTAGGTTGACAAAGATGGCTGCAGTAATGAGACCTTTTCCATCCCCAGAGGACTGTGTTGGAGAGTCAGGACAGAATTGGCGGTACAGTGGTTCTTTCTAAATCCAGACTGGAAGGGGTGAAGAAGTTAGATTCCAGAGAAAGCTGGAGAGTTGAGAGAGCACAAGGTGCTCCTGGAGTTCCGGAGGCAGGGAGGAGGGAGGTTGGGTGGTAGTTGGCCGCAGAGGTGAGGTCACGCCCTTTGGGAAGTGGAAGGACTATGGCATGCTTCCACTCCGCAGGAACGGCTTCAGAGGCAAACGATAGGTTTAGCAGGGCAGCTAGTGCAGCTGCAATGGCAGGGCAGATCTGGAGCCCTGGGTAAGGTTTATTCTCTCCGTGGGAGAGGACCCGCCCGATGCAACAGATACATCGGGTTACCCTTGGAGGGCTGTGATGTGGGGCGGCGGCTGGATTGGAGGCTGCCCAGGACAGGACTAGTCCTTGGTAGCCAAGGAGGACCTGCAGGTGTGTGGGAATGGAGCATAAATAAATAATACAACAAAATACTGAACCTGTATTGATTTGAAATGTAAACAAGGTAACATTTTTTTTCTTATAAAAACGAATGCCACATGTTTTCCAATGTCTTTTACTAGCCACCCCCCACCAGAATATGGAATATTTTTTTGTCTTCAAAATTAAAATGGAAGTATATTTCAGTGACAGGTCCTATTTTTTTTATTTTTTTAAATAATTTCTACTTATTTGCATTCAAGTCAAACATTTAAATGCCATTTTATAAGTGCAATAAGATACTCTAGGTAGGTGTGCCATTATGGTGATATAATCGACTTCTCGGGTACATTTAACGCACTCTACTACACTTCATGCCTAACAATGCACCTGAGGCTCTCTGTTATATTATATATATAATGCACACCCTGGCCTGTAATATCGTGTTGCTTACATAGACCAACAGAGTTACAAAACCAATAATTACTCCAATATGTCAGCCTGAGGGTGCTGACTGACAGTTCTCTAAGCACTTGGCTCCATTACGGCTTCATTAGGACCCACATTGATATGTTGAGCCAATATGCACACACTTGTTTTTGTATGTAGTTCTATGTACAGTATGTCCAGATGTCAGTATGTAGTGCTGTATTTTTTGTGTATCTGCTTTTAATCCTGTGCATAGCTAATATGTAGTGCTGTGAGAGTGTGCACGTGCCGTGTGTGTGTGTGTGTGTGTGTGTGTGTGAATGAGTGAGAGAGAGAGGAGAGAACGCCTTTAAACCACCACTTACTCACTGTGTAATTATTGGGAAGGGGAAACACCTGGTGAGTTTAATCTAGTAGTTCTTAAACATGACGACCCAGGTTTTAATTCCAAAACAGGGTTTTAAATAATTGATTAGCAGTTTTTTTTTCCTTGGGACTATACTAACTGTACAGAAAGTACTGTATTTATATAGTTTTTTAGAAGTACTGTGATTGTTAAACACATTGAGGCAAGAGCTATGCATTTTCACAAAGATTTAACACTTTTATGAGCAAAACGCTAATCAATTTTTAGAGTTAAATAAATCCCTGCAAAACCAACACTTACTGTGTGACTAAGGAGAAGAAAATGACTCACCTTAGTAATGCTGTTTCTTCTAATGGAGTCTTGCTATATTATGACATATGTAGTGAGTCCCAACTTCAAACTGCTCCGGAGGTAGAGTTAACTTTCCAAGCCAGGCATGGAATGCTGAGCTCGAGCTCGGTTGAAAACTCTGTCTGTTGTTCTTCAAACTCAAACTGTCAGATCTTTACGAGCTAAACTCACTAAGGTCCTGTGTGGAAGCTGTAAACCCACACTAGCCAACCGGCTACTAAATACAAGAACACATTTTTGGTCCCAAAACAAAGACTCAAGTCAGGAGACCCAAAACAAGAAAAACACAACACCCAGTTACCCCAAAAAGGAGGGGTGAAAATAACAAGGTGGGCATCTACTAAGTGCTAAACTGCACTGCCCACCCACATCCCAAAAAACAGAGGTTCTGAGAGGGGCAAGAGAGGAGGTCATAATATAGCAAGACTCCATTAGAAGAAACAACATTAAGGTGAGTAATTTTTCTTCAAACAACATGAAGTCCTGCTATATTATGACATATGCAGACTACACAGCAGTACCTCCATGAAGGAGGGCCAGAACCTACTTAGGAAATAGGCGCTGAAGCACAGCTGTGCCAAACCGAAGCTTCCTAGCCTGGATGTCCAGGGAGTAATGCTTGGCAAAGTGTGTGAACTGTTTTCCAGGTAGCTGCTTGACAAATCTCTAGAATGGGAATGTCCCTGGCAGCAGCCAGGAAGCAGCTGTACCTCTGGTAGAGTGAGCCCTCAGGCCTGAGGGAGGAACCTTACCCAGCTTTTCATAACAGAATTGGATACAAGAGACAATCCACCTGGCAATGGATCTTTAGTGGCAGGTTTCCTTTACCAACCTCACCATAAGTGAGGAACAGTTGAGGAATCAAATCTGTGACCCTCGGTATGCTCAATGTAGTAACTAAGGGCTCTCTTCACATCTAAGCTGTGCAGCCTCCTCTCGCCAGAGGAGGAATGGTCAGTGAAGTACACTGGAAGAGATATAGATTGATTAAGGTGGAAATCTGAAACCACCTTAGGCAAGAACTTCCTGTTAGTCCTGAGGACCACCTTATCTCTATGAAAGGAGATAAAATCAGGCTCCACTGACAAAGCTTGTAATTCACTTATGCGTCTGGCAGAAGTGATGGCTACCAGAAACACAGTCTTCCAAGTCAAATACTTAAGCTCTGCTGAAGACAAGGGCTCAAAGGAGGTTGCATAAACTGAGAAATGCAAACATAAGACCCCAGGCAGGGCAGGGTCCCTGAATGGAGGGTTGGTGAAGCAAGCCCTTAAAAACTTAGAGAATACAGGATGAGCTGAAAGAGAAGAGGGTTTACCTGTGAAATAAAAGCAGACACAGCTGCCAAATGCACCTTTAGGGTAGCTGGTCTCAGCCCCAAAGTGTTTAAATGAACCATATAATCCAGGACTGTGGGTAAATCAGCAGATTCTGGGAGATATGCTTCAGAGCACCATATGGAAAACCTCTTCCATTTGGAACTGTAGGTAGCCTTGGTGGAAGGCTTCCTAGAAGCCTTCAATATATCCATTACACCTTGGGAGAGGTGTAGATCAGCAAACTAACTCTTCAAGAGCCAGGCCTTGAGATTGAGAGATCTGAGATTCGGTACCAAACCCTTCCCTGAGCACAGGTTAACAGACTGTGATTCCTGGGAAGACACAGGGGAGATGGACTGCTAAGGACAGTAGGAGTGGATACCAGGGTTGTCTGGCCAATCTGGAGCAATCAGAATCACTTTGCAGGATTGAGATCTGATTTCGACTAACACTTTGAACAGGAGAGGAAGGGGGAGCAGAGAAACTTCCCTCCCAACTGAGAACTAAGGCATCCAAAGGACTGAGCCCAACACTGGGGCCTGCAGCAAAAAGGGAAGTTGGTGATTGTCTGGGGCTGCAAAAGATCTATCTGAGGGTGCCCCATCTGGCAAATATTACCTCCAGGACCAGGGATCCAGTGACCATTCGTGATGGCCCTGGAAATCCTGCTGAGAGCATCTGCCAGGACACTGTCCTTGACTGGGAGGTGAACTGCCGTAGGGAGGTGTTCACGGAGTAAGCCAGAGACCACAACTTTATTGCTTCGTGCACAAGGTCAGAGACCGAGTGCCCTTGCTTGTTGATGTACCACATTGTGGTGGTGGTGTCTGTTCTGACCTGTACAACTTTGTTCTGAACAGATTTGGAAAAAGCTTGAAGTGCTAGAAAAACTGCTCTGAGCTCCAACAGATTCATGGGAGCAGAGACTCCTGAGGGGACCACAATCCCTGGGTAGTGAGGTCGCCCATGTGAGCTCCCCACCCCAAGAGGGATGCATCTGTAGTAAGGATTAAAGCGTGAGATTGAGTGACAAAGGGAACCCCTTGTCTCAGATTGCTCTGATCCTGCCACCACTGTAGGGCTTGGATCAGGGTTCGAGTTACTGGGATCAACTTGGTTAGAGGGTCCTTTCTTGAGACCAAAGGCTCTCAAATGGAACTGATGTCCCTCATCTGAAATCTTGCTCCTTGCACTGCTGCTGTAGAAGCAGCCATGTGCCCCAGGAGCTGTAGAAATGCCTTGCTGGTTGAGAGACCTGCAGGGTGAATGAGGAGGCCTGAGAGACCAGGGTCCTTGCTCTTGTCCAAAAGGAAGGAAGACTCTGGCTTCTCTGTGTTCAGCTCTGCGCCTATGAAGGTGAGGAGCTGGACAGGCTCTAGAACTGACTTTGAAAGATTCAGAAGGAAACCTAGAGAGGAGCAGTTGCTGAGTTACCTGAAGATGTAATCTGACTTGGTCTGGAGACTGGCCTACTATGAGCCAGTCGTCCAGGTAAGGAAGATGGCAATTTTTGCCTTCTTAGGTAGGCAACTGCTACTGCCAGGCATTTTGTGAATTCCCTTGAAGCAGAGGTGAGGCCAAAGGGCATTGCTCTGAACTGGTATGGCCTGAGGGCAGCTCGAACCTGAAGTACTTTCGATGGGAGCTTTGATAAGAATATGGAAGTAGTATCCTTGAGGTCCAGGGACGCTAGCCAGTCCCCTGGCCTTAGAGAGGGTAGAATAATTCCCAGAGTCACCATTTTGAATTTTGGTTTTAAAAGGTGCTTATTTAAGTATCTGAGATCCAGGATGGGCGCCATTCTCCTGTCTTTTTGGGGTAAGGAAGTACCTGGAGTACAATCCTTTGCCCTGGTGTAGGGTGGAACTCTTTCAACGGCTCTGAGAGCCAGGAGGAAGAGACTTCTGCCTCTAGAGCAAGTGCCTCTGGTGGATTTGCAGGTGGAGGATCTGGTTCTCATCTTTGAAATTTTTGAAGCCGAGAACCAGTCCCTGGCTTACTACTTTCAGGACCCACTTGTCTGATCTCAGGACTTCCAGTCCTGGACAAAGTAAGCCAGCCTACCCCTACAGGTAGGTAGAGAATCAGCCCTGCCACCCCATCAGGTGCCTGCTTGGCAGGGGCTTTAGGCTGAGGGGTGGAAGCAGGCCTGCTTGTACCCAGTCTGCCCTCCCTCTAAAGAACCCCTCTGGGCATAAGCAGAAGAGGAGGCCTGGCTTGGTAAAAGGCCTATGGAAAGGCCTGCCCCTGCCCCTGGAAGGCTGCCTTTGAGGAGTGGCCTGCCTTTCCTTGGCCTGTGCACTCCTATAGGTGGTCCTATACTCATCCATTTTTCATGTAATTCTCTGTCTGCTCCCCAAACAGAGAATTACCACAACAGGAAAATCCATGGCCTTAGTCTGGGTATCCCAGACAGGCTAGTACATCTGAGCCAAGCCATTCTGCAGTGCACAGATGTAGCCATGACTCTTGATGACACATCATTAGAGTCCACTGCAGCATGGAATTGCACCTTAGATGCCTCAATACCATCAGCAGCCACCTGCTCCAGCTCCTTGGCAAGCTGGCTAGGACCTGTTTTGCTAGAGCCATAACAGTATCCCATCTGGATTTCTGGTATCTAGCAACATAAGCCATATAATTTGCCTGTCTCAGTCCCAAGGATACTGTGCCATGTACTGTTTCTTTGCCATGGCATCAATCCTCCTGGAGTCCTTGTCATGGGTGTGAAGCCAAGGGAATATTTGCCTTGTCACAGGCTGCAGCCTGCACTACCCCAACATGGCTGCATTGTTGTGTAATGAACTCCGTAGATCAGAGCCTGACAATGTGTACCTCTTGTCCATTCTCTTATCCACAGGAGGTATAGTGTGAGGAGTTTTCAGAATTTTTACTGTCTGTTTCCAAAAGATTTATGCAAAGGAATAGACAGTCTCTAGACTCTGGGATATCCATCATTTCCACATAGTCAGGCTCCTCTTGATCATCCACAGCTTCCTCCATAGGGAGCTGGAGGGTTTCAGCCACTTTTTATAAAACATAAAATGAGAAGGGGACTCAGAGAGCCTGGGAGGAGACACTCCTGAAGGTCTGTCTGGGGAGATGTTGTTCAATGGGCACATCCAGACTTTCAAATCCACATTCACTCTCCTCATACTCCTCTTCACCTCCTCCAGTTCATAAAATTCCTCATCATACTCTTGAACGGTGGAACCCGGCCGAACCGATACACTTACCTGATGGTGCCGGTTCGGTCGGAACTGAGAAAGCGACTGGACAATTTTAATCGCTTTGGCTATTTCTTCAGCGGTTGGAGAGGAAAGTTTTGGCTCCACACCAGCTGATTTCCAGTCCTTTTGCTGGAACCAACTCCTCCGAGTCGGCTCTCTTTTGCCGAGGAAGTCTGCCGAGAAATAGCCAAGCGATTAAAATTGTCCAGTCGCTTCCGGTTTCGACCCCTGCTAGGGCTCATTATCCTTCTGTTGCTACTAACTGCGGCTTCAGACCTGGTGAATCTCACGCAAGTACTGCCTCTTATCACGGCTTCACCCCAATTACACACAGACTGATGCAGTTGACCGTAGTGGCATGCTTGCCCAGACCACGCAGCTTCATTTTAAAACTTACAGTGTGTCGCTTAAACTCATGCGCATGTAGTACAAACCGCCAACTCCCACTTCAGTTACAGATCCTAATGCATATGCCTCTGTGAAGAAAGAGGGCCCAGTGAGCTCCTTACCACTTCTCTTATACGGCTACCAGACCCACTCTGTCCCTCCTCACTGGTACTACAACCACCTGCTCTCATAAAAGCTACCACACACAAACTCCATTCCTTTTGGGCAGCTCCACACAATGAGCGGAGAGAGCACTTCCATACTGCTCCACAAAAAAAAACTAAAAACAGTGATAAAGAACTAAACTTGGCCCTAATGTGCTCCTCTGTTGATCTTGTAAAGACATGGTTGGGGGGGCAGGTATTACACAATGACATTTTGGTGTATTTACAACTTTACTGCATAATTGTGGTTATTATTTGCTGCCTTTGCTATTGCACTTTGCTTTGCATTGTATTATTCTCAGCACTGGAGTTGTTCGGTTGTATGTTTTGCTCCTGATGTTCTCTTCCCCAGGATGCCCAGTCAAAAACGAGCTGTTCCCAGCTTAGTATGCATCTCTCAGTAAAACTTTCAATATAAGCATTCTCACAGTGCTTGCCACAGCTGTACCACCTACTGTCCGCAGCACACAATTACATTTTCTTTCTTTTTGAAGGCAGACTAAGTCCACCCACCACTCCATCCCCAGACCAAAACCTCCAGATTAGGCTTTTAAGCCTACAATTATTATTTATTTTGAATTACCTGTGTCACAATATGTGATCCACGTTGAATCCACCAGCCGTATTAACATAAACAAGGCCACAGCGGCATGGCACCATTTCACATGCTCAGCACGGCCCGCACCACTCCACTGTGACTAGAGCAGCACAGAGCCACGCTGAGCATGTGAAATGATGTTGTGTTCGCAGTTTTACATAATGGCCGGCAGATGCACTGGATCACATATGGTGACACAGAGGTAATAAAAATAACTTTAGGCTTAAAAGCTTAATCAAGGGGTCTGGGTTTGGGATGAATGGTGGAGGCCAGGTGTTCTCCTTTAATGTACACCTACCCCTTAAAAATTTATCTTTAAAACATTTTACAACTTTTTTTTTTTTTTACTAATACAAAAGAGATTCATTTTAAAATTGCACTAATTCAAACCAGAGCATTGTATTTCATGGATACTGCCACTTCTTAGCTGGTTGAAGCTGGTTGGCTGTGCCTCGTGGCTCACCGCGACAACCAAAGACCAAACCATATCCTGTGATATATAATTACACCATGTAATGTATTACTGCTAAATTATCACATGGGCGACTTCCCTCAAACCACTGGCTAAGCTGTGACAATCTCTCATAGACCACAGCCTGGGAAATGATCCTGACAGAGTCGTTATGTGCTTATAATCCTTTTGATAATGGTAAAAATACACCCAGAATGTGTGGGATTATATGCGTCATCACCACTTCTTGATCAGACCTCAAAACACACACAAGGTGTGGGGTTTTCCCATGATAAAACACACTGTTGTGTACGTAAGCACTGAGGCGTGACAGGATGGGCATTATAGTGATATAACTGCATGCCTCAGGTGCTTTGTTAGGTAAAGGCACAGCCAAGTGCAGTTAAGCGCACCTCAGATGTGCAACTATGAAGAGAATAACAGATAGGTCACTGGGCATTACCGGTGAATAATATCTTCAAGAGGTTCTGGACACTTAAGAACCTCGAAACGAAGCTAGAGAGGTTCTTGTGTCCAGAACCCTGAGATGGTATGGCACCAGTAACGCCCAGTGACATCTGTTATTTTTTGTTAATATATGGATGGGGGTTTATTGTGTTAGGGGCAGACAGCTATTTAAGGACTGTCTCAGTGCTGGCTGGCCCTACTGCATCCTTGATGTCTGTTTCGTCCCCTCCCTCCCTGTCACTTTCGCTCACTCACAGCACAGAATAGTAAAATTGGTAGGCAACCCTGCTCTTTTCTTCTTTTGGAAATGGGGAATGCAGGATCAATCAGATATATCCATTTTGCGAGGAGAAAACAGGGACATTTTGTTCATGAGAAACTCTCTCACTAAGCGAGAGACTGACCTCCATGTTTCGCGAAGTCTCGTGCCTGCCCACAGAGGAAAAGCAGCCAATCGGAAGGCATGCATTGGGGCGTGAGAAGGAAAACTAAGCGCTTGTCGCTAATATCTTTGGTGATAATACTATAGTTCCAACCTGAGCGATGGTATTATCACTCTATTGATGGTATTACCACTGGACAAGTGTGGTATTACCAGTAAGTTTTGATACTATTACCAGGATTTTGTATACTTTGAATAGTATTAAAACAGAATCCACATATTGAATCACCATAATCACAAACTCTAGAGTGTCTTACTGCACTTATAAAATTACATTTTATTTATTTTTATATAAGTTTAGGAATTACAACCCTTTGAGTCAGGGACTCACTTGCAAAGGCTCGCATCATAGACTGAAATGAGGACAATACAGCGTTATAAAAGTTACACAGATTAAAACAGAGACAACAAAATAGGATAGTACATAAGCAGAAACTACACCACAGGTGCATAACAAATATCTAACTCAATATTAATACAAATTAAAGGAATTTCAGAAAGATAAAAGATCTTTCATTGAAAAATGCTTCTGCTGTTAACTCTGAAGACAAAACAAGTCCATAGGCTGGTAACTGAGGGGTGATAGCTAAAAGCCATGAAAGACAATGAAAACCCTGTGTGTCACGCATTTTACCCACGACTGGGTATCTAATCTGCATTTCAAACCAATACTGGCATTTTAATGGAAGTGAGTTCAAAACTGTTAAACCCGTTAAGCTGGGAGGTGCAGATTTCACCCAAATAGGTTCACCCATTTCTAGTTCAAATGCACATGCTGTTATGAACTTCAGGACATTTTATAAGAAGTTTGGATTTGCCACTGCCCATATAATTGTGTTTCTGACCTTCCTGCTCTTTGTTTATGTTACTACCTCTTTTCAGCCTGGTTCTTTTTTTCTGTCATCCCCCACACATTCAAAACATGGAATGCTTGCCATGGAATATAGGAATTCAAAATTCTGCACAATTCCACTGGTAGAATGAAACACAAAACATAGTATTTGCCAGTCGATAAGGACCACCTGACCTACCTAGTCTGCCCATTTTTCCCTGCCTACAGATAATGACCACTTATGTTCATCTCCTAACTCTGACAGACACACACAGATACACACACACACCTCATGGAGCCAGAGCCTTAGTTTGAGTTGTGGCAGGGTAAGCAGCAGATTTCTCTGGTAAACAGGGAAAACAGGAGGAGGATTTTCAATAAAAACTATCTGCAGCAATTCATTTGTTTAGTTTATTTGTGTAAAGAGTGTGCGATGATTAGGGATACATCATGTGATTATTTTTTTAAAGTAGTTTTACTTTTATGGCCTAGTTGGACATTTTAATGAGTAAAGATAAGATTGCAGTCATGTTTGTGATGGCAGGTAAATTCTGGATTGGGGGACTGATTTGTTTACTGTGTGACAAGGCTGCTAAAAGCCTCAGACCTAAGGGATGCAATTATGCAACATAATTGCAGCCAATTAATGACTTCATTTTTCTTACCCACTTTATAATTATAGCAACTGAAAACCACAGATGGCACAGTGGCTCTGTGGCAGTACAGTACACTGTACCACAAGAGACTCTGTTCAGTAGCAACTTGGTGAAGAGAGGACTGGGGGCATGTCACACAGAAACAACTCCTGCAGGCACTGCTTGATCAAGACTTACTTGTGTGCCTTGCGGTCAAGGTAAGACACCATAATGCACCAGAGTCTGGGCCAGCGTTTCACGTCACAATCAGGGCAATTATGTTCAGTTGCAATTACCTTCACAAAGTGGTCGCTGTGACCACTGGACACCACACAGCTTTGCCACCCTGTTGTGCTAGGCACAACAGGGGTTGCACACTTCCTTCACCTTTGCTAAAGAGTCTGTAATCATGTGGGAAGGGAGTCATCGTGGCCTGCGTGGCCCGGGGCCATTCTCCAAGAATGCGGCCTTCATACTGCCTGCTGATGCATCTTGAGACTCCTCTGTGTGTCAGGACTTGCGCAGCTCACCAGCAGTGCAAAATTAGTTTTTCTTTGCCTGACAATTTTGTTTTAAATTTGGTGCCATTTCTGAGGCCAGTTATTAAAAAAAAACTGTCACCATGCTCCAGCTGCTGCTAGGACTCTAGGAGATGGGTGTGTTGTCAGGAGGCAGCCAGAGAACAGATCATTGGGCTGATAGGGCCAGTCCTTGGGATCACAGACAAGCTGGGAGCCTCAGACATAAACAGGCGTGCGTGCCTGGCAGCATGTCATGAGGGCAGTCAGAGAAGGACAGGCCGATGGGCTGGCAGGGGCAGTTCTTGAGAGACTCAGATGCAACAACTGTGCATGTCACGTCAATCAGCACTTCAGGAGGCAGCCAGAGGATCCAATGGCTACTGGAAATGACAAAAATAACCAGTCAAGCAAACACTCTAAACCAGGCGCTGTCCCAAAGTCACTGAAGAGTGGGCCTTTTGATCCCTGGGAACATCTTAGATCTAATCATGTGGTCTGTGGGAGGTGCTGCTGAAAGCATTCTGGCTGAGAAGCAGCGAGTTACATTTTGAAATTCCCCACGTGCTGGGTCTCTCACCATTTCAGGAGATCTACTTTACTCTAGAGAAATATTTGAAGCATTCATGTTACTGTACAAGGGCTTTTAAAAGCAGCAGGTAGCTGCAACAGCAGGGTACTGAACTGTGCCAGCAAGGTAGTCTAGAAAACAGAAAATTAAGCAAAGTTTAAAGCTGCTCTAGTTAGGTTGTCAGAGGTGGGTGCAGAATGATGCACAGGTAGGATGGTGATTACACTGTATGTGCCAGTAAGCATGGTATTAGCGACATCAGAAAAAAGTGAAAATAAACATTTGGCACAAGTCATGGTGCAAAAAAAAGAACTACAGAGCCAACTCTTCCTGTAGAAGTTAAACTTCTAGAGGCAGGCAGGTAAGGGGACTGAAATGCTAGTGTGAATCCCACAGGATCAGAATGGGACAAAATTAACAGATGGAGACAGACAGTTGTTCCACAACTATGGGTATGGGGCTGGGGGTTGTACTGGGCATCAGGGATGGGATAAAACAGCACAGCGCGGTGAGGGCCACTGAACCACCAGAACAGAGGCCAATGGACTTGGAACTTGATGGATAGGCAAGTCCAGAAGGCCAAAAGCTAATTTGGGGGGTTGCAGGACTGGAACAAATGTCCAGGTAGCACCACCCAGCTACATGGAGTCCAGCATGGTATAACACCACATGACTAGTGCAGTGCCATGCTGTGACTAGAATCACTAACCAGCATGCTAGCAAGCTACCCACTGACATCTAGCTAACTATGTTGCACTGCAAATTACTCACAAGAGGACCCCCGGCAACTAAGAAGTGGGTGTTGTATGAGAGTCCCTACCCCTCCCTGAGCCCCAAGAGATCTGGGAACCTTATATCTAAAGTCTATGAGATTTTTCTGGGTTTCAGCCTCCCTCCCCCAAAAATAAAAACTCCCAGTTGGCATAAGAACAACTCGGTACACAAAATTCTCAACATTCTGAATTCCAGAACCTTCCTCCAGCGTTGGCCGTGTTTTTCCAAGCTCCCTGGCCTACCAGATGGAGCCAGTGCAACACTGGATCAGGTCACCTCAGTCCCGACTGGGAGAACATGGTCAGCAGCAGCAGCATGCCCTACTCAGCCTGGCCACCCCAGTGCCATCCCCAAATTTACTTCCAAACCAGGGTCTTCCTCATGGAACTGCGGGCTATCAGGCGGCCCCTTAGACTTCTTATGATTACGCTGCTTAGGTAATCGCATGAAACGTGTTAGGAAGTACTGTGGAACCACTATTATTGCTGTCTATGTGAATTTCTCAAATTTGCTCCAGAATAAAAATTTAGACAGTGAGATATGGCTATGAAAGTTGACTTTTGAAGCCAGTTGAATAAAAGAAAGGGGCAATGAGAGATGCAGGTGGCGGGTGCTGTTTTATGTCAGAGAACACAGTGTTCCCCATTCATTGTTTTAGCATGATGGGCCACCACACTCTATTTTTTTGCCACTACCCTACATTTTTAAATAAAATCCTCCAAAATGGTCTTTACCACCATTCTTTATTGTACTTCTACCCTAGTTTTGATATCAGTGGTCTATACCTTACTAAAACCACATGCACAATGCATACAGCAGTCCACGGAATAAGTAAGGAATAAGACCACGATGAGGTGTGGTTTATGGGCTAATGCGCACACCCAGGTGCATAATGAAGCACGAGCGCTGGCACAGAGTGCCTTTAGCACCTGGGCGTGCTGTTGTCAGCCCTTAGGAAAATTGGCTTTTATTTGTTGGGTTCTGATTGGCTAGTACTCCTGCCAAGGGGTACATTAACTTTCAATAGATGCCCAGCAAATAAAAGTGCCACCCAAACCTGCCTCATGCCCATATCCTTGTGCCCAGCCTGCTTTCTCATTGGTTGAAGCACTGGACACACAATTTGAAACTACCGCCACTTTTTCCACTCCTCACCAAGCTAGAAGCCCCACACCACTCCCTTCAAGTAGTGTACAGAAATATAAAAACAGTGCCCAACTTCAAAAGCTGATCTTATTTTTCCCCGATTGAAAACCACACTCGACTCACTGAAAGAACTCCAAGCCTTCAGTTTCACCTCCCCCTCTCACAACCACCGCAAACCGGCAGCATCGATTTAACTGTGGGAGTCACTTCAAATGACTCCCACTCCAACGGTTCCTCGCCACACTTCTCAATCACTCTAACTGCCACCACACCTTGCTTTGCCAAACTAAGACACAGTGAGAGCTGTCAGCACCGTTATCTGTTGCACCGCCTTGGTATGAAGGACCGGTATTTTCTTGAGGTTTCCATGCGCCAGATGGGCGTCCATCTGCAGTACAGAAACTCAAGAAAATACCGTCCTCTCATGCACAGTACAGTCTTCTTCCCACTGCAACTTTGTTTTTTTCCTCTTTGTCTGTGTCCGGAGACCCCTGCAGCCACCATCTGGCCCTTATTCTTAAATTTGCTGACTCTACCAGAATTACACAGTTACTTGCTCTATCGCTCTCTATGCAATTTACTGGAATCTGCGATCTGGCACTCCATACACAAAAGAAGGCTGTCATGCACAGTACATCTACTTCCAGCCGCAACTTTCAGTCATTTTCATTTTTGTCTGTGTCCGGAGACCCCTGCAGCCACCATCTGGCACTTAATCCTAACTTTTCTCACTAGTAGCTCCATCACTCTTGGTACTGATGTGGGAATGAAACAGCACACTACCATAGGACTACTTTACCTTTAAACAATAACAAATGGAACTGTAGTCATTTTTATAGAATTACTTCACATTTTTCTTTGTAATCCTATAAAAATGACACAGTTAACCATTTTCTAAGTGCAATAATACCACTCAGGGTGGACGGTATGGGCAACACGGACCCGACCAGGAGCTACTAAGGCCAGACGCCCTTGCGCCCTGTGATCGATTGTTAGCAATAATGCCCACTCCTGTCGGGCATTATTGCTTACATAAACACACCTTGGAGTGTCTTATTCCACATATAAAATGGGTCCCCATTAAAATCACCTCCAAGGAAAATAATTATTTAAAAAGTCTGATAATCATAAGTGTTAACATTTTGCTTAATTAAGGTATACACATGAAAAAATAGTCCCTGTATTTGTGATGCAGAGCATATATAAAATTCAGCTTTAGGTCACTGTGACTGTCTAGATTTTAGGTCACTGTGTGTGTCTGTCTCTTCCCCTCCTCACACACAGGCACTCCTGTTTCTCTCACACACTAACGTTTACTCGAACAAGCGGCAGTGGGACAGAGGTCAGAGAAATGACAAAGTCTTCAGTATAAGCACGAGCATGTCTTTCTGGAACTGCTGTGGTAAGAGGGAGTTTTGTGCTTAGCGTTGTTACCTATGACGCTGCAGTAAGAGCGAATAAAGTGTCCAACCTCACGGTTTTCTGTTTTACATCGCCGCTTCTGCATTACAGTTTTTAAAATCTGGCAGCCTGACTGTAGCAAACACTGTTAAGGGAGGGGGAGGGCAAGGTCCGTGAGGGAACCAGAACTGCAGAAACGGCTGCAGTGACAAGGATTGACTGGAGAAAGTGGAGCTGTAAACAAGAACAAAATAGAGGTGCACTGCAATTCATATGTTAACAAGTCATGCTTTGTGGACTTTTGGAAGCATGAGGCAGGTGCAAGAGAGTGTGTCCATCCGCTTCTCAGTGTTTTCGCTTCCCGCCCAAGCAAAGCGCCAAGCCACTGGTTGATCACTGACTGCAGTTTTCGGCTACGCCGCTTGTTCTAGCAAAGACAGTTTCTTTTTAAATTAAATTCAATATGAATATGATGTTTCATTATTTGCTGTGCTACTGTAACTGGGGTGAATTTTTGTTGGCGATCTCGGCAGACTGGCAGGTGGATTCACTCACCTGCTCGAATACCAGACTCGAAAGACAGTGATACAGGCCAGTAAATGAAACACGTTTTGCTCTGGATTACATTTTTTACTATAAAAAGAGCTGCATAGTGGGGTGGCTGGTGAATTACAAGTATAGTGTTTGGGGAAACTCCAACTGCAGGTGAGAGACTATTTTTTACTGAAAGGTGTGGTATCTATATCTGCCACTGCACAGTCCCTTCTTGGACTAGGTAGGACCAGTTGGCAGGTTATGGCTTGATAAGGACACACCAAAATATGCCTTTCAGCCAATCAGAATACTAGAAATCTTCTACCCATTTTATAACATACCTTTAGCCCCGATCACCACTGCCACCGCTCTATATTTCCAGAGATTAGGGAACCCTGGAACATATGTACATTTTCACTTAAGCAAAAGCGTAACTCAGTGTGGTCTTTAACTTGCTACAAATTACATTGCTTATGCCAACATGAAGTCATAATCCCTGCTTATGACATCACATACATCTTTTCTGTTGCACAAATTTGTTCTAGTAGAAGAAGCATACATAGATACATAGACAGTGTCAGCAGATAAGGGCCTATGGCCCACCCAGTCTGCCCATTTAAGTTTGTAAGTTCAGTTTATGTTTTCCAGGAAGTCTGTTGCCCCTTAGCCCTGACCTCCAGAATTCCTTTATGTCTATCCATGCATTCTTAAATCCCGTGATTGTTTCAGCCCCACCACTTCCTCTGGCAGGGTGTTCCACTTGTCCACCACCCGCTCTGTGAAGAAATTCTTCCTCACGTTTCCTCTGAATCGTCCTCCCTCCAACTTCATCCCATGCCCTCTAGTCCTGGAACATCTTTTCGCTTAAAAATAGTGCATTCCTGCACCCTGTTCCTCCCTGTAAGATACTTGTATGTCTCTATCATATCCCTCTCTCCTCCTCTCCTCCAGGGAGTACATGTTCAGTGCCTTCAACCTGTCCTCATAGGACTTGTGATGCAATCCATGCACCATCTTTGCTGCCCTCCTCTGAACCTTCTCTACCCTGTCTATGTCCTTACGTAGGTAAGGCCTCCAGAACTGCACAGTGTACTCCAGGTGCAGCCTCACTAGTGTCTTGTATAGTGGAATTATGACCTCCCTTTTCCTGCTGGTGATGCCCTGCCTATGCATCCCAGCATCCTATTTGCTTTACCTGCTGCCTTGTCACACTGCTTCCCTGCCTTGAGGTCATCAGAGATGATAACTCCAAGATCCCTTTCCTGCTTGGTGCATGCTATATCCTCACCCCCAACTGATATAGTGTGCCAGGGTTTTTGTGCCCCATATGCATTATCTTGCACTTCCTTGCATTGAATTTCAACTGCCAAACCCTGACCATTCTTCAAGCAGGTCAGGATCTATACTTTATAGGAGATAAGATTTCATTTTACATAGTTAACTGTTTTTCCATCTTCCTTTCCATACCACATATGTATTCAGATATGCTCAGACTAATTTTTGAAAGATAAATGATCTAGCTTTGGGGTGCCCTCAGATCTACAAAGAGTCCCACTCTCCTCATGAGCTGCTGTTCTTTCTTTTCATATATCCAAGACATTCTATGACATCAATGACACCATTCCATGCTATCCATCCGAATGGTCTGGAGTGGCTTATTGATGTCATAGAATTTTCAGCAGTATAAAAGAGCAGCAACTGCCGAGGAGTGAGGGATTCAGGGTAGTTACAAAGACAACAAAATTAGATTAATTTAACAAAAGGGCAAAACATATCAGAATACTGTGTAGACACTAAAAGAACAACCGGAGGGCATCTTTAGGTATAAAAACTATTTCTAGTCACCTTTAACTATTAGTTTGTGATTTTAACTGTTCGGATGCTTATCAGAATCAAAAATCTTACTGCAAACACGTTTTACACATAATTTGCATAAATATGTATGTCTTTGTGAGTGCATAAGACATGACAAACTCCCTTTAGGCCACGCCACCTGAGGAAGAGTCGGTGGGCTTAAAAACCGGGGCAAGTGTGGTCGGCAGCTAAGCCTGCACCAACAATGTGTTTGCCTCATTTTGTTATTTTCTGTTAATAAAACTAGTACTTTTGGCAATTTTCACTTGTTGTTGGTTTAAATTGTCAGCTCCTTTCATGTGTGCATTGGTTCAGGCAGAAAAGGTAAAGTTTAAGGAGCAAAGAGCCTGTTTTCATGCAAATATCTCTTTGGTTACAAAGAACGGAACGTCCTGAAATTCTAATTGTTTTGGTATCTACAGTACATAGGATAGTGTATGGCCTCCCATACACAACAAGGCAATTCTTCACCCAAGGGTTTTCTATGACTGCTGATGACCTCGAGAGTAAAGCTCAAGAAGTCCTCTGCTGTCATAGAAACATGAGGAAGAGCTGCCAAGTTGTTTGAGAGGCCATACATTGTTCTACATAATGTATGGTGCCACAAAACAGAATCAGTTACATTTTTTTTTTTTTTAACCAGCGTCTCAGACCCACACTCCTGGTCTCTCCAGCCCGGTAAAGCTCTGCACAGGAGTCACCAACTGCCCCTGTCCTATAAACGGGCGCTGGTGGTGCGGGTGGCATTGTGATGTCCTCACTAACACAGAATAAAAAGTCTTCCTGCCATAATGGGGACGCACACAACTGAAGCAGAACAACTTTTTTATGTGTATGGATTTCCATACTCAACCACATTCCACCATACACTATAGTGAGATTTATGTCCCAATCAATTCCCAACTCAGAGGGAGAACTATAGATAGCCAGAGTAGCCAACAGCTAAGGAAAATCAAATGTAATAAAACATGTAACATGGCTAATGAAAAATATGGCAATTTACTATATTTGTTTCTCACAAATACACAGAAACACAGACAATGGCCGGCAGAAAAAGACCACAGGTCCATCTAGTCTGCCTGGACTTCTCCATCTGCCACGAGCTGTGAGACCTGTTGTCCATGCAATGTTTATCCTCCCCCACCCCATCCCACTTCTCTCCATACTGCTACCGACCTGAGCAACCACCAAACCCTCCTCTTTCCCAGCCATGCTTGAAACCATTTATGGTCTTGGCACCCACCCACCACCTCCTCCTCTGGCACCACCAACTCTTCTGCCTGGTCTCCAGCAGTACATGTTCAGTGCAGTAAGTAGGAAAAGCAAAGACAGCTCAGAGACCCTTATTAGTCATTTCAATCACAACTTGCACGAAGCAAAAGCAAAAACCATACTACGGCACCAAAAGTGAATGAACATTTAGTTTTACTGTTGCCGGCGATGCTGATAGCAATCAGGTGACCCGCGCCCAAGAGCCTCAACGCCGCAGGCATACTGTCACGAGTCTGCAACAATAAAACTTAAAGTGTTCATTTACTTATTTTGGCACCGAATGCATTTTTTTGTTTTCCATATATGTTCAGTGCCTTGAAACAGTCTTAGTAAAATCTGTCCTGTTGACCTTGAATCATCTTGATCACCCTGAGCCACTTGCGTCTCAGCATGTCCCGGTCCTTCCTTTGGTGAGACCCAAAACTGAACACAGTATTCAAGCTATGGCCTCACCATCACCAGTGACCTATATAGTGGTAGTAGTACCTCTTTTTCCTCCTGTCAATGCCTCTTCAGATGCACCCCAGAATCCTATTGGCTTATGATAGGCCTTATTACACTGGCCTGTTCGTTTGAGGGAGTACTAATGCTGGCTCCTAGGTCCCTTCCTCTGCCATAGTGCTCAGTTTAACCTCTCCCATCCAGTACTCTGTCCTGAGTCTCCCCCGCCCCCATACTGTAGGTGCATAACTTTGCATTTTTTGGTATTTTAATTTCAACTCCATGGTTTTGGGGAGCAATTTCAGTCACACCCAATGCTGACAGATAATGATGGTCCACTGAGATAGAGTTACAAGAACAACAGCATCCAAAACAACACAGCAGCTCTCTCAACCAGTTAACCATGCTTCAACTTAGGAACATACTAAAATGTCAAAAATACAGGCCATATGGTCTACTGAAGTGTGCAGCTAACAGCCTAGTTACTCTGCAGCTGCCCCTCCACCTGCATAGTAGTGACCCTCCCCTGACCCTGTCCCATCCCCTCTTAAAGCTGACCACTGACTTTATGACCCCCCCTTTGGTAGTGCATTCCACTCAGCCACCACCCTTTCTGTGAAGTAGTGCCTTCTCTTATCCCTCTTGAACCTTCCCCTCTAATTTCAGACTAATGTCCCCAAGTGTCTCTCCCTCCCTTTAATCTAAAATCCCTCTGTACTAACATTATTTATGCCCTTCATATAGCTGAAGGTTTCGATCATATCTCCTCTATCCCTCCTCTTCTCCAGGGAGTACATGCTGAGCTCCCTCAGTCTCTCCTCATAGGGTTTGCCCTCCATTCTGGTGGTCATCCTGTTTGTTCTGCACTGGACCCCCTCTCATAGATTTACATCCTTTAAGGTAGGGACACCAGAACTGTATGCAGTACTCCACGCTCAGTCTGACCAGTGACCTGTACAATGGCAGGATGACCTCCTCCCTCCTGGAGGTGATTCCTCTGGCAATACACCCCAACATCTTATTTGCTTTAGCTGCTGCCCTCCTGTACTGTGGTGAGTGGTTCATTCAGCACCCCAAGATCCTTCTTTCTGTAATGGATAACTGTACCCCCCCCCCAGCTTGTAGCAATACCTTTGTTCCTGGTTCCCAAGTGCATGACTTTGCACCTTTTTCACACTGAATCCCAGCTGCCATGTGTCTGACCAGTGTTCAAGTTTATCCAGATCTTCCTGCACTCTAACCACCCTTCTGTGCTGTTCACCACTGCACTGATCTTTGTGTCATCAGCAAAAGGCTGACCTTATTCCTAATCCCATTTGAGATGTCGGCAATAAAGATGCCAAACAACACAGGACCCAGCACTGAGCAATGAGGAACCCTGCTGGTCACAGCCCTGAGCAGAGAGTCCCCACCTGACAACCACCCTCTGCTGCCTATCCTGCAGCCAGTGCTTGACCCACTCTACCACGTTCTCCCCTGCCCCAGATATCCCAGTTTGCTAATCAAACTACCATGTGGCACCAAATCAAAGGCTTGCTGAAGTCCAGATACAAGACAGCCACCACCTGGCCCTTGTCGAGTACTGCCCTAGTTGCCCAGTCGTAAAAGTCTACCAGGATGGTCTAGCAGGATTTACCCGAGACAAAAGCGTGCTGCCTGCTGTCCTGGAGACCATTCTCCTCCAAGAAGACTACTAGCCTCTCCTTGAGGATGGTCTCCATTAGCTTCCCCATGATGGAGGTGAGGCTGACTGGTCTCTAGTTCCTGGTACACCCCTGGGACCACTTTTGTGGAGGGCACACATCGCCATCCTCCAGTCCTGGGGTACAAATCTAGTCCCTCAGAGATGTTGAACAGGTCTGCGGTGTTCCTACCAGGACCTCTGCCAACTCCTCAGCACTCTGGAGTGTGTGCTGTCCAGGTCTAGTGCCTTATCTACCCTCAGGGCCCTAAGTCCTTCCAGGACCCTGCTCACTGGGATTACCCCATCTGTTATCTCCACCCCTCCCCGTTCCCACCCCTCCCTTTCCCTGTGGCACTGGCCCCATCTTCTCCCTGATAAACACAGAACAGAAATATTCACTGAGTGCTTCTGCCTGCACTGCCCCTTTCCCTGCCCACCCCCTTCTACCGCCAGCCCTAGTAATCTGATGCCACAGCTTTTGCCTCCCTTATGTACTTGAAGAAATCTTCTTCTCCTTCTCTGATTCCCTGTGCCAGCCTAAGCTCCCTTGCTGCCTTGGCTGCCCTTACTGATCTGCTCAACTCTCTTGATTTCTTCATGTACTTCTCCTTATCCTTCCCGTTTGGCTCATGTATTTTCTGAAGGCAGTCCTTTTTTCCTTAACATTCCCTGGCCTTTTTGCTCTGGAGCTCTGAACAAGTGTTGGTGACCTCTGCTATCCTAAGTGTGATAATTTCCCACTTCTGGTTAGTATCCATGTGTGGGCAGATACTGGTGAGATGCTCCTCCAATATGTCTCTCATTCTTTCAAAGTCTGCCCACTTGAAGTCCATAACCTTTGTCCTTGTACTGGCTGTCTCTTTACCCATGCAGAGTGAGACCCACACTGTGTGGTGGTCGCCACCAGGGGGTCCTCCACCCCAATTCCTGGATATTCTCTCAGTTTGTCAGCACGAGGTCCAGTATGTTACCTTCCCTGGTTGGTTCACTTACCACCTGCACCAGGAAGCTGTCCTGGAATTCCTCCAGGAGAACACGTTCCCTGATGTAACTAGGTGGCTGGGGTGCTCCACTCAGCACGGGCAAACTGAAGTCCCCTGTTACGGTGGTGTTACCCACTGCACTGACCCTCCTTATCTGCTCCTTCCTTCTCCTATCAATACCCTCATTTTAAGATGGTGGCCTACACACCACCTCCAGCCTAACCCTCCTTCCATTCGAGTCCTCTAATTGTAGCCATAAGGCCTGAGCCCTTCCCTCTCCCTGCTAAACAATATTCTTTCCTTCATATAAATAGCCACCCACCCCCTTCCTTTTCCCCTGTCCTTCGGTAAAGCCTGTACCCTGGGACTACCGGTTCCAGTCATGATATCGAGGCCCAAGTCATAGTGATGGCAGCTATGTCCACTTCCTCTCTGCCATTCAGTGCCTGTAACTCAGCAGCTTTGTTCCCCAGGCTCCTCGATCCAGGACACCACCCCAGGTGTGTCCCTCACCCTCACTACCCTCCTTTAAACCTATATCATCCCTCTACTGAATCCCACCCGTCCCTTTCATCCTGTCTTGGGAGGGCATATTGTCCTCCTGGCTTGAAGATCTAGTTTGTCCTCCAACCATCTGCCCCCATTAGTTTAGCTTTATCCTGGGTGGCTATATACTCCCCTAGCCTCTGTAGAGACCACTGAGCCCTCCCTACTTAGATGTAGCCTGTCTGGGGCATACAGATTCTTGTTATCCCTTGTTACACCCAGTTCCCCAACCAGACTGTACCCCTGGACTGACACCGACGCCCAGCCATGGTTAAACTCCCTAGCCACTTCTTTCTGGCTGAACTTGCCTGGGTACTGGAAGATTTCTGAGAAAACAACTGAGCACCCTTTCTCAAGACAGTCCCCCACTTCCTTTAACCTCCTTGTACCTCCCTCAACGGTGCTCCCTCCAGGTCATTCGTGCCCAGGTGCACCATTATGTGAGGTTTCTCCCTCCCTTCCCTCCCCACATACTTAAGAATAGCCTGCCCCACCCTTCCTTAGACTTGGATTCAGTTTACAAATTCATCTTTATTTTCATACTGGCCAGCTAATTTGTTTTTCCAACATTTCTCTGGCCTCCTGCCAGCTTTTGAGGGAGTGGTCCTTAATTAAAAATATGTATAATATATGTTCAGCTAACAAAGTCAATATGGTAAATACCTGTTGCACTTTAAAACCAGGTTACCACAAGTATTTAAACTGTTTCACAGTTAATCTTACTTAAAGCATAAAGAAAATGTGCTTACCAACTCAGTCGTAGTGTGTAGCTGTTACATGCCACAGCCATTGCAATGCAGGATCTGGCTCTGCGCTCCTCCTGGCTAGCTTTTGAAGCTGCTGCCATCTAGGGCACCATGACATCATGTCCCCAGCTCTCTGGCAGCAAGGCCCTTGAGAGGTGGGGAAACAGGGATAATTCCCAGAGCCTAGCAGCAAGAGGCCCAGGCCTCCCAGCATACTGTATGCAGGGAAGGGCTGTGAGCTGGTAGGAGCCCCAGAGTCTGGAACTTTCCACAGAACCCGGATTCCTCCTCAACAGGCCTGTCTGGCAGTGAAGTACTGGTCTCCCACTCCAACTGGAGTGAATGAGACATTTATGTGTTTTTTTTTTTGATAAGACAAAACTTAAACCATTTACTGGCAAGTAATATGGTTCTGTTGAAATATACAAAATGCCTAATTATCTGGCAATTATGAAAAGGTTCCTAAATGTAAAAGTTTAAAATTCACAACTGGGATCTCTGGGACGTTAGACTTTAAATCTAATCGATCATTCTCACAAATCACTCTAATTAGAGTGGGAGGGTGAATAAGTCACTGTCAGAGAGCTGGGGACATGATGTCATGATGTCTAGATGGCGCAACTTCAAAAGTTAGCCGGGAGGGGGGCACAGAGCTAGATTCTACATTGTAATGGCTGTAGCACTCTTAACAGCTACACACTACATGTCGAGTTGTAAGCACTTTTCTTTATGCTTTGAAATAAAGATTAATTGTGAAACAACTGAAGTATTTCCGTTACCTGGTTTTAAAGTGCAACAGGTATTTACCATATTGAATTATCTGAACATATAATGTACATATTTTTAATTCATAGGATCACTCCCCTTGACATTGTCGCACTTCGTCAAACCTGGTTATCCAAATCCACCCCTGACTCTTCGCCCTCCCTGGTTACACCCTTTTCAGGGAAGATCGGGTGGGTAAACGTGGAGGTGGTTGTGCTGTCTACATGCGTAACTCCCTCCTTGGACATGCACTTCCACCACCCAAGCTTGATAACAGGGTGCAAGCCCTCATGCGAAAAATCTCCCCAACCCTGGTAAGGGCCCACTCTTTCTCACGTTGCCTATATTCCCCCAAGAAAGCAAAACCTTGCCATTCAGGCGCTTGTTGACTACCTCTCTGGCCAAAATGGCCCAGATAATTGTTGGTGACCTGAATATCAACTGGCTCTCTGCCACGGCCTCCCAAACCAGAGATATCTTTGCCCCCCTGACATGTCTCAGCTTGTCACCACCTCAACTAGATTCAACCCTCTACTGGCTCCAGCACCCTCCTGGACATCACTATTACCAACCGCCCCAGAGGGTGCTCAATATCAGTGTACTTCCCAACTCACTTAGTGACCACTCCCCGTCGTATTCTCTTGGTCTGCTACCAACAGCAAACCTGCACCATTAAACCACCCAGCGACGACGCTTACCCCAGGCGGCCTGCATCGCCTTTAAACTGTACCTTCCACAACTGGATTGGTCCCCAATCAGGCTTGCACCATCCATAGACGAGGCATTGGATTTTTCACTCATACTTTTAATACTGCCTCTGACCTCTATGCCCCTTCGCTAGAAATCACACCAAAAAGCAAAGCACGCCCTGGATTACCCCCACCCTCCTTCACAACCTTAAATGAGAGAGACAACCTATGGCACACTGGCATAGAATCTGGCAAGACAGCTGACAGGCAAGCGTATAACGCCAAGCATCAATAAGTGTACTTGGGCCATTTGACAGGCCAAAGCCCAGTACTACTAATCCACCTTGTCTCCTCCCTGGGGTCGGCTAGGAACTTTTGGTTAATGTAAAAAGCTGAATGGGAAATCCTGCTCTCCACCCCCCGCCTAACTCTCCTTTAATGGAACTGTCTGCTCTGACCCCTGACATTGCAGACTGCCTAAACCACACTTTCTCAAACCTGAGTTCAGTCCTGCCCAGTAACTTCTTTGACCCCATCTCAGTAGCCTCCCCACTCTCCAGAGACCTCCTTTCTATCTACATACCATCTCCCTGCTGGAGGCTGGACCCTTCTGCAAAAAGCCATTAGTAGTAACAACCCGGCATCGATCTACTGGACACTAGGCTACTAATCTAACGTTGGATGCTATCCTGGTCCAACTTACTGAGCTGCTCAATTGCTCTCTGTTCCTGGGGCAGTTCCCAGCAATGCAGGAAAACGCCATCATCACTTCCATCTTAAAGAGCGGCGACTGAGCAACCCCGGTAACTACTCGACTCTACCTCCCACTCTCTAAGGCCCTTGAAAAAGTAGTTGCCAACCAGCTTGCCAAATGCCTGGCCATGCACAATGTCCTGTGCCTGAACAGCATGGCATTCGTGCAAGTCACAGCACCACAACCACGCTACTTGAATTCTCCAACTTCCTGCGCTCTGCTCTTGATGGTGGAAGTCCTGCCGGTTCCGTGTTCATTGATCTCTCCAAGGCCTTTCACCAGCTACCTCTCTGCCAGAACTCAGTGTGTAAAATCAATAGCACCCTATCTGACACACGACCTGTCCACTCTGGGGTTCCCAGGGCTCCATTTAGGTCATCTCCTCTTCAGTCTCTACCTCAACTCCCTCCTCTCAGCCTGCCCAAGTAAGATCCTCTCTCGTGGACGACGCTGCGCCTTTCGCCTGCCACCCTCCAATAAGCTTTTGATAGAGCTGAGCACTGGTTCACATCATGAAAGCTAGTCCTGAACCTAAAACCAAAGCTATGCTCTTCTCGCATCGCCAAAGCAAAGCCAGTGGTGCCTCTCTCGTGATACTGCCTAGCACACTAAACCCCATTGAGCAGCTTTTTCTCCTACAAGTACCTGGGCATTACCTTTGATACAGCACTCTTCTTCCATTTCCATATCAATGCCCTTTCTGCTGCCACCAGTGTCAGGATTGGACTATTATACCACCATAGGGACTGCCTACCACACGAGGTCCTTAGATTGGCAATCACCTCTTCTGTCCTGTCGCTAATCGACTATGGCTGCCATCTATGCTGCAGCTAACAACACTGCACTTGCAAGAATCCAACTGTCTATAAATAAGGCCTGCAGGCTAATGCTGGGAGCCCCTAGGTGCACCCATACATGCCTGCTGCACTCCACACCACCAACTTGCTCAACCTTGAAGACAGACTCTGCTTCCAAACCTGCCTTCTTGTAAAAGACCCTGCAAGGGCTCTCCTCTGGGGTCGCCACCTCCCTGCAGCATGCCTCCCCTCAGTCTCCACCTGCAGCACTGTCAAAACCTCCCTTATTGTCCCCAAGGGAGTAAGGACCTCTTGGCCCAGAGATCCTTTTGCTATCAGGCTCCTCCTGGTTCAATTCCCTCCCAGCCAACATAGCTGACTCCACTAAGCTTGGTCCTTTCAAGGCCTCCCAGAAGCCATCTGACAAGCACTCGCTGCTGCAACTGCACATGATCCTCCACCTGCCCCTTACCCTTAGCCTGGGTTTGCCCAGTCTACTTTTTACTGTATATACCTGGGGTCTCAGGCAACATCTGCCCGACTAATGTAATTAAATATCTCTGAGTTGCTACTCGACGTGGTACTTTCGTGTACCTATATTATGACTACTGTGATCTACCCATTACCAAGCTTGTACCACCAGTGAATTTCTGTAACACTGGTTGTTTTTAATCTAAGTGTTATGTACTTTACTGTTTTGTTTGCTGTGATGTATTGCTTTCTTGATGAGGTGTCTTTGTAAATGAGTCTGACTCAAATGTCTGCAAACCTAATCTGATCTAATTAATAAATAAATAAATGCTGGCAAAGGCCAGCAAAACTGTGGAGGCAAGTATGAAAATAAAGATGAATTTGTGAAACTGAATCCAAGTCTAAAGTGTGGTTAATTGGTTGACAGAGCTACTATGCTGTTTTGGTTTAATTTCAACTGCCAAACCTCAAATCACCTCTCTAGCCTTTGTAGATCCCTCTGCATCTCCCTGATCCCTTTGTCACTCTCTGCCCTACCACAGAGCTTCATGTCATCTGTGAAGAGAACAACTTGCCGGGATGCCCTCTCTAATGTCACTGATGAACATACTGAAAAAGGACAGATCCCTGTGGCACCCCACTCATGACCTCACTCTTCGATTTGATCCTGTTTACCACCACCTCTGCTAGCTCTCCTTCAAACAGTTTCCAGCGGTAAAAATTAAGAAAATAATCTGGTAGGAGAGGTGGAATACCAAAGCCCAAGTTTGGCAATCCATCCGAAACTCTGGTATTCCATCTATCCAAAAAGCATGCTATAGATTAAACTACAAAGTGCAGGCCAGGAAGAATGGTATCCCAGTCAGAATACCAGCACAGAAAAAAATGGTATTCTGCCTTGAAAACTGGTATGCAAAACAGGGTGGCATACCATTAAATGCTAGCCCTGGTTTCCTATTCATCTAACTATGTCCCTAGCAGTGCCCAAGGTCCACCAACTTCTCCAACAATCTGCTGTGTGGTATAGAGTCAAAAGCCTGCTGAAACTGAAGTACAGTAAATCCACAGCATGGCCCTGATTACTACCTTTGTTACCCTGCCAAAGAAAACTATTAGGCTGATCTCACAAGACCTCCCTTCCACAAACCCATGCTGTTTACTATCCTGTAGACAGTTGCTCTCTACACAGTCCATAAGGTCCTCTTTAATTAGTGACTCCATTAGTCAACTCACTACAGAGTAAGTCTGACAGGTCTCTAATTCCCTCAGTTGCTCCTTATCCCCACCACCTTGTGTAGTGGGACTCACGTCTGCTACCCTCCAGTCTTTGAAACTACCTCTGTCTGAACTCAGCTACTGAATAGCACTACTAGTGGTTCAGCCAGTTTTACAGCCAATTTCTTGAGCACCCTTGGGTGCAGTATACCCAGGGCTTTATCTACCTAAAGGGCTTCAAGCCCCTTGTGGACCCTTTCTCTGGTAAATAGTGTCTGCCTCACTTCAGGAATGCCCCGACAGCCGCCCCTGATGCCACTTTCAGGCAGGTGCCCCTGTCTTCCTTGTAAGACCAAGCAGAAATGATCATTACGGACAGCTGCATTTTGTTCATCCTCCTCTAGTACTCTCCCCACTTCTTGTAGTCTAACAGTACCAACCTTCTTCCTTAATATAGCTACAAAATTGTTTTCCCCACAGTTGACCCCCACCACAGTACACAGCTCTGTATCTGCCTTTGGCTCCTTTATGGTCCTCTTTGCTTCCCTAGATTTTTTGGTACTCGCCCATTCCTTCTCCCCCTGCTTTTCCTTGTACCTGGTGAAAGCCTTTTCTTAGCCCTCACTGGTTCTCGCCCTTTCTGAGAACCATATTGGTCTCTTCTACTTAGTTCATTTAGCAGTAATTTGCATGCATGACTTCACTGCCCCAAGAACAGTTCCATGACTGCCCTCACCTTTCCTCTACACCTCCAATGCTGTACACCCTGGTCATTTTGTCTGAGACCAGCTCCCTCATCTGGTTGAAGTCTGCTCTTCTGAAATCTAGGACTTCAGTTTTTAATAGGGGTATTCTGTTCGAGGGCCAGCCCAAACCAAAAGCAGTTATGGTGCCCAGATCCAGCACCTCCTCCTTCCACCCACCATCTCCACGTTGAGCACCAAATCAAGAATAGCCACTTGCCTGGTGGGTTCCTTAACCAGCTGCAAACAGCAGGCAATCCTGCAGTGCATCTAAAAGGCCCGACTTCTGCTGCACCTGGACACGGAAATGCCTCAGCTGATATTCAGAAGGTCAGATCACCCACCACCACCACCCCTCCCTTTGTCCTGGTGGTCTATAGATCACCCCACCCATATCTGCTTACCTAAAGCCATCATGAGGTGAACCCAGAGACTTGGTTTCCCCTTTGCTTCCCCTGATGTGTCCATCCTCCACAGCCTCTGTGCCTTCCTTACATTTAGGCCACCCCTCACCCTCTATCCTGTCTAAACATTCTGTAACCTGGGACTGGCGGTTCCAGTCAAGTATTCCTCTATCCCAAGTTTCTTGCTGTGTGTGGCTAAAGCTACAACCCCCGTAACTGTAATTATACTGCTGGAAACTAAAAAAAGATCACTGAATGACAAATGATATAAAACCAAAAACACAACTGCTATGTTAATTCAGATGTGAGCTGTTTCATCATTCTGGCAAGTCTAAAACTGTACAAAGTACATACTGTTTGGCAGATATGAGAGCAAAGTTGAGTTGCAGAAATTAGGTCAGAGTGCAAGAATTAGATTCCATTAGAAGCTAACTTAAAACAGTAAAAGCTACCAAATAACACAGAAACACAGAATGACATTTAGAATCATGATTTTAGCAATAATTGTATTTAAACAATACTCCCACTGTAGCACTGGGTGTATAGTTAATAAAACTGTAATTTCTGCTCATGAACATCTTGGTTATTTTTATATACGTTTTTCTTTTTTATGTCTCACTCACTGGTGCTGCCCATTCCTCTCAGGTTTCAGCCACCCCCACTGCTATGAATTTCTTCTCTGTCACTTATTACACCACTGCAGCCTCAAAGGTTTACCCCTCTCAGCCACAACCTGTGGTGCCGCCTCAGGTAGCAGGGTTCCCCATGGAGGACAGGAGAGAAGGTGAGGGGGCAGGCATTCTGGCAGACCCAGAGGGTGCACAACGTCATGCTGCTCGGCTTGTTCTCCATTATTTCTCCCTCTCCTGCTCAACACCGCATCAAAGCTCCACAAAGCACACGCATGCAGATGTGTGCCAGCATTCTTCCAAGTAAGTCGGTGTCACCCCTCTGACAAGTCAGCTCCATTGTCACCACCTTCACCCAGCTGGTGGCATAGCAGCAGGCTGCTCTTCCTCCTTCCCTGGAGGAATGCCTCATCTGAATGCTCCATTTTCCTCCCTCTGGCTAAAACACTGATGTCCCAAGCTTGTTCCTGAACTCAGTTAACCGGCAGTGTCATGAGTGCTGGTGCACCAACAGGCCCAGCACTCTAGCCCTCACTGATCATTACATCTAGCATAAAAGAAATCTTCTTACTGCTTAGCTTTCCAGTTTTCAATTGGTCTGGTTCATCCTGCTATCCCTGTCCTGGCATTTTTAGTGCACACTGTTTCAGTGCATTTAACACCCCGCCACTTTAGCTTAACAGAGCTCAATCAACCCGTGGGTCTGACAGTGTCCCTTTGCTTACTGTCCGATTGCAACAAATACAGTTACTAAAAACAAGAACCCTAACTGCATGGGCCCACACCGATGTCACTGCGCAGCATTTCACTGACAGGAAGGCGCACCGATTCAGGAGGACCTGAGTTGCCATGGCAGTCAGAAAGCAGGCCAGGCTGGGGCAGCTGCCGCACGACAGGGTGTCTTGGTCAGGAGTGAGGATGACACGCCTTGCTACACTACAGCGACCACTGCAGCTGAGACAGGGAGATCAGTACTGCAGCAGAGGCAGTGCTGTGCATGTGCAAGGTCACCCATAACACTGCGATCACACCAGGGAGGTGGGAGAAACCAAAGGAGAAAATCCCATATCTATTTATATGACAGTGTGGGCCCCGGACTCTCCTGGGTCCTAGTGCCCAATGTTACCCGATATTTATCCACACAATAGACTGCAAAGGAGGATCCCTGATGAAGAGGGCCTTGATCACTCAAAGCACCAGGGTATTTGTTTGTTTGGAAGCAACTTGCAAGTTCTTTTTTAGAGCCATTGTTGCAGGGCTGCTTCTTTTTTTGTGTTTACAGGGGAACAGTCCTCCCTGGAGCCCCTGACATGGAGGGAAGCTATGGGGTAGTCAGATAACCACTGGACCTGGGGAAACAGGGGTCATCAGGCTTGAGGGGTTATATCCTTGAAAATGAGCATCGCCAGCAGAGAAACCTCTTGTTAAAAAAAGGATTCTCAATTTAAAAGGACTAAAAAGGGTTTAGACTAAATGTGCACTGACAAAAGAGCCAAGTGTTACAAAAATATAGAACAACACATCCTCTCCATGCAAGGCATCATGGGTAAGGTATACATATCATAGCTAGCCTGTACTCACCCTCAGTGAGTACCCATGATAGGACTGGCTACAAACAAGTTGCAGGTTTCATACCTTCTACAACCGCTTGCACCACCTAAATCTCCAACAGCTGATCCCAGACTCCATCGGGCCGCAGGGACCGTGTAATGCTGCCAGAGTGGCAATGGTTACAGTACATAGGCAAGGGCATGGCAGGATCAACAGACATCAATATCACTATTCAAAACTGTAACTTACATTTTTTTTTTTTTATTACTTGTGTGAAAATCTGGTCTGCCCCACACCACTGGTGTGGGAGACGCCACGTGAAACCCCTTAAAGCAGAAGGGTTTCGATACAATCTACAAATGTTAACAGGCTGCTCAGTGCGCTTTTGTGTAACCTTGCTTCAGTCCCTTTATTCCTCTTCGAGGCTCAACATGACCCAATCATGCTCTTAAGTTGCTGCTGTTGTATTTTGTATTGTCAGGCCTGACTGAAAGAGAGGACCAGTGACCCAATCCCATTTCCTGGTTCATCAAATTAAAGAAAAAAAATTTACTTTCAACATTTAGATGGTAGAGTTAGCCCTGGACTGAAACTACCATTTATAATAGCACACTAAGGAAATATAACAAGAATGAAAGATGTGTATTGTTATTGTTGTCAACCTTTGCAAATTGTGTTTGAGGCCCTTTGGCACTTTAGGGTGCTGCTTATAGCCCAGCCAACCCAAATTCCTTTGTGGTAAAATACATACATTATCCACAATGCCATTTGCTATGTATGTTTTTCTGTTACAAAGCATCTGCATGGATCTAAAGACATGGAGACACCCAATGCTTTAGTGGACCACCACAAAACTGACCTCTGGGATATAAAGTGAGAGTTCAAGTCTCACATCAGGAACCTGGGCTTATATGAAAGGTGGACGCTGCTCTGTGGTACTCAAACAGCGTGAAGGACAAGAGGTCATGACATGAGACTGGAGGGTGGCCGGTTTAGGGGAATGTAAGGAAGTACTTTTTCACTGAAAGGGCCGTGGATGCATGGAATGGCCTGCCCCAGGAGGTAGTGGTGGCGAGGGCGGTAACAGGATCTCAAACATGCATAGGACAGGAATAAGGGAATCTTAGAGATGAGAAGGAGTAGCTACAGCAGGTGACCATGTAGGGGTCACAGGCCGCTAACACAGGTAGTATATAAAGGGGCAGACTAGATGGGCCTGGTGGACCTTATCTGCCAACAGTTTCTGTGTATCTATGTATCTCGGTGGAGTTACCACGCCTGAATGGGACCATGGTATAGGAGTGCAAATCTTCCATGCAAGTCATTCTAGTGTATGGTGGAATGCAGTTGTGTATGGAAATCCATACACCGCAAAAGTTATTCTGTTGTAGTAATGACATCCTCAGTAACGCAGAACAACTTTTCATTCTGCTAGTGAGGACGCTATAATGCAAGGACCCAGCAGATGTTGTGGATTCGCCCCTCGTGTGTGAGAGAGAGTGGCGCGCTGGGCAGCGCAGCTGTTAATCGAGGGTGGTCGGCAGAGCCCATTTACAATATGGAATGCAAGTGTTTTTTTCTTTTTCAGTCACCATACACACATACACTAATAGAATAGTGTATGGTTACCCATACATTACTCAGCTATTCTTTTCATCACAGAGATACAATGTCGGTTCGAGACCTCTCCAGCTTTGTTTCGAGGTCATCAGTTGGCATTGTATCCACTGTGGAAGAACAGTCTTGCAGTGTATGGTTACCATACACCATCCTATATATTTACAAGCTGACGGGGTGGGGGCGGGGGACAAACATTCTAGCAGTGCCTTGGCCACAGATTTTGGCCAATCTCACTGCCTGATCCCTACCTCTACTGGTATTATAATAGATTGTTGTGCACTGCTGAGGTGCTGCACTGAAGAGGAGACATCAAACAGTGGTCCCTTTGTCCACCTTTTGTGGCATCCAAGTGGAAGTTAATGATCTTATAGCACTTACTGTAAGAGATAGGCTATTTTATTAAAATTGAACAAACAGTATATTCTTACAAAATCAAGGAGACAGTAATAACATTACAAACCCATGTAAGAAAAAGAAAACCCATCCATCCAGGAGGGAAACATAAAAAATAATAATTCAGCACACAGTATGAAAAATGGAAATAAAACCCCAACCATAAGATGGAATAAAATCGAAGGAGAAACAGAAGATTTGCAAGAGAGGGATTTTCCTAGTGTCTTGACCAAACTACCTGTCGATAAACAGGTCCAAGTAACCCACCCTCAGTATGCAACTGGAAACAAGCTGCTATGTTGTGCCTTCCTTGTCAAAATTACAAATAAATATTCCTGGTTGTAATGGATTATTTGACTTTGTGTGAATGGGCATTTGTGTTGTTGTCTACCTTAATGTAGCGACAAATGATTATCAATTTACAATTGCAACCAAGTCAGCCAGTGTCTGAAATGGAAAATAAAAATTGCAGATAGCAAAATCTTTTTAAAGAAAAACAGGAATATTATTTTGCATTCAAAAGCACAAGAACCTCCAGAGCATCTGATGACCACCTTTCTCCTCCCTATTATATTGAGCCACCCCCACCCCTGCCCTTCATCCTCTTTAGGCAACCACCCTGGACAAAGCAAAATAAGGGTAAAAATGCAAGCTCTACTGCCTATTTCTGTTGGTTGCCCTATGGAAGTGAAAGATCTCGATGCTTGTCGAAAACTATTAGTTAACCCTCCCCAAGCCGGTCCTGAAATTGTCTATAGCTGTGTATGAATGTTGCATTGAGCTGCTACAGCTCCTGGTGCACTGCATGTATTAAAGAGCAGGTACCTACTGTCAGGCACCCAGCTCCTCAAACATATATAATAGTAGATCAGGGTGGGATATTCAGAACTGCGCCTGGCAGGGCACAAGCCGGAACAGCGATTGGATGTGCCAGGGCGTGGACTGGCGATATTCAACGGTGCTGTGCCATGGCTCAGCACCGCTGAATATGGCACTGTGGCCATCCGGGCATTACGCATGGCGCAGGGTACTAAGCGCCAGCCGCAAGTGGCCAGAGAGGAGCAGGGATGTGCTAGCTGCCAGTGCTGTTGCACTAGGCGCATCAACTGCAATATTCAGCGTGGACATGCAAATGGGGCCATTAGCATGTCATTATGGCCCCATTTGCATGCAGGTGCGCCGATTCCGATGACTTGCACCTGGTGCCCTGCCAGGCTGCAGCCGTTGGAGACCGACGCCCCTGCCCCACTGGCAACATGTTCGATGCCCGATCACGGGCATAAGTATAAAATAAAATGTCCTATATCCCTGGTAGTCCAGTAGACTGCTTCCAGCACGATCGCAGGCAAAATCTAAGCGTCCACTATCCCTGGTGATCCAGTGGACGCTTCCAACCCGATCGCGGGCATAAGTATAATATTTAAATGTCCAAACCATCCCTGGTGGTCCAGCGATACCCCCTCCCACCGCCCACTGAGCCCCGCTCCCCGGTCAGCGGTGGGCTGCAGCCTCCCCACCGCAAGCGCCCGCCACCCCCGACTGACCGCATACAGCTGCGGCTGTACGTATATTGGGACACATATCTGGACTGTGTAGTACGGTATGAGCCTGGTACGCCTATTGGCTCACGCTGTGGACCAATGGGTGTACAGCTGTACTGTATGCAGTCAGTCGGGCGGCGGCCAGGTGGCTTTGCGGTAGGAAGCTGACGCTCCATTTTATACTTATGCCCGCGATATGGAAGCGTCCACTGGACCACCAGGAATATAGGATGTTTTATTTTTATACTTATGCCCGCGATTGGGCATGGGGAACGCTACCACGACGGATGGTGCCACCGAGCTCAGGTGGCTACAGACAGCTGGCAGCTGCCGTGTTGTGGACTGCAATATGGCAGCTCACCTGTGGGTGGCCAGCCGCTGTTCTGCTTTTTTCGGGTTCAACTGTGCGGCATAGGTAGGGTTGTGCCTGGCTCAGCACATCCCGGCTGAATATCGGGATGTGCGGAGTATGCATGGGCACGCCTTACTTGAGCCGCGATACATTATTGATGCGCCTCGATATACCGGGATTTGGGCGACTGTGTAGAGTTGACCACCCAGGCTGCGCAGCTTAAAGCTACGGAATTCCAGACGCCTTTCTCTGCTGTAAACGAAGCTTAGCATAACGCCAGAACGAGACACGCGTGTCAACGGACCCAACCACAAATAAAATAAATTATCATGAAAAGTGTAAAAAACAAACATAATAGCAGACTTAATCAATGTATTTAACCCGCACCCACCCTCTAGTTCGGGCTATCTCTGCACGTAGGTATGCAACATGATGTTTGCTCATTGTCAGTTACGCACTAGCGCAGCTCAGCCGCTGGTCCGACAAACTAAAAATCACCGGATTTGTGCACACACTTTCCCTTTGAATATCGCGCAGGAGGGTACATCAGTGGGCCTTATGAATATCCCACCCCAGCTCTACTGTTGAGGGCATTACAATTATACGCGCCTCTGGTTAAAAGTTATAGCACCCCAACGTTGTAATCTCTGTGAAAACAAAGCCTTGTCTGACACGCCTCCTTTGTAATGTCAGAAAATGAATACTGAGGGTACATGTCATTAACCTGTATGTGACCGATATCATATGTCTATGGCGTTTGGTACTATTTAGAGGTGCCATGTAGACAAATCAAAGCAGCCGCTGGAGTAACAGTCCCTGTTTACTGGAGCCGCCACTTTCACTGTTCCAGTGGCAACTCTAACTAGTACTACACGTCATTGATAACGGCAGGGTGCACCAATATAGATCTATGGAGCACCCACAAGCAGCCTTCATTTTCTGACATCACAAAAGGAGGCATGTCAGACAAGGCTTTGTTTTAGAAAGGAGGTGACCAAAGCCCCCAAAAAAAAAACAACAAACTAATACAACATTTCACCCAACTGTAGATTAGAAGTGCAACTGAACTCAATCGTGAGAACTAGCCCTGAGTTAGAACTGGCGCCGATGTCTCGCGCACATCACCTGTTCGGCTTACGCATTTTCTTGCGCAAGTAGCGGTGGTCCGATGTTCTCCACCATCGCCCACAATGTTTTGTGAAGCGCTCTGCGATACTCTATGAAGAGACGTTATATAAATCACATTTAGCATACTGCACAGACAAGGGCTTTGAAGACCCTTTCCCCTAAATTCGGCTTCATGACTGAGGTTCTGGTGATTGACACCTGCAACCATGCTGTGGTGCTGGGGCAGTTGTACCCAAAGATCCGCCTTGCCTGGCTTTGCGCGCTGAAACGGACCCACGAATCCATCTCGGCGGGACAGAGGAGGGCTTGTCTCCTCCGCGATCGGTGTCTCCCGCGCCGGACCCCTCGGAACCCGAACTTAGCGAGGGATAGTTACTGGTCGCCCTGCTCAGTGTCCGAACCGCTGTCTGCTAGGGGCAGCGTGGTTGCTGGAAGTCTCCCCACTGCTCTAGTCGGGAGGCTGGGATTAGTCCCTCGGTGTCGTTAACCGGAGTTTGCCCTGCCCCACCGGGCTCGGTACCTGGATATGAATTCGGTTGTTTTGATACAAATTCCCTGCCTCGCCGCTCGTCTCGGAGTTCGTACTCCAATCAGCTGATAAAACATTGAGATACTTCCTGGACGGCACGCCGAGTGGGACAAAAGTTTCCTTCTAAAAAGCGAAGTTGAAAATGTAATACCAGAGTAGCACAGTTCCGACTTCTCACTCTTATATCAAGCAGATAGAATTATAAAAAAGCCAGATAGCTACCCTTTGTTCGAATTTGCGAGGGAGGCACTGGGCCAGCGAGAAAGGTGTCCACTTTGCTGAAATCCTGGTAGTTCGGGTGGAAGGTCCTCCTTTTTGGGCAACCCCTCAGTTCGTGTGACTGGAGAAGCAGAGTCGTTGTAGCCTGTACCGTATTGCTTACTGCAGAAGTGTATAATGTATCCTATACGTACCTCTCAACCTTTTGTCCCCAAATGTGGAACAAATGAGCAAAATGTGGAACACTTAATCAAATCTTTACCTAAGAAGCTCAGAACACTGTTAAAATGTTTGCATTTATGTTCAGACAGTCTGTTATTAATTGAATAATATATTTTTGCATCATTTACTAGAGATTTTGCTTTAAAATGTTAACGTTGAATGTGGGAAAGGTCCTCACAATGTGGAACAGTGAGTTTTTGTGAAGTAAAATGAGGAACGTTCCTCGTAATGTGGTACAGTTGAGAGGTATGATTCTATATTACTTGTTATACAGCTTATATTATTTTGACGATTAACTTATGTTGCATTCTGAATCTGCTGCTAAGGTGGGGGGGATTGGTGGGAGGTTCAGTAAGTTTCCATGTTCGTTCCCCATGTATATTTTGTTTTTAGCCTGTGACATGAAGTCAGTGTTTCTTTGTTGAGTTTGTTGTATTCTCCTTTCTTCCCTTTGTGTTTTTCAAGTGTAAGCATTTTTGTATGTACTGTTTCTATATATACATATATATATATATATACACACACACACACACACACACACACACACACACACACACACACACACACACAGTGGTGCAAGTGGTAGACAAGAAGTACAGGAACTCACGCACTGGCAATTATGAATTGCAGAATGAATATCCTTGGTCTAAAGGACAGTGGTGTCATGACACAACTATTTAATTTGACACTAGTAGATTCAGATAGAGATATTGAAGTATTTCTAGGAAAATGGCATTGTTGTACAAGTCAATGTTCTTATGGAAACCCTGATTGCAGATCACAGGTCCAGAAACTGTCACTATGTTGCTGATTTAAGAATTTCAGTTTCAGTGTCAGTAGAAGAAGTACAGGAACTCAGTTCCTGCTGCAAAAAGGTACAGAAACTGAGTTCCTGTGTTGCTGTTCACTTTCATCATTTTATATACATATATATATATATATATATATATATATATACACACAATGAGACGGATATTCAAACTCAGCCTAAAAAGTCTGCTACAGCAGGAGAAGCGCTAGGTCACTTTGGCAAAGACAGGCTACAATCGCCGTGATATTCAAACATGGAGCAGCGTCACCGCGCAAGCAGCCAACGTCCGAATATCGGGTGACAAACCGCGCCATAGCGAACCAGGAAGGGGAAGCTGAGCAGAAATGATGCACCATAGCACAACAAGGCTAGCCCAGCTGAGCAGTCCAGAGCCCCCCAAGCAGAGCAAAGGAACTGCACAACCAGGGAGGCAGGCTGGGGCCCACCACCAGCCATGCCATACATGGGCACAGGAACACACTGCAGAACTAACAATACACCCGCACAACCCAAGCACAGCATCACTGAGGGAGGGATGGATGATCCACCAGCCCATGGGGACAAGCCAACAAAGCACAGCAGGGCCATATCGCCCCAGCACACCCACTGCAGTCTGAGACTGCCACACACAGGGGTCGATCAACCACAGTGCACATCAGCCCCCTTCTGTACAGCACACCCTGCACTGTGACCCCAAGACACCACCCATGTGCAGTGACTGGCACTGCAGTAAACACCATGCATCCCCGCACACTTCAACCTTGTGTAGCACAGAACTACAATGCCAGACCCACCCTGGGCACCCAGCAGTGGCGCAGCGATGGCAAGACTGACTGAAAGGCACCCCCACACTGGAGACACCTTCCCATGCACACACACAATATATCCAGGACCTTGCCACCCCACATGCCATGCACACCACTGCAACTGAGCAACCATAGCCCGCTGCAAATCAGAGACCACCACAGAATTCATAACAAAATATATATATTCGAAAAGATATGTACAACACCAACAACATCTATATACATATGTACAAGACAAGGGGGTTGTGGGTACAAGGTAGGGGTGGGTAAGGGTAGGTGAACAACAGAGAGGGAAGGCAGGGTGGAGGGCTGGGTGAAGTGGGAAGGGAAGCACAGTCAGCGCCCGCAGGCTGGTCCCCTGCTGCCTGTTGATCTCTCCCGGTTCCTCCGGGTGTCGCCTGACCCCATGGCTGCCATGTCTGTCAGGAGGTCATGTGTAGCGACTGACACCTCGCGTCAGCCGCTGGAGGCACGGTCCATCTACCGTGAGGATGCTGAGACCCAGGAAAAGGGAACACAGTCAATGGCTGTGACTGTCCGCAACCCTGAACACCACCCATCCTGCAAGGCATATAGCCCAGTGCCCCACACCTGTGATGGTATGCACCCACCCACAATGACCATGCACATGACACGCCCAACCAGGCAGCAACCAGCTATGTGCACCACTGCAGCACACACACTGCCCATGTCCATCAAGGCACAAACAAGGCTGTCAAGTGACGTGGCAATGTGGTGGGATACCAGTTCCACAGCCATGTGCCCAGTGCATGCATGGACCACCAGTGACGCACACACAGACATGCAGTGACACTGGACAGTGATGACTGTCGCCTGTGTCGTGCATGGTTGTGTTGTCCATGGCTGGTGGTCATGCCCACCCCTCCAGCATGCAATAGCATCCATGATGTAATGACACCACACTCATCAAGCAGCTGTGGCTGCTGCTGCAACTGTGGCCCACCTATCACGCCTCCTCCGCTGCCACCTGGGCCCCGCCACGCCCTCTCAGCCTGGGCCTGCATCCTCTCCGCCAGGCCTGTGGGTGACAAATGTTGAGAAAAACATCAGTGTGACCCAAAGCAGACTGCCCCTGCCCCAGTGAGTGTGCCTGCCCGGCACAGCGAGACCCATGCATCTCTACACCTGCACACACTGACACAGCCAACCATGGCAGAGCCATCCCCATGCACCGCCACCAAAACACAGTCACACCTCACGGAGAATACAGGGCATAGATGGTACACCCACCTGGCCGAGGCACAACACCCTCCTGGCACGTGACCTGAGGCATTGCAGCACGTCTGCCCTCCCTGGGAGGTCACTATACCTGTGCCTGCACTGTTCAGCAGACCGGCACTGCCCTGTGACCCTCTCCAGTTCAGTGGCCACCTGCAGCCACACATGGGTGCGGGCCATGGTGAGGGCTGATCCCAAACAGTGCCCCAAAGTGAGGCTCAACTACTGCCACCAGGTTGGCCACCTCCAACTGACTCCACTGGGGAGCTCTCCTGCGTGCCATTACGTGGTAGTAGAGCAGGCAATATGGCGCCCGCAGCGCCGCAACCCCATGTGGAAATGTTGCGCATAGACCACCATAGGTTCCAATCGCTGTTCGGTATAGCTCGTTAAGCTCATAGCGCTGTCACCAAACAGCGCAACAGAGCTGCATCACATGGCAGCCAAACAGCGCCAGGGGAAAAGGTCGGACACCAGATCAGGGTCTGTGGACGGCGCACACAGCGCCATCTGACGCCCACGCATCCTGGCGCGAACGGTCACCCGCGTGCTGCGCCACAGTGGACTATTGCGCAGTAGTGCCACAGCGCCATATGGTGCCCAGTGCTGTAGCGCCCACTGGCACAATGGTGGCCGTGTCCTGTATTGCTGATCGCCAAGACAGCACGCCATCACGCGGCAGATGCCCGCGCAGTTACCTGGGCATGCGCAGTGCAGTGTACTACACAGTCACAGAACTGCACCATTGGCTCAGCCTGGCTCAACTGTGATGGCGCAAAGCCAATGGCGCGATATTCAGCCAACACATGCAAATCATCTGATCAGCCATTCAAAGGCACAGTGGCACGATTAGCATGTCATTAAAGTTGAGCCACACCTAATTTGCATGCATTGCGCTATAATTACGTGACATTGGGCTGCGCTGGTCAGATTCGGTTACTGCAGGTGAGAGGTGAGTTGCATGCTGTGTGATGTTCTGACAGTCGTCATGGGAAAACGCTGTACTGCACAGTGACAGGTGTCCACTTCCACCCATACAGACCGACATGACCGAGCAGAGCCAAGGTGAGGTGAGGTGGTGGCCAAGGAGGAGGCCCAACTTCACCAAGGCGGAGATAGAGGCCTCTTCCAGGCCTACCTGGAAGAGGAGCCACTACTGAGTGGACGGCGGACACCCTCAGGCCCGGTGTGGCTGGCATGGGAGGGGTAGCTCGGGCTGCACGGAAGCCACCAGCGCCTGTGCAGGAATGCTAAAAGAAGATGGGGACAGACCAGGAGGGTGAAGGAGAAGGTGGCAGCCCTCAGGGCGGCACGTGCTGGCACAGCGGGCCAGCCAGCGGTGGCGGAGCTGACCCCAGCTGAGGACCGACTGGCTGCATCAATGCAGCAGAGCAGCATTGAGGGCGCACCAGGAGGTGGATTCCAGACAGGTGGAAGCCCATCACTGCACGGTATGACATGGTGGTGGTGTTGGGGGGGAGGTTGATCACATGCACTAACATGTCCTCACTTTCTGTTACAGATCCTGTTCTGCCTGCAGGGGACGGTGGTGGTGGGACCAGGCAGTGAGGAAGACCTGCCGGAGTTGGAGGAGGCTCCTTCCACTCTGTCGCCAGCCGGCATGCACTGCACCAGCATGCACGCCTGGCTGGCATCTCTGTCGCCGGAGTCAGGTGTGGGGGTGCACAGCCTGTGACTCAGCAGTCTGGCATGCAAGCATGCCAGCACGCTGTGACTGTGGCTGTAGCACGTACTCGCACCATTGATGATGCAAGGACTGCAGTGGTAGTGACACGTGGTGTGTCCCATGACGGACACACAGCAGGCCAGCACGTGCCCCTGGGCCTAGCTGGTTCCAACGTGTGTGCCAGCATGTCGGCACAGTCCCAGGCTATGCCTGTCAGCACCGGGCGGGCAGCACCGTGGCTGTGCAGGTGTCTGGCACTGTTGTGGCCACAGCAGTGGACCGAGTGGTCCCTGGGCACAGCGGTTGGAGGGCAGCAGCAGCAGTCACCCACCCGTCTGGGGGTACAGGGTCCAGTGGTGGCACATGCACACCGCCCTTTGATATGTCCATTCCTGGTCCTGGTGAACAGCGCCACACAAGGGTGTTGAGCATCAGGACCTTCCATACCCTGGGGACAGGATGCCGTTGTGGCAGAGTACCCATTTGAGAGCACACCCGCTTGCTGCGGGAATCAGTACAGCAGCAAAGGCGGGTTGCAACATCTGTGGAGGCACTCTGCGTGGTTGTGGAGCGCACAGCAGGGACTGTGCTCTGATCCTTGCAGAGATGGTCCAATGCGGATGGATGTGACTGCTGCCATTGACAGGCAGACCCAGGCATTGGTCGCTGTCGTGGCTGCATTGGGCACACAAGCAGGTGCCCTGTACCGCGCACCCCACACAGTACTCTCTCCACTCCCCTTCCCGGCGCAGGCGACACCCTGCCTGTCGACGCTGGGTTCTGCTGTGGGCATCCCGAGCACAACTGGTGCAGGTATGTTTGGCATCCTGCAGACCCCTCAGCGGACAAGGTCCGCGCAGTGGGACCCCTGGTGGTCCATCGGTGCCACCCCATGTGGCCCTGCTCAGCCTGCCAGTGCAGTTGGGTCACGGCGGGCCGCCACGCATGCGCGGTGGCGTGGAACAGTGCAACATGACTGACCTGTCTCCCAGTGCGGGCCCTGTCTGGTGCTGCCCTGTGTGCAATGTGTGTCTTGGTGGGCAGTGCACTGGTGGGTGCCCTGCCCAACACGCTGACACACGGACTACCTGCACACCCTCCCAACTGCTGTCCACAGGTGCGTGTGCATGATGATGCCTGCATTGTACTGTACACCAAGGTGCAAGGGTGCCCAGCATCTGACACACGTACTTGGACAGTACAGGTGGTGGGGTGGTCTGTGGATCTGTGTTTGCCATGTCTGTTCTGCTCTGCTGTGCACCTGCCCTGCCCATGCTGTGCGTGTGTGCCTGTGTGTGTGTGTGTGTCCATATGACTGTTCACCCTCCCTGATGGTGTGTTTGTGTGCCTGGACCCTTCCACTCCCTTGCCATGCACCCCTGGTGTGTTACCCTGTGTGCCTGTGGGTTGCGCCTGACAGTGTTGGTTGCATATGGCCCTTGACTTACCTGTGTCGTGCATAATGCTCCTCTGTGATGGTGTCCTGTGCAGCTGGGCCTGCCAGATCAGTCCGGGGTCCCGCCTCAAGGGGCTGCTCATCACCATCATCACCGGCGCCGCTGGCGTCCCATCGCTGTCCTCTCCTCGACCTGTATGGCTATTCCACAGTCTTTGGCCATCTTTGCAGGATACAACAGGCCAGGAATATCCCACAGGCCTTTGAGGGGCTGTACTGTAAGGGCACCACGGAGGTGTCTAGGGCATCGGAAGCGTGCCTTGTGCATCCCAAACACCCGCCGATGATGTCTGCGTGGCGTGGCTGTGCCTCATTATAGCGTTGCTGTGATGGGGTCATGGGGCGCCTGCACGGTGTGAGCAGCCAGGGACGGAGGGTATCCGCTGTCACCTGTGTGGAGATAGTGGAGATAAGTATCATGTTCAGGTCCATATTGCCAATATTCCTGTGTGCCGCTACCATGGCACCTGTGGCATTCCACCCTTGCCCCGAGTTTGCAATTCCTACATGCGTACTCACCCACTAGATGGCCTGTGGGGATGTCCCCACTCTCCGAATCAATGGCACAGTACGGACTGATACCATATGAAGGCATCATGTGCTCCACCAGGGTGTGTGGCACAGACATTGATTATCGCCCAGTGGCATCACGCACCACCTGGCAGTTGACACTGGAAAAGCCCTTCCTGTTCCTATATGCGACCCCATCAGGGCCAGGTGGCGTGCAAATGGCCACATGGGTGCAGTCAGTGGCCCCTAGCATGCCAGGCATACGTGCTACCCTGTGGAACCCCTGCATGTTTGCTGTGACGCCTGTCATGTGCTTGGGAAATGGATGTGCTCGCAGCGTGTGGCAGCAGTGCGCTGAGGAATTGGGTGAGGATGTGTGACGTGGCCGACTGTGTGATGCCTGTGGTGTCCCCTGTCAGCCTCTGGAAGGTGCCCGTGGCGAGCAGGCACATGCAGGCTGTCATCTTGGTCTCCACTGACAGAGCATGACTCCGTCGTGAGGGTGCCTGCATCACATCACTGCACAGCTCACAGAGCCGCCTCAGTATTGCCCTGTTCAGTGGTACCAGCCCACGATCTCTACATCTGTGTACAGCTCAAAGCTGATGCGGGCACGGTACTGCCTGTTGGGGCATACTGCCGACGGCCCTTCCACGGCCACGCCCCTGCAGCTTGCATTCTCACCCTCATTACAGCTTCCATGTGAAGCTGCCACTGTCCATCTCCCTGGCTTGTGACCCCCGGCTGATGTTGCTCTGTTACCTCTGCTGTCCTGACTGCTGCTCCACTGCACCAGGTACCCCCGCTGGCCTCTGCAGCCTATGGCCCACACTACTTCCCTTGCCTGCCTGTTCTGGCCTGTCGCTGTCTGTCTCTCTCTCATTCTCTGTCTCGCTTGGCATCCCTGTAGCGTTGTTGCGCCTTTCCTTGATCCTTTTATTTTGGCTCATTTCCGCTGTGGCGCACTCTTCCGCTGTTCAGCTCTTGCGCATTGTGCAAGTCTTTGAATATCACATTGCGCTCTTTATGCATGGTCCACCCCTTCAGTTGCGCGTGCCTTCATTTGCATTGCTGTTGCTCAGCCTGTTTTCAGTGGCGCAACTGCCTCCTGCTGAATATGGCAGAATGGCGCATTTCGCATTCTATGACACGCAACCCTGTTTCGCATGGCGCAACCCCTTTGAATATCCCACCCAGTATATAAAATAATGCATGGAGTGGTGAGTTTAATAAGATTTAAACATTCCAGATGTTGATGCCACGAAATCACAAGAGCAAAGCTTGAGAGGTTTATTTAAGCATCCAACACCGAGGGGTGTGTAAAACTTCATTAAACACACCAACCCATGTTTTATTTTATATAATTGCTGGGAGCATTTCCACAGCAGTTATATAAAATAAAACTGCCGCAATCAGATGTGGTTGAAGTGCAGTCGCAGTCTGTCTGTCGGGCGGCTGCCAAAACATTTTCTTTTCTTTTTTAGGTTACTCCAGCGACTAAAGTCAGCAGCTGGGCAATTTCCTTTTTTATTATTTTCTTTCCGCCAAGTGATACTGGAGTGGCAGTGTACCATCAACAGTATCCAAAGCATCCGTCCGTGGAGAGAGAGAGCAGGCAGGCGATGTTTGGAGCATTGGAAACCCAGCTCGATAATGACAAATTGTAACCTGGTTTCCATGGGAGAAAATGTTCCCAGTTATATTTTATTTACTGAGGTATTCAGAAAGACCTTTGAGTCACAGACTCATTTACAAAGGTTCCACGTCAAACATATAGAGGAACAGGGATAACACTGACAGAGTTTCAGGTCATTACATAACATCATAGTGCAGGATACATGCATGGTACAGAGAGTGACTTGAAGACAGGGATGACATGGAATACAGTATTATAGCACAGCCACAAAACAGTCAGTGAGGCTGTTTGTCAAAGTAGGAAGTTTGGCGGCGTCGGTCAGGCAATTGGCGAGAAGATATTTATATATATATATATATAACCCCTAGGTGGCTCTATTCCAAGGGCTGCTACCCTGCCTGGTTGGCTAGTTGCAGGTTAGCTGCCTGGGTACTGAAACAGGTACCTACACCCAGAGGACAGGGTTGTTAGTGTAACCCCCGTCAACCAGGGTTACTAGAATCCCAATTAGAACTAGTGGCAGGCAGGGAAAGGCAACTTGTGAGACACCAGTTAAATGGGTTTCACACTGTCTCACTCTGTCCTCAGTATCAGCTGAGGTGGAGGGATGACATCACTATAGAATTCTTGCACCGCATAAGCCACAGTGGAATGCTGCAGCACGGAGTTAGGTTAGAATGTTGGGGATTTTCAAAGTTAGTCTTGGACAGTCTGCAGTGAAAGAAGGAGCTGTGCTACAGTTGGTAGTCCTCAGTGCCCAGCTCTGCTATAGAGCAACACCAGAAGAGGGTAGTGTGTTCTCACCCTAGAGAAGAACACTGAAGAGACCAGCTGAAGTGGTAGAGACCTCTCCCGAGTTGTTCCAGTGCACCATCCCGGAGGGATGGGGAGAATCCAGCATTGAAGGGGCAATCCCTGGCCTGCTGGGAATGGGAAAAGCTGCCTGACAAGAGTTTGTTCTGAGTTAACAGAGAATGTTGTGTTTTGTGAGAGAAGCCTGGGGCAACTGCGAACCATGGTGAGTCTGCTCTGACATAGAGCCCATGTTTTCACCAAGACAGTTATGTAAACGATTCGCCTACTGTGGGTCAGGAAAGGACTAGCCAAGTACAGTTACTTTAAGATATGTGTATGGCTTGAAATGCATCTAACCAGTGGGGTTTACAAGGATGGGCATAGCCACTTACAGTACGCTGCAAGTCAGGACACCAGCTACATAGACAGTAGAATGTTAAATGTGATTTACATTTCAAGATAGCAATCTACAACCAGAGAGTTTGAAGAAAGGTGTTGATCCAAATGAATGTCCGGTATGAATTTGGGAACAAGAGGTGGAGACCCCCATCTGGAGTAACCAGGTTTACCTCCACGGATTCACTTTGGGCACCTATAGTTTTCCCAGACACTTGGCCAGTGTTTGCAGAAAGTACCCAGGCGTGAGATTGAGGATGAGTTTTCCCTTTAGAGCTAGGGAAGCTCATGGGTGGTTGAGGGAGCCACCATCAAACCTCCATGCTATATGGAAAAGTGTCCAAGTGCTGGGTGGGTGCCATGCCAGGGAATCCAAGAGAAGACTACCAGTTCAGGCTGAGAGCCCAGTGTGTTCAGAACCTGAGGTTTATGTGTTGAGAAGAAGATGTGCTCTGACCTCAGTAGATCTGCATATCCAGTGAGTGTAGCCCCATGGATAGAGGCACCACGCTATAGGGCTTACAAAATTGAGGCACCGCTGAGGATGTGGTTTGGAATCTAGGAGAGAACAAGAAAGATTTGCTGGATTAGGGCAAGCATTTGTGTCTGTTCAGGTAGGTAGCCCAAAACATTGAAGCATTGCCACCCAAATGTGCCGCTGTGTGTTGCTGTAATTGTGCCCCAGTTTACCAAGGAGCAGTAAAGCCAGATTGTGTATGCCTCTTGTCCTGTAACAAAGTTATAATATTTGCCAGCTTTTAAAGTTTATGTGTGACAAGAAAAATTGTGGAGAAATGTAGGAAACAAAGAGATTTGTGCCCTAGAAGTTGGAAATTACTTGTTATATGGACAGAGAGTGATGAGTGAAATGCCATGAAAAATGGTGAAATCGTGCTCCCTTGAGGGAGCTACAGTTGGGAAAAAAGTGTGGTTTGCAGTTTAAATTTTGCCTGCTTGACGATCGCCATGGAGGAGAAGAGCACAGGAAGAAAGAGGCTAATTTACATGAGCTCGAGTGATTGGTGAGACTGCAATCAGTCCCACTCCCAAGCTAGCTCTAGAATGACTGCACAGTGTTCAAGAGGGGAGAGAGAGAGAGGAAAAGTAACTGGTGTGCCAGGAGGAGCGCTATGGTGACTGAAAATGTTATAAAGTATTGAAATCTGACTTTCTGTTTAAAATTGGGCTCGACCTCATTTCGACTGCCTGGGAAGAAAGTGTGGTGTTCGAGGGATAATCGACAGGACTGCCAGCCCGCTTGATTCCAGAGGCCTCCAAGACCAGCTGTAGGCCAAATTTTTCCATTGCAGTTGCAAGTGACTGATTAAGTGAGTACCAACCTAAGAAACCACTCAAACTGTGTGTGATTTTAACTAAAGCCAGCTGAATCTGTGTTTAGCAGTGTGATCATTTTGCAAAGAAGGACTGTGTTAAGTTAATCAACCTAAGCAGGAATTCTAAGATTAGACTGTGAGCATAATTGTGGGTTCAGCAACAGTATGATTTTCAAAGCAAAGTGAGAGACTGTGGTTGTATGAAAGATGCAACAAGAAACACACAGGCAGTCCTGTAATGAAATACTGTGGCTTTAGGGACTTTAAGCAAGAACAATGAGTTACAGCAAATGAAAAGTCCAGTAAAACCATATAAATGTGCTAAGAGAATGAACAGTGCAGTTTAAGCAGTTTGAGTGAACTTTATCAGTAGAGAGTGTGAATCGGATGCGCAGTGACTTGAGTCAGAAACAGAACTTTGATGCGCCAGGAGTGCTGCACCGCCATGACAGGGTGGGGTAGTAAAGTAAACACAGCAGCAGGAGAGCCATTTTGTAAAAGTTTTTGCAACAAAGTGGGACTTGAGATGACGGTGAGCTTTTGTTTTTCTGCAGTCATGGCTTCAGGATCAGCACGCTCATCTGAATCATGCCTGGGCTATGATAGCAGAAGAAGTTAACAGGTTGAAGGACATTGAGAGATGTTACTACGGGGACGTTTGCCTCCTCATGTGGTGATTCCTGGATATCCAGTAAGAGTGCATAATGTGCTTAAAGGCTGGAAGGGATGTCTTTATGGTTCCTCACTGTTCTGGGTGCCTAGAGAGACATGGCTTAACCAAAGCACCCAAGATCTGCTTTGGCTCCCATAGACAAAGCTTCAAGAACCTGCAGTTGGCAGCACACAGCACCAGTGGAACCTGATGGGGAAGCTCAGCAGAGTGTGGCACGAAGCAAGAGGGTGTAGATCTACAGGCAGAGCAAAGTGCTGATGTATCTAAGTCAAGGTCACAGAGACAGTGCGGAGGGACCATCATCAGATCCGTGGAGAGAGGGGCTGAGCCCTAGTCTCATAGGAGAAGATGAGATGAGAGAGCTCTTGAATGGGAGGTGTCAACCTCTGTGCCCAGCAAAGAGTGGATAGTCTCAGGAGTGAGGATGACTGCTCACCCTGGGCTCAGATCCTAGCGAGGAAGAGGATGGGGGAAATATGTGGCCTTATGAAGAAGGTGCGGATCCACAGCCTCGGCCTCTTGCCTCGGAGGAGCAAACAGAAGGAGAGATTGGTGACTCCACAGCCCTGTCCCCACAAGGAGGAGTCAAAGATCCATTTTACATTGCATTGAGTATGCATAGCTGGCAGAACCACAACTGGCTGCCCCTAAGCCAGGCCAGAGGTCTCAAGTTGACCAAGTGTAGTAAAGAGAAAGACTGGTTCAGAGGAAGGTGAATGAGATTTATAGGATATACTTTTCTACCTTTCCTCGAGAGTCTGGGAGGAGATTGAAAACAGGAAATCCTGGATAATGGAAGAGGTAACAAGATATGTGCAAGACAGTATGTCCGAGACAGAGTGTTCAAGAGAAATTCAGACAATGGAAAGTGGACAGGACACTGTTCATAGACACTGTTCGGATCGTGGATGGAGGGGACATGAAACCTTCTTCAATGTGAATTAGCTTCAGACAGGGTAATAATTTTTGCACCTGACCCATTGTGTTACTTTCCTCATTGCATGCAACTTCCTGCAAATGTGCCCATGCCTACCAAGTAGAGAGCAGAGCAGTGGTAGCCAGTGCTGCCATCCAGCCATTGCCATACCTATGTTGTTCCATGGACTGGCATTCCAGGATCCAGGTGTCCCAGATTTGTCAGCCTTGCAGTGTACTGGCTTTCTAGATTCCATCGCCTAGCCTTCCAGAGGACTTCATATCCAGAGAGGACACCAGCCCAGCTGTATCCTGATTCATCGCCTGGGATTTCAGATGACTTCAGACCAGCTGTTTTCCTTTCCTGTTTCCAAGGTTCCATCTCCTAGATGAAATCAGCCCAGCAGTTTCCAGAAGTGCCATCCTGTCATTTTCGAAGATGTCCACCCAGTTGCATCCAAGAATGCTGCCAGGAGAGTCTTCAACTGAAAATCCAGGTGTCGTATTGATTTCACTCTTCAAGGGACTGATAAGTGCAGACTTTTCTATTTTAATGACATTGCAGTACACACCCTACACCTAGCAGACTTCAGACTGTTTAAACTGTCCTCGAGACTCTCCCCTTCGGATTACAGTCCTTCTAGAACTGTGCTTCACTGGACTCTGGCCAGGAAGACTCTTTTTCTGGCACTGTTTGTCACTAGATGAGGACTTTTAGGACTTTCCATCCCCAAAATGTGTATTGTAAGTAATGTAATTGTTTTTCTACTGTTTCTACTGTTTTTCTACTTTTCTAAAAATAAAACTGGAGGATTCTATCTGATGGTAGGTTGGATAGTACTGTGTGTGCAGATTTGGGGTTGTTTTGTTTTTTCTCTGCAGGTGATCCTGAAGAAGACAAAGAGGAGGAGAGACTCATCGGAGTTCCTCAAGTGCTTTAGAATAGTAGTGTTTATAGTGTGTTGTTGACTGTGTTTAACTTTTCCTTCCACAGGTATGGTTGTGGGGAGTAATGCTTAGAGTGTAGAGTTAGCTCCTTGTGTTTGGTTGTAGGTGTCCAGGGATGGAGGAGGATCCTCTGTGGGTTTTGGGTAATTTGGGTTTTGTTCAGGTAGGTTTTCCCTAGAGGCTAGGGGATGGACAGGCTGTGGTCCTGACCGGCGGAGGGCTGCAGTACTGATCTGTTGAGGGCTATGCTCTGGACAATTCTACCAGGGCCACTAGGTAACCACAGCAAGATAGTAGAGTAGAGGCTGATGCGTCAGCCGATGGCCTTTAGGCCCTTAGTGTTGCCTGCCTGTGCCTAGCACATGGTGGGAGGGGCCTGATCACCCTTCTCCGTAGGTAGCACATAGGGTAGGATGGCCCTAGGCTGGGTAGTAATGACTGCGGACAGTCATTTTCCTGGCAGTCGGCTCTGACACAGGCCCATGTTTTCACCAAGACAGTTGTGTAAAAGTATCTGCCTACTGTGGGGTCAGGAAGGGGCTAGCCAAGTGCAGTACTTTTAAGATATGTGATGGCTTGAAATGCATCTAACCAGTGGAGGTCTACAGGGATGGACATAGCCACTTACAGTACGTGCAAAGTCAGGACACTAGCTACATAGAAAGCAGAATGTTAAATTTGATTTACATTTCAAGATGGCAATCTACAACCAGAAAGTTTGAAGAAAGGTGTTGATCCAAATGAATGGCCGGTATGAATTTGGGAACAAGAGGTGGAGACCCCCAATCTGGAGTAACCAGGTTTACCTACATGGATTCACTTTGGGCAGCTATAGCTTTCTCCCAGGTACTTGGCCGGTGTTTGCAGAAAGTACCCATACGTGGGATTAAGGATGAGATTTTCCCTTTAGAGCTAGGAAGTGCTCATGGGTGGTTGAGGGAGCCACCATCAAACCTCCATGCTAATTACTTGGTGCCCCTGACCAGAAGTACAAACCTAGCCCTGGTGCTGAGCAAATGTTTTCTCCCCAAACCTAGGCTAGCCTAGTAGTGCTTACAAAATAGAGGCACCGCACTATAAGGCTTACATTAGTAACAAGGCTAACCTGGCTACAGCCTCCGGGACACTGTAACCCCTCTTTCCCTCTAGTGGCCTAGACAATATGCAACAAACACTTTCACAGTAGCCCCTATTCAACATACAAATCCCCACACTGTCTGCACTAACCACCAGGGCTGGTTCCACCAGTTCGACCCTGACACCCTTATAAAACAAGGTTAAGTACAGTAAATAACAACAGTACAGTGTTTTGGTACAAACTGGAACCACAGTCGGATTAAATGCAAAAGAGGTGGATCTGATTTATTCAAGGGAATTGAAGAAGGAGGGGTGTAATCAGGTTGATTGATTCTAATACTGATCTAGTCAGGCAATTATGCATGCACTTTTATTCCCTGCACAGTCACACGCTCTGGGTGCCCAGTTGGAAGTAAGATGGGCTAGCCTGGAACGTTGCCAGGGGTAGGCTGGTGTTGCAGCTGGTTGGGGCCCTGTGATGAAAAGAAAAGGCATGCACAACCACACACAATTTGTGATCTGGAGCCAGGAGGCTCAGTTCATAATGATTAGACAAAACAATTGAGTCAGATGACACACTTTGATTGAGCTGTTGTTTTAGGGAGCTACCCTGGTGTTTATTCACGCTACCCAGTACAGGACACAGGATGGATGAAATGGAGATTGCAGGTTGATGACTGGTTTGCCAAGAGAAGCAGGGCCCATACGAATCAGCGGTGACGTTCCTGTTCGAGGTGTTGAGCAGGTGCTGAAGTAGCTGGCTGGGTCAGTGTGACAAGGCCCAGGCCGGATAGAACAGTTTGGATTTTTTTTTATTATTCTATTTATTTGCCTGCTGCAGCAACTACCGCGGGGGCATCCAGCCGCCGGCCCTGCCCACCGAGAGCACCAGGCTCACACGTGATGCGGCATCCGCACGGCCGCCGCTGGTCCACTGGAGGGTCTCCCATACCCTGTCCAGCCAGATCGGGCCCTGACCCCCCAGTGTAGTTCCATGAATCTGCCCGGGCGAGGCAGGGCTCGCCATCAGGCTGCACAGTCGCCCAAACTATTTTCCACCTAATATTTTTTAGCCTACTGGAGCACGGACATGCAACGACATCCAGGCACTGCGCGTAGACATCCGCCGTGCCCCCACATATCCACCAGCTTGCAGTGCCACTGCATCCCCTGGGGCAGCTTATGGTGCAGTGGATTTCCAATGCTCCCCAGGATCAGGAAGCTGTCTATGGATGCTCAATCCTGATCCTCCCTGCTGACCCATCGATGGCCCAAGTCCGCTCCCAAACCCGGGTCACCAGCGTGAGCAAGTGTGGCATCCAGTGCCTCAACCTCAGTGCCACCAAGCCAGCGAACAGTTTGGATTTGAGTTCGTAGTGCTGGATGCAGCTTCCAGCAAGCATGGCACATTTACACAGTGGGAACCAAATCACGCCCACTATCAACAAACAGCACATTTATAGTAAAGCATTCACCATACCACAATGCAGGTAGCAGTCTGACCACAATATCATTGTCTCTGTACAAAACCTGGATTTCTGTGGTAAATGGATGCCTGACAGGCCCATCACATTCAGCAAATCTTCAGTCTTCTACAGGTTTAAACCTGGCCACTCTTCGTGGCTTTAACACATAAATTGGATGCAGTCCAATAAATCACACTCTGTCAAGGACAGCAGGCAGACAGGCCTAACTCAGCCTTTCCACTAATCTCCATGCAAACTACGAGAAGCAGCTGCTCGAGTCACTCGAGCTGTTCACTTTCCAAACTCTGCCTCCTGACTGACTGACTGCAGCAGGCAGCTTGGGAATTTCCCTCAGTCCAAAGGTTCTGGTTGGTAGATCCATCAGTCTGTCAAAGGTAGGGCACCCACTCCAGGTGCATTTAGGTGCCAAAGTCTCAAAACTACAATTCCTACAGAAATTCACTCCCACAAGACCCCTGGGGACAGACTCCATTTTAGGGTCCCCAAAGGTACTGATTGGCCCATTCTGGCAGTCCAGGACCAAGATGGGGCGATGAACAGTGATTAAATGCTCCGGAGTTAGCGAGGGTGAATGGCAGTCATCCTCTACTCCGTGAAAGCTCAGCACAGTGCAGCCCATTTTGAGGTGGAAGGAGTAAACTGACTGAAACCATTTAATCTGCACCAAGTGAAGTCAGCTCTATGAACTCAGCTGTGCCTGATGGTGGATAAGTACTAAAGTTATTCAGCTGGGCTGTCAGTTTGTGTAAGCTTGTGGGACTTGGCCATGGCTGGCTGTGGAACTGTATAAAATCCTTTGAGCTCTGTTAACTGTGGGGGATCGTTAAAGCATGTGGGATATGAGCTGCCAGTCAATGTACATTGACTAGTCCCTGCTGTTTTAATCCGTTGACCAATTGCTGCTAAGTGTTTTGAGAAGCTTTTAATGTGCACCTTTTAATTTAGTAATTCCTGCCCTAAGTGTTGGATAGTGCTGCTTCACTTTACAGGTTGCTAGCACATAGTGCTCTCCACATTACTGCCATTTTGTATGATGTGCTTACCCAGTGCCTGTTGTAGGCTGAGTAAATTGACATTTAGGCTCCTGCTGCCCTGAATTGGTTACCTTGGTAACCTGAATCATCTATTTGCCTCTATCACTTCCTCCCCACCTCATTGGTGGTGGCAGCCCATGTGGGTGGGGTTGAGGTAGTGTTATTCAGGTGAACAAACACGTAAGCGTTTGGAGCAGTGGCAATCAGTGCAATAAAGTGCGATTAAGTGCTCAGAGTTAGAGGAGTTCGAGGAGGTTGAGGGCTAGATAGTTTGTGTAAGGGCAAAAATGTCTCAAATGAGTGGCAGTAGTGTAGTAATAGCAGTATGTGGCTCTTACTATTGTTTTGTTGTTTGCTGTGTAGTGATTGGTTTATAGTAGGTCATAGTGCAGATAGAGTGTGTGAAACGGTAGCAACAATGATTTCGTGAATGTCAAACTTTGAAACGTGGGAATTTGGATTTGAATGCCATGGTTTTATAACTTCTGAAAAGAGATCTTTTCAGCTTATTGATGTAATTTAAGGATTGCATTGCCAGATTTGGTAAAGGAATGTTTCACAGTTTGATCCCATGTAATTTTTGTTTATACTTATTGTTAATGTCTGGTGATATAGAACTTAATCCAGGACCCCAGGCTAGTCCATCGTACAGTTGGTCCGTTGGGAGCTGATTGGTATCATTTGCATGGACTCAAACTGTTACGTATGAATACCAGAAGTTTATTTCCCAAGTTGGCTAATGTTGAATCACTCACATTATTATACCAACCTGATGTGGTGGTCGTTACGGAACCTTGGTTAAAACCATCAATGCCTGATTGTATGTGTAGGTTACCTGGCTATAAGATGTTAAGAGCTGACCGCAAGGGAAGTAAGTCTGGGGTGGGTGGTAGTTTACTATTTAAATCATCTAGACATGACTATTCTTTCATCCTAGTACAACTTTGAAGTTGAAAATGATTGGTTGTTGCTGGATGTGTTACTGGTGGTGTCAAGCATTTAGTGGTGGGTGCTTTATATAATCCACCTAAGTGTGGGTTGCCTGGTCTTCAGGGTTCTTTGAGAGGGCTGCCCTTTTTGGAGAGGTATGATTTTGTTATGATGGGTGATGTAAATTTGAATTGGTTAAAGGTAGATAGGGTTACAGAGTGTTTATTAGATTCTTATAATTTGCATCAGCTTCTTGAGGAACTGACTAGGTTGAATATATAGACTCTTTGAATCACACCCTTTAGATTGGGTTGTGACGAATAACTTGACTATTGTTTCCTGTGCTGGAGTATTGGGGAGTCAGTGAGTGACCATCAGGTCACGTCTGTAGTTCTAAATTTTAGGCGTAGTAGATTCCTCCTGGGGTGAGTAGTAGCAGTAATTTTAAGAAATATCAGCCTGAAGTGTTGTTTGGTGACCTGCTGAATCTAGATTGGACCTATTTGGACTCATACCAGATCCGGATTGTGCTCTTGATTTTTTTTGTCATCAACTTTTGATTATTCAAGATAAACTATTCCCTCTACGGGTTGTATGTACTCAAGGGTTTTACACCATTGGTTTACAAATGATTTGAAGCAGTTCATTAAACAAGAAACTTGCCTGGTTAACATATAAGAAGTTTCCTACTTTGATGAACTTATTGGAATATAGGGCAGCTAGGAATTGTTTAAGTAGTAAGGTAAAACAGGCTAAGGTTGATTACTTCAGGACAAATTGGAGGATGCCTCACAGATTCTCGTAGAATTTTGGGATACTGTGAGTCATCTAATGTTTTCTAAAACTAAATTGTCTTTTTCCTCACTTCAGTACTTTCAACAAACAGTTACTGACCCGTTTGAGATGGCAAATATATTGAATCATTGTTATGCTGATGTTTCCAATTTAATTTCTGTTTTTCTGATGATCAGGATTGTGTCTTACAATCAGGTTATTCTTTGACACTATTGATGGTCAACCTGACAACTGTATAACATCTAAGTTTTTGTTTTGGTGGGTAACACCGACTGAAGTGTTGAAATTATTGTGTTCATTGCCAGATTCTTTTGGTGATTGTGGGAAGGGTTGGATGCTAGATTTGTCAAAAATAGCAAATCATATTACTGAACCTCTTGTAAGGTTTTCAATTTATGTATTTCTACTAATTCATTTCCTGCATCTTGGAAGTTGGCTCGGGTTGTGCCAGTCCCAAAAGGCTAACGCTGCTGGCCAGAGGATTATTGTCCTATCTCTATATTAAACCTTTAAGCAAGATATTTGAAAAACTATTAGTAAATCAGCTTAATGATTTTCTGAGGTGGGCGGAGTCCTCTGCTCTGAGCAGCATGGGTTTCGCTGTGGTCGTGGGACTGGTATGGCTCTGATCAGGTTCATAGACACCATTCTTAAGGGTTGTAATGATGGTTTGTTAACAGGAGTGTGTTCGTGAACCTGTCCAGGGCCTTGATTAATCACCCTTACTCTGTTTGAAGTTGGCTTCATTGGGTTTATCTGACTCTGTTTAATATTGTGTATGATTTTTGCAGGATCATACTCAATATGTTTCAATTGGGTCTATTTCTTCCAAAGTGTGTCCTGTTGGTGGGTAAATTAGGGTTCATTCCTTGGCCTCTTCTACTATTTTCACTGTTTATTAATCAGATCCTCAAATATTTCTGAGTGTAAATGTCTCACTGTATGCTGATGATCTGATTTTGTATTATCAGCACCAGTCTGTTGATGGTATAAATTCAACTTTGAATGTTGATTTTCAGAATTTATGCTCGTGGTTGTTTTCTAACAAAATGGTTCTGAATGTTAGAAAGACCAAAGTAATGTTGTTTGGCAGCACTGTTCGATTGAGGCATAATCCTAGGTTGTTAATTCATGATAGTCAGGTGGTTTGCTTGAGCAAGTTACAGAATTTAAATATTTGGGTGTACTGCTTGATTCTTCTTTGACTTTTGCTCCTCAGGTAAGGATGGTTAGGAGTAAAGTACATCTCAAATTGGGTCAGCTTTATAAATTTAAACCCTATTTGTCCTTGGATTTCACAGGAGGCTGGCAGTTGGTGTTTTTGTGCCCCATTTGGACTATGTCTCTCCCTTATATGTGAAGTTGGGTGTTAGGGAGAGGCAGACTCTAAGTGTGGTTTTAACAACATCTGTCATTTTGTGCTGGATGCCCTAGTTTTGACCCATCACTGTTTATTGTACTCCTCCTTGGGTTGGCTCTCCACAGTACAGATATGTGTATGCGTTGGTAATTTGATACATCAGGCAATTTACTCTAATGGTATTTCCCTTTCTGACCTGGTAATGATTCGTGACATGAGAGCTCCTTAAGGTCTGCTGAGGCATTGTGTTGGAGGGTTTTAGCTAAAATAATTATGGTCAATGGTCTTTTAGCTGTCAAGCTCCTTGTATTTGGAATGTGTTACCTAAGTCTCTGAGAAGTGTTATATCATATTCCACTTTTAAATATAGATTTAAAAGTATTTGATGTCTTTGTTAAATTGTACTTGTTTTGATATTCTCATGTATATTGTTTTGTGTTTTAATGTTATTTAATTTATTGTGTTTGTATAATCATGTTTTGTCATTTTGTTTTTATGTCCGGTTGGACCTGAAAAGGGCCTTTTGCCTAGCTGCCCTTACCGATTAACAAATACAAATGAAAATGAAATGAAATGAAAACAGAACTATCCATGCTCCAAAGAAGGCAGGTTAGACAAACTACAATATCATTACTATTCTAATAGATAATCAGCAATAAGTACAGCTTCTAACAGAGCTCCCTCTGTGCAATAGCGATGGCAGAACGGAGTGATTATCTGGCAGCCTGGGCGGATTCAAGCATGAAACACTCAGCCCTTCCCAGATTAAATAAGCACCACGTTATAGGCAGCTCTTAAGGAGAGAGCACAGAGGCATTAAGGTACTCACACAACACTTTTAAAACACTAAGATACAGGATACCAGCCTGGCAGTGGCATTTAGGCAAGCCCAAGGAAGACTTTTGGGAACACCTTTTGTAGGGGTTAATATATACATATATATAAAATATGTATATATATATTTCAAGCAGTTGATATCGAATGATTGCTTGCATGCTGTTGTACCAGGTCCTGCTTGTATACATTTTTACTGTTTATTTACTCCAGACAGGCCAGATCCAATATCTAGTTTTAGTGTGGCCCTGCTTTGATAATGCATTTTTCAAGACATCATCTTAGATGCAAATCTTTCTAGTGGGGCTCTGTTGTGCTTTCCTGTTTTATACAGGTTTGCAATATATTTACCCAGGACAACCCAGTTGAGATGCAATATCTCATTTTCAGTTGGGCCCTGCTTTTACCCATTTTTATAATGTATTTACCCAGGATAATCCAGCTGAAAAGCAAGTTCTCATTTTCAGTGGGGTCCAACTTTACAATGTATTTTCCCAGGAAAGAGCTGCACAGATGTGCAGTTCAGTGAGAGCTCTGCTGTACTCGGGTCCTGCTTGTAGGACCAGATAAGATGCAAGATCTCATTTTCAGTTATGTCCTGCTTTTACATTTTAGAATGTATTTACTCAGGATAGGCCAGCTGACAGGCAATATCTAATTTTCAGTGAGCTCACATTTAACCCCAAATTTCCAAAACAGTCTTTTATGACCTGACATTATGATCAAAACAAGTGGAATTTTTAAAATCCTATCCAAAGGTGATTTTTCGGTGCAATGCTAAAGCGTGTTTCAGAGGGATTTGAAAATGGCGCCTGTCATGTTCATGAGGTGGGGTAATAAGCGATGTATAATGTGGGGAAAACATGATCGTGTATGAATTCAGTTACTGAAATCAGCTTGTGCTGCAGTAGTGATGGCAAATTGCTGTTGAGCTGCACTAGCTACGTTAGTACTGCAGCACAACATCAAACTGTTTCTCATGCTGAAGTCAGCTCGAGCAGCAGTTGATGTTGTTAGTGCTGTCATGTTTTAGTTTCTGTCAAACTGTGAGCAGCGATAATGAAAATAATGAAACCATGGCATCCGCAGCTCAGGCAAAGCACCTCCACTGACAGGGCTAAATTTATAGCAGAACAGGAAAACCAGCACACAATAAAGAAAACTGAAAACAATGTGAGATTTTTCAAGAGCTTCCTAGCAGGCAGCGGAAAATAGAAATATTATTGACATCCCATTGGCAGAGTTAGCAAACCTACAGCCGAGATTGTTTTAAAATGGAAAGACAAGACAGTGAGCAGTATGAGCCAAGTACCATAAGAGGCATTATAGGGAGCATAGACAGATTTTAATCAAAAACTACAGGCATGCAATTTTCCATGGGAACCAGGGGTATTCAAAGAAACATTGGCAACCCTAGCAGCTAAACCAAAGTTCCTGAAAAACTAGGTAAAGGGAACGAACCTATGCAGTCTGAGCTCCTGTCACAACAAGATGTGGACGAGTTATACATAAGTGGGACACTAGGCATGGAGAACCCTTCAGCTCTTCTTAATGTGATATTTTTTACCAACGGTTTATATTTCACTACAAACTGCAGAGCAATACACCTTAAGATGGGGGACCTTCAGGTATTAGTTGACATGGAGGGTCACAAATTCCTACAGTATAACAAGAGACAGACAAAGACCCACACCAGAGATAACCCAAGGGACATACTGTACATGCAATCAAGCCCTGAATGTATCAAAATCTCTCCAACCCTGAATGAGACCCAATTGCAGCGTATGAACTTTACATTTCCCAGAGACCAGCAATAATGCAAACTTCAGACTCCCTTTCAACCTGACACCTACCATAAATTATAAACCTGGGGTCTCACTATGGCTTTGTGCCGAGGCCAGTAGGAGAAGCGAAATCTGTGACATGCTGAAACGATAAAAACGAAACTGGTCTACCACAGGAGAAACGAATCACCAATTATTCAACCAGGAAAACTTCAGTGCAAGGACTGATTGATTTGGCTTCCCACCACTGAATGACCAAAACAAAACTCGAAATATTTGCAGGAGCAAGCCATCGAAAGCATTGGGCACTTGTTCATCTTCCATGATTACCTCAGCCCCTGAAGTGCAGCAGCCTTTGTTCATCAAGGTGAAAACCCACTGACAGATTTAACTAATTTCCATCTATTTGGCCTGAACTGTGCATACCAGCAAGCTGTCAAGGTCAAAATTGTCAACAAATATGGCCAATGGAAGAGGAGGATTGCTGTAATTGAAGACAGCTCTGATGACAGCTCAGCGGTTGAATTAGGTAAGTCCCGCTAATAAAAAACAAGTTTTCTGTACAACTCAAAATGGCTTGGCATTGATTCCCAAGTTATTCTATTTTTTTTCTTTTAGTTAATCGAAGACCTGTAAACTGAAGCCGTGAACACCAATGGGTTAATACACCTTACAGATAAGACTGTTCAAATTTTTCCTGGTTACTACGGTTTGCATTTTTTTTTTTTTATCCCGCTTACTGCCCCTCGTTCCACTCCTTCAGACCTCTCATCATCCCTATAGGTTGCTCCCACAGAACCTGCCCCTAGAATCCCAGGCTTACTCTACTATCCCTCCTGCCTTACTCCTTCTCTCCTGGAGTGCCTGCACAACGGATCGGTCATCATCTTGGAAAGAGAGGGTTTTTTCCATTTTCTCCTTAGTCCCTCCTTCCCTGAGGGTGTCAGCACATAGGACAAACGTCCAGACATATGGCATGCAAATGCACACCGTAGTCAAATGCCCCAACGTCTCCCCTCCCGACTCTTGAGGAGCCGCCTTTGCACCGATGCCCATGCTTCCACCGCACAGAGTGCTGGTGTAAGATACCCGGGATTCCACCCTAGAGGAGGAGAGTGTCCATTGGGATGCTTAATCCTCTGACCCCCAGCGACCCCAAGTCCATTCCCGAACCTGGTCGCCAGTGGTGTGAGAGGTGTGGCATCCAGCACCTCAACCCTCAGCACCACTGGGCCAGCGGTTTGCATTTTTTAATGTGTAACCCCTCCCATGTCGGGAGCTTAACTGGGGCTCGTTGCCTCCTGACCACCCTGCAACCTACTGCTGTTTCCTTCTTACTCCCCGGCCCGATCCTGGATTGCCAAAGGGCCTGGGAGCAGACTGATTTGTTCCAGTGCCTCCTTGCACGTCTCCACTGTGGTGAGTGAGCCGCCTTGCCTCCTTGCTTCCCTGGCCCAATCCTGGACTGCTGCCAGGGCGGTGCCCTGGGACTTTCTGGTGCCCTCCAGCACCTATAGAAGAGCCAATGAGGCACGCACACTTGTGTTTGCTCCCCTGCCGCACAGTGGGTGGGAGCACAGAGACATGGGCTGCAAAGTTGTTCTGGTGCCTCAAGCGCCTATACGATGCATCGGAAGTGCTGCTTACTGAGCCCTCTCCCAGCCCCACCGGACAGTAATGGGGCTGGGGGAAACAAATAAACAAAATAACTAACTTGCAAGAGACTCCCAACCCAGTCCTAGCCTCCTGTGGGTCGGGAGTCAGTGGACAACATGGCACCTGTTGGAACTGCAAGTCCCATGAAGCCTAGCACAAGAACTGCCATTTTGCCACACAGCTCCTCCTGGGAAGCCCTTAAAACAGAGCATCCAACCGAGCTCCTCTCCCCAAAAGTGAACCCTGGACCTAGCGACCTCAGTAGAGACCAGGAGGTACTAGCCCTGCAACCAAATGCTGCCAACTCTGTGCCAATAATATTTTATACTTTAGAAGAGACTGAGCTTGTAAGAACTGTGCAAAGGCAGCCATCTTTGCAGAGGTTTCTTGAGGGCAGCATGGAATCCTATTGGTAGCTGCAGTACCTCCAATCAGGACATAGAGCTCGATAATAGCTTGGACCAATGAGGTGTCAAGATTCAAACCAGACATTCTGGGGTTGACAGTTTGACCCTGGTGTTTTCTGTGAGAGTTTAAAAGAAGATTTTGACAGCTAGTGCTGCTGTCACAGAACAAAACTGAAGTAGTTTGTGGCAAAACAAACTAAGGACATTCTAAACTTGTTCCTAATTGTCTGGTAAATCCAGAGACAGGGGATATACCTCTGCCTGAACTAAACTGCTGGTATTTGGCAATGCAGATATCAGTGACTGCAGAAGGTCTTTTATTTGTGCTTGTTTGTGGTGTCAAATCCTCTGCCTCACTGTCCTGATGCAAGAGACTATAATTCTGCCAGGGACCTAAGCTCTGAGGTCCTGCCTGCCTATTCGACTGCCTACCTACTGCCAAAGTGGGTGAAGACAAGTTCTCTGTGGGGTGAAGAGAATCATCACCTGCATTCTCCACCAGTTCTCCGGTTCTTCCAAAATTGCCTACAAAGGGAGATGTCCTCCAACTCCTGCATCTCCTGTTCATCCAAAGGTCGTGAGTACTTGGTTTTACCCAACCAAATACTTTCGAACTGTTCAGCTAGCTAGCTAGTTAACTTTCCATCTGGGCTTCATGCGTGACCTTAGCTACACCACAGCAACAGTTACAAACAGGATAAACTGTATTTCTACACCCCTGGTGTAGTTTGGTACTGCATTTGCAGCATCCAACCATTTCAACTGTGCCGCACTCAGTGTCCTCTAGCCACAGGCCTGCAACTCCTCAGTGTGCACACAGGTACTTGGGAGCTCCCATAGGGACTGTGAGTTAACTGGTGCACAAATGGGGGAGGGAGCTGGGACAAAGACTACTGGGTGTAATTTACTGTGTTGCCTGTTTATTCTGCCTGATTACATTTTTATTACAAGGTTTTTGTTGAGTGTTTTATTACCTTTGCTTCCCTTGTCCCTTACCTCATTCTCCAGCCCCAAAATAACCCCTTGTTTATTTTACTGCAATTGCTGCATTGTTTGCATTATTGTGTAGTGTACTATTTGCATGCTTAGAGTGATAAGTGAAGAAGGGTCTCTGTATTGTTCTACCTGTTTCAAGGGAGGGGCTATATTTAATTTCGGTGGGAAGCACCCTGGCAGTATGCTGCTATAAGGATCTCCATAAGTGGAGGCACCATGCTACTTGCCAAGCCAATTAAAATCATGAACCCAGGTGCCAACATATATCCCTAGGCAGCACCACTTAAAGGGTGGGTGCAGATAGAAGGAAGGGTGGTGACAAATTGGAGGCACCGCTGGGATTTTGGGGCATTTCTGCAGCACCCTCCCTTTATATTGGGAACAGTCTGGTACCATACCCCCAATTTCAAAAGTCATTATGGATCACATCCCATTCGAGACTGGTGCAAGGGTGGGGGACATTGATCCAAAAAAGCAATTTTGGTACAAGGGATCCCTGATGCAACCCCAAAGGCCCATGTTGAAAGTGTGTCCTAGGCAGTATAAATGTTTGGAAAAGTTATTGAACGTGACAGGATTTCCAGTTCTGCACAGCAAGCCTAATGAGTTTTGCTATAATACCGAGAGGATGTTGATCCTTCCAGAGTGCCTGATCAGCTCCATGCTGATGGAGACCCCACCCCTGGATCTTAATTACCCATACCAGCCTTGAGCCTCCTGCCGAGGACCTAAGGCAAGGCAAGGCAAAATTTATTTAAAAGACGCCTAATCCCGGAGGCTCGGGCACCGTACAAAACTTTAAAACAAACATTTAAGCATAATAAATATGTAACTTGTACACAATAAATACAAATCTGGCAAAATCAAAACCATAACTATAGATGTCCATCTAGACATCAAATGCTTTAGAGAAAAGAAAAGCCTTCAACTGGGCCTTAAAAATATCTACTGAGAAGGCTTCCTGACCATAATTGGCAAAAGAATTCCACAGAACAGGGGCAGCGGCACTCAACGTCTATCGCCAGTGGATTTCAACCTAGTTCTGGGAATGGCCAGAAGCAAACCACTGGAGAAACGAAGAGGCACAGGAGAGGGCAGGTGACAGAAGGTCTGACAGGTAACCAGGGCCCAGCCCGTGTAGGGCCTTGTGGGTGAGAAGACCCACCTTAAAGAGGACTCTCCATCTGACTGGCAGCCAGTGCAATTCATGCAAAACTGGTGTAATATGACAGAATTTTGCTGCCCAGTCAGCATCCGGGCAGCTGCATTTTTGCACCAACTACAATCTGGAGAGATCCTCCTGTGACCCTGAGATAGGCGCATTGCAGTAATCAAGCCTTGATGTGACTAAGGCATGTATCAAGGTAGGGAGGTCCAGAGGCGGAACAAGGGGCTTAATCCTGGCAATGTTTCTGAGATGGTAAAAACAGGTATGAACCACGGAGGATATTTGAGCCCATGGTTAAGTCTCTGTCCAAAATCACGCCCAGATTTCACACCCAGGAGGAGGCCTTCAATGGCACAGTTCCAAGAACAAGCCCAGTTTCTGTGTCGGAGACCATCCTATCACGGACTCTGTTCGACTCCACTACCAGTACCTCTGTCTTATCGGGTTCAGCTGCAACCAGCTGGGGCCATCCAGTCATTATCTCGGCCAGACAGATGTTTAGCACATCCACTGCATTTGATGTTCTTGGGCAAAGGAAAGATACAGCTGAGTATCATCAGCATAGCAATGAAAACTCAGGCCATACTTCCTAATGATCCCACCCAGAGGCAGCATGTACACTGCTGAACAGCATTGGAGCCAGTACCGATCCTTGAGGAACTCCACAAAGAAGGAGACTGGGTGTAGATGAGAAATTTCCATCATAACCCATTGCCTCCTGTTGGTAAGAAAGGACTCAAACCATTTGATGACATTACCGTGAGTCCGCATAGGTCCCTAAGGCTAACGAGCAACACATAATGGTCCACAGTGTCAACGCTGAAGAGAGATCAAGGAGAACAAGAATTGTCTTGTCTCCCAATCTCTAGCTCTGAGGAGATCATTCTGCACCGAACAAGTGCAGTTTCAGTGCTATGTCTGGCACAAAAACCGACTGGAAGGGTTCATACAACTCATGAGATACGAGGTGCTCTTCCAACTGAAGCGCTACCACCTTCTCAATAACCTTTCCCAAAAATGGAAGGTTAGAGATCGGACGGTAATTTGCCTTGATCTCCGGGTCCAAAGATGGCTTTTTTAGGGGGTCTCACCAGAGTCTCCTCAAGGCATCCGAAAGACCCTCAGAAAGGGAACACTGTACAATCAAGGCAAACACCGGGCCAACAGAGTCAACACATCTCATTAAAACGCATTGGCACTGGGTCTAGTTAACAAAAGGTATGCTTTATATTGGTTGCTACCTCGGTGACCTCACTAACCTCCACTGGTCTAAACTCTCCCAGCCAGACAGAGTGCACTCAGAACACATCAGGCGATCACTGCCAGCTATATCATTGCTGGCTGAAGAAGCCACTTGCCGGATCGAGGACACCCTGTCCGAAAAGAATCGAGTGAAATCCTCACAATCTGTATTGAAAAACCTCCCAAGCTGTAGACAAGCAGGATGTAAAAGTCTGTCAACAGTCCGGAAAAGTGAGGTCAGTTGGTTCCTTCAGCAGCAATCCCCGAGACAAAAACACTGTCTTCTTATGGTTGATTGCCCTGGTACACAACATATGGGCACACAGGGCCAGTTTGTCCGCATCCAGATGGGATCTCTCCAGCAGTGCTCCAATCTCCAACCCATCCTCTTTATCTCCCTGAGCTCACCATCAAACCATGGTGACCTCAGGTACGAAGTTCTGGGTCGTACACAGATGGGTGCGAGGGAGTTAATGGTGTCGGATAAAACCCCATTATAGGTGTCAACCTCGACAACAACACCTCCCACACATGCATCACCCACACTAGACAATTTTGCTGCCACCAAAACCCCTCAGGGGTCAAACCCCATAAAGGGTGACAGCAAATCATCTCAACAGGAGGGCTTATGGCGGAGCCCCAAGCGTGAACTGCACCTGCAATGATTAGACCAGAAGACTGGATTGATCTTGAGATCACTAATGGAAGTCCCAGTGAGAACCAAGTGACTTTGAAAAAGTTACGCTTCATGTTAGCCGCTATGGGAAGACAGTTCAAGACATTAGAGCTATATTCCAAGAGAGTGACCCGACAAAGAAGAAACCCACTGGTGAACCCTGGGTTGGAGGACCTGAGTGGTCCCTTACTTGATTCTGCCTGTGAACAGTATAGAAGACTGCATACTTTTCTGACACCATTCCCACTCCTTCTGGTGAGGATAACTATGAGAGCTGGATTAGTCAAGCCACCCAGATGGTGCAAGTATGGAAATGCTTGATGACTAGAAATGCAAATGCATAGTGGAGAGTTTGAGAGGTATGGCACTGAAGTCATCCAATCACCGCGCACTAGCCAACCAGATTGCACTGCTAGTAACCATCTCGCTATACTGAGAAGTTCCTATGGAACAGTTAAGCATAAGGAAGACCTCATTTTCAACTGGGAGCCACCACCACCCAGAAAGTGGGAGAAACTGTCCCAATACATGACCCGAGTAGAGGCAATAATTCCTAAAATATTTAAAGCTGGAGGAGTAACCCCTGCACAGGTTGCACAAATGAGATTCAACCAAATCTTATAAGGTGCTGTGTATTCCTGCTAGGCTCTGATAATCTTAAGACTAAAAGAATGCTGAGCTAACCCTCCTAATTTCAGACAGCCTCTTGATGGGGTGAGAGAGGAAGAGTCACAGGAAGACATTGTCAATTCATTGTGAGTGCCTACTTGGGAAAGCCTTCCCTTGCAGCCCTCAGTTGAAAGTAGCCAAGAACAAAAGGATATCTCAGACCTGAAAATGCAAGTTAAAGAACTCAATGAGTGTGTTGAATTCATGCAGATGAAACAGATGCTTCACCCACAAGCCAACTCCTACCACCAGGGCGTGACGCCCACTAAATCCTTCCTCTGATTCAAAATTCAGCCCCCAATCCTCAGCTGTACCCAGAGGTGACCGGTTCTGTTATCATTGTGGAGAAGATGGGCATCTTGCTTGAGGTTGTGTTAGGCCTGAGAATCAGCAGCTAGTGAACCAGAAATGGGAGCGACAGCAACAACCGTAGGGAAACGACAATGGAGCCGGTGAGGGAGCAGCCTGGGACTCCAAGATCAAACAGATCCAAAAGATGGACCAGCCCTAATGCATCTGTCAGAAGCAAATTACCGTCCAGACTGATGGGTCCTACTCCTACAATAAAGATTTCTATTGAAGGATGCCCGTGGGAAGCCCTCCTGGACAGTGAGTCACAGGTCACCATCATTTATTGATCTTTTACCAGAGCTACTTAAAGCATTTCTCTTTGCAGCCTGTAGAGGGATTTCTTATTGGGGTTGAGCAGTGCTAGCTACTCTTACAATGGCTACATCGCTGCAAATTGATTTTCCAGAGACTTTGCTGGAGGTCCTCAAAGGATTGACACTTTAGCCCTCATTTGTCCTGGACGCCCAGATATTTGATAAGACACCAGTGTTGATTGGAATGAATGCCAATATGTTTGACACCTGGCTCACCTGTGCCCACAGAAGGCAGGCGAAAGAATCTACCAGATTTTACCATTCATGCCACAGTGAGTACTGCCCACCTGGAGAGAGAGAGAGAGACCAAGGTCTGCAGCCAGGCAGAGCAGATTGTCAGAGTTATCAAAAGGGAAAGATCCTCTGATAGTGCCCCCTGATGTTGAGTGTGTGGTGGAAGGAGCAGTAGATTGTAGTGAGTCACCTCAGACCAAATTGTTATTGTGGAGTCACCAGGAAGAGGTCTGCCAAATGGTCTGATGGTCGAAAGAGAAGTGCTGCCTGGAACTGACATGATGGTCAAGACAATCAACAAAGCTAAAGAATGACACTCACAAGTATCTGATGGTGCACTCTGGTACAGTAGTAGCAAATTTGTACACAGCTGATGTGGTCGTGGCCATATCCTCTCCAGAAAGACTACTAACTGGATGATGGGTGTTCAGTTTCAGTTCATCATTCCCACCACCTGGAAGAATCAATTAAAGAAGGAGTTGGTAGACAGATCAGATGTATGTTCCTGCCATGAGTGGGATATGGGTTGTGCCAAAGGAGAGGAGCATCACATCTGCTCACGCGATGATCACCCATTTCATGAAAGGTCAAGAAGATTGGCGCCTGCAGATATTGAAGCTATTAGGAGACATTTGCAAGAACTCCTGAAGGCAGGGATAATATCTGAATCTCAGAGTCCCTACACTGCGTATAGTGGTGGCCCAGAAAAGAATGGTGCCATAAGAATGTGCATTGGCATCACACCCTGAATCAGCGGTCAGTGGCTGATCAATACACCATGCCTCGAGTGCAAGACACCTTAGACAGCCTTACAGGTAGTAGATGGTTTTCTGTTCTAGACTTGCACAGTGGTTACTACCAGATACCGATGACTGACTGAGGAAGATGAGGAGAAGACTGCTTTTATTTGTCCACTGATTTTACCAGTTAGAGAGAATGCCCCAAAGAATATCTGGCACCTCAGCAATGTTCCAGCACTTGATGGAGAAGGTGATGGGTGACATGAATCTTTAGAAGTCTTAGTTTACTTGAATGACCTGATAGTGTCTGGAAGAACGTGAAACCTGACTACTCAAGGTACTGGACCGACTGAAGGAACATGGTCTCAAACTCTCCCTGGACAAGTGTCGGTTCTGCCAGACTTCTGTGTAATATATGGGACATGTTGTTTCCATCAAAGGTATCAGTACTGATCCAGAAAAAGTGAAAGCTCTTATCCCATGGCCTAGGCCCAGCAACTTGAAAAGCTGCAGTTCTTTCTTAGGATTCCGTGGGTACTACCGAGATTTGTAAAAACTGCTCTGCGGTGGAGGAGCCTTTGTTCAGACTAACCAGGATATCCTCTGACTCAGAAGAAAAAACAGCTAGGAACCATGAAGACCTCCCCAAATTAGTACTTCAAAACCAATGAACCTTTTGGGGACCGATAGACTGATGAATGTGAGAGTGTATTTCAAGAAATTATTCGCTTCTTAACAGAAGCTCCTATTCTAGCCTTTGCTGACTACATCAAGCCATATACTCTGTACATTGATGCCAGCATGGAAGGTTTGGGCACTGTACTCTTACTAAGAACATGACAAGGGTATGAGACCCATTGCCTATACCAGTCGCAGTTTGACTCCTGAAAAGAAATATCCCATCCATAAGTTAGAGTTCCTTGCACCGAAATGAGCAGTGACTGATCAATTCCACGAGTACCTGTATGGAACCAGATCTGTGGTGCTAATGGACAATAACCACATAGCATATGTGTTAACCACCACCAAGATGGATGCCACAGGGCATAGATGGATCTCTGCACTATCAGCTTACAATATCATCCTGGCCGAAACAACATAGAGTAGATGCATTCGTCCAGATGCCCCATAATACCTTCCCAATGGAGGGGCCCTGAACCCATGTATCAGAAGATGGAGTGAAAGCTGTTTACCAAATGATGGTGTCTGATGACTGACTGCCATCACCAATCCAGACCGAGCTGTGGACCTGCTTTGAGTACATCCTGATGACATACCAGAAGTGTACACTCAATTCACCACACTGCACAACACCTCCTTGCCTCATTTATCTCCTACAGATTTAAGAAAAGCACAACAAGCAGGTCTAGCTTAGAGACATTATCTTAGCCAAAGAAAAGGGTTTGTCTTCCTCTCAAGTCAAAACAAACCTGCTGGAGTAGCACTTCTGAGAGAGTGGGACAAGTTTTCATTAAAGCATGGACTGTTGTGTTGTATCTCCAAAACAGAAACTCAGTTTCCCAAAGAGCAACTGGTGTTGCCCAAAAAGTATCACCCAATGGTTTTGCAAGCACTTCATGAAGACATGGGACACTTGGGAATTGATAAGACTTTGGGCCTGGTACAAGACCTGCTCCTACTGGCCTCATACAGCTATGGAGGTGGAAAGACATTGCAAAAGCTGTAATAGGTGCATCACCCATAACACTTTTACCCAAGCGATCAGTGGCTCTTGTAAACATCACCAGTAGTGGGCCGATGGACTTGCTTTGTATGGACTTCCTTTCCCTTGAAGTGACCGAAGGGATCAGTAACATTCAAGTAGTGACTGACCACAACACCCGCTATGCACAGGCTTTCCCCACAAAGACCAAAAGCAACCACTGTGGCTAAAGTATTGTGCGAAATGTATTTTGTGTGCACTATGGACTCCCCAACGCCTGCACTCTGAACAAGGGAGAGAGTTTGAGAGTTGCCTATCAAAGAACCTGCAAGTATTATGAGCATCAAGAAGTCTCGTACTACTCCATCCCACCTCAAGGCAACCCTCAGCCAGAGAGCTTCAGTAGAACACTGCCTCATATGCTGGGAACATTGGATCCTAAAAGAACGCCATACTGGAGCCAGCAAGTACCTTTCCTAGTCCATGCCTACAACTGTACTAAAATGACTCAACATGGTTCTCATCCTGTTTCTAATATTCAGAGAGAAGCCAGACTTCCAGTGGACTTATATATGCTGGGTGTCTGCAGATGGCACCTTACCAGACATACATTTGAGTATACAGGAGGCTGCAAGCACAGCCTAACAGAAGCTATCGGTGGCCCAAGAAGCAGCTACAAAGTCCATGAGCAAACAAAAATAGATATGATAAGAGAGTCCAAGAACAAGCTCTTTAGCCTGAGACAGAGTATTGATTCAAATCTTGGGAATACCAGGCAAACACAAGATAGAGGACTGATGGAAATCTGATCCATATGTAATTGTGGAACAGCTTCCAAATTTCAGTATACCAATTAAGAATGTAAAGAGGAAATATGGTGGTTAAAACACTGCATCGAAACCACCTATTGCCAATTGGCAAGACCACTGTTTTACCGTGATTCCGGAATCACGGAAATCTGATTAGCTGCCGGAAATTTAAATGTCCTCGGTATCCCGCGGTAGAGTTATGGAACTCACGCTGCTTGCGTGAGCATTCAGGAACTGTGAGGCCATAAAAGGTGGCCTTTGGCCAGTCAACCAACACATTTGATCCAGGATCATAGGAGAGAAGGATGTATGCCCAGAGAGAGAGAGAATAGAGACCACGTGGATGCCAAGAATGCCAAGCAGCACGCCAAGCAGTCAAGAACGCCATTTCGGAAAGCCGCTTTTTAATTCAACTGTCCAAGAATTGCACTGCGAGCCTGTCTCGTCTGCCACCACCTCCAGACACATCAGGTATCCACATTTACTTTGGGGTTTAATGAGGCAGGTAAAGGGATGCAAGATTAAGGGATGCAAGACACTGCTACTGTTTGTTTTATGTGTGTGTTTGGGGTGTCGTCCAAGATGCTGCAGGTCGTCCAAGATGCCGAGATCATGCATATTTATTTAAATTGTGTGTTGTAGGGCAACAAACTTTGTGGGGTTCAAGGTGTGTGTGTGTGTGTGGAGGTCGATGTGCTCATCTGCTTTTTCCTTTGTCTTGTATCCTTCGGGCAGGTAAAGAGTGTTGGGAAGGGATGCAAGACACTGCTAATGTTTTGTGTGTGTGTGTGGGGGGTCGTCCAAGATGCTCACAGATCATATTTTTTTAATTGTGTGTTGTAGGGCAACAAACTGTGTGGGTCCAAGGTGTGTGTGTGTGTGTGTTGGGGGAGTCATGTGCTTGTCTGCTTTTTTCCTTTGTCTTGTATCCTTGGGGCAGGTAAAGAGTGTTGGGAAGGGATGCAAGACACTGCTAATTTTTTTTTGTGTGGGGTGCGTCCAAGATGCTCACAGATCATATATTTTTAATTGTGTGTTGTAGGGCAACAAACTGTGTGGGGTCCAAGGTATGTTGTGTGTGTGTGTGTGTGTGTGTTGGGGGTCCGAGGTGCTCGACTGCTTTTTCCTTTGCCTTGTATCCTTGGGGCAGGTAAAGAGTGTTGGGAAGGATGCAAGACACTGCTAATGTTTGTTTGTGTGTGGGGGTGTCGCCAAGATGCTCGCAGATCGTCCAAGAAGCTCGGATCATTCATATTTATTTAAATTGTGTTTGTAGGGCAACAAACTGTGTGGGTCCAAGGTGTGTGTGTGTGTGTTTGGGGGGTCCGATGTGCTTGTCTGCTTTTCCTTTGTCTTGTATCCTTGGGGCAGGTAAAGAGTGTTGGGAAGGGATGCAAGACACTGCTAATGTTTTTGTGTGTGTGTGTGTGCATGTTGGGGGTCATCCAAGATGCTCACAGATCATATTTTTTAATTGTGTGTTGTAGGGCAACAAACTGTGTGGGTCCAAGGTGTGTGTGTGTGTGTTGGGGGGTCCGATGTGCTCTCTGCTTTTTCCTTTGTCTTGTATCCTTGGGGCAGGTAAAGAGTGTTGGGAAGGGATGCAAGACACTGCTAATGTTTGTTTGGTGTGGGAGGTGTCGTCCAAGATGCTCGCAGATCGTCCAAGATGCTGCAGATCATCATATGTATTTAAATTGTGTGTTGTAGGGCAACAAACGTGTGGGGTCCAAGGTGTGTGTGTGTGTGTTTGGGGGATCCCGAGTGTGCTTGTCTGTTTTTTCCTTTGTCTTGTATCCTGGGGCAGGTAAAGAGTGTTGGGAAGGGATGCAAGACACTGCTAATGTTTTTTTGTGTGTGTGTGTGGGGGTCATCCAAGATGCTGACAGATCATATTTTTTTAATTGTGTGTTGTAGGGCAACAAACTGTGTGGGGTCCAAGGGTGTGTGTGTGTGTGTTTGGGGGGTCCGAGGTGCTTGCCTGCTTTTTCCTTTGTCTTGTATCCTTGGGCAGGTAAAGAGTGTTGGGAAGGGATGCAAGACACTGCTAATGTTTTTTGTGTGTGTGGTGGGGGGGAGGTCGTCCAAGATGCTCGAGATCAAAAATTGTGTGTTGTAGGCAACAAAATTGTGGGGTCAACAAGTGTGTGTGTGTGTGTGTTTGGGGGTCCATGTGCTTGTCTGCTTTTTCCTTTGTCTTGTATCCTTGGGGCAGGTAAAGAGTGTTGGGAAGGGATGCAAGACACTGCTAATTTTTGTGTGTGTGTGTGGGGGGGTCATCCAAGATGCTCACAGATCAATATTTTTAATTGTGTGTTGTAGGGCATCAAACTTTGTGGAGTCCAAACTGTGTGTGTGTGTGTGTGTGTGTGTGTGTGTGTGTGTGTGTGTTTGGGGAGTCCGAGGTGCTCGCCTGCTTTTCCTTTGCCTTGTATCCTTGGGGCAGGTAAAGAGTGTTGGAAGGATGCAAGACACTGGTAATGTTTGTGTGTGTGTGTGTGGGGGGTCATCCAAGATGCTCTTAGAATCGTCAAGATGCTCGTAGATCATTCATATTATTTAAATTGTGTGTTGTAGGCAACAAACTGTGTGGGGTCCAAGGTGTGTGTGTGTTTGGGGGTCCGATGTGCTTGTCTGCTTTTTCTTTTGTCTTGTATCCTTGGGGCAGGTAAAGAGTGTTGGGAAGGGATGCAAGCACTGCTAATTTTTTTTTGTGTGTGTGGGGGTCCGCCCAAGATGCTGACAGATCATATTTTTTTAATTGTGTGTTGTAGGGCAACAAACTGTGTGGGTCCAAGGTGTGTGTGTGTGTGTGTGTGTGTGTGTGTTGTGGGGGTCTGGGGTGCTCATCTGCTTTTTCCTTTGCCTTGTATCCTTGGGGCAAGTAAAGAGTGTTGGGAAAGGATGCAAGACTCTGCTAATGTTTGTTTGTGGGTGGTGTCGTCTAAGATGCTCAGAGATCATCCAAGATGCTCGAGATCATTCATATTTATTTAAATTGTGTGTTGTAGGGCAACAAACTGTGTGGGGTCCAAGGTGTGTGTGTGTGTGTGTGTGGGGGTCCATGTGCTCATCTGTTTTTCCTTTGTCTTGTATCCTTGGGGCAGGTAAAGAGTGTTGGGAAGGGATGCAAGACACTGCTAATGTTTTTTGTGTGTGTGTGGGGGTCATCCAAGATGCTCACAGATCTATTTTTTTAATTGTGTGTTGTAGGGCAACAAACTGTGTGGGCTCCAAGGTGTGTGTGTGTGTGTGTTGTGGGGGGTCCGAGGTGCTTGTCTGCTTTTTCCTTGTCTTGTATCTTGGGGCAGGTAAAGAGTGTTGGAAGGGATGCAAGACACTGCTAATTTTTGTTTGTGTGGGGGGTGTCGCCCAAGATGCTCACAGATCATATATTTTTAATTGTGTGTTGTAGGGCAACAAACTGTGTGGGGTCCAAGGTGTGTGTGTGTGTGTGTGTGTGTGTGTGTGTGTGTGTGTGTGTTTGGGGGGTCCGATGTGCTTGTCTGCTTTTTCCTTTGCCTTGTATCCTTGGGGCAGTTAAAGAGGTTGGGAAGGGTGCAAGACACTGCTAATGTTTTTTTTTGTGTGGGGGGGTCATCCAAGATGCTCGCGACAGATCATATCATTTTTTATTTAATTGTGTGTTGTAGGGCAACAAACTGTGTGGGGTCCAAGGTGTGTGTGTGTGTGTTGGGGGGTCCGATGTGCTTGTCTGCTTTTTCCTTTGTCTTGTATCCTTGGAGCAGGTAAAGAGTGTTGGGAAGGGATGCAAGACACTGCTAATGTTTTGTGTGTGTGGTGGGGAGGTCGCCAAGATGCTCGTAGATCAAAATTGTGTGTTGTAGGGCAACAAAATTTGTGGGGTCCAAGGTGTGTGTGTGTGTGTGTGTTTGGGGTGGGGTCCGATGTTCCATCTGCTTTTCCTTTGTCTTGTATCCTTGGGGCAGGTAAAGAGTGTTGGAAGGGATGCAAGACATTGCTAATGTTTTTGTGTGTGTGTGTGGGGAAGTCGTCCAAGATGCTCTCAGATCATATTTTTTAATTGTGTGTTGAGGGCATCAAACTTTGTGGAGTCCAAACTGTGTGTGTGTGTGTGTGTGTGTGTGTGTGTGTGTTTGGGGAGTCCGAGGTGCTCGTCTGCTTTTTCCTTTGCCTTGTATTCCTGGGCAGGTAAAGAGTGTTGGGAAGGATGCAAGACACTGGTAATGTTTGTTGTGTGTGTGTGGGGGTCATCCAAGATGCTCATAGATCGTCAAGATGCTTCAGATCATCATATTTATTTAAATTGTGTGTTGTAGGGCAACAAACTGTGTGGGGTCCAAGGTGTGTGTGTGTGTGTTGGGGGGGTCCGATGTGTTTGTGCTTTTTCTTTTGTCTTGTATCCTTGGGGCAGGTAAAGAGTGTTGGGAAGGGATGCAAGACACTGCTAATTTTTTTTGTGTGTGTGTGGGGGAGGTCGTCCAAGATGCTGACAGATATCCATATTTTTAATTGTGTGTTGTAGGGCAACAAACTGTGTGGGTTCAAGGTGTGTGTGTGTGTGTGTGTGTGTGTGTGTTTGGGGGGTCTGGGTGCTCATCTGCTTTTTTCCTTTGCCTTGTATCCTTGGGGCAAGTAAAGTGTTGGGGAAGGATGAAGACTCTGCTAATGTTTGTTTGTGTGGTGGGGAGTTAGCTTCAAGATGCTGGTAGATCATCAAGATTTCTTTAGATATCGTCTTATGTTATTTAAATTGTGTGTTGTAGGCAACAAACTGTGTGGGTCTAAGGTGTGTGTGTGTTTTTGGGGTCCGATGTGCTCATCTGTTTTTGCTTTGTCTTGTATCCTTGGAGCAGGTAAAGAGTGTTGGGAAGGGATGCAAGACACTGCTAATGTTTTTGTGTGTGTGTGTGGGGGGTCGTCCAAGATGCTCACAGATCATATTTTTTTTTAATTGTGTGTTGTGGACAACAAACTGTGTGGGGGTCCAAGGTGTGTGTGTGTTTGGGGGGGTCCAATGTGTCTCTGCTTTTCTTTTGTCTTGTATCCTTGGGGCAGGTAAAGTGTTGGGAAGGGATGCAAGACACTGCTAATTTTTTTTTTTGGTGTGTGGGGGTCGTCCAAGATGCTCACAGATCATATATTTTTAATTGTGTGTTGTAGGGCAACAAACTGTGTGGGGGTCCAAGTGTGTGTGTGTTCGTGTGTGTGTGTGTGTGTGTGTGTGTGTGTGTGTGTTTGGGGGTCGGAGTGCTCGTCCTGCTTTTTCCTTTGCCTTGTATCCTTGGGGCAATTAAAGAGTGTTGGGAAAGGATGCAAAGACACTGCTAATGTTTGTTGTGTGTGGGGTTGTCGTCCAAGATGCTCGCAGATCGTCCAAGAAGCTCGTAGATCATTCATATTTATTTAAATTGTGTGTTGTAGGGCAACAAACTGTGTGGGGTCAAGGTGTGTGTGTTTTGGGGGGTCGATGTGCTCATCTGCTTTTTCCTTTGTCTTGTATCCTTGGGGCAGGTAAAAGTGTTGGGAAGGGATGCAAGACACTACTCATGTTTTTTGTGTGTGTGGGGGTCATCCAAGATGCTCACAGATCTTTTTTTTTTAATTGTGTGTTGTAGGGCAACAAACTGTGTGGGTCCAAGGTGTGTGGGGTCCTAGGTGTGTGTGTGTGTGTGTGTGTTGGGGGGTCCGAGGTGCTCGTCTGCTTTTCTCCTTTGCCTTGTATCCTTGGGGCAGGTAAAGAGTGTTGGGAAGGATGCAAGACACTGCTAATGTTTGTTTGTGTGTGGGTTGTCGTCAAGATGCTACTGAGATCATTCATATTTATTTAAATTGTGTGTTGTAGGGGCAACAAACTATAGTAGGGTCCAAGGTGTGTGTGTGTGTGTGTGTGTGTGTGTGTGTGTGTGTGTGTGTTGGGTCCGATGTGCTTGTCTGCTTTTTCCTTTGTCTTGTATCCTTAGGGCAGGTAAAGAGTAAGTTAAAGGGCAAGACACTGCTAATGTTTTTTGTGTGTGTGGGGTCATCCAAGATGCTGACAGATCATATTTTTTTTAATTGTGTGTTGTAGGGCAATAAACTGTGTGGGGTCCAAGGTGTGTTGGGGTCTGTGTGTGTGTGTGTGTGTGTGTGTTTGGGGGGTCTGAGGTGCTCGTCTGCTTTTTCCTTTGCCTTGTGTATCCTTGGGGCAGGTAAAGAGTGTTGGGAAGGATGCAGGACACTGCTAATGTTTTTTGTGTGTGTTGGGGGAGGTCGTCAAGATGCTCGCAGATCATCAAGATGCTCGCAGGATCAAAAATATTGTGTTGTAGGGCAAAAAACTGTGTGGGGTCCAAGGTGTGTGTGTCTTTGGGGATGGGGTCCAGTGCCCATCTGCTTTTTTTCCTTTTTGTCTTGTATCCTCGGGGTTTGGATTCAGCACCTCTCACTCCATGATGCACTAAGGCACCGTCTTTGGACCCCCTTTTCTAAAATCAGCAGGGCAGACTTGATGGGCTGGTGGCCCTTAGCTACCTTTACTGTGGGTAGAGCATCCCCATCTTGCTGTATTATGAACATTTTGAACCGCATGAGTCCTCATATTTTGAGCTAATGTATATTTTTCCTTTAATGTATATTTGTACTATTTTTTTGCTGTACTTCCCTCTCATACAGCTTACACCTTGGAATGAGTTTTATGTGCCTAGCCTGGTTAACTTTTTAAATAAAATGGTCTGTCCTTGGTTACCCACAGTTTCTTTGTTTCTATCTGCTTAACTTGTATATACAGCCAAGAACCCTGTATCAGTGCATGTGTGTGGGGCAGGGGAGGGGTCCAAGGTACCCCAGAGCAGTTCAGGTGAGCTAGCATGAAGAACGTGTGTGTGTGTGTGTGTAGCAAGGAACAAAAATCAAAGGGGTGTCTGAGTAGTGCTCGGAACACTATTGCCATTGTGTGGCCCTCTAGCACAGTGTTGGGTGTGGGGAGAGCAGCTATTGACAGACCTTCAGACTTCGGGCACCCTGACTGCTCCTTCCCTATTTAACTCCTTCATGTGCCTGAAGACCTCTATCATGTCCCCCGGTTCCTTCTCTCTTCAATGTGTACTATTGGCTCTTGACCGTCTCCCATAGGGCCTGTACCCCAGGCCCCAGATCATTTTGGTTGCCCTCCTCTGGACCCTCTCCAGGAGTTTAATGTCCCTCTTTAAGTCTGGCCTCAAAACTCCATGCAGTACTCGACCTGGAAGTCATCCTCTGCCAACCACCCGACCCGAGACCAATCTTGCGCCTATGTAGCCGTGGTTATACCCCTGGGCAGGGAACGAGTGGGGCCTGTACCATTACACTTTGTTTCATTGGGCAAGGTGATCTGAGAGAGTGGCATATTGAGGGCACGCTCCCAGTAATGGAAGACTCTTTTTTTTTCCCCTCTGGTTTCCTACCCTCATGTGGTATGTGCTTGATGTCAAGGTGCTGTGTGCCAACATCCACCACGCATCATGGCAGCCCCTTGTTGCACCTCAAGCTTCCACTGGGGTCAGGCAAGTTGCAGTCATTGGCCCCCTTCCCCGGAGAAGGCAAGCTGTCATGGGATGCTCAAGCCATTCTCCCGGCCAGCCCTCCAGAACCTGGGTCGCTAGGCATCGCAAGCAGAAATCTGACCGCTGTGCCGATGGGCCGTGAATGCAAATCTATTCACTGTTTTACTTTGCTTTTTATTGTATATTGCTTGCTTTGCTTTTTACTGCAGATAGTGTAAGGTAATATTAAATAGTATTTTTTAACTGATGTTTTGTCGTGCAGTAGGTCGTGCAGAGTGCTTTGCAGGGAGCCTTAAAGTCCTAGGCACAGCCCTGTGTACAGTAGATGCTGGAGTTACTGCAGGTAAAATACTGCACTGTTTTGCTGATGTGATGAGGGGAATCGAATTATCTACAGTAAATGCTACGCTTAAAAGGAGGTTGGTGGCAGGGTCCAAAATGGAGGTACTCACAGAACACAGACCCAACCCTGTGCTGCATCTCACTGCTGTTTTGCAGGAGAATAGGAGTCATGGGCTGCTGCTGCCATCGTATCTGGAGGATGAGAGTCGTGAGCTGCTGCTGCCATCGTACCCTGGAGGATGGGAGTTGTACAATGCTGCTGCTGTCGTACCTGGAGGATGCGATTCGTGAGATTGCTGCTGCCTTCACACCTGGAGGATGGGAGTCGTGGAATGCTGCTGCCATTGTACCTGGGGATGAGAGTTGTAGATTGTTGCTGTCATCTCACCTAGTGAATGGTGGTCGCTGGATGCTACTGCCATCCCAGGAGAATGGGGTCGTGGCTGCTGCTGCCATTGTATCTGGAGGATGGGAGTCGAGGCTGCTGCTGCCATCGATACCTGGAGGATGGGAGTCGACAATGCTGCTGCTGTCGTACCTGGAGGATGCGATTCAGAGACTGCTGCTGCCTTCACACCTGGAGGATGGGAGTCGTGGAATGCTGCTGCCATTGTACCTGGAGGATGAGAGTTGTAGATTGTTGCTGCCATCTCACCTAGTGAATGGTGGTCGCTGGATGCTACTGCCATCCCAGGAGAATGGGAGTCGTGGGCTGCTGCTGCCATCGTATCTGGAGGATGGGAGTCGTAGGCTGCTGCTGCCATCATACCTGGAGGATGGGAGTCGCACAATGCTGCTGCTGTCGTACCTGGAGGATGCAATTCGTAGACTGCTGCTGCCTTCACACCTGGAAGGATGGAGTCGTGGAATGCTGCTGCCATTGTACCTGGAAGATGGGGACTTTATGCGGTGGCTACTGCCATCAATATAGCCAGAGGATAAAAGTCATGGATTGCCCTATCCATGGGATCAGTCTGCCATTTTTTGAATTCTTATCAAGCAGATTAGTGGAACACACTACTAATTATTTTTTTGGGTTGTGATTTCAGTATTCATACTTTCTGCCTGCATGATGTTTGCTGCACCACTGAATAAGAGGGCCAAGCTTTGCTACACATTGGCTAAGGAGCGAGCCCAGCAGTTTAAATCTGAAGGCCTCTATGAGGATGGAGGAAAACTTTTCTGTCCTTACTGCAACCATGTCCTGACCATACCAGAAAAGATACAGTCAAAGATCATCTGCTCAGCAAGAAACATGCTAGGAATAAGGAACGAGCTGCTAGTGAAGGAAGACCAGCAAGGCCGGTGACTCTGACCAGCAGTTTCAGAGCTGCAACAGAATCATCCATAGTAAGAAATGAGATGGTCATGGACACAGTTAAGGCATGGGGCTGCAAATATCCCGATGGAGAAGCTGGATCATCCACAGCTGAGGGAATGGATGTGCAAGTATGTGAAGGGAGTGGAGCAGTGCCAAAAGCAGACACCCTGAGGCAACTCTATTTACCCAAGGTAAGAGTGCAAATTGATGAAGACCTTAAAGCAGCTGTGACTGGGAAGTCCTTGTCTGTGATATGTGATGAGAGCACAGATGCACAGTCACGGTGCATTCTTAATGTCGTCTTTGTGTTGGAAGGGGCAAGACATATCTTGAAACAGCACAGAACTAGACTCTGTCAACCATTCCACAGTGGCTTAAGCTGTCTTGAAGACTCTCCAGAGTTGTGACATTGACTTTACAAATGTAGTTTCATTTGTCAGAAACAGCGCTGTTATATGATAAAATGTTTCAATGACGACTTTTGGGGTTCTTGGGGACCACGCTAGTGATGTGTGTTGCTGGGCACATGTCTTGTCCCTTGTTGGGGATACATGGCTGCACCATTTCAAAAAGTTAATGAACTGGTTTCATTGATAAAATATGCTTTTCAGCAATCACCAAAACGCAAATGAGAATTCATCACATTTTGCAGGATCTGGAAGCTCCAGGAGAAATGATTGCATTACCACCAGTTCATGTTTTAACTAGATGGAACACATGGTTTGCAGCTGTGGCATACCACCAACACACCTACAATACCTGAGGGACTTTTTAGGGAAGATTCGAGTGATGCCACCTCAATAAACAATCTATGGGCATTACTGACGACTGGTACGATGAGCTACAAGCACAACTGGCATTTATTACAGATAATTCAGGTGACATTATTACTGTGATAGAACTTTTGCAGTCAAAGGAGAAACCTCTTACGATGTCCACGTATGACATGCTAATGTCAAGTAAGAGCTGCTTTGAGGCTGGCACAACAAAAATGATGGCTTTGGGGAGAAGGCAGAGCTGTACCTCTCTAAACTGAGGAATAAAGTAAGGGATGAGAACATCAAACTGTTCAAAAATGCTTTCAAGGTCAGTTTGGAGAAACTGACAAAACACCTACAGTCAAATCCATCTGTACAGTTTCTAATGGCCTGTCGAATTCTAAACCCACTCAACCTACCCAAACTCAATAAAGACTTCCAACTGTACTTGCCCTATATCCCAATGTTCACGTTACACAATAAGAATGCACTGTTAAGGGACTGGGAGATCTATGACGGCAGGATGTGGGAACTACCAGAGATTGAATCATTTGATCTTCACCAGTACTGGATCTCTATGTTCTCACAGGTACCAACTCTGGCAAAGGCAGCCCTTCAGGCCATTTGGGTCCCTGTTTCTAGTGCAGATGTGGAGCGGTCATTTTCTGCACATGGACAAATCCTGACTGATCAACGGAGAAGCCTGACTGTGGACAATTTAAAATTATTTTCAATGCTGCTATTCAATAAGTAGACTCTCCCATCCTCTTGTGTAAAATTGCAATTCTGGTGCACTATTGCAGAAAAATGGTGTTCCCTGTGCAATAAAGTTGTAGACATGCAGTTCTAGTGCAATATTGCAGAAAACAAAGTGGTGCTCCACTGTGCAATGATGAAGCGTGCAGTTTAGTGAAAATGTGTAATTGAAGTGTAGACATGCTATATATATATATATATATATATATATATATATATATATGTGTATATATATATATATATATATATATATATATATAGCATGTCTACACTTTATTGCACAGTGGAGCACCATTTTTTCCCTAAATACTGCACTCAGACTGTATATATATATATATATATATATATATAAAATTTCCACATTATATGTAGCTATGGGTTAGATTCTGCTGTCCTTCATAGTATGCTTTAGTTCATGTAGTCTGGGTAGTGTATTCATCTGGGTAGTGTATTTATTGACCCATGTTCAGCAGTCAATACTTGAATTGTGTATTTTGTACATATTTATCTTTATAATTCTTTTAAAAATAAAACACAATTGCATTTTAGCTTTGAGAAGTTTTATTATACATGTCACAGAACACATTGTCAACATTAAAACGAAGACTAGATTTTGGTGTCTTTGGTATCGCGTAGACTTCAGAATTTGTTAATCCATGTGAGAAGAATGTTACTGTTACATGAGACCATTTATTTTCACTGGCTATATTGATCTGAGAAGGAATATTTTAATAATTATGCCAGTTTGGCCAACAGAGTTCCACAGTCAACTTTATCCTTGATAGTGTGTAGATGCACAACTTGGGTAGCTAATATAACATGCAATATGAGATTAAATGTTATTGTTTTCTGCTGATGTGACTTAAATCTGCATAAAACATAATAAAACACTGACAGACAAATTTATTACTTAAAATGAGTGAATAATATAAAGTTTTGGATTACCGGAAAATCCCGGAAATTGGATTCCCAAACACCGTAAAATCCCGAATCCAGGATGGTCAAAACAGAATTTGCTTTTTCCAAGCACGAAAAACAGTGGCCTTGCCAATTGGTCAACTGTTGCTAGAAGTTGTAATTCAGCACTCGCTCACCTCCATGGAGACCGGTCACTAGAAGTGAGACAAAGCACAAGAGAACAATCAGGTTCAGCTGCCAGTACTGGTTGCCCTCCAGTGATGCAGTTTAAGGTGTTCAACAGTAGTTCTGAAGATGAAGAACCTTAGGTTTGTCTGATACCATGTCACTATCTACCTGCAGCATATCCCATGGACTTTCCACTTTTAGCACCTGAAGGGAGTAATGCGAGTCATTCCAGGCCATTGAATCTCACTCGCAGTACCCTTCATTCTGACTGACACTGGGCCCACAGTCATGAACAGTGTTCCAAATGCAGGGAATGTTGAGACTTCAGTAATAGAGCCAATCCAGGACATTGAAAGATTCAGACCCCTTGACTGAGTGTGAAGAACCTATTAATGATCCTGATCAGATCATTGCTGAGGAACCTGAAATGCCCCGCACTCTGCTAGAGAAGTCAAGCAAAGAGTAAAACTTACGCATGATGTCCCTGGTGTCCCTTCTGAACCCCTGTCAATGTGATCCATAAAAGGGTTAATCTGCTGCCAAGCTCACGATTGCTGCCCCTGCTGCCCACAAGTCATAACAGGGAGGTGTACATGTAAACCATGGTGGAAAGTAATCATCTCAGTGCATGCCCTGTGTTTTAAGAAATGCAATGCTAATGTTGGTTAGTCCGGCATCGGGTGTATTAGATAGCATGTAATGTATTGTATTGCAAATGTTTGATGTTCCAGGCCTTGACAAGGACACCAGGGATTTCAGTAGGGAGAATATAACCTCATCCCAAGTCGGGAGCTTACCTGGGGCTCCTGCTGCCACCTGCTACTGTTTCCTCCTCACCCCTGGCCCGATCTTGGACTGCCAAAGGGCTGGGGAGCAGACTGATTTGTTGCAGTGTCTCTGTGTGCCTCTCCACTGTGGTGAGCAAGCCGCTGGCTTTCTTCACTTCCCGCCCGATCCTAGACTGCTGCCAGAGCCGGGAGTGCACACAGACTTTCCGATGCCTCCAGCACCTATAAAGAGTGGCCGGTGAGCCGATACTTGTGTTGCTCCCCCACTAACAGCCACACAGCGGGCAGGGAGCACAGGGACACAGGCCGCAAAGTTGTTGTGGCACCTCAAGCACCCATAAGGATGTGGTAGAAGTGCTGCTTTTACATTCCTTTCCAGCCCCACCAGACAGTAAAGGGGCTGGGGAAAACAAAATAAATAAAAATAACTAACTTGCAAGAGGGTCCCCACCCAGTCCCAGCTTCCTGTGGGTCAGAAGTCGGGGACAACATGGCAAGTCCCATGAAGCCTAGCTCCAGAACTGCTGCTTTGCCACACAGCTCCTCCTGGGGAGCCCTTAGAATGGAGCTTCCAACTTCTCTCCCCAAAGTGCCCTCTGGACCTAGCAACCCTCATTAGGGACCAGGAGGGTGCTAGCCCTGCAACCAAATGCTGCCAACTCTGTGCCAATAATATTTTGTACTTTAGAGAAGAGACAGCTTGTAAAAAACTGTGCAAGGGCAGCCATCTTTGCTGAGGTTGCTTGAGGACATTGTGGAATCCTACTGGTAGCTGCAGTACCTCCAATCAGGACATAGAGCTCAATAATAGTGTAGACCAATGAGGTGTCAAGATTCAAACCAAACATTCTGAGGTTGACAGTTTGACCCTGGTCTCTTCGCTGAGAGTTTAAAAGAAGAAACAATTGATTTTGACAGTTCCTGCTGCTGTCACAGAATAAAACTGAAGTAGTTTGTGCCAAAACAAACTAAGGACATTCTGAACTTGTTCCTAATTGTCTGGTAAATCCAGAGACAATGGGATATACCTCTGCCTGGACTAAACTGCTGGTATTTCATAATCCAGATATCAGTGTGTAACCCCCTACAAATGTGGGTTCCCAGAAAGTCTTCCATGAGCTTGCCTAAATGCTCACTGCCAGGAGGGTGTTGGGTGCTATAGCCATTTAAATGTTATATGCTAAAGAGTGCCTGTGTTGCCTCTGTGTACTGTCTCTTTAAGGGCTGTCTGTTTGCAGTAATAATTAATCTGGGAGGGACTGGGTGTTTCCATGCTCGAGCCCTGCTTGGGCTGCCTGCAAATCGCTCCGTTTCTGCCATCGTTAATTGTGCCGAGGGAGCCCTGCTGGAAGATGTAACTAATTGCTGGTAATCATTTAGAGTAGTAATGATAATGTAGTTTGTTCTAACCTGCCTTCTTTGCAGCAAGGACTGTTCTGTTTGGCTACACCATTTTGGTCCCGAACTGCGAACTGGACCAATCAGTACTTGGGGACTCTAAAATGGAGCCTGCAACTAAGGGGATTTGTGGAGCAAGCCTCTGGGAATCATAGTTTTTGACTATTGGCACCTTTTTCACCAACAGAGGGAGCATGTTGTGACAGACAGATGAATCAGCCAACCGGACCTCTTTGGAACTGAAGGAATGCCTGGGCTGCCTGCTGTGAAGGCAGATCTAGTATGGTAACTGAGAGAGCAACAGTTTGTGGTAGTCTGAGCAGCAGTCTGCATTGTAGTTCGGCGGGAGAATTGTGGAAGGCCTGATTTCTGGCCTGCTTACCTGTTATCTTCCCCGACAGGAGAGAAATTAAGATCGGACTAAATCCGATCTGGTGAGAATGAAGAAGCCACTGAAGTGGGACCAGGCTCAACCTGTAGAGGACCGAAGATTTTGCTGAATGTGATCGGCCTGTCAGGAACTCCAGCTACATTCTGAGCTCCTGGTTAGAGCAGTGACTTTACGATTGGACCAGGGAGCAGTGTGCCTGGTGTTGTAGAACCTTTTACATATAAATGTGCTGTTTGAAGACAGTGGGTCGTGCTGTATTTCTCTGCTGTGTGAACTGTGGGCTGCGTGCTAAATTCTGTAGCTTGCACAAATGGACTGAATCCGCAGTTGATTCCATGTGGCTGGGCCTTGCCACAAGGGCCCTGTCAGACTATCCTGTGCACTGAGAAGAGCCATCAACGAAAGACCTGCCGGAGATCAGCCTCCACCACTCCACACTTGAATGGGAATGACACCTTGCTGCGCTGTGTGGGTCCTGTTTTTCCTGGCCATCCAGACTTCTTGTCAGCAGTCTCCATTTTGTTCATCCTGTGTCCAGTCTTGGGTACCGTGAGTGAATATCAGGGTAGTTCCCTGCACCTACTGTTAGATCAAAGTGTGTCATCTGATTCCTCTGTTATTTCCCTTTCTTCACGAACTGAGCCATCTGGCTCCAGATTACAAATTGTGTGTGTGCATGTTGTTTTTCCATCACAGGGCCCCAACCAGCTAGCGGCCTCGGCCTACCCAGGCAACAATCCTGGCTAGCCCATCTTTCCTTCACCTGGGTACCCAGAGGTGACCGTGTTAGGAACTCTGACTGCATGCACAGCTGTGTGATTGATAGAGTAATTAAGCTAATTAACCTGATTACCCCACTTCCTTGTTCTAGCCCCTGAATAAATCAGATCTACTCTTTTTCTGCAATTCAGACTGTGGTTCCAGTTTGTGCTTGAAGTATTATACTACTTCCATTTGTTCTGTCTAACCTTGTTTTACAGGGGTTCCCAGTTTGAACTGGAGAAACTGACTCTGGGGGTAAGTGCAAACTGTGTGGGTACTAACAAAGCATAACAAGGGTATTGTGAAAGTAATTATTGTGTATTGTGTGGGTCACTAGCAGGAACAGAGGGGATCACAGTGCCCCAGAGGGCTGTGCCTGGTTAGTTTGACCATTCCAACCCTGACCTCTGGGTGGAGGCACCGCTACCAAACCTAGGCCCCTTAACCTGCTACTAGCCAAGCAGGCAGGGGTAGTAGCCCTTGGGACAGCACCAACTAGGGGTTACAAGTGACTATGGAAGGAGTCTTTATTTTTGCTTGTGTGAGGTGACAAATCCTCTGCCTCACTGTCCTGACTAAAGAGACTGTAAATCCTGCCAGGGGACCTAAGCTCTGAGGTCCTGCCTGCCTGTTCGACTGTTTACCTACTGCCAAGGTGGGTGAAGACAAGTTCCTCTGTGGGGTAAAGACTGCCTACCTACTGCCAAGGTGGGTGAAGGCAAATCCTCTGTGGGTGTAGAGGATCATCGCCTGCATTCCACGCCAGTTCACTTGTTCTTCCAAAATTGCCTGCAAAGGGAGACGTCCCAAACTCCTGCATCTACTCTTCATCAAAAGGTCGTGAGTACTGGGTTTTACTCAACCAAATACTTAGTAACTGTTCAGCTAGCTAGCTAGTCAACTTTCCATCTGGGCTTCCTGCATGACCTTAGCTACACCCACAGCAACAGCTACAGACAGGAAAAACTGTATTTCTACACCCTCTGGTGTAGTTTGGTACCTTGCATTTGCAGCATCCAACCATTTCAACAGTGCCGCACCAGTGTCCTCTAGCCACAGGCCTGCAACTCCTCAGTGTGCACACAAGGTACTTGGGAGCTCCCATAGGGACTGTGGGGTTAACTGGTGCGCCAGTGGGGAGAGAGGGACTGGGACAGAGAATACTGGGATGTAATATACTGTGTTGACTGTTTATTCTGCCTAATTACATTTTTATTACAAGGTTTTGTTGAATATTTTATTACCTTTTGCTTCACTTGTCCTTTACCTTATTCTCCAGCCCCCCCCAAAACCTTGTTTATTTATTTATTTATTTATTTGCTTTTGTTTACGGGTAAGTCACACTAGACATCCATGTGCCTATTTTCAGGTGCGACCGGAGAGTTACAGACTTGACATTTTACAGGTACATAGACTTATACAACTTTTACATACAGTGAAGTGACTAATACAGTGTCTACATACAATGGGGCAACTAGTATGGCTTTTACATACAGTGAGGTATCAGTATACATAAAGGAATGACAGTCAGTAGTCAAAATAAACAACATATGAGCCCAGGGAGGATTACCGGGTGGCCTGGGGAATCATGTGCAAGGCCATACATAGACAAGTGAACTGAGTCAGAGTTTAACATGTAATGGGAGTGCAGGCAAATAGGTCACCAGAAATAAAGTGCTGTTAGTCCCAGAGGAGCGCTGAGGCCGCCGTGCTGCGTAGTGAGGGAGTGGCTATAAAGTGCAATGGCAGGTGGAGGAATCCTTCAGGAAGTTCCAGAGGAAGTTCTGAATATAGTGTGGGAGAGGGTGGCCCGTGTAGTGGCTGGGAAGAATTCCATGGTTTGGGCGTAGCTGGCAAGGCCCGATCCCGTGAGGGAGTGTGTCCTAGGAACTGGGCGGGAGAGGGCAATTGCTGAATTGTTTGCATTATTGTGTAGTGTGATATTTGCATGCTTAGAGTGATAAGTGGGGAAGGGACTGTATATTGTTCTACATGTTTACAAGGGGCTGTGTTTCATTTCCTGTGGGAAGCACCCTGGCAGTACATTACTATAAGGATCCCCATAGGTGGAGGGACAGCACCACTTGCCAAGCCAATTATAACTGTGAACCCAGACTCCAACCTATATCACTTAGGCAGCACCACTTGCGGGTGGGTGTGCAGATAGAAAGGAAGAGGGTGGTTACGAATGTTTTTAAGTCAGTCTGTTGCACAGTAAAATGAATGTAACTGTAAACAGAATAATTTCACTCAGTTCTAGTTGTTTTCATGCAGAATTTGACAAATCTAGTGCATCTCTCCTGCTCTCCTTCTGTTTACTTGCACTTTGTGAAGAAAACTGTGTTCCTTTAACGGTGTGTTTTTTCCTCCCTTTATTTATTGTAATTTTTTGCTCCCTTTATTTATTGGTGTTTTTAGCGAGAATACCTGCCCATACACTATAAAAATTGTGCATGAGCAGGCATACACAGACAAGGCTGTGCATGAATCTCGAGGTTTTCCTAGGTAACAGGAGACTTCTCGAACTGCACTCTTGAGGTATCCTGTTACCAAGGAAATCTCTCACTCACGACATCCTTGTTGTATATGCCTGTTCATAATCAATCCTTGATGTTGCACATTAGGGCCTAAATCTGCAAAAATAAAGTTACGAGTAAATGTTAAAACTTTTCAATGTTTCTTCATAACTTAGTTGTTTTTTCACATTTTGCCCCAAATTTTAACATAGTCTTTTATGACCCCATATGATTCATGACAGATGAATTTTTTTTTTATACTTTGCTTTTGATCCTCTGGAGCCCTGGCAGGCGTTCAGCCCTCCTGATGGAGGGACTCTCTCTCGGTCCAGCCACTCCTGAACTCACCGTCCCGGTAGTTTCCTGCAGATTACCCCCACAGCAGGGCCAGGAAGGAGGTGACCCACTTCACCTCCCCAGAGACCTAATCCAGAAGCCAGGGACAGCCTCGAGGTGCTGTAGACTTCACAGAACCTGCCAGGCTCTTTTTCCTGTGTTTTCTCCCATCCCCTCCCTACTGACATAAGTATGTTGGAGCGTGCCTCCTGACCCATACTGTCCTCCAGCCACCGCCAGAGGTCAGTCAGCAAGCAGGATGACATCTTCCTCCCCAAGAGCAGTCCTCTGGATGCTCAGTCCTCTCTCCCTCCCCCCGCCCGACCCCGGAGGCCCAGGCTCATTCAGCCGGGTCGCCAGTGTGGCGCGACATATAGTGACCAGCGCCTCAACCTGCAGCGCCACCAGGCTGGCCTGATAGAAGAATTTTTTAATCCTGTATGAAAGTTGATTTCACAGAGGGACTGTAAAACATCTTTCAAAGGGATCTGAAGAATGCCACTTATCCTGTACATCACATGGGGTAACAAAGGGCTACGGGTACATTTGGGGCCTAAATCTGCAAAAAATCTAAAAGATATGAAAATGAGAAAAATTCAAGGTTTGCTCATAACTTTTTGACATTTTCACTCCAAATTTTTAACACTATCTTTTATGACCCCACCTTATGATCACAGCAGGTGGAATTTTTAAAATCAAATTTGAAGGGTGACTTCCCGGAGCAAATGTGAAAACAAGTTTTGGAGGAGATTTGAAAATGACACCTGTCATGTTTATGAGGTGGGAAAAGAGGGCTATGTTGAAAACTGGGGCCCAAAATCTGCACACATCACAAGGTTATGAGTAAACATTGAAAAAAAAATTCAACATTTCTTCATAACTTCATTGTTATGTGACATTTTGACCCCAAATGTTCAACATAGTCTTTTTATGACCCCACTCATGAACCCAGTAGGTGAAATGATTCAGATCCTGCCTGAAAGGTGATTTTATGGCATGACTGCAAAATCACCTTTCAGGCCAAATTTGAAATTTCACCTACCTTTTTCATGAGATACATACAAACTTAATGAATGTGCCAGCAGAAACAGACCACCCGATCTATCTGGGTCTGCTCAGAGCGTACAGCTAGCACCACTAATTTGCAGCTGCCCCACCCCCTTTGTCAACCCACTGCCACCCCTACCTCCCCACCCTCACTGTCCCTGTTCCCTACCCTTTGAAACTGTTCACATATTTATATGATACCACCCATTCTGGTAGGGCATTCGATTTTGCTACCACCCTCTCTGTGAAATAATGTCTTCTCATTTCCTTCCTAAATCTTCCCCCTCTATTCTTAGCACATGCCCCTGGTGACCCTCCCCTCCTTAACTTAAAGACCTCATCTGCCCCATCTTTATTGATTCCCTCAGATACTTGAATGTCTCTATCATGTCCGAGGGGTTTATGAAAGTATCCCACACTACCAGTGTGTGTGTGTGTGTGTCAAATTCAGATTTTACACCCACCACCGATGTATTATTATTTTTAATTATTGGTGATGATTTTTCTTTTGGTTGGTTTCATCTCAGTTGAATCACTGCAGCAATACTGTCAGAGACACACGAGAGAGACATAAGAACACACACACACACACACACACACACACAAAAACATCACGTTAAGTGTGATGTTTATCCTGCCTGCATACAGGTGCCATGGTCACATGGTGTATTAATTAAAAATAGCTGAGTTAGTAACCTATAAGTTCTAGCTGACAGGTTGAACTGCCATAACTTCTGTGTAGAATGAGAAGTGAATTGATGTATAACAAGAGCAATACAATGCTCTTCATCAGTTGCTAAATAAGAGTACTGAGGTCAGTGTCTGCAGTCCATTGCATGATCACTGACTGATGCTTGTTTCTTACAGGTTTGCACGACATCCCAGTACTGCCATGTGTAAAGTCTTATAATTAACAAACAAAAAAATAAATACTCCAGATATATAAAAGTGATAGCTGGCTACATCTGAAGTTTGCCATTAATTGCAGGCATTTTCCAGGCAGTACACTAGCTGTTTAAAGGGCAGTTTCTCATTGCAGGTTCCCCAAACATAAAGTATACTAGAGTTCACCTGGCCCACAGTTTATTTCTATAAAGAAGTACATGTTTTCTCACATTTGGAAACGATACATACCTTGTCATTTTCATATCAGGCACATCGCACCTTCTTCTTGTTGCCAACACGACCCCACACATGCATACGCAGCCCTGTTTTCTGATGCCACAAAATGAGCGCGCATGGCCGTACCATTGACTTGAATGGGCGGAGTTTTCTATAAATGTTATTAATATTTAGCGGTGCGATTTTAATAAATTAAAGCAAATGCTCGACTGACAAGGACAGCCCCTCTATACTGACTCAAGTGGTACTGTCCTATTCTTACGGGACTAGTGCAGTTACCCAGTTTGATATTTGGTCCCCCAGACCAGCTTGATGACCTTTTTCATCTGACTCACGTATTGGTCTGCTTTCCGCTGACAGTCGCACTCCACCTCGTTAGTTGTTTGACTTCAGAAAACAAGGCCATGTATGCTTGCATGGGTAAGTGTTGGAAACATGAGGAAGTTACTGTTTTTTCTGATGACATTGATGATTTGCAAATTATGAGGATATATCATTTTCAAAGGCAGAAATACATGGATTTCTTCATATAAATAAACTCTTGCCAAGATGAGCTCTAGTGTATGTTTGGGAGAGTGGCAACTCTGTAGCTAGGAGCTGATCTTTAATAATGCCATGCTACAAGGTGTGTGAGCCTGTCAATAGACACAGTGTGCCCTCTGTCTTAAAGAAGATGACAGACAAGATTGTAGATCGTGGTGCAGTGCTTCTTATTTAAGTGGCATGCACAGGTATGTGTCAGTGATGGGAGTGTTAGTAAAGACAGAAATGAAAAACACAGATTGTCTGCCACCATAAAGTAACTGCTTAACAGTGTGTATCCGACAATTGGGATTTGCCAATGGTGCAGTTCCAGATCATAGTAAGGGGGTAGTGGCAGAACACTGTGCTTTGATAGTGTGTGACGTAACCAATAGGCGCCATAACACAAGTTAGTGGGAGTTATACACAGTAGAAAAGGAATGATCCCTTCAATCCTGGTAATATAACAAAGAATATATCCACTATGTTAGACATGATTAATCCCAACACTGCAGCACATAAGTATGCCACTTCAAAGTTGATGCAGTTAGGAATGTATGTTCAATGTGAAATTAACACTGTTATCATGCAGGGAAATATGATACACTCCCAATTTAGAGAATGATACACTTGTCTGCACAACAGTAGGGAATACTTGACAGCCAAATGTCAACATTTGATACAGGATGCTGCATTATGCAATTCAAAGCTGTAGTATTATGCTTAAAGGAGATAGGAAATTATTTTTACATAGTTAACTGCCTTTCCATCTTCCTTTCCAAGTCAGTTATGTATTCTAACATGCTTTGATGATTTTTGATAAATAGATAATCTAGCTTTGGGGTGCCCTCAGATCTACATTGAGTTCCACTCTGCGTCTCCAGCTACTGCTCTTGATTTTCATATTTCTAAGATATTCTATGACATCAGAAACCTCCATTCCATGCTATTCATGTGAATGGCCTGGAATGGGAGTTTGTGATGTCATAGAATGTTTGGGCAGTATGAAAGAGAGAACAGCAGCTGCTGAGGAGAAAGGTATTCAGGTAGTTGCAAAGGCAACAACTTTAGATTATTAATTTAACAAGAAAGGTTAAAAACATATGATAATACTAGATAGCCATTAAAAGAACAACTGGAGGGCATCTAGAGGTGTAAAACTGTTTCCCATCACCTTTAATCATGATGAACAGAAATGTATGGATGTGTACATTGTGTGCACATTGGCAGGCAAGGTATCAAAAGGAAACATTACATGTGCCATGTGTTCGATATTCAAACATAATGCTGTAATATCAAAAGATTTTCTGAATATTTTTTCAATAGGTAAAATGATCATGTAAAACAAATAACTAGCAAACTCCTCCAGTAACACAAACCCCCAAGATAAGACACGTTGTACAATGTGCATCAGATCCAAAAATCAAGTCTATGCAAACTGAATCCGGCATAATTGTCACCATCTTCAGGAACGTATCTCTGATTTTCTTCATAACACACGCCAGTAGAGGACACAGTTCTGACATCCTAACCAGTCAAACATGCAGTGCACCACCTGACGATAAGCGATGTAACAATATCATCTGAAAATATACAATGATTGGCAAAGTCAACAAAAATAAAAGGCCTGCAAAGTACTTTAGGCTACAATTGTAAATATCTACATTGCATGAACTAGGAATGCAGTTATAAATATACATTACAAATAAGATTAGCTATTCTATGAATTGTTCATTACTGTAATCTTTGTAAACAAGATTCAACCATAAACTATAAAGTTGATTTGTTAATTACGCCATGTTCTGGGTTATGAAATAGGGCATGGATAGGCACAGACAGATGCAAACAACAGCTTGCACTGATGGCAGATGTTCCTAGTCTTTTAGTTAGATACCAAAAGTGGAATTGAAAATGTGAAAGTCCAGATGTTGAGAAATGGGTCTTAACTTTTCAAATTTAATAACTCCACACTCCATAAACTCATATCAGCAGATGTGTGTGTGTGTGTGTGTGACTGTGTGGGTGGGGTGACTTGAGCTCATCAGACAAAATGACCAGTTGTGCATCGTGATTGTAATTTTTCTAGTTGAAGGAATTTGTCGGTTTGCTAACAATGGGGCTAAATTTCATAAATATGCTGCTAACTATGAAGCACAACAGTTTTGGCGTTATTTACTGTATACATCTTTTGTTCTCATATAAATTGGATATATTCAAATACAGGTCTGGTATGCTCATTATGTATCTCTAGTCACTACAGGTGTAATAAACATTATTCCTATGCATGCTTAGTCATGCTTAAATGTATAGCAGTGCATGTCTACTTAAGAGGGTGGGTTGGATAAAGGTTATAATTATAACATTACTTACTCAAAGTTACTTACATGCAGCCTGTCATATCAGTAATGTGATGTGATGTGTCACATTACAAAGAGATGAGGGTCTCTTCCCAGTGGCTAAGAAAGTTGAGGCACCTCTGCCTTTCCATGCACTGTGTCAGTGACCATGGTTGTAGAACCTATCTTCCGTTGCTGTGGTGCCAGCCGGGGAGGTGGGGGTAGAAGGATTGAGTGGCAGATCTCCTCTAACAATTTGTGGTGTTACCCTCCCACATTCCCACCTCAACCAGGCAAAGGTCTGGTGGCAATGCAAGTGGGTATGGTCAACTGCTGTGTGGGGTGTCCAGCACAGTGTGGCATGCCTTGCCTCCACATGTGTCTGCCGCACAAACAGCATGTGGGCGGGAGGACAAATGTTAAAAAAAATAAATAATTAATACAATAAAACAAATGAGTGGCTATTTCATGCCATCATATGATGGCCTATATAATGAGTGAATGGCACATGGTACACAGTAAAACATCTGCAAGAAATACTTTATAAATAAACAGTTTTAGCCACATGAGTTGTATGTTCTTTATGGAATTCGATTTGGTATCATTATGATTAAATAAAAATGTTATAACTGACACTAACTCCATTGTACTGTACAGATGTACAACGTCTTAATTCTAGTGCTGCACTGTAAGGGAGAAGTGAGTGATAGGAATATGAACACATACATAGTATTATGGAAGTCTGTCTCAATTTAGTATACAAAATTTGAAACCAGTTACATTTCACAACTTACTCAGCTGTGAATTGGTCCTCCATGTCATCCTCTGGATACTGCTGCCAGTACTGGTAATATGCAGCCTCTAATACCCAAGGATTAAGGCAGATGGGATCAAATCCTGGATGGCGGTTAAGCAAACCGTGGCGCACCTTCTTGTCCTTCAAGATCAACTCCTGCAGCCATCTGGTGGATTTCCTTGCAACATTTGTAGTTGAGTAGGTCTTCCATTGGTTCACACTTGGTACACAGGCACCTAAACATTAATAATTTAATATAATAAGAATGCTTACTATGGTAATTATACAAAGCCACATCAACCAAGCACTAGTTGTCACAATAAAGCAACAGGTTAAATACCAAAAAGGGTAAAACAGTAGTAAAATCCAGTTTGAAAAAAGGCAAATGTAAATGGAAAAAGTAACATCAAAGGACAGTATTGAAATGCAATTCAGAAGCAACGTAAGAGGGTTAATTTCTGCTTGAAATTCAAAACTACTGGAAAAGGTGATATATTAATGACATTATCTCTCTATCTTGAAACTAAATATTGCATTCTTTTATAAGATGTAATTGTATCAAAATGGGTAATTTATGCATGAAAGTCAAAAGATTGTGAAATATGCTGACATCGTCTCTACCTTTGCTTAATATCCGGCTTTGTCACAGAAAAAGATAAAACACAAACCCTCCACCATGCCAAAAAAAAGGAGTTTCATAGGTTTATCAGAGCAAAGAAGATCGGAGTCCATGAAGCTCGCTCTAATTTATACACTATACCCTTGGATCTTTTTACTATCAGGTGTTTATCTAATTTAGTCTTAAACTCAGTCATGGTTTTACTAACTACTACCTTTACTGGGAGACTATTCCATGTTTTAGCAACTCTAATACTGAACCAATACTTCCTTTTATCTGTGTGGAATCTCTCCCTTTTATCTGGAATGGGTGTCCTCTGGTGCAGTACCCTCACTCCTTTGTAACTACACCAAGCTGTTCCCATAGACTTTCATCATGCAGTGCCCTATGCTAGCATATCCCCTAAGTCTTCAAAATTCCAGCAAGTGCATCCTCATCTCAGCCAGTCTCTCCTCATAATCCATACACCTCATTTCAGGGATCTGCCTTATAGCCTTCCTTTGTATCCTCTCTAATGATTGGATCTGTGTTTTGTATCCCAGAGACCAGAACTGTGCACAGTACTCCATGTGTGGTCTGACCAGTGAGGTATGCAATGGCATCAGCACCTTTCTGTCCCTGCTCTTTATGTGTCTGATAATACAGTGTAGTATGCTACCGCCTTCTTTGTTATCATGTTGCCATGTTGTTTGAAATTGAGGTAATGTGTAATTCTGATTCTCAAATCTCTCTCATTAGAAACTACTTCCAAGATATAGCTGTTTAGCATGTAAGATGTCATATTATTGTTTTTCCCAAAGTGCATTACGGTGCATGTTTCCGTGTTGAATGACAGGCTGTACTTCCTAGGCCAATCCTCCATCTCACCTAAGGCCCCTGTAGAGACAGCATCCTCTAAACACCTTATTGCTTTACCTAATCTGGTATAATCCACAAATTTTGATAACCAGACATCTTTGCTGCATGATGAACTTGAAATATATATATTAAACAAACATGGTCCCAGTACCAATCTCTGGGGACTCGCTGGGCACCTCCAACCATTCTTAATAGGATCACTAATACAGACCCTTTGCTTTCTGTTTGAAAGCCATGATTCTATCCAACAGGTAATGTTCCCTTAATGGTGTGCTCTACAAGGGTTCCATGTGATAAGTGACTACACTACAGTGAATGTCAAAACTGCAATTCCACAATGCGTCAGACATAAACAGTGGTGCTAAATTACAGAAACAGAGATTTCATAGTACCCCTTTAACATGGGGCTCTGCCCGAACTCCCCATTTATTTATAACCCACTCCAAGGTGCAAATTCCAAGTACTGTTGCCTTTCAGTGGGGTCACTGTAATCGCTCTGGTCACATTTATTTCATGGTCACCATAATTGTAATCGCTGCTCTGACGCCACCATTATTTTGTCGCCGTTATTGAGTAGTCATTATTACATGCTACCCTCTATAAGCACATCCACCAGGTCTCCATGTGGGACCTTGTCAAATGCTTTAGAGAAATCAAGAAAAATTACATCCACGAGACCCCGTCATCAATGCCTTGCTAACTTTTCCATAAAACTCAAGAAGGTTCGTTTGGCAGAAATGGCTCCAGGTGAAGCTATGTTGTGTGACATCAATGTAACCTGCCTGATGCATATATTCAGTTATATGGTCCTTGATGACCCCTCAAAACCTTACCCAGGACAGTAGTTAGGCTTATGGGCCTATAATTTCCCACATCCTGCCTTGAGCTGCTTTTATAAATTGGCACCACATTTGCCTGATGCCAGACCTCCAGCACCTCCTTTGATTGAGACATGCTTGAAACAGCTTGGTCAGTGGTCCTGCCAATTCTGCTGCCAATTTCTGATGAGTCTAATGTGAGGCCGTCGGGCCCTGAGCTTTGTTTTGATCTAGCTTAGATAATCTTTCCCTGATATTATCAATGCTAATAAGTAGCCTGTCTTCATTTGTATTGAATAAATGCATTCTTGTTGCTACAGTTTTGCTATTATATACTGAAGTAAAGTAATCATTGTAGCTCTGTGCCAGTTCGCTGTTGTCAACTACTAATTTGCCTTCCATGTTTTTAAGTGGCCCAATAGTCATGGATGCTCCCTTTTGTTATTAACATAGGCATAGGCATAAAAATATTTATAATTGGCCCTTACTGTACTTGCCAACCTGAGTTTGTAGGATTTTCTAGCTAGATTCATGCATCTTTAGATTCCTTAAGGGCTTTTATAGTAGTCCCAACTGGCCTGATTCCACTGGATTTTGCCCTTGCATGTGTCCTTTTTCTCTTTTAGACATTTCTTGACACTTCTCGACATCCATTGTGGATTTGTACCAGTCCCATTGTACTTCTTTTTCATTGATACATACACTTTAACTAAATTATTTATTTGTTTTTTAATATGTCCCACATATTCTTAAGTGTTTGATGTTTAAACAATTCCTCCCACTCCCATGATGCTAACTCCTTCCTCATGCTCCCAAAATCTGCCTTCTCATAATTATTTATTACAGTATTCCCGGTGGTTTTGACTACATATCCTGCTAAAGAAAAAACAGCCATATTGTGGTATGCTGGAACCCAAAGGTGCCAAGTACCCTATGTCACACTTGGACAGCTGGTTCTGATCCCTGTATCATTATTTTTGTAAATATAAAAAACTGTGCTATAGACTGTTTGTCAGGAAAATGCTGTCTTGCTGGAACTGACACATTAAAACCTCCCCAGGCATAAGTTCAAAGGACAGGACGTAGGAAAATTACAAATATCTGAGGTTCAATTAGCATGTTAAATTGGCTTTGGTCGTAGGGAATAAAATTAGCTATTCATGACGTCCTCTGGGAAATCCTTTGAGTTACGCTAAGGATCAGGAAAGAAGGAACATCTGCATGTGTTTGAACTGTCTTCCACAGAAGCCATTTGATTACATCAGAGAGACTTTAATGTACAGGTCTTAGACTGTGTTGTAGTCCAATATGCATGTGTGGGGTGGGGGGTGTCGTCAGAGGAAGCCAGCATTACATCAAAGAGCCTTTGATGTCTGTAGATCACAGACCAGTTTGAAAGGTCACAGGAAAAGAGAAAATTCATTTATGTCACCAATTTTTTTAAATATCTTAATAGGACATCCTGTGTGATGAAATATTAATTGTAATACACCAAAAGGAGAGTTAGGTGACCTCAGAGAGAGGGCCGGCTCAGGACATATATTCATTTTCCATTTTCTGACTGAAGGAAGAGAGAACATCAAAGCACTGAAAGATTAAGAAGTAAGGAGACCTTAGATAAAACTAGTCTGAGGTATTGTAGGAATTTGCACTTTTAAACCTGTTTGTTTTAAGGCTGTATGTGCTGGGATATTTTGTTCTGTATTTGACTGTTTTTCTATCTGTTCTATTTTAAAGTAAAGATATAGAGGATAATGGCTGGGGATCGGGTGATAACCACACTGTAATTACCTCAGTGGTTGCTAGGGCAACATTGTAAACCTCGGGGCGCAGCCGAGAGGTTTACTGCAACCCTAGCAACCACAAGGTGATTCAACGTGGTTGTCACCCAATCCCCAGCCATCATCTTTATAGTGTATGGTCAAAAAACACTGTTGGCATTCTAGTGTGTGAGAATTATGGAACTCTGGTGCATTCTTTTTTGTTATGCCACTGTTTGGAAGTTCAAGTGTGGTTAACAACTTTTAAAATTCTAAACAGTGCATAACAAAGCTGTGTGACTGCTGATTATGGTGGTTAATAGGCTTACCATACATTATATATATTTTAAAACAAAAACTGCCTGGTGGGCCTTGAAATTTCTTTTTATATAAGTGGAGCTTGGAATGGTTATAGTTGACACTGTGCATGTGCTTATTGTGGTACCAAACTGGAAAACAGACAAGAGTTCTCTAAGGTCTTGCATACAGTTCTAAGGGTTCATTTGAAATACCTGATTAGGTGCCCATAGGCAAAGATATCTGGCTTCCCAAAGACAGGCTTTACTGAGCTTGACAATTGGGTACGCTAACAAGAGGTTATCAGTTTGAATTCCTCCAGAACTTAAGACTGAGGTGACTTGAACCCACAAAACAGATAAGAGGGTTACCTTGTACTGTTCACTGTCCACAAATTCTAGGCTCAGAGGTTGACACTTTGGGAGTAGAGGGCTGAGTGAATCTGTGACACCCTACAAAGCTGTATTCTATCTGGAATGTTACTTAGTACCAAGTCCAGCATATTAGCACCCTGGTATTTTCCTCCACTATTTGCTCCAATCCTGCTGGATGAATGCCTCCAGGAAGTGTTGCTCGACTGAGGTTTTGTCCCAAGATTTGCCTAGTTAATACCCGTAAATTAAAGTCACCTAGTAATAAAATATTTTCACTTTAGAAAATGGTCTTTTTATTTCTTGGCATCTGATTGGCTAGTACCCTTGCCACGGGGTACATTAACTATCAATAGATGCCCAGGAAATAAAAGTACCAGCCTATAGTGCCCTTTCACCCACTTAAGTATCTTGGTGCCCACACTGCTTCCTAATTGGCTAACACAACTAATTATCATTTCAAATCACCGCCATCTTTTTGTCATTTACCAAGAGATACTACCCATGCCAAAACAGTCCTACCAGAGACACACAAGGCACAACCATGACAACTATGTTGCTGTTAAAAAAAACAACTTAAAGTACTTTGAAAGCGCCACATGAACATCAGTTTAAGCCACCGCATAATACCTTTTCGACCCCCCCCCACACACGTAGTCCCTCAATAATTTCCACAAAACACCATCGAAATTTAATAAATGTTCCAGCTGTGCATTCTCTCACAACTGCCTTCCAGGGTTAGTGCTCTAGGGAAGTGATTAGTGGCTGCCAGTACTGAGACCAAGTATCTGCTACTAATCGACCTCCTCCTACAAACTCCACGGACCTTTCCTCCATACTCTGCTTCTCCACAGCTTGCCTGCAGACAGCCACCGTCCACCACCTCTGCTCCTCTTCTGATGTGTACATTTTTAAATTTAAATCTCCACTAGTGCTGCTGCCAACCGTAAACTATGACTCCACATTCACAGCGTCCCACCGACCCCAATTACATTGCCAGCTTCTAAAACTCGACTACTGCTTGTTTAAAAAAAAAAAGAACCTCAGGTTTAAATCTGAGGTTGGGATCAGAAATAACAACGGACTGTGTCTACAAACTGTACACCTCTGTTCCTATGCCAACCACGATCCCGATCCTCTAGCTGCCAGCCAAAGCAACATGACAGGGCTAGTATTTTCTTCACAGAAACAGCCCAGCACAGTCTCTTAATTTCCTTGTAGTGGTAACAGCACTTCATGAAAGTGTGTGTGTGGGGGGAATGGAGCGCTACTAGTAAAAATTAAAGAAAAAACCACAGCCTGCATGTCTCAGTGTGTTGTAGAGTTGCTGAGGACAGTGAACCTTGTCAAAAACATAACTGTGACACTTGATCTCTGCAGATGTGTCTATATAGAGTAACAATAACAACAAACTCAGTATTAGGCTCCTCTAGGAGGAGGAACTATTTTATTATAAAACTTATTTTAAACTACTTATTTTAAACTAATTTTAAAAAGCTTGTTTATTAAACTTTTTTTTTTACAGTGCCCATTTTCTAAGCACAATAATACCCTCAGGCAGGCGGTATGGGCAATACCGGACCACCCAGGAGCTATAAGGCCCTCCGCCTGTGGCGCCGGGCCCCTCACGCCCCTGGGTGGTCCGACATGTCTAATACCCGCCCACCGGCATTATTGCTTGCATGTGACAGGGTGTTAATATAGTCCAGGATAACCTTATCCTCTTGGTTGAATATGACGGAGGTCTGTATACTACCTCTGTGTTAATACTGGCAGTTCACACTGGAGAGTTTGACCAATACAATTTCTAGTTCTCCCCAGGCTGATGTATCCACCTGCTCAGACATAATGTTTTCAGACAGAGTGCTACCCTCTCCCTGTACCATGTAGCCTGTCCCTGTGATAGAAACATAGAATTTGATGGCAGATAAGAACCGCTTGGCCCACCTAGTCTGCCGACTTCCCTACCTGCAGGATAAGCTGCAGATCCTAGTTAACCAACAGCCTATTTCTTCCTACCCCCACAAGAATTGCCTTATGTATTCCCATGTATTCTTAAATTCTCCCACAGTTTTAGACCCCACAACCTCCTCAGGAAGGCTGTCCCATACGTCCACCACCCTCTCTGTGAAAAAATACTTCCTCACATTGCCCCTGAACTGCCCCCATCTTTAAACTGTGTCCCTTGTTCTTGCACATCTCTTTTTTCTGAAAGATGCTACCCTCTTGGACTTTGTTGATTCCACTGAGGTACTTAAACGTTTCTATCATGTCCCCCTCCCTCCTTTCCTCAAGGGTATACATATTAAGCTCCTTTAGTCTTTCCTCATATGGCTTCTCTTGCAGACCCTGCACCATTTTAGTTGCCCTCCTCTGGACTGCCTCTATCCTGTCTATGTCCTTGCGGAGATGGGGTATCCAGAACTGAATGCAGTACTCAGATGGGGTCTCACCAACTGCCTGTACAGAAGGATAACAACTTCCTGTTTTCTGCTGGTGATGCCTCTCCCTATGCATCCCAGTATACTCCCAACCCTCCCTACTGCCTTCTCACATTGCTTGCTAACCTTAAGGTCATCTAATATGATTACCACCAGGTCCCTTTCCATTTTGTTGTTGTTACTACCTCCCCCATTGTGTAATCTTCCCTGGGTTTTGTTTCCCTAGGTGCATTATTTTGCACTTCTTTGCATTGAATCAAGCTGCCATACTTCTGACCATTCCTCCAACCTTGCCAAGTCCCTTCTCATCCTTTCGGCGCCTCCTTGTGTATCAACCCTGTTGCAGATCATTGTGTCATCTGCAAAGGGCATACTTTCCTTCAGTCCCTCTGCAATGTCACTTATAAAGACATTAAAAGGACTGGACCCAGTACTGAACCCTCGCGGTACCCACTAGTACTCTTCTTTCTTCAGAGTGGACTCCATGTACAATTACCTTCTGTGTCCTGTTGTCCAGCCAATGTTTTACTAGGCTACCACCCTGGGACCCACTCCCAGGCTGGTTAATTTGACTATTAATCTTTTGTGTGGGACTGTTTCTCTCCTTCAGAGTGATTCCATCCCTTTCCGTACCACAGAGGTCAAACTGACAAGTCTGTAGTTTCCTGCCTCTGGCTTGGTCCCACTTTTGTGAAGGGGAATCACATGCACCTTCCTCCAGTCCTCAGGTACCACACCATCCTGCCATGATTTGTTAAAAGGGTAGTCAGTGGTTTCACTAGTTCTCCCCTTAATTCTTTTAGAATTCTGGGGTGAATTCCATCAGGCCCCATTGCTTTGTCAGCCTTCAGTTTAAGGAGTTATTTCAGAACCCTTTCTTCCATGAAAGGACTGGGATTGACCCCCGATACACAGTAAATCCGGAATTTGCCTGTCCCATGAGTCTTTTTTGTTCCACCATGTTTCTGTGATGGCACAAATTTGTATATTTTCCTCCTTTAAAGTCAAAGTGAGTTCATCACACTTTTAATTAGGCTATGAACATTTAACAGGAGACATCTCAACCCAAATGATCCCTATTTTTTTTAACTCCCCTCCTTTCAGTGCCCCTAGGGACTGAGAGAATCTCAGAAATTAGTATGTGGCATCCTTCATCCTTCAAAGCTTTTCCCACACCCTCGAAGTCCCTCTGGATATCCATGTTTCTCCTTCTACCAATATCATTAACCCCACATGTAATAGTGTAACAGGGCTGGCCATGTTTTGTAGTAAGCGCAGGTAGAAGCCTCCTGATGTCCCATCCCTGCTCCTGGAAGCACACTTACAGTAGTGTGTTCATTTTGGTTTTGCACAAGATGTGGTCCGTGTATGTAGTGTGGAGTCCCCACCACCAAAACATCCCATGGAGTATTTTATACACTTGGGCCTGGGTAAGTATGGGATCCCCAACTCCTATCTTTATAAGTAGGGCCCTGACTGGTAGTATCCTCATTGTCAACTAGGGCACTGAACCGGTTTTGTGTGTGAATGTTACCTGATCCCAATGTTTCTTCTACCTTTTAGTTGCTTTTCATACCATGCTGCAGTCCTCTGTGAATGAAGTTTGAGTTTTGTTGCCAGCCTGTGCTACCATGTAAGTCTCTGACACCTCTTTCTCAGACTGATTAGTATTGTTTGTAACCTGCTCAGTTTGTCCTGCAGCCTGGTCTATGTACTGCTCTAAAATGCTAATATCCTTATGTATTTATAATCTCTGACGTGGTTTGTCCACTTCCCTCTGCAGGACTGATAACAACATGGATTTATCGTAGGCGTAGTTAGTACCCTGATCTCCTTCTACATATATCTGACAGACCTTACATTGGTTTAGAGTGTCCTTTCTCATCACGGTGGTCATAATAGTACCCCTGCTTTTGCACTTGTCCACTCAGTAAACTGGCTTCCGCTACCTTATTAGAGTTTATGGCCCAGGATCCCAGCTGACACGTGCCCGGCGTGCTTGACATCTCTGCGTGCATCTCCATAAACTGCGCTGCATGTACCCCCCACTCACGGAGTGGTGAGTTTAACACTGCAGGTGACCCAGAAGTTCTCCCGGGTCACACACGCACTGTTTTCATGCAAAAGTAGGTAAATAAGCTTAAAATCCCTAAATTATAGGTGAAGACTCTCATATGGAGCCCTGGCATGCAAATAATTGCCTTACGGTAGTCCAAATAAAGTAATGCTGCTCCTCTAAACTAGTAGTCTGTATGGGACAAGCCCAAAAACTACAGTCTCTCTTCCTGTTTCCTGTCTCAACAGGAGGCAGGGCTTCAGTACATAGAATCATTCATTTTATTTAAAACAATCTGGGGCAGCTCTATAAGGCTGCTGCCTGCCTGTTAGGGAATCATTTCTACTGTCTTCAGCCTTCCCTGTTGAAATCGGCTGGTTTACTTGCCCACTCACCAAGTGGCGAGTTTCAACACTGCAGGTGACCCAGAACTGGTCCTGGGATCACACACGACTCCAGCTGTCCAAAAGTAAGTAAATTAGCTTAAAGCCCTAATTTACGGATGAAGACTCCTCATACGGAGCCCTGGCATGCAAATAATTGCCTTATGATAGTCTAAATAAAGTAATGCTGCTCCCCTGTAAACTAATAGTTTGTATGGGACAAGCCAAAAACTTCAGATCTCTCTTCCTGTTTCCTGTCTCAACAGAAGGCAGGGCTCCAGTACATAAAATAACTCATTTTATTTAAAACAATCTGGGGCAGCTCTATAAGGCTGTTCCTGCCTGCTAGGGATTCAGTTCTACTGCCTGTCTTATAACTGGGAACAAGTCCAAGTCAGGAACTAATTTCAATAACAGAAACAAGACACATTCAATAGAAACATACCGGTCAGTGTTATGTAGTCTTTTGACATCCTCGCTGTCTTCCTGAGCAGCTGGGTAGACTGCATCATTGTTGATTCTAGCCATAGGTTCAGAGCGATATGGTGCAGTTCACATTGCAGCATCACCAAGGTCATCATCACTTTCACCATCACTCCTCGACTCATCAGAGGTCAGATCATGTTCACGCCTGATGACAAAAGCATCATTGTTGTCTGGCAATTCTTCATTATCGCTCTCAAATTCTTCATTGTTAACCTTGTCAAATTTGAAATGGTCTGTTGACATGTCTACAAGTATAAATAATTATACAAAAAAAATACATATTTTCCCTGTCCTCAGTTTATGAATTGGTCTTCCTACCTTTTTTATAATTACTACCAGAGCTGAACATACATTATTACATGCAACTCACTACATACAAATATGAATCATAGCATAACTAGTGAATCCAAAATATTTATTTCATAGAGATTGACAGCATCTGTGAAAAACAAAAACTTTATTACAGTCAAATTAACTTTTAAACTTGAGTACAACTTAATATGACATGTCAACACTGGGCAAGGCGAGGTGTGCGGTGGTTAGAAGAACCATGACAAGATAGAGACTAGTGAGATTTATATATCACTTTTTCCAGTACTTTGGAATTTCAAGCAGAGATTACCCATTTTACATTGCTTCTTGAATTGCATTTCATTACTGTCCTATGCAGTTAGTTTTGCATTTGGATCTGTTAAAACTGCATGGTGTACCACAGCTTTAGTAGCAAGCCTGGTGTTTTAGTGGACCCATGTCTGTACTGATCACAGTACTATATGGCAGAGGAAAGAGTCACACACAAATGAATTATACAAAACACATACTGACAAGGCATTTGGTCTTTGGCATAATGCATTACTAAACAAGGCATCACGGGGAAGGGGAACTCGGCATGTACAATGAGTACTGGTACTTTCACCTTGAAAAAGTCTGTGACTTCACTGTACTGCATAATGTGACTCACCACTCTGCCATATAGAGGACTGTGTATGAGCAGTCATACACAAAAAGGATATTCTTGTATCGGAGGTTTCCTTGGTAACAGATGACCTCCCGAGAGCAACTGAGAGGTGCTGTGTTACCAAGGAACCTCGAAATACAAAAATATCCTTGTTTGTGTATGACTGCTCACACCAATCTTTATAGTGTATGGGCAGTCACAGCATAGACAGTCACACAAAACCAGTTAGTGAAGACAATTCTGGGGTCCACAGCAACATCAGGATTGCTATGGAAGCTCTGGTACACCCTCCATTTTAGCAGATCAGAATGCAAAACTAACTGCAGATGACAGTAATGAAATACAATTTCACAATCGATGCAAGAAGGGTAATTGCTGAATATCTGTGATGCCTTGTGCCCAAGTGTCACTGTTGGCATATGTTGATTTTCCATTCTCTCAAAACTTAAGCAGTTACCCGGTGTGGGGGCTGAGTTAAAGAGAGATGAGGATATACACACACAGAGCAAATGGGAGTGCAGGGTGAAAGAGAGACAAGGATACACAAACAGAGTAAACAAGTGGATTAATAAATGATGACAATGTGGTCCCTGTAGTGATTGCAATCATCTGCTTTTACTGTGCAAAACAATATCGATCACACTTAGAAAAGCATAACTTCATTGTGGGCAACATTATACCTTGTTATGATAATGCTATGGACGTGGTAAGGCACGGTAAGAATATGCTGCCATCATAGTAATACCATAATAACATTGTAAATGTACTGGATAAAGACAGTAATAAGATCTGCAAATAGATTATTGTAGCATCAGAAAGGGTCATGCCTGAAAATAGGCATTTCTATGTCTAGTGCACCTACCCAGTTACCAAAACAAATAACTAAGCAATACAGATTTTCTATCCAAAGTGATATGGTTGTGAAACACACATTTGTGAAGTAAAATAATGCCATACAGTGAGTGCACCATTTGCTATGCCAGACATTACAGGGGCTATAATGACATCCACATGCTGCATCGACCCTTGTTATGCAAATGTTTGGTTCATTATATAGCACAATGCCACACTAACTGATGGATATTATTGCTTACTTGGTGACTGCTGTGATTGTTGGCTGACCACAGATGAACCAGTGAAAGAAGGAAATTGATAAGATTAAAAAATCACCAGAGCTTGAACTAAGTGATCACGAACTGTTGTGATGATTATGAGCCATGTTGGTGGGACACTTGAGGTACCTATGGGAGAAACACAACACAGTAAGCAAGATGTGCAAACAGGTTGATGAACACAGTAAATGTATAATTAGTATTACAGATGTACAACCAGAATACACATGCGACATTCTGCTATATTTTGATGAACTTAGAAAAAGAAACAAAGCGAGGTTCAACCAAGTATGAAAATCAGACATGGATATTGAATAGAGCATGCCTGACATAAGCCTCCTGTTTCTATCTTATTGATAGATAAGGAGATTGATCTGCCTGCTCCTCTTCTTTCTTTTGTTTTGAACTCCTGTCTGTCTATGCCTTGCTACTCCCAGAGCCTCTCTCCTTGCACCTTCCCCCATCCTACTTATCTTGACTTTTCCTACCTCACCTTAAGAATCATGTCTACCTTCCCCTTGCCTCATTCCATTCCAATCGTATTTGCAGTTAGCTGTGTGCACTTATGTAGACATGTAAAAATCTGAGTAATCTGACTGTACCTTGTTATGTATTACCCACTGTATTGTGTGAACCATTGTATAAATCTGTAGTATTTTCCTCTTATGTATACTATGTGTGTATCCCCAGGACCACCTTGCAGATGAGTATCTCAATGGTGTATTTCCTGGTTAAAAATAAAATTGAATCGAATTGAATTGACTACTTACGCTTTATATGGTTTTCAGGTTGTCAGATCAAAAAGACCCTATAAAGCGCAAGTAGTCAATAAGAAACAGGAGGGGCGATCAGGCAGGGTGAAGCAGGGAGAGGTATGGATGAGGAAAACAGATTTGCATTTTGGTGGATCATGTAGCAAATGAGGCAATGGATAAGGCAGGGCAAGAGAAGAAGAGGCAAAATGGTGTCTGAGGAATGGGGGTCAAGAGCAAGTGGCCCTAGAGATGGCTCTGGAAAGATAGGAATGGGGAGTGATCCCATGAGGAGAACAATGCATGGGGAGGGGAATGGAGAGGTAGGACAAGGTGAAAACAAAGCTAGAGGGGAGGGGAAAGATTGGGGTGTAAATCAGAATAGGGAGAATGAAGGGGAGTTAGTCAGAACATGGAAGTTACAGGAGTTCAGAAACTGGCAGTGAGATAGAAAATGGCACAAACATAAAGAAAAAGCAGGAGGGTATTGCTCATAGGAGGCAGCGATAATAAATGGAGTCAGATGGGGAGGCAAGGTGCTAGGATCACTGAAATTGGGCCAGAGTGTATGCCAGGTATAATGGCACACAATGTAACACACCATACACACCGTCTTGGGGCAAGAAACAAGACAGGAGGACACACTTTATGTTTCACCTGTGCACCAATGACTTGGAGGGGAAGGGTTGAAGGAAGTGCAATCCAGGTTCAGGGACCAGGCTCGGTTTTGTGGTACAGCTATTTTCAGGTCTGTTGCTTTCTCTGAGGTGCTGCAAGTGCCTAGAGCAAGCACACAGAGGAAACAGAGGATTAGGGAATTTAATAAATGGTTAGTGGATTGGTGTATGGACTAGTGGGGACTTGGGGGGTGACATGGAAAGATGACACCCTATATATCCAGGATACATTACATCAATGCTGCTGCTAAAAGTAAGTTGGGAAATTCAAAGAAAACATAATTTAAACTGAGCATGTGGGGTGGGGGAATGAAGTAATGGGCCAGTTATGTTGTCAGGAGTGGAAGGAGCTACAAGCCCCCAGGAGAATGAGAACATAATGGTGGATGAGACAATCAGGAGACAGTTGCAAGGGGCGGGGGGATCATGGTGGAAGCCAGTACTGTCAGTGAATGTCAAGAGTCTGGGGAACAAAATGGTGGACTTAGAGGCCACCATCAAAGAAGGACTGAATGTTCTAGCAATTAGCAAAATGTGGTGGACTGAGAAATATACCTGGCATATGGTTAAACCTGGCTACAAACTGTTTCTGAGGGACAGGATGGAAGGGTGGTAGGATCGCTCTATACATACAGGAGGACATTACGGCAACATAAGGACAGGTAGAGGAAAGGGAGACACAACTTTGTGAGTTACACTGGGCAAAAGGACAGGTGAATCCCTAAGACTAGGAGTAGTGTACAGGTCTCCCACGCAGGTGGAGCAAGTGAACAGGCAGTTACACGGATGGCCCATAGAGTGGGAGATTCTGTCTGTAGCCTCACTTAGGAGCAGAAAATCCTAGAAGCACTGCAGAGTGTATTCCTGCAGCAGTTGGTAAGGAGCCAACAAGGGAAACAATCTACTGAACATAGTCCTCATGAATGGGAGAGTGTGGAAGAGGTGGTGGTGGGTGAAGGGATATGCACTAGTGATCACAGGATCATAAGGTTTAGAGTTAGGACATGCAGCGAGGTAGAGCAGACCAACACACAGGTCTTGGACATCAGATGAAGGACGTCAACCAGCAGAATGAGGATGATAGTTACTGAGGGACTGGCATGATCTGATGAGCTGGAAAATGTGGAAGAGTTATGTAAGGCTGCAATAGGGTGGACATCACAGTGGGGTGGAGGCCATGATGCAGGACTTGAGGACATTGGAGGGTGGTGGGAGACGTGACAGCTTAAGTACAATGACAAAAAGTGTGCTGTGATTCATTTGAGATACAAGAATCCAGGAGCAGTATGCACTCTAGTGGGGAGGAAATCAAGACAATGGAACAGGAAAGGGATTGGGGATCATAATATCCAGGGACCTCAAGGTAAGGAGCTGATGCAGCAAGGCAGTGGACAGGCAAACAGAATGGTGGCATGCATAGGGAGGGGGATGTACTGATGTCTGTCCACAAGGCCATGGTGAGACCGCACATAGAGTAGGGGTGCAACTCTGGAGACTGCACATACACAAGGATATTGAGAGCATGGAGAAAGTTCTGAGAAGAGTGTCCAAGAATGTACAGGGTATGCAGGGGAAACTGTATGAGCAGAGGTGTAAGGAGCTGGAGCTGTACACACAGGAGACCAGGAAGGGAGGGGATATGACTGAAACTTTTAAATATAAAGAAGGGATCAATATAGGAAGGAGCTTATTTAAAATGAAGAAGGGCAAAAACAAGAGTGCATAGACTAAGATTAGAGGGTGAGAGCTACAAAGGGAGTGTGGTGGGCATTTCTTCATGGAAAGGGTGGCGGAGTCTGGGAATAAACTCACAGAAGAGGTGGTAGTGACTGACAAGGTGGAGGGATTCAAGGATGTGCATCAGACATATGAGGTTGCAAAGTGGGGATTGGAGGAGGGTCAGTGACAGTGTTTTGTGTAAGGGGGCAGGGCAGACTTGATGGGCGGTGGGTCCTTTCTGCCGACATGATTTTATGATTCATATGTCAACCAGTTGGGGTGTAGATGTGTGAGTGACCGAGCATCAGTGCAGGTAAGAGTGCGACATGCATAATTATGATATGGTCAGGAATAATGAACATGCAGAAAAGATGAAAAAATGTACAAATCTAAATGTCCCTTATGCTGAATTACAGAAATGAGTGCACAAAGACAATCGCTAAACTACCACCAAGTACTATACTACCCACCCACTCCACAGTCAACTAAAAGTAAACATTTGAACATTGCAAGATAGACACAGGCAGCCACAGTTGATTAGACATAAAGAGCAACACAAACCATATAAATAAATGAGGAACAATTTAATAGACCTCATTATACTTGTCACATGGTATCTGTAGTATTCAAAACAACAAGGTCACAAGTTACCAGTGCATGACTACTGAATGACAGTTCTTGCTAATAGATGAAAGGCTCATTATAAATAGATTATTATTAATTGAAATGGTTTCTAGGATGGCATGTTATTAGACAGTAGCAGCTGAAGAGATATGAGTGCACTTAGAGGCTATGTCAACACACTCAGCACGAATGCAACTTTCATATAGCGAATCAATAAAACATACATATTTATCAAATCAGCAGTACAGAAATGCATAGGCCAAAGTGAACCCATATCTGTACTAAAACTACTTTCTAATAGCATGCCATAGCATTGACCAGTTCAGTTTCTAATAATGTCTTCCTAATGTGCCTTCCCTATTACCAATACACTGGGATGCACTGCCCATGCGACGGTAACTTGTCACCTTGTTTTCTATGTCATAGGATGTTTCACAAAATAAGGCATATTACAAGGAGAAGATAGTCATAAATGGCAGTGAGTAAAACATCAAACAAAATGGCATACATCAGGCACATCACAAACAACATGGTTGGGGCAAGGAAAAGGAAAATGTTTTAAAAACTGCACAACGTGTAGATCGTTGGCATCTGCAAATATTAGGTAAAACATAACATTTATACAGTACATTGCAGTACTCGCTAATGTATACTGAGTCGTACCACAACATGTGGGTGGAAAACATGACCAAAACACAACAGAGGGACCATGAAAAATGGGAAGAATACAGATATCACAAGCATACTATGTTAATTAAATGAATATTTTATGTTTACTTAATATGGCCAATAAACCAATATATAAATGTGCACATATCGCGCTCCAGTTGACATTCGTATTTGGACGTAATGACGATGCGAATGTCACTGTAAATAAAAAGCCCAATAAATCAAAGTGAACCCCAACTATGCTGCAGACGAAACACAACAAATATCACAGTGCAAAGACCCTTAAAAGGATTTCACAGTTACCTTTTGGTTATGAGAGGGAAACACTGGGCAAAGACACTGCTGCCTCACGCTAATATACCATGTTGGGGAATGGCGATCACATCCTGTGGAAGAGAAGCAGGGCGTTCATTTTATGATGTCACATGCACTTTCTTCTTGGTGGCAGAAGAAAACAGGTTTTTCGGCAAGGGAAAGTACGGTGCTTTCAAAACAAACATAACGGTCAAAAGGGGAATAAACAGGCAAGATGATGAATAAGACTTGACTTCAATCACAGATAGGAACTTGAATAATAAATATAGCTACAAAATAAGAACCTGCTCTTTAAGGTTTGAGAGGTTTTGGAGAAATGAAATGGAGCATAGACTAGAGAAAGTGCCAGTGAAGGGTGTGAAGCGCCATCTGGTGGGTAAACCAAAACCAGGAGCAGGGGAACAAGAGTAGAGCAGAGCAGTGGGAGGAGATCAAGAGCAGCAGGGGAGGGGATGGTAGCAATCCACTAGCAGATCACAGAGGCAGATCAATTATTACTAGAGAGATGGCCTAGTGCAGAGAGCTGCCATTTCCAGGTGGACCAGGCAGTAGAGTCCAGGGATGTTTGAATGTGCAGACATGGAAAATTTGTTCAATAAATATATTTACAAAAATGAGTGAGAAAAGGAAGACTGAAATATTTAACTGTACCATCGAAATGCATTGTGATCCACCTGATTTTGGATGACAACACAGTAAGGTACCAGCCCTCAAAAAGGCGCTGAAGCCCAATCCGGTTCTGGCACATGTTAATGGCATGTCGGTCCAGGTGTACCTGGCACCTACGACAGCATGGACAATGAATTCAAAACCAATCACACCAACAGCAAATTCTATAAGATTCATTATTCAGTAATCACATATCCAGCAGAGATCCCCAAGATCAGACCAGACCAGACTTTTCGCCCAACAAGGGGCTTCTTCAGTTTAGAGCTGCATTTAAAATAATAACATAATCAGCACAGTGTAATAAACAAAAAATTAATATATAATTACAATTGCCTTTCGACAATCCATCTGACCTACAAGAAGATAATATATCCTATCCTTTCCACAACATTCTCCATAATTACAGATTATAAGTTAAAATAGTTCTCTGTAACACAATACAGTGGATTAGAGATGCAAGACTGCTCATAATAAATCATACAGTGCCATTCTGCTTAAATCCAGGATTCCCAACCTTTCTGAACAATACTCAATTACCATAGGGGCAGTTCTCCACCATTTTTAGCAAATTTTTATACAGACCCAGTAAAGTTCCTATTAAAAACTTTAAGGATGTAAACAAAATATGTAACCCATACCTAGGCTGTCTGGCTCATGTCAAAAATATGTAAGGTCCATATTTTCATTTTCTTAGGTTGCAATTTGATTCCCCTGTAGTTTAAATGAATACTCTAAATACATACAATATAAGCCAACAAGTCATTAATGCTATTCCTTAATTCTGGCCACTGCCATTTAACACACCTCTAATATATTCAAAAATGCATCTTCCTTTTGAAGTTATTGTTCATATAGACCTCGTCAAGAAACATTGGTTCCATAAGGACCTTATATAAGGATAAACATTTTGCAATATAGCTAATCTCTTTATAAACTGACCGTAATATCAGTTTAGTTAGTTGATTCTTTATAATATCTCTTTAAACCTTTAAATTTCTGAAATAAATCATTTTGTACATGTAACATAGTACTGCAAATACATTAGGTTAAAAGGGCCAAGTACTATACTGAGTGTGTCCAGATCAGTTTTCTTATACCTCTAATAATAATTTTCAGAAGGTATTAACAATAGTCTTTCCCCATCAGAGCATCACAGTGCACGTATAAAGAATGCATCTCATAAATATCCATCCTACATCTACATTTCATGAATATAGAAGACAGGTAACTAATATTAGTCCAATTGTTGGGTCAAGTTTCAAAGAGAATACATATGGAGACTACCCACTTTGTGAACATCCACTCACCATTTCAGGGCAGTTTCATTTGGCAGTATACAGGGTTTACTGTGCTGAATGCTGAGAGTGGTGCTGCTGATATAGTGCTAAGTGTGGAGGCAGGGCGGCATCCTCCAATCCCAACCTCTGGCCTGACATTAGGATGATGTCATCGCATGTCAGTGTCCATCCTCTTGAGAAGCCAGCCATTGCTCAGCAACGGCATGAATTGCATTCCAAACAAAAGTCAAATGGAGTGGAGGCTGACTACTTTAAAATGCATGCTTTCTGCACTTAAGGCACCTACAGCAGCATGCCGGGCACGTTCAGTGGCATGCTCGTCCAGGTGCTGGAACCTGGCATGCCAGGCACATTCAGTGGCATGCTGGTTCAGATGCAGGAAACCTGACACCTACAGTAGCGTGTCATGCACTACAGTGGTATGCGGTCCAGTGCTGGCAACCCAGCACCTAAGCGGCATGTGATGCACTTACAGTGGCATGCTGGTCCAGGCACTGGAAACCCAACACCTACATCAGCATGTCATGTACCTACAGTGGCATGCTGGTCCAGGTGCTGGAAATACAGCACCTACAGTGCATGTTATGCTGTTACAGTGACATCTTGGTCCAGGTGTTGGAAACCTGGCACCTTCAGTGGCATGCTGGAAACCCAGCATCTACAGTAGCATGTCATACACTTACAGTGGCATGCCAGTCCAGTGCTGCAAACTCAAAACCTACAGCAGCATGTATTGCATGTACAGTGGCATGCTGGTCCAAGTACTGGAAACCCGACACACTTTGACAGCATGTCTGTACTTATAGTGGCATACTGGTCCAGGTACTGGAAACCTGACACCTTTGATGGCATGTAATGCACGTACAGTGACATGTCAGTCCAGCACCTAGAGCAGCATTCCGCACAGTCACTGTCATGCCAGTCCAGATAACAGAATCCAGGCACATACAGTGACAAGCCACTTTCGTGCTGGGTTTCCAGCACCTGAACTGGCATGCCAGTGAGACATGCCTTGTCTGGAAAATAATTTTTGATGCATTTAAAGCTAACTTGAGTAGTGATAGTTTAAGGGCAGTCATCCTGAGCAGTATGCAACCCCCACAAATGTGGTTACACCTTGGAACATCTGAGATCGAATGTGATCATTACGTTGTTTAGAATCATGAAGAATCTTCAAGGGAGGTCCAGAATGCTCCCCAATAAAACAACAAGGGCATATATTTTTCTTTTATTGCTTTTCATCAGGAGTGTTATTCTTATGTGTTCCTAGGTGCCAGAAATACAGCACTGACAGTGGAAAGTCATGCGCTTACAGTGGCATGCCAGTCCAGCGCTGGAAACCTGACACCTACAGCAGCATGTCATGCATTTACAATGACATACCAGTTCAGTACTAGACACTCATCACCTCCAAAAAATGAAATTGAATAAACTAAACTACAGTGGCATGTCATGCATTTACAGTGGCATCATGTCTGTCCAGGTGTTGGAAACCTGGCACCTGGACTGGCATGTCCATGAGACTATGCCAGGGGCCAGATATTCAAAACTTTTCACTGGGGTAAACCGTTTGTGCAGGGTTAGCACCAGGTTTGCCAGGTCCGCTATATTCAAAAGGTCAAATAGCGTGGCAAACTGCATTAGCACTGGGCAAAATTATAATGTATGCAAGGGCAAACTGAGGGTGTGTGTAAAGGAATACAGGTGCAATGCTATAATCAGCTGAATAGCACCATGCAAAGTGTTTTGTGTGACTTAGTGCAACATTTTGCATGGTGCAAATTACCACCCAAGAAAAGGTAGTCTTATCTCTGAGCAAACCAGCTTTGCATGACTTTTGTGGCACCGCGCGGCTTTGAATGACTTTTGCGTGGCTTTGCATGACTCTAACCAGTAAGTATGAAACATAGAAATAAGCCAGACATAGAAGAAACATGCTGCTCACAGATGGCACCCCTGTGATGTCATCATCTGCCACCAGTCCCAGCCATGCCAGACAGTAAGTGGTGACCCAGCTCCCAGTGGACACCATGGCAGTGCAGCCATACAGCCCACACCTGCAGACCACCCTTTGGTGGACATCAATAGATGCCAGCACACACATGCAGCACTGCAGGCATGGAGGGTGTTGAGGGGAGGTGTACAAGTGGCCAGGCTGCACCATAGACTGGGTGCAGCCACAAGGCTGGGAGAAACAAACCATGCAGTGCAAATGTGCCAGTGTTGGGAATACCCCAACACCAGTGTGCCTGTCTGATGGTATATGCCCCCAGCCACATATCGTACATCTGTACAGGCACCACAGCACACACAGCCAACCATATATATGTCGCTGTGAGCATCCCATGCCAGTGGTGCAGCATCTGTGGGTCACACAACAGCATAACAGTAATGTCCACTGTGGTACACACCTGCAAGTTGGGCCTGTCACTGTGTACAGTGCAGTGGTCATCACTGTCCTATACACCATAGGCATTGCTGTGTCCTCACACTACCCCCCTTGCTACTGTAGTGTCTGCTGTGCAGTGTAGCAGGAACTACAATTTGACAATTGCATGCAGCACCACCACCCGTGCCTATGCTGTGTAGTCGCCTGGGGCACAATATTCTATGCTGTACTGCATAAATGTAGCCTACAGCTACCACCATGCACTGCCAGACTGACCTACAGGTGGAGCTGTGGGCAGACCCAGCCAGCCCCTGTACTTCCAGACTGACCTACAGGTGGAGCTATGGGCAGACCCAGCCAGCCCCTGTACTTCCAGACTGACCTACACTTGGAGCTGTGGGACCCTGCAATAGCACTGGGCAAACTGCATGCAAATCAGGTCATAATGAGATGCTAATCTGGATGTTTGCCCACAGACTACCTAAGTAGGCTCATTTGCACGTCACTTTTGAATATAGCAAATTTTGCCCTGGGCAAACATGATAGCATCGGGCAAACAGCTTAGTTTCAAGCTAAACCTGTGCAATGTGTTTTAGCTGCTAAACATTTCAGAAACATTGTACATTTCTGCACAATGTAATTTCACATACGTTGATGCTTGAAGCTTTACTGATTCAACTCTTTGCTAGCACAAACATTGGCCACATAGTTCACCTCTACCTTTTCACGTCGCTGTGAACTGGGATGCTGTTGTGGTTTGCACTTCCTGGTTGCTATATTCAGAACTGTCTTATTCCCAGGCTATTTTTTGCACTGCACTCCCAGCCAGTTGCCTGGCTTCCTTAGCATGCTATATTCAGCAGGTTTAGCACTGGGGCTATCCCTTTGAATATACTAGGCTATTGGTTCCAGGCTAATTTAGCATGCCCGGCAGTGCTAATTTAGCCCCAGGGCAAAGTTTTGACTATCTGGCCCCAGGTCTATAGAATCCTTTTCAATGCATTTCAATTACTGTATTTCTTTTTGTTTTCTTTGTTATGTATACTATGATATATGAAATGCACAGTATTATTAAATTACAAATCTAATTAAAAAACTAATTTTCCCCACCCTCACAGATTACATTAATTATGTATGGTTCTCTCTGCCACTTTCCTTGTTAGTATTAATTAGATTTGAAAAATGAAAAAGGCTGCACAAGGTAAGGTGGTGCTTCAATCCAATCAAAATTCCATACAGCAAAGATGGGCACTCACCAACCAAAATAGGCATCACACAGGTCTCAGGGTCCATGTACAAAAGAGTTTATTCCAAAACACAGATAACACAGCTGCATGCTTGACATGTTTTGGACAAGATCCTTTCTCAAAAGCTCAAAAGGCTTTGAGAAAGGACCCTGTTCGAAATGCATCAGCGTGCAGCTGTGTTATCTGTATTTAGGAATAAACTCTTTGTACATGGACCTTGGAGCCTGTGTGGATGCCTGTTTTGGTTAGTGAGTGCCCATCTTTTGCTGTATGGTACTAATTAGATTTAAAGCAGTCAATTTAAGGCTCTGAACATGGTCAAATATGCTGTTGGTATTTTATATGTCACAAAGCACTATGAAATGTTTTGTATTGACTATACGCACTTTCCTGTTAGTATGCATTTAAAATTGTGATTCTGTATTGTGTCATTATATCATTAATATTTTGTAATAGAAAAAGGTGTTGTTTTCCCAACAGGCCATGCCCTCTGAAGAAGCATAACTGGGAGATGATCCACCTGTGCTCTTTGGTATCCTAGCCTGTCTACAAATTACAAATAAATGGCTTTGCATTGTACTTGGGGCTTCTATTTTTCTTTATTGATTGTCAACAGGAGTGCCATTCTTGTGCGTTTCCAGGTGCCAGAAATATGACATCTACAGTGGCATGCCTGGCACTTGCAGTAGCAGGCTGGTCCAGGAGCTGGAAACAGCATGCCACTGGAGGTGCTTTTTGGCACCTGGACCAACATTCCACTGTAGGTGTCAGGTCTCTGGCACATGGACGGCAAGCCACTGTAGGAGTCCTGCATGCTGCTGTTGATGCTGTGTTTCCACATATGGACTTATGGCCACTGTAGGTGCCTGGTTTCCCCACATATGGACTAGCCATTTGTATCACATCATAGCCTCATTACAATGTGAGGAGCAATCCTTCACCCCTTGGATTATGTGAGGCTGTGTGCTCCTCACTGCAACCTGTGGTCAGCTGCAGTGCTGTCAAACCCATGGGCCATGATGGGAATGGGTCCCCTTATTACCAGTCCTGACTGCTAATTAAAATTTCCTAGCATCAAGTTCCCACCCTAATACACAATCCCGACTGCTAGGCTAATAATCCCCTGGTTTCCAGTCATTCCCCCATCTGATTCACAGATATTTCCTCTGGTGTCTGGTGGTCCCTCCTTCTGCTCTCATAGCCCCTGCCCCCTCCCCAATCAACAGAAGCCAGAACTTACCCTCCCTCAAATTCCTGGCTGGCCAGCATCTGCATTACACACATCCTGTATCACTATATAGTATTGTACAGTGATACGGGATGTAGTGTAACAGTAGCTAAGTCTGCATACAGTGCATCTGCTCGGGCATGGACAAAGTTGTATTTTAGCAATGCTTCATCTCAGACTTGTGACTCTGCTGTGGTTCACTCTATTGTCCCTAAACTTGGGTGGCACCTTCTGGACCACCCCTTCAAAGCCACATTAGTGATGGCCCATACACACCCTAAATGAGTGTCTAAACACTCACTTTGCATATCTTCATTATGCAGATCACTAATCCAGATGTTAGTGGCACACATAGGCTGTGCAACCAAAACATGGTGAATTGTGATCTCAGCAAGTGGGAGTATGACATGGCACCAGGTGCATAGTGGCATGACATGATCCATGCAACAGGCACTTAGCACTACTGCCATAGATGTCAACATAACCTCCAAAGACCCATCTTTATACATGCTTCTGGTGAATGTCGGTTCTAAAATTTTGATGTTCTCTATGGTCTCCCCTGGTGGTCTACTTGCCCAGTATCCGTTGGTTGCAATTGTTCTCTTACTGATGTGCAGTGGATACTACCTTCATAGGCGTATTCCTGAGCATTCCAATTTTGGCAGTGCTGTGCACCACATAACTGTTCCTCCTATTGAAATGGATGCTGTGACCCACAAGGCAGTGAACCCTTGTAAAATTGCTTATAGTACTTCTTGTGGTCATGGGGTCTCTGTGCCTTGTGTACTGGATAGCGAGGGTGCTATGGAGACACAGTGTACAGCACATGGCTTTGTATACCAGTGATTAATAGGGCCTACCCCTTTACTTGAGCTGTTACACTGACGGTGTGTTAGCTCAGGTAAAGAGTTTATACCCTTTCTGTTTAAAACAAATGCCATGGGATATGTAGAAACATAGAAGTTGTCAGCGGATAAGGACCTCTTGGCCCACCTAATCTGCCCTATATTTCCTATATACTATGCCACCACAGACCCTGCTCAATCTCCAGTTCTCCCCCTTGCCTTACTTCTAAGCAGTGTTGGAATTATACTTTGAAAGCTAGCAGGGCTATAATAAATTTGGATCAGGGACTTTTTGCAGCTGTTTTGAATCAGTGTGTAACACATGCCAGTGGGTCAAGTGAAAGGCACGCTGCACTAAACAGTACTCATTAGTTTGTGTAGCTCATTGTTTCTTAGTAGAAACAAGCATTCCAGTACTATCCTATGTTTCTTCCATTCCCATCTGCCTTGTCCATATTTCTGCTCACTTCCATCCTCTGTCATCTTTTGACTGTCCCTCTCCACTTTCTAGTTATCGCTTCTTCACCCCTTTTTATCTCTACTTCTCCCCTCCTTTTCTCACTCTCAGCTGCTTTCAGCAGCAACTCATTGCAAGCACCAACAGCAAAACAGCAGCAATTCTGCTACAACACAAAGCAATTTCAGTTCTGAATTAATGCTTGTTAAACATTAGGGTTTGCCATGTTAACCCATGTCTAATCAACAGAATCTAAATAATGAGAAAAAGTAGTTTGTATGATGCCTTTATTAGGCTAGTGAAAGGTTTGATATAAAAGCTTTAGGGGCCCATTGTCTCACTTTATACCATTTGAACAGATAATAAAGGCCTCAAAACTTGAGCTGTATATCAAAGTAAGTTAACCTAATGAACATAGGGAACAGAAAATTAAATGGGGTGCTACTGGACACCATGGAGAAACTAAGGGGATGAGGAGAGAGGAAGAGTGCTCTTGGATACTAAGGAGTACTTGGAAATAATAGGATGAGGGAGTCCCTCCCCACAGTAATTTCCATTAGAGTTTGGTGCCAGTGTAAATCTTGGGGAGCCACTGCAAACTGGGTACCACTTTCTTAGCTGGACTAATGAAAATAAAAAGTAAATCATGTACCTTTTAACCCCCGCCCCCAAAAAATCCAGGCTCCTGATGGCTGAGACAGACTGACAATAGGGCATTTATCTCACCATAATCCCATAATGCCCTCTAAAGAAAATGTAGCAGTGCCAGCCTGTCCCTGGCCCATCACCACAAATATCACTGTGACAGTATAACATTTTCATTTTCAAAAAGATTCCCTTTACCCTCATCCAAACCTGTAAGCAAATAAAGATGAAGAAAGCTTGTCTGCCCCTGTTCATTCCCAAATTGCAATTCCATGTTTTATTATTATATTGCTAAGTTTTCCAGGGGTGTCACTGTTGTTGGGATTGAGAGATCATTATGTAGGAGGTCACAGAGGTCATGAGCATATCATTGGTCAGATTCATGAGCACAACAGCTGTTGTGAGGACAGTTTTCATTAGATTCTATGAGCACAGTACACTTATGAGGGTACTGTGCGGTTTTATGAGTTCAAGACAAGACATAAGTGCTGGGACACAAAGTTTTGGTTAGATTCTATGAGTACAGCATTGTTTTTAGTTAGACTTTATAAGCTCAGTGTGTGTGTTTCCTAGAAACAACTACTGAGACAGCTAGAACTCTTTTATTAGATTCTATGAGTTCAGTATAATACCAAACAGGTATTTTTGCATTAATATATATTAGCCTTATAAACCTTAGTATTACTTCATTAAACACATTAGACATTTATGAGGTTAAATAGAGACAGAATGAGAGGAAATCATCTTGAACTATAAAGTGATGGTGGAAGAATAATGCATTTGTTTATGCCTCAGATGTCCCATAACTCAGATTGTACCACACAGTTCCCTTGAAAAGGCTGCATTGTTTAGAAATAGTCCAGATATATTGTCTCCTCTCTCTGGTGAACATGTTATTCCTGTACCAGAGAGAAGGATATTACCTATGAGGGCATTTTGACCCTCATGGAAAACTTGTATTTTTAAAATATGCAAAGCCTGTGGAATTAGTGGAGACAACCTGTCTATGGAATAACATATAATATGGGCTAAACTGTTATCTAAGTTGTCCACACAGTCTGATAGCCAGCAATGGCATCACTATAGCCCTTCCGCTGTGCGTGACCATGCTAATAAAGTGAGTATGTATTAATTATACTTATTTAGCAGTAGCCAAGATAGCTAGGATGCTTTAACAATATAATTAGGATATATTGATGTCCTATGTTTGACAATTTATCTACTGATTTGATGGACTCTGTACAGAAAATGTCTTATTAGAAACTCTGTGTCTTTCTAACTTGAAACCCTGTATAATAAATTAGATTTTTTATACACTTTCCACAGACTTGTGTAAGACTCTCATTAGACTATATCAGTAGTTCTAAAGTAACAGCAATATAATAAATAATCATTTATCTAACATTTTAGCACCCAAAATGTCTCTTTAGACAGACACAGACATGACCCCATCAAACTTCTGCTATCCAGGTTCATAATCTGTGTTAATAGTATTATCACTGGAGCTGTTATCTTTAGACAGCTCTGAGAGGCTAAAGAAATGGAAGCGGTAAAACAACAAATTCACAACTGACAGTTGTAGATTGAGTTGAAAAATATGGTGGTGGGATGGATTTGCCTCCCCACCATGTAAGTATGGATGTACAATGATGCCTGATTCAGAGGTTCATTGTTCTAACTGCAGTGACAAGGTTATACATCACCTTGTGTTTGCTTGAGCAGACACACATTATGTGCACAAAGTAATGTTTAAAGCATTAGGTTAACCTACATACTAACATTTCCACTTTCTCTATTCTTGCTGCAGCAAACCTTTATTTCAACTACACTTTATATATGACTTGATCAGTCATATCTGCAGGATTCTCCTGCTAATTTCTCTCTCTTGACACATAACCCTTCAGAGAGCTCAGAGACCTAGATGGTTCTCAGTGTTTTGATTCAAGGTTATACAACTGATGATTTGCTGTTGACTGTTTCAGTAAATCACTACACTAAATCTTCTGCTCAGCAGTGTGGCATACTATGTTACACATAACTTGAGTTATCTTTCAAATTTTACAAGATCTGTGATATACCTTTTACAAGTTTTCTCCTCTGCCAGGAAAGAACTGTTAATTAGTAATGCATTTTTTCTCCTTACAGTGATGCGTCTACAGCAGCTGAGTTATTCTGCATCTGTGGTACACACTATGATGTGCCTTGCAATGTTTTACTTTTAACAGTTTTTTTATGATGTTCCCCTTTACAGAATGGTTTCTAGGATATATGAGGCGTAATTCACATATATCAAGGTACTCAGTAAAAGGTTTGTGTATGTGATAAAATGGTGTATTGTTTACATGATTTAATCCTGCATAGTGCCTCGTAATAAATTTAGAATTAATAAAGGATTTGCATTTTACCAGTGGTTTGACGAGGAAACTGCTTACAGTAACAAAAGTGTTTTATAAACTGCTTTACTCATTTTTCTGTTGGGGCCTTCCTTCAGTGGCACGGGGTTTTCCAGATAATTCCTGGTTTGCCACAGGCTTTAATTAGTTTTTACATATGCTCTGCAGATATTCCAAAGCGTTGCACCATCGCAACCCACTGATGCGCCCTGGTGCGATATTCAAAAGGAGAAAGTGCGTGCTGCAAATCCTGATGCGCCAGAAAGCGCATCAGTAATTTTGCTCACAGGCGCCGGGTGGAAGCGTGCCATGCATACTCTGCACAGCCCGATATTCAGCCGGGGATGTGTGAGCCATGCATCGCAACCCTACCTCGCCACCTAAGTTGATCGCCCCCAAAAAGGGAACAACAGATGGCCACCCACAGGTGAGCTGCCGCATTACAGGGCACAACCGGCAGCTGCCACTAATGAGTGGCCACCAGCTCCGCTCGCACTTCCATGGTGGCGCCCCCATGCCTGATTGTGGGCATCATTAAAAATAGATTAATCCTATATCCCTGGTGGTCAGTGGACTGCTGGTGCGGATTGTGAGCAAGTGTGTAATAATAGATAACTCACTATAGCCCTGGTGGTCCAGTGGACCCGATGACTGCCCGATCACGGGCTTAAGTAAAAAACAAAAATCAATATCCCTGGTGGTCAGTGGACGCTGCTCTCGCCTGATCGTGGGCTTCGTAAGCAATGGAATTAATTCTATATCTGGTGGTCCAGTGGACCTGTCCACCTGATATGAGCTGAATTAAAAATAACACTATTATCCTGGTGGTCCAGTGGACCCACCACCCACCTGATCCCCACCGCCCGCTCCTCCCCGGTCAGCGGCGGGTGGCAGCTCCCCACCCACCTGACACCCTGCCACCCGCTGACTGACACCGTCAGTAGGGCTGTATGCCCATTGGTCCACAGCGTGGCATGGGCATAACCGCGCATACCACACATTCCAAGATATGTGAATGGATCATATCTGGAGCGTGTAATGCGGTATGAGCTGCACGCCCATTGGCTCACGCTGCTGGATAACAAACGGCATGCAACCTACCGACTGATCTCCAGTCGGTGGGGTGGCGAAGTAAGATGGGGAGTGCTGCTTCCCCACCGCTGACTGGGGGAGTGGGGTGGTGAGGGATCAGTGGGTGGGTGGGAGGGGAGGTCCACTGGACCACCAGGGATAAGTAGTGCTATTATTTTTAATTCAGCCTGCGATTGGGTGGACAGGTAAACTGGACCACCAGGGATATAGAATTAATTCCATTGTTTACTTAGCCCACGATCGGGCAGTCATCGGTCCACTGGACCACCAGGGATATAGGAGTTATCTATTATTACACTTAAGCCTGCGATCGGTGGCAGCGTCCACTGATACCAGGGATATAGGGGTTAGCCATATTTCACACCTAAGCCCGCGATCGGGTAGACTTCGTCCACTGGACCACCAGGATGTAGGGGTTAGCTATATTTTCACACTTAAGCCCGCGATCGGGCAGACTTCAGTCCACTGGACCACCAGGGATATAGAATTAATTCCATTGTTTACTTAGCCGCAATCAGGTGGGCAGTGGTCCACTGAACCACCGGGATATAGGATTTTCTGCTTTTTTAATGCAGCCCACGATCAGCTATGGGACACATTGCTGCACTGCGAACGTCGATCCCCGACAGCTGCTGCCTGATGACAGGGCACCAGGTGCAAGTCATCGAGGATCAGTGCCTGCATGCAAATGGGGCCATAATGACATGCAAATGGCCCCATTTGCACCTTGCATCACATTATGGTGCCATTTGCATGTCGACTTTTGAATATTGCAGTTCTTGTGCCTAGCACAATGGAACTTGCGCTTAGTGCAGCCTCATGCTCCACTCTGGCCACTGGCATTGGCACAGTGCCACTGCGCCATGTGTACCGCGGGTGGCCAGGTGCGATATTCAATGATGCTGAGCCATGGCACAGAACCGCTGAATATCACCCAGTCTCATGCCCCCGCGCAGCTAGTTGAGCTGCGCCCAGGCTTGCGCCAGCCTGGCATAGTTTGAATATCTGGGCCACTGTTTATAAAAATGGGGAGGCTCAATATTTATTTTGTTACCTGAACAATGGAAATCTTCAGTTGTTAAATGTATGGGTATTTTGGTTTATTTTTTATTTTTATTTTTTAATTTTTCCTCTTTCTCCTGGCAGGACCACGAAGCCATCCACCCTGGTCACGGCCCGGAGACCTCTACCACCATCGATTGTTGCTGAGGACCCTCGGTCACCCCGGCTTGCCCGAACAGGGCTCTTGGGCCATCTAAACGTGGCCCGGAACTGTAACTGGTCGGGTCCTGCAGCGGCGGCGGCTATGTGAGGCTCTCCAGGGAGGGCTTCATTAATCGTGGTCCTGCCCTCCATCTTTCGCCGTTTTCTCCCCAGAGAGGCTGGGGCGTGCAATGATGCCAGCGTCCGCCCCACCTCCATCCCTTGTTGGCCGCTTGCGTGGAACCCCGGTCTCCACCAGGGTCTCAATGCACCGAGGCTTACCCATGCCCTCCCGGAATAGAAGAGCCGTCCGTCAGGCGCTCGATCCTATTCCCGGCCGACCCTCAGCGACCGGATCCGTTCGAACCCGAATTAAGCCGCGCCGCAAGCAGAAATCCAACCCTTGCGCCGACGGGCCGGCCTATTTTTGGTTTATTTGTAACTGTTCTGTTACAAAAGCACATTGTACCATCTCACTCACATGGGGATCCTAATGTTAAGCACCATGGTTGAGTAAGAAACAGTTTTGTTTCCAGTGCTATAATGCTAGTTAAGCATAAGGTTTTAATTTGTTGTGGTTTTGTTTGAACCTTTTGATTCATTTCTTATTCTCAGAGAGATAAGAGGATGTTTCTTTAACAGGCTTCTCTGAGTTAAAACCTAAGTCCTCAATTAGCCCTTTTCTCTAGATGATACTGGCGGCAATCAAAACCAGCTGATAAGAGGATGCCTATTGTTAAATGCTCATTAAACTGTCTTGCCAGCAATCATAAGGTTAAATCCTTTTATACTAAATGATTTACAGTGTTACTGTACTTAGTGAGTTCAAAGTGTAATTAAAATACTCTGATTTGCCATAAAGGATTTTATTGTCATCAAAGGCACACTCTTACATTTTGATGTGTCTAAGTCTTTCTTAGTAAGATGACTTTGGCAAGTTGTAACTTTACTGCAAAAAACTCATGGGAGCAACAGACATGAAGTGTCTGGATGACCCACCCATCAATGAACTACCTTCAGTAGCAGCTGTTTTAACAAACTAAAGTGCCCATAAGGGCATATAACTATTGAAATGTTAATCACATTGCTTACATTCAAAAGTAAGCTACTGACAACTTACTTCATGCCTATTTGTTTGAAAATAACATTCTAGAAATGGTGTCATACTGTTTGTTACAAGCACACACTCACTGATAAGAAAGCCTTTATGGTTCATCAGGGATGGGTATGTGTAATGCTGCAACTGTTACCATTCTTGGTGTGATTCACCATGTCTATAAAATTTCCATGGACGTTCAATGCCATGAAATCAATTACAAGCAAGAGCCTCACCATATGATGGCATAATAGGCCTCAGTAAGCTTTGTTTGCTTTAATACCACCTCAGATGTGGTGCAGATGTGTAAACTTGAAATGCTGTGCAACCCTTGTTGCTAAAATTAACACCTATGTTCTCTAAGTGGGGAACACTCATATTAATTATTTTCATTTACTGCAATTAGAGAACTAACAATTGTAAGCTTTTATTTTCAGACTCCTCCTGCAGAATGATTAATGGCTGCTACATCACCAAAATAAAAAAAAAAAAACAGTCCTGCCCATGGAAAGGGCTGCACAAGCAGTGCACATTTCTACTCCCACCCTGAGCTGCCGGCAAGCACAAAATACATAGTGGTAGACAAGGTGCAACAGAAGAAAAGCTTAAGGTAATTGCCTAGTGTCAGCTTTGCACCTGTTTTGCAATGCCAGTAACAGCTCCGATCCTGTAAACGGGACAAAGATAAGGCAATTTGGGTACATTTTACCCCACACATTTAAATTGTCATTATGTTATGAATAACAGGGTATTCATTGCATGGGGTGTGTGCTTTGGTATGTTTAAAGTCCTAGAGCACTAGAAAAGTATAACATACCTATGTAAAATAAATTGTTAGCATATCAAGTGTGGGACCAATTATTCTAGGCAATTACTTGTGCTTTCTCCATTAATCTAAATCACCTTGCACCCTGATACTTTTACAAATTTAAGCCATGCTTCTTTTATTGCATAAAATGAGGTAAATGGTTGTTTTCTAAAAATTCTATACCACCAATACCAGAAATGGGGTGCATTTATTTTACACTGAAAAATTGTGTTTACAATGAAGTGCAATGCAAATGTATTTGTTTTGTAAAATTTGACAACTACTGAGTGGCTACAGCATATTTGCCTTTAACATTTAACTCAGTTATACAGATGTTTTCATTACAAATCTGAGAGTTTATTTTAGAAATTAAGGTATCAGAATAAAGCCTCTGTACCTTCCACCATTACTGGGACAAGGTCTAGTGGGGGTGAGATCTTATTGATATACTTGGGAGTGTGGACCACTATAAATTTAGAAACAATAAGAGAGTATCAGATACATTTTGGGACTATGCTTAAACAGGGAATACTAAGCAGTGTAGTATATCTTAGTTGACATATGAGTGACATTGCATGATTTTCTGATCCTACTAAACACAGTTTGGTTGATGATATGCTTACAACAAAATGATGAAATGTGTGTTGTATGTGGTACCTTATGCTATTCAGTTGCCTTTTAGGAATATTGAGACAGGTAGACTTTATGCTTAAAAAAATGAATGAAAATATGAACTTTATCTTGCTAGACATAAATTAATACATTTTTCTCATTGCTCACTTATGATACTTGAGTAAGGTGGAGTACTCTTACAGCTTAGCCTGCTCTGATCTCCATCACGCAGGCACATGATGGATGGTTGAACTAAATGTTTCATGTTTTGCTAAGTTACAAAATGCTATATGTGATATTTCATTGAAAAGTCACTTTCCTTGTAGCACTTCTGATAAAGCTAATCTCTGGACTAGTACTGTATGGGCAAAAACAAGCATTTGTCAATGCTGAGCGTTAATGCAGGTATTTGCAGTGGTATTTGGCACTTGGACATGGCTTAAAAATCAGTGACAAAGAAGTACAAGCATTTGTCAATGCCGAATGTTGCTTGCTTCTATGTGCTGTTTAGGTATTTAAGTCATTGGAGTGCAAATATTGAAAATTTGGAACTTCAAGGCGTGTGTGAACTGCATAGCAATGAACGCTAGAAAACAGTCATTTTAGGACTTTTTCACCAAATTTTCAACACAGCCATTTTAAGACCTCTGCTCATGAACAGTGTCACTGTGATTTTCTTAATGTGTCTCATACATTCATTTCAGCACCGACTGCGCCATTGTGCGCTACATGGGCAGAAACACGTTCTGGGCAGGATGTGAAAATGACAGCTGTACTGCTCTAAAGGAGGTGTGGTAAAATGGCAATGTTGAAAATCTGGAGTGAAAATATTGAAAATTCGCAAACTTCTGACGTGCATAGGAACTGCACAACACACATTAAGTAAAACAGTCATTTTGGAATTTTTTCACCAAATTTTCAACATAGCCATTTCAAGACCTCTGCTAATGAACAGTGTCACTGTAATTTTCTTAATGTGTCCCATACATTGATTTCGCGACACTGACTGCGCCATTGTGCACTACATGGGGGAAACATGTTTTGGGTGAGAGGTGAAAATGACAGCTGTACTACTCATAAGAAGGTGTGGTAAAATGGCAATGTTGAAAATCTGGAGTGGAAATATTGAAAATTCACGAACTTAAGAGCCTGCGTAGAGAACTGCGCAACATAGCAGCTAGTAAAACAGTCATTTTTGGAATTTTGCACAAATTTTCAACATGGGGTTTTGGATGCCTTCTCATGAGTGATGTCACTGTCATGGCATTATTCAGGCCTGAAGGGTGATTTTGCGCAGTGACTCGCGAAATCACCCTTCCGCCCAAGTAACACCATGACAGTGATATCATTCATGAGAAGGGTCCCAAAACCTCATGTTGAAAATTTGGTAAAAATTCCAAAAACTGCCTGAGATATACAATAGCTGAGAAACCCCTATCTAGCCCATTATACAGCTTACTGGCACTTCCTCAATTCGCGGTCGGCTTTGGAAGAGTGCAGACGCGTTCCCGGTCCACGGAGTAAATGGCGCCGAGCTCCAGAGGTAAGTATGGGGTGAGGGGTGTGGGAAAGGCAGGGTGCGCAGTGGGTGGGTGCGGGTTGTGGGAGGGGGCTGGGAGAAGCGCCGTGGGACCGTTTTAATTTAGGTTTAAAAAAAAAAAAAAGACGACGGGACATTTGCCACACTGGGATGGCTTCCAGCGTGGCAGAAGAATGGCTGGGGGGCCATGGAGCCGACTGGATTGGGCACCCGCCGGCAGAGGATCGCTGGATATTTGCCACGCTGGGGTGGGCCCCAGCATGGCAGAAGGATGGTTGGGGGCCGTGGAGCCAAGGGGATTGGGCACTCCCATCGGCAGACGACGGGACATTTGCCATGCTGGGGTGGGCTCCCAGCGTGGCAGCAAAATTACATTGGGGCAGCATGACGCGGTGCAAGCAACAGCGGTGGTTTTCTTGAAGAAAGACCACCACTGTCATCTACAGCACTACGTCCGATTGGTGCAGGACCACCATGCCTGCTCAATGGAGCAGGGGATTGCAGGGAGGGGCACACCATCAAAGTGTCCCATTCTCCTAAGATGTCTCACATGTGCACAAACGAACGAAAAATTAGCACACACCAAAAGTTTTTAGAGCTAAATTAGCCTTTATTATGCCAGAATATCCACAGCCAGGAACTCCCGCGCTCGGCTGAATAGCCTTCAAGGGTTTATTGTGTGTGAGATACAAACATATTTCCGGTCGTTCCTGAAAATAGGCATATAACTTGCCTAGTGTACCTACACGGTAAACAAAAGCTAAATAATAAATAAATTTAAACAGTGTCTGACATCATAAAAAGTGACTTGAATACTGAAATACACATACCACTATATTCCCAATTTACATACATATTAGTACAAAAATCCACATATATATTTGCACACTTTATTTTACCACATTCCTTATTATTTATTTATCTAATTCCATACATTAAGTTACAGGAAATAGTATTTGTCATCTTTCTTTTAATAGGAAATGGAAATGTAGTCACAAAATTAGGTAGGAAAGCAAAGGAAAAGAAAAGAGGGAAAGGGGAAAAGGTGAAGGAGTGAGGGGAAGGGGAAAGAAAAAGGGTTTAATGGGGAAACAGAAAACACAACAAGGGAACTGGGGGAGGGAGGAAAAGGGAAAGAAGGGGAAAAGGGTAAAAGGGGTAGTGATGTAACTGGGACTCGGAGAAATCACTGCATAATAACAAATCCTACAGATAGAAAAAGGTAGATCTAAGGTAGACCAGGAAGACATCAAGGTGTGATCACTGTAAGTCTTCTTTCATGCCACAGTGTGGTTGAAAGAGCCATTTGTTAGGCTGGAGGATCCACAGACATTCATTTGCCAGGTTACCTGCAAGAGAAGGAAAAAAGGTAGAAATAGATTAAATCAGTGTTCACTGTATTTAATCATGTAAAAAGTAGTTATTCTAGTATTTCTTGTCTTTTAGAAATGGCTTCAAATCCCATTCTTCATTTAACTCATCAGGTTTTGCTGTCCTCAGTTTAAAATCCACCTACTTTCTTTTTCAATAGTTCATTGGTTCTATCACCACCATATTTAAGGGTTGTTACCAGTCTAGCCCCATGAATCTGAGGCTCTTTGGATCAGAGTTATGTTTCTGTGAAAATGCAGGCCTATCGGGTATCTGTTTTCCTAATATGCTCTTGGATTCTCTGTTTAAGGGCTCTGGTAATGCGTCCAATGTATAGCTGATTGCATCCATGCCATATAGCATAAACTACAAAAGAAGTGTCACAGTTTATAAATTCCTTCATTGTATACTTTTCTTTGTTCAGTGGGATGTATGAACTCATATCCTATGTTATAATAACTACAAACATTACATCTTTGGCATTTGAAATTTCCTGTGGCTTATTTCCTATCCATGTTTTTTTGTTATCTGGTTTAGTTAGTCCTCTTGACTATTTTGTCTTTTAAATTCTGGCCTCTTGAAAAGTAATTCTTGGTTTTCTATCACCCTTTTAAATTTCTGTCAGAATGTAGTATATGCCAATTCTTGTATACAATGTTCCCTATCTGTCCTGACCAGTTGTTATGCTCAGTGACAAACGTTACTGGTGTAGTATCATTTTTAGATTCCTTCCTTTTCTCAGCTAATGTTTCTTCCTTCTCACATTATATGCTTTGTTTAAAGCTTGGGTCAGTAAATCATTTTATGACCCTTTCCAAAAACTTTCTCTTAGTTCTTCTGCTTGGGTCCAAAACTTTGATCTTCAGAGCAGTTCCTGAGTAAGCGCAAAAATTGTCCATGGGGATAGAATCTTTCAGGTACTTTGGGTGTGCACTATCAGCCCTAAGTAGTGTATTGTTAGCTGTAAATTTTCTGTGATTTTTGTGGTGACAGAAATTCTAGGTATTGTGGATCTTTGCAAAGTCAGGTCTAGAAAATCTGTATTGTCATAACTTGTTCAGATGTGAACTTCATATTGATAGTATTGTTGTCTAGCAGTCCCTACAAATTGTTCTGCCTCCTGCCTGTCCCCTTCCACACAACCAGCATGTCATCAATAAAGCATGTCCATAGGACTGTTTTCTCTAGGTAAGGGTTTAAATTCTGGAAGACTGTAATTTCTTTGCATTTGCCTAAAAATAGGTTTGCATAAGATGGGGCCATACAGGCACCCATAGCTGTCCCCTTATCTGCCTATAATGATCTCCTAAAAATTCAGAATGGTTGTGGGTCAGAATGAAGTGGGTTGCTGACAAGATAAAGTCTTCAGGAATTTCCTCTGTGCTTTCTCTTTTCTCTAAAAAGTATCTACAGGCATTAAAGGAAAACTACACCCAAAACTTGAAAAAATATATGTTGTGCAGAGTGTTTTAATTTGTATGTGAAGTTCTAGTGTTTCCTTCCTTCTGACTGGTATTAGGAGTTTTTCCTAAATTAGCCTGCTAGCTTTAGGGTAGTTTCGACCCTGGAGATCACCATATCAAATAGTTTTATTGCACTTCTTTGTCCTACAGTGCACCTTGTTTCATGTGATGGTGATGTAGAAGAGCCCATAAATCCGGCAGAAAGCAATGCATTACAATCAGTTCACAACAACAGAGATGGCTATATTTTAAAATCTGTAGAATTCAGCTTGGTGACCACCCTCATCCTAAAGGTTTTACTGTCCTGAAAAACTTTGCTGCTGGTAATTTTGTGCAGCTTGTAAAGCTTCCAAGATATTTAGTTTGTTTGGCATGTGTGTGCTGAATGTTGGGTCCCTCTTACATCACAGTCACATGAGACAAGATGCACTGTCGGAACCAGAAATACAATTACACTATCGGGTATGGAGAACCCAGGGGTCGTAAAACTAGCATAAAGCTAGCAGGCTAATTTGGGAAAAACTCCTAATACCAGTCAGAGGAAGGAAACACTAGAACTTCACATACAAATTAAAACACTCTGCACAACATATATATTTTTTCAGGTTTTGGTGTAATTTTCCTTTAAGTCCCTGTTCATGTGGTATACAAGTATAGGATTCTGCATCAATAGTTAGCCATAACATATCATCCGTCCACTGTACTTTTTAAGTTTATTAAGGACATGTGTGGTGTCCTTTGTGTAAGATGGAAGTTGAACTACTTCTCTCTGTAAAAAGAAGTCAACAAACTTTCCAAGTCTCTCTGTGATGAAGCCTATGGAAGAAATAATGGGTCTTCCAGGAGGGTCATTCATATTTTATGAATTTTGGGTAGTGTATAATAAGGTAAAGTTGGATTCTCATTCCACATAAACTGTAACTCTTTCTCTGTTGTTCCTTCTTTCCCCACTGCTTCCTGTAATAACAAACTTAATTCAGTTATATACTGAAACATGGGATTACTTTTAAGCTTTTCATAGTTCGATGCATCATTCAACAAGTTTAGTACAATGGTAATATAATGATTTTTATCTAAAACAACAATATTACCACCCTTATCTGCTGATTTTATAATAATATTCTCTTCTGCCTGTAATTCCTTAAGAGCCTGTATTTCTAATGCAGATAGATTTCTATCCTTTGGCTGTCCTGCTTTTTCTATTACTTTTTCTACTTTACTAAGGACAACTCTTTCAAAGGTAGAAATTGCTGAATTCAATATGTATGGTATAAAATCAGAAGACAGAGTAAATAGTTTTTCCTTTGTAGCTTTATATCAGAGTCTATACTTACAGTGGTGGGACTCAAACCCATTAATCCCTCAGAATCTCCTTCCAACATATTAATGATATAGTCAATGTCCTCCATAGTGTTCTGAGTCTCAGTATTCATTTCAGATAAGAGTCAGATGTTGAAAAAATGTTCTGTTCCAATGAAGACTCCATAAAACCCATATTTTCCACTCGGTCTTCTGGTGCTAATTTCCTAGAAAAGAATGCTTTTAGTCTCAACTTCTGAAATAATTTGAACAAATTGACTTGAATTTGGAATGGATTAAGGGCTGGTGTTGGGACGAAGGATAGGCTGTGTTCAAGAGTCTAATTTGTTCATCAGTTAGTTCTTTACTGGATAAATTCACTATTTGGAGTTCTTTCCCGGCCTCTCCCTTGTCCCTCAGTTTCCTTTTGTTTGTAGTTGCATTTTCTCTCTCTCATTCTTCTCCTTGTCCTCCTAGATCTTCTTTTCTCAGTTCGTGTCCTATTCTTGATCTAAAAAGGACTCCGATCTCTGCTATTTTCATTCCCTCTTTTTTCTGAAAAGTGTACTCTGGTTCTACTTCTACTTCTGCTCCTGTTTCTGTAATTACCCTTCTTCCAGTTCAACAATTTGTCATTTTCATAATCATTCTGGTCACATGCTAATTTATTTTGTTTTTTTAATTATGAGGTCTTTTTCATGTTTTGTTAATCTGTCCTTCATAGATATATCCAATTCTTTGAACACTACTGTCTCTTTAAATGCTAAAACCTCTTTTTAGCTAGCTCAATCTCTTTCTAGTTCTATATGCTTCTGTATATCAGCTTTGATTAGCAATTCTATAAAGCTTTTAGAACAGCGTAATGCAGCTGCCAGCCATTCTTCTTTTAACTAAAAGTTCTCATAACCAGAGGAGGGTAATATATTAATTCTAAGTCCTCGAGGTGCTTATTCTTTAGCAAGATACTGTTCAAGGGTTATAATATTGTAGGTGATATTCAGCTCTTTTTGTGTAATTTTCAAGTTTATAAAACTTATTTTTATGTCATCTGGTATGTTGGTTGATTCCTCTCCGAAAAATTTGTTGCTTGCTTGCTTTGTTTTCCGTGTGGCCCAGGTGTCTGTATGTTCCCATTCAAAACTCAAACTGGTGTCTTCTGTATTCCTTTCATTCATTCTGCGCGTTGCACTCGCTGAAAGGGCAAATCTCTAAGACACTATGAGGATTGAAAAAAGCCTCCCGTTCCATTTCTGGCAAATCCACAGTCACAATTAAATCGAATATCCTCTGGAGATTGAAATGTACATTTTTGGCTTCTCCGTGTGCTGCTGCTTAACAGGTGCAAGTATCCAAACAAAAAAAAGAACAGCGTACTACAGCGGGGTGGGTGCTCCTGGTGTGGCAAACCTCAAACTGAGCAGAAAAAGAAAAATACAGAGCACACCAAAAGTTTTTGAGTTAAATTAGCCTTTTATTATGCCAGAATATACACAGCCAGGAACCCTGCGCTTGGCTGAATAGCCTTCAAATGGGGTTGGCTAAGTGTGAACACAAACATATTTAAACAGTGTCTGATGTCATAAAAAGTGATGCAATACTGAAATACACATACCACTATATTCCCAATTTACATACATATTAATACAATTTACATACATATTTGTACAAAAATCCACATATATATTTACATACTTTATTTACCTCATTCCTTATTATTTATTTATCTAATTCCATATATTAAGTTACAGGAAATAGTATTCATCATCTTTCATTTTAATAGTAAGTGGAAAAGTAGTCACAAAAAAATGGGATTTGAAGCCATTTCTAAATATTAATTGCTTGCTGCCAGAAATTGCAAAATAATAGGGCTGTGCATGGAACGAATAGTATTTCCTGAATACCATGAACAGTAGGTTTGCTGAATATTCAGATGGACATTCTGAATAGTCCACTATTCAGCCACTATTTGGGATGTACTGTTCGGTGGGTTAGATTTCAAAATCTCACAGAGCTTTGTTGACCAATCAGAGGCTGTTTTGGAGCTCATAGCTAGGAACACCATATAATCGCCTCACACTGAGTGTGTGAGCGTAGAGTTCAATATATAGAAAGATTAGAGTGTGGACTCCAATGGCTACATTGAAGCCACACATCCACAGGGTCGGATTGGTGTACAAAGGGCCCACCTAGAAAGAAGATAAAAGGGCCCACCTGGAAAATTAATAGAGAGGCCCAGGTTGACACACTCATATCAATATTCCACTTCAATCTGATACATTAGCTCTGATTTGAATCTTACATTTATTAACAGTGTCCCAGATACTCCATTTAATTAGAAAAAAGAAGATAAATGCAAATTAGTCCTTTCACAGAAGAAAGAGTTCTGAAAGAACTCTTAAAACTGAAGGTGGATAAAGCAAAGGGGCCTGATGGAATTCACACCGAATTCTAAAAGAACTAAGGAAGAACTAGTAACACCACTGACTACCCTTTTAATAAATCATGGGAGGATGGTGTGGTACCTGAGGACTGGAGAAGTGAATATGATTCCCCCTCACAAAAGTGGGAGCAAGACAGAGGCAGGAAACTATAGACCTGTCAGTTTGACCTCAGTGGTAGGGACAATTATAGAATCACTTCTAAAGGAAAGAATTGTTGAGTACCTAGAGGCCAGTGGGCACAGGACCCAAGGCTGCATGGATTCACAGCAGGAAGGTCATATCAAACAAATCTAATTTATTTATTTGACTGGGTGACCAAAGTAGTAGATCAGGGAGGGACTGTGGACATGGCCTACCTAGACTTTAGCAAGGCATTGACACAGTCCTGCACAAAAGATTAATAAACAAATTAGCCAGCCTGGGAGTGGGTCCCAGGGTGGTAGCCTGGGTAAAACACTGGCTAGGATAACAGGACACAGTGGGTAGTAGTAAATGGAGTCCACAGTGAAGAAAGGAGGGTTACTAGTGGGGTACGCAGGAGTTCAGTACTGGGGCGGTCCTTTTAATGTCTTTATAAGTGACATTGCAGAGGGACTGGAAGGAAAGTATGTCTCTTTGCAGATGACACAAAGATCTGCAACAGGGTTGATACACAAGGTGGGGTGAAAAGGATGAATAGGGACTTGGCAAGGTTGGAGGAATGGTAATCTGTATGGCAGCTTAGATTCAATGCAAAGAAGTCCAAAGTAATGCACCTGGAAAACAAAACCCAGGGCAAGAGTACACAATGGGGGTGAGATACTGACAACAACAAAAATGGAAAGGGACCTGGGGGTAGTCATATCAGATGACCTAAAGGTGGGCCAGCAATGTGAGAAGGCAGTAAGGAGGGCTGGGGGATACTGGGATGCATAGGAAGAGGCATCACCAGTAGAAAACAGGAAGTTGTTGGCCCTCTGTACAGACAGTTGGTAAGACCACATCTGGAGTACTGTGTACAGTTCTTGAGACCCCATCTCTGCAAAGATATAGACAGGGTAGAGGCTGTACAGAGGAGGGCAACCAAAATGGTGCAGGTTCTGCACCAGAAGACATATGAAGAAAGACTAAATGAGCTTAAGATGGATAGCCTCGAGGAAAGGAGGAAGAGGGTCCAAGAAGGTAGCATCTTTCAGAAAAGAGATGTGTAAGAACAAGGGGCACAATTTGAAGATAGAAGGGGACACCTCAGAGGTAATGTGAGGAAGTATTTCTTCACAGAGAGGGTTGTAGATGCATGGAACAGCCTTCATAAGTAGGTCATAGAGTCAAAAACAGTGGGGAATTCTAGAATGCATGGGACAGGCATAAGGCAATTCTAGTAGGGGTAGGAGGAAGTAGGCTGTTGGTTAACTAGGATGTGCAACTTGTCCATTAGGTAAGAAATGGGCAGACTAGGTGGGCCAAGCAGTCCTTATCTGCCATCAAATTCTATGTTTCTATGAATACCAAATATTCAGCTGAATATTTGGGAAAAATATTTTCACAGCTCTACAAAATAACATCTGTACTTAAAGTCAAATCCTACGAGTTTTTGTGAAAATTGTAGAATTTCATGAAAAATTCCATAAAACTGGAATTTGCTAATTTCACTCAGCCTTATCTGGAGGATTCTAATTAAAGATAGGGGTATGAGAGGCAGGTAGTGCAGGAGGTCACCATACCTCTCAACTGTCCCTGATTTTCAGGGACGTCCTGATTTTGCCTCAATATTTTACTCTGCCCCTCCTGAAAATTGTGTTTTTGTGACCAAACCGTGGGGTTATAAGTGCAAAATAATGTCAAACATTAAAGTTACAAACTTGTTCTTCCTTAGAAAATGCATTTTACACTAAGCCCTTTATTCTACCAGCTTCCTGAGTGAATATCTTCAATTTTGAAGAAGTGTCCTGATTTTGGTCCTTTGTCCCTGATTTTTTAAGCCTTGTCCCTGATTTATGAGGCAGGAGGTTGAGAGGTATGAAGGTCACCAGGTTTAGTAGTTACAGTAGATGCACAGTTTCATCAAGAAATTGACAGCTGAGCTGGGTAGCACAACAGTAGTAGACCCCCAGGTTGGAGCAAGGAAGCACATAGTGTCAACAAATCCAGCTTGAATGCAGGATATTTCAGGATCACATCCAGTAAATTTATGATCCAGGAGCATGATGTACATGCAAGTCTGGGACTTAGAGGTACTCAAAAAGATATAGTGGGAAAGACAATGTCTAGGGCAGCAGGAGGAAGAATTATGGCTATTACAACAGGGTAGGTCAATAGGAAAAGGTAGGTGACTCATGTTTTAAGTTAGTTTGTCACTGTAAAGAACAAAGAGGATATCAGTGGGATCATTAGTTCTTCTGTGTCAATCTGGCTATGCCAAAAGAGAAGGGGAGGAATAGTCACCAGAGAGGAACAGCAGGACTGCATAAAGCTCAGCCCAGCTTATCAAATGAAGTAGTGATATGTGTATTGTTAATGTTAAATTCCACAAAAAAGAATTATGGATGGTTTGTCTATGTGCTATTATAAATAAGTGAGAAAATGTTACCAATATTTTTCTACTGCAAATTTAAAACTGCTAAACCAATTTATCCAGTTGTGTTAGACAACAGGATACACTGTCTATGGATATGCATGTCAAATGTTAAGTCTATACTTGCAAGAGCATAGAAGTTACAAGTATCCACATTTTGAGAGTTTTCACAAAATGCTGCAAATATTTACATAGTAAAGATCTGAACTCCTGTAATTTCAAAATCTCTAATCCAATTCTCCCCATATTCAGATCATGTTATAAGCATTACAAAGGTTATTCATGCTAATTTACACATGTCTAGCGCCAAAGGTGCTTGAGTTATATGCAGATTACATTTTTCCACAAAATTTCCCACAAAAAATAAATAAAATAAAATGACAGATTGTGAGCACAAATAATTTTGAGGCGATGCATCATATTGGAAAACAGACTCTGGAAACCAGCAGTGAGGTCAATACTCCACAGTCCCAAATGCAGCTTGAATTTTTTTACCACTTTAATCCAGAAACAGCATCAGAACGAGTGTAGTCAAAATATTTTAATTTAAATACAGCAGTGCAATAAAACAAGCAAGTGAAAAACAGGTGGAACAGTATGCCAGACAGAAAAAAAATTTTCAGAGCGAAGCGCATTGCTTCCTTATTTAAAATTCATGTGCAACATTCACCTTCTCTTCTCTGTTTCTGTCCATAGCATACCTAACTCCCCCACCTGGCATGCAACCTTGTTTGCTTTATTGCACTGCTGGATTTAAATTACAATATTTTGACTACATTCGTTCCGATGCTGTTTCTTGGATTAAAGTGGTGAAAAACGTTCAAGCTGCATTTGGGACTATGGAGTGCTGACCTCACTGCTGGTTTCAGCGTCTGTTTTCCTATATTCCCCACCAAGGTAAGTGCACTCTTTAATTGCTAGAAGGATAAAATTAGGCCGTTGAGACACTGTCATCTGTTTTTGATGATGCATCATATTGTCATGAAATCTGGCACATTATTAGAACACCTATCATCAAGGAATCATGCCAAATTTAAGATATCTGACCCAATAGACTACTGAGGTATATGCAGACAAAATGTTCATGAAATTTTGCACAAAAACTAAAATGACAGACTCTGAGCACCTATAATTTTGAAATTATCCATCTGAATGTCATGATATTTGGAAAGCTATTGGCCCTATACCCAAAAGTGTGCTTGCTATTTTCAGAGATCTAGCTTAAATGATAGCGAGTTATGACCAAATTATTAAAATTTAAAAATTCCACAAAATTCAGATGAAATTCCACAAACTTTCATGGAATTTTATGAAATTTCATCAAAATTCCACAAATTTGGAATTGTCCTATTCCATACAGTTCTACACATTTCACATAATACTATACACTATAAAAAAATACAGGATGAGCAACTTTATGCACAACCAGTGTGTTCTGCCACCTCAGGGTTCTGATTCCAACAGAAGCTTCACTCTTTGAGGTCAGAGGAATCAGAATCCTGTGTGGGGCACACTGGTTCATTCTAGTTGCCCATCCATACTCTCTCTATATAGTGTATGGTAGAATGCTGTTCTGCAATTTAAATAAATGCTTAGAACAGCATTTGTGTGCTGCCCGAGTGCATCATGATGTTGTTGTGTTGCACTGAGTATGTCACTAGTGTAGCACAACAACACTGAACGTCATTGTGCATGCGTGATTAAGTGGCTGTGGCAGTGAGAGTTGACACAGAAGTGACTGGTGCCAGAGAGAGAATGTGCCACAGTAAGGCAGTATAAAGTTACTTGGGGACTTTTTGACATTGTGGCACAATAATGCAACCATACACAAATAAGGGGTTTTTGATCTTGTGGTTTCTTTGGTAATGAGACCTCTTGAGCTGCACTCTTGAGGTCTCTTATCACCACTAAAACCACTCGATCAAAAAACATCCTTGTATAATGATGAGTCATTCACAGCCCTCTGTGTTCTCACTGTAGGCCCCTCAGAATAGAAACCTGACACCATTTCATTCAGAACTTGATTGCAAAACATTTGTTGTCTCTATATTTATGTATTTCCTTTACCTCCATTAGAAGATCTGTACTGTATCTCTTTGTCCCCCACCCCACCCGTTACAACTGGAAACAAGCCCATCTGGACTCTTCTGCTTGCTTATATTTCAGTATCTTTGAGCCTAAGGCTCATTTACAGAGGTTCTGCATCAGTCAATGATAAAGCACAAAATTACAAAAGGTTCACATAGTTACAAGAGTTCCACATCCATCAGTGCTGACTCACATAGTTATAATAGGTTAAGCATAGTTACAATAGGTTCCATAGTTACAATAGGTTCACATAGTTACAATAGGTTCACGTAATTACAAGAGTTCCATATCCATCAGTGTTGACTCACATAGTTACAATAGGTTCAAGTAGTTACAATAGGTTCACATAGTTACAAAAGGTATAAGAGCAAATATAGAGTCATAAGAGCAAGGAACACAAATGAGAAAGGACAATTGGATTACATTATTCAAAGAAAGTTAGATCAATGACATGAAAAATAGGCAAGATCTGTAAAATTAGTTGCAGATCTATTGTCCAAGCACAACAAGAGTGAAAGGGTAGGGAGAAGGGAGGGAAGGTGAGGCTAGAGAAGAAGGGAGGGAGTGTATCAAGAGATGAGGGCAGATGGGGTGGAGTGGAGGAATTGAAGGGGAGGTGTACAAGGAGTGGGAGCAGGAAGGGGGTGGAGAAAGGGTGGGGGGATTCCTAGAGGAGAAGGTGAAGTATGGGGAAAGGTAGGAAAGGGAAGGAGAGAGAACGTAGGACTAAAACAAGGAAACAGGTGGGGTATGTTACAAATAAGTATGTACTGAGGAAATTCTGCTTAACTCCCTTGAAAGCAGCACATTTAACAGTTTACAAAATGGCACATGGAATGGACCATATAAAAATATTGTTGTTATTTTACTCCTTAATTGTGAGCCCACCCTGTCACATCACTAATGACATTACCACTCTAGATGTCACAGGCTCATAAAGTAGTGCTAAAATATAAATCATATTTTTATTAGGCCCAGAACATACTGTATATACTGTATCTCAAGCAATGCTAACAAAGGAACTGGGATCAGTAGCACTGAATCAGCGTACATTTAAGTGGCATGATACATGATACTGATACTGTATAAAGAAGATAAGAGGTCATTGTAGATTTAGGTTAAAAGTAACCTGCTGGTTAATAACGCCTCATATTAAAGGGCTTCCATTGAACTGACCTTGATGTCTCCGGTCTGGGTGCACTTTGAAAAATCATAATATTGATGCGCAGTTAACTTATATTTCCCACATTCAGTATTTAGCCCCTCAACCACGCACACTTTTTCTCATTACCACAAAACCATACCATTGTCCATTAGATAGAAACATAGAAACACTTCGTTCCTTTCTGTACAGTCACCACGGACCCTACTTAATCTCTGGCTACTCCCTCCCCCGCTTTTCTACCAAGAATCCTTTATACGTATCCAAATCATGATTGAAGCCCATCACTGTTTTTGCTCCCACTACCTCTGCTGGTAGACTGTTCCAGGCATCCACCACTCTTTCAGTGAAAAATACTTCCTCACATCCCTCCTGAACTTCCCTCTTCCAGCTTCATTGCAATAAAGATAGAAGCACCACTCCCACAGCAATTTTCCAAAACTTCTTCCTTGTGGTTGTCTTCAGCTGTGAAAGCTGTATTTACACTACAGATACTGCATGTCTAGGTGGTTCTGTGGCTTAAGCATATTTATAATGATTTACAGCATTGGACAGCCCCAAGCAACTTGACTTTATCAAAGTGAGCCTGGCAAGAAAACAGAATATTTTAGAAACACTTACCTTGCCTTGAAACTAAAATAAAACAGCACGATAGGCTACTTCACATCTTGTATTGTCTGCTATTTTAATAGTGAACAGAGACCCATATCATGATCATATATAGAACCAAAATGATTCACGGCCAGCACAGCAGGTCTATAAAGAGCACCTCAAGGCACTAAACATGTACTCGCTGGAAACCAGAAGTGAATGGAAGATATGATAGAGACCTTCAAATTCCCAAAATGAATTAACAGGGTGAACTGCAGGGAATTATTTAGTTTGAATATGGCTCGTGGTCATGAATGGAAGCTAACAGGAGGGATGTGAGGAAGTATTATTTTACAGAAAGGGTGGTAGAGAGGTGGAACAGGCTGCTGGCGAGGTGGTGGGTGTGAAAACCATTAGTGGTTTTAAGCACACCTGGGACAGAATGAAGGGTATTGTGGTTGCTTGGGGCATCAGAAAAGCAGTGGTGGCTCTACACCAGGGCCTGCCAGGGCACGTGCCCTGGTAAAAAATTCTGTGCCCACTTGGTGCCCCATATGGTGCAGAGCTTCCCCATAGTAACAATATATCAGTGCCCTGGCTGCCATCTGTTGTGCCCCAGCTGTGCCCTGGTAACCATTTCTGGGTAGAGCTGCTACTGCAGAAAAGGGAAGGAATGAGGGTAAGGAGGGCCAGCACCCTGAAGGAATAGTAGGTCCCATGTAGGGAACTCAACAGACTGGATGGACCTTTGGACTTTTTCTGCCATCATTGTCTATGTTTCTGTGAAGAAAAATGTTCCTGTTTAACTTGTTAAAAGTAGCTGTTACTTGCATGCAAGATGTGATCATCTCTGTTCATATGTCTGTGTACACTTTGAATTAACAGCAGTTCACTCAGGGAACACATTAGGGGCTAACAGTAGGATAAGTTATTTTTCATCATTTGGTAATATAATTGCTAGATATAGCAATAGCAAGACATTTGTTCTGTGTTTTTATTTTAACACAGTTTAAAAAAAAAAACACTCACATTGCTCTCATTGTTTGGTGATCATTCCACTGTTTAGAAATTCTGCAGTCAAATATTAGGCTTCAAACAGTTTTTCTTGGCACTGATGTTAGGGCATATGTACTAGAGAAAATGTTCAGTTGCTGAGTAACTAAGGCCATCATTCTGTAGTCATAGGAAATCATTATGCCACTGTATATAGCTTGTCTATGGAACGTGTTTTAAAATCAGTTAAACATTAATAACAAGAATGCTTGATCAGCCATTTCTGTAATTGTCTATGAAAAGAACACTATTCTCTCCATTTTGCTCTTATGTCTCATGTATGCCAACACACCACACTCGCCATTTTTTTATAGAGAAGAATAAAAAACTTACTTTACATTCTGGAGAAAAGTCAATGAAAATCAAAGGCCAGAATCTGGTGTGGGGACACTGTGCAGTACATAATAAAGCTCTGAATCCAAGGATGAGAATTGTGACACGGTGTGTGGCAGCTTCAGGTGTACTGGATCAGACAGTGGGCTGAAAACAGACAGCAAGGGATGGTTGGGGGTCCAGCACACTGGAAAAGCAGGGACAGTTCTAGGTACTGATGATATTCAGGAAGAGTCTCTGGACAGATTTAAACACCGTCAGGCAAAGCGTGTATTTCGTGTAATGGATTCTTGGTGGGATTCTCAGCAGCAGGTAGCTCTAGTGGGTCTTCAGGCAGCAAGCGTGGCCAGCTCCATCTATTAGCAACAAAAGGAGTGATTGAGGAATAAGGCCTGTAATGATGGACATTTTGTAGCATCTCTGCTGTGTCCCACCAACATTCCAGCAGGACTTCCAAAATAGACAGTTATCTAAGGTAACTGATTGGCCCAGTGCTAGCACATTCATTAGCCAGGCTGCGTGCATGCAGCACACACGTGGTCAGTGGGGGTTGCATCAATCAGTAAACATACAAAGGAAATAAAAAGCTGTCCAGTTCAAGACTGATACCAGCACCAGTTCCTGCAGTGATACCATTCCAAATATGGAGATGGGGCTGGTGATGGCTTTTTGTTGTGGTAACTCACAGCACTCCTCTAACACGCACACTTGTAATAGTACAGGGGTTAACCCCTCCCCGGCAAAACAGCTACCAGGACCAAAGCCCCAGGGCTCATTAATTATTTTCAGAACTGTTGGGTTTCCTGAAATAGCTAAGGGGCTCAGCTCCGGCAAGCCCTGCATAATTCCAACAGTGCCTCTAAGGTCCCCTTGTGTCTAACCCATGCATGTACAGCTCCTCCCTTTAACCCCTCCCCCTTTTGTCTAGGGGTCCCAATGGTAGCAGTGGGGGCACAGACCAAAACCAAAGACCAAAATCACTCACACTCCAGAGCCAGGGTGTAACCTCCAATGAAGGTGTAGCAAAATTTATTCCAGTCATTCATTAAAAAGGTTTCAATTTCTCCCAGCCCTTGTCCCGGCTGTACTTGGCGTGTGAAGGCACGCACACCATGTACTGGGATGCTCTCCTGTTACTTGCCACTTGCCCACCTACACTACTCTTGGACCTTATCCAGGGGCAGTGGAACTAAGATGGATGACAGGGTGCCTCCTGGGAGCAAAGCTCCATGTGGAAAGAATGGGAATAAAATGTATACATATAAAAAGGTTTCAGTTTATTGCGGAACTTGCAAAATAGGTTTCACAAATAAATGAGGTTACCAATAGTACCAGGGATAATCCTCCGTATGTCCAGGTGCCCTAGCACTTCGCCAAGTAAGGCTTCATCGGTGGGGGCCCAGACTGAAAACCTTCCAGGGAGGTAAAACAGGTATAGAAAATAAAGCCCTACATCAAACTTGGTACTGTCAGCACAACTCGGGATACAGCTCTTCCACCAACCCACCTCTCACCAGCTGCTGCAAACTCACGGCCACGCTGAGGGGAAGAAATAAAGGTCTAACCAGCTTGCTCCATCCCAGGAAGATATCACGAAGTTCATTCAAGAAATTTCAGCACTCGGAGGTAGGAACAAGAAAGAAATTTAATTTTGATCATTGATTTGAAGTTTATAAATAAATAAATGCTCAGCTCCATGGAGCGGGAGACAAAAGCATACGTAGGGCAACTTTAGAGGCAGTAGCAGTAACAGTGCTTTTACATGCCTAAAACAGTTAGACCAAGCGCAGACTCCATGCAACTACCCAGAGCCGCTTTCAAAGCTCAGGACCTTACAGGGTGTGAAATACAGCCATACTTGTTCCTGGGGAGTGCCTTACTCCCCACCCTGGATTAACTAACACTGGGGATGCAGCCTTTATACCTTCCACAGCTGCCCTGCACACAATCCTTAACCCCATCAGCTCACCACCCTACTTTCCTTCCAGGGCCAGTGGTGCCAGAGATGCATTTAGAATGGGTGAACATGGCTCCCTCCTTCCCAGCTACACACAATGTGCATTTTGTTAGCGGGTCTAACATGGGTCCTGCCCCAGACATGGACATGGCAGGCCCGATACAAGCGAATTCACAAATGCACCCTTCCACCATCCTGAAGCAGCGTGCACACACCAGGTAATGGCTCCCTGAACTGCCACCTCTGGAGTAGCCCTACCGCGGCCCTGCCACCACCACAGCTGCCCCAGTGCCATACCCCACTTGTTAAAGTACCAGGCTTCCTGGACTCGCCACCTCCAGACCTTTCTCTGACTCCTGTCCTTCCCTCCTCTGAGCTCTCAAATCCTGGACCCCACGGTCGCCACGCCTCTGCCACCCGTCCCTTCGAAAACAACTTAATATGTAGTCTTGATGCTCACAAAGACTGGAACCTCCCAGGCCCAGGGATGTTAGCCTCAAACCCTGCTTGCCCTTCATGATGCCCAATTGCCCTCTCTGCCAAAAAGAACTGCTCCCTTTTATACCTGGAGCCTGGAGCAATGCCCCCATCTAAACGGGCAGGACACAAAGATGCCCCAAGCCAGGGCCCTAACCAACCAGGAGATCACGCATAAGTAAGCAGCCCTGCAAGGTGGCTTATATCCCACAAAACCATTTCCTCCTGGAAATGGGGCATAAGATGCCAGCCCGAGAAAATGCCCACCAAGTGGGTATGCACGCTCCCCACCCAGCAGCTCTTCCCAGGGTGCACCAGAGAAAACCATGCCTCCCCTCCCAGGCCTACGAAAGCAAAACCGACCCATGGAGCTGCTCCAGTCCAGCAACGATGTTAGGAATGTCTGGGAAAAGGAAAAATATTATTTTTCAACAGTTTAAAAACAATAACCAGGCTGTTCTTGACAATCATTTCAGAACACACTATTTACAAGTAAAATTCTCACCCTGTTCATGTGCACTCACTCTATCACTCCAGCACATACTCACTTGCCTGTCACTCCAGCATATTCACCCTTTCATTCAAGCCTTCACAGCGTGAGGTAGACTTTTGGCTAGCATTTCGATTTGTTTATAATATGTTCCAACAGGGAACAGCTAAACCTATTTTTTTTCAGTTAGAGCAATAATCAGTCACAGTGCAGGCAGTTCACACAGTTTCAAATTTCAACCGCTAGGGACCAGTCCTGCAGCACCATCCACTGGAACAGACTCTTTCATTATTATTTTTCTTGTTACTTTAAACTTGGAACAGTTGAGCAACATGCAGAGCAGTCCTGGTATCTCATGGATGCTGAACATTTTCCTTAGATGGCGGGCCCTCCATCGTAGGGGAAATAGAATGCTGGGTCTGGCTTGGTGGTCTCATTTGAAAAGAGTCCACAGAAATGATATAGTGCTTTACACTGGAAAGAACGTAATCCATCAATGATCACATGTGTGGAAGACATCCTCAACGGGCTTCGGCCTTCTTTTGTCCATTCTACCAAGTAAACCAAGTACATGACAGCCAGAAGCCACATCCTGGACAAGCGCAAAGTGTTTGAACAAAATCAGGCTTGCTCAGGGGATGAATAACACATAATTCGGACTTTTGAATGATTTTGTGGGTGGGTGGGCCAGACAACTCAGACCACTGCTATAACTTCTGGACCATTCCCCAGAACACCCAGTCAGGCTGCTTCTCCTCAATGATGTCCCATAACCTCTCCTGGATATAAGGATACTCAGCTGATGGATACTCAATTGTATCCTTCACCTCACCCACTTCTCAACCTGTGACCACTGGGGCAGCTCTCTCATATGGGTCTGTTGGGCATACTGGTTCCAGCCATACCTGGGTCCTGTACAGCACATTCATGGGGTCACTGCTTAAAAGTCCATCCAATTGGACATGAGTAGCCTTGCACAGTATCAAGAGGCATGGGGTGTTACCTGGTAGCATCTGCACAGAAGTTTTGGTAGGGATAAGGAATATCTCTGTACACTCCTTGGTCAGTGAATGTATAAGGCCCAGAGGCCTGTCCAGGGGCAACGCACCAGCTGGCAACTCCCACACAGCCTCCTCCTCTGGTTCTTCTACTTTACCTTCATGATGGTATTTAGATAGAGGGCCTCTGCCTGTAGCTTCTGCCATGCCACCGTCACCAGTCGGGAACTGGCAGCAGACCCCGAGGACCCTGGGGGCCGCCAGCTCTAACTCCCCATCCCTACCTCTCCCTCTGCCATGGGGACAGTCAGCAGTGGCAGGTACCATGGGGCTGTGCAGATGACTGTGCCCCACAGCACCTCACTGTCCTTTTCCATTGCCTACAAGATTACATCCAGAGCCCCTTCACTTGCTCTCTCCTGAGGGACAGGCACTCTCACATTCTCCAAGAGCTCAGATTGCTTAGATTTCTAAAACATCCAGGCTCCCTGAGAAGCTAAAGAGGCAGCACCCACCAATGCCAATGCTGGCCAAAGCCAATCAAAACCGAATGGCATGCTCACAGATAGTCCTGAAAACATCCCCTGGAACAGTGAGTGCTCAAAGGTAGATGGGTCACCCCTTCTCCTCGAAATCCACACCATACACACAGTTATCATCTGCTTCCTGCTGACTTCACAGCCAGAACAGAAGGGATGCAGGCACAGTAACAGGTTTCCTCTGCAGGTGCTTTCTAACCATAATTATTCTTTTTAACCCGGGTTTGTTGTTTTCTTCTCTTTCACAGAATGCGCCTTTCTGCCACGCATTCAAAGACAAAATGGCATCTCCTTGCACATTCCTCACTCAGCCAATGGCTGCACCAATCAACAGCGCGCACCTTGGGTCAGCTGACCTTTTCTGTCTGCTACCAGACACCTTTCATCTTTATGAAAGTGGAAAATGGCGCCAAACACCCCACAATCGTGATCTTCAGTGACACACTACTAAATCCAGGCCTGCCAGCAGCAGGGACCCCAGTTTAAACAAGTCCCCCAAACACTCCATCCAGATGCCAAATTAAATCCAGGATGAGACACCATTTCTGTAGTCCCCTTGCTCCCCTTTTGTGTCTAGGGGTCCCATGGTAGCAGCCGGGGCACAGACCAAGAACCTTCCAGGGAGGTAAGCCATAGATATAGAAAACAAAGCCTTATCTCAAACTTGGTACTGTCAGCACAACTCAGGATACAGCCCTCCACCATCCCACCTCTCACCAGCTGCTGCAAACTCATGGCTATGCCAGGGGAAGAAATGAAGGTTCAACCAGCTTGCTCCATCCCAGAAAGATATCACGGAAGTTCATTCAATAAATTTCAGCACTCAGGAGGTAGGAACAAGAAAAGAAATTTAGTTCTGATCTTTGATTTAAAATTTATAAATAAATAAATGCTCCGCCCCATGGAGCCAGGAGGCCAAAGCATCACGTAGGGGCAACTTTAGAGGCAGTAGCAGTAACAGTGCTTTTACAGGCCTAAAGCAGTTAGACCAAGTACAAGTTCCACACAACTACCCAGAGCCATTTCAAAGATCATAACCTTACAGGGTGCGAAATACAGCCATATTTGTTCCTGAGGGAGTGCTCTAATCTCCCACCCCAGATTAACTAACACCAGGGATGCGGCCTTTATACCTTATATGGCCACCCTGCACACAATCCTTAACCACCAGCTTGCCACCCTTTTCCTTCCAGGCCAATGGTGCCAGAGATGCATTAGAATGGGCAAACATGGCCCCTCCTTCCCAGTTACACACAATAAGCATTTTGTTAGTGGGTTAACACTGGTCCTGCCTCAGACACAGGCATGGCAGGCTCAATGCAAGTGAATCCCCAAAATGCACCCTCCCACCATCCTGAAGCAGTGTGCCACACCAAGTAATGACCCCTGGAGCTGCCACCCCAGAGAAGCCCTGCCAACACCATGGTAGCCTCACTGCCATACCTTGCTTGTTGAAGTACCTGGCCTCCCAGACACGGCCACCTCCAGACCTTTCTCTGACTCCTGTCCTTCCCTCCTCTGAGCTCCCAGATCCTGGACCCTATGGTCATCACATTCCTGCCACCTGTCCTTTTGGAAAACAATTTAATGTGTAGCCTCAACGCTCACAAGGCCAGAATCTCCGGCTGAGGGATGTTAGCCCCAACCCTACTTGCCCTTCATGATGCCCGATGTCTCTCCCACCAAAAGAACTCCTCCCTTTTATGCCTGGAGCAATGCCCTATCTAAACAGGGTGGGACACAGATGCCCCAAGCCAGGGCCCTAACCAGCCAGGGAGAGCACGGATTAGTAAGCCAGCCCAGTGAGGGTTGGCTCACATGCTTAAATTCTGTTACCATTTTGGCACCCACCACCTCTACCGAGAGGTTATTCCAGGTTCCACCACCCTCTTCGTGAAGAAGAATTTCCTCATCTCCTCTGAGCCTCCCACTCCCCAATGAATAACGGCCTCCATCAATGTGAACACCCTGAGCATGTTTGCCTTCAGCCAGCGCTGGTTCCTGACAAATCAACTGCCCTCAATGACATGCAAATGGTCTCCATGACCTTTGACACCAAGCAGAGTCTTGCCAGGCTCACCCCTCTCCCTTCCTTTCATACCCTTGACAGTGCAGTGCTTGATGATGTCTCCTCCTTTAAATACCTTAGCGTTCATTTGGACCGTCACCTCAATTTCTCAATGCATGTGGATGCCATCCACCAGAAGCTCCACCCTAAACCTGGTGCACTTTACAGGAAGAAAGTGAGTATCCGCTTCCTGCCCGTAGAGAGATTGTCACAAAGATGAAGTTCTCCATCTTCAGCATTGTGACATCATATACATCACCACTCCCATGTCCACCATAGCCAGACTGTACACCTCTTTTACTCTTTCTGCTGCTTTGCCCTGGACCATCCCTCGCACCTACCATTGTTCCCTGTACTCCTCTCCCTCCTGTGATGCCAGGTGCCTTGTCTACTGTGCTTCCTTTATTTCAAATGCTAGCTTGGCTCCCTTTCATCGTGCTTTGCCTCTCTCCACTCACCCCACCACCACCCTGTGCTCCCTTCGCTACACTGACACTTGTTCCCTTTCCTTCTGCCAATGAAATCCACTGCAGGTCAAGCTGCACTAGTACATTCCCCTCACTGAAATAAATAAATAAAACTGATGTACACAATAAAACACACACACACACAATTAAGTGCACTGTATTTTGATGATTTCTGATCCTGAGCACTCCCTCCCCACATGCACTGGCAGTAACAACATAAAAAGTAAAATTGGCACTTTTTAGCAATACTTCCTATTCCCCACCTTTCTGCCATGCGAAGATGCTGACATGCCGGACTGCAGAAGCCTCCCCATCCCTTTTCTGGCATGCCAGCAACTTAGCAGGGTGGCATATCACACAACGAGTGAACACTTCCACCATTTTTTTATTTATTGAAATATTTCACCAGGAAGGCATACTAAGCAACAAGTCACTCACCTCCTGGTGCAACCTGGGGGGAGGTTCAATTGCAATGAGACATTAAACATTCAAGTTACAAGATCAACATTAACATATAGTTGTAAGGCAGGTGTTACAAACAGTGTTACAACAGTGTCGGCATAACATGTAGAAAGAGTGGACAATAATAAGACCCAGGTTAATAAGTAAACAAGTGCTACGTGAAAGAAAAGGGGGAAAGGGAGGAGGGTGAGGTGGGGAGGGGAAGAGTTGTGTCCCTGCAGACCCTTTCAGGATGTGAGGAACGCTGCAAGGGACTGAGGGGACCAGAGAAGGGGATAAGGCAGTGTCCCAGACAGACCCCTTCAAGATGGTGGGGGAAGGGAGTAAATGAGAGATACAAGTCCCTTGGGGTGTAGGAGAGGGACCCATGGGGAGCATTCAGTGTCCTTTACATGCTGTGAGAGATCAAGAGAGCCAGTAAGGGGAGCAATTAGTGGGATGGGGAGGAGGGCTAGAGATTTGGGGGATGGTGTGCACAGGGTAAAATGAAGGTGAGGGTGAGGGGTAGGGTTTGTCCAGGGCTTAGAGGAGGGAATTAAGGAGGTATAAGGCAGGAGCAGCTAGGTGCAAGGTAATTATTGAGGCAGAGCTGGGAGTAGGTGCAGGATGAGTGCTGGATTTGAAGGGGAGGGAATTCCAAATTTTGGGAGGCAGTGATAGTAACCAGATTTGCCGATTTGGGTGGATCTATGGGGACAACCAAGGTATGGAGTTGGTTGATCTAAGGGAATGGGAGGGTGGAGGGGTGTTATAAAGGAGGAGGTGAGGTAGGAAGGAGCTCACCCAACCAGTGCTTGGAGGTGAATTTATCACAGGGGAGAGTTGCCTATTTGTAAGAAAGGGAAAGATAGGGCACAATAAAGATCGCAGTGATGGGTCCAAGAGGGGCATCCAGGACAAAGCAGCAGAAGGAATTGAAGAGGATGTCCAGTCTGACCAGGGAGGACTTAGTGGCAGCACCATAGACTGTGTCACAGTAGTCTAAAATGGGTAGTATCATCTTCTGAACAAGTTCACGCCTAGCCATAGGAGGGATGCAACTACAGTTCTTGAACAGGGCACCAAGCTTGGGGTGCAGTTTTTCTGGATGGCATCATGTGTCCAGAGAAGTTTAGGTGTTGGTTCAACCAAACACCTAAGTACCTGAAGAAGGATGTGTCCTCAAGTAAAGTCCCTCCAGGTTGTGAAAAGTGGTGTGGAGGGAAATCTACAGAGTCTCTGCCTTGTGCCAAAGGTTATGGAGACAGTCTTCTTGGCATTGAGGAAACATTTATGATTAGCAAACCAGAGCTGAACCTTGTCAAAGTCTTGCTGTAAGCTGGTTGTAACCTCATCAGGACAGTAGCCAGATGTATACAGGACTGTATCATCAGCATACATACTGTATGTATAGTGGAGGAAGGGAGCAAACAGAGGGAAGGTCATTTAAGAAGATGGAGAATAGGAGGGGCTCTTAATACTGAGCCCTGGGGACTCCAGTGCTAATCGGGAGGGAGGGAAGTGGGATCTAAGATCTTAACTGATTGGCTCACCAATAAGGTAGGTCTTGAACCAGTTTGTGGCAGAGGGAAATAGGCCAGCTGCTGGGAGTGAGTCGAGGAGAAGGGTGTGAGAGATGGTGTCAAGGCCTTGGCCAGGTCGACAAAATGGCAGAGGTAATTTGGCCCTTGTCCATCCCAGTTAGGGTGGAGTCTGTGAGCCTAGGAGAGAGGTGGTGGTTGAGTGGGTTTTCCTGAAACCAGACTGGAAAGGGGTGAAAAGGAGGTGTCAGATAGAAAAGAGGTAGTTAGAGAGGACAATGTGTTCTTGAAGCTTGGCAAGGGTAGGGAGGAGAGAAGAAGGATAGTTGCCAGGGATGAGGGGTCACCCCTTTGGGGTAGAGGGAGGACCACAGCATGTTTCCATGAAGAGGGACCGAGGCAGTAGAGAATGAGAGATTTAGGATTATTGAGAGGGAAAGGCAATGGCCAAAGAGGTGGGAGAGGAGTTTGGGGTCAAGACCATCAGGGAGGCACATTGAGAGGGGTTGACAGTAAGGAGGGCACTTAGGGCATCATTTGGGATACAGTAGTGAAAGAGAAGGAAGGTGGGAGGGTGGTGGAGGGGCACACCGGTGGGGTGGAGAGGGGAAGGTGGGAGGGAGGGGTTTCAGTAGTGCAGTGGTTCAGGAGGTATAGTAGGAGTTAAATTCCGCAGCTACAGCTGGTGGGTTGGACACTAGTGAGCTATTTACTTAAGTACCAGGGCGGTGGGTGAGAAGAGGGAGTAAATAAGGTGTGGACCATCTTCTAGAACTGTGAAGGGAATTTATATTGGTGATGAAGGCAGATTTGAAATATTCGGACTTGGCTAACCTTGTAGCCCTGGTGCAAGCATTTCTGAGCATGCAGAAGTTTGCGAGGTCACTAGGATGCTGGGTAGCTTTATGATGCTTCCAGGCTCGATCTCTAGCCCCGAGGCAGGCCAGAAGTTATGGGGTTATCCAAGATATGTGGTTACCTCTGACTCTGGTTTGTTCAAGTGTGGAAAAGCATTCCAGTTCTCAAGAAAGATTTATTTGAAGTAGACACGAGCCTTATCAAGTGAGGGAAGGAGGTTGGGGACCAGTCAGAAGTGGCAAGGTTACTCAAGAGAGGTTCAAGATCAAGAGACTTGAAATAGCATAGTTGTATGGTTTTGTGTGGCGATTTAGTTCTGTGGACTTTCCTAACTATGAATATTGGGTTATAGTCACTAAGAGCATCGGGAGGATGCCAGAGGTGATGACGGTGGGGTGGGAGAGAAGGCCCAGTCAATTAGGGAGTGTTGTTGTGTCTTGTGGTTTGGGCGGTGGGTTAGGAGATCAGTTGGGAGAGGTTTAGGGTCTGATTTCATTTTTAGTTTTGGTAGTTTTAGGTGACTACCAATTTATATTGAAGTTGCCTAAGATGAATAATTCCCAGAGCAAGCAAGGGAAGTGATGGAGGTTAGGAGGTCTAGCACGACTGAAGGATGAGACATTTGAGTGGCAGTATATGCCGCTACAAAGATTGGGAGAGTGAAAGGAGGGTCACATGGACAGCTTGGGCATCATGGGTCTCAGGATTGGAGGATGAGTAGATGATGGAATATTGGATGGAGGCTAGGACATAAATGGCCACACCACCACCCTGCAAGCACAGCCTGCCTTAGCAATGAATAGCCAGGAATGGAGACCGAGTGGTCAGGGATACTGCTTTTAGCCAAGTTTCTGAGATGATTTGAATGTCTGATTTTAGCGGCACACCATGGTCTGAATCTGGTCTATTTTTGCAACAAGCTGCGGGTGTTTAGATGTAGGATCTTAAGCCCTTTGGGAGGGCTGAGAGAAGAGAGCGGGGAGGTAGTAGAGGAGGAGGTACCAGAGGAGCCAAGAGAAATAGGGCCTGAGTTGGGGTGGATATTCCCAGTAGAGAGCAAGAGGAGGACGAGTATGAGAAAGTGGAGCTTAGAGGATTTTGAGGGGCTGGCGAGGAGGTTGGGAGCTGTGGGGAGAAGGGAGTGGATGAGTGAGGAAAAGAAGGTGGAGAACTGCAGTGAAAGTGGGCACTGTTATCAAAGCTGCATGAGGAATAGAGGTAGAGTGAGACCATATTTCAAATGGCGGGAGGGAGTGATATCATGAATGTGAGTAGGGGATTGGAGATAGTAACTGATGAGGTTGGAAGAGTTATTAAGAATAGGTGAGTAGAGAGCAAGTGGAGGTGGTTAAGAGAGGGATATGAGCAGAACAAGGGGAGAGAGGACAGTAGGGATGCGTTGTTCATAAGGCAGAGAAATTAGTGAATAATTGATTTAGGAAGAGGAAGAATTTGTAAGCAGGAGTGTGGAGGAGGGCTGGTCAGATGGAGGGGGAGCTGTGGTTTAGGAAGGTATCTGTATCAACAACAGCTAGGGATTGCTTAGATAAAGATATGTCCCTCTAGTGGCAGTACAGTATAACTTGCTAATGGGAAATGGACCAAAAAAATAAACACAAAGAGTAACAGGAGGTTTGAAAATGCGCCTGCCAGTTAAAACTCTGGCTAGGAGGCATACAGCAAAGTTCAGACAGTGAAAAGAAGTAGAGAGCCAATTGGGAGCCTGGATTCACCAGCCATCCAATCAGGAGCTAGAGGTAACACTGGGGAGAGGTGGGGCAGACTGCAAGGAAGTTCATACCTGCAGAGCTGGAGGGTGATTTGGAGATGCAAGGACTGCGGCAGGCTAAGCCGCGTCCCTAGTGCTGTTCCTTGGACAGGCCAGAGTGCCCTGGTCATGGAACACCTCCTAGGAAGAAATGAGAGAGGGCAGAAATAGGGATGAAATTTAAAAGGCAGTCAGAGGGTGGGGCAGTCAGTGAGTGGATACAGGAAGACAGCAGGAGAATTTTCCACCATGCCAGCCTCTGAGCAGAACAGCATTACTGACATGGGCTCCAACCACCATGAGTGGGAGTACCCAATTGTGCCATGGCACATCTCTGCCAAAATGCCTGCATGCAGGAAAAAGTTTGTCAGCAGTTCAGTTATATAGTTTGGCATGTCAGCATCTTCGACGTGCCAAAAGGTAGAGAATGACAGTACTAATTTAAAAGTACAGAATCTGACTTTTGTTTAATTTCTAGTCAGTCTGTGTGAAAGGGGGAGCACGTGCGTGTGCTCTGCATCACTGTTGCAGGTGGATCGGCACTGGAGTGCTCAGACAGTATTCATAAAAAGTAAAAAGAACAGAATTTGACTTTTGTTAGTTTCCAGTCAGTGTGCATGAAGGGCATGAAGGGATGAGGGCTCTGGATCATTGCTGGTGTGCAAGAAAAGGTGTGTGCACTCAAGATCAACGTACTGCTCTACAAACCAGCAGCCTTCAGCAACGTTCTGCTTCATGATGTTAGCTCACGCGCTGCTATGAGCTGGATATCATAGGTTTCCCTTCAGGTTGTTGCAGATGAGACATGAGGTGCACTGTGAGCAGATATTGTCAGCAACACTGCAGAATGCTGCTGGTCTGCAGGGCAGGACGACATTCTGGAGCACCCTCCCACTTCATGCACATGTAACCACCCAGTCCCTGGGGTTACTAGAATCCTATCAGTATTATTGTTAGAAGGCAACAGGCAGCTGGTAGGAGCTCATTAGGGCTCCTTACATAATGACATCATTGTTTACTCAGCTAGCCTGAGGGAGGAATGATTAGGTCATTTACAACTCTCGCAGCAGAATAAGCCACACTCTGTGGATAGCTGCTCTGGGAAACTTAGAATGCTAGTTTAGTTTGAGTGTAGTTCAGCCAGTGGTTCAGTGATGAGGTGAGAGGCAGAAGGACTGTCAGTGGGCTCTGAGAGAGAGCTCAGGATTTCTCACCCTGGTGGAGTGTCATTTCCAGCTTCCAGCTGAAGTGACGGAGACAAGGCTACAGCAGGATTTCCTGATATCTACTCCCAGTGAAGTGGAAGGATCTACTTGTTCTCTGTGGACTCAAGGGACAATCCTCTGAATGTTCTGTGGTGTTTTCAGCTGCCTTGGATAGCATCCGAAATAGACTGTTTGGACCGGCTACCCAGGAGAGTGCCTTTCCTTTTCCTTTTTCGTTGTTCCATGTCCAGTGGACGGAGCAACTACTGTGAGTACTGTCAAGGAGACTAGAGCTCCACAAGTTCTTAGGGATTGGATAGTCTGGCGGCGGTGCCCATAGATAAGGCTGGATCGCACCTGTCAGTGCCCCTAGTCTCACCAGTGTGAGTGAAGTGAAGTTAAACCGTAGACCCCAGTAAGTGCAGTTTATTTTCTCTGGTCACTCCAGTTTGTGACAAGTTGAAGTGTGGGCTCTCTAGAATTTCAGTGGGGAATGGGGGTTTCAATGGTGTAACCTGAAGAATGGCAGAGACTGTTGGTTGGGGCCAAATGGTGGGAGGAAGGCCATCTAAGCGCTTACAAGGCAGGGCTTCCTGGTTCGTGAAGGGCACCAGTATGTTTACCTGAGCGGGGCCATGCTTCAGGTTAAGGTATGGAGCTGAGTTTCACATGTTGCAACTATGTCAAAGAAGAGTTCTGAGTGCGTGGCTTAGTTTCACTAAATAACACTTATGGGTAAAAGAAGGTCATGTCGTGGCCCAGTGTCCACAACTGCATCTTTGGAAATTTGGGAAGAAGATGTTTCTGTTTTGTTCATGAACTGTACTGCATGCAAGGAGAGTTCTTGAATTTGTTCCTGTCCAGCCTGTACTGACCCTTGGGGTCCACTTCTACTTAATAAAGCCATACTGCACAATTCAGTCACTGTTATGGACATTCAATTATTGCTTCTGGTTGTGTGGATTTGCTGAGGCCACCATCAGCAGGTTAGATCTAGCATATGCCTAGCAGCCTCCACCCAGGACCTGTGTTGTGTTATTTACACAAGGTTCAAGTTGTTTGCTTCTGTATCCCCACCCATCTCCTCCTCTAGAAAATGAGCCAGTTATACATCCTAATGCCAAGGGTGGTACCTACCTTCAGCAAAGTAAATTGGTATGTCAGTTATAGGCACCAGTGTTTCCAGTTATTTTAATGGGGGTGTGCACACTAATTAAAGAAGTGACCTGGGTTACAAAATGAACAGCAATCCAGAGACCCCTCACTAGCAATGGCAATCCAGAGCACACAAAGCCACCCCTTCATGCACACTGGCTGGAAATGTCATAAAGTCAAATTCTGTTTTTTTTTAAGCAATACTGTCTGAATGATCCAGAGCCCTCCCTAGAACAAAAGTGATGAAGAGCACATGTTCTCTCTTCATGCACACAAACCCGAAATAAACCACATTGACATTCTGTTATAATAAATGCAGTCTGATTCCTACATTCACAGCACATGCCCCCAAGCACATTGAGTTGAAATAAAACAAAAGTCAAACAGTCCAATTACCTACCTTTTGGGATGCTGGAATCCAGCCTGATTTAGAAAAAGTTAAGAAATAAAAACAAACTGTTTGTGTTTTGAGTCAGTGTTCCTGAATGGGAAGGGGGACATGTGCTGTGGATGTAGGGCCAGGAAAAGCCATGAAATGCCCCTTAGGTGCAGGATGCGCACCATCAGAGCACCCCGTGGAATCCACAACAGGGAATGCAAGTCCCCTCATACCCAATTCTGCCAGCACAGCTTGCTGTGCAGGCTGCCAGGTCAGGCAAGGGTCTGGGAGCAGGCATGCACCCCATCCACAGAAGGATGTACATCACGCTTGATGGCTGGTTGAGGGTGTATTGGCTCACGACACATAGGGGCTTCAGTAGTGCTTAAGCACCCTCCAGCAAGCCTATGGACCTTCCACTGAGCCTGGATCAGTGGAAGAACACCCACACCCAGTCCTCTGAGCCACTAAGGAGGGTCAGGGGACCTACCAGCAAAGCCAATGCAACATTTAAAAGAAAATGTTGCTGTTGGGATATGGAAGTCCTAGGGGGCTGCCATATCCTCTCACTCCCTAAACCTAGTGCAGGCTGGGGTTCACTAGCAGACCAACATGGACAATTGATGCCCATGGTCTGGACCCACTTGGCCATCCCTACTGCTCCTGCCCAGCTTGTGGCTCCACACCAGCAGACCGCAGGTGATGTGGATGCCAGCAGGTGCACCAGCTCCTGCAGCTGAGTGCCACACACCACAGATACATGAGTCACGTGTATCTGGGGGCTTTTCAGGATCGGCAGGCCCAGAGTGAAGGCCCACTTGCACTTACATCATGTATCAGCATCGCTGTAATGTTCTGCTAGTCTGCAGAGCAGGATGTGGGTCCTCTGTCCACCCACCCCCATGCACACAGACTAGAAATCAGACAGACAAATGAGTTTATATTTATAATTAAATACAGTACAAGGTCACCCACCACCCCTTACAGGCAAACAGTCAGGCACTGAACCATGATAAATAAATAAATTGTTTTAGATAAATACAGTCTGAAATCCTAAGGAGAAGGATGTGCTCCTCCTCCCCATATGCACTCAGACTCCAAATCAGACAGACAAAGCTTTACAAGGTTCCTCCCCTTTTTCAGGCACATTAAATAATAATGTTTTTTTTTTTTAATAAATATAGTCCTGGGATAGAATCAATAAAGGCAGTGCACCCTTCCTCTTTGAATTAACAAAGCACAGACAAATTGATTTGTTTTATAGAATACCTTGCCAGGTCAACCGCATCCCTTCTTTTCAGGTGCAAATCATAATGATGAGTTTTTCTTTAAAATAAATACAGTCCTGAGATCTGAATCAGCACTGTGTTTTTCCTTTTCGCATTTTCAGCATGCTGACACGCCTATTCAGCTAGTGTCACCAACTGTTTTCTGGCATGCTGACATCTTAGCAGAGCAGCGTGCTGGCATGCCAGAGAAGAAATGAACACCACCACCACCGCAGTTTCAGGCATGCCGCACCTGAGAAGAGCAACATGCTGGAATAGGCTTCAACCCATACTGCATCCCTGTTTGGGACAGGCAACCATTTTTCTTTTAAGCATGAAAATCAAAACCGTAAAGAAATCCAAACCGAACACTTAAAATAAGGTGTTATAATAATGCAAATTTCCTGAAATTAAAAACATTCTGAAAAATTGGGACTGGGAGGAGTTTGAAGGGCTAAAACTGGAAGTATGTGGGCTAAACTTAATTCAGTGCTTTAACAATGCTGGCATGAAAACATTCCAGAAAGAACCAAATATAATTCTCAAGTAAAGCTTCCAGCTTGACGGCATAAGAAAGGTCTGTAGGCTGCTAAAGAAGGAAAAAAGCTTATAAATCAGCCAAACAAAAGAACACAAAAAGAGTTATGGAAGGCACACAGCAATAATGTTAAATGCAAAAAGCAAATAAAAGCATCTAAGAGAGAAAAGAGATAAGGCTTGCAACAACAGCATATAACTATGTAACTATTTTTCAAATACATAAACAACCTAACAAGCATTTGTCAATGCCGAATGTTTGCTTGCTGGCGTTAGCAGTGGTAGTGTAGAGTTACAGAGCTGCGTAATAGGAATGGCAGTGAAGTATTGAACTGAAGCAACCCAACCACCACCACCCTGCAGAGAGTGACAGGCATTGGGGTGTGCCTTTGAGTCGACAGGCGTAGCAGCCGCCATTTCAGTACACCCACCCTGCAGACACTGGCAAGTGTCACAGTGTTCCTTGGGGTCTATGGTTCTTATGCGCACCCCATTCCATAGGGAAATACAGTGGGATGGGTGCTATTATAGGAGAATGGGGTGAACTTTGGGGCAGAAGAGTCCAAAGCATACCTCAATGCTTCTCACTGGCTGCAGGGTGTGGAATGGTATGAGCAAGAATCCAAGTCACACCCCTGATGCCTGTCATTCTCTACAGGGTTGGCGTTATGGTTGGAAACCCTAATACCGCAGGCATTCATTGGTATTTTCACTCCAAATGTTCAACATGGTTTTTGTGACCCCACCTCATGAACAGGGGAATATCAGCTTCAGCCTAAAGTTGCTTATGCACAGCAACTGCGGGTATTTGAATACAGGTGCAAAAACATTCCGAACAGGATGTAAAATGACAGCTGTACTGTTCATGGGGAGGTGTAAAAATGGCAATGTTGTAAATCTGCAGTAAAAATATTTAAAAAATGGTGAAGTCATGAGCGTACATAGAAACTGTGCAATGCATACCCCTAATATAATTAGGTTGTGGGATTATTTTACAGCAGATTGTCAACTCAGGCATTTTGGTGCCTCAATCATGAACAGTTTCACTGTGATTTTCTTCATCTGTCCCGAACAAAGATTTCCCACAGCGACCACGCATCTCTGCGCTGAAAGTGTGAAACACACTTGGCCTTGTTGTGAAAAAATGACAGCTGTACTGTAAATAAGGCAGTGTGGAAAAATGCCACTGGTGAAAATCTGGACTTAAAATATTACAAAGTCATGAACTTACGAGGGTGCGTGGAAACTGCAATGCTCACTGTAACACAGTCATTTTATGGACTTTTGTCACCAAATTTTCAACATAGACATTTTAAGACCTCTGCTCATGAACAGTGTAACTGTGATTTTCTTAATCTGTCCCAAACATTGCTTTCACACACTAACAGCACCATTATGCGCTACATGTGTGAAAACACATTTTGGCGGCATATGAAAAATGGCAGCTGTACTGTTCATAAGGAAGTGTAATAAAATGGCAATGTTGAAAATCTGGAGTGAAAATATTAAATTTGCAAACTTATGAGCATGCATAGGTACTGTGCAACACGCTAGTAAACCAATCATTTTTAGGAATGTTGTCACCAAATTTTCAACATAGCCATTTATGACCTCTGCTCATGAACAGTGTCACTGTGATCTTCTTAATGTGTCCCATACATTGATTTCGCGACATCGACCGCGCCATTGTGCGCCATACGGGCGGAAACACATTTTGGGCAAGATGTGAAAATGACAGCTGTACTGCTCATAAGGAGGTGTGGTAAAATGGCAATGTTGAAAATCTGGAGTGTAAATGTTGAAAATTTGCAAACTTACGAGCATACGTAGGAACTGCTAGCTTGCGCTTGTAGAGACAGTCATTTTGGAATTTTCACCAAATTTTCAACATAGCCATTGTAAGACCTCTGCTCATGAACAGTGTCACTATGATTTTCTTAATTTGTCCCGTACATTGATTTAGCACACCGACTGCGCCATTGTGCGCTACATGGGTGAAACATATTTTGGGTGAGATGTGAAAAATGACAGCTGTACTGCTTATAAGAAGGTGTGGTAAAATGGCAATGTTGAAAATCTGGGTGAAAATATTGAAAATTTGCGAACTTATGGCGTCGTGAAACTGCTTAGCGCACACTCGTAAACAGTCATCGTTTAAAATTTTTCCACCAAATTTTCAAATTAAACTTCTTGAGCCCACCTTATGAACACTGGCAGTGTCATTTCGTTAATCAGTCCCAAAAGGTGATTTCGCGCAGTGACTGGAAATCACCTCGGCCAGAATAACGCCATGACAGTGACATTATTCATGAGAAGGGTCCCAAAAACACCATGTTGAAAATTTGGTGCAAAATTCCAAAAATGCCTGAGATATGCAACAAGTTGAAAACCCCTCTAGCCCATTAAACAGCTTACCGGCATTTCCTCAGTTCAGCGGTCGGCTTTGAAGAGTGCAGGCGTGTTCCCGGTCCACCAAGATCGTCGTGCCAAGTCTGGAGGTAAGTATGGGGTGAAGGGGGTGTGGGGAGGCAGGAGTGCGCAGGTGGGTGGGTGATTGTGGGAGGGAGACTATGTGGGACCGTTTTTCTGTACAGGTGTTCTTTTTGTTTCCAATGATGGCTGGGACGTTTGCCACGCTGGGGTGGACTCCCAGCGTGGCACAAGGACGAGTTGGGGGCATTCAGCCGATGGGGATTGAGCACCCCATCGTCTAAAATATTGATTGCCACGCTAGGTGGACTCCCAGCGTGGCACCCAGTCTCGGGGGACAGTGGAGCCGATGGGGATTGGGCACCCCGGCTATATCATGATTGCATGCGTTGGGGTGGGCACCCAGTGGCATTTGGAAAGGCTTTGGGGTGGGGGAGGCACAGCCGACGGGGATTGGGCACCCCATCGGCTATGCAGTGTGTGCGTGCAGGGGTGCGACGTGTGTGGGGAGGAGCTGCTCACCGAAGCGTAGCTCCTCTTTGAACTGTGTGCCACTGCATTTTGGAGCTTGTCATAGACAGCTCCATCATGCATTGGCTTACAGGCTGCAACCTGCCAACACACTGATTGAATTGGAAGAGCGGGTGACACACCTCTGAAATCTCGGATGATGGCACTATGTTTCTTGCACATGCATGCAAGCAAACATAACAAACATAATAAATGTATCTTAATTTTTGAAGACCGTTTTTTTTTTTTGTGCGTGCATGTGACGTATGAATGAGGGATCCACTCACTGTAGATCAAGGGAGATGTGAAATGGTGCAGGTACATGGGGGGTGAAGTAAGTGGTAGACAGTAAGCCCTGTCAGAGCTTCAGGCTGATGTAGCACAGCGATACATGGTGGGGGTGAACAAAGTGGTAGACAGTAAGCCCTACCAGAGCTTCAGGCTGATGTAGCACAGCTGGACTAAGGCAAGGAGGATGTGAAATGGTACAGGTACATGGGGGGTGAACAAAGTGGTAGACAGTAAGCCCTACCTGAGCTTCAGGCTGATGTTGCACAGCTGGACTAAGGCACAAGAACCCAAGGCATGTTCTTATAGTCCCCATTTATATGCCCATTTATGTTCTTACAGCTGATTGCCTAACTGAGCCAAGATGTAAAACAGATGCTAAAATGTCAGGTTTATTTCAGGTGACCAGGATCGTAGTGGGGAGAGGGGCAAGTGAAACAATGTCCTGAGAATGTGCTTAAACTTATTAACCGTTGGCTGTGCATGGAGGATACACCGTCCAGAATCCCTATACGCTCAAATTATGTTTGC